>CANTUS010000008.1:30000000-31260500 GCA_947683365.1 Euphorbia pulcherrima
TCCACCATCCACCTCAATGTTTTGTGAAAGTGAATTCCTGACTTTAGTTCCCTGAAAATATCAGCCAGCATTACACATTTTAAACCCAAAACCCCAAAGCCTGATAATTTAGCATCAAAATGCCAACAACTAGGGGTGGTTTTAATACTCAAAAGGCTAATTGAAAAGAAAATAACCCTAGCTAAGAGTCGTGCAAGCCGCAGAGAATAACTTACTTGTGAAAGGTGCGATGGAGGAGACAGCGGCGGAGACCGAGACGACAGAGGACAAAGGCGGCGAAGCAGCAGCGGGATTGAGAACCCAAATTACTTTAAACCCTACAGTCATTTGTGATCTTGTCTTTTGAATTGAGAAACGGGGGGAGAAGAATAGGAATTCTCTCCTGCTCTGTTTAGGTAGCTGAAACAAGGTTTCGAAGTTTGTGACCAACGAGTAAATACGACAATATCTAGAAGCCATCAAGACCATCTGATCAAGCGACGACGACGGAGTAGCAAGCACAGAGAGAAGATGGCGGAGTGGCAACGATAGAGGTTGAAAAATGAGAAAGGCAAGAGAGGAGAGCAGAGACCATGCGACTAAGATGATTTGAAATGAGATTTGGGAGGGGACCTAGGGTTTATATTGCGAGAGTAGAGCAATAAAGGGAAAGTGACGGTAAAAATGTAAATGTAAATAATGTGTTTTGATTTAGTTAGTTTTTATTTTAAATTTAAAGTTTTTTCTGAAAAATAAATTTTACTTTATTAAATAATTACATCATGTTCTTTTTAATAAGGTGCATTATTACTTTATTTTCATATGGTAATTATTGATTTGCTCCATTAAACAAATTAACTATAGAAGAAGCCTTTAAATTGTAGTAAAACATTTTATTAATAAGTTATAAAATATTTACTAAAATAACATTGATAACTATCATAATACATTATTTATTATAATTAATTAAAATATTTAAAAATATTATTACGATTGGATGTTTAGAATTTGGAGTTTGAAGTTTAGGGTTATAGTATATTTATTTAGAATTATAAAATTATTTTTAATAAATAATTTAATTAAATATAAAAATATTGCAAAAAAATAATATCATTAGATATTTATTATAAATAATTTCACATTTTTATTTTTCTTTTTTTCACTGAACTTTTTTACTTTTCAAATTTACCCTAATTCTATTATACTTACATAAAAAAAATCGATGTTACAATTATGTTCGTAATTATATTTTTATTTGTACTATTGTTATTTTTAAGAATCAATTTGTGGAATTAGGTTTATAATCAAAGTCTTTGATGAAGAGGTGATGACGGAGAAGTGGTGGCGGATCGGTGAAGGCATAGCGACGACGAAGGATGAAGTGTTGAGGATGGAGGTCGGAGTGTAGAGAATTTGTGGGTCTCGAGAGCGTTGGGCTCGATAGGTAAGTGAGCATGTATGTGAGATTGAGTTCTTTAACACAAAATCAATTGGCTTGTGTAAAGGCTCAATCTATCCCACTTATATACCACTCACCATTCTCTTATATTTCCCATGTGGGATAACCAATCTCTGTTGGAAACAATAATCCGGAACGACAAATAATTCGGATCAAGTTTGAAGTAAACAAAACACCTAAGTACAAAAAGACCTAAGTCATTGCATCCGGACATATAACTAAGACATCCAAAGTCCAAGACAAGTGAAGACAATTACCTAAGCATAAATGGAAGCATCCGGTTAAAGTTTGGAAAGGAAACAAACTTTGAACCGCCCAAATCAGCATCATGAAGAACTGATTGCACAAGCATTCGGAAGAAGATAGATCCGGAGATATTAAGTCTGAAGACATCCGGAAGACTTAATATATCAAGACAAAGGGAATAATTTGAAAATCACATTCCCTCCATTCCTTTGGTCTGCAAGTCAAAGATCCTTTTCCCAAAAGCAAAATAAAAATGACAGCTAGCATTTTTCAGAGAAAGGACAAAGGGCTAACACAAGAAAGAGAAAAGGGTAACAACCTTTTTCACCTAGACCAATGAGAAAGGCGCGTGGAACTCACACCAAAAAGGTACTAAAGTAGGTGAGTCACTAAAATACAAGGAAAACGATCATTGATAACTTTTCAGCCTCAATCCCAAGGATTCAAATAGGTTAAAATATCTGTCTAATGGATTGATCAACGGTTCCGAAAGCGCCACATATTACCTGATCAATGGTGAAGAATTGATTACAGCTCAACAACCCACAACGGCTACATGTATGATGGAAGCCTATAAAAGGGAAGCTTCACAAGTTGAGAAGGTGTTGATTGATTTTGAAAAAGCATTAACAAGAGAATTCGCTAAAAGCAATCAATAAAACTAATCCCTCCAAGAATTAATCAAACCCCAAATCTGTTTGTAAGAATTCCCAAGTGAAGTTATAAAACTTGAGGAATTTCAAAAACCAAAACCTTTGAGAAAAACCAAAGTGTAAAAGATCTCATATTTGGGTGAGTAGCAAGATTGGGATATAGCTTGAAGTAGGTGCTTTGAGTGGGATCTCGCTGTAGGACTCAGCGTAGGTTTGGATAGAAATCTAAGTGGTATCCTGCTAAAGACTAAAGGACTTAGCTAGGAGTTGGTGCTTCTAGCGGTATATCCTACAATCGAAAGGGGTTACCATCCGGAGACAAATTGTTAGACGTGATACCTGTCAGTTGAAAAGGAATCCACTAATGAAAAAGCTTAAAGGAAGGAACTCCGAAAACTAGAGTAGGCAGGGACGACGGCAGAGATGCGGCCGGTGTAGCCCACCCCAATAGCCGGAAAACTGCTAATACCCTTGGTTGTGCCACACCCAATAATACCGTTAAAAATGGCGTTTTACAGTTCAGTGAAGCCGAGAAAAGGGAGAAGGGAGAATGTGAGTCTTAATTAATTAAAATTAATGGGGCCTACTGCTTAATTAACATTAAGACCGTTGGTTCCTTCCTTTCTTATTTTTTATTTTCCATTTCAAAAATAAAATTATATTTAATTTTAGGTTGTTTCACCAACTTTTATGCATATGAACTAGTTTATACAACCATGATTATTATTTTTCATATTTATTTTTGTCAATTAAATAAAAAAAATTCACTATATCAAATTTAAATTAAATAAAAAATATGTTCAATTTTACTCTAAATTACTCTTTAAATCAACTTAATTCTACCACTTATTGACTTATAGTGGGGAATGGAATGGTTGGCCATTCATTCTAAGGATGTAATGTATTTTTTATTTAATGGATACTCTTTTCAATAAAAAAAAAATCTACAACATTGTCTTACATTGAATATAAGATTTCAATTGGTGTCGAGGTTCAAGCATTTTGTATTGTTTACATCAATTAACACTTCGCCACTTAAATGTTATAGTTCCGTCTATTAGAAAATTAAGTGTATTATAGAGTGTTATTTTCTTAGTAATGTATTCATCACACTATTTTGATTTATTGGTTGAAATTTAGGAAATTAAATGGTCGTAGTTCGGCTTTGGGTAATGTTGTTATTGGTCGTAGTTAGTCAACCAAGGTGCCACAACCAGGATAAATACTTGTGTTTGAATTTTCTAACTCTTTATACATTTGTATTGCTATTTTCGTAATTGCATCATCCAGATCCATCCTTCGGATCATATTCAAACACACTACACAAAGACATTTTTAAAGTCTTATTAATTCCGCGAAAAACAGTCATTCACCCCCTCTTTGACCTTATTTAGACCCTCACAGGGACCAACAAGTGGTATCAAAGCAAGTGCTCAAAACTAGAGATCTAACAATCTCAAGCTAAAGGTCCAACTTTGATCCAAGTATCAAAATGAGTTTCCAAAACTCACAACTCCTTCCCGAGGGTATGTCCATTACCCGTCCTCCACTCTTCACCGGTGAACACTTCACGTTGTGAAAAAATCGGATGAAGAACTTCATTCAAGCACAAAGCATGCAAGCATGGTTGGTCATTAAAGATGGCCCATATGAACCTACTCACGAAGTAGAGGGTATCATTACCCGAAAGCCCTCAAGATTATGGGATGAGAATGATTTTAAAAAATTGCGTAAAAACGCAAATGCTATTAACATGCTTCATTGTGCTCTTAGTGCAGCAGAATTTAACAGGATATCCGGATGTGAGACTGCACAAGAAATTTGGCAGAAGCTGGAAATAATCTATGAAGGAACCAATAAAGTGAGAGAAGCCAAACTTGACTTACTCCAGCAAAAGCTTGAAACCTTCAAGATGGAGCCAAAAGAGTCAATCAGTAGCATGAACACTAGATACACCACTCTAGTGAATGAAATAAAGAGGCTCGGAAAGGAAATCTCTGAAGTAGAGATGGTAAAGGAGGAGCTCTGGAGTCCCACCAATGAATGGGATAACAAGAAGACTGCCATTGAGGAAGCTCATGACTTAAACTCCTATAGTTATGATGAAATCATTGGTAACCTTCTAACTCAAAAATTATCTTTGGAGAGATATAGTCAATAAGAGAAAAAGTCGGAAGAAAGGAAGAAGGCCATTGCACTTAAGCCAGACTCTACCGGATCAGCCTCCTCCAGATCTAATAAGTTACCAAAAGAATCAAAGTACAGTGAAAAAATCTGGCTATGCTGGCCAAGTACTTTTATAAATTCCTAAAGAAGAAAGATAGGAGGAGATCTAGAAGATATGAATCCAAGAGGTCCAAGGAAGGCACCTCATGAAGAGATATGCCAACCAGAAGAAAAGAAGGATCTGGAAAAAGCAGTTGCATGTTTTGAATATGGAGAGAAAGGCCACTTCAGAACCAAGTGTCCCAAGCTCAAAAGGGATAAGAAACACAAGAAGAAGGCAATGATGGCCACTTGGAGCAACAGTGAAGAAAGCAGTAGCTCATCTTCAACAGAAGAAGAAGAAACTGGCAACTATGCATTCATTACACTAACTGATCCAGAAGCAGAACAATCCAGAAGAAATCCATCCAAGCAAGACACTGTACAAATTGAAGAATCCGAATCAGAGACATCCAATGCTGAGGTAAACTCTCACTCTAATTCTGTTTCTAACTTTGAACTTGCTAGAGCTTTAGGGATTGTGATCAAGAATGTAAGGAAGAACACAAAAGCTATCAAATCCCTATAAAGACAAGTAATGGAACTCGCTGAGGATGGTGAAGCATTGGCACAAGATGTCAACCTAATAAGAGCCACTAAACACATTGATGTGGTTGAAGAACTTCCTGAGAAATCAAGTGCAGATCTTAAGTGCCAACTTGATAGGGTTAGAAAGGGAGCTAACTCTAACGAAGGAGGCATCCGGAAGGAAACTAGATCCACCACAAAGAAGGAAAAATCAAGGAATACCAGGACCAAGTAATCAAAAGAATCTTGTGCCCCCAAATATCATGGAAAGGAATGTAAGCAAGCAACCTCAAGCACAGAGGTTCACAGCTACTCAAAAAGGAAAAGCTAAAGTTATGTCAAATTAGCAACCTGCCACGCAAAGAAAGAATTATAGAGCAGAAGTTGCACCTTCAACTAGCTTTGGATACATTCCGGACAGACCAGTATACAAGAAGCTGGATATGTTAGAAACTATGGAAACAAGGATCTAAAGAAGATCCAGAAGAAGCAGGAGTAAAGAAGACCCATCTCAGGGTGTCGGTTTTGTGGGAAAAACAACCATATTTCTAAATTATGTAGATTAAAGAATGGCTATTATGATGTTTATCCTTGGCATGAAATGGTTGATAACCCGAGAGGACCTAAATCTAATTGGGTACCCAAACCCACTTAATCTATTTTGCAGGTATGCCTTAGATCCACAGAAGATCAACACACATGGTACATTGATAGTAGATGCTCAAGGTACATAATAGGTGATGAGAAGGCCTTCATCACTTTAATCTAGAAGAGAGGAGGCAAAGTAAGCTTTGGAGACAATCAAAAGGGACAGATCATTGGGCATAGAACCATTGCATCTGAAATACAAATAGATGTCTCTCTAGTTGATGGACTGAAGTTCAACTTACTCAGTGTAGCATAACTCTGTGATAAAGGAAGAAAATTCATCTTTGACTCCGGAGGATGCTCAATCTATGATAGTAAGTCTAATCAACTCATTCTTTATGCACCTAGAGTAAATAATGTTTACTATGTTAACATTAAAAATGATAAAAAGAATATATGCTTGGTGTCTAAAGAAGAAGAATCGTGGTTATGGCACCGGAGGTTGGGACATGTTAGCGTGAACCTCCTGTCTAAATTAGCCAAACAGGAATTGGTTGTGGGTTTACCTAAGGTAGCTTTTGATAAGGATCACATATGCACTACATGTTAATTAGATAAACAACATAAGAAAAGCTTCCCTTCCATCTCATACATACCTTCCAAGAGAGTTCTTGAGCTCTTGCATATTGATCTCTTTGGTCCAATCAAACAATTAAGTCTAGGTAGAAGAGAATACACCATGGTTATTATGGATGATTATTCTCGCTATACCTGGGTAGCGTTGCTAGCCAGCAAAGATAAGGCCTTTGACCAATTCTAAAAAATATTCATCCGGATAGAAGTTGAACAGGGCATAAGCATTGCACGCATCCGAAGTGATAATGGTGGTGAGTTAAAAAATAAGCACTTTGCTGAATTTTGTGACTCCAAGGGGATTGAACATAACTTCTCTGCCCCTCATACCCTTAACAAAATAGAGTTGTTCAGAAAAAAAGGACCATAGTTGAGATGGCTAGAACAATGCTAAGTGAGAATTGTTTGCCAAAGTATTTCTGGGGTGAGGCTGTAAACACAACATGCTACATTTTAAATAGAGCTCTCATTAGAAAGACCTTAGAAAAGACCCCTTATGAAATCTAGAAGGGAAGGAAACCCAAAATTGGGTATTTCAAAGCCTTTGGATGTAAATGCTACATTCGAAAAGATAGAGAGCAATTAGGAAAATTTGATCCTAAATCTGATGAAGCAATTTTCCTTGGCTACTCAACACATAGCAAAGCTTACATAGTCTATAACAAACGAACTCAAACTATGGTAGAGTCAATACATGTAGATTTCGATGAGACTAACCATGCAGACAAAAGAAGCTCCACTCCGAAAGATCTAATTCCGGAAGCTGAAAACTCTGGAGAAAAGAAGGAAATCCAGTTTCCAGATTCCTTCCAAATCAAGAAATATAAAGAAGAAGATGAGGGGATATCTTTTGATCTAGAAGTACCATAAGCTGATCTCAACCCATATGAGATAAACTTCTATAATGACCAAGGAGAATCATTTGAGGCAGAAGTGGAATAAGCCCCAATCCAATATGAAGACCTACCAAGAGAAGTCTGGACTCACAGGGATCATTTGGTTGTAGCCATTTTGGATAATGTCCAAAATCCCGTCAGAACCAGAGGATAACTCAACAGGATGATGAGCCATGCTGCTTTTGTCTCTCTCATAGAGCCAAAGAAATTTCGAGAAGCTGAAGGAGATGAAAGCTAGATGATGGCAATGCAAGAAGAACTAGATCAATTCACTAGGAATGATGTGTGGGATCTAGTTACACCTCTAAAAGGAAAGTCAATCATTGGCACCAAATGGGTATTCCGGAATAAGCTGGATGAATTCATAGTAGTGGTGAGAAATAAGGCAAGATTGGTTGCCCAAGGCTACAATCAATAGGAAGGAATTGACTTTGAAGAAACCTTTGCCCCTGTAGCAAGATTGGAGGCAATCCAGATTCTATGTGCTTTTACATCATTCATGGGATTCACATTGTTCCAAATGGATGTCAAAAGTACATGCTTAAATGGAGTTATCCAGGAAGAAGTCTATGTCAAGCAACCACCTGGATTTGAAGACTCAAAACATCTGGATCATGTGTACAAACTGAAGAAGGCTCTTTATGGATTAAAGTAAGCACCAAGAGCTTGGTATGAAAGACTCACTACATTCCTCATATCCAAGGCTTATATCCGGGGGAAGGCAGACATAACTCTTTTTATCAAAAAGAAGAAGGATGATACCATTCTAGTCCAAATTTATATTGATGACATCATCTTTGGAGCAACAGATGAAAAGATGTGTGAGGAATTCAACACTCAAATGTAGAAGGAGTTTGAGATGTCCATGATAGGAGAACTTAATTTCTTCCTTGGTTTGCAAATCAAGCGGAGTCCGGATGGGATTTTTATAAATTAATCCAAGTATATAAAGGAGATTTTGAAGAAGTTTGAAATGGACAAAATCAAGCCTATGTCCACTCCAATGGGTTCAGATACAGTCCTATCCAAGGATTATGAAGGAGAAGAGGTTGATCAGAAGCTATATAGAGGAATGATTGGATCACTTCAATACTTGACAGCTAGCAGACCTGACATACATTATGCAGTTTACTACTATGCAAGATATCAAGCCAATCCAAAGGATTCACATCTAAAGGCAGTAAAGAGGATTCTTAGATACCTCCTAGGAACCACTGAAGTTAGGTTATGGTATCCTAGTAATGAAGAATTCACATTCCAAGGCTTCACTGATACAGATTATAGCAGAGACACTCTTGAAAGGAAGAGTACATCTGGAGGTTGTCATTTCCTTGGAGATTGCTTAGTATCATGGTATAGCAAAAAGCAAAATTCAGTTGCCTTATCAACCACAGAAGTAGAATACATCGCAGTTGGAAGTTATGTAACTCAACTCTTTTAGATCAAGCAATAACTAGAAGATTATGGAGTCCAATTTGGATGTGTAGATGTAATATGTGACATCAAAAGTGCCATAGATGTGTCAAAAAATCTAGTGCTCCACAGCAGAATGAAACATGTCAACATCAGGCATCATTTCATCCTGGATCATGTGATGTAGAAGGAGGTTGCATTGGTATATATTCCAACCAATGAGCAAAGAGCAGACATCTTTACTAAGCCATTAAGTAAAGATCAATTTGGGAAGCTAAGGGAGTGGAATGTCTAATCTAATTTAAAGAAAATTTGGAAGACAAACTTGGATTTTTAATAAGACAAGGAATCCGGAAGTCAAGAAGAAATGAAGTTAACTGTGCTCCGGAGAGAATATTGCCACATCAACAGACAAGAATGACGTGTGGCAGTAAAAGCGCATAAAGGTAACTGTTCCTTTTTGAATTTCAAAAGTCTATTGGGAGTTACACGCGCGGTAAATTCAACAGGTGGTTTTAAAAATAAACCTTTCCAATTCTTCAGTTAAACGGAATTTACCTCTCTCTTAAAATTTAACCTGCCGTGTCATCAATCCAGCCAAAGTTAACATCATCCAATTACCAATATACCCTCTCTTTGGAAATTCTATATAAACCCCTCAAATTTCCCCTTCTTCCTCACATGAGTAACCTACTACTGCTACTCTGCAAAAATCCAAACTCAAAACCCTAATCCTTCAAAAACCCTCCAATGGCAACAATCATGATCAACAACCAAATCCAAACCCTTCCTCCATAAAATATCTTTGTAGAGTCTGATCTCAAAGATAAAGATTTCCTTCCCTTAAATCTCAAAACAAATAAATCAGTTGTTCCCACTGATTATTTGGGAGATAATTTCCTTTTTCAAACTGACCCATTCTCAAAACTCATTGAAGATCAACACCTAGTAGACTTTTTAAAAATCAACTGCCTAACAAGTCTAGAATTGGTGTGTGAGTTTTACAACAACCTAAGAGCTCATAACTACTATGATGCTCTCAAAACCAAGGTTCATGGAAAAGGGATAACAATCACACCGAAGTTCTTTGAAAAGCACCTGAACATGAAAAACGACGGGGTTCAGATGAGAAAAGATGGGGATGAACTGTTAGTTAAATATCACCTCAAGATGTGGCTGCATCTAAGCTATTTTGGCTACAAATTCTCAACTTATTTCTCGAAAGTACCAAGATTTCTCAAGCATGCACTTGCAAAGCTAATTCTGATCCGGAAGGGCTCTCTGACCACCGTCTCATCTTTCCAACACTGCGTATTATAACATTAGGTGGAAAGTTGGGTTGTAAACATGCTGATACTGATCATCCATTATCTCAAGCAGCACAGAAACTCCCACGGTACCCTTATCACCAAGATTCTAGTTGCTAATGAAGTAAATATAACCAGGTTCCAGGCTGTCAATGGTAAGGAGATTCTAGAAAAGAATTTCAGGAAGCTGAATTTTAGTGAAACTTAGAATGAAGAAAAAGCCAAGAAGCTAAGGGATGAGAAGAAGACAAGAGCTAGAAAGGTAGTGGATCTGATTGAAGATGCTCTGGTTCCTAAGAAGGCCAGAACCACCAAATTAAAAGCACAATAGCCACTAGCTTTGGTTTCGGTGGAGAAAGTTAAAGAGGATACTCAACCCCCACTCAACTATTGAAGAAGAGCCCTGAGAAGCCTAAGCTGAGGGGACGATTGGTGAAAGCGGTAGATAACAAAAGAAAAGATGCAAAAATCCCAAAAGTAGTAGTAGAAGATGTGGAAACAAAGGATGAGTCTCCGGTACCCAAAAGGAGACAATTCACAAAGAAGGGATGCACATTTAATGAGGCAGTGGTAGCCAAGAAAATCCAAGCCAAGAAGCCTGTAGGCATTGTAATTGATGAAGGAGCAGCTAAGAGGGCTAAAGAGGCAGAATTGGCTAAGGCCAGGAGAACTAAGGGCAAGCATGTGCCCGAATCTACTGAGCAAGTCACTCCGGATGACCCTCAATATGACATAATAAAGGAAGCTATTAAGGACAACGACAGAATAAATAAGCTCAAAATAAAAGGACCCGAAGATTCTTCTGGCCCCAGGCTATCCTTATTGATCCAACAGATAAGACAACTCTAGCCCAGGATATGGAAGCTGATCATTTTCCATCCATGCCCAGAATTGGACCTCTTTCGAAAAACTTACTCAATCTGGAAGCTGAGACCATAAATGAAGAAAGGCCTAACAAGGCACATGGAGAGGGTGTTGAGACATTACCTATACACCTAAAGGAGCAGTTAAAAGTCCTTAAAAGGCAAATGTAGGGGTGACTAAGGACATTTCCAGTCATCCAGGGGTTGTAGAGGTGGAAGAAGAAAGAGAAGCTGAGAATGATTCAGAAGCAACAGTAAATGAGGTAATTTCTGACACAATATCATTTAATGTTAATGCTGATACTTCTACTGTTGGTATTGAAACAACAGATGATAAAGAGGATAACTTAGATACACATACTCTAAGTGTATCTAAGGAATAAGAGTCCAACCCGAAATACACCATTCTAGAGGAGGGACTCGGTCTGGGTTCCTAAGGGCACACTCCTAAAGTGGACTCAAGGGGCGAGGCTAGTCTGGGGGAACTGTTGGAAGAAGAGGAAGAGGAATCCTCTGAAGAAGAAGAAACCAGCAACAAAGATTCATCTGGATCCGATGAGACAGGAAGCAGTAGCTCCGAATCTGAAACCCCCTATGCTAGTTTGATCAAAATACCAACTGCTGTAAATTAAGTCAGAGCCAACAAGATAATGACAGTGCTAAAAATCCTACAAGAGGCTACCCATAAGGAGCGCAAGGAAAGATATATCAAATAGAGTCTCTAGAACATCTGTAAGCATCTCAAATCCATGGAGAAAGTCTTAATTCAACAATTCTCACCTCTAGATTTGAAGGATGAAATTAGGGAGCTAAAAAGGAGTGTGGAGAGGATAGAAAGAAAGTGGAGGAGTTTCTAACTACTAATCTAGTGTCAAAGGTTTCTCTTGCCAAAGTAAATCCAGTGCTAGAACAGATCAATGCTAACCTAGCAGGAGCTAATCGTTCTGCAGATCAGGCTAATACAGTGGCCACAAATAACTGTGCTACCCTCATTGATAAAATCACGTCTTCCTTAACTGATTTGTCCACATAACTGAAGGAGTATACAGATTCCAAGTTTGAAAACTTATCAAAATTCATTTCAGAAAAAGAAG
Organism: Euphorbia pulcherrima; assembly: GCA_947683365.1. Classification (NCBI taxonomy): domain Eukaryota; kingdom Viridiplantae; phylum Streptophyta; class Magnoliopsida; order Malpighiales; family Euphorbiaceae; genus Euphorbia; species Euphorbia pulcherrima. The sequence continues at coordinate 30,011,925 of CANTUS010000008.1, forward strand.
AGAAGGCCGCTCTCCCCAACCTCAATGAATAGCAACAAGCAATATTGAATAAGCTAACAAAGTTCATGGAGGAAGATCTTCCCAAGATGTTTACGAAATAGCTGGAAAATATTGAACAAGAGGTAGCAGGCCAAATGAATGGGCAGGATACAGTCATCAATAATGCTAAAGGAGAACTACATAAAGACATCATGACTATAAATGATAGTGTTCATAACTACCGAAGAGGAATGAGGAAGGAAATTGAGAAAGTGCTATTCAATCTGTCAAATTTATCGTTATCCGGATCCTCCTCGGCTTCTATTCCGAAGAGCCATTTCCTTCCAATCTTATAAGATCTTGTACAACACATAAAAGATACTGGCTTCTTCGGCCATAAAGGAATCGCTACCCCCCTCAAGGCTCTCTTCCCCTATTTTGATGAAAAGGATCGTGATTTTGTACTCCAAATGCATCCTTACATCACTAAGTCTTATACCCAGCTCCAGAAGTCTTCTGACCCCTGTATCTAGCTCCAACCACTTTGGATACAATTATAGACCATAAATGAAAAGGCAATGTAGATTATTCTATCTACTCAAGGGCTTGGCAACAAAGCTGGGATAGTAAAACCTAAATGGTGATAGACCCCCAAGCTGATGCAAACAAAAAAGGAAGAATATAGAAGGGGAAAATAAAACTGCTGAAGCTGAAAAGGGGGAGCAGCAAAGGAAAGGAAAGGAGAAGAAGGGGGAAGCTTCCGGGAAGAAATAATTTTCGTAATAGATTAGCTATTTTGCTCCAATGTAAAATCTGTAATAGCTAGTTTCATTTTTCACTTACGCATTTCTGTATCATGTAATACCGGAACTTTATTGATGTTAACTATTGTTAACAACATAAGTATATATAGTGAAAAATTATTACCAAAAATTGCTTCTAAAGTACAATCTACATTATACCAGAAAAATCTTAGAAGCTAGAATTGAAAAATGATGGGGGAGTTAGGGATGCTAAAATTACGAGGGAGTAAAAATCTGTAAATGACTAAGTATCAAGAATCATACTTGGATAATAAAAACCCCTTTCCTTATGTTAGATGTCTTAGGTTTTTGTTTCCATCAAATGGGAGAGATTGTTGTAAACAATGATTCGGAACGACAAATAATTCGGATCAAGTTTAAAGTAAACAAACCACCTAAGTATAAAAAGACCTAAGTCATTACATCCGAACATATTATTAAGACATAAAAAGTCAAAGACAAGTGAAGACAATTACCTAAGCATAAATGGAAGTATCCGGTTAAAGTTTGGAAAAGAAATAAACTTTGAACTGCCCAAATCAGCATCTGGAAGAACTGGTTACACAAGCATTCAAAAGAAGATAGATCCGGAGATATTAAGTCTGAAGACATCCGGAAGGCTTAATATACCAAGATAAAGGGAATAATTCAAAAATCATATTCCCTCCATTCCTTTGGTTTGCAAATCAAAGATCCTTTTCTTAAAAGGAAGACAAAAATGATAGCTAGCACTTTTCAAAGAAAGGACAAAGGGCTGACACAAGATAGAGAAAAGGGTAACAACCTTTTTCACCTAGACCAATAAGAAAGGCGCGTGGAACTCACACCAAAAAGGTACTGGCGTAAAAGTTAGTGAGTCACTAAAATATAAGGAAAAAGATCATTGACAACTTTTCAGCCTCAATCCCAAGGATTCAAACGGGTCAAAATCTCTGTCTAACGGATTGATCAACGATTTCGGAAGTGCCATATATTACCTGATCAATGGTGAAGAATTGATTATAGCTCAACAACCCACAATGACTACATTTATGATGGAAGCCTATAAAAGGTAAGCTTCACAAGTTGTGGAGGTGCTGGTTGCTTTTGAGAAAGTATTAACAAGAGAATTCGCTAAAAGCAATTGGTAAAACTAATCCCTCTAAGAATCAATCAAACTCTAAATCTATTTGTAAGGATTCCCAAGTGAAGTTATAAACTTAAGGAAGTCCAAAAACCAAAACCTTTGAGAAAAAACCAAAGTGTAAAAGATCTCATACTTGGATGAGTAGTGAGATTGGGATATAGCTTAAAGTAGGTGCTTTGAGTGTGATCTCCCTGTAGAACTCAGCTTAGGTTTGGGTAGAAATCTAAGTGGTATATCCTACTAAAGACTAAAGGACTCAGCTAGGAGTTGGTGCTTCTAGTGGTATATCCTACATCCGAAAGGGGTTACCATTGGAAGATAAATTGTAAAGCTTGATTCATGCCAATTGGAAAGGAATCCACTAGTGGAAAAGCTTGGAGGAAGGAAACTTCGGGGACAGAAGTAGGCAAGGCTGAACCGGGATAAAATGCTTGTGTTTGAATTTTCTAACTCTTTATTCATTTGCATTGCTATTTTCATAACTGCATCATTCGGATCCATCCTCCGGATCATATTCAAACATGCTACACAAAGAATTTTTCAAAGTCTTATTAATTCCGCGAAAAAGGGTCATTCACCCCCCTTTGACCCTTATTAAGACCCTCATAAGAACCAACAACCTCACATCTCTAACACGAAGGAGTGAGCGCATAAGGAGGAGTGCGAAGGATTGAGCGACTAAGAGACAGATAAAAAACAAGAAGTTTATGAGAGGAGATCACGTACCCTAATTTTATATAACTATTATTAATACGTTTTCTATGCCTTTTTTGTTAGATATGATGTATGCCCTTATGGCAATTAGGGTGATATATCTTAATTATGTTATAGTAAGAATAATTTGTTTAATTAATAAAAGGATTTAATCTTTTGTTTATATTGATGTGCTTGCAAATATATTATGGCTGGTTAAAATATATTCATTGATATATGTATACAAAAGTCCTTGACGTATCATATCATGAAGCTAGAGAAATTATAGTTGGACTGTACTAAGTGAGACCAGCCTCATGTGCAATTATGATTATGTCGAAACTATCCCTAGTCATAGTTTCATCAAGAAAGGATATTGATGAAGCGGATAGACTAGCATGAGGTCAACTTTCTCTAAAAGGGTCCAACCAGTCAATCTCCTAAGGATTGAAGGTGGTGCCTTAAGTTTGACACATGGATATATTTGAGAGATATACTGGAAAGCATCGTAAGATAAACACTTGGTGTATATATATCAATGTGTTAGTGTTTATCTTCATGCAATAAGCTTTGCAAATATCCTTATACTTGAGATGCTAGTTATCTTGTGTGGTACCATCGCTATACTTTGGGTGATTCCTATACACTTATTAATTTAGGGTGTCACAGGTGATTACGGGTATAGTGATGACAGCACATTGGTAAGCTATATAGAAGAATCCATTGCTTCGGATATATTAAGGAGTTGAACTTGGCCGCTTGTTGGAGTGGTAATTGTTTTAAACCTATGATCAGAGTATGTGTTTGATAGAAATAGTTTCTAGTCAAACACACAATGGTGAAAGGCAATATACTTTGGTAACAAGTTAATAACTGGGATAGCTTGGAGCAACCTTGCTGTCAGTGGGTTCACACTTTAACCGCACCCTATAAACCAGATGGTACTAATATTAAAGAATGGAGGGAGTTCATCGCATTGGATAACTATTGCATTAATCGAGATTAAGTTATAAGTACAAATGACGTTTCGAGTAATGGGGGATGGTAGACCCTTGCTAGAGGTGTACTACAGTCGTTTAAGGTAATCGAGTTCTATTCATGGTCTGGAACCTTGAGCCAATGGTTCCAATAGAATAGGGGTTGGTTAAGCCTTAACAACTCAATACTTCGGGATCCTATAAGGTCACACACATTGGACCTTCATCGGACTGAGTAAAGAATTAATAGATTTATTCTATCATGAAAATTTAACATAATAGTAATTGAATTATTATTTAATTAGTTAAAAATGATTAGATCATTTTGGATAAGCCAAGAAATTTATTTCTGACCGGCAACAAATTGATTAGGCTCATAAAATAAATATTTATTTGAATTGGAGAAAGAGCTAGAACTATAAAATCGAGGGTTGGACCCTTCGTGAATAGGACACGCAAGCCTGAAGGCTTTGTGGGACCTACGTGAGCCCGCACGAGTGCTAATTCACTCATGGGCTGCATGTAGTGCAAGTTAGGCTTGCACTGGCCTGCAGCAAGGCCACCCGTAAGCTGGGCTCGAGGGAAGTCCCGTGAAGCCCGGCCTGTGGGATAAGAGCCTGTCTTGTGCAGCCTTTGCCACCCGCAAGCTAGGCTCACGGGAGAGCTCGCGAGGCCTAGCCCGCATGACAAGGCAGGCTTGCAAGAGCTTGCCTTATATGGCAAAGCAAGTCGGGTCAGCGTAGGCAACACGTGGATCCTATAGGATCCATGTGTTTACCTAGGGCGGGATGGGGTTTTTCCTATCCCGCATTAAATATGGGGAGCCTTTGTTCCCCCTATAAATTGAGCCCCATTTTCTCATTTTAAATCGCATGAGTTCAATAGAAAATCCTTTAAGTAAAATAAAATTAAACAATATATTTTCGGGTGGGATTTTGGAGTTGCCTAGCAGCTACTCAAGGTTCTTCGGTTCTTCCTCATTGGGAGGTTTCGGTTGGTGGGGTTCGTGTGGATACTCATAGAGGCTATCCTACACTTGGAAGCTTGTGTAAAGAGGTTATGCTAAAGCACGCTTCAACTGGTATGTTGTTAATTATTAAGTCTTTTTCTTTAAGCCTTTTAGACTTAATAATTGTTATGCTTAGGTTGCTTTGCATGCTTAGTTTATTTTATGCTTAGGTTATATCTTAGAGTTAACATGCTTAGTATAAATTTTCATGCTAGGATATAATTTAGAATTATGGTATGCCTAGCCTATGCATGCTAACCTAGGTAGAGAAGGCTTTATTTAATATGCAACTAATATGAGTTTCTGGGGATAGAGAAAAAATTTTGAATTTCCATCGTGCCTGTTATGCATGTTCAAATTGACTGTCAGTTCCCAATAGTAGTATCAGAGCCTGCCTATTTAGTACATAATTAAGTTAGAAGTGAACTAAATTTTATTTTCAATATGAAATGATATGTCGTTTATTTAATTGTTTTGAACAATATATATATATATATATATATATATATATAAACTTGATTTTTCATTTCAAGGTTAGAAAATAGTTATGAATTATTTTGAATAAGCTTTCTCAACTTACTCAAATTATAAAAGACTCAAAAAATTATATAAGTTACATGAGTTATAGATGCTTCCAATTTATATGAATTGAAAGAACGAAATTTATTAGTAGAAAAGGATCCATTGGTCTTTGAGTTTATGCTTATATTTTATTCTAGCTAAGGATTGGACTTGGTGTCTACTCACTTCAAGGGCACCTCCTCTCCTACCTGGGAACCTATATCGGTGCAACTTGAATTGACATGGGAGATTAAAATGGACTAATTTATTTCTAGTATATAAGATGGTGCTTATATATGTTTCTATAACAAAGTAAAAATTAAATTTATTGAATAAAAGTTTAAAGGAAATACAATATAAATATAACAAATAAAAGAGTTAATTATTTTGCATATAATTTAGGTTGATGGAATAATTATAATAAAGATCTTGAACCCACCTAAGGTTGGACCTTATAAATAAATTCTAAAATTCCCTGTATTAACATAAACTATTATAAATATGTCCATCTGATAATATCCTAGATTGGGTGAGACATTTAACACCATAAAATCCCAAAGTAAATATATTAAGGCAAGTTATAGTCTTCCTTACTCAAATTTATAATACGATCTTTTTGGGCTATCAAAGTGCTACGCAAAGCATTCCTTTTAGTCCACATTGATTGGTTATAAAAATTGAGATAGGGTTTTCCTTAACGGGACTGGGTAGCCCACCATATAATTGGGGGCTAGCCGCAGGACTGAGACATATTCAAGGAGATGCTCAAATAAGAGCTCATGTCCCTTGGGTTAGGGAACTTGAATATATTAGCAATTGCATACGATGCAAATGGAATGGGATTCCAACTATGACTTACTAATATGACTTGACTCATAAAATTGGGAGTTATAATAGACTAGTTATAGATGCTACCTACTAGGAAGTTTAGCTTGGCTAAAATTACCAAATTCAATAGAATGGGCTTTTGTAAATTTCAAAGAATATAGTAGGACAAATGTATTTAATTTAAAGACCTCAAATTAAATGCATGTAAAAAAACTAATATCTGAACAAATTTTCTTTTCTTATATCTTAGGTTGAAAATGACTTCCAACGTTAATATCCGTCTATTACTTAACACAAAACTGAATGGCTTGAACTTTTCTGATTGGTTCCAAGCTATGAAAATAATTCTCAGACCCGAGGGAATCGCCTATATTCTGGATGAAATTTTCCCTATTGAACCTGATGTTGAGGATCATGTGGAATATGATGCCTGGTTGAAGTACAAGAAATATCATGAGACTATAATATGCATTATGTTGGGGTCCATGAATCCTGAATTTCAGAAACAATATGAGAACATGACCTTAGAGGACATGGTTCTCAATCTTGAGGAGCTCTTTACTGAGCGGGAAAGGACATAGAAGTATGAGACCTCCAATCTCCTTTTTGGAACCAAGATGTAGGTTGGCACCTCTACCTCTCAGCATGTACTGAAACTCTTGGGATACCTTGAGAAGTTGAATCGATTAGGATTCGAGATGAATCATGACTTAAGCATTGACCTTGTGTTGATGTCCTTAACAGATAGTTACTTAGGGTTCATGACTAACTATTACACGAACAAGATTAATTCTACTATACCATAATTAATCGACATGCTGAAAATAGTAGAACCTCAGATCAAGAAAGATCAAAAACCACTACTGTTGGTCAAGAAAGGGAAGGCTTATAAGAAAAAGAAGTAGGCACTGGGTGCTAAGAAAAGAATCAGTAAGAAGAAAGAAAAGACGACATTGAAGTATGTCTGCTTCCAGTGTGGGAAACCGGGACATTGGAAGAGGGATTGCAAAGCTCCTACTTCTGAACATTTGAAGAAGAAGCCTGCAGAGGCATCTACTTTAGGTATGTTTGTAATTGAAAACTATGCTACTTTTCCGCATGAATCCACTTGGGTATTAGATACTGGTTGTGGTTCTCATATCTGTACTTCTGTGCAGGGACTAAGGAACAGTAGAAGACTTGTAAAAGGGGAGATGGACCTACGTGTGGGAAATGGAGCCCGAGTTACTGCATTAGTCGTAGGAAGTTTTAATCTTATTTTGCCAACTGGACTTATTTTAGTTTCGAATAATTTCTACTACATTCCAAGTGTTACTAAGAATATTATATCTATTGCATGTTTAGCAGCAGAAGGATTTGAAATTTTATTTTTGAGTAATAATTGTTGAATAATGTTCTTTATGGTTATAGGATGTTGAATGGTGGCATTTATATTCATGATACTAAAACAGAAGTTTTTAATGTAAATAATGTAAAGAAAGTTAGATTAGATAATGAGAATTCCTTCTACTTATGGCATTGTAATTTAGGCCATATAAACAAAGATCGCTTAACCAAGCTCTATAAGCAAGGTGACTTGGGCCCAATAGACTTAGTGTCTTATGGTGATTGTGAACCTTGTTTAAGAGGAAAGATAAAGAAGTTGCCCTTTAAAGGAAAGGGTGAACGAGCAACGAGTACATTGGAACTTATACATACTGATGTGTGTGGTCCAATGAGTGTTCAGCCACTAGAAAGATACTCCTACTTCATATTATTTATTGATGATTATTCACAATATGGTTATCTGTACTTAATGAAGCACAAGTCTCAAAGTTTTGGAAAGTTCAAAGTATTTAGAACTGAAGTAGAGAAACAACTTGAGAAAAGTATTAAATTACTTATACACCTCAACACAATGGAGTGTCTGAAAGGAGGAATCAAACTTTATTAGATATAGTTTGATCCATGATGAGCCAAGTAGATCTTAGTAAATCCTTTTAGGGATATGCACTAGAGAGCACGATTTATATATTGAATAGAGTGTCCTCTAAATCAGTTGATTTTACACCTTACAAAAGATGGTGTAATAAAAAGCCATCTCTAACTCACTATAGAGTATGGGGCTGTCATGCCATGGTAAAAAGGATAGCATCAAATAAATCTGGCAAGTTTCTGTTCATTAGATATCCAAAGGAAACTATTGCTTATTTGTTTTACTAACCCAAAGCACAGAAGGTATTTGAGTCTCGGAGTGCTCACTTTCTGGAAAAGGAACATGTACTTACAAAAGTCAGTGGGAGCAATATTGAATTGGAGGTTCAAGAGGAAGAAATAAATAATCAACTTGATTGTCCCCATTCTAGATACACAAGAAAATGTGATCCAAGAATAACCTGTCGAAACACAAGCATTGCAAAGATTAGGCCGTGTTCATAAAGGTCCCGATAGATATGGTTTTATCATTACTGATGATAAGAAACTATATCTCATGGAGGATGATGAACTAAGAACCTATAATGAAGCAATGAAAAGCTTAGATTCTAATAAATGGGTTAAAGCCATGAAATTAGAAATGGATTCCATGTATGAAAATCAAGTTTAGAATTTGGTTAATGCACCACAAGAGGTTAGACCGATCGGGTGCAAATGGGTCTTCAAGAAGAAGACTAACATGGATAGTAATGTGATTACCTATAAAGCAAGGTTAGTTGCGAAAGGTTATAGTCAACTTGAAGGTATTGACTATAATGAAACTTTCTCATTGGTGGTCATGATTAAATCCATAAGGATACTCCTCGCCATTGCTGCTCATTACGATTATGAGATCTGGCAGATGGATGGTCAAATAACATTCCTGAATGGGGATCTAGACCGGGATGTGTATATGACATAGCCTGAGGGTTTTACATCTAAGAATGGCTCGAAGGTATGTAAACTGCAAAGATCCATTTATGGACTTAAGCAGGCGTCCAGGAGTTGGAATATAAGATGTGATCAGATAATCCATGAACTAGATTTCTATCCAAACATTAATGAGTCTTGTGTTTACAAGAAGGTTTGTTGAAGTGTAGTCATTTTCTTAGTACTGTATGTCAATGACCTTGATGAAGAAGCATTTATACTAGGTATAAAGATCTATAGGGATAGATCCAAGAGGCTATTAGGTCTTTCTCAAACTACATATATAGACAAGGTACTGAATAGGTTCAACCTTAAGCATTCAATGAAAGGTTATCTCTTGATGACAAAGGGGATTAAGCTATCTAAAGATGAGTTTCCGAAGACAGCTCAAGAAAGAATGCGCATAAAGGATATTCCCTATGGATCCATGATATGTTCCATCATGTATGCTATAATATGTACTAGGCCAGATGTCTCTCAAGCTTTGAGCTTTACGAGCAGATATCAATCAGATCCAGGTGAAAAGTACAGGATGGCCGTTAAGGCAATTCTTAAGTACTTGAGAAGGACTAAAGATAAGTTCTTGATATATGGAGATGGTGATTTCATAATTAGAGGCTATACTGACACGAGTTTTCAATCTGACAAGGATGACTTCAAGTCTCAGTCAAGTTTTGTGTGTGTGTTAAATGGAGGGGAAGTATGCTGGAAGAGTTCCAAGCAAGAAACTACTACTGATTTAACCATGGAATCTGAATACATTGCTGCGTGCGAAGCATCAAAATAAGCTATCTGGTTAAAGGGATTTATTGGTGATCTCGATGTGGTGCCTGAGACTATTGATCCAGTTACTGTGTATTGTGATAACAATTGTGCTATAGCTCAGGCAAAGGAACCATGGCCTCACCAGAAAAACAGACATGTATCTAGAAAGTATCATATAATCAAAGATAGTGTTGATGCTAAGATAATAAGACTAGAGTATGTACCCACTGATTAGAATCTCGCAGATGGTCTAATGAAGCCATTGACTCAAGTCAAACATGACCAGCATGTTAAAGCATATGGATTAAGACATATGGCTAATTGGCCTTAGTGTAAGTGGGAGTTTATTAGATACGATGTATTCCCTTAAGGCAATTAGGGCGATATATCTTAATTACGTAATAGTATAAATAATTTGTTTAATTAATTAAGGCATTTAATCTTTTATTTATATCGATGTGCTTGTAAATATATTATGGCTGGTTAAAATATATTCATTGATGTAAGTATACAAAAGTCTTTGACATATCATAGCATGAAGTCAGAGAAATTATAGTTGGACTATATTAAGTGAGATCAGCTTCAGGTGCAATTATGATTATGTCTAAACTATCTCTAGTCATAGTTTCATCAAGAAAGGATATTGATGAAGCGGACAGACTAGCATGTGGTCAACTTTCTTGGAAAGGGTCCAAGTAGTCAATCTCCTAAGGACTGAAGGTGGTGTCTTAAGTTTGACTCATGGATATATCTGAGAGATATATTGGAGACCTCTGTAAGATAAACACTTGGTGTATATATATATATATATATATATATATATATATATATATATATATATATATATATATATATATATATGAATGTGTTAGTGTTTATCTTCATGCAATAAGCTTTGCAAATATCCTCATACTTGAGATGATAGTTATCTTGTGTGGTACCATCACTATACTTTGGGTCATCCCTATACACTCATTAATTTAGGGTGTCACAGGTGATTGCGGGTATAGTGATGATAACACATTGGTAAGCTATGTAGTCGGAAAGAATCCATCGCTCCGGATATAATAAGGAGTTATACCTAGCTGCTTGTTGAAGTGATAATTGATATAAACCTCTGATCAGAGTATGTATTTGATAGAAATAGTTTCTAGTCAAACACACCATTGTGAAAGGAAATATACTTCGGTAACAAGTTAATAGCTGGAATAGCTTGGAGCAACCTTGCTGTTAGTCGGTTAACCCTTTAACCGAACCCTATAAACCAGATGGTACTAATATTAAAGAATGGAAGGAGTTCATCGCATTGGATAACTATTGCATTAATTGGGATTAAGTCATAAGCACAAATGATGTTCTAAGTAATGAGGGATGGTAGACCCTTACTAGAGGCGTACTACAGTCATTTAAGGTAATCGAGTTCTATTCACGATCTACAACCTTGAGCCAATGGTTCCAATAGAATAGGGGTTGGTTAAGCCACAACAGCTCAATACTTCAGGATCCTATAAGGTCACACATATTGGACCTTCATCGGACTGAGTAAAGAATTAATAGATTTATTTCATTATGAAAATATAACATAATATGATTGGATTATTATTTAATTTGTTAAAAATGGTTAGATCATTTTGGATAAGCCAAGGAATTACCGGCAACTAATTTATTAGGGTCATAAAATAAATATTTATTTGAATTGGAGAAAGCTAGAATGACAAAATTGAGGGTTGGACCCTTCACGAATAGGACCCGCAAGCCTGAAGGCTTTGCGGGACCTACGCAAGCCTGAAGGCTTTGCGGGACCTACGCAAGCCGGCACGAGTGCTAAGGCACTCATGGGCTGCTAGCACCGCAAGCTAGGCTTGCGTTGGCTTGCAGCAAGGCCACCCTCGAGCTGGGCTTGCGAGAAGTTCCGCGAGGCCCAGCCCGTGGGACAAGCGAGCCTACCTTATACAGCCATTGCCACCCGCGAGCTGGGCTCGAGGAAGAGCCCACGAGGCCCAGCCCGCCGGACAAGGCAGGCTCACAAGAGCCTGCCTTGTATGGCAAAGGACCCAACTTGCGGAGTAAGTCAGGTCAGCGTGGGCAGCACGGGGATCCTATATGATCCTCGTGTTTGCTAGGGGCGGGATGGGGTTTTTCCCATCCCGCATTAAATACGGGGAGCCTTTTCTCCCCCTATAATTTGAGCCCCCTTTTCTCATTTCAAATCGCACCATTTCAATAGAAAATCCTTTAAGTTAGGTAAATTGAACAATATATTTTCTGGTGGGATTTTTGAGTGGCGTAGCAGCTACTCAAGGTTCTTCAGTTCTTCCTCATCGGGAGGTTTCGATTGGTGGGGTTCATGTGGATACTCATATAGGCTATCCTACAGTTGGAAGCTTGTATAAAGAGGTTCTGCTAAAGCACGCTTCAACTGGTATGTTTTTAATTATTAAGTCTTTTTTTAAGCCTTTTGGACTTAATAATTATTATGCTTAGGTTGCTTTGCACGCTTAGTTTATTTTATGCTTAGGTTATAGCTTAGAGTTATAACATGCTTAGTATAAATTTTCATGTTAGGATTAATTTAGAATTATGGTATGCCTAGCCTATGCATGCTAACCTAGGTAGAGAATTATTTAGTTAATGCTTTATTTAATATGCAACTAATAGGACTTCCGGGGACAAAGACAAAATTTTGAATTTCCGCCGTGTCTATTATGCATGTTCAAATTGACTGTCAGTTCCCAACATTTTATACTTTATAAAGTATCCTATAACTTTTCCTATAATTTTTTTATACCCTTTTATACATTTTATATAACTTCTTAAATAACTATAATTTATTTATACATTTTATACAACTTTTTAAATAACCTATATATTTTTATATCCTATTTTTACGTTTTATATAACTTTTTAATTAATTTATATTTTTCCTATACCTTTCTTGTAACATTCATCGAACCTATTACTTTATTATATCTTTTCAATAAACTTTTATAACATTTTATTAAATCTGTAACTTTCTCATAACTTTCAATGCACTTCATATGCCTTTTACATAACATTTCTTAACACCTATAAACTACTTATACATTTGATATAACTTTTAAAATAATGTATGACTTCCTTATACCTTCTCTATACATATTTTTATAACTAAACATGATGATAATATAACTACCTTGTACATTTTGTATAACTTTTCAACTTACAATTGTCACAAAACTAATAAATTATTTGCAACAAGCTTTTCATATCATCACACATATTTTTTTACGATAAAAAATTCATTTGTTACATATGAATAATTTTAGTTATGACTTTTACTTATAACATAAGTATTTTTTGTTTTAAGTTAAACTTATTGTAACAAAAATAATATTTTTTTCCAACAAGCTTCTTATGCCTAGCCCCCCCTGAACTTGACAACTTTTGCCAAGTATTGCCCTAAACTTTCACTTGTTTTTAGTAGTCTCCTCAACTTGGCAAAATTTCACCCACATGTCAACTTCTTATTTAGGAGAGAAAAATCAGAAAGAAAAGCATCTTCGAAAAGCCATATAAATAGAACCTGACACGTGAAAATTAAGGGCTCGCAAGTGTACTTTTACCAAACTGAGAGGGCTACTAAGAACAAGTAAAGTTCAGGGCAACACTTGGCATGACTGTCAAATTCAGGTGGCTAAACATGTATTATGCCATAATAATTTTTTTTTATAAAAATAGTATTATTAATTATTGTATATGATTACATTATTTATCATTAGGATTTAACATTCATATACCTTTATATACCCTTTAAATAACTCGCACTTGTTTTAAACAATTCATATATCTTTATGCAATTTTTAAGTAACTTATAACTTTCCTATAACTTTCTGTACGTTTCTTGTTTCTTTTATATAAAATTTTAAATAATATGTATACATTTAAAAAACCTATACCTTTTTTGTACATTTTTTTTATAACTTTTTAGTACACTTTTTAAGCATTTTCTATAGCTTTTTTTTATAGTTTTTGTGACAATAAAAAATTGAATTTATTGTCACAAAAATAATATATCTTTTGCAACAAGCTTTTTATGTTGTCACGAATATAGATTTGTGACGATAAAAAAATTATTGTCACATATCAAATAGTTTTAGTTACAACTTTTATTTGTAACTAAAGTATTTTTATGTTTCAAGTTAAAATTACTGTCACAAAAATAATATATTTTTTTTCTAACAAGCTTTTTATGTTGTCACACATATACTTTTGTGACGATAAAAAATTATTGTCACATGTTGAATAATTTTAGTGACAACCTTTCCTTGTAACATAAGTATTTTTTTGTTTCAATTTAAACTTATTGCAACAAAAAATAATAAAAATTTTTGTAACAAGATTTTAATGTTGTCACGCATATAATTTTTGTAACAATAAAAAATTTATTGTCAAGTCTTGAATAGTTTTAGTTACAATCATTTCTTGTAACTAAAGTATTTTTTGTATTAAGTTGAACCTACTGTCACAAAAATGATATATGTATTGCAACAAACTTTTTCTAATGTCACAAAAAATTGTTTTTGTGATAGTAAAAATTTATTGTAACATATTGATTTTTTTAGTTACAATAAATACTTGTAACTGAAGTATTTTTTTGTTTCAAGTTAAATTTATTGTCACAAAATCGACATATTTTTTGCAACAAGGTTTCTATGTTATCACACATATTATTTTTGTGACAATAAAAATTTATTGTAACATATTGAATACTTTTAGTTACAACAATTACTTGTAACTGAATGTTTTTTTGTTTCAAGTTAAAATATTGTCACAAAAATTAATATATTTTTTGCAACAAGATTTTATGTTGTCACACAAATTGTTTTTGCGACAGCTAAAAATTTATCATAACATATTGATTATTTATAGTTACAACAAATGCTTGTAACTCAAGTACTTTTTATTTCAAGTTAAACTTATTGTCACAAAATTGATATATTTTTTGCAACAAGGTTTTTACGTTGTCACGCATATTATTTTTGTGACAGTAAAAATTTTAATTTAACATATTGAATATTTTTAGTTACAATAATTACTTGTAACTGAAGTGTTTTTTTGTATCAAGTTAAAATAATTATAACAAAACTGAAATATTTTTTGCAACAAGATTTTATGTTGTCACGCAAATTGTTTTTGTGATAATTAAAAACTTGTTTTTACAAATTTTAAATTTTAGGTTACAACATAAGTTGTAACAAAAAAATAGTGTTACAATAATAGAAAATTGTCACAAATGTTTCTATTATATGTGACAATTCCACTACAAAAACTCATAAAATTAATTTTTGTGACGGAAAAATTTTTATTGTAACAAATAATGATCTTTTGGTTACAACAAATTTTGTGTCATAAAAATTATTGTCACATATTATCCAGTTTCTTGTAGTGTATAGTCCTTAGTATACAATGACTGGTTCGCCGAGCATGAATGGTGTAGCTGAGAGACGTAACAGGACTCTTTTGGATATGGTGAGGAGTACGATTAGTCATTCTACCTTACCCGAGTCTTTCTGGGGAGAAGCATTAAAGACAATAGTCTATCTTCTAAATAGAGTACCAACTAAGGCAGTAGCGAAAACTCCTTACGAACTTTGGACAGGGCGAAAACCCAATCTAAGGCATGTTCATGTTTGGTGTCTAGTTGAGGCTAGGCCTTATAGGCCTAGAGAAGGAAAATTGGACAACAAAACTATTAGTAGCTACCTTATTGGTTACTCTGAGTGATCTAGGGGTTTCAAGTTTTATGATCCCACTACTAAGGTTATTTTTGAGATGGGAAGTATAACATTCTTTGAGGATATTGAGTTTAGAGGGGAAGATAAAGTTAGAAATAGTGTCTTTAAGGAAGGATCGAGTTAGGGGAGCAATCCATTTCAATTCCTATCATTGTTCCTGAGTATGTTCAGGATGTCACTACTCAAGAAACAATTCTGGTTCCAATCCAAGACAATATTCAAGAACTTCTCTATGAGGAACAAACTCAACAACCTCAAGAGCCCATGCCTTTAAGGAGGTCCACTAGAGAGAGGAGAAGTGTTTCTCCGGATGATTATGTAGTATATCTCCAGGAACATGAGGATCCTATAGGTATTATGGATGATGACCCAATCACATTTCATGATGCCATGCAGAGTTCCAACTCTCATAAGTGGATTGAGGCAATGGGGAAGAGTATAAGTCCATGCAAGACAATAAAGTTTGGGATCTTGTCCCATTGCCTGAAGGAAAGAAACCTATTAGTTACAAATGGATATTTAAGACCAAGAGGGATTCTGAAGGTAATGTGGGAAGATATAAGGTACGTCTTGTGGCAAAGGGCTTTACTCAAAAGGAAGGGATTGACTATAAAGAGACCTTCTCTTCGGTTTCATTGAAGGACTCTTTTAGGACAATCATGGCTCTTATGGCACATTTTAATCTTCAGCTACATCAAATGGATTTTAAGACTGCATTTCTCAATGGTGGCATTGATGAAACCATCTATATGGTGCAGCCGAAAAACTTTATGCCCAAATATACAAAGCAAATGGTATGCAAATTAAGAAAATCCATTTATGGGCTCAACCAAGCTTCCTGTCAGTGGTACTTTAAGTTCAATCAAGCAATTGTTTCATTCAATTTTGAAGCAAATACTATGGAAGATTGTGTGTATCACAAATTCAGTCGAGTAGGTTTATGTTTCTAGTTTTGTATGTGGATGACATACTTCTTGCTACTAACTATAAGGACTTGTTGCACAAAATAAAAATCTTTCTTGTAAAGCATTTTGAAATTAAGGACTTAAGTGAAGCTTCTTTTGTATTAGGAAACCAAATACACTAGGATCGTTCTCGGGGTATACTTGGGTTATCGCAAAAGAGATATATTGAGAAAGTTCTCAAGAGGTATGGTATGCAAGGGAGTAAACCAGAAGAAACCCCAGTCGCTAAAGGTTATAAGTTCAGCCTTTAACAATGTCCTAAGAGTGAGCTTGAAATTCAAGAAATGCAGAAGGTCCCATATGCATCTGCAGTTGGGAGTCTAATGTATGGACAAGTTTGCACACGACTAAACCTTGCATTTATAGTAGGCATGTTAGGGAGATACCTTAGTAATCCTTGTATGGACCATTGGAAAGCGGTCAAGAGGGTTATACGTTATCTTCTGAGAATAAAAGACTTTATGCTTACATACGGAAAGTCAGATCATTTGGAGATCATTCGGTATTTGAATTCCGACTTTGCTGGATGCATAGACAGTCGAAAATCCACATCTGGCTACATTTTCATTTTGGTAGGAGGTGCTATTTCATGGAAGAGTTCTAAACAAACTCTTATGGCTACCTCCACTATGGAAGCAGAATTTGTAGCAGTGTATGGTGCATCCAATCAGGGACAGTGGTTAAGGAATTTTGTCACATGATTAAGGATTGTGCATGACATTGAGCGACCACTAAAGTTAAACTGTGATAATAATTCTGCAGTCATGTTCTCCAATAACAACATAAGCTCTTATCATTCAAAGCACATTGAGATAAAGTTTCTGGTTGTAAAGGAGAGAGTACAGAGTGGTGTTAACACAGGTCCGTTCCGGCCTGATTAGGAATTACACCTATTTCGTTTAGTGATCAAACAAAAGAGCTAAAAAGGACCGAATTGTCATCCAAAATCTGAAATTCAAAAATCCACATTCCAAGGAAGCTTCGATTTAGCATTTCCCACGGAAAAATAAAAAAGTCAAAGTTTGGTCAAACATAGGTAATTAACCCGCCGACTAATTACCCATCTATAGTGAAAAAAATCAAATCTTATCGAGATCCGGCAAGATTTTACGGGATTTGAAGTAAAATCTTGTCAGATAGGTAATTAGCCCGCCGACTAATTACCTACCTATTATAAATAAGAGGTCACCCCCCTCATTTTAATAGGGATGAAAATTTCATAAAATCCCAAAATTCCTATTGTGTCCCTTCTCAGTTCTGGGAGTCCCAAAAGCCCAGAAAATCTGTCAAAACACTCTCAAATCCGAGCTTTATCATCGGCATTCGGTATAAGCCCATCCTTTCTGTCATTTTAGATCAAGATCTCACAATGATCTTTGGTCTAAAAATGACTCGATTCCCTCAAGAACCCGCATTTTCTATAGGAATAATCCAAGATTATAGCCATAACTTGGGTTAAACCTATTTTCCAAATAAATCACAACCCCTGATAACTTCAGTCCTGCACTAGCTCTCAAGTCATCATGCATAGACGAAAAGGTAAACTGAGGGTAATTAGCTCTAAGCCCAACTTTAAAACTCATTTTCATTATTCTATTATTGTACATTGCATTTCATTTCTCTGGTTAAACTATAATATGTGTAAATAAGCTTGCAGGTACGAATGAAACATGCAGGACGTGAGGAAACTCGATCCGAGTTTTTGGGCCAGAACCCAAATGTTGCCGTTACTCTGCCAAAATTTCAGTACGAAATATCTGTTTATTTATGCTGTTATAATGCCCATTTTATTTCTTGAATTTATTTCTTAAATAATGCCGTTGTAATGCTAAAATTACCACACATTCCAAAATTCCAAGATTAATCCAAACAATTTGAACAATATGCGTACCTATTATGTCTGAACTCAGAATCTCACTTTCATTTTGGTATAAAAATCCCATTTTGGATCGGTATACCACAATTTCCGGTGGAGCTGAACCTGATGGTGACTCTATTTTATTTTGAAATAAAGTAAAAATGATTTATTTTAAAAAAATTTCCTTAAATAAAATGTATAAATATATTTCTCAATATAATCATATTTTTGCCTTATAAAAAGCTATGTTTTTCACACTTAATAAGTTTTTGTGAAAAATAATAAAATTAACTTTCTCTTTAATAAGACCGAAACATTTTATTAAAAGAACAACATCGCGGTTTCCTCAAACTGCACCAATCTAAATCGTGCCCCGCGTGCTCCCATTGAAACCTCACTCGCTCACAATGGCGACTTTGCTGGGGAACATTATTTTTATAAAACCTGATTTTTTTAAAAATTCTTTTTTTGACATAATAATTAAAATATTGTTCAAATTAAATTTTGGAATTATGGAATATGTGGTAATTTTAACATTACACAATTTTAGGGTTGTATAGCATTTGCATTCTTTACCCCTAAACCAATTTAGGTGTCTTTCGGTGAAGTATCTCCAAGTTCATTTAGGGCTCGAGGGGTATGGATCTGATCACACCCCTTGCGTAACGTACGAGGACCGTGTTCGCTTAAGGGCAAGACTACCCAAGTATATTATATGTAGAAAAGTTTCCTTTGGTTCACTTAGGGCCACTGGGACTCGGTACAAAAAGGCACAGGGTACCCAATCGCACCCGATCTAGAGACCGAAACCCACATATAGATGAACCGTAGACACTTCCTTATAGGTTTACCCAAAAACCCTGAGCGCATGCAAGTAGAATTTGCTAAGTCCCCCATTGGCTCTAAAGCGAAGTAACCCATTGGAGTTAAAAGGGCGGTACGCGCGATCTAAATGTTTGCTACATGTGTAGGTTTATTAAATATAAATGAACCTAAAAACTAAAAAAAGCGGGCATCATAAGCATCACGATTGTGTGAAAACTAAATCTTTATGCAGCCATGTCACTAATGTGTGCCATACCATTTCATTTTCTTAGTTATAAGAACCTAGAAATAAACCGAGACCAGTGAGTCCACCTAGGCTCAACCCATGAGCTAAAATAATCGAGACCACTGAGTCCACCTAGGCTCCGCCCATGAGCCGAGACAGACCGAAACCAGTGAGTCCACCAAGGCTCAACCCATGAGCCAAAACAAATCAAGACCAGTGAGTCCACCTAGGTGTTAGGAACTGACAATCAAATTAAACATGCATAATAGGGATGGCGGAAATTCAAAATTTTGTCCCTGTCCCCAGGAACTCCTATTAGTTGCATATGAATTAAATAAAGCCTTAACTAAAAAATTCTCTACATAAGTAAGCATGCAAAGGCTAGACATACCATAATTCCAATTTATATCCTAGCTTAAATATTTTATACTAAGCATGTTATAGCTCTAAGCTATAACCTAAGCATGTTATAACTCTAAGCTATAACCTAAGCATGTTATAAGTCTAAGTTACAACCTAAGCATTAAAATAAACTAAGCATGCAAAATAACCTAAGCATAATTACTAAGTCTAAAAATGCTTAAAGAAAAAGACCTAATAATTAAAATAGAAAGAAATAAAACTTACCAGCTGAAGCGTGATTTAGCAAAACCTCCTTGCACAAGCCCCCAAGCCTAGGATAGCCTCTATGAGCATCCATATGAACCCCACAAACCAAAACCTCCCTGAGAGGAAGAACTAAGGAGCCTTGAGTAGTTGCTAGACCACTCCAAAAGTGCCACCCGAAAATATAAACTAAAGGTGCTTGAATAAATTCAAGCTCCTAAAAAAGAACTATACTCTAAAGTCAACTTGAGAGATATCATGTTGGAATCTCAAGTCAATACTAGAATAGAGCGAATGGTGCAATTGGAAAAGGGAGAAGGAGGTGCATATTTATAGGCTTAGGGGAGCAAAAATGCTCCCCATTTTCCAATGTGGGATTGGACAAAAATTTCTTAATCCCACATGGGTCAACACGCAGACCCCCATGGGTTCGCGGGTTGACCCGCATGCAGCGTGCTTTGTACGCTACATAGCAGCCCATGCAAGGCAAGCCATAATAGCCTGCCTTGCTCCCCGCAACCTGGGTTTGTGGGCCTTTCCATAAGCCCAGCTTGTGGGTTGGGCTATGCTGGGCACACCCAATGCTTCCCAGCAGCACTAGTGTGACCCAACGTGTGGGCTCGCGCACTCGCCGAGCCCACATCCCTTTAGCCGCTATTTGGGGTAGCAAAATGTGGCCCCCATTTGTATAGGGTCTGACCCTTTTACCTTGATTTGGAAAAATCCCTTTTAATCCATCTTTCAATTATTAATTTATCTTTTGACCCTAATAAATTAGTTACCGGTCAAAAATAAATTCCTTGGCTTATCCAAAATGATCTAATCGTTTTTAATAATTTAAATAATAATCCAATTATTATTACGTTACATTTTTATAATAGAATAAATCTACTAGTTCTTTACTTAGTCCATTGAAGGTGCAATGTGAGTGGCCTTATAGGATCCCAAAGTATTGAGTTATTAAGGCTTAACCAACCCTTGTTCTATTGGAACCATTGGCTTGAGATTGTAGACCGTGAATAGAACTTGATTACCTTAAACGATTGTAGTACGACTCTAGCAAGGGTTTACCATCCCGCATTACTCGGAACGTCATTTATACTTATGACTTAATCCCAGTAAATGCAACAGTTTTCCAATGCGATGAACTCCTTCCATTCTTTAATATTAGTACCATCTAGTTTATAGGGTTTGGTTAAAGTGTTAACCCACTAATAGCAATGTTGCTCCAAGCTATCCTCGTCATTAACTTGTTACCGAAGTATATTGCCTTTTATCATGGTGTGTTTGACTAGAAACTATTTCTATCAAACACATACTCTAATCAGAGGTTTATAGCAATCATCAGTTCAACAAGCGGCCAAGTACAACTCCTTAATATATCTGGAGCAGTGGATTCTTTCAGACTACAAAGCTTACCAATGTGTTATCATCATTATACCCGTAACCACCCGTGACACCGTAAATTAATGAGTGTATAGGAATGATCTAAAGTATGGCAATGGTACCACACAAGGTAACTAGTATCTCAAGTATAAGGATATTTGCAAAGCTTATTACATGAAGATAAACACTAACATGGTACCACACAAGGTAACTAACATCAAGAACTCATCTTTAGTCCTTCTCAAGTACTTAAGAATTGCCTTGACTGCCATCCAATGCTTTTCACCTGGATCTGATTGATATATACTATTAGAGCTCAAAGCCTGAGAGACATCTAGCCTAGTACATGTCATAGCATACATAATGGATCCTTCATACGCATGCATAGGGTATATCCTTCATAACCATTCTTTCTTGAGCTGTCTTCAAACACTCAACCTTAGATAGGTTAACCCCATTCGTCATGGGGAGATAAACTTTCTTCGAATGCTCAAGGTTGAACCTATTCAATACCTTATCTATATATGTACTTTGAGAAAGACCCAATAGCCTCTTAGATCTATCCCTATAGATCTTTATAACTAGTATAAATGCTGCTTCACCAAGGTCTTTCATGGAGATCTTTCTGGACAACTATACTTTAACACTTTGAAGAAGAGAAATATCATTTCCTATTAGTAGAATGTCATCAACATATAATACTAAGAAAATGACTGCACACCCACTAGCCTTTTTATAAACACATAGCTCAGTAATGTTTGGATAGAAATCCAGTTCACAGATTGTCTGATCAAACCTTATATTCCAACTCCTAGATGCCTGCTTAAGTCCATAAATGGACCTTTGCAGCTTGCGTACCTTTGAGCCATTCTGAAATATAACTCAGGCTATATCATATACACATCCCGGTCTAAATCCCCATTCAGGAATGCTATTTTAACATCCATCTGCAAGATCTTATAATCGTAATGAGCAACAATAGCGAGGAGTATCCTTATGGATTTAAGCATGGCTACTGTGAGAAAGTTTTATCATAGTCAATGCCTTCACATTGACTATAACCTTTCATAGCTAACCTTGCCTTATAGGTAATCCCGTTACCATCCATGTCAGTCTTTCTTCTTGAAGACCCACTTGCACCCAATTGGTCTAACCTCTTGTGGTGCATCAACCAAATTCAAAACTTGGTTCTCATACATGGCTTTCATCAATTTATGAGAATCTAAGCTTTTCATTACTTCATCATAGGTTCTCGGTTCATCATCCTTTATGAGATATAGTTCCTTATCATCAATGATGAAAAAATCATATCTGTCGGGACCTTTACGAACACGACCGGATCTTCGCAATGTTGGTGTTTCGATAAGTTATTCTTGGATCACACTTTCTTGTGTATCTAGAATGGGGTCAATCAGCTGATTATCTATTTCTTCCTCTTAAACCTCTAGTTCAATATTGCTCCCACTGACTTTTGCAAGTAAGTGCTCTTTTTCCAAAAAGTGAGCACTCTAATACACAAATACCTTCTGTGCTTCGGGTTGGTAAAATAAATATCCAATAGTTTCCTTTGGATATCCACTAAACAGACACTTATTAGATTTGGAGCTTAGCTTATCTGATACTTTCCTCTTTACCATGGTAGGAGAGCCCCATACTCTAAGGTGACTTAGAGATGGCTTTTTATTACACCATCTTTTGTAAGGTGTAAAATCAACTAATTTAGAGGGCACTCTGTTTAATACATAAACCGCGCTCTCTAGTGCATATCTCTAAAAGGATTTACTAAAATCTGCTTGGCTCATCATAGAACGAACCATATCTAATAAAGTTTGATTCCTCCTTTCAGGCATTCCATTATGTTGGGGTGTATAAGGAGGGGTCCACTAGGGAACTATCCCGTTTTCTTTTAGATAATCCTGAAACTCCTGACTTAAGTATTCTCTACCTCGATCCGATCGAAGTGCTTTAATACTTTTCTCAAGTTGTTTCTGTACTTCAGTTCTAAATATTTTGAAATTTCAAAACTTTCAGATCTGTGCTTCATTAAGTACAAATAATCATATCGTGAATAATCATTAATAAAGGTTATGAAGTAGGAGTATCCTTCTAGTGCCTGAACCCTCATTGGACCACACACATCAGTATGTATAAGTCCTAATGTACTTGTGGCTCATTCACCCTTTCCTTTAATGGGTAACTTTGTCATTTTTCCTTTTAAACAAGGTTTGCAATCACCATAAGACTTCAAGTCTATTGGGCCCAAGTCACCACGTTTATGTAACTTGGTTAAGCGATCTTTATTTATATGGCCTAAACGATAATGCCATAAGTAGAACAAATTCTCATTATCTAATTTAACTTTCTTTACATTGTTTATATTAAAAACTTCTGTTTTAGTATCAAGAATATAAATGCCACCATTCAACATCCCATAACCATAAAGAACATTATTC
The DNA here is from genome assembly GCA_947683365.1 of Euphorbia pulcherrima. Classification (NCBI taxonomy): domain Eukaryota; kingdom Viridiplantae; phylum Streptophyta; class Magnoliopsida; order Malpighiales; family Euphorbiaceae; genus Euphorbia; species Euphorbia pulcherrima. The sequence goes on from CANTUS010000008.1 coordinate 30,035,642, forward strand.
AAGCGAATCTAACAATTATTATTCAAAAATAAAATTTCAAATCCCTCGGCTGCTAAACACGCAACAGATACAATATTCTTAGTAACACTCAAAATGTAGTAAAATTATTCAAAACCAAATCTACGTCACTTAGAAAAAGAAGATTAAAGCTTCCGATGGCTAATGTAGTAACTCGGGCCCCATTTCCCACATGCAGGTCCATCTCCCCTTTTACAAGTCTTCTACTGCTCCTTAGTCCTTGCACAAAAGTGCAGATATGAGAACCACAACCAGTATCTAATACCCAAGTGAATTCATGAGGAAAAGTAGCATAGTTTTCAATTACAAACATACCTAAAGTAGATGCCTCTGCAGGCTTCTTCTTAAAATTTTCAGAAGCATGAGATTTGCAATCCCTCTTCCAATGTCTCAATTTCCTGCACTAGAAGCAGACGTACTTGGATGTCTTCGTTTCTTTCTTCTTTTTACTGATTCTTTTCTTGGCACCCAGTGCTAACTTCTTTTTCTTAGAAGCCTTGCCTTTCTCGAGCAACAATAGTGGCTTCTGATCTTTCTAGATCTGAGGTTCTATTGTCTTTAGCATGTTGATTAATTATGGAATAGTAGAATTAATCTTATTCATGTAATAGTTAGTGATGAAGCTTGAGTGACTATCCGTTAAGGACATCAACATAAGGTCAATGCTTAAGTCATGATTCATCTTAAATCCCAATTGATTCAGCTTCTCAAGGTATCCCAAGAGTTTCAGTACATGCTGAAAGGCAGAGGTGCTAGTCTGCATCTTAGTTCCAAAAAGGAGTCTGGAGGTCTCATACCTCTCAGTCCTTTCACCCTCAGCAAAGCTCTTTAAAATGGAGAACCATGTCCTCTAAGGTCATGTTCTTATGTTGTTTCTGAAGCTCAGGATTTATGGACCCCAACATTATGCATATTGCAGTCTCATGATCTTTCCTATGCTTCAAACAGGCATCATGTTCCTCATGATCCTCAGCATCAGGTTTAACAGCAAAAATTTTATCCAGAATATAGGCGATTCCCTTAGATCTGAGAATTATTCTCACAGCTCGAAACCAATCAAAAAAGTTTAAGCCATTCAACTTTGTGTCAAGTAACAGACGGAGATTAATGTTGGAAGTCATTTTCAACCTAAGATATAAGAAAAGAAAATTGTTCAGATATTAGTTTTAGTACATGCATTTAATATAAGGTCTTTTAATTAAATACATTTGTCCTACTATTTTCTTCCAAATTTACAAGAGCCCATTCTATTGAATTCAGGAATTTTAGCCCAGCTAAATTTCCTAGTAGGTAGCATCTATAACTAGTCTATTATGACCCCCAATTTTATGAGTCAAGTCACAATAGTAAGTTATAGTTGCAATCTCATTCCATTTGCATCATACGCAATTGCTAATACATTCAAGTTCCCTAAACCTAAGGAGGCGTGCTCTTATATTAGCATCTCCTTGAATATGTCTCAGATCTAGGCCTAGCCCCCAATTTTATGGTGGACTACCCCAATTTGGTTAAGGCAGACCCTATCCCAAACTTTACAACCATTCAATGTGGACTAGAAGGAACCTTTTTGCATCGCACTTTGATAGCCTAAAGAGACCGTATTATAAATTTGAGTAAGGAAGACTATAACTTGCCTTAATATATTTACATTTGGGATTTTATTGGTGTTAAACGTCTCACCCAATCTAGGATTTTATTAGATGGACATATTTATAATAATTTATATTAATTCAGGAAATTTTAGAATTAATTTATAAGGTCCAACCTTAGGTGGGTTCAAGCTCTTTATTATAATTATTCCATCAACCTAGATAATATGCAAAATAATTAACACTTTTATTTGTTATATTTATATTGCATTTTCTTTAAGCTTTTATTCAATAAATTTAATTTTTACTTTATTATAGAAACATATATAAGAACCATCTTATATACTAGAAATAAATTAGTCCATATTTAATCCCCTTGTTGGTCAATTCAACCTGTATCGATATAGGTTCCCGGGTAGGAGAAGTGCCCTAGGAGAAGTAGACACCAAGTCCAATCCTTAGCTAGAACAAATACGGTAACAAACTCAAAGACTAGTGGATCCTCTTGAATTAATAAATTTCGTTCTTTCAATTCATTTAAATTGGAAGCATCTATAACCCATGTAACTTTCATAAATTATTGAGTCTTTAATAATTTTGAGTAAGTTGAGCAGACTTATTTAAAAAGAATCTACAACCATTTTCTAACCTTGAAATGAAAACACAACTTTATCTATTGTTCCAAAAAATTAATAAAACTTAAACATTTCATATAGAAAATAAAATTTATTTTGCTTCTAACTTAATTATGCACTAAATAGGCAGGTTTTGATACCACTGTTAGGAACTAAAAGTCAAATTGAACATGCATAATAGGCATGGCAGAAATTCAAAATTTTGTCCCTGTCATATGAATTAAATAAAGCCTTAACTAAAAAATTCTCTACCGAAGTTAGCATGCAAAGGCTAGGCATACCATAATTCCAAATTATATCCTAGCATAAATATTTTATACTAATCAAGTTATATCTCTAAGCTATAACCTAAGCATGTTATAACTCTAAGCTATAACCTAACCATGTTATAACTCTAAGCTATAACCTAAGCATACTTATAAAGTCTAAAAAAGCTTAAAGAAAAAGACCTAATAATTAAAAGAGAAAGAAAGAAAACTTACCAGTTGAAGCATGCTTTAGCAAAACCTCCTTGTACAAGCCTCCAAGCCTAGGATAGCCTTTATGTGTATCCACACGAACCCAACCAACCAAAACCTCCACGAGAGGAAGAACTAAGGAGCCTTGAGTACTTGCTAGACCACTCCAAAAGCCCCACCCAAAAATATAAACTTGAGGTGCTTGAATAAATTCAAGCTCCTCAAAAAGAACTATGCTCGAAAGTCAACTTGAGAGATATCACATTCGAATCTCAAGTCAAGACTAGAAAAGAGCGAATGGTGCGATTGGAAAAGGGAGAAGGAGGTGTCTATTCATAGGCTTGGGGGAGCAAAAATGCTCCCCATTTTCCAATGTAGGATTGGACAAAAATTGCCTAATCCCATATGGGTCAACACACGGAGGGTCCGCGGGTTAACCCGCGTGCAGAATGCTTTGCACGCTGCACAACAGCTATAGGCGGGAGGACATTTAGGCTGGTCCAACACGCGGGGCTCACTTTGGATTTTGTTGGGGTTTGAGAAAATCTAGTTTGCTTAAATGCGGTGGCTTGGTAGGCCAAAAATATGATTATATTTGAGAAATATATTTGCATATTTTATTAGAAAAAGATAATTTTAAAATAAAGCATTTTTACTTTATTTAAATATAAAATAGAGTCGCCACCCGGTTCAGCTCCACCGGGAATTGTGGTGGTAAACCCCCCCGAAATGGGATTTTTATACCGAAAAGAAAGTGAGATTCTGAGTTTAAACATAATAGTTACTCATATTGTTCAAATTGTTTGGATTAATTTTGAAATTTTGGAATTTGTGGTAATTTTGGCATTACAATGGCTTTATTTATGAATTAAATTCAACAAATAAAATGGACATTATAATGGCTTAATAAATTGATATTTTCTACCAAAATTTTGGTAGAGTAATGGCTGCGTTTGGGGAATGGCCCCGAAAACTCGGATAGAGTTTCCTCACATTCTGAGTGTTTTACCTGGACCTGCGAGCTTATTTACACTAATTATAGTTTAAGTGGCACCAATGGCTGACTTAACCATAGAAATAGAATGCAATATGCAATAATAAAAGTAATAAAAATGGATTTTAAAGTTGGGCTTAGAGCCAATTAACCTCAGTTACCTTTTCGTCTATTTAGAATAACTTGAGAGCCAGTGAGGGACCGAAGTTATAAAGAGAAAAATGTGGTTTGGTTGGAAAATAGATTTAACTCAAGTTATGACTATAATCTCGGATTATTCTTATAGAAAATACAGGATTTTTTGAGAGATTGAGTCTTTTTTAGACAGAAGATCACTATGAGATCTTGATCTAAAAAAACCAAAAAATGAGCTTATGCCAAATGTCGGTGATAAAGCTCAGATTTGGAAGTGTTTTGGCAGAGTTTCGGGGCTTTTAGAACTCCCGGAATGATTTTGGCACGAAATGGGTTTTTGAGGCGTTTGAGATCCGTGAAAATGAGGGGGGAAGCACCCTTATTTATAGAAGGGTGGTAATTAGTCGGTGGGCTAATTACCTAGCCAGCAGGCTAATTACCTATTTGACAAAACCTTGCTTTAAATCCCGCGAATCCTGCAAAATCTCGGTCATATACGTTTTTTCTTACTATAGATAGGTAATTACCCACCCGAAAAATTACCTGTTTGACCATATTTTGACTGAAACAGGCCAATGAGCAAAACTAGTGGCTTAAAGCCTCTAGCCCCACCTTACTTTGGCCAAATTCGATCGTTTAAGCCCTCAAAATGACATTTTTTTTGTGTTTTCAAGACAGTTTTACTATTTGACATTTTGACTGTTTTGATTATTCGAAAATAGATTTCAAGCCTTTCAAGGATGCAACTTGGAATTTTATGACGAATGGGAATTTATGGGATTTTTGGATTTTTTTATGACAATTTGGTCCTTCTTAGCTCTCTTGTCTAATCGCTGGTTGGAATAGGTATAAATCCTCATCGGGCCGAGCAGGCCGTGCTAACAGCTTGCCCCTCGCGTACAAATTTTTTACCGTGGAGGCAAAATTGCACGTACGCGAATGAACGAGCTACTGTCAAAACCAGTGTTCTTGTGTGATAAGGATATGAAAAACCTTTTTAGAAAGAATCAACATTTCTTAATCGATAATTTTGAAAAACAAAAAAAATTTTCCCCTTTGATTAAGAATGTTGATAAAAATATTTAAACAAAAATCCGTTGGGTAGTAAATATAAAAAGAAAATATGTTGGGGATAAAAGAAAAGACAGGTTGGAAAAACTTCATGTCCTTAAAGGTGCATAAAAAATTTTGGTCCACCCATTTTAAAACACAGTTTTGCATGATGCAGAAGATAAGTGAAGGATCATACTTACCTATAGTGTTGCATACGTTGAACAGTTTTCTCTTTTGGGAAGATGACTATGTCAGCCACGTCTTGATCAGTTTTCTCATTGAGGAGGATGACACTGTCAGCCACGTCTTGATCAATTTTCTATGCTGAGGAAATGTCAAATATAGTGATCAATCTCTCATCTGGGAGGAGTATTGTCGGCTATCATCGAGCATTTTTTTTAGAGAGTGCTGCGCTATCTACAACTGTCGAGCAGTTTTCTCACTAGAGAGTGTGGCACTGTCAGCCACCGTTGAGCAGTTTATCTCACCATCAAGTTAGGCACTGTCAGCCACCATTGTGTAGTTTGTCTCACCATCAAATGCGGCACTATCAGCCCCCATTGAGCAGTTTGTCTCACCCTCGAGTGTGGCACTGTCAGCCACCGTTGAGCAGTTTATCTCACCATCGAGTATGGCACTGTCAGCCACCATTGAGTAGTTTATCTCACCATCAAGTATGGCACTTTCAGCCATCGTTGAGCAGTTTATCTCAACATCGAGTGTGGCACTATCAGCCACCATTGAGCAACTTATCTCACCATCGAGTGTGGCACTATTATCCACCATTGAGCAGTTTATCTTACAAGGAGTTGTCAGCCACCATTAAGCAGTTTGTCTCACCATTGAGTTGGGCACTATCTGCCACCATTGAGCAGTTTATCTCACCATCGAGTGGGGAACTGTCAGCCACTATTAAGTAGTTTGTTTCGCCATCAAGTTGGGCACTGTCAGCCACCATTGAGTAGTTTATCTCACCATCGAGTTAGGCATTATTAGCCACCATTAAGCAGTTTATCTCACCATCGAGTGTGGCACTATCAGCCACCGTTGAGCAGTTTATCTCACCCTCAAGTATAGCACTATCAACCACCGTTGAGCAGTTTCTCTTACCATCGAGTGTGGCACTGTTAGCCACCGTTGAGTAGTTTATCTCACCATTGAGTTGGGCACTGTTAGCCACCATTGAGTAGTTTATCTCACCATTAAGTTCGGCACTGTCAGCCACCATTGAGCAGTTTATCTCACCATCGAGTTAGGCATTGTCAGCCACTATTGAGCAGTTTATCTCACCATCGATTTAGACACTATCAGCTATCATTGAGCAGTTTATCTTACCATTGAGTTGGGCACTTTCAGCCACCATTGAGCAGTTTATCTCACCATTGAGTTAGGCACTGTCAGCCACCATTGAGTAGTTTATCTCACCATCGAGCATGGAACTGTCAACCATCGTTGAGCAGTTTGTCTCACCATCAAGTTGGGCACTATCAGCCACCATTGAGCAATTTGTCTCATCATCGAGTCGGGCACTGTCAGCCACCATTGAGCAGTTTGTCTCACCATTGAGTTAGGCATTATCAGCCACCGTTGAGCTGCTAATGCAATTTCTTGCAAAACACAAGCTGACATGGCACTGTATATCGCAAGCACAATATATGACACCAAAAAAATTAATACTACTTGACTTGACATGGCGCTGCATGTTACTAAAATAAATTGACATGACACTACATGTGACCAATATAAATTATGAAGATCTTGCTGGATCTAAGTTTGGCTATGATGTGTCGGGCTAAAGATCTCACTGGATCTAAGGTTCGGCTATAATGTGTCAGGGTAAAGATCTTACTAGATCGAAGGTTCGGTTATGATGTTCCTGGGTAAAGATCTCACTAGATCAAAGGTTCGGCTATGATGTGCCTGTAGTTTAATTTTGAAGCATTCTTGTTTAATGATGCATGTGATGTAGTACATTTACTGACGTATGATGAGTTATGCAAGTGCATGATGCATTAAGTTGGCATTTGCCTCTAGTCAAATTCAGAGGATGCATCACTCAGTAGCTTTTCACATCTAAGGAAATGTCGAATGTGGTGATCAACCTTCTCATCTAGGAGGAAGTATTGTCAAATAGGGTTATCAGTTGTCTCTATTAGGAGGAGAACTGTTTGATTTAGTAATCAGTTCTCTATACTAAGAGGAAAACTATAGAATTTGGTGATCAATTATCTCTTTTGAGAATTGTTGAATTTATCTCGAATGATTGATTTGTTGTCTATGTCATTGGGTAACCAATATTTTGGTGACTTTGGAGTCTAGTACTATTGTGTTTTGATGTTAAAGCATTTTCTAAGATGCATCTTGATCTTAGAAAGCGTCTGACCTGATTTTGCATTATGTTGCATTTGTTGGTGAATAACAATGTCTAGTTGGAGACTTGTTGCCTTTGCATTTATGAATATATAATATGCATGTAATGCGTAATGCAAGTTATATTTATGCAATGCAGTTTGTTCTTACAAGATAAAATTGTGCAGCTGCTAGATAGCACGTGCTTGCTTGGCTCTCAATAGTAATCTGTTGCACTATTAGCTTCTTGGTTTTTATCATTCTCAATGATGATGAAAATTTAATTTTGGGTTGGAGTCCTAGATGTAGGCTTCATAGCTTCAAGGGATGAGCTTGTCTTTTCATTGTAGTTGTGTGTGCTTTGCATCTATTTCCCTTTAGTTGTTAGGCTGGCTTTGTACTTGACTATTTGAACAAGGCAAGCTTTCGGGTCCTTCTCAAATCTAATGAATTCCTGAGTTGTGAAACTTTTATCCCTGGTGGCATATAGCATGAGCCTTAGCAGGTAAACTCCAGTTGCTTGGACTGATAGAGGTTAGATTTTATTCTTTTGACTGACCATGCAGATAGAATGCCATGCATCAATAGTTCTCAGAATCTTGTATAACTGAGTGCAAGAAGATTATCTTCTCGCATTTTAGATATGTTGGAGATTCATATGTTCATGTTGATGAAGAATATTGCTCCTATGCTTATTGTCAATTGGCGAGTCATTGTGATAAATGACTTTAATTGTGCTTGCATGCAGAGGTTATGCCCTAATTTTTGCCTAAATCAAAGCACAGCAGGCCCTTTTTTTATTTTTTTAACCCTAATTTTTGCATATATTGCCTTTTCAGGTTTTCGATTTATCGGGCTGCCTTAACTTTTGCCTGGACCGCCCTTTTAGGTTTCTAATCCAACAGGCTCCTTTTTTCTTTTTGAATTTTTTTTGCATGCGTTGTATGAATAAGAGCGTTTACATGAATGTTTCTTTTAACAATTATGTATATTTATTAAGTCCAGACATTTAACAATTTAGTAAAATGACACATCAGTTAAAGAAATATTTTTAGGCATAAAAGTTTGGTATCTATTCCTAAGAACTTTCTCATATTATCAATGGTCCTTTTCAGGTTTTACTGGTTGATTTCTCTCTTTCTTTTGTCTTTATTTTTTCCTAAGAGCCCTCACTAGCTTTTAGCAGACACATTTTTTGTTTATGTGGTTTTGCCTGAGCCTGTTCTTATTCGAGGGGTTCATGAACTCGTTTCCTTTGATGTCCCTGATATGTAGCATTCCCTTGATGAGAACTTGTTTCACCATGTTGGGTCTCTTGGGTGGAATTTGCCCCTAGCATTAGGATGCACTAATTTCATTTACTTTAGGATCAATTCCCTTGATTTTTACTTTTTCGGTTACTCTTATTGTCACGGTTGTCCTTTGTTGACGTGTCTTTACGTTACTTGACTTTGACCTATTCGTTTGGTTCACGACAGTTTTCTTTGGTAATGGAAGGATGTGTCATTTCAATGATGTCATGCCCTAAGTTGAGACATTTTCATACAACTGTTTACAGACATCCTATTTGATAGATGTTTCTTTTGACTTTGTTCATGTGTGTTCTGTAAGATCTTTATCGACTTTCATGCTTCTTTTTTGAGTATCATGTCATTAGGAAAAGCAAATCTTTAGAGATTAGTCTCGTCAGATTTGTTGGTTTAGTTTTCATTATGGTTTTATTATTGATGAGGTCCTTTTTATATTATGCTAGAGTTGCTTGAGAGTCTGCCATCTAATTCTTTCTCGTGTGGCACAGAGTAGATTTTATCTAGATTGCTTTGAGGCATGGTTCGAATGATTTTCTCTCGATTCCGTTTGGTGACTTGTCTATTGACTTGAGCAGATTCTCTGATGATCTTTTCTTCATTTGCCCCTACAAGTAGTAAGGATATTTTATTGATTGGACATTCTTAATTAAACCAGGCAAAGGCAGCCACATGATTTTTTATCTTTTTTTCTTTCTCTCTCTTTTTCAGGGGTCAAGTTATTAGATACCATTTCTGGGTTTGTCAAATGTGCCTAAATTTATTTCCTTCATTGGAGCGTCATGAATGTTGAATATGTCAAATGTATGCTAGAATGAATACATGGATTCATTAGCAGAAACATTGCATATGCAAGCATATTTATTCATAATATTATTTATTACATTCTTGAATTCGAAAGCACTATAGATAAAAGCAAAAGAGCGATCTTCATTTATTAGCGTAGCTCCCACTTCTTTCGAGTAACTACTGCTGGCAATACTATTCCTAATTTGAGCTCTCATCTTGGTCTTCCAGAGTTTCTTCATCTGAATGATATTCAAACTCTGGGTCCTCGAGATTAAGTTGTTCATATTTTGTGCTATCATTTTGCATTATTTCATGGGGCTTGTCTTCCTTTAGCTGATCTTATTCATCATACTTCTCTAGCTTCTTAGCATGATCTACCGCATCATTCAAGGCATTGAACCTTTCCATCTTCATCTCATCTTTGAACCTTTGACTAGAACCCTCCACTAGTTTCACAATCAAGGATTCTTGGTCAGGTGCCCCACTTACTAGCACTCAGGCCGCTATCCATCTTAAATAGTAATCCTTAAAGGACTCATTTGGATGTTGCTTTATCCTTTCCAGGTCCTACAGAGTGGTCCTTACCTTCAGATTGAAGGCGTAGTTCTCTATAACGGCAGAACACAACTTATTCTAATCAGACTTTACATCTGTCGGCATCCTCATGTTCCATTCAGAAGCCAAACCATAGAGAGTGGCTTGGAACAGATTGACGATGTGAACTTTAGGAATTACCATTTTGGTCGTGATTCAAAAATATCCCTTGATATGTGCATGTGGGGATCCTGTGCATTGTATGGAGCTACGTATGGCATCACGAAGTTAGCTGGGAGTGATTCGGACTTGCTAGGTGTGAACTTGTCAATATCTACATATTGCTCGATGGAGGAAGTAGTGGATTTCCTTATCTTCAAGGAAGAGTTCTCCAGGTCACCGATCTTTGCCTTCAATGCTGCTAATTTGGCCTCTTGTTCTTGAAACTTTTGAGAGTTCAAGTTGTCCAAGATATTGCAGAATTTTAAAGTATCCAAGATTCTCTTGAGGGAGCAGATAATAGCATCATCATCCGCCATCCTCTTCTCAGGTTCAGAATTGGGGAAAAATCCGGAGAGTGACTCAACTGGTGATGGGGGTCTAACCTTTGGACTACCCGTAATATATCTTAACCTCCTTCTCTCTCACTTCCAACCTTTTAATTTGTTCAACCTTTTATAAAAAAATAAAATTAGGGCTTCCCACGTTGCAAGGATCCCAATGGTTTTTCTAATGATTGAATGAATGGATGTTATAAATGTATGAATGATAGAATGAATGTATATGTGTTAAATTCAATATTCATGAATGAATAGGTTTTGGTCAAACATTCATGGAATATTTGACAAAGGTCGGGTATTCAGGGACACCGAATAGGGTTATGGATTTCGATATTCAAGGAATATTAAATGAGATCCGGTGGTCATATATAGCGGTGGGATTTAATTGGGTTATTTGCCACATTTATGGAATGGGCAAATTCGGGTATCTTTCAAGGAAAGTACAACTCACGGAAGTGTCATTTAAGGAATGCACCAAGATTGGGATCATCTAGGATGCCCCTAGGGTAGGATTGTTTTGGTCATTCAAGGAATGCCAAAAAGATCATGTCACACTAGACATTGATTCGGCAATCGCTATGTTGCGTTGGTTTGGGTAAGATTTGGTTATTCGAGAAATACCAAAAAGGTTAGTACCTCGATGGGTATCATTTCAGAAATCACTGGCTTATATAGGGGTCAAATATTCATGAAATGTTTGATAAAAGTAAAGCATTCGAGGACTGTATAACGAAAGGGGTAAGTCTTTGATACTCATGGAATATCAAGCTTAGTCAAGTGATCACTTTAAGTGTCAAGGTTTGGTTGAGTTTTCTTTCGTGGAAAGCATAACTTAAAATTGTGTCATTCTAGGAACACATGAAATTTGGGGTCATGTAGAATCCCCCAGTATTTCGGCCAAGTCATTGTAGGAATGTCTTAGCTATTGTGTCTCGCTGGGTAACAATTGGCAATCACTATATCGCCTTAATTCTTGGAAAAGCCTTGGTCATTTAGGGAATGCCAAACAAGTCTGTGGTACTTAATTCGGCAATCATGGGGTTGCCTTGGTTTTAGTCATTCGTGGAATGCTAAAAGGTTTGGGCTTTGCAGCCGGGTTTAAGATCACTCGGTGGTCGGGATCAGATGACTAGCTGGTCAGGATTAGATGACTCGTTAGTCAGGGCTTGATGAATTACTAGTCTAATTTTTATCAACTCAATGGTCGAGTTTGAATTGACTCAGGGATTGAAGGTGGCTTTATTAGTCGGGTGATACACTGCTCGAATTAACTCGCTGGTTAATGATGACTTAGGTAGTGAGGTGACTCATTGGTCGGGGGTGACTTTAGTAGTCGGGTGACTCACTAGTCAGAGATGACTTTAATAGTCGGATGATTCACTAGTCAAGTTTTAGAATGACTTTAATAGTTAGGTGACTCACTGGTCAGGTTTTTGAGATGACTCCAATAGTTGGGTGATTCAATAGTCAAGTTTAGTCAATCTGGATAACTGAGTGAGTTGACTCGGCAGTTGACTCGGTGGTCAAGGGTGAGTTGACTCACTAGTCACTCGAGGGTTGACTTAATGGTAAAAGGTGAGTTGACTCTATGGTCAAAGGTGAGTTAACTCACTAGTCACTCGGGGTTGACTCGGTGGTCAAAGGTGAGTTGACTCTATAGTCAAATGTGAGATAACTCGCTGGTCAGTCAGGAGTTGACTCGTTAGTCCAAGGTGAGCTGACTCGCTGGTCACTCAAAGGGTTTTAACTCATTGGTCCAAGGGGTGGGCTGACTCTAGGGTCACTCAAAAGGTTTTGACTCATTGGTCCAAAGGGTGAGTTGACTCTAGGGTCACGCAAAAGGTTGACTTATTGGTCCAAGGGTGAGCTGACTCTAGGTTCACTCGAAGGGTTGACTCATTGGTCCAAGTGTGAGCTGACACTAGGGTCACTCAGAGGGTTTTGACTTATTAGTCCAAGGGGTGAGCTGACACTAGGGTCACTCAAAGGGTTTTGACTCATTGGTCCAAGGGGTGGGCTGACACTAGGGTCACTAAAAGGGTCGACTTATTGGTCCAAGGGTGAGCTGACACTAGGGTCAGTCAGAGGGTTTTGACTCATTGGTTCAAGGGTGAGCTGACACTAGGGTCACTCAGAGGGTTTTGACCCATTGGTCCAAGGGGTGAGCTGACACTAGGGTCACTCAGAGGGTTTTAACTCATTGGTCGAAGGGGTGTGCTGACACTAGGGTAACTCAAAGGGGTTTTGACTCATTGGTCCAAGGGTTGAGCTGACGCTAGGGTCACTTAAAAGGGTTTTAACTCATTGGTCCAAGGATTTAGCTGACACTAGGGTCACACATATGGGTTTTAACTCATTAGTGTAAAGGTTGAGGTAACACTAAGGTCACTTAAAGGGTTTTGACTCATTAGTCCAAGGGGTGAGCTGACACTATGGTCACTCAAAGGGGTTTTGATGTATTGGTCCAATGGTTGAGCTGACACTAGGGTCACTCAAAAGTGTTTTGACTCATTGGTCTAAGGGGTGACCTGACACAGGGGTCACTCAAAGGTTTTAAAGAGGAGTTAATGAATTCTAGCTCATGGACTGAGCCTAGATAGTCTCATTAGTCTTGGTTATTCTGGCTCATGGGTTGAGCCTAGGTGGACTCATTGGTCTCAGTTAATTTGGGTCATGGGTTGAGCCTAGGTTGACTCACTTGTCTTGGTTCGTTCCGGCTCTTAGGTTGAGCCTAGATAGACTCACTGGTCTTGGCTAAGTCCGGCTCTAGGGCTGAGCCTAGGTGGACTCACTAGTCTCGGTTAATGAAATGGCATGGCACACGTTAATGTCATGGCTGCATAAAGATGTGGTTAGTTTACAAATAATCATGATGTTTATGATGCTAAGTTTCAGTTTATTTATATTTAATAAACCTGCATAGGTAGCAAACAGTTAGATCATGCCTACGCCCTTTTAACTCTGTTGGGTTACTTTGCTTTGAAGTCAACGAGGGCTTAGCAAAGTCTGCTCGCGTGTGCTCACGGTTTTTGGGTAGACCTACGAGAAAGTATCTACGGTTCATCTATATATGGGTTTCGGTCTCAGGATTGGGTACGATTTAAGGTATCATGTGCCTTTGTGTACCGAGTCCCAGTGGCCCTAAGCGAACCAAAGGAAGGTTTTCCACATATAATATACGTAGGTAGTCTTGCCCTTAAGCGAACAAGGTCCTCGTACGTCACACACGGGGTGTGATTGGATCCATACCCCTCAAGCCCTAACCGAACTTGGAGATACTTCACCAAAAGACACCTAAATTATTTTAGGGGTAAAGAATGCAGATGCTATGCAGTCCTGAAATTTGCGTAATGCAGAAATTATCACAAATTTCGTAATTCCAAAATTTAATTTGAACAATGTTTTAATTATTATGTCAGAAAAATAATTTTTATAAAAATCAGGTTTTTATAAAAAATAATTTTCCCCAGCAGAGTCGCCACTGTGAGCGGGCGGACATTTTTTGGGTCTGGTTGTGCACGCGGGGTGCGGGGTGTGGTTCGGTTTAGTGCAGTTTGAGGAAACCGCGGTGCTTGGTCTGGTTTGAGAAAATCCAGTTTGCTTAAATGCAATGACTTTGTATAAGCCAAAAATGTGATTATATTGAGAAATATATTTATACATTTTATTAAGAAAAGATAATTTTAAAATAAAGCATTTTCACTTTATTTAAAAATATAATAGAGTCGTCACCCGGTTTAGCTCCACTGGGAATTGTGGTATACTGATCCATGATGGGATTTTTATACCAAAGAGAAAATGAGATTCTCAGTTCAAACATAATAGTTACTCATATTGTTCAAATTGTTTGGATTAATTTTGGAACCTTTTTGGAATTTGTGGTAATTTCTGCATTACAATGGCATTAAATTCAAGAAATAAAACATGCATTATAACTGCTTAATAAAAGGACATTTCCTACCAAAATTTTGGCAAAGTAATGGCAGCGCTTGGGTCTCGGCTCGGAAACTCGGATAGAGTTTCCGAGCATTCTGGATGTTTCATCCGTACCTGTGGGCTCATTTACACATATTATAGTTTAAGTGGCACCGGTGGCTTACTTAACCAGATAAATGAAAGTGCAATGTGCAATAATAAAGTAATAAAGATAAAATTCGATGAATGATAAAGTTGGACTTAGAGCCAATTACCCTCAGTTTACCTTTTCATCTGTCTAGGATGACTTGAGAGCCGGTGTGGGTCCAAAGTTGCCAAAGATTGTGTTTTGTAGGAAAATAGATTTAACCCAAGTTATGGCTATAATCTTGGATTATTTTTACAGGAAATGCGAAATTTAGGTCATTTTTAGACCGAAGATCGCTGTAGGATCTTGATCTAAAAAGACCAGAGGCTGAGCTTATACCGGGTGTTGGTGATGAAGCTCAAATCTAGAAGTATTTTGATAAAGTTTCGGGACTTTTGGGACTCCTGGAATTGAAAAAGGACACAAAGGTAATTTTGGGATTTTATAAAATTTTCGTCTCTGTTGAAAATGAGGGGGGTGCACCCCTTTATATAGAAGGGTGGTAATTAGCCGGCGGGGTAATTATCCCGCTGGCTACTTACCACTTTGACGGGATTTAATTTCAGATCCCGTAAATCCTAGCCAAATCTTAGTAAGATTTGATTTTTTTTACCGTAGATCGATAAATAGCCAGCGGGCTAATTACCAATGTTTGACCAAACTTTGACTTTTTGATTTTTCAGTAGGAAATGCTAAATTGGAGCTTCAATGGAATGTGGATTTTTGAATTTTAGATTTCAGATGACAATTCGGTCCCTTTTAGCTCATTTGTCTGATCGCTGAACAAAATAGGCATTATTCCTCATCGGGCCTAAACGGACCTGTGCTAACACTTATGTTGTTTCCATTTCTAGTTGCCTGATTGGGATTGAGATTCCAATTGCATTTCCCTTTGCTTTACTTGACGACTTTTCTTTCTTAGCTTGGGCATAGTGGAGCTCTTTTGAAAGCGGAGCTTGCCTTGAACACGGTTCTTCCATCTTTCCTTTGCATATCAATTGGTTGATATCATGAAGTAGGCGGCTACAATCATTAGTTCGGTACCCCTTCATGACATGATAGGTGCAGAAGTTATCCTTATACATTTCATTTGGCTTCTTATAAGGTTTTAAGCTCTAGAGTAGACCAGCAGTTCTACATTTGAGAATAACGTTGCCATTGATTCTTCCTATGGGGATATGCATAGGAAGTTTGTTTTCATTTTGGCTTCGATGGGATACAGGTATATTGTAGATGGTTGAGTGTTCAAAGATTTCCGTACTCTTACTCTTCATCTGTTCAACATGGTGAGGCATGACTTGTTTTGATGTCGGAGTATAGACATTTGGTATCATGGAAAGTCTTTTTGCCATTGCATCATCAATCATTTCCAAGAATGTATCTGACTCCAAAGTGTCTTTCACGGCTTTGGATACTGCTTCTATAATGATTTTTTCTTGGTCATGATTATCCATTCTGTTCATAGAGAAAATGCTGATCAACTCGATTGTCCTTTGAAGAAATGTCATTCTATGTGAACCACAAAACCCAATGATACAATGCTAATGGCAAACTACTTTGGCTAACCATCTTGAGTGATAATAAATTTTTTAGCTAAAGTTAGTCCTAATTTTTTTAGAGTGATGCATGTAAAACATTAGGTACATATGATGGGGGATGGTTTAACTGATGATTTGAATTATCTTTACATGTTTAGGTATGAGATTAATGATATGAGGGAAAGAGTGACTGGTCAGATGTGATGAACGAATTTACAAGAATGAGCTTTTAATGATTGAATGTAATGTGTGCATGCATCTGTGTATGGTGAATTAAAGAGAAGTTAGATATTCGAGGGTGGTCTCTCTCTCTCTCTCTCTCTCTCTCTCTCTCTCTCTCTCTCTCTCTCTCTCTCTCTATCTCTATCTCTTTTAGGTCAAGTCTAATTGGGATAAACATAAGACTATGGTTAACATCCTAAAGATGCTAAAATCGTGTGTATTCCGTGTACCTACAGGATCGTGGCTAGCACCCTAATAAGCACAGTACAATATGACGCTGCATGTCGTAAGCATATCATAAGATGACATGACACTGCATGTCGAAGCATGGCATGGCAAATCAAAATATGACACGACGATGCATGTCAAGAGCATAATTAAACCCGACATGACACTGCACGTCAAAATGGAAATATAACATAACATGACACTGCATGTCAAAACGAAAATATAACGTGACATGACACTGTATGTCAAAGCATGACATGGCACTATATGTCATAAGCTCAGGGTTTATATGGGATTGTATGTCTTATACATGGATACATGGCACTACATGTTATAAGTACAGAGTTACATGGCACTATATGTTATATTCATAGAATGCATGTTATAGACTAAACTTAACATAGCACAACATGTTAGGTTATGGATATAACCCTAATGAATGAATATATGTGATTGTGTAGGATTTTAGAGGTACCAAAAAAGGGCGCCAAACATTCATGGATCATTTAGCTAGAGAGTGGTTTTAACATTCGTGGAGTATTTGACAATGGTCAGGTATTCAAGGATACCGAACAGGGTTATGAATCTCTATATTCAAGGAATATCAAATGAGATTGGGAAGTCACGTATAGTGACGGG
This sequence comes from Euphorbia pulcherrima, assembly GCA_947683365.1. Taxonomy (NCBI): domain Eukaryota; kingdom Viridiplantae; phylum Streptophyta; class Magnoliopsida; order Malpighiales; family Euphorbiaceae; genus Euphorbia; species Euphorbia pulcherrima. The sequence continues at coordinate 30,052,753 of CANTUS010000008.1, forward strand.
GTCTAACTGGGTTATTTGCCACATTTACGAAATGCACAAATTCAAGTGTCTTTTAGGGAAAGTAAAACTCAGGGAAGTGTCATTTTATGAATGCACTAAATTTGGGATCATCTAGGATGCCCCTAGGGTAGGACTTGTTTCGGCCATTCAAAGAATGCCAATAAAGGTTGTATCTCACTGGACATTGATTCGGCAATCGCTATATTGCCTTAGAGTTGGGAAAGTTTTGGTCATTCGGGGAATGCCAAAAAGGTTGTGTCTTAATGGACATTGATTCAGCAATCGCAATGTGGCCTTGGTTTTGGATAAGGTTTGGTTAATCAAGGAATGCCAACAAAGGTTGTACCTTGATGGGTATCATTTGAGCAATCACTGGGCTACCTAAGGTGTCAAATATTTATAGAATATTTGATAAGAGTTAACCATTCGAGGAATGCATAACAAAAGGGCTAAGTCTTTGATACTTGTGGAATATCAAGCTTGGTCAAGCAATCACTTTAAGTGTGAAGGTTTGGTTGAGTTTTCTTTCGTGGAAAGCATAAATCAAAATTGTGTCATTCTAGGAATGCACAAAAGTTGGGGTCATGTAGAATGACCCAAGGTACTTCGACCAAGTCGTTGCAGGAATGGCTTAACTATTGTGTCTCATTGGACATTAATTAGCAATCACTATGTCGCCTTAATTCCTGGAAAAGCCTTGGTCATTCAGGGAATGCCAAACAAGTCTGTGGTACTTAATTCGGCAATCATAGGGTTGCCTTAGTTTTAGTCATTTAGGGAATGCTAATAGGTTTAGGCCTCGTAGTCGGGTTTAAGACCACTTGGTGGTCGGGATCAGATGACTCGCTGGATGGGAATAGTTGACTCGCTAGTCGGGATTAGATGACTTACTAGTCCAATTTTTGTAAACTAATTGGTCAAGTTTGAATTGACTCGGGGATTGAAGGTGACTTTATTAGTTAGGGTGACTTACTGGTCTAATTGACTCACTAGTCGGGTTTTAGAATGACTTTAATAGTCGGGTGACTCACTAGTCAGGTTTTGAAATGACTTTGATAGTCGGGTAACTCGCTGGTCAGGTTTTAAAATGACTTTGATAGTCAGGCGACTCGTTGGTCGGGTTTTGAAATGACTTAGATAGTCAGATGGCTTGCTGACCTGGTTTTTGACATGACTCTGATAGTCAGGAGATTCACTAGTTAGGTGAGTCAACTCGATGGTCTTTCCGAGGGTTGACTTAGTGGTCTAAGGTGAGTTAACTCGCTGGTCACTCAAGGGTTGACTCAGTGGTTAAAGGTGAGTTGACTCGATGGTCACTCGAAGGGTTGACTCGATGGTCGGAGGTAAGTTGACTCGATGGTCGGAGGCAAGTTGACTCGATGGTCACTCAAAAGGTTTTGACTCATTGGTCCAAGGGTGAGTTGACTCTCTGATCACTCGAAAAGGGGCTGACTCATTAGTCCATGGGTGAGCTGACTCGCTGGTCACTTGAAAGGGGTTGACTTATTGGTCTAAGGGGTGAGCTAACTCTCTGGTCACTCAAAAGGTTTTGACTCATTGGTCCAAGGGGTGAGCTGACTCTAGAGTCACTAAAAGGGTTTTAACTCATTAGTCCAAGGGGTGAGCTGACTCTAGGGTCACTCAAAGGGTTTTGACTTATTGGTCCAAGGGGTGAGCTGACTCTAGGGTCACTCAAAGGGTTTTGACTCATTGGTCCAGGGGGTGAGCTGACTCTAGGGTCACTCAAAGGGTTTTAACTCATTGGTCAAATGGGTGAGTTGACTCTAGGGTCACTCAAAGGGTTTTGACTAGTTGGTCCAAGGGGTGAGCTGACTCTAAGGTCACTCAAAGGATTTTGAAGTCTTTTGGCTCATAGGCTAAGCCTCGGTGTGATTATTAGTCTTAATGATTTTGGCTCATGGACTGAGCCTAGGTGGATTCATTGGTCTTGGTTGATTCCGGTTCGTGAGTTGAGTCTAGGTGGACTTACTGTCTTGGTTAATTTTGGCTCACGAGTTTAGCCTAGGTAGACTCACTGGTCTTGGTTAATTTCGGCTTGCGAGTTGAGCCTAGGTGGACTCACTAGTCTTGGTTAATTTCGGCTCGCGAGTTGAGCCTAGGTGGACTCATTGGTCTCGATTATTTTGGCTCACGGGTTGAGCCTAGGTAGACTCACTAGTCTTGGTTTATTTCTGCTCATGGGTTGAGCCTAGGTGGACTCATTACTCTTGGTTCATTTCAGCTCGCGGGTTGAGCCTAGGTAGACTTACTAGTCTCGGTTCATTTCTGCTCATAGGTTGAGCCTAGGTGGACTTACTGGTCTCGATTAATTTCGGCTCACTGGCTGAGCCTAGGTTCCTATAACTAAGGAAACAAATGGTACGACATATATTAATGTCATGGCTGCACAAAGATGTGGTTAGTTTTCACACAATCATGATGTTTATGATGTCTGTTTTAGTTTATTTATATTTAATAAACCTACACATGTAGCAAACGGTTAGATTGTGCCTACCGCCCTTTTAACTCCATTGGGTTACTTCGCTTTGAAGCCAATGAGGAACTTAGCGAAGTATGCTCAAGTGTACTCAAGGTTTTTGGGTAGACCTATGAGAAAGTTTCTACGGTTCATCTATATGTGAGTTTCAGTCTCAGGATTGGGTGTGATTTGGGGTACCTGCGCCTTTGTGAATCGAGTCCCAGTGGCCCTAAGCAAACCAAAGGAAGCTTTTCCATATATAATATATGTAGGTAGTCTTGTCCTTAAGCAAACAAGGTCCTCGTACATTACGCAAGGGGTGTGATTGGATCCATACCTCTCAAGCCCTATGCGAACTTGAAGATACTTCACCAAAAGACACCTAAATTGGTTTGGGGTAAAGAATGCAGATGCAATGCAATCCTAAAATTTGTGCAACGTAGAAATTATCACAAATTCCATAATTCCAAAATTTTAATTTGAACAATATTTTAATTATCATGTCATAAAAAAAGAATTTTTATAAAAATTAGGTTTTTATAAAAATAACTCTCCCTAGCAGAGTCGCCACTGTGAGCAGGCGGACATTTGGGCCGGTCTGGCACGCGGGGTGCGGCGCACGAGGCGCGCTTTAAATTTCGTTGGGGTTTGAGAAAATCCAGTTTACTTAAATACGGTGGCTTGGTAGGCAAAAAAGTGATTATATTTGAGAAATATATTTGCACATTTTATTAGAAAAAAATATTTTTAAAATAAAGCATTTTTACTTTATTTAAATATAAAATAGAGTCGCCATCCGGTTTAACTCCATCGGGAATTGTGGAATACTGCCCCGAAATGGGATTTTTATACCGAAAAGAAAGTGAGATTCTGAGTTCGGACATAATAGTTACTCATATTGTTCAAATTGTTTAGATTAGTTTTGGAAGTTTGGAATTTGTAGTAATTTTGGCATTATAATGGCTTTATTAAAGAATTAAATTCAAGAAATAAAACGGACATTATAACGGCTTACTAAATTAACATTTTCTATCGAAATTTCGGTAGAGTAATGGCAGCGTTTAGGGCTTGGCCTGGAAACTCGAATAGAGTTTCCTCACAATTTGGGTGTTTTGCCTGTACCTGCGAGCTTATTTACACTAATTGTAATTTAAGTGGCACCAATGGCTCATTTAACCAGAGAAATAGAATGCAATATGCAATAATAAAAGTAATAAAAATGGATTTTAAAGTTGGGCTTAGAGCCAATTACCTTCAGTTACCTTTTCGTCTGTTCAGGATAACTTGAGAGCCGGTGCGAGACTGAAGTTGTCAAGAGAAAAATGTGGTTTGGTTGGAAAATAGATTTAACCCAAGTTATGACTATAATCTCCGATTATTCTTATAGAAAATACAGGACTTTTTGAGAGATTGAGTCTTTTTTAGACCGAAGATCACTGTGAGATCTTCACCTAAAAAGACCAGAAAATAAGCTTATACCGAATGCCGGTGATAAAGCTCGGATTTGGAAGTGTTTTGGCAGAGTTTTGGGGCTTTTAGGACTCCCGGAATGATTTTGGCTCGAAATGGGTTTTTGGGGCGTTTGAGATCTGTGAAAATTGGGGGGGGGGGGGGGGGGGGGGGGGGGGGGGGAGTAACCTTAGAAGGGTGATAATTAGCCGGTGGGCTAATTACCTATCTGATAAAATCTTTCTCTAAATCCTGCGAATCCTGTAAAATCTTAGTTAGATACGATTTTTTTTACCGTAGATAGGTAATTATCCGCCTGGCTAATTACTTATTTTACCATATTTTGACTGAAACGTCCCAATAAGCAAAACTAATGGCCTGTGGCCTCTAGCCCCACCTTATTTTGGCCAAATTCGATCGTTTAAGCCCTCAAAATGGCATTTTTTTTGTGTTTTTAGGACAGTTTACTGTTTGATAGTTTGACTGTTTTGATTATTCAGAAATGGATTTCAAGCATTTCAAGGATGCAACGTGGAATTTTATGACGAATGGGAACTTTTGGGATTTTTGGATTTTTTTATGACAATTCGGTCCTTCTTGGCTCTCTTGTCTAATTGCTGGTTGAAATAGGTATAAATCCCCATCGGGCCGAGCGGACCTCGCTAACAGCAGTCCGCACAAGGCAGGCCATAACAGCTTGCCTTGCTCCTGCAAGCTGGGCTTGCGAGCCTGACCACAAGCCCAGCTTGGGGGTTGGGTTACGCTGGGCACACCTAGCGCTGCCCAGCAGTGCTGGTGTGACCCAGCATATGGGCTTGCGCATGATCCGATCCCACAGCCCTTTAGCCGCTATTTGGGGCCCCAAAATGTGGGGCCCAATTGTACAGGGTCCGACCCTTTTACCTTTATTTGGAAAAATCTCTTTTAATCCCTCTTTCAATTATTAATTTATTTTATGACCCTAATAAATTAGTTACCGGTCAAAAATAAATTCCTTGGCTTATCCAAAATGATCTAATCGTTTTTAACCATTTAAATAATAATCCAATTATTATTACGTTATATTTTCGTAATAGAATAAATCTACTAGTTCTTTACTTAGTCCAATGAAGGTGCAATGTGTGTGACCTTATAGGATCCCGAAGTATTGAGCTATTAAGGCTTAACCAACCCTTGTTCTATTGGAACCATTGGCTCGAGATTCTAGATCATGAATAGAACTCGATTACCTTAAACGACTGTAGTACGCCTCTAGCAAGGGTCTACCATCCCCCATTACTCGGAATGTCATTTTTGCTTATGACTTAATCCCGGTTAATGCAATAGTTATCCAATTTGATGAACTCCTTCCATTCTTTAATATTAGTACCATCTGGTTTATAGGGTTCGATTAAAGTGTTAACTCACTAATAGCAAGGTTGCTCCAAGCTATCCCAATTATTAACTTGTTACCGAAGTTTATTGCCTTTTACTATAGTGTGTTTAACTAGAAACTATTTCTATCAAACACATACTCTGATAAGAGGTTTATAGCAATCATCACTTCAACAAGTGGCCAGGTACAACTCCTTAATATATCTAGAGCGATGGATTCTTTTCGACTACATAGCTTACCAAAGTGCTGTCATCACTATACCTGTAACCACCCATGACATCCTAAATTAATGAGTGTATAGGAATGACCCGAAGTATGGCAATGGTACCACACAAGGTAACTAGCATCTCAAGTATGAGGATATTCGCAAAGCTTAATGCATGAAGATAAGCACATTGATATATACACCAAGTGTTTACCTTATTGAGGTCTCCAATATATCTCCCAGATATATCCATGTGTCAAACTTAAGGCACCACCCTCAGTCCTTAGGAGATTGACTGCTTGAACCCTTTCCAAGAAAGTTGACCACATGCTAGTCTTACCGCTTCATCAATATCCTTTCTTGATGAGACTATGACTAGGAATAGTTTAGACATAATCATAATTGCACATGAAGCCCGTCTCACTAAATATAGTCCAACTATAATTTCTCCAACTTTATGCTATGATACGTTAAGGAATTTCGTATATATACATCAATGAATATATTTTAACCATCTATAATATATTTAAAAGTACATCAATATAAATAAGAGATTAAATGCTTTTATTAATTAAACAAACAGTTCATACCATTACATAATTAAGATATATCGTCCTAATTGCCTTAAGGGCATACAACATATCTAGCACTAGGCTCAACCCATAAGCCAAAAAAATCAAGACCAGTCGGCCTATCTAGGCTTAACCCTTCGACCATAGAGCCAACCTTTGAGTGACCAGCGAGTCAGCTCACCTTGGACCATAGAGTCATCCTTTGAGTGACCAGCGAGTCATCACACCTTGGACCATAGAGTCAACCTTTGAGTGACCAGTGAGTCAGCTCACCTTGGACCATTGAGTTAACCTTTGAGTGACTAGCGAGTCAGCTCACCTTGGACCATTGAGTCAACCTTTCAGTGACCAGCGAGTCATCTCACCTTGGACCATTGAGTCAACCTTTGAGTGACTAGCGAGTCAGCTCACCTTAGACCGTAGAGTCAACCCCCGAGTGACCAATGAGTCACTCACCTTGGACCATAAAGTCAACCCCCGAGTGACTAGTGAGTTAGCTTACCTTGGACCATAAAGTCAACCCTTGGGTGACCAGTAAGTCAGGTCATCTTGGGCCATAGAGTCAAACCATCGAGTGACCAGCGTGCCAACTCACCTTTGACTATCGAGTCGAATCAAATCTAGATTCACCCCCTAGTCTTTGAATCGAGTGTTTATGATATTCCACAAATATTACAGACTACCCTTACCGAATGCACCTCGAACAATTGGCGTACACCCTACCCCTTATTATTCATACATATCTATCCACTCATTCATTCACTCACTCATTCATTCACTCATGCATCCCGACAGACCAAGATAAGTAGGACTCAAAGCCACATCTGATACACTTACTAACACTTAATCTCTGGTATTTTTCTGGTTGGAAGCAAGAGAAAAGGAGGATAAGATGTATTACGGGAAGCCCAAAAGTCACACCTCAACCACCAGTCGAATCTCTGGCTAAATTTTTATGATAGATGATGATGCAGTTAGGTAACCCCTTAGAAGAATTTCAGACACTCCGGAGTTCCGTGATGTTTGGGAAAGGCTGAGCACTTCTAATGCTCAGAGAGCCCAAGAGCAAGAGGCCGAGATAGCAGCGTTAAAGGCAAAGATGGTAGATATGGAAAAGTTATCTCCTACAAAAGACAAATCTGTTTCTCCCTCTATTAAGCAGTATGTAGACATTGATCGATTCTTGCCAAAGGAATCAGAAGCCCTTTCGGCTAACTTTGTGATGCCTTATAGAGCCCCATATGCTAGTACTGGACCTCCTCAAGTGCATGTGGAAAGTTATCTTCGGATTATGACTAGCATGAACATCCCTAAGGTTCATATAGTTAATCTATTTCAAGATACTCTATGAGGACCCCCCTCTAAGTGGTACATGAGGATGCCAACGGACATGAAATTTGATTGGAAGAAGCTATGCTCTGCATTTCTGGAAAATTATGCCTTCAATCTGAAGGTTAAAACTACTTTGCAAGATTTTGAAAGGATTAAACAACGGCCAAATGAGTCCTTTGAAGAATTTTACCTAAGGTGGATGGTCATCCGTGTACTTGTAACTAGGGCACCCAACTAGGATACCCTAATAGTGAAGCTTGTCGAAGGATCTAGCCTAAAATATAGGGATGAAATGAAAATGAAAATATTCGACACCTTTAACAACGTGGTGGGCTATGCCAAGAGACTGGAAAAGCATGAGGAAGAAGACAGGAAGAAGACAGGGCAAAGAAGCAAGAGCAGTAGGCTTATATTGAACCTAGATACTGGGAATAGGGTGGATCCTCCAAACAAGGCAGTTTTGAGTCCTCATAGGCTTCAGCCAAAGTTGTAGCAGCCACTCAAGTCCAAACTCACCAATCTATCTCCCCATGGGTGGAATCATTGTCATAAATATTTACCAAGCTGAGGAAGTCTGACCAGCTCCAGAGCATCAAACCGTTCATTCCACCTGCTACGGCAGACAGAGATAACTTTTATGCCTATCACATAACTAGAGGGCACCATACTAATGAATGGACCAAACTACTAAAAGATCTACAGCAGATGATCATCGATGGGAGAATGAAAGAGCTTGAGAAGAAACTGAGCACATAGACTAACCCCCTGCCAAACTTTGAGTCCACTGTAAATGCCATCAATGTTTAGGTGAAGGCCAATGAGTATGGTATTGACATGATGGATAACTTTTGACATGACCCAGGATGGGGAGGCAATATGATTTTTGACAACATGGACATCATCTAAATGGTCGACCAATATGTCTTGAGGATGAGGAGAAAGGGCTAGATCAATACCAAGTGCCACCACACCTCATATACCGAGGAGACTCTGACCCAAATAAACATGTGGAAGAATTTCTCTAGTTTATGCATGAACAAGGAATAGCCATGATGGGTTTTACACCTCACCCAAGTTCTTAGAAGGACCGACCATGGACTGGAACGACACAATGCCAATGGAAGGTCGATGGTACTAGTACTTTATGGAGAGATCTTTCCTCCACTACTTCATGGCTTCTCAACCATACCCGAACATGGTTTGCTGGTGGTTGGCACCATAAGTAGACCAACATAACACTAGCTGGCAGGATATTCCTCCTCCATAACCCCCCATGTATAATCTTTCGAATTACATGATTCCAAATTACGTCGGAACTAGTTTGTTCAAATTTGGGAGCTCTTCCAGAGCAGCACGCCCAGAAAATTAAAAGCTGTATGATCCTGGACAAGCTTGGAGTCAGGGACCAATAAAGGTACCTCGGCATTAATCTAAATGAGGTAACACCAAGAACACTTGATGAACTCTATGCAAATGTAGCATCAGAAATGAACCGCAGAAACCAAGTCAACATCAAATTGGGAGATCTGTTTGAAGGAATCCATACTAATATTACAGCATATGGTGCCCATGTAAAGGAAACATTTACCAACATACAAAGCATGGTCTTCAACTTTTGCATGGCTATCATAGGGGTCGAGGTTAAAATAAATGAAGAAGAAGATCCTAAGGAAGATCTTGAGGAAAATCCCAAAGAAGATCCCGAGGAAGATCCTGAGGAGGATCCAGAAGAAGATTTTGATGACGATATCCCAATTCAGCACGAGCCAAATTAGGTCTTTGAACCATGGGGTGGGCAATAACCTTTCAATGATTCAGATGAAGAAGTAGAAGAATTTGCAGACTCCAGCGAATCAGACCACGAAGATAAAAGTGAGGTGGATCTTTTGGGGTACGAATATGAGGTCTTTTTAAGAGATAAGCTAAACCACTTGCTGGGAGATTTTAAGTATGAGGCTCCCTTCCCCAATGGTATGATGGTCGATTATAATGGTGCTAAGAGCTATGCCTCATCTTTAGAGAATGACTCCTCAGGCATCTTATGGTCTGCGGCAAGTGATGATTTAGGGGACTTTATGGACTTTGACTCAGGCAGTGAACACATCGTAAATATGATTTGATACGAGGGGCAATAGCCTTCTCGGGAGTACATCATGGAGAGGATTTGTGTAGAAAATGAATTAGCTCAAGCAAGTTATCAGATCCGAAGCCCAGACTTGAGGGAAGTTTATCCCATATTCTACAATGGAAACACAAGGCCACGCCCCCATAGACGTGAATTTGTCCAAATGATGAACGATGGGTACATTCACTACACCCATTGGCTAGATAGGTTCCATCTGACTCTTCGAGAAAAAGCAATTTTCTGGTATGAGGGGCTAACATTCTACCAGAAGTTATTCTGGAACACTTTAGCTAGATAATTCATCGATTGCTTTACGTGGGTAGACCCACCGGAGGACACAACCCCCGAGCTAGATAAGAATAGAAACCCCTTATTATACTGGAAATGGTATGCGACTAATGCTATATGCCCAACATCAATGAAATCAGCCAAGGAATATCCATGGTATATGAACAAGTACGACGATGAACCAAATATGCGATAATGAACAAGATACAAATGGGAAGGCCTCCTCCTTGATCCACATGATCAGGAAAGACTCTAATCCTGTCTTGTGTCAGATCCTACAAGAAAACCCCATCATCCCAGAAAGACAGTCTAAAAAGGTTCCCTTTATGCAATGGCCCTTCACCACCAAAGCACCATCTTCCTTAAACAAGCAGAATGACTTAGAGGAGATACTACTTGATGAAGACTTTGACAAATTTGAAGTCTTCAAAACAACAAACTTACCAACCCAGATTGTCAGTCCTATCACCATAGGAGGGAAAATAACTGGGTCAAGAGTCCTAACTACGCTAAGAGCTGAGCCCCCAGCATCTTCTACTTTTGTTAAATCCTCAAAGTAGATAGAAAGTCCGATTATGGATCAGTTGAAAGCTACCACTGCCAAGATGAGCATTTAGGACCTCCTTCTTGGTTCTCAAGATCATATGCTGGCTATTGTTAAAAAGCTAATGGAGATCGAAACATATCCCCTAGCATCACCGAAACAAGTCTGCCCACTACTCAACACTAAGACTAGTATTGTTATCCCCGATATTATTTTCTCAAGCTTAGATCTGCCGAATGAGGGAATTCACCACATTATTTTGAAGGTGAGTGTTTTTAGGTGCATCATGCCGTGCAAAATGGTCAGCGATGGCTCATCACTGAATGTCTATCCCAAGGATATTCTGCTAATCCTTGGACTAAATGAGAAGGACCTGAAGAGATCCACAACGATCATTAAGGCCTACGATAACTCTAAGAGGACCGTCATTGGCACATTTGAAGCCGAAGTTACCATCGATGAAACCTCATCTATAGTACTCTTCATAGTCATAGACATCTCGGTAACCTTCTCTGTGCTGCTCGGATGGCCATGGTTTCATGCTCTGGGAGGAGTTTCATCCACCCTTCACTAGAAAATCAAAATCCCGTTCCACAAAAAGATCGTTACTCTAGAGGCTGATGAAGCCTCAGTAGTGGCAGCACTAAAAATGGAAGAAAGCCACATGAAAGGGTTTACCACAACCACGATTAGCCAAGAATCAAATAAGCAGCCAAAGGTGCACTAGGGCCTTAGATTTAGGGTTACATGTGGAAACACCACACTCCCGGGAAAGGGCTAGGTGCCAATGAACAGGGAACGCCGACATTCAATATATGGGTAGGAGAATGGAAGCCCACAGGACTCAGTTATATAGGATCCAAGAGAATCATCCATAATACAGTCTCTCAAAAGAAGTCACAGAAACCTTATAATAGAACCCTGAACCCATCACTCACTATGGAAGGATAGTTTCGGGATTCGAGATTTTCTCAGACACAGTCGACTATAGCAAATGCGATAAAAGCTCTATGTCCTATACAATAACCCTTAACCAAATGTTGGGGCATTTTCGGATTAGACCAAGCTCGATGAATAGGTACACCTAAAGAAGATCAAGAAGCCAAGTAAGGAGGAGGAAATCCTTGATACTCTAACCAAGAACCTTCAAGTACAGCTCAAGATAGTGAAGGAAGCAAGGGATAAGAGAGGTAGCTTGAGTTAGGCCGTCATGGACATGGTAAAGATCATGAAGGGCAAGGTAAAGGTAGAAGAAGAAGATGACAATAAGGACATCTTGTTGAAGCCAGCTGTCGTAGAAAAATCATCCGCTGTAAAGCCAGACCCTACCAATCAGGATGAGTCTTTTGTTTCCATTTTCAGCATGTTTAAAATGAATAATGTACTTTATGATGATAATAAGATGAAGAACTTTGCTTATTTGGATTGTGTTTCTGATTATGATTCCGTGTATCCATTCCAGCATTTATCTAGCATCTTTAACATCATTAATGATATTACAAAAGAAATTAACTTAAATACAGAAGATGATCCAAAAATGGTATACATTTCTAATTAATTGCCCAAACAAGAGAGAGAATTAATAAAAGTATTAAAAAAATCACGTTTTAGCCTTCACTTGGTCTCACAAAGACATGCCTAGGCTTGATTGGTACATCGTCGAACACAAGATCCCCACAGATCCAAAAATTTGACTAGTAAAGCAAAAGATGAGAAGAATGCATCCAGAATGGGCAAAAAAGGTCAAAGTAGAAGTGGCCAAATAGATCAAGGCTAATTTCATTGAGGTCATCAAGTATCCCACTTAGCTATCCAATGTAGTTCTTGTGTCCAAGAAGAATAGCGACGTTCGAGTTTGTGTCAACTTCAGGGACTTGAATAAGGCTACCCCTAAGGACGATTTTCCGTTACCATACATTGATGTTCTGGTAGACAGCGTGGCAAGAGCAGTTATGTATTCCTTTATGGATGGATTCTCAGGATATCACCAGACCCTCATGAATGTAATAGACAAGTTCAAAACCGCATTCATCTAAGAGTGGGGAACCTATTATTTCAGAGTGATGCCTTTTAGACTTAAAAATATAGGGGCAACCTACCAACAAGCAGTCACAACATTGTTACATGACTTGATCCACAAAGAAGTTAAGGTCTATATGGATGATATGCTTGTAAAATCCGTTATGCTAGAGGAGCACCCGGCCGTATTAGAGCAATTCCTCACAAGAATAGAGAAATACAATCTCTGTCTCAACCCAAAAAAATGTATATTCGGTGTCACGATGGGAAAGCTACTAGGATACATAGTTAATAAGATAGGCATAGAGATGGATCCCGATAAAGCTAACGCCATCATAGAAATGCCTGTACCAAAGACTGAGAAAGAAGTAAGAAGTTTCTTAGGGTTTATACAGTACTTTAGCCACTTTATAGCATGGTTAACTACCACGTGCAAGCCTATCTTCAAGCTCTTAAGGAAATAACAACCAATATAATAGAATGACCAATGTCAAGAAGCCTTCGATAGGATCAAGGCTTATCTAATGAACCCTCCTGTACTGAAGCCACCAATTCTCGGTAAGCTAGTCATTTTCTATTTAGCTGTAGAGGAGACATCTGTAGGGCCTATGTTAGTTAAGAAGCACGAAGATAAGAAGGAGCATACGATTTATTACCTCAGTAAGAAATTGTTAGAATACAAGACTTGATACACCATCGTAGATAAAACCAGCACCGCCATGGTCTGGCTCACCAGGAAACTGAGGCATTACTTCTAATCTTATAAAATCCAAGTAGTCACGAAAATGGATCTAATGAAGTATTTATGCCAGGCTCCCTCATTAACTAAAAAACTGGCAAGGTGGCTCTTGTTACTGTCAGAATTCAATATTGAGTATGTCACTAAGAAGACCATCAACGGAAGGGCAGTGGCCAAATTCCTGGATAATCAACCACTCGATGAAGGAGAATAGAAAAACCTAAAATTCCCTGACGAATGCTTTGCAATAGCTACATAAAGTTCTAAAAAGTGGACCATGTTCTTCGATGGCGTCGTTAACAAGCAAGGAGCTAGCTTGGAAGTCATCATCATTATGCCAGATGGAGCACTCATACCTCTGTCCAAATGATTAGAATTTCTCAACATAAATTACGGGGCAAAATATGAAGCTTGCCATTTTGAATGTCTGCCCTGGTCACTCTTAGAGCAGGCAAGGTAAAAATTATTAGTGATTCAGCTTTGGTCATCAAGCACATTATAGGAGATTGGGAACTAAAGGAGTAATCCCCTATACCTTACCTAGAGGCTATATGGAGAAAAGTCACAACGTTCAACGAATGCGAGTTTTGTCACATTCCCCAAGAAGAAAATCAGATGGTAGATACATTGGCCACTTTAGCCTCTATGTGGGAAGGGCCCTAAAAGCAGCCAATCAAACCCCTTGTTGTGTAAACGACTCGATTTCCATATTACGTCTGTATAATAAGCGAAAATCGTGGATAAGGAAGAACCCTGGTATTCTGACATTGTTAAGTTCCTTAAATTTGGTGAATTTTTAGCTGAGGCTACGGATTCTGATAGGAATGCGCTAAGGAAGCTCACAGTGAAGTTTTGCCTAATTAAAGGAGATCTATTCAAGAGGTCCTCTGATGGCCTACTGCTGAAGTGCCTAACCCAACAAGAAGCTAAAAGGGTAATGAAAGAGGTACATTAGGAGACTCCAGTCCACACATGAATGGCGTCATGATGGCAAAGAAAATCTAAAGAATTGGGTACTTTTGGCTATCCATGCTAGCTGACTGTATTCAAGAAGCAGAGACTTGCCATGCTTGTCAGATATACAGAGATGTGAGTCACTTACCCCCGACAACACTGCAAAACTTGACAACACCTTAGCCATTCTCAGCCTGGGGCATCAATATCATTGGGAAGATAAGACCGTCTTTGACTAACAATCATCGCTTCATTATAGTAGCCGTCGATTACTTTTCTAAATGGATTGAAGCAGAATCATACGTGAGCATCACGACCAAGAAAATGGCCCGGTTTATCTAGCGACATATCTTCGCCAGATATGTCATTCCTCATCATATAATAAGTGACAATGGTGTGCAATTTCAAGGGGAAACAACTGATCTTATTAAGAAGCACGGGATCGAGCATCATCGCTCTTCGCCCTATCGCCCTCAAGCCAACAGAGCTGTATAAGCGGCTAATATAGTAATTAAGAAAATCCTCTCCTAGATTATCTCTAACTACCAAGATTGGTCCAATCATTTGCCTTATGCCTTGTGGGGATAAGGACCAGCATCAAGACTCCTATGGGTCAAACTCCTTTTTCTCTTGTCTGCGGAATGGAAGCGATTTTGCCTATAGAAATGGAAATCAAATCTTTACGCATAGCCCTTGAAGCAAGACTACCTAAAGATGGATGGTAGAAGGCAAGACACGAGGAACTGACTTTGATCGATGAAAAAAGATTAACCATGTTGGAAAATCTATAGTTATACCAATAGTAAAATGCACACTGACACTCAAGGGAAGTTCCAGCCAAACTAGGAAGGGCCGTACATAGTAAGAAAGACTCTCAGTAAAGGGGCGGTCAAAATCTCAGATCTGGACGGCAACAAATTCATGAATCCAGTAAATCGTGATAAGCTAAAGCGCTATCTTGTGTAAAAAAATATATATAAGAGAAGAAGAAAAAGAAATAAAAAGGTCTATTAAGAGCTAGTGAGGCCTCTTGAGCAAAAATAAAGACCCCAAAATAAAAGAGTGAAGCCTTAGGTAAAATTCATTCTAAACCTCAAGCGACTATGGGCATTCCTTAGGAATAAATACCATTTGTCCTTCCTATTTAAATAATATCTCTTATAGGGATATGTTCATGTTAAATATACTAAATAAGTGCATTAAATGGAAAATACAAATTGTTTAAATAAAACAAGCATTCAAATAGGCATCATTTCATCTTTATTATACATAAAAGTGCATCACAAACAGGAAATTGAATAGACAAAGGCAAACAACGAGGCCTGAAGCCTTTATTTTCCCGTGGAAATAAAAGACGCATGATGACAAGCTCAATGACCCTAAGGAAACTGTGGAGTCTCTGCGTCTCAGTGAACCTCTCTCCAAGGGTAGGAAGCCCACGAGTACTCACCACCTAAACGTGATATGCCTCAGAGGGGTGGACATCAAAAGGCATAGAATAGTTCATTTCCACCTTAGAGCAGCTGATCCACCTCACACCATGGTGGTAAACTCGAGTATAAGAAAGCTCAGAGCCGATCAAAGTACACAAGGATGTTAGGAACTCCTGAGGATGACCATACTGCCTATACAAGTGACCAGGAGAGTAGGTGATAATCTCAAAAAGGCTAATAAGGACCACACCATCTCTAGAAACGTCAGTAGTCACATGCTTGATTCTCCACCAAGGGCAAACCCAACAAATATCCTTGGTAGCTCGAGTCCCCATAAACACGATCCACACCTCAATAGTAAAGTCTCTATGAGAGTAGTTATCAATGTTAATTACGGAACCCCGTGCCCAGTAGGCCTTCGGATAATAATCCATGTTCGTATGGATAGATAACACAAAAAGCTTATCCCAGAGCCAAAGCTGCAAGAACAACACAAAAGCACAAAGAAAATATAAAGAAAATAGAAAAAAATAGAAAAGGAAAGAAAAGAAAAGAAAAAGATAGCCTGCTGGATTAAAAACCTAAAAAGGCGATTCAGGAAAAAATTAAGGCAAGCCTGATGAATCGAAAACCCAAAAGAGCGGTTCATGAAAAAAGAAAGGCTCGAATAGAACTTACGTGAAGGAGAAGTCTCGGCGCACAAAAATCAGAGTCTCGGCCAAACTCACTACAATCGGAGATTTCCCCTCTAACATCAGAACAACGATAGTTAGGAAGGCAAAGCTGTAAATGATAGTAGGAACCTCGCAATGGAAGACTCTTAGCAAGAGTAAACAAATGAGCGGAAGCCAGCTCAGGTCGTTAGGAGAAAGGTTCCTAACTATGTCAAAAGCTACGTCCAACCTCAAGCCCTCATCATAAATCAGTCTACGCTTGTCAAATCGTTGCGACTAAAAACAGTCAGAAAACTTAGGATGATACGTCAGAATGGCTGGGGGCATGTCAGCTGAAGATCTCAGGAGCCCACAAAAATCCTTGAATAAGGGGCATAACTCATGCTCCCCAAAATGGAACACATTGTTGACAGGATCCCATAATATGATAACGGCTTGGATCACGTTATCCTTAACAAAGATGTGACAGTACTCCTTTATATGTGCTAGACTACAGACCCCGAGATGGTCCTAACCATCAGAGTTCTTCAGATAAATGTTTAAATCTGCACGAAAACGGATGTAGTTCTCCATGGTAAAATCTTAAAGAGTAGTAGTTTGCTATACGTAATTTATGGGGCAATCCATCAATATCTGGCATATTAACCCGATAAACTCGATGAATGACAAAAGAAAGCGCAAAGCAAAGGAATAATACGAAATTCTTTCATAAATAAAAAATGTGTTCATACAAAAAAAGAGGCACTGCAAATGGCCCAAAGAAAAGAAAATGATAGAAAAGAAAAAAAAAGCATATCTACTGCCCGCTAAAACTCGGGTGGATAGGATCAAAGGACGACGGGGGAGGAGGGTAACCACCCTAAGGAAAGAATCTGGAAGGATTGCCCTGTCCCTATTGCGACTGCTTTTGTGGGTCATCCACCTAGAGCATCCCCAACGGACCTCAAAGCTGTCGGATCTCCAGCTACAACATTTTAACATAGATCATTCATATGCATTTTATAATATGCCATGCTTCATTAAAATAATGAAATAATGGACGTACCGCCATATCAAAGTTTTGGTTCAACATGAACCGCTGCTACCCTTGAATATACCCCCAGTCGGAGATACTATCGGCGATGGGCACCTGCAAGGATGGGGGATCAAAATAAGTTGAAACCATCACAATCTAAGATCCTAAAGAAAAAAGGAGAGAAAAAGCAGAGAAGGCTCACATGAGTGGTCTCAGCCGGATATAGGGCCACTAGATGCTTAGGATCAAGATAAGGCGGGATCACTGGCGTATAAGTACTCAGGTCAAGATGGTACATCAGAGACATGGGTGGCTGATGCTGAAACCTCCAGTGTCCCTCCACCATTGCCGAAACATGAGGCAAACTGATGACGCCGAAGAGCTACCCACATGAGCAGAAGTAGATGCAGGCCTTTTCTACCTTGGTGATCCTGCAAATACTATAAAGCAAGGAAAATCAGTCCAATTAAGCGTGATAATGAAAAAATAAGGAAGAAACTTGAGCCAATGAAAGAAAAGATACTGTCATCTGGACAGTCCCAAGCAAACCCAATCTAGCATGACCGCTGGGGGCAGAAGTCGAAGGGGCATCACCCTTAGAAGGGTTGTGAATGTCTGGCTGAGGCACGATTGGAATGGGGTGTGTCTCCAGCCATCCAAGTAGCTGTAAATGGCAAAACTCCTTATAGCCCCCAACCCACTTCGGGAAGGTGCTGGGTAAGCCATCAGAGGCCAACTGCGCAAAGTCAAGTGAGCTTCATGGCCAGAAGATCCACCAGGGCACCTTGGGAGGAATAGAGCGTGATCGGGGAGGGAGGTGCCAATTCTGGATGCGCTCTCCAAGGTACCACTTGAGGGAGAAAGGACTCTCTATAATAAGCTGGGTGTTCACAAATTCCCCAGCCAACCTTATAGCCTCTGGCAAGTGAAGCTCATGCCCCCAAGGTTGTGTCCTGATCTGGAAAAAGACAAAAAGAATCCAAGTGTTGATACAACAATTATAGTAGATATAGCGATCAAAGCAAATCAAGGGAGTTATAGAGTATACCTGCTCCGAAGATAGAGCACAAAGGTGAGCAAAAAGAGCAGAAAGGGACTCCATCTCCCAACCACGCTAGTAGTGTGGCAGACTAGGACAGAACATGTAGCTGCCTTCTCGTATAAGCTTGGTCCTCTGGAAAATCCCCATCTCAAAAAGCCAGATCTACAAGCAGTCAAAAGAAATCAGGATGCCAAAAGACAAACAAAAATGCCCATAAAGGAAGAAAAGGAGTTAAATCCTTACATAAATAATCTGAAGGTAAGATTTGAACTTGCCAATCCTGTTCCTCGCGCACTGATCAAGGGCCTAATATAAATGACCCAATATGGCTCCACCCTAGGCATACTCATCAAAGTGGGTCGTATCAATCAGAGCAGGCAGAATGTGGAGATTCACGATCGCACCCCCAGTAGGAAAGCACATCCATGACAAAGTAGCAGCCATGAAAGCTCTGGCCTTGCCGGCAGAGGTCAAATGTCTCCTATCCCCTGTGTTCCAAAAAGTCATAAGTTTCTCGCAAGAAACTCTCCCGGGCTTATCCCCAGAATAACCGATCAAAGCCTCAATGGTATATTCATTGAAGTTGTTATAAGTAAAGCAAGCATTGAAATGGATCACATTACCACAGAAAGGAAGACCTGTGATGGCGCAGTAATCCACTGAAGTAATAGTGTACTCCCCACAATGGAAGTGGAAAGTGTGGGTAGTGTGGGACCACCTGCTCAGGATATAGGTAGAAGTATCGGCTGGGATGTACGGATACTTGTGATGTCTTGCGTACTTGTAGTTCCTCACCATCCTCCCCAAGGACATCCCATCAATGATGGTTTTGGCGCCAGGAGATAGTACCTTGTACCACTTGTGAAAGTGGGTAATACTACCGCCCTTATGACCGGTGACCTACAGAAGTAATGCATGTACACTAATCACATACCAGTCTTTGATAAATCTCACGATTATCGAAGGTCATGGCATTCATGCCATAAATAAAGAAGAAAAATGAATATATATAAAAAATGAATATATATAAAAAAATAAATAATAAACATCATAAATAATAATTATAATAACAATAACATGGTAACAAATGCGGTAAAGGCAGTAAGGCTTACCAAAATTCGAGAAAGATGGTCGAAAGGCTTCAAAGAAGGCGGGATAAAATCCCCAAGACTGGTCCCATGGTACATTCAATTTGGCGGAAGCCCGTATAAAGCCTCGGCAGGAACCTCAGAGAGTTCCACTTGCTCGCCGTTGATAATCACATTCCGAGTTATCACTTGGACGGCTGGCAAATCCAAGCGGATATTGTAAAGCTTGAACCACATAGAAACCCCAAAAAATCAAAATAAAAGGGGGAGAAAAGGAAAGAAAATGAGAGAAAACATTGTCGAAGATGGCTCAGACACGGAAATTTTTTAAAGGGCAGAGCAGAAAACGCAAAGGAGAGAAGAAGAGATTTTTGGTGTGGTGAAAATGGGAGCCAAGCTGCTGTATTTATAGACCGACTAATTACCTATGCTAGTAGTCATGCGTTTATACGTAATGGCTATAAAAGTTACCGTTACATAGGTAATTATTCCGTCAGCTAATTACGTATATCTTGAAATTTTTTTGCAATTTTGCATATATCATCTATTTTCTGCATTGTTTATAAAACGAGCAGACCTAAAAGTTGTTTTTTCACAGTCATTCATACATTAAGCACCCAAAAATATTTATTTTGACCCCCGGTCAATTTTAAATACCTCATGCAACTCATTGATAAATTTTTAATCAAAGGAGAAAAATATATTTTGTTTCAAAATTTATCGATTAAAAATATTTTAACTCATTGCATTCCACACACACTGTTTTGTTTGTTTCACATACGACAAAATTTCTAGCACGAAATTTATGTATCCGAGGGGCAAACTGTTAGCACAGGTCCATTCTGGCGCGATGAGGAATTACTCCTATTTCTTTCAGTGATCAGACAAAAGAGCTAAAAAGGACCGAATTGTCATCCAAAATCCGAAATTCAAAAATCCACATTCTAGGGAAGCTTTGATTTAGCATTTTCTACAAAAAAAATTAAAAAGTCAAAGTTTGGTCAAACATAGATAATTAGCCCACCGACTAATTACCCATCTACAGTAAAAAAAAAAAAAAAAGAAGGTCAAATCTTATCAAGATCTAGCAAGATTTTATGAGATTTGAAGTAAAATCTTGTCAGATAGGTAATTAGCCCGCAGGCTATTCACTCCCCTCATTTCAACAGGGAGGAAAATTTCATAAAATCCCAAAATTTCCATTGTGTCCCTTCTCAGTTCCGGGAGTCCCAAAAGCCCCAAAACTCTGTCAAAACACTCCCAAATCCGATTTATCACCGGCATTCGGTATAAGCCCATCCTTTATGTCTTTTTAGATCAAGATCTCATAGTGATCTTCGGTCTAAAAATGACTCAATTCCCAAAAAAACCCACATTTTCTATAGGAATAATCCAAGATTATAGCCATAACTTAGATTAAATGTATTTTCAAAATAAAGTGCTACCCCTAGTAACTTTGGTCCTGCACCGACTCTCAAGTCATCCTGCACAGACGAAAAGGTAAATTGAGGGTAATTGGCTCTAAGCCCAACTTTAAAACTCATTTTCATTATTCTATTATTGTACATTACATTTCATTTCTCTGGTTAAGTGAGCTACTGGAGCCACTTAAACTATAATATGTGTAAATAAGCTCGCAGGTACGGATGAAACATCCAGCACGTGAGGAAACTCTATCTGAGTGCCGTTACTCTGCCGAAATTTTGGTAGCAAATATCTATTTATTTATGCCGTTATGATGCCCGTTTTATTTCTTAAAAAGCCGTTGTAATGCCAAAATTACCACACATTCCAAAATTCCAAGATTAATCCAAGCAATTTGAACAATATAAGTACCTATTATGTCCGAGCTCAGAATCTCACTTTCATTTCGATATAAAAATCCCATTTCGGATCGGTATCCCACAATTCCTAGTGGAGTTGAACCAGTTGGCGACTCTATTTTATTTTTAAATAAAGTAAAAATGCTTTATTTTTAAAAAATTAAATAAAATGTGTAAATATATTTCTCAATATAATCACATTTTTGGCTTATAAAAGCCACATTTTTCACACTCAATAAGTTCTTGTGAAAAATAATAAAATTAACTTTCTCTTTAAGAAGACCGAAACGTTTTATTAAAAGAACAACATCGCGGTTTGCTCAAACTGCACCAATCTAAATTGCGCCCAGTGCACCGCACCCCGCGTGCTCCTATTGAAACCTCTCCCGCTCACAAGTGGAAAGATATCCGTAGAGCACATCGGTACAAAGTCCATGATAGCGGATCCGCTTACTTAAGTAGTATACCTAAGGTTTTCCACGATCATGTCGCTCACATGGGTGTTAGACTAGTTCAGTATGTTTAGTTTCAGTGGGAGTTTAATTATGTATTTGATGCTCTATTAGGTTATGGATATATTATTTAATAATTTAGTTTTCTGCAGAAATAAAGTATTCAGTTAAAATACACTCTGTTTAACATATATATTAGGTTTCATATATGTTTGATCTCAAAAAAGAGGACCATTTGGAAACAGGCATGGTGATCACTTTGCATGTAGTTTCCATGCTACACTCGTATAATTGATCTATGTCATTTGGGGTATTGATGATGTGGTTGATGTTGGATTGAGTTATGATGAATGCGACGACTATCCCTTTAGTTCTTCATCAATATAACTAATGGATGAGATTGTTAGGGGTACCTTGTATATGATTGCATTTTAAGCACATAAGGATGTACACATTTACTCAGGTAACATATGTAAGCCCAAGTGGGAGATTGTTGGATTTATTTCCAATAAATCATTAAGTGTGGGCTCACATATGTAATTATAAATGTGTATGGCAATCATAATATAATAGTCAAATAAAGT
Organism: Euphorbia pulcherrima; assembly: GCA_947683365.1. NCBI lineage: Eukaryota > Viridiplantae > Streptophyta > Magnoliopsida > Malpighiales > Euphorbiaceae > Euphorbia > Euphorbia pulcherrima. Next base: position 30,074,945 of record CANTUS010000008.1, read on the forward strand.
TGTGATCAAATAATAAGGTTATTGACTATCGAGGTACCAATTATAAATTATAGGAAGTGTAGAGCCTATTGCGTTAATACCATTTTGGTTAAGGGATATAATTGTAATTTTCCACATAAAGTTTTTTCTATTTAAGGAGGTTGGTCCCCGGGAGAGGAGTATGAAAGAGATTTGGCTGCTTCCCTTTGGTACTCTAATTCCATCTCCTGGAAGACCATCTCCTAGGTTATCTTTTCATCAATTCTCCATCAAGTAGCCTTTAATGGCTAACTCGGGTATGCTTTCGCTTTCATTTTTATTTATTCCTCAGTGATTTTAATATGATAGATCCGAAGCTTATGTTTGTGGTATTTATTTATATACCAACAGTAAGTAGTTGACCGTGGAGATAAATATCTCATTTTGTACAATAGAGTAGATGTAACTTCTTCCTGAAATTAAATAAAAGAAATTTCTCTTTGTTCTTCATTTCTTGTTCTTAATTTCTCGATTTACATGTGGTCTTAGCTTGGTCCCCCTATAATTTTCCTTTTAAGATAGCCACAACAATTGAACTTTAAATTAGATTGGGTAACTAATTCATATAAAAAATTTCAATATCACGTGCTAGATGAATAATGGATGAGTCCTTGTGAACTGTGATAGGGATTGCGGCGGGCGCATTTGAATGGATCCATTCTCGATCCAAATCTAAACTCACTATCTAAAGTTAGATCGATATTTGAGTCGGTTCTGTCGGGTTTCAAACATAAGATCCAAGCCCATATCCAAATAAATCTAATAATTCCAATCCTGGAGTGGATTCAAAACAGTACACAATTACTATATAGAAATTGATTTTACTTCATAATATATTATTAATAATAAGTCAACAAATATTTGTTTTATTACTAATGTGATGAGAATTGTTTTGAATCCAAAATTATAAAGAAACAAAAAATCATTGGAAATATATTGTTGTTATGATATATAATATATTTAATGTTCCGTAATAAGTAACATATAACTTTTTTTTAAAAAATTGAGTATTATTTTTTATGAACTTAATAGTATTTAAATTTTGTTATGATATATAATTAAACAAACTTTTAGTATTTCATAAAATATTTTAAACTATTTTCATAAAATGAGTCAACTGGATTTAATATAGGGGCTTTTGCACAAATAGGCAAAAATGAATAAAATAATTTGGGTCAAATGCCATAAAAAAGGTAAAATAATTTTAAATATGTCATCCTTGCAAAATAATTACAAACTATCTCCCCACAGATTGAAATCAGCTGTCCCCAATTATGTGTCCCCTTCCATGTCCCCCATTCAGATTTTGCCATGTGTTAGATTTTCTTACTTAATTTTTTATATTCAGATTTTCTTTCCTATTTTTTTCTTTGTCTCTCTTAGCTGTCTAACACATTGCAAAATCTGAATAGAGGACATGAAAGGGGACACACAATTGGGGATAGCAGATTTCAATCCCTCCCGCACCACCCTCTACGCTCACTGTTTCTTTTTATTTTTAATTTTATTTATTTATTTTGCATTTATCTTTCAAACCGTTCATTTTTTCGACATGCCGCTTTAGAGTTTTTTGTTCGTCTCTTTTTTATCTTCGAAAGTAAATACATGATGATATAGTTTTATTAAGTTTTTTTAACTGTCAGATATCCAATAGATATCTAATAAAAGTCCAATAGAAATCAGTAAAACTAGAAGACCTTTGATTTAAAACACTAGGTAAATTTTTATAGATCATAACTTTAAAACAAACTTTTGTAGATGTCTAAATATCAAACTTTAAACTAGATTTTCTAATAAGAATCTAGTAGATGTCCAATAGATTTACGATAAATGTCTAGTAAATGAGAAAACACAAATTAAACAACTAATTGATCTCATAAACACAACAAACAAAGAAAAAGAGATGAAGCAAGAGATCAATTGCAGATAAATCATCAACAAAATATTCTATTGAACTCCTGAAAGCTCACTCGTAACTCAAATCTATACAGTCAATTTGCCCAAATTCAGCAATTGAATCAAAATAAGTTAAATAACATATGGATGTCCAATTTTAGAAGGTAGAGGACTCCTAAATTATACCTGTAAAATATTAGCAATGGTCTCAATGGTAGCAGTTCATAAAGTAACTGCATAACGATGGATACGACGAAATTTCCAATGATCTATTGGATATCTATAGACAATCTATAGGAAATCTATTGGATAAAAAAATGATGAAAAGTCACAGTGGATGTCATTTCGAAGATAAAAATAAGACGAACAAAAAACTCTACAGCAGCACGTTGAAAAAATAAATGGTTTGAGAGATAAATGAAAATTAAGGAAAAAAATTAAAAAAAAACAAGCAACATGGCAATTGTGTAAATAGAATTGAAAAAAGGATAAAGTTAAGATATATTTAACAAGCTTGATAATCTTATAGATATTTTAACAAATCTATAATTAATTTAGAAAAAGTACCCAAATTCCACAAACTACCAATAATATTCATACTTGATAAATTATTTACAAATTCTCTATCAAGTCAAACTATTTATAAATACACATTCCTTTTAATTCCATTTTATATATCATGTCATCCACTTGTTTCTGCCCTTTTTCTTTTAATTTTTTGTCTTATTTTTCATTTATCTCTCAAGCCTTTTATTTTTCGACATGCTGCTTTTGATTTTTTTTCTTCGTCTTATTTTTATCTTTGAAATGACATCCATTGTGACATTTTCAAATTTTTTGAACCAGTAGACATCTGATAGATGTCCAATAGACATGTGATAGAAGTATGGTAGACATATGGTAGATATTAGTTTTTGATGATTTTTTTATGGAATCGTTATGTTAGTTTGTACAAACCTTGAAATCAAACCATCAGCTAAACAATGATAAATTAGTGGCAAAATCAAACAAATAACAAGAAGATAAGAGAATCGAGATACGATTTCTAGATCAAGAAAAGAACGCAAGAACAAATCTAATAGAGAGAAAGTACAATATACAGATCATAAGAGAAAAAAGGCTAATAAAAAAATAGATTTCACACATTTACCAGACTTCTACCACATGTCTATCAGAAATCTATAACATGTCTACCATACATCTATCACATGTCTATCAGTTGAAAAAGTTCAAAAGAGTCACAGTGGATGTCATTTCAAAGATAAAAAAGAGACGAGCAAAAAACTATGAAGCGGCATGTCGAAAAAATCAATAGTTTGAAAGATAAATGCAAAAGAAAATAAAAAAATAAAAAAAAGTTATGAACAATAACGTGGAGGGGGGAGCGTAAAATATTTTGTCTTTTCATCCAAATTATTTTAAAAAAAATATTATTTTTTATATATATATATTAGATCTAGATTTCAGCGCAGATTCACCCTGTCATAAAATTAGGATTAAGATTTAGATTCATGAATTCAAGGCAAGTCTAAGATCACTTACAATCCGTCGTCCGGTCTAGATCCATTATCATCCTTAAATTTTTATTTTGCCTCTATCATTATGCAAGGAATAAAAAAATAAAAGAGTAAAAATGGAAAATAGAAAACGAGATAGAATAGAACACAAAAATATAAATGATATATATATATATATATATATATATATATATATATATATATATATATATATATATATATATATATATTATGATATTTTTTTCCGGTCCCAACTTGAGCCAATTATATTAAAGTAATATTCTCGTTAAATGTATTAGATAATAATTAAAAATAAATTATTAAAGGCCCATAAAAATGTAAAGTAATAATTAATATAATAATTAATATGAATTTATATATGATTTTTGTATGCCTTTCAAATGATGACAAGACATTATATTGGATTATGATTTTAAAACATATAGCATTTTTCTTTTATAGTTAACATAAAACCTATTCATATCTATATACATGAATCACAAACTTCATAATGTACCTATTCTATATACATGAATATAATTATACAGAAACATTAAACTTCATTTAATTCTTTCACATTTCCTAAATTTGGATAATAAATATGGAAAGACTACACTTTTTATTTTCTATGTATGTGCACGAGAACTCCCTAATTTTCATTAAAACTTTTAAAATTCTTAATTCAAACATTCTTTTTTCTTTTTTTATGGCACATACTATAAAATACTCTTTAAAATAATAAATAAATATTTATTGATAAATAAATATTTTATGCACTTATCGATAAATTAATAATCTTGATAAATGAATAATTTTTTTCGGTCCTAATCATAAGCATTTATAAAGGTTTTACTGTAAATACATTTATGTAAAGAGGTAAAAAGCTCTATTGTAAAGCGCCAAAATAAATATTTTGATAAAGATACTTATATTTTATATAAAAAAAAAATTCTGCAAGTAAACATCAAACAGGATTACGATTTTATAGCTCGGTTGGCGCAGGTTGAGCAAGTTGGAGGAGAACAAGGTTCAAATCCCACTAAATACACTTGCTGGGAGGAGTGAGGAGCCTTAACTGTTACTAAGCCTCGAACAAGTTATCTCAATAAAGATACTTATAGAGATTACCAAAAAAAATGATTTTGTAGAGTTTAAATTTAATAAAGTTGTACAATATTACTAATCTTGTCCATCTAGCAGATATAAATCATTGAAATTTAGTATATTGTATACCCTATAAACAACTAAATTGATATCCCAATTTATTCATCTCAATTTTACCACCAATTCAACTTTAAAAAATACATATCCATCAAATAATAAGACTAATAATTCATTTGGCCGGTGGAAAAGAAAGATATATATATCCATAATATAAAGATCACGACCTGCAAAAAGCCTACAAACATTTAGGAGTCGACATCTGAAAGTAATGCCCAAAGATAAGCATCCAAACGGCAAAAGCAACTGTTTGGAAATTTGGTAACACGTTTATTTATTTGATTTTGTTATGGTATATGTGTTATCCAAAATATTATTTTTTTAGTCCTTTTAGTATATAAGAAATACAACACAATGCTTGAAAAGGTGACATATTGAATAAAATAAAAACCAAATAGATGAAAAGAAAGCATAACACAACAATCAAATGAAATATGACTTCATAGCTTAAGGATCCATTTATTAAATGGAGTACAAATTCCATAGCAAAATAATCAATAATCAATGGATAACGTGTATATCATATCGCTAAATGAGTAAATTGATTATACTACACAATTACATTGAAAATACACTAATACATGAGCTTTTAGCCATTACACAAGTAAGATGGATTAATAATATCCGAATATCTTTGTTGTTAATCAATATTTTTACTTTTATTTAAATATTTATTTACACATGTTTAAATTTAAAATAATTCGTACATTAGTTTTGCGCCCAATGATGTTGTCATGTTTTTCTCTTTTTAATGGGACTTTTAAGATTCAGTTCAGTATGAGAAAAAAGAAAATTAGAACTCGAAAGTACGATATACTATATTTTGAGCCCAAATTAATAAAGAAAATTATGGGCTAAACAATTGTGAATTCATTTTTAACTAAATAAATAGTAGAAAATACCAATGTTATTAAAACATAATCGAATTGATCGGTTCAACCGAAAAATTTATAGTTAAATAATTGTTGAACCATAATTAGATCATGATTGAATTTGATTGAACCACAGTTGAACCATTAAAATCGTGAATCGTTGCCTTTAGTAGTTCGATATCTGGTCCGATTTTTGTATTTTACATATATAATTTCTACTTTTCTATATATGAGGTATGTTTTGCAATATTATCCTCGTGTTAGTTATTATACTTTTTTTTCTATCAAAATATGTAAATATTTAGATTCTCTTAAAAATACACTATAAAATTCAACTAATCTGCAGGCTAGAAAAAATTTGTTATTATCTGTGAAAGATTAATTTTATAATTGAAAACCTTAAGTAATAAATCGAGTTACACTAAGACAATGTTCCTCTAGACTTCAACATATAATTTAATTAATCTCAGCTATTCGTAATTATAAATTTATATTAAAATAAGTTCAGTTCAATCAAGTTTAATTTTATTGAATTCAATTCAGATATATAAATTTGAAAGAAAATAGCTTAATTATACTGATAAGTATTCATCATGTCAACAATTATAATCGAATATGGTATAACACATAGAGGGAATCACACTATGAAAAAGGCAATATACATGTGTCCTTCACTTGATTTCCAATTCCGACTATAGAATGCGTATCACAATCTTAAAAGAAAGAAGTCGGTGATGACAAATAATTTTGTAGTGTCATACATGCATTTATGGGAAAGAAAAATAAAGCAATTGAATGATTAGCTGGATATCAGTAAAAATAATGCATGTGTAATAATAAAGATATAGATAAATTATTTTATATTTCATAAGTTTGCAAAATAATTCTTGTATTTTAAAATTTTGAAAATATGGGTCTGATGAAATTTTCTCAATTTACATAAGTAGCGCATTTCATAAAATTAAATTGTTCAAATATACTCTAGTAGTTTTCCAATCCTACTTGTAACAAATAAAAGAACTTTTTTTTTTGAAAAAATAAAATTGCGTAATTGCGCTTACATTAAATAAAAAGAAAAATCTCCACCCACTTAGAATGTGGTTCGAACCTAAAACTTCTGATGTCACTAGTTTAGTTTTACCACTAAACTAAGACTTCACCACAGATAAAAAAGAAAATTTCTACCGAGAAAAAAATAGAAGTATATTTAAGTAAAAAAAATAAAGATTTAGATAATTAGAATTAGAATTATAAATATAATTTTTTCGAATGATTTTATTGAAAAGGTCTATTACTTTTTTTTTTTGTAAATAGGTGAAATTCATAATAATAATAATAATAATAATATATAATTAAATCTTAATTATTATTTTTAACTTTTTGAGTTAATTTGGTCAATTATCCATATATACATATCTTGTTGGTTGCAAATTATCCTCATATTAGATTCTATTAGATCTAGAGACTAAGATTTCAAATGTTAACAACTCCATTTGCTTCCATTTGATTAATTAAGTTTCAACATCTTGTAGAATAAACATGTATAGTACCCACTTGAAAATCAATAAACATTCAATTACATATATAGGGATGCCAAAAATATTAAAGTTTTAATTTGATCTTGGATCAACTGATTTCATGATAGACCTTATAATATAGAATTAACTTAAAAAAAATACCTTGTTGTTTCTTTCATATATAAAAAGGGGTCTGAGAAATTTTTTTTTGTAAAACGAGGTTTGTGATTTAAAAAAATTTACAAATAAAGGATCCCCAATATTAAATTATGTCACAAGACTAGGTAATCTTGTTCGTTTTTATTTGAATTTTTGCAGGATGATTATTAAATATATAATACACAACAGTGAAAATTTTTGAAATTTTTTGAATTGTGTAAGTATTTTTTAATTAAATTACGATAACAAACGTTAAAAAATAAAAAAAAAACAAACAATCTCCTAAAACTATTCAAATCATGACATATAGTTTTTAAATAATAAGGTTAAAGTATTAGAATGTTGAATTGTTAAAAATATTCAATGTAACACCACTATTTTGAATTCATAGACTCATTTTTACAAATGTTTTGAAACTATAGACTCTATTTTACAAAAAAAATTCCTCAGACCCCCTTTAATAAATGAGTGAAACTAAAAGGTACTTTTTTTAAGCTTACCCTATAATATACTCCCTCAGATGTAATTTATAACCTATTAACACCATATTGATTTTTGCAATTAGTTCCGTTATCAATATATTATCATTAAAAAATGAAAAGAGAAAGCAACTTACATTAAAAAAAACAAACTAACTATAGAAAAACATTACTTTGTTATTATTTTAAGTAGCATTGTTGTAATACAATTTTTTTTTCTCCATTTTGATTCATTAAAACTTTGCTCCGACTACATCTAGATCTGATCTGGGTCGCGCACCTAACTATAGTGGGTGAGTCTCCCAATAAGAATTTTTTACATTCACTAAGACTCAAACTCAAAACCTTACTTAAATGATACCAAACCGCTTATCACTTAGACCAACCCATATTGATATAGTATTGTAATACATGTTAAGATATTATAAAGTAGCAAAACTAAAAAGTAAAATAAAAAGGAGACTATGGAAATTAGAAAAATATAAATAAATGAGGCATTAATTGGTAGTGTTATAAATAGGAAGCAAGGAAGGAGAACTACACACAACACTACACTCAACTATACAAAAAAAAAATCTTATCAGAAAATGGCAGGAAACCCACCGCTAGATAGACCGGTTGTGGTGATTGGCCGGAATTACCTATCCCAACACCCAACAGACCTTGTTATTTCTTCAAAGATCTTGAGCCTCGGTGACGATGATTTCGGCGTCCATGACGTTAACGGCACTCTCATTTTCAAGATCAAAGGCAAACACTTGACTATGCACGATCGCCGTTATCTCAAAGACGCTAACGACAACATCCTCGTCACTCTCCATGAGAAGGTCGCTTCTTTAATTTCCTTTTAATTTCAAGATCTTAACTTTGATTGATTCCTTTTATTTTCCGATTTGAAATAAATGCTTTGTTACAGATAATGAGTGCTCATAAAAGGTGGATGGGACACAGAGGGGAAAGCGGCGAGGAAAGTGATTTGTTATTCACTCTGAAGAAATCATCGATGATCCAAATGAAGACTCAGTTAGATGTTTTCTTAGCTGATAACAAATCTGAAGATAATCCTGATTTTAGGGTTAAAGGCTCTTGGAAGGACAGATCTTGCACTATTTATCTTGGTGATGGAGAAAACAAACCCATCATTGCACAGGTAATTTACTATTAATCTTTTCATTAATTAGTTAATTTATTTGAGTTTTGAATCTTAATTAAATTATTGATTGATGATATGATATGATATGCAGATGCACGAAGGGCACAATTTGAAGACAGCTTTGTTGGGTGCCGAAAACTATGCAGTCACTGTTTACCCGAATGTGGATTATGCATTTATAGTCGCTCTTGTGGTGGTTCTTGACGAGATCAATGACTAATTACTTTTAATTAGTAAATACTCTCGTTTTTAGGTTTCATAATAATGGAGAATTGCATTTGAGGATGCACTTCTTTGGCTTGGTTTCTTAATTATGTACTTTTTTTTTTGGCTTTGTGGTGTTAATTTGGATCGATGCAATAAGGCTTTAGTTTGTGTATTTCGCTTTCTTTAATTTTCATTTTGGGATTCATTTGTTTATGAAGCTAAGACATTAGCATCCTCGCTTAACTCTTGCGGTTTTAGCCTGGTGCATAATTCTGCTAAAGTTCTAGCGCTCTCTCTCTCTGCTAGCAAGGGTTGCTTATATCTATATCTATGAGAAAACATGATTCTGGTTAGGGGAGAGGAAGGAATTTAATGGACTGAACCGAACCTGAAAATCGAACCGAACTGAACCAAACCATACTTATTAGGTTCGGTATTTGGTTCTAATATTTTGCTTATTTGGTTCTAGGTTCGGTTCTTGGTTCTCTGAAAAAAAAACCTAATAGACCGAGAACCGAACCTAATTAGGTTATATATATAAATGGATAAAAAATAAATAACCTAGCCACCACTTGACGCCTCCACTTCCAATCCCACTCCCTTTGGCGGCTCATTCTCTTCTGCGATTTCACTTTTTCAACTCCTTTTATCCCCAAAATCTATTTTGCTATTTAGATTAATTGATTGATCCTCTTCATCTTCAATTTTGATACTTTTGTTAGTTGAATTCCAAGCAATATATATATATATATATATATATATATATATATATATATATATATATATATATATTCTTTAATGAGTTTGGATGGGTTTTTCACATTTTATTTTTATTGTCAAATAGAATAAAATTTTAGTTTTTTTATAGAACCGAACCAAATTATATTAGGTTCGGTATTAGGTCCCTCATATTTTCATTATTCAGTTTTAGGTTTATTTGGTTTGGTTCGGTTCTTGGACCGAACCGATCAATGCTCTCCCCTAATTCTGGTTGAATGCCCATCCTGTTGTTTTCGATTGATCTTGATGGAGATAACTTTCTCTCATATTTTCATTTCACAACAAAGTAGCTATTTACAAATATTACACGACTTTAAAACACTTATGAATAGATACGACCACATGGTTGTTAAAAGTGTTAGTTTAACTATTAATATGAATGACTTAATTTATATGTATAACATCTCTGGCTAATCGCTATGTTCGTTTAGTTCAATCCTTTGTGACATTAATCAAATATGATTACTTGGAATGTGCGTTATACTAGGTGGAAGTTCAATCCTTTTGACACTTTCACTGAAGCATAAATTGCGGAATTTGTGTATGTAGTATTTTGGTTCCTAAAAATACTCTAAATGGGGGAGGATTGTTAGAAAATTTAAAGTATTTAGAATAAAGTGTATGTTCTTAAGACATTCGATTATAAAGTTGGTGTTTTAATTTAATGTCTTAAGATGTATTTATAGGAGTACATGAAAAAGATGCGTTGGTTCATTAAAATACATGTTATTTCATGTAAATTCATGTTGGTTCACGAAAAGGCATTACGTTTCATGAAAGTACATAATAGTTCATGGAAAGACACGTTGTTTGATGAATGATCATATATATTCTTTCATGTAGAGACATGTTGTTTCATGTTAAGAGACATATTGTTTCATGATAAGTCATATTGCTATATGGAAAGTCATAATATTTCATGAAGAGACTAGTTGTTTAATGAAGTGACTTATCATTTCATAAAGAGACATGTCCTTTGATGAACCATCTATAAATAGGACTCATTTGTGCCTTGATCCGCATGGAAATGGAATGAGAATTTTACAATGTAATTGAGAGAGCAATTTCCTTGAAATAGAGAGGAAACATTAAGACGTTTTTGTTTCCTAACTTTACATACATAATTTCTTATCCTACAACAAATGTATTGATTCACATACGAAAGCATATATGTGAATCGATATCTCCATTGTATCTCATAAGCAAATTTTCGGTACATTCTCGCTGCTTTGTAGGGAGGAAATATTGCATAAGGGAAAATGATTAGCAGGCCTTGGAGATTATGTTTAGATAATAATATTTGTTGTGATCAAGATTGCAACAAATTCTTCTCTACATTTGTAATCGGTTTCCTTCCTAGCATCTCTATTGCCAAATTTATTATTTTCTAACAAAATATGGTAGTGATAGTAGGAGCAGGCTCCATACTCATTTGTTCTTGATAAGATGATTTCTATGTGTCTCTCCTTGGAAGAAAAAACTTATGATCATCTTATACTCCACTTGAAAAAGTAATTCTACCAACTCCTTCACATGTCATGCCCCCCTCATACACCTAATTTCTTTACCAAGCTTTATTTTGTTAACTACTTGGACAATTATGCTTTTTAAACTGTAAAACAGATATTGGGAAAGACTTTTCTTTTATTGTGTTATGTATATTTGCAGGAATTAAAAGGCTTTTTATAGTGAAACCTACATACAAGTATACGCTAATAAACCTGTATACTAGGAAATATAATAAAAAGCAGTGAAAAACTTTCTATAGCTATTTCTCCAAATTATAGTGAGTGATTGGGAAATGATGATCCGTAAAATCTGATCCATGAATCCTTCTTATTTCCTTTTCTAACACTCCCCCTCAAGTTAAGTAGTGGGGTTTCTAATACACAACTTGTCCAAGACTTCTCTAAACACCTTTCAATTAACGGTTTTAGTTAGAATGTCTGCTAATTGATCTTCAGACCGTATGAAGGGTAATTTTAAAATTCCCTCTTCAATTTTTTCTTTGATGAAGTCTCGATCAACTTCTACATGTTTAGTTCTGTCATATTACACTAGATTTTGGGAGATTTGAATAGCTGCTTGATTGTCACACAATATCTCATAGGCTTTGGTTGATGGGAAGCCAATTTCTGTCAATAATTTCTATAGCCATAATAATTCTATCAGCCCTCGAGCAATTCCATAAAATTCTACCTCTACACTTGAAAGCGTTACTACCTTTTGCTTTTTGCTCCTCCATGTGACTAAATTACCCCCTACAAAGGTAAAATAGCCTGATGTTGATCTTCAATCCGCTGGATTTCCCGCCTAGTCAGCATCAGTAAATCCCTTGATGTGTAAATGACCTTTTTTCCTGAATAGAATCCCATCTCCATACCCTTTAGATATCTTATAATCCTCCATATAGCTTCCATGTGATCTATCTGAGGTCGATGCATGAACTGACTTACAATCCCCACAACATAGAATATATCTGGTCATGTGTGTGAAAGATAAATAAGTTTTCCCACCAGTTGTTGGTATCTCTCTCTATTAGCCAGCTTTGCTCCTCCTAGTATCTTAAGTCTAGATTTACTACTATTAGTGTATCAACTGGCTTGCAATCAAGCATTTATGTTTTTGCTAACAGGTCTAGGATATACTTCTTCCGACATATGAAAATCCCTAGTTTTGACCTTAGTACTTCAATTCTAAGAAAGTACTTTAGCCTCCCCAAGTCTTTCATTTCGAATCTGCGAACAGGTTCTTCCTCAACTTTCTAATTTCTTCCACCTCATCTCCTATAATAATCATATCATCACCATAGATGATTAGGCAAGTAACAAGGTCACCTCTTTGTTTCAAGAATAAAGTATGGTCAGAGTTGGACTGCTTGAATCTATACTTCTTCATTGTTACAGTGAACCTTCCAAACCAAGCCCTGGGTGACTATTTCAGTCCATAAAGAGATTTTTTCAACCAATAGACTTCCCCTATCTTGAATTCTTCCTTGAATCCTGGTGGAGCTTCCATATACACTTATTCATTCAGATCTCCATGTAGAAATGCATTTTTCACATCCAACTGATGATGTGTCCTTTCTTTGTTTACTGCCACTAAGAATAATACTCGGATAGTGTCAATTTTAGCCACTAGTAAAAAAGTTTTTGAATAATCAACGCCATATGTTTGAGTGTATCATTTTGCTACCAATTGCGCCTTGTACCTCTCAATAGAACCATCTGGTTTATGTTTTATGGTAAAGACCAAACGACATCCCACTGATCTTTTTCCTTCAGGTAGAATACATTTCTCCTATGTATTGTTTTTGTTAAGGGCATCTATTTCTTCCTTCATTGCATTCTTCCATTTGTCAGATGTTAATGCAAGTTTGACAGTATTTGGGACTTCCTCCTCACACAAAGCTATAATGAAAGATTTGGATTCATCAGATAGATTCCCTCTAGGGATGTGCACAATCGGATATCTGGATGTTCGGGCTTCCTTCTCCAGGGAATATCTATCAGGTGGGATACCTCAATTTCTTCTGGGAGATAGTGCAAATTATTTTGTCTACTATTCTATCACCTGTTCCACCATATCTTCAACATCATCATGGTAAGTTGGACCATTAGAAGTTTCAGTTATTCTTATCTCGGACACCGGGTTAGGATGATCATCTCTAAGGTAATGGACTTCGAAGACTGTATTGAAGTATCAAAAGTTTGCCTAATAGTACTGTCTTCATTAATATCTATCTCTCCTTGTAGGGTCACCGTTTTGGGTAGCCAACTGAGTGCGTTTGTATATTCCTCATTCTCCCCCTGACCACTAAGCTGGGTACCGTAGTAATACTCAGTTTCGAGGAAGTTGAAGTTCATAGTGGTAAACATGTGATGGTTTTTAGGGTTATAACATTTGTATCCTTTCTGATTTATCCCATATCTGACAAAGACACATTTTTTGGCACACAGGTCAAGTTTAGTATATTCTAATTTTGGAATGTGGACAAAGATAGAGCATTCAAAAATTCTTGGTTGAAAAGTCAGGGGTGCGCGAATTTTGGTAAATTTGGCTAGGACTTGAACTGGTGTTTGTAGGTCAAGGATTTTTGTAGGAAGTCTGTTGAGTAGGTATGTAGCTGTGGCTAGGGCTTCAGGCCAAAAGGTTGTTGGGACTTTAGACTCAATGATAAGTGCTCGGGTCATTTCTAGAAGAATTCTATTTTTTCTGTCGGCGACTCCATTTTTTTCAGGGATATGAGGACATGTGGTTTGATGAATTATACCTTGTTTTTGACAGAAAACTTTCATGTTTGTATTGACAAACTCCCCCCCCCCATTATTAGAACGTAGGATCCGGATAGTTTTTTCAAACCGAGTTTGGACCATGGTATAAAACTAAACAAACTTTTTAGTTACTACAAATTTATGTTTTAGAAAATAAACCCAAGTCATACAAGTGCAGTCATGTACAGAAATGAGGATTATCTAAATATTGTCCACCAATAACAAGCGATGGTCCCCATACAACAAAATGAACTAAGTCAAAAGGTGAATTTGATTTGGTATTATTTGGTCAAAAAGTTTATCTGTGACTTTAGCTAACATAAATGTTTCACAATGCAATTTATTATTGGAATTAAACAATTTGGGAAATAAAAGTTGTAAATAACCCGTGGATGGATGACCCAATCTTCGATGCCAAAGCCAAGCTTCTCTGTCTGTAGTTCCATGACCGAGCATTATAGTACTATTTTGAGCAACTTCATCCACGTAATACAATCCTCGATGTTTAGTGCCACGCTCAATAATCATGCATGTCCTGATGTCCTGCAGTACACAAAAGGTCGAGTGCATTAGAGCAGTACAGTTGAGCTCCTTTGTACCATGACTAATTGACAATAATTTATGAGATAAAGATGGAATATAGAGACTGTTGGATAATTTTAGATTAGGCGTGATATCAATAGTTGATGCTCCTTTTATAGTAATAATTTATCCGTTAGCCGCCATTACATGAGTTTTTTAAGGCTTGGTATGTATTTTAATGTCACTGGAACCAAAAGTCATAGTATCCGTATCACCACAATAAAAAATCAACTAGGTATTTTTATGGGAGTTATCATCTTCAGCAATATTTGCATAGGCTTATTACTGTTCGGGCTTAATTTCAAAGGATTGTAATTTGGTGGGGCTAATTATGGCATTATATTTCTTCGTTTTTTATTATAAATTGGTGAATACATGGGGTTAAATTGAGAATTTTGAAAAATAGAACCCTTTACCTTTAAGTTCAGTTTTAGGATTCCTGTCAATCCTTGTAGCCGCTATAACCAACTTCATCGCCGCTACTGGTGGCTTCTGAGCCACCCACGGCGATGGCATCCTTTCCTACAGTGTTGGGATTCTTTCTTTTTCTTTCATGAGGCCACCAATCGGGATATTATTTCGAAGCACCCCACTTTTATATGTTTCATTCCTCTACATATTGTGCATTTGAGTTTCATTTTATGTTGATGGAATGATGAACCCTTGCCAGAAACTGACCGTTGCTGCCCCTGAGCTGCCATTCCAACAACTTCTATTCCGATTATGTTTAGTCCACTGCCTACACCTTATTGTGTGGTGTTTTTTGATGATGCTGGTCCTAAAATGGTGAGACGGGCCACCTCTTTTCGAACCGCAGCACATGCTACTTCTGGTGATGGTAATGGATCTTATCTCAGTATCTCCCTTTTAATCCGATTATACTCTTGATCAATTGCATTTAAGAACTGAAATAGCTTTTGTTCTTCACGGAATCTATTATATATTACTATATCTATCTTTGAGGTCATCGGATTTAGCTCTCTCTGGTCAATCTCACCCCAAACACCCTGTAAGGTAATCCAAAAACTTTCAAGACTCTGTCCTTGTTGTTTCATGCCATTGACCTTTGAATGAAGGTTAAAGGTTTGTGGTTTGTCTCTACCGCTGCTGTAAGTTATAATAAGGGTATTCCATAAGGCTTTAGCCGTAGGAAATTCTGTCAGATTACTCTCCAATTAGGGTTCAATATTTTGAATGAGCCATGAGAGAACGATAAGATCATTTTGTTCCCATGTCTCAAATTTTTAACCACCAGGCTTTAATGAGGGTGGGTTTTCGGTAAGATGGCTTAAAAGGGCCTTCGATCTTCCTTCGATTGCGGCCTTAATCATGCGTTCCCATAATGCATAATTTGAGTCGTTTAGTTTGATGTTGATGGTGAGGTTGTCTGAAAGTGTTTGTTTTGGATTTTGATTGTTAAGGCTGGTTTTTAATAGTTTCGCAATTTGGATTGACAAGTTTTTGTTGCTGGTTCCAGATTACTTTTCTAGGTTACCGTCTTCGAACATGGTGGCTGGTTCCTTTCGGTAGGATGGTTGATGATGAGACTGCAAATTATGGTCTGAGAACCATAACCTGCTCTGATACCATATTTAAACTGTAAAGCAGATATTGGGAAAGACTTTTCCTTTATTGTGTTATGTATATTTACAGGAACTACAAGGCTTTTATAGTGAAATCTACATACACGTATATGCTAATAAATCTTTATACAAGGAAATATAATAAAAAGCAATAAAAAACTTTCTAGTGAGTGATTGGAAAATGATGATCCGTAAAATTTGATCCATAAATCCTTCTTATTTCCTTTTCTAACATATGCCCCAAGTTTTATATTACTTTGAGATACAACAGACATGTTTAATGTGCTTTCTTTGAAGAAACCCAAGGGAATTGGTATATTAGAGTGAAAAACACCATTCAAACAGGTAATTTTTTAGGAACTTTGTATTGTTAAGTTCTTAGTGGTAGCTACAGGCGAAAATAGTGAAGGAATATTCAAATTGATGTAATTGTGTTGTAGTTTTATTATAATTTACTTATAGTATGTCAAATTGTTGTAATTGTGTTACAAATATATGTTTATTTAAGTTTATGTTATAGCTAAATGAAACCATGACAAAAGCACAAAATAACATGTATACTAGTAAAAAATGTTCAGAAAAATTATATCAACATGGATATTCTTTGGAAGAGGAAAGAAAGAGATGAACAAAATATCTAAAGCAGCAAGTCAAGAAAATAAACGTTTGAGAGACCATAGACCAAAGTAGTTTTCTTATAATAATAAACAGAGTAGTCATTGAATTTCTCTATAAAAAGAAATAGGTAGTAAAGAGACCAATGACTGAAGTATTTTTCGTATGATAGCAATGGAAAACAGGGTAGTCATTGTAAGAGTGCAACCTGATGGGCTTGCAATAACAGCATGCCTTAACATTCTCTCCATACCCAATGTTGTTCTTGTAAGAGATGATTGATTTGTTTCTCGTTGAATAAAAAAACTTATGATTGTCTTAAGCTTCATTTGGAAAAGCAATTTTGCCAACTCCATCACATGTCATTCCCCCCTCATACGCCCAAATTTGTTCCTAAGCTTAATTTTTTTAACTTCTTAGACAATTATGTTTCAACTTTTGATATCAATTTGAGATACAATATATGTGTTGAATGTGCTTTTTTCTGATGAAACTCAAGGGAATCAGTGTATTAGAGTGAAAAAGACTAGTCAACTAGATAATGTTGTTGGAGAACTTCATATTGATAAATTCTTAGTGGTAGCTACAGGCAAAAATAGTGAAGGGATCATTCCTGAGCCATATGGGTTAGACAGCTTTGGAGGAGAAACCATGCATTCCAGTGCATATATGAATGGGAAAAATCTAGTTGGAAGGGATGTTTTAGCTGTGGGTGCAGAAAACTCCGTCCTAGATATTGCTTATGATTTGTCAAACTGGGGCGCAAATACTTCCATCATTGTCCGAAGCCCGATATTTTTTTTTACTTTTATACATATGCATCACTATTTTTCTAGAATATGTTGATTCTTGTAACATCAATTCAAAAAAGGATTTTTGTATCTATCAATTAATTCTCTAATAGTTTGACTACAGAATTTAGTTTACCGTAGAAATTTAATCTATCAATCTTGTTATATAAGAAAGGTAGGTATAAAAATTGAAGAAAAAAATTCATTTTTGATGAATATCTTCTAACACCGAGATAACCTCCATTAAATTAGAATATCATTGTTCATTATAGTTTATAGAATTGGAATAAATATTATAGTAGTTAAAATCAAATAAACACTAATTACGGGTTAGGCCCTCAATATGGATATACATGAATAATTTCTCGTTCAAAATTATCATTACATTCCTAGATAGGTGCGCTTATAAAGTGAGAGCATGTGTCTCTTAAAAAATCTTTATTTAGATATCCTATAATATATAGAACAAAAACATAGTTAAAAGTAAAAAAAAAATAAGAAAATGAATACGGAAATACTTGTTAAGGGTAGGCCCCAGTGGACCTGAAATGGTTTTTAATTTCTTTATATAAAGACACGGATAGTAAAGAGACCATATACCAAAGTAGTTTTGTATGATGACAATGAAAAACATGGTAGTCATTATAGGAGCAGGACCTGCTGGCCTTGCAACAACAACATGTTTTAATATTTTCTCCATTTCCAATGTTGTTCTTAAAAGAGATGATTGCTGTGCTTCTCTTTGGAAGAAAAGAGCTTATGATCGTCTTAAGCTTCATTTGGAAAAACAATTCTACCAACTCCCTCAGATGTCATTCCCTCCTCACATGACCAATTTTATTCCTAGGCTTGATTTTGTTAACTACTTAGACAATTATGTTTCAACTTTTGATATCAATTTGAGATACAATAGATGTGTTTAATGTGTTTTTTATGAAACCCAAGGGAATTGGTTTATTAGGGTGAAAAAAACCAGTCAACTAGATAATGTCGTTGAGCAACTTTATGTTGCTAAGTTCTTAGTGGTAGCTACTGGTGAAAATGGTGAAGGGATTATTCCTGAGCTATATGGCAGACAAGATGGCTAGCTTCGCATCAACCTTACCACTTGGTGGATACATATTTCATGACCCAGCACTGGTTTTCTTACATTTATTCTTAAAAACCTTGTGGAAATCAGTTTCCCTAGATTAATCAGTATGTAGCTTGTCTGGCACTTCCTTTACATATAAAAAATAGAATATTTGATTTTATGTCATGTATAATTGGTATGAGTTTGATTATTGAGACAAAACTTCATATTCACGTGTTCTTCCTTTTTTTAGTAAGGTAGAGTTAATAAATTCTTACTGCCTAGAAAGCTATGTCTGATATGAAGGAAGAAAAAAAGGTAGTGTCTATAAATTGCACATTAGATTGGACAACTAATATTTTTGTTAAGTCCACTTCAGCTCTATATTTCAACTCGTGTCTGGCCTAATTAACTAAAACTAAAGCTTTGCAACTATTTTCTCGTTAATTATTTTAAAATGAAGATTGCCATATTTTTTTGCAAAGGCGCTACTGCCACATAACTTTATTATTTTGCACAGTTGCACTATATATTGACTTGGTGATATATAAATCTTTTATCGGGATACTCAAGGCATATTTTGTATTTTCTCATTTTGACAACAACTAATTCCAAAATTCGGTTTATATAACAGTTTCAATATTAGAAAGATCAATGTTTTCATTGAGTTACCAACTGCCTTTTGTAATAATTAAAACAAAATAATTATATGATAAAAAAATAGATTTATTTTTTTATAAATATGAGGCATTTTTTTTTGTCAATTTTGTGTATTGAGAGGATGGAAACCCACAACACCATACTTCTTAAATTATTTTTAAGAAATCTTTTTGTTTGACTACAAGAAAAAAAGAATTAGTTGAAGAATATAACTCTATTGATTGAATAATTGATAATGATAATAATATAAAATGTATTTTGCCATATTGATGGAAAGAACTTATTGTGGGTAAAAATTTTAAAAATAAATCATGCTAAAATTAATCTTCAAAATTAAGAGATAAGACAATGTGATTACCTTAGGGGTTTGCTATTGACAGATAAAAAATCTAAAGAGCTAAGCCTAAGATCATTCATCCAAAGTATTTTTATTTAAATGTTGAGAATGTTATTGTTGATAATTTTTAGCTAAGTATTTGAAATAATATATTTTAATTTAGTTATTGAATTTAATGATTTTAATTTTATAAGCAATATGATTTTTTCTACACATAAATGTCCACTAAATTTTGAAAGTAAATGAAAAATACATATGAGGGTGCTACTTCGGTATTATTATTCTCATCCCATATGATGTTGTTAATGATCTCAAGGATGGTTATTTATTTTTTTATGTTGTTTTTTTGTCTCAGACAAATTTCTTTTCATATTTAGCTTTTACGATGTTACTCTATACGAACTCTGGAGTTTTGAAGATCTAATTTTGAATGAGTGCTTGCATCGTCATGAATGTATAATTGAATTAAAGAATGAAGCTTATATTACAAAGACTAATTAAATTTTATTACTAACTAGAAATTAACAAATAATACGAAGCTGGAAAAGTTCTTATGAGTTGTTAGGATACAGAGAGATACATTGGTTGTTAAAGATTATCTGAACCTAGTAAAAAAACCAAAAAGACATCATGAAAAAAACTTACAACCTTAAAATAAACTATTAATGTAATTAAGGCAAAAAATTAAACACAATTTCCCAACTTAGCCATTGCTTCAGATCATGTAATATAAGGAAGGTAGGTATAAAATTGAAGAAAAAGAAAGTTAAAATACATAAATAGCCCCCTAAACTTGTCATGAAAAGTCTATTGCCCCCCTCAACTTTTAAAAGGTTCCCTCAGGCCCCTCAAGTTGGCAAAGATGCATCTCTTAGCTCCCTAAACGAAACAAAAACGGTCATAGTTCCAGAGAGTGCATACCACTCATGCCACATGTCAAGAAGGTCACCGGGATATCTATGACTGTGAAAAGTACTATAGATGAGATTTCATCGATGGTAACTTCGGCTTCGAACTTGCTGATGACGGTCCTCTTGGAGTTGTCATAAGCCTTGATGACTGTCATGGATCTCTTTAAGTCCCTACCGGTTAATCCTAGGATCGATAAAATGTCCTTAGGACAGACATTCAGTGATTAACCATCGTCGACCATTATAGCGGGCATGATGCGCCCGAAGACACTAGCCTTCAAGTAGAGAGCTTTATTATGGTGAATGCCTTCGTCGAGTAGGTCCAATCTCGAGGATCTAATGTCGGGGATAACAGTGCTAGTTTTGTTATTAAGTAGCGCATAGACCTATTCTGGTGATGCTAGGGGAGATGTTTCGATTTCCACCAACTTTTTAACAATGGCGAGCCTATAATCTTGATAACCAAGGAGGAGGTCCCAGATGCTCATCTTGGTGGTAGTGGTCTTCAATTAATCCACAATCAGACTTTCTATTTGCTCCAAGGATTTAACAAAAGTAGGGGGTGTCGGGGGCTCTGCCCTTGGTGCAGCTGGGGCTACTGATCCAGTGACTTTCCCTCCTCCAGTGCTAGGACTGATAACTCGGGATGACGAGTTCACTGTTTCAAGGAACTCTAACTCGTCAAAATCTTTATAAAGTGGTATCTCCCCCAAGTCAATTGGTTTGTTTATAGAAGATGGTGCTTTGGTGGCGAAGGGCCATTGCATAAAGGGAACCTTTCTAGGCTGTTTCTCCGGAATGATAGGATTCTCTTGTAGGATTTTGCATAGGATAGGATTGGATTCTTTCCTAATCATATGGATGGATGAGAAGACTCCATCAAATGCGTTTTGATCATCGAGCATGTCTGAAGCATCATCGTAGGCAATTTGTTTGTCGTTATATTTATTTCTATACCATGGGTATTCCTTGGCTGATTCCATCGACGTTGGATAGATAGCATTGGTCACTTCCCATTCTCAGTACAATAATAGATTCCCATGTCTGTCTAGCTCAGGGATTGAGTTTTTCGGTGGATCAATCCATGTGAAGTAATCGATGAATTGTCTAGCTAAAGTGTTCCAGAATGACCTCTGGTAGAATGTTAGCTCCTCGTACCCAAAAATTCCTTTTTCTCGGAGAGTCAGATAGAACCTCTCTAGCCAATGTGCATAATGAATGCACCCATCGTTCATCATTTGGACAAATTCATGAATGTGGGGGTGTGGCCTTGTGTTCCCGTTGTAGAAAATAGGATAAACTTCCCTTAAATCCGAGCATCGAATCTGATAACTGGCTCGACCTAATTCATTTTCTGCACAGATCCTTTCCATGATGTTCCCCTGAGAAGGCTTTTGCCCCTCTTCTCGAATCATATTAATGACATGCTCACTGTCTGAGTCGAAGTTAGTAAAGTCTCCAGAATCGTCGCTTGCTATAGACCATAAGGGGCTGGGGGAGTCATGCTCTAAAGATGAGGCATAGCTGTTAGGACCATCGTAATAGACCATCATACCATTGGGGAAGAGGGCCTCGTATTTAAAATCTCCCTATAAGTGATTTAGCTCATCACCTGAAAATACCTCTAATTTAAATCCCAAGTTATCTACCTCACTTTCATCATCGTGACCTGATTCCCTAGAGTCTATAAATTCTTCTACTTTTTCATCTAAATCCTTAAAAGGTTATTGCCCATTCCACGGTTCAAAGACCCAATTTGGTAGGTGCTGAGCCGGGATATCGTCATCAGAATCTTCTTCCAAATCCTCCTTGGGATCTTCCTTGGGGTCTTCTTTGAGATCTTCCTAGGGATCTTCCTCAGGATCTTCTTTGTTCAATTAAGCCTTGACCCTTGTGATAGGCACGCAAAATTTAGAGACCATGCCTTATATACTAGCGAATGTTTCCTCTACATGGGCACCATATGCTGTAATGTCAGCATGGATCAATTCGATGCTCACTTGGTTTCGGCAGTTCATTTTTGATGCCACATCAGCTCGAAGTTCGGCAAGTGGGTCTTGTATCACTTCATTTAAGGTAATATCGAGGTACCTTTACTGGTCGCTGTGATCACTCCAAGCTTGTTCAGGGTCATACAACTCTTGATTTTCTGGGCGTGCTACTCTGGAAGAGCTCCCAAATTTGAACAAACTTGTTCTGACATAATTCGGACTCTTGTAATCCGAGGGAGTATGCATGGGAGTTGTAGAGGAGGAATATCTTGCCAACCAGCATTGCATTGATCTAATTATGGTGCCAACTACCAGTAAAGCATATCTAGGTACGGTTGAGATGCCCTGAAGTAGTGGAGGAAAGACCTCTCCATGAAGTACCAGTTCCATTGACCTTCCATTGGCATTGTATCATACCAGTCGGTGGCTGGTCCTTCTAAGAACTTAGGGAATTGAGGTGTAAAACCTATCATGGATATCCCTTGTTCACGTATAAATTGGATAAATTCTTCTATATGCTCAGGTTAGAGTCTCCTTGGTATATGAGGTGTGGTGGCACTTAGTATTGATCGAGCCCTTCTCTGCTGATCCTTAAGACATATTGATCAACCACGTAGATAATATCTATGTTGTCTAAAATTATGGTATCCCCCAATCCCAGGTCATTTTAGAAGTTATCTATCACATCAATACCATATTCGTCAGCTTCCACCTGAACATTGATGGCATTTATTGTGGCCTTAAAGTTTGGTATGGATTAGTCCACGTGCTTGGATTCTTCTCAGGCTCTTTCATTCTCCCGTCGGCTATCATCTGTTGTATATGTTTTAGCAGCCCGGCGTATTCGTTAATGTGGTGCCTTTTGATGACATGATAGGCGCAAAAGTTATCTCTGTTTGCCGCAACAGATGGAGCCAATGGCTTGATGCTCTGGAGTTGGTCAGACTTCCTCAGTTTGGTGAATATCTATGACAGTGATTCTACCCACGAGGAGATAGATTAGTGAGTCTGCACCTAAGTGGTTGCTATAACCTTGGCTAGGGCCTTTGAGGACTCCAAACTGCCTTATTTGGAGGATCCAGCCTTTTCCCAGTATCGAGGTTTAGTACAAGCTTGCTGTTCTTGCTTCTTTGCCTGATCCTCTTCCTCATACTTTTCCAATCTCTTGGCATAATTCACCATGTCGTTAAAGATTTTAAATCTTTTCATTTCATTTCATCCCAGTGTTTTGGGCTAAAGCCTTTGACAAGCTTCACTATCAGGGCGTCTTAGTTGGGTACCCCAGTTACAAGCACACGAACAGCCATCCACGTCAGGTAAAATTCTTTAAATGACTCATTTGGTTGTTGTTTGATCCTTTCAAGGTCTTGCAAGGTAGTTTTGACCTTTATCTTGAAGGCATAATTCTCCAGGAATGCCGAGCATAGCTTCCTCCAATCGAATTTTATGTCCGTTAGCATTCTCATGTAACACTCTGAAACGGGTGTACGTAGGGTTGCTTGAAACAGATTGACTATGTGAACCTTAGGGATGTTCATGCTAGTGATAATTTGAAGATAACTTTCCACATACGCGTGGGGAGGCTAGTACCATTATATGGGGCCATATAAGGCATCACAAAGTTAGTTAAAAGGGTTTCTGATTCCTTTGGCAAGAATCGGTCAATATCCACATACTACTTGATGGAGGGAGCAACAGATTTATCTTTGGTGGGGGACAACTTCTCTATATCTTCCATCTTTGCCTTTAATGCTGCAGTCTCGGCCTCTTGCTCTTGGGTTTTTATTGTATTAGCAGTGCTCAGCCTTTCCCAAACATCACGTAATTTTAGGGCATCAAGAATCCTTCTGAGGGATTGTCCAACTACATCATCGTCTGCCATTGCGGTTTTAGGTTCTAGATCAGAGAAAAATCCAGAGATTCGATTGGTGGTGGGGTTGTGACTTTCGGGTTTCCCTTAATACATCTTAACCTCCTTTTCTCTCGCTTCCAACCTGAAAATGCAAGAGATCAAGTATTAGTAACTGTATCGGGTGTGGCTCTGAGCCCTTGTTACCTCGGCCTATTGGGATGCATGAATGGATGAATGAATGTACGAATGAATGAGTGAATGGGTATGACCAAATAATAAGGGGTAGGGTGCAAGCCGATTATTCAAGGAGCAATCGACGAGGGGAGTCTATAACAGTTGTGGAAAAATACAAACACGCGGTTTCAAGACCAGAGAGGGTGAGTTCAACTTTGATTTGACTCGGTAGTCAAGGGTGAGCTGACTCACCAATCACTTAAAAAGGGTTTGACTCATTGTTCTAAGTGTGATTTGACTCGCTGGTCACTCAAAAAGGATTGACTCATTGGTCCAAGGGTGAGCTGACTCGCTGGTCACTCGAAAAGGGTTGACTCATTGGTCCAAGGGTAAGCTGATTCACTAGTCACTCTAAAAGGGTTAACGCATTGGTCTGTGGGTGAGCTGACTCATTGGCCACTCAAAAAGGGTTGACTCATTGGTCTAAAGGTGAGCTGACTCGCTGGTCACTCGAAAGGGGTTGACTCGTTGGTCCAAGGGTGAGCTGACTCGTTGCTCACTCAGAAGGGGTTGACTCATTGGTCCAAGGGTGAGCTGACTCGCTGGTCACTTAAAAGGGGTTGACTCACTGGTCCAAGGGTGAGCGTACTCGTTGGTCACACAAAAGGGGTTGACTCATTGGTCTAAGGATGGGCTGACTCACTAGTCACTCGAAAGGGGTTGACTCATTAGTCCAAGGGTGAGCTGACTCACTGGTCACTCAAAAGGGGTTGACTCATTGGTCCAAGGGTGAGCTGACTCGCTGGTCACTCAAAAAGGGTTGACTCATTGGTCTAAGGGTGAGCTGACTCGATGGTCACTCGAAAAGGGTTAAATCATTGGTCCAAGGGTGAGCTGATTCGTTGGTCACTCAAAAGGGGTTGACTCATTGGTCGAAGGGTGAGCTGACTAGCTGGCTGCTCGAAAGGGGTTGACTCATTGGTCCAAGGGTGAGCTGACTCGCTGGTCACTCGAAAGGGGTTGACTCATTGGTCCAAGGGTGAGCTGACTCGCTGGTTACTCGAAAGGGGTTGACTCATTGGTCGAAGGTGAGTTGACTCGATGGTCACTCAAAAGGGGTTGACTCATTGGTCCAAGATGAGTTGACTCGATGGTCACTCGATGGTTTGCATATTTTGGCTCATGTGCTGAGCCTAGGTAGATTCACTAGTCTTGGTTTATTCCGGCTCATGCCTAAATGGACTCACTGGTCTCAATTATTTTGGCTCATGGACTGAGCCTAGGTGGACTCACTAAGTCTCAAGCTATTTCGGCTCATGGGTTGAGCCTAGATGGACTCAATTGTCTCGGTCGATTTTAGGTTCCTATAGATAGGGAAATATAATGGTATGTCACACACCAATGTTATGGCTACACAAAGATGTGGTAGTTTTCACACAATTGTGATGTTCATTTTTTAGTTTATTTATATTTAATAAACCTGCATAGGTAGCAAACGGTTAGATCATTCCTATCGCCCTTTTAACTCCATTTGGTTACTTTGCTTTAAAGCTAACGGGGGACTTATCGAAGTCTGCTCTCATGCACTCATGGTTTTTGGGTAGACCTATGGGGAAGTGTCTATGGTTCATCCATATGTGGGTTTCGGTCTCAGGATTGGGTGCAATTGGGGTACCCTGCGCCTTTGTGTACCGAGTCCCAGTGGCCCTAACTAAACTAAAGGAAACTTTTCCACACATAATATACTCGGGTAGTCTTGCCCTTAAGCGAGCAAGGTTCTCATACGTTACGCAAGAGGTGTGATCGGATCCATACCCCTCGAGCCCTAAGCGAACGTGGGGATAATTCACCAAAAGAAACCTAAATTGGTTTAGGGGTAAAGATGCAGATGCTATGCAATCCTAAAATTTGTGAAATGTCAAAATTACCATATATTACGTAATTCCAAAATTTAAT
Organism: Euphorbia pulcherrima; assembly: GCA_947683365.1. NCBI lineage: Eukaryota > Viridiplantae > Streptophyta > Magnoliopsida > Malpighiales > Euphorbiaceae > Euphorbia > Euphorbia pulcherrima. The sequence goes on from CANTUS010000008.1 coordinate 30,101,562, forward strand.
TTGAACAATATTTTAATTATTATGTCAAGAAAGATTTTTTTTAAATTTGGGTTTTTATAAAAATAATAGATCCCAACAGAGTCGCCACTATGAGCGGGCGCACGTTTTCGGGCCTGGTTGTGCACGCAGAGTGCGGTGCATAGGGCGCATTTTGGTTTAAGAATATCCGGTTTGCTTAAATGTAGTGACTTTATATAAGCAAAAAATGTGATTATATTGAGAAATATATTTACACATTTTATTAAGGAATGATATTTTTAAAATAAAGCATTTTTACTTTATTTAAAATTCAAAATAAAGTCGCCACCCGGTTCAGCTCCACCGGGAATTGTGGTATACTGATCCAAAATGGGATTTTTATATCGAAAAGGAAATGAGATTCTGAGTTCGGACATAATAGTTACTCATATTGTTCAAATTATTTGTGTTAATTTTGGAATTATGTTTTATATGGTAATTTCTGCATTACAACGGCTTTATTTAAGAAATAAATTCAAGAAATAAAATAGGCATTATAACAGCATAATAAATTAATATTTTCTACCGAAATTTCGGTAAAGTAACGATAACGTTTGGGTTTTGGCCCGAAAACTCGGATAGAGTTTCTCCACGTTCTGGATGTTTCATCCGTCCCTGCGAGGTTATTTACACATATTATAGTTTAGGTGGCACCAGTGGCTCACTTAACCAGAAAAATGGAATGCAATGTGCAATAATAAATAACAGAAATGAGTTTTAAAGTTGGGCTTAGAGCCAATTACCCTCAGTTTACATTTTCATCTGTCTAGGATGACTTGAGAGCCGGTGCAGGACCGAAGTTGTCAGAGGTTGTGATTTTGGAAAATAGGTTTAACCCAAGTTATGGCTATAATCTTGGATTATTCGTATAGGAAATATAGAGATATGAGTAAAACCTAATCATTTTTAGACCGAAGATCATTGTGAGATCTTGATCTAAAAAGGCAGAAAATGAGCTTATACCGGGTGCTTGATGAAGCTCGGATTTGAGAGTGTTTTGACTGAGTTTCGGGGCTTTTAGGACTCCGAGAACTAAAAAAAGGATACAATGGTAATTTTGGGATTTTTTAAAATTTTCATCTCTTCCAAAATGAGGGGGCGAGTCTCCTATTTATAATGGGGTGATAATTAGCCGGTAGGCTAATTACCTATCTGACAAGATTTTATATCATATCCCGTAAAATCTTGCCAGATCTCGGTAATATTTGATTTTTTTACTGTAGATAGGTAGTTACCCGGAGATGATTATCCATGTTTGACCAAATTTTAACTTTTTGAATTTTCAATAAAAAATGCTAAATCGAAACTTCCATGGAATGTGAATTTTTAAATTTCGGATTTTGGATGATATTTCGATCCTTTTTAGATTTTTTATCTGATCATTGAACGAAATAGGCATAATTCCTCATCAAACCGAAACAGACACGTACTAACACCTATTTAAAATAGGTATATATATATATATATATATTTGGGCCGGGTCCTGAATTATCGCTTCAATCAAAAACGTATATTAAAGTTATCAGATTCTGATAAAATAATTGAAGTTAATTCAAGATTATAAACTTTTATTTCAGATTCTAGCTTTTCTTTAATAATTCTAAGATGAATTAGTCTAGAAGTATGTTCTTTTATTCTTTGTTTATACCAATTGTATAAGTCAAAACATCCTTTATAATTTATAAGATCATTATTATAAAATTCTAAACCATCTTGACAAAATTCATAATTATTATTTATTCTTATTAATTTTTCTGTAATTAATTCTATCTTGTCTTTAAGTTTTAAAATTCTATTCATTAAAAAATTCTAAAGGGTGTATCTTCATTCTCAGATAGAACTAAAGAAGTTAATTCTAGATTTAGTTCTTGTATTTCTCTTTCTAAAATTGGTATTTTTTCGTTATGAAGAGCTAATTCTCTTGTATATCTTTCTAACGTTTTTCTAGTCCAGTCTACTAAAATATAACAAAATCTATAAAGGCTAGAACTTTCTGTTCTTAGTGCTTCAGTAAGTATATCTATTCTATCAATATAAAATCTTATATAAATTCTACTTCGTCTTAGTTCAAATTCTTTTCTTTCTAGTCTATCTCTTATTTCTAAGATTCTGTTCATAATAAAATAATTTTTCTCGTCACTTATCTGGAAAGATCACACAAGGTGCAGTCCAGAAAGGAGAGGATACTTATATGAATATATGAACAAAGTATGTAAATTATACCTCTTCATCTTATATTTCTCAATATTGGCTTGCTTCTGCAATCTTAGAGATTTTGTAAATTTGAAAGTGTTGTGAGTATAATGCAGAGCCTTATTCTTATTTATAGCTGAGAAAAGGTGATATATACCGGTTACTTGTTAGCTACCGGATCTTTCTATAACGTCATTGCTTACGTCTAGATAAGTATTAATGCAAGTATGACTCATCTTTCTTTAATTTCTGTCATAATTATGTCGGTTGACGTCATTGCTTACGTCTTGGTGTATTATTGTAAGTATTACTTTTATCTTGGATTATTGTATAAATTTAACTCAATTATTATTGTTTTATTGGCTTAAAACCTTCCTGAATTTTAAATGCTTCATGGATTTCAAAGGAAATTCTCTATTGAAAACACCTAACCTGGATTTACCAGATAACCTACTAAGAGATTTTTTAATAAGGAATTTATTTTTCAACTCTAAAATTTCTCTTGTTAAATCCAAAATATCATTTAAAATCAATTGTTATTCTTACTTCTAGATTTCTTTAATACTTAAACAATTTTTTATGTTTAGCTCATCCAACTGGTACTTTTTTGAAAAAGGGACTTACATCTTTTGCCCGAAAAATTTCCCAAGCCCTTTTGCTATTTTATGTTATAAATTTTTCAAGTCTAAAGAAATCTTTTTGTAAATTAAAATTTAAGACCGAGCCAACAAGAACTTATAAAACTTTTATAAAGTAGAGTCAAATTATAGCTAAAAGTATTACAAGAAAATTATAACTAAGCTAATTTACAGGCTAATACTTGCCAAAGCTTAAAAAGTATAACTGAGTTCTAGTATATCTTAAGTATTGAGGCTTAAATTCAGATGGAAGTTTATATTAATTCTCTCTGAATAAAAACCTGCCTCGCCTTTCTTATAGACAACATATTTATAGTATATAATGGTGGGGACATATTCCCACTGCATTATTAAGTATTCCTATTCTATCTTTACAGCTGTCTCCTTTCTTGTCTACTCTGGAATCCTCTAGAGAGGAATATTCCTGTTCTTTGTACTGGAGGCCGAGCTTCCTTCTCTTTGGGCCGCCTTCTGGGCTTCCCCTTTTGTTGAGGTTTCAATTGTTTCGTTTCTCTGCCCGAACTCTAAATCCATATTTTGGGTAGTATTGAGGTTTATATTGGGCCTTTGTAATTTTAATTGAAGCTAACTAGGTAGTTCAAATATTTTATTGAACCAGTCAGCCCATCCTTCTGATGGTTGAGTATCTATTGTCTCTAAGCCTTCCATTACATTACCTTGTATTTTTTCTATATTTTCTGTAGTATTTTTATGTCTAATGCTACTTCTTTTGTATTTTCTGTGTTTTCGTATATCATTTCTAATCTTTCTAATATTAGGTCTTCTTTAGTCTTTCCTTGACTACTTATAACCCCTGCATATGAGGTTTGGTTCTTACTATGTTCTAGTCTTGCTTCTAAATCTAGTATTTTCTTATTCAAAAGGTTCTCTTGTTCTTCTTTATCAATTATTTGTCCTTCTAAATCATGTATCATTTTCTTCATATTTATCATTTCTTGAGGTATATCCTTGGGTATTTCTACTTGCATAGTTAGTATGTCTGAAGTGTCTATAGTTTGCCCTGTTATTTCAGGACTAGTATAAAAAGTGGTCAAGTATTTCTTTGCTTCTGTATAGGCTTCTTGTATAGATAGGTATTTCTTGTATTTAGGGTCTTTGTGTTTAGTATTCTGTATTACCTGTTCCCAAGTCTTATAAATCCCTGGTTGAGGACCGGTATATATAACATAGGCAATGTTATTATTATTTCTTTGGGTAAAGTATAAGCTGAACCCATTTATGGCTGCAATAGCATGCTTATCATCTTTTCTTTTTACTGCTACCCATAAGTTATCTAACAGAATTCTTTTGGTATCATTAAGTATAGTTCCCTTGGGATAATTAAATGCCCAAGAAGTCTCTCCAAAGTCTGAGAAATTTAACTTGTCTGAGAAAACCAACGCCTTTGATTTAGGCTGGTTTCTATTTATCATATGTATATCTTCAGGTAATTGTCTGGTATCTGAAGTATTTATTAATTCGTCTATTATGGGTCCTGAGGAGGTATTTCCTTGATATCGAGTCATCTTTCCTCTTCCCCTGTCTGAGGCTCTCATTGTATTTTGTTTGTCTTCTATTGGATATTTTCTGACAAATTATCAAATTGTAAGAGTCTAGATAATATATCAGCAATTTTATTATGCTCACCCTGTATATGTTCTAATGAAGGTTTATAACCCTTTTGTAATAAGAGTGATGTCAACTTATGCCATCTTTTATAAGAAGATCTTTTCTTTTCTCTTTTTAAATTATTATAGTATTTAACAATGGCAATGCAGTCTGTTCTAACTGTGAATTCAGTCTTACCAATTATAAAGAATTCAAATGATTCTAATGCATAGTATATTGCTAGTAATTCTGAATCTATAGTACTAATTTCTCCCTTTTCCTTAAAGGATCCACTAGTGTATCTGCAAATTCTTTCTTCAGTCTTATTAGAGGTCTTATGGGGTTTACTTATTAAAACAGCTCCCCATCCTGATGCAGATCCGTCTGTTTCTATTATTAGATAGTCTGTGTCTAAGGGAATTTCCAATTTTGGTAAATTTTTTACCCTTTCTTTTAGACTTCTAATTATTTCGTAATCTTTATAATTTAACTTCTCAAAGATTTCTTTACCAGTCTTCAAATATAATGGTTTCAAGTATTTAGATAAGTCTTTTATAAAAGGTCTAGCGTAATTCAACAATCCTAAAAATTGCTGAAGTTGCTTCTTTTCTTTTATATTTTCTGGAAAGTCTAGTATCTTGGTAGTTATATGAGGTTGTAATTCTATTTGTCCTTCTCCAATTACAACTCCCAGAAAGTTTATTTTTGTCTTTCCCAATTCTATCTTTTTCTTAGATATTATCAGTCCATTCTCTTCAAATTTCTTAAAGACTTGTTTAAGATGTCTATTATGATCTTTAGCAGTTTTACTAAAGACTAGTATATCATCTATGTATACTGCAGTAAAATCTGTGAGTTTTTCAAAAATTTTATCCATTCTTTTTTGAAAGACTGCAGGCGCGTTCTTAAGACCTAATGGCATTACTGTCCATTCCCAGTATCCTATGGGATTTGGACAAATAAATGCAATCCATTCTATTGAGTCTTTATGCATTCTAATTTGATAGTATCCTGATTTTAGATCAAATTTACTCATGAATTTTGATCCTTGTATTTTATTTATAAGCATTTCTTTATTAGGTATATCAAACCCATTATTTTCAGTATTATCATTAAGTTGTTTATAATTTATAACCATTCTAGGTTTTCCTCGTTTCTTTTCTGCATTATTATTAACGAAGAAACTAGGGGATCTATGTCTTGATTCTGATCGTCTAATAAATTTGTTTTTTATAAGTTCTTCTAAAGCTTCTTTATACCATTCTAATTCTTGATTATTAGCTGGTATTGCTTTCGCTCGTATAGTAATATCAGGGTTTATAATTTCTAACTTATATTCTGTAGGGTTTCTATTCCAGTATTTCTAAGGATTTTCTCCTATTATTTCCAATTTCTCAAGTCTAGATTGGTATTGTAGAATTTCATTGACTAAAATTATATTATTCAGTTGGTTTGAATGTATATAATCTGATTCTATTTCATAGAAATCTGGTTGTTTTTCCAGATATTCTTCCTCAGTATATGTTTCTTTATGTATAGGTGGTATTATTTTGTTCTCTAACCCTTCACCCTTGTCTAAAAAAGTTTTAGGAGTAATTGGTATGGAAAAATTATTAAAACTAAAACTTATATAGTCTTTTGTTATAACCGCCATTCTATTATCATGTATAAGGTAGTCTAGGCCTAAAATAGCTAAATATCCCAGTTGGTATAAGTTTCGTATTGGAATATTTGTTATAGTAGTTATTAATTTATCTTTGTTTATGTCTATCATTTCTATTAAGATTTCTGGTATGTATTGTGAACATGTAGTTATACTACCATCCATTTGTCTACCAACAGTAGGTCTTTCTAAATAATGTTTGTATTTTGAAGGAATTAGTTTATCATCTATCTTGGATGTTGAACATCCAGAATCTATTAATGCTAATACTTGTATTTTAAAATCTTGTATTATACATGTTATTTTAATAGTACAACTCGTATATGGCGCTTCATAAGGCTGTCTATTAATTCTATGGTATTGAAACCTTTTTTCGTATAAGTCTAATAAAATTTCATCGGTTATATCTAATTCTAATAGTTCTAGAATATTTTGCTGACTATTTTCTTGTATATATTGTTCTAGATTTTCTTCTTCTAATTGACTAACTCTGTCTTCTAAGTTAGCAATTCTGTCTTCCATTAATTTGAACCTTTCTCTCCAAGTTCTTTGTTCTATATTATCTTTAAAAGTATAAGAGCTTCTAGCTTCTGTTATTAATGTTGGCCATTCTGAATTGTTATGTTCTTCCCAACAAAATTTACAAATTTCAGTATAACAATTATTACATTGAGCTCTTAATTTTATAATTGGGTATAAATGACATTTATGACATTCCTTATCATCATTTCCTTTTCTATAGCTCCAAGTATGTTCTATACATTCTGTTTTATCCATAAATTCTATGCTTATATTTTTATATTTCTCCATTACTTCTAGTAAGTCTGTTGGTTCATTATCATCTTCTTCTTCAGAAGTATATTCTTCTATATCACTTACTATTGAGTATATTGTTTCAGTATCACTAACTTCTTCAGTTATTGCTAGTAGATCTAAATTAATATTTTCTACTAATCTTGATTCTCTAGTATGTATATTATGTTTATTAGGACACTTAGTTGATAAATGACCTATTTCTCCACATGCATAGCATGTAATAGTATCTTCATATTATCTTTTATCATTAAATCTTCTAACATGTCTTTTAGGATTTAAGAAAGGTTTTCTAGCATTAGTCTTAGATTTTCTAATATAGTATGACTTTCTTGATTTATTATATGGTTTTTCTTTCTTATAATATCTAGTATTTTTTCTTCTTGGTCTTTTATTACAAGAAGTGCAAGCTTCCTGACCGTATTGCTGTGGTGTATAAATATTATTACAAAATCCATAATTATCTTTCATTTGTCTCTGTATACTTATTTCTGTACATTTCTTTTCTAAGTGTTTCATTATCTGATATACTAAAGTATTTATATTTAAAGTATAATTGCTTTCCTTTTCTATAAATTTATTTCCTTCTTCTTGTATTTCCTGTCCTAATGGTCTAGATAGTTTAAGGAGTAATTTCTTCATAAATTCTTTATTATAAGTATTTTGGCTTTTGGCTGTGAAGTATATATAATCGTTTAAAAACGGTACTATGTACTTCCAGTCATTAAGTTTTAATTGTTCTAGATTTCTCACTGCTTCTTTTTGTTGTATAATTGATCCTATATTAGGGTCTGTAGCAGTCAATAGATTGCTTATAGTATTACAAAAATTCCATGGATTATTTCCCACATTTATTAGTCTAGTATATTCCTGTGGAAAGTTGATTTTAAAATCATCCCATGCTCTTTTTGCAGTATTTCCTAATGTGGTTTCAAGGAAATTATACATTTGTTTTGGAGTATGATTAAAATTCTTTTCTAAGTAATTCTTAACTGTTAAACTTTTCCATTGCTTTATAACTTCAGGCCATATTTGAGGCGAGTATTTTTCTAATTGCAATAGACTTTCTTCTTTGTATATTCCTATTGGAAATCTATTTCCTTTAGATTTATATCTTCCATTATCAGTTTGGTATTCAGAGTATTGTCTTGGAGGTATATTTCCTCTATTATAGTTTATAAAAGTAGGTCTATTTCTTGGAGGTTCTAAAGGTGTTTCTGCCTTAGCACCTGAAACTCCTTCCATTAGTTCTTTAGGTAGGTTATTAAGAAATTCTTCCATTTCTTCTATATCTATTAAATTTCTAGTATAATTACTTCGAGTTTCTTCATCTTCTAATACTTTTATAGTTTCTTCTAAATATATTCTCTTCTCAAAAATATCTATTATTTCTTGAGGTCTCTTGTTTTCATAGGCTTTCTTAATCTATTCTTGTCTTTCTTCTATGGTTTGATTCATAAATTGTATAACAATATTATTATAATTCTCTCTATTCTTAAAATATCCTTCATTATATAAATCAAAGAATATTGTTTCTAGAGGGTCTAATTTTATGTCTACTAAGTCTATATTCTGATTATTGAAAGTCTGATCATTAATAGCCCAATAGCTATTAGATTGAGTATCAGTCTCTAAATTTTCTGTATAATTTTTATAATTATCAAATCTTATACTAATTCTTCCCTTATTATCTTCAAAGATTTGACTTTGCTCTGGTATTAATTTTAGTTGACTTTCTTCAAATAGTCTAGTTATATTCCATTCTATTCCAACATGAGTCTCTGCTGAAAATTTTGGTGGCTTTATAAATCTAACCCCTTTTGATACTAGGGCTTGTATTATGTCTTCTACCTTGCATTTATATTTTATATTAGTTGAATTAATTGATTTACCAATTAATCCAATTGTTATAACAAGATTATTTCTGTTTATTAAACCATAACCTTTAGTCATGATTCCTATCTTTATTTGATGTAGGTCTTTTGATTCTAAGAAAAATTCTGGAACGCAATAGAATAATCCTCTATTGTCATTCATGTCTATATCCATTATGCTTATAAGTTTTTTAGCTTCTTCCTGTATAGAGTCATCGTATATTGTTATTACAGTATGTGCTCCTAGGTCTTGCCTAGTCATGCCCTTTATTCCTATTATAATAAGGCCTAAATGAGTATATTTATATCCATCCTTAGCTATTTGTTTAGCTACTGATTTCTCAATTAGTGGTATTCTAACTATGTCTTCATCCCCACATTTTATAGATTTTTCTTCTGTCTTTCTAAGAAGTCTATAATTTTCTGTCCAATTTCCCTTCTGATAGAGTATTTTTGGGTTTAATAATTTCTTTTCATTCTGTTTATAATTCTCTAAGTCTTTTTCGATGTCTATTACTTCTGTTAGATTTATTTCTTCTGTCTTTTCTTTTGTTTTTATTCCGAAAATTTTCTTTATTTTATTTTCATTTTATATTTCTGTATTAGTAGCACTACTACTACTACTACCTCTTAAAGTATAACTTCTTCCAAAGAATTTATTATTCATTATCTGGAGGATTATAAGTTATAAAAGTATCTGTTATAATTGGGTTTAGTCTAATATGTCCTTGGTCTCCTAAACCTTTTATTATATTATTTTGATTATTTATTATTATATTTGACAGGTTATCTAATCCTTCGTTTTTATTTTTTGCGTCTTTATATATATTTTCTAATAAACTTTCTAAATTCTTTAATTGTGGTTCTAAATTATCAGGTATTTGTGAGTCTTTAGGTATCAATTCAAGTTTAGTATTTATCTCTTCTAATTTTAATAAATTTTCTCTAAAAAATTTATTAGTATCAAAAATTAGTCTTTGAATTTCGTCTAATTTTTTATTTAATTCTATTAATAATATAGAATTATTAGGTTGTATCTCTTGATTGTGAAGAGTTCTATCTATCTTATTATTAACTGATTCTAATGCCCTTTCTATTACTTGCTTTTCAGCTTTAGTTTCTAACTGTAATTCTTTAATAGTATGAGTTAAAAATTGTATCTGATCGTCAAGTTCTGAAAATCCTATAGTTCCGAGTGCTATAAGGTTATTAAGTTGACTAGTCTGTATTTTATCTTGTTTAGTAGCAAATTGACTACTATTTATTAGTCCGTCTGGGTTATCTTGATTATACTCTCTTGTAGCTTGTTTAGCTTTATTGTATAGTATTATTTGTTTATTATTCATTCACCGATATAAGTTTTCTTAAATTCTGAAATTTGTTTCTGAATTTGGTCTATTTTTTCTTTTATTTCCTTTCTTACTTTTTCTAAAATTCTCTGAGTTTGTCTTTCTAGTTGTTCAGGTAGTATAAGTAATTCTTTAATTTCCTTTTTATTAGGAAATTTATCAGCTTTATTCAGAGTTTTTTCAACTCTATTTCTAAGAGTTTCTATCTGAGTCTTAAGGTATTCTTGATTATCTATGTTCTGAGTCTTAGTAAGAGTAGTTAATAATTCTATTATTACGTTATCAGTTTTATGTAAATTTTCTGACAGATTTATAATTATGTCTACTACAGTATTTAGTTGGTATGCTAAAGTATTCTCTTCAGTATTATGGTAAATATGTCTGTATGCGTTGTTAAAATTGCAAGTATTAGGAGTATATGCTTTATTTGGTATTTCTAAATTTAAGTATTCTAATTTTCTATATTTCTCCAGCGTATCTACTTCCGTATGCTCTGATACCACTATTTGAGCCGGGTCCTGAATTATCGCTTCAATAAAAAACGTATATTAAAGTTATCAGATTCTGATAAAATAATTGAAGTTACTTCAAGATTATAAACTTTTATTTCAGATTCTAGCTTTTCTTTAATAATTCTAAGATGAATTAGTCTAGAAGTATGTTCTTTTATTCTTTGTTTATACCAATCGTATAAGTCAAAACATCCTTTATAATTTATAAGATCATTATTATAAAATTCTAAACCATCTTGACAAAATTCATAATTATTATTTATTCTTATTAATTTTTCTGTAATTAATTCTATCTTGTCTTTAAGTTTTAAAATTCTATTCATTAAAAAATTCTAAAGGGTGTATCTTCACTCTCAGATAGAACTAAAGAAGTTAATTCTAGATTTAGTTCTTGTATTTCTCTTTCTAAAATTGGTATTTTTTCGTTATGAAGAGCTAATTCTCTTGTATATCTTTCTAACGTTTTTCTAGTCCAGTCTACTAAAATATAACAAAATCTATAAAGTCTAGAACTTTCTGTTCTTAGTTCTTCAGTAAGTATATCTATTCTATCAATATAAAATCTTATATAAATTTTACTTTGTCTTAGTTCAAATTCTTTTCTTTCTAGTCTATCTCTTATTTCTAAGATTCTGTTCATAATAAAATAATTTTTCTCGTCACTTATCTGGAAAGATCACACAAGGTGCAGTCCAGAAAGGAGAGGATACTTATATGAATATATGAACAAAGTATGTAAATTATACCTCTTCAGCTTATATTTCTCAATATTGGCTTGCTTCTGCAATCTTAGAGATTTTGTAAATTTGAAAGTGTTGTGAGTATAATGCAGAGCCTTATTCTTATTTATAGCTGAGAAAAGGTGTTATATACCGGTTACTTGTTAGCTACCGGATCTTTCTATGACGTCATTGCTTACGTCTAGATAAGTATTAATGCAAGTATGACTCATCTTTCTTTAATTTCTGTCATAATTATGTCGGTTGACGTCATTGCTTACGTCTTGGTGTATTATTGTAAGTATTACTTTTATCTTGGATTATTGTATAAATTTAACTCAATTATTATTGTTTTATTGGCTTAAAACCTTCCTGAATTTTAAATGCTTCATGGATTTCAAAGGAAATTCTCTATTGAAAACACCTAACCTGGATTTACCAGATAACCTACTAAGAGATTTTTTAATAAGGAATTTATTTTTCAACTCTAAAATTTCTCTTGTTAAATCCAAAATATCATTTAAAATCAATTGTTATTCTTACTTCTAGATTTCTTTAATACTTAAACAATTTTTTATGTTTAGCTCATCCAACTGGTACTTTTTTGAAAAAGGGACTTACATCTTTTGCCCGAAAAATTTCCCAAGGCCTTTTGCTATTTTATGTTATAAATTTTTCAAGTCTAAAGAAATCTTTTTGTAAATTAAAATTTAAGACCGAGCCAATAAGAACTTATAAAACTTTTATAAAGTAGAGTCAAATTATAGCTAAAAGTATTACAAGAAAATTATAACTAAGCTAATTTACAGGCTAATACTTGCCAAAACTTAAAAAGTATAACTGAGTTCTAATATATCTTAAGTATTGAGGCTTAAATACAGATGAAAGTTTATATTACTTCTATATATATATATATATGTATATATATATATATATGTATATATATATATATGTATATATATATATATATGTATATATATATGTATATATATAGAAGTAATATAAACTTCCACAAATAAAACCCATTAAACACTCACATAAATCTTTCAAAGTAAAAGAAAACCTCTAATCTAAACCTTGAATAATCGAACTCAAATCCGTGTTTAAATTAAACTCAAAATAAACGAAATCAACTACTTCAAATTTGTCAGAAGCCAAACAATAAATATAAATATTAGTTCTCATGTATTTCTGCAACAACTCTATTCTCATTTTCTTTAATTTTTACCCATGAATTATGAGAGGTGGATGCTTAATCTAGGTTCCACGGACACGCGGACATTATAACTCAAAAAAAATATGCATTTGGATATGGTAGGAACACGGCAACTAAAATAAATTTTTAAATATAAATATTTATATATAATAAAATTTATATCATCTATAGTCATTTGATCAATTACAAAACAACAAAAAAATCCAAAATAGTTGCTGTATCATGTCTTGTAACTTTATTGCACGTGTCAATACCTTTATCGTCTGTGTGCAACAAATGTGCTTAAATTCTAGTGTATGACTCATATTTTTCATGCCTACATTGTTGCATTATAAATGTCGTATTACCGCACCTCCATTACGTTTTTCTATTTTTGTCACATATTTCCACAAAAGGAGATTCATTAACTTCTAGATAGAGTGTCCGAGTTGTGTCCACGGAGTGTCTGGGAAGTGTTCGTCCTATATGGAGTATCCATTTGAAATTTGGAGTGTTGAACACGTATCCGACGAGTGTACGAAAAATTTCAGTGTCCGATACATGTCCGATATGAAAACACACCAGATTTTAAAGTGTCCATGCATCACAGTACTTAATTTTGAACAGAGATAATTGACTTGGAAATTGCTCACCAAGTGTTTGCTGAAATACTTGAAAAAGCATTGAATTTCATTTTCAAAAAGTATTGATGTAATTCACATGGTAATCTCTCCTACTAGTAATTATAAAATGAATATCGTCGCCGTATACAAACCCCACGACGGCCACCGTCAGTCCTCTGTAACTGACTGTTGCCACTATCCACATTGTACGTGTATTTTAGTAATTTTAAAACAATTTCAATACTTGATTGTACCCATGAATTCACTTCATGGGTTTTGTTATCTATGGAATCTAAGGAAGAAAAGATAAGAGAAGGGTTAATTAGTGTTTCTTCTACAAATAAAAGAATTGAAACTTTAGTAATTCGATGGTTGTATTTTGGTAAAATTAATGGATTTAGATTCTTTAAGATTAAGAAATTGTTAAGTTCATGTTTCAGTCAATCTTAACCCTTTATTTTTTTTAAAAAATAATGGATTAAATTAATGCTAAAGGAGATTGGTAACACACAACGGTGGCGAGTCTAACCAAACCCCCGTTACCTCATCGTGGAAAACTGATCTAGCAACCAAATGAGCTAAAACATTAGCCCCCCTATGAATGGAGTTAAAGACGCAAGCAACAAAAGATTGTTGTAATTGTAACAATACACGAAAAGTAAGAGTAGCCTGATTCACTACTTATTAAGGACTCTAACAGAATGCGATTATCCATTTCGAGTACAACATGGGTGAAACCCATTTCTTTTAACCATGAGAGAGCGTCCCGTACCAACATCGCTTCTACATTCAAGATGCAAGTTTGTGATGGCAAGTGACCTGATTTTGTGCCAATGAATTCCCCACTCGCATTACGAGCAATAAAGCCATAACACACAGAATTCCCCGAGCTGAAAACCGCCGCATCAGTATTACATTTGACAAAGGGAATAACATGAGCTTCCCATTGCTGAACTATAGCTGATGCCCCACCATGCACCTGCGTTTGCTGATGTATGCCTGCCGCCGATGCACCGCAAGCCTGCTGTCATTGAGCACATGCCGATTCGCTCCCTATGCACATAGATTGGGGAGAGGTGTAATGATTTTGCCACACAACCTTGTTCTAACTCCACCAAATATACCAAAGCAAATAGAACAGATGCTGCTGTCGCTGTCGCTAAGATGGAAAATTAGATAACCAATTATCAATCAAAGTCACAGCCGAACAATTCAAAGGAATAACGATATTATAGTCAAAAGTAGCCTAAACACGCCTAGCAAATACACATTCAAACAATATATGGGCGGCTGTTTCAGGCTCTGAAAAGAAAATAGGACATAAATCATTATCCACAGCCTGCCTTTATAACAAGTTCCTTTTTCTTGGCATAATATCGGTAATCATCCTCCAAAGAAAGACACAGAGTTTCGATGGTAACTTTAGAGTCCATATAAGATTCTACCTAAAAGTCAATAGCAGTAACTGTTCGGTCCGTGCCATAAATAGAGCTCGATATGCACTTTTAACCGTATAAATTCCTCGCGATTCATGTGGCTAGAAGGGTGTATCCATTCCCGGTTCGACAGGTGACAGTGTTCGCTCAATGAATTGAATTTCAGTCTTATCAAACCATTCGCTAATTACATATTAGTTCCAAGCGTTGTCCTGAATTATATCGCACACCATAAGGTCATCTAGTCTCAAACCATAATTCCCTACCAAAATATGACGATCAGCCGAATTCACCCAAGCATCAAGCACTAGTCGAGTTCGGTTTCCGTCCCTAATGTGCCATCGAACCTGCTCTTTGAAAAAAGGCATAGTAGAATAAATGCTTCTCCAAATATAGCTTGGAGCACTAGGAAGTTCAGCTTGAAGTGGTGATCTATTTTTGAAATATTTAGCCCCAAATACTCGACTAACCAAAGAGTTAGGGAACATAAGGAAACGCCATAGCTGTTTAGCAAGTAAAGTCGTATTGAAATCCATCAAATTTCTGAACCCCATTCCTCCTAGCTTCTTCAGCCTACATAATAACTCCCATCTTTGCCAATGAATGCCTCTTCTATCCCAATTATTCGAAGCCCACCAGAAGGAGTTCAACATTTTATGTATCGATTCACAAAAGGAATGTGGCAATCTAAATAAGGACATGAGATAGGCCGGGATCGATTGTAGAACAGATTTTATAAGAGTTTCACATCCCCCAACTCAAAAATCTAATTTTCCATTAATTTATCCTCTTCCAAATCCCGTCCCAAATAAAACCAAAAGATGCTACCTTACTCCTCCCCACCCCCATTGATATCCCTAAGTACATACTTCCACCGTTCGACTGGGAAACTCTAAAGAAATTACAAATCAAAGACTTACTTATGTGATCAAGATTCGCGCTAAAAGATATTGATGATTTACGGGAATTAATCATTTGACCCGATGGATACTCATACTCAAGTAAGCAGTCCTTTATAGCTTGGCATTCTCTCAAATGAGCATAAAAGAACAAGAAACTATCATTAGCAAATAACAAATGGGAGATTGCAGGAGCATCTTGAGCAACACTACATCCTTGTATTCAGCCTTGATTCTCCAGACTAGTTAGGGCAGTCGACAAGCCTTGGGCACAAATAATGAATAAGTAAGGAGATATAGGATCCCCTTGACGGAGGCCCCTTTGTGGGCTTACCATGCCAAACTGTCCCCCACTAGAACAAAATGAATAACGAACTGATGATAAGCATATTTGCATCCAACTAATCCACAAGTCACTAAAACCCATCCTACGAAGTACCGCATTAGCGTAAGGCAATTCAATCTGGTCATATGCCTTGGCCATATAAAGCTTTAGAGCTACGTAACCATCATATCCCTTTGTCTTTTTATGCAAGAAATGACCAACCTCATAGGCAATCATAACATTGTCAGAGATTAATCTACCATGGATGAAAGCTCTTTGGTTTTAAGACACCACATGATGCAACACACTTTTAAGCCTATTTGCAAGTACCTTTGAAATAATACGATAAAGGTCATTGCACAAAGTTATAGGTCTAAAATTAGAAATTTTTGAGGCACTTTTTGTTTTCGGAATAAGCACACAACATTTGTAAAAAAAAATCAGGTGGAAGCATAGAATCATGCAAGGCATTTATAACAAAAAGAAACACATCATCACCAATGATAACCCAGTAAGTCTGATAAAAACCTGGATCAAAGCCGTTAGGACTAAGAGCTTTGTTTGGGTGCATTCTAAAAATAACATTACGAACCTCCTCCTTCGAAACTAGCACACACAAAGCCTGATTTTGTGCTTCTGAGATACGGCTCTTAGTGCGCTCCATAATGCCCATTTCTAAAGTGCCCGCTCTTGTAAAGAGCTGTTGATAAAAGTCAAGAATATGTTCCTGCAAGCCAGTCCCCCACTCAAGTATGTTCCCATCCTCATCAAGCACGAAATCTATCATGTTCTTTCTTATTCTAGTTAAGGCATAATTATGAAAGAACCGCATGTTGTTATCACCACATTGGAGCCATTTTATCTTAGCCCTTTGTTTCCAGTAAATCTCCCTTTCTTTATATAAGGAATTCAGCTGAGAGCGTGCTTCTATATAACCAGCGGTGGAAATTAGGTCAAACCAGTTACCAAGAGCCATTACCTTACGTCGACACCTCTCAATCTACTGCTGAAATCTATCCATGTGTTGTGTACTCCATTCCTATATCTTACGAGACAATTGATTCAACTTCTCACCCATACAATCGTCCACACCAGCCCAACACTACTCGACTGAATTCTTACAATCTTGCGATAAAGCCCACTCATTACCGAACCTAAAAGTTCTGATTAGGGCGATTGCCTTTCATGGTATACAACAACTGCATCATGATCAATCTGAGCCATCAGCTCATGTCTGACCAAGCATTGAGAGTATAGCTGAATCCATGCCTCATTAGTAATCCCCTTATCAAGTCGTTCTCTCAGAACCACTTCACCAAAGCGCTTCCTCTCCCAAGTAAAAGGATAACCATTATAACCCACATTTGAGAGATTGCAATCTTATAAAGCTTGCTGCAAATTTGCAATTAAATTGGGTAAATGAGGATGCCCACCAATCTGCTCATTAGAGTTTAAGATTTCATTAAAATCACACATGACAATCCAGGCCTACTATTACCACAAGCCAACTGCCGCAAAAGATTCCAAGATTTGTAGCGTAAATTTCCGTACAGGGTTCCTATAAAAGCCAGTGAAATGCTAAATTCTGTTCCCCAAATTTAAGTCTACATCAATATGAGAAATATTGTAGCTCTTTAGGCGAACAACAACTCCCAAGTCCCATATCAGCACAAGTCCATTGCCTGAACCTTCCCTACAAACCATAAATGAGCCAGAGTAGCCCATCTGACTTCTAACACTCTCTACCCATTCCCAAGAACATTGGACTTCTGACAAAAAAAATTAAAACAGGTCAAACATAGGCCACCAATTGTTTAAGCCCTTGAACTATTGTAGAGAAGCCCAAAATACAACAGTTCCAGCTAATGAGACTCATGTCTATCGGTGGGTCTGCATTGTACCAGAACCCGCCTCCAAGGATAAAAAAGCTCTACTTGAAATCACATCAACACCTGAAATCAAGTTAGACACGTTACTGTCACCCTCCGTACGCCTCCTCTTTAAATCCATCGTACATTCCATGTCATCCATTATTTTTATCTCTACTGATCATAAAAGTGCAGTAAACGATCTCTCATTTCAAGGAATCATATCTCGGCTTACTGCCTCTACTATATCTTTATCACCATGTTGCACTACTACCACTTGCCTCTCCATATTTATATTAGTTGAAACCCTATTGCTGTTAGTCTTGGGCACTATTCTCTCACTAAATTTAGGCACATCCTCATCCGATCCCCTACCCCTCTCAATGTAAGCCTCTCTCGCGCTAGTTTTTAACCACTTAACATCCAAGCCCTTATTATTCTACTTCCTTACCACTCTAATAGACAAATCAAAGTTCAAACCACATTAATCTAGGTTGGCGTTAAATTAAGACTCACAAAATTTATCCCCATGGCCTATTATTCCACAAAAAAAGCAAAAGCTAGGAAGCCTCTCGTACTTAAAATGAATAATAGTCCACTCACCATCGGCTCTTTTAATCCTCCACTTCATTTTCAGAGGTTGGGTAATATTAACCCGAAGTCTCATAAACTCCTTCCATCCCCCATTAAACGAGTTTGGGTCAGGTTTTACATACTGCCCTATATAGTCTCTGATTTTTACAACCATCTTTTCAGTCCAAAATATCGCTGAAAGATCATATATCTGAATCCAAAAGTCCACAAACCTCATCAGAACTAACAATGGCGATACACCCATCTCGATATGGTTAATAACCACTAGATTTTGCTCAAAAGACCACGAAACTTCAAATAGGATTCTCTCATAATCAAGAACATGGAATAGATGAAGAGTATATAGAAATGATTTGATTTTATTAATCTCCATCTATTTAACAGGCCTCCCTGCGCCTGCCATAACATCTTTGAAAGCCGTTGTTTTTACCGGCCTGTCAACTATAAGTTTTGCAAGGATTATTCAGTTTTAATTATTGGAATTCAGTTTTAGTGGTTTATGGGGTCCATAGTGTTGTCAAATCTCAACCATTCAAACTCAATGAATGACTGAGATTAACTGAAATGTACAACTTTAGAGAATTCTAACTTTAGAGAATGTAAATCCAAAATTTTAGTACTGGAAATATTCTTTGATGAAGAAGAATGGAAAGAGAGGAAGATGGGAATTCAAGGGCCGTCATTTTGTCATTTTTTTATCAAAAAAATACAACTCACTAGCTAAGAAAGTCAACCATAGTTAACTACTTATCACATCAACAATCAAAGGTTCGATGATGCTTTTTTGCCAACTTAAGGGGGCTTAGAGAACCTTTTCAAGTTTAGGGGCTGTAGACTTTGTGTGGCAAATTCAGGAGGCTATTTATGTATTTGGCAAAAATAGAAATTAAGAATTCTAACCCCATTATAACCTCAATTAAATTAGTCTATCATTATTCATTCAAGTTGATGGAATTGGAACAAATGTTATAGTAGTTTTAAAAATTTTGCGTAAATGCACTAACATTAAATATAAAGAAAACCCCAACCCACCTAAAAATCAAATAAACACTAATTAAGATTAGACCCTTAGTAGGGATATACATGAATAATTTCTTATTTAAAATTATCATTACGTTCCTAGATAGGTGCGCTTACAAAGTGAGAGCGCATGTGTGAGCACTGGATTTTAACGATCCTTCTCACGAAACTATGATGAAAGCTATATGATGCAATATCTTTCAGGTGTTGTCCATCAGGGGTGTTCCCACTACTGCAGAGTTGAATTTGGTCTAGGTTTGGAGACCTAGTCTGCCTTTAGGGACCCATACGGGCACATCCTGGGGGTACAGATCCACCAGGGGACCCGTACGGGTACCCTTCCATACACTTAGGAGGGCCCCGTAAGGGTCCCCTAATACCTATACAGGTGGGACCCTACCCGTACAAGTACTCTTATTGCCTAAACATGCCTTTTTGGAAGGAAATCCTTTCCTATTTTGGGAAAAGGCAAGTCATGAACGCGATTTATTACTTTCAAACCTCCTTTCCCCTATAAAAAAGGCCCTTCCCTTCACATTTTACACACACATTCTTCGTACAAAAAAGATGCTAAAATTCTAGCTGTTTCTATAGGTATAGAAAAGTTATAGCAGAGGTATAAGAGGTATGAAATAGGGAGAAAACTCATCCTTTGAGGTTTTGTCCACATTTTATTCATTCCTATCTTCATTCACTAGGATTTAGGAGAGGTTCTGTCCACACGAATACTCACGTAAATATTCCTATTCCATCTACTTGGGCCGGGTTCTCTCAACATTAAAGGGATCACCTCAAAGTGGATTCACACCGCAAAGGTAACGCTCCTGAGTTTTAAAGAGACTCACATCTCAATTATTTCATTATTATTATTGCATGTTCCTTCTATTATATCTGTTCCTTTCATTTCTTATTTTGGGTCTGGTCCTAACCCATATGAGCCTTGTTGGCATCACATATCCCTAAAGATATCAAATTAATGCGGCATACTCATACGGAAGGAAATCCCTTTTTAAATTATTTTTCTGCCACCAATCTATTAATCTATAATCTATAACTTAATTGAACTGAGTTTCTGTATGGGACCAAACAAAACCTATACAGGTACACCGTACTCATACTGATCCTCCCTAGTACCCGTACGGGTACCCCCCATCCGTACGGGTACAAGCCCCCAGGTAGAACCCGGAATTCATGTTTAATTGGTTAAAAATCAATCCAACTCACCATATGCCATGCGATCATTTTCACTATAATCCGATAAATCAACCCACAAGAGTTATGATGTGTTTTCACAACAAAATATGCTAAAGGGCTGATTTATGGTGTGTTATAAACTATGCTAACATCTGTGGATGCAGGGGAATTTATTTTCATTTTATTTTATAACTCAGAACAAACGTATAGGTTCTCTTTGCAATTTCCCCCATTTTCCCCCCGGTTGTAATTTTTATCCCCCTATTTATTGCTTATGCTTTATTGTAATATGTAAATGCATGTAACGAGTGTGAAAGAGTGTAGAAATAGGATTTCTGTGATAATTCCCTAAATGATGAAAACTAAAATGGTTTTACGCGGCAAATGTAATTTTGAATCAACTAAATGAGAAATAAGTGACTTATCCAATACCCAAATCTCTGATCCAATAGGTATGAGTCTCCTGCCCAAAGGGAACCATACCAAAACTCTTTCCCAAGTAGACAACTTGGGTGGCGACTCTATCAATTGTATTGAGATTTGGGTCTCGATTCTTATTCATTAAAATTGGCTTATTATGCAAACTTTAACTAAAAAATGTTTTATCACGCCTAAATCCAACCAAACCCCCAATGGGCTCCGCCTCTCACACAGGCACTAAGGGAGACCCATACATCATCAACACCTTATAGTGTTGACTCTGCTGGGGATTATAATCTTTTAACTTGCAAAATGTTGGTCTGTTTTAAAAGCTTAAAAGATTAAGATGAGCATTAAAAATCATTTACTTGATTCAACCCGTTTTTGTTTTCATCATTTGGGAAAATTATGACAATCTATCTTCTCACCTCCTTCTCTCTAGATTCTTCTAGCACTAGGATAGGGTGCCCTATTATTTTTGTAACACTCGCAACGGTGATACCTATGATCGCCAGGGATATTAGGTACACCTTAGTGGGTGGAGCACTTATTACCATCTCCCTCCAAAAGAGGCTTGATGTGATGGGAACCTTCTACATCAACTTTCGATACATCCCTACACCATTCTTATCTAAAGTCATAGAATTTTACCTTTAAGGTACCCTAATTTCAGTATGAGATTAGACTAAGGAAGAATACCCTAAGACTCTGTAGGAGAAATAAGGATAGAATCAATATCTTCGTATGTGTTGTGATTAACCCCCCATGCATTGCTGTAATTTATACATGCATACTACATCTCATGCATGTACTGATCTCTTAGTTATCACCTCAGCCAAAACCAAACCTCAAAGGGAAAGATCTTGGCTATGATCTGAAGTCCATTTGACTCGCATCACGATTCCTCTAGTGTAGTTAAGGGTTGATACACGTCAGTCCCCGGGTATTTCTTCCATCAATCAATTTAGTTCGGTTGATCTTTCTACCTATCATCTTGAGGAGATGTCATGTATCCCAAATCTAAATGGGCAGATTGATGTTGAGGTTGAGAATGTTGCTACTGGGGAGGAGGCAAATGCATCGAGGACCGAGGTTAGGTTGGAGATTGTAAATGCTGTCCCTCAGTACTTGCGAAGTGATCAGTTCTTGGACCGAATGAATGATAAGATGCTAACTACCATCAAGGAAATCATTACTGAGGAGAGAAGGGCAAATGCTCCTGTCAGTGCTTTAACAGTAAATGCAGTAATCAGCGAGCCGGTATTGAGAATTTCTTATAATCCATTCATTTAGTTTTGATTGCCGCTAGTGTACACTCATTGAGATTCTTCCAATCAGTTTGGTTAGCTAGGTTCTGTGGGTCTGTATGGTTCAGCCAGCTTTCCATTCTAGTCAGTGGGTATAGTAGCCCCTCAGGTTGTCAGTCAGTTTACTCAACCTAGTCAAGGTTTTGTACCACCACTATTTCAGTTTATTTGTGGTCACACCTAAGGGGAAGACCTTTCCTCAATTAGCAGGTTTACCTTTGGTTACGATTACTCACTCAAAGGGATCATCTTTATCTTTAGAATTGCGTGTCCTCCTTCAAAAATTGCTTGCTGCTAATCCTGGCTCCCAACCATCCATCCAAGCAGCTAGAGAGGAAGATTAGGTCTCTAAAAACTTTAGTATACCTAGCATAGCAAAGTATAAGGGAACCGGTCTACCTTAATCTCATATCACCACCTATCAAAAGGTTATGAGGATCAGGAATTTAAGTGATAAGGTCCTAGCCAAAATGTTCCCCTGCACCTTGGAAGGTCCTGCTATCGAATGGTTTAACACTCTATCCGATGAAGTGATTGGTAAATTTGAAAGCTTTATCGGAGGCTTTCATCGAGCAGTGTGGTTTTAATGCCACCATTAAAACTACCATATAGAATTTGGAGGCTATCAAGCAGGCCCCTAATTAGAAGTTCAAACCCTACTTTAAAAGATGGATGGCCACTCAAGTTCTATTGAAGGATAGGCTAAGTCTTCCAAAGATGATCGTAAAATTGATGGATGGTACCCTACCAGCTTATCGAAAGGTTCTTGGTGTGGATAAATTCTCTAGCTACATAGACGTCTTTGAAAAAGCTAAGAAGTGGGAAAGGATCGAGGAAATGGAAAGGGCGAGTGTACCGGCCAAACCTTGGTTCAAAAAGAATGACCCTTCAGCCCCAGCCTAGGCTTCTAAGTCAAAACCTGGTTCCATTCCTAAAACAACACTAGTACAAGAAGAAGTGGCCGAAGTCCATACCATCAAAGATGGGATTTTCCCCGAGAAAGCATCCCTGCCTGCCATCTTTACTAAGTTGAGGGCACTTGGCCTCCTTTAGAGTATCAAGCCCTATATCCCGCCTAAACCTGAAGACAAGGATCAGTTTTGTGCTTAGGGGCATCATACTAGTGCCTGTAGGGACCTGCTTGAGGCTATGCGTGGTTTGATTAGGGATAAGAAGATTCAGGAACCTGAGCTTAAACCTAGTACCATGAATAATCCCCTACTGAATTTTGAGAAATAAGTTGCAGATGTTGAATCAAGCTTACCCTCCTATCATGTCTTTAATATGATCTCGCAAGCTAATCCTACGGTTCACCCAGTAATGGCTCCGCCTAATAAACCAATCCCCATTGACATCGATGCAATCAAGTTAGAAGGAATTCACGATGAGGAAGCTATGTTGGCTCAACCGCGGCCAATTGATATCGATGCTTATGTACTAGACAGTGATAAACTTAAGGGGCCCGCCTTATTAGTGGAAACCCCTAAAGGGAGAAGTTACATGAAAAATGGGGTGTTGCATGTCACCCAAAGTGGAAGGATTCCTCCTAATCCTATCCTAAGAAGAAGAAGGGGAAGAGATGTATATATCCGAGTCATTCCAAGTATCAATCAGGGTCCGATCTTCACACCTGTGGTTGAAACCCAAACTTCATCCAGTAGTGATTCAAAAGTCACCCCTTTTATCCAACAATTGCAAGTTACACCTGCTAAGTATAGTATTTGGCAACTTCTTATTAACTCTGAGGATCATTGCAAGGGTCTGATAGAAAAGTTGTTGAGTATGGAAGCTACATCATCTGCTACTTTGGTGGAGGTATTCTCAGTTATTTAGGGGTCTCCTCCTGATTAGATTGAACCCATCAAGTTCTATCCAGCAGACCTCCCAGCCGAAGGAAACAAGCATAACAAGGCGCTCTTTATTATAGTGAAAATCTTTGATCGATCTATTCCTTGTGTTGTGGTGGATGACAGTTCCATCCTTAACCTCTGTCCAGCCAAGATCCTTCCTCATTTAGGGCTGGATGAGTCGATAATAGAGAAGTCTAATACTGTTATAAGGGCACATGATGATACAAAGAGAAGTGTCAATGGGGTCTTTGAAGCTGAAGTTACAGTTAGGGGGTGATGTCTAAGGTTTTATTCACTATCCTCGATATCCCTGTCACCTATTCCTTACTATTAGGTCGACCTTGGCTCCATGCATTGGGAGTCGTCCCTTCCATCATTCATTAAAAAGTTAAAATCATCTATAATGGTAAGCTAGTAACCATCGATGCAGATGAACCGTCCATCATAACAGCTATAGAAGTCGAGGAAAAGGAATCCAGGGTTGCTATAGCTCACTAAGGCATAAAATTTTTGGTTAAAGGGCACATATCACTCAAAATTGAGAAGATAATGATGAAGCAGGGTTATATAAAGGGTAAAGGGCTCGAAAAGAATCTATAGGGAATGCTGGAACCACTCTCACCTCTTCCATGGCCATTCGGACTTGGTCTAGGGAATCACCTAGGTGCCAAAAAGTCCAAGCCTCAGTCCTGCCTCATGATAAGAACTAAAATCAAGCAAGGGTAGTTCAGATGTGAAGAGGAACCTATCGAAGTTAGTGGTAAAAGGGTCCCTTATTTTGAGATCTTCAATGATGTATATGACTTCAAGAAAGTCTGCCTGGTTGAAACCTCAGTTTCTGTGAAAGTATGTGGAAATACTGAAGAAGATGAAATGAACGAGGCAATCGAGTCCATCACTAAAGCACTAGCGATTCTTATAAGGAAGAATTGGAAAAGGAATGAGAAAGTCAACCCCGTTAGTAAGGCTGTCAAGAACTTAGCAAAAGCAGTGGTCGAGGAAATAAAAGTAGGCTTGCACACCAGGGCTACTAGTTCAACTATCAACCAATAAGACCCTCCGCCTATAGAGGATGATTTAAATGATGTAATTTTTAATATTGCAAACATTTTTTATGCAAACAATGCCGCTTATAAGGCATATCATGAATAAGTTGTAACATCGGTATCTTTATCTTTAACATGTCATGAATAAATTGATGCACCTATCATTCACATCTTGCTTGAGTATTCCATCCTAAATGACATCATGCATTCATAACACCAACATTCTTAAAGTATCATCATATTCATTAATGAAGTTAACTTTGAGTGAAATGCAATGGTAACACTATCCAATGGTTTGACCCTTATCGAAAAGAGAGAGATAATAAAAGTGCTTAGCAAACATGATAACAATTAGCCCAAGTCCTTCGTTCTTTATGAGGGGAAAAAATATAGAAGCACGCAAGAAGACCAAGAAGACTCAGAAAAAACACCAACAGCATAGAAAGTACATATTGGGGCACAAAATGCCCAAATCCTTTAAAAGCTCTAAAGAAAAGCTGATCATAAGTTAATCAAGAAGATTTTGTCCAAAACGGTAGCTACTTACAATGATTAGGCTGATAAACTTCCATTCACAGTTTGGGGGTACAAAACCAGTGTAAGGACTCCCACCAATCAAACACCTTTCTCCTTAGTATATGGAATGGAAGCCGTATTGCCGGTTGAAATAGAAGTAAGATCTCTATGAGTGGCGCTTGAATCACAGTTAAAAGAATCAGATTGGGCAAGGGCCATGTATGAATAGTTAATTGCGATAGATGAAAAGTGACTCAAGGCACTTGACCATCTACAGATGTACCAACAGCGCATGGCACGAGCTTATAATAATAGAATCAGATACCTGAAACAACCTCTCAAAGCGGGTGATCTGGTCCTCAACCAACTGCGCTAGGTCAACACTGACACTAGGGGCAAGTTTAACCCTAATTGGGAAGGACCATTCGTCATGAAGAAAGTCCTTAGTAAAGGAGGAATCAATCTTCTGGATATGGATGGAAATGAGTTCGTGAATCCAGTAAATCAAGATAGGCTCAAGCGTTATCATATCCGGGTCAAAAGAATTAAATCTTAAAGAAGTAGCACAAAGAATAAATGAAATAAAGAATAAAACACTCGACAAGTGGTCCTCTACTACTCGGGCAAAAATTAAGGTGCAACCCGCTGATTGGTATTCCACAAATCGGTCAGGCAAAAGTTAGGGCAATCCAATAAAGTCTGCTAAGCTGAAAACCCAAAAAGGGTGGCTTAGGCAAAAGTTGGGCATCAAGAGAAAAATGTCATCGCTTTTTGGAAAATCTGTAAAAGACCAATAGGCAGTAGGGTTTAACCATTGGAAATTGTTACCATTGCCTATGTACTCAAATTAATCTCATCAATGAACATGTTATGATTTTGCTAAGAATCTTTGGTCTTATGAATGCATGCTTGTCTTTAGGTGATATAATCACTGGTATTTGAACATCAATTTTTCTCTACGTATTATGCATCATTATATTCATCTTTATCACACATTCACAATATTCAGAAAAGCCTGCTGGATTGAAAACCTGATTGGACAGTCCAGGTAAAAGTTAAGGCAAAAAGAAAAGTCTGCTGGATTAAGCCGTCAAGGACAATTCAAGCAAAAATTAAGACGGCCTGTGGGATTGAAAACTTGAAAGGGCAGTCTCGCAAAAATTAAGGCAAAAGCTTGCTAGGTTGAAAACCCGAAAGGGCGGTCTAGGCAAAAGTTAAAGCTAAAAAGAAAAAGGTCCCCTGGGCTAAGCCATCAAGGATAGCTCAAGCAAAAATTAGGACAAAAAGAAAATAAAAATAAAATGTTCGATAGGTCCCTTCACATCGAGTGGCCAATGCAAAAGTTAGAACGTCACCCAATCCCTTCACTGTAAAATCATTGGACAGAATAGGGGTTCTCAAACTGACAATATTCAATAGTCTCAATTCAAGAAAAGTCCACATGCATAAAAAAAAGAAATATCAAAAGTACCAATTCAGAAGTTGACAATCAAAACAATCCATGCAGGACCCAAAAGTATCAAAATAGTCCAGAAAGTAATCATAACCTAAGCTGCTGGGGGATCTTATCCCTGGTGGCTCTCCTGAGTCTGGCCCTGAGTATCCGCCAATAGATCATCCATGTCTATAGTCATATGGTCCTCAGCATCATCAGCACCGGTAGCTGACTAAGCGGGGGCCCTGGTCTCTGAGGTCCCTATAACAGCCCTGGCAGTATCACTCCTCTCAACATGCTGATGCATGCCTCTCTAAGTCACTAGGTATGTGAAAAGATCATCCTCGAACTCGTCGTCGGAAGGGACCGGTGTCTGCCTCTCCTCAGTCATCCTCGCTAGCTGACCCCTTAGCATCTTAATCTCGGCCCTAGCTCGAGCGATCTCGGCCATAGCCCGATTAGCCTCAGCAGTGGCTACCCGCAGCTGCTCCTCTAAAAATTTAGCTCTCTCCTCAGAAGCATCCAAGTCTTGGGCAGATCTGCTCAAAGTCTGTAATAGAAACCGTAAGATTAGTACGCATACATAAATGTTATGGCATACATGCATAGTTTGTTGAAATTTTACAGGTACAAGAAACTTACTGAAGCTAGTGCATCCTGGGCCAATAGCAGACCCCGCACTAAAAAATAACCACGGGCTATTCTCTCAGCCTCGGAAAGTGTCACTTAAAATTAAAGGGTCACATAAGAATGAAACCTCTTAAATAGTAATGGACAAAGGCCAAGGTAAAGGATTCCTTATATGGGTGGAGTTTCTTAACAGCCCGATTCCCTGAGTGGTCGAGGAGCCGGAAAAAATTATCCAGTTCACCCTGGAGGATGCCCTCCCTTACAGATCCAGAGGCTTGAGACTGCTTTATAGGTGGCTCAAGGGTAGCAGTAGCAGCGGCAGTAGTAGACCTCTTTCGTGTAGAAATAGGAGGCTGTAAGCAATGAAGAATTACGTTCTAGGTCATAATCAATTATAGAAAGCAGTAAAGTATTCATAAAGACCAAGTTAGAAGGGTACCTAAGAAGGAGTAGCTAACCAAGCCAAACCTTGGGCACCCCTGACTAAAGATAGACCCCCGCAGTCACCCCTCGGTCTGCCCTCATCATCATCATTGTCATCATCATCCTCATCATCGCTCTAGTAAAACTCTAGGGGCTCGTCCTTATGATGGATCATATCACAGGGTGACAGGAGGGAAGAATCAATAAACTCAGCGTAGGAGCCCTTTAAAGATAGCATGCGAGCCCCCTTGCCCATCAAATATAGCCCCTGATCCATCCCCATCATTAGATGAGGCCAGAAGACTCCCGCTAAGATGGGGGGAGGAATCGGTCTCTCCACCATAGCACTGGTCCTCCATCCCCGGACTCACTCGCCGAAATACCACTCATAAGAAAGTGGTGACTCCAGGATAAAGCGGCGATCATCCACAAAAGTCCTCATCCACTCAATGGCTCTATAGGTGGCTAATCTCTCCCACGGGTCTCGGATAACCTACACAGAATGAATGCACTGTGAGTATCACAACCTAGTAAATACAATTTCTACTAATGGTTTGTCAAAATGTATAATATTGGTTCAATAGGGAAGAAGCCTACCCGATCAAAGTGTAGCTAGCATAAGGACTCCGGTACTGCGCCATAGTCAAGGGCTGATTCTACCAAAGCCCCATCTATCTGGTTATGATATACGGCGTCTCAAGCTATATGGGTAATCCTTGTTTATGGATCAACTGGCGCTCGAAAGCCCAAATCTGCAAGACAAAGTAAGGATTAGTTGCAACACAATTTAGACAAAGGATTGAAGCATATGAGATGAGTTGGAGATTTACCAGCAGTATCCGATGACAAATCTTGAGCTTAGATTGCTCACCCCAGACCCCTACATCTAATCTATAGTACAGTTGAGCCAGAATGGCCCGGTACTAGTTCTTACGAGGCACAGCTGTAAGATCCTCCACAGTAGAGAGTGGACCATAGTTGAGGTTACCCGAGTAGACTGGAAAGAAGACGGTGGTAAGGAACGCCAGCAGGAAAGAACGAGCATACTGGTCCCTCTTATTAGCCATAATGGGCCTCGGCTACGCAATCTAGTGAGTATGCAAGTCCTTGTACTTGAGCTTGTTCGTTTGACCTAAATGAAGCCTAAGTAATCTAGTAATATAGGCCTTCACCTCTGGCCGAGAGTGCCATCGGTAGGCATATGCATCAAAATGGACCATGTCTCCACTCCACTCTAAGCCAGTGGTGGCGTACACATCTGAGGAAGTAATGGCAACCTCCCTAATAGGCAAGTGAAAAGTATAGGTCATCTTAGACCACCTCTCTGTCAGAGCTGAAACGACACTAGGAGCTAGTGTTTGGGGGGCCTAAGGGATAGCCCTGATAATGTCGCTAAACCTAAAGGAATCGATGTGGGTCAGCAGCTCCGTGTCTTCGACGGTATGAATCTCCTCGTACCATTTCCTGTAGAAGCTCAAAGCCCCCACAGTCATATACTAGAACTATAAAAATAAAATTATAGTTTAATAGGGTTAGAATACAACGGACAAATAAAAAATTAGAAAAGAATTACAAAAAATTAGAGGAAACAAGGTTCTGTCCCTAAGGACAGGACCCGTACTGGTAAGCCCTACCTATAAGGTCCACAAACTGGACCCGTATTAAAAACGGGACCTGTACGGGTCCCCCCTTACCCGTACGGGTCCCTTATAAGTAGTCCCTATGCGGGCAAAGTTCCTAAAAATCCAAAATTGCACAATCTAAAAAAAAGTTCATCCAAAACTATCCTAAAAGCATCCTAGGCTAAAGTTACATGCATCAGGCTCTATTCCAAGGTCTAAAACACCCGAAATCATGCCAAAATCCAAGAGATCATCAAAACTTTAAAGTTGAAAAAATGGAGGATTGAATGAAATTACCTGGAGAGTTGAGGCGTAGGTCTCGAGAGAAGGGATCAAAGGGACTTCAGAGATATGAGTAAGCCCTAAAAACGAGTCTCTCTCATGAAAAGCATACCCGACAAAAATTGGGCATTCCTGAAGTCTGAATTATCAATTGGGGGCAAGTCCTCAAGCCTAAGGGAGAAATAACCGGTTTGAGGGATCTTTTTATACATCTACAGTTGAGTTTTGGGAGAAATTGCTAAAAAATGCAAAGTGGGAAGTTTTGGCGAGAGGCAGGAGATGAGGGGGTTGTTTTCCTTTTAAACCTATCCATCAGGGACCCATACGGGTCCCCTTTTCTGAGACCCCAACCCGTATGGGTCTGGCCCACCTATACGGACCCCTTCTTGCCATCCAAAGGTAGATTTTTGCATTAGCATTACAACAAGCACCAAGAATTCATCCAGTCTAAGTTCGGGGCCAACCCCACTCCCTCTTAACCTTACATTTTCATTATATTTAGGACAAGTGGGGCTCACCTTGATCCTTGATTGAAGAGGCAAAAATATTTTTTTTGTTTTCACAAAAGTCAATCAAGAATCAAGGTAAGCCACTTTTGAACTAATCACTAACAGGAATGACTTTTATGTACAGGTCCATACTAGCACAAGAATTTTCCCCCAGCAAGCTAATCTTACCAGGAAATTCTTCCCTAGCAGAAGCAGTTTGCCAAAGGGTATTACTTCACTCCCCAGCAATGGAATCATCAAGAACCCTAGGGGCACATCACTCCAGGGTCATTCCCTAGTAGCAGAATTAGATCTAGGGGTATCCCCCCCACCAATCTAGGGGTATCCCCTCACTTTCCAGTAGCGGAATAAGATCTAGGGGCATCTCCCACCAATCTAGGGGCATCCCCTTACTTTCTAATAGCAGAATTAGATCCAGGGGCATCCCCCCACTTTGTAGTAGATCTAGGGGCATCCCCCTACTCCCCAGCAACAGAATCATTAGGTCTTAGGCGCTTCCTCCCACTTTCTAATAGCGGATTCGGTAGACCCTAGGGGCATTCACCCTAGAAGCATTCCCCAGCAGCAAAATAAGCATAACATCGATCGGGCTGAACCCAACATTTCCTACAACGAATTTTTTATTTATCACATCCACACTTATATATTCTTAATTGAAGGGGCAAAAATATTTTTTTCTCATAAAAGTCAATTAAGAACGAAATGGTGTCTGCTTAGACAATGACTAACTCGGTGTTTGATTGTTGTCTCTTTTATAGGTTACTCAAAATCATTAGCAAGGAAAGTCATCCACCTTAGGAAAGGGATACACCACTAGCCAGGAGAGTCATTCACCTTAAGAAAGGGATACAGTAGCTAGGAAAGTTGATCCACCTTAAGAAAGGGATACACACCAATTTGAAGTAAAGTCACTAGGGATAGGCACAGTAGCAAAAGGAAAGTCATCCACCTCAGGAAATGGATACGCATTGGCAAGGAAAGTCATCCACCTCAGGAAAGGGATATGCATTGGCAAGGAAAGTCATCCGCCTCAGGAAAGGGATACACCAGTCAGGAAAGTCAATCTGCCTTAAGAAAGGGATACAGTAGCTAAGAAAATCATCCACCTCAGGAAAGGGATACATGTTCCCCAGTAGAGTTACGAGGGATATGTACGATAGCGGAAGGAAAGTCATCCGCCTCAGGAAAGGGATACGCTAGCCAGGAAAGTCATCCACCTTAAAGAAAAGGATACACATGCCTTCCCTAGTAGAGTTACAAAGGTTACACATCAGTAAAGGAAAGAAGTTCGCTATAAGAAGGGAACTCACCCATGATATCGCCTTAGGTATAATTTCTAAACCCTTGCTCACATCGTGAGATCATACAGATCTGTATCTGCGATGATCCCACGAGGGGCATTCTGTGAGCATTGGATTTTAATGATCCTTCTCATGAAACGATGATGAGTTCTATATGACGCAATGTCTTTCAGGTGTTGTCCAACAGGGGTGTTACCACTACTATAGAGTTGAATTGGGCCGAGGTTTGGAGACCTAGTCTGCCTTTAGGGATCCATATAGGCACATCCTGCTGGTACGGATCCACCAGGGGGCCAGTACGGGTCATCCCATCCATACGCCTGAGGGGACCCATGCAGGTGGGGCCCCACCCGTACAGGTACTCTTATTACTTAAACCGACCTTTTTGGAAGGAACTTCTTTCCTATTTCGCCAAACGGCATGTTATAAACACAATTTATTGCATTCAGACCTCTTCTTCCATATAAAAAGGGCCCTTCCCTTCACATTTTACACACACATTCTTCATATAAAAAAGATACTAAAATTCTAGTAGTTTCTATAGGTATAGAAAAGGTATAGCAGAGGTATAGGAGGTATAAAATAGGGAGAAAACTCAACGTTTGAGGTTTTGTCCACATTTTATTCATTCCTAACTTCATTCACTAGGTTTTAGGGGAGGTTTTGTCCATATAAATACTCACCTAAATATTCCTATTCCATCTATTTTGGCCAGGCTCTCTCAACAGTAGAGGGATCACCTCAAAGTTGATTCACACCACAAAGCCAACGCTCCTGAGTTTCAAAGAGACTCACATCTCAATTCTTTCCTTATTATTATTGCATGTTCCTTCTATTATATCTATTCCTTTTATTTCTTCTTTCGGGTCTGGTCCTAACCCCGTATGAGCCTTATTGGCTCCACATATCCCCAAAGACATCAAATCGGCGCGCCATACTCATATGGAAGGAAATCTCTTTTTATTTAACTTTTCTGCCACCAATCTATTAATCTGTAATCTATAACTTAACTAAATTGAGTTTCTGTCTGGGACTAGATAAGACCATACGGGTACACCGTACCCGTACCAGTCCTCCTGGCCCCATCCGTGAGGGTATTAGCCCCCAGACAGAACCCAAAACTCATTTTTAATTGGTTAAAAATCAATCCAACTCACCATATGCCATGCGATCATTTTCACTAATAATCCGATAAATCAACCCACAAGAGTTAAGATGCATCTTCACAATAAAATATGCTGAAGTGCTGATTTATGGTGTGCTATAAACTGTGCTAACATGTGTGGATGCAGGGGAATTTATTTTCATTTTGTTTTATAACTTAGAATAAATGTATAGGTTCTCTTTACAATTTCCCCCATTTTCCCCCCGATTAAAATTTTTATCCCCCTATTTATTGCTTATGCTTTATTGTAATATGTAAACGCATGTAATGAGTGTGAAAGAGTGTAGAAATAGGATTTCTATGATAATTCCCTAAATGATGGAAACTAAAATGGTTTTACGATATGAATGTAATTTTGAATCAACTAAATAAGAAATAAGTGACTCATTCGATACCCGAATCTCTGATCTAATACGTATGAGTCTCCCACCCAGAGGGAACCATACCCAAACTCTTTCCCAAGTAGACAACTTGGGTGACGACTCTATCAATTGTATCGAGATTTGGGTCTCGATTCTTTTATTCATTAAAATTGGCTTATTGTGCAAACTTTAACTTAAAAATTATCATGCCTAAATCCAACCAAACCCCCAGTGGGCCCCTCCTCTCACACAAGTGCCTAGTGAGACCCATACGTCATCGACACCTTATAGCATGTCTCCTAGAAAGCCTTTATTTAGATATCCTCCAATGCATATAACAAAAAATATAGATAAAAGTATATAAACAATAAGAAAATGAATATAGATATACATGTTAATGGAAGGCCCCATCAGACTTGAAATTGAGTTGAATTTCTCTACAAAAAGACAGGTAGGATAGAGACCATAAACCAAAGTAGTTATCGTATAATAGCAATATGGAAAATAGGGTAGTTGTTTATCGAATTAGCATGCAAGTTGATCATTTAAACTTTTTAACACGTGTCTTTAGAGTAGAATTTTTCTTTAGTCATAACTATCTTCCTCTGATATAGCTAGCTTTTGAGTAGCTGATTTTTACTTTCCTTCTGAAATAGCTTTCCTGCTTAAAAGCTTTGAGCTTGTGATGCAGTTTTACTTTTCTTTAGTAGATTCTTCTTATTTTTCAAGCTTTTTAGAGTGTTTATTGATCTTAAGAACTTAGACACCATTACTTTTGATAAATGTATGGTGCTTTTGAGGAATGATTTCAGAATCTTGAAATTTTCTCCTATTTTTATAGTGTCTTCTGAGACTTTGAAAGTTTTTAAGCCATGCCTTCCTTTCATGCTTCTTTCTGAGTATTGGGTAGCTTGAAACTCACTTGATTCAATAGTTGAGGTAAGTGCTAAGTAGCTTGGTTGGTTGAGCTTCCATTATTTTGATTTTCTTCACAGTTTCATAACATTTTTTTAATCACAGTTGCTTCCTTCACAGTTTTTGCTTTTGAGAAGCTTTCTTTTTTACTTCTATTAAATTCTAATTAGATGCTTCAACTTTTGGTACTCTATGTTCCTTCCTTCTTTCTTTTGAAGTACCATATGCTAAATAGTGTTTCATCCTAAATTGAATGCCTCAAGCATCCATGTCTTGATTGTTCATGGATCTTAGGTCTTTACTTGAGATATGCCAAAATAATTTAAATACCCATTTTCTTTTGGGTGGTTCAAAGTTAGCAACAAGATCTGGCCATATATTCTCATCATAGTATCAATTTCTTAGTATGCATATGCTAGTAGAATGATTCTTATTTCAATAGAACTTACACTTATCTTCTTCAACTTGTAGGGTTAGGGCTCATATGGTTTGAGTTGTGGCCTCATGTGTTTCTTATCCCTCTTTTAAGGCTGGCCCTTCTCAAGAGGGTATTTAGCCCTTTGAGGCATCTCAAAGTGAAATGTCAATACTTTATCAACATTTGGCTCTTACATTTTATTCTAAAGCAACATCACTTCTATTTTTAATGCATTTGCATTGATATCAAGTTGAGTGATGCTCCTTTTGGTGACTTCATCAACGATACTTATTGCGTGATGCTTGAGAATTTCTAGGTCTTGAGCCATAGCTTCATTATCTTCTTCAAGCTTGATAACTTTATTCTGAAGCTCTTTTGAACTCTTCTTGTTCTTTTTCTCCATCTTATATATGTCCATTCGAACCTGCATAACTTTATTAGGTAAAATAGGATAATAATTCACTGCATCTTAATGTTTTGAGGTATAATGATTTCTAATTTCTCCACATGTTTTGTTTAGATATTGATTTTTGAACTTTCATCTTTCGAGGGTAAAAAATCTTTAGCTAGGAGACAAATTTCAGGTGTTTCCTTAGCTTCTTTAAAAAGGTTGGCTCCACATCATTGTCACTTCAGGTTGCCTCTACAACTTTCATTCCTTTCTCCTTTCTAAGATTAGGACAAGTTCTTTTAAAGTATCTTTTTTTGTTGCACACAAAGCAACCAAGATTTTTGTTGTAATCCTGCTCTTATTCTAAGTACTTTGTTGGTTATCCCTCCGACGAGATTCTATCTTCTAATGGATGTTACTATTCTAAAAGTTCTTTTGATATTTTTCTCCTTTCTTCAACATTCTTTGAAACTTTTGAGTGAACATTGACATTTCATAATTTTCTTAGGGGTTTTCTTCTAATTATTCAGCCTTTTGCCTTTGACTTAGCCTTCTCCTTCTTTTCCAAGGTCTCCATTGAGTTCTAATGAGTGACGACAGATCTATTTAGCTCATTATATTTGTATTTAGTTAGATCTTTAGATTCCTCAATAGTAGTCTTCTTAGCTTGCTAGACTTTGGTTAAGTTGCTAGGGGTTTTCTTTACTTGGTCCTCTTTTATGAACTCTTTTCCAAGCCTTTTTGAGTTCATTTGTGATGTTATTGAACCTAGCACTCATGCTAGAAATGGATTCCCTTCCTTCTATCTTGAACAACTTGTAGTATCTCAGGATTTGACTAAACTTTGAATCCTTGATCTCGTCAGTTCCTTCAAGGGTCACTTCAAATTTCTTCCAAATCTCCTAAGCAGTCATGCATTGTGAAATTTTGTTGTATTCTGCATCATCTGAAGCACAATGTGTTGGGAAAAAATGATTTGAAATAAGAAAACTCAAGCCAACCATCCGGATAAATGTTTGAAGAAAACAAAATGCTTAAGTCCAAGAAGAATGCGTCCGGACTAAATGTTAAAGTTAAAGGAGATTACATCAACCTAAAGACATACAATTCCTAAGTCCAAGAAGAAAGCATTCGGTTGCAGTTTGGAAAGGAAACAAACTATTAACCCCTTGAAGACAGCATCTCGAAGAAGATAACTAGTTGAAAGTGCATCCGATGAAAAGTTGTGTCTCAAGTCATCCGAAAGACACAATTCAATAGGACAATGGGAATATTCAAATATTCTTGTCCCTTCCACTTTGGTCTAAAGTCAAGCAACCTTTTATCTTAGAGTATGAAAAAGTGACAGCTTGCACCAATTAGGTAAAAGACAAAAAGCTAACATAGAAAGAGAAAAAGGTAACATTCTTTTTGACATAGACTAGTATCAAGGCGCGTGGAGTCCACTCTAAAGGAAAATCTACCTAAAAGTTGGCAATGCACAAAAAGCCTAATAAATGCCAACTGACAACTTTGTTGCATCAATCCCAACACATTCAATGAGACATTTACTAAGTTTAATAGACAGATGAATGGCTCCAGAAGCGCCATCTCATATCTGATCAATGGTGAAGATTCAACTTCAACAAACAGCTACATTTGTGATCCAAGCCTATAAAAGGGAAGCTTCACCAAGTGAGAAGATGCTGGTTGATTCCAAAAACTACTATCTTGAGACATTTTCTATTCAATCAATAAACTTAATACCTCCAAGATTAAACACTAAAATCTATTATAAGAATTCTCACCTATAAAATTGAAGAATTCAGAATAAAACCTCTTTGATAAACAAAGTTGTAAAATCTCATACTTGGGTGAGTATTGAGATTCAAACTTAGCTTAAACCATGAAAGTTTAAATGGTATATCCTTGTAGGACTTAGATTAAACTTGGGTAGAGTTTGAGTGGTATATCCTAATAAAGAAGAGGACTCAGCCAAAGATTGGTGTTTTTCGTGGTATATCCTACATCCAGAAGAGAGGTCATCTTTTAGAGACAACGTGCAAAGGACTTAGCTAAAGATTGTTGTCTTTGGTGGTATATCCTACATCCGAAGCAGAATAAATCTCGGGAGACAAATTGTAAAGGCTTGGTTTCTACTGTGAAAGAAATCAACCACTAGTGGATTTAAGCTCGGAGGAGGAAACTCCAGACTAGAGGTAGGTACGGCCGAACCAGTATAAAAATATATGTGTTTGATTTCTCTTACTCTAAACTATACATTCAAGGACATTTATACTGAATACTTGCATTATCCGGAGCTTACACCAGTCAGCTTCCGGTTCATTCATATCACGCTATACACAGGACTTTTTAAAGTCTTAAAATTTTGCAAAAAATGTCATTCACCCTCCTCTGACCCTAGTTAACTCTCACAAGGGACCAGCACAATGTAACATATTAATAGTAGGTGCGAAACTTTGATATTTCTTAATATCAAGTTTAGTCATAGGTTTTTAGACTTAGGTTCTATCTTACAATCAATAACTACAGTTACACTGTAGAGCCTATTAATTATTGCTAACCATTCATACATATTCTAAGACTATATGAAGTTCTTCATACGATTCTTCTAGAATGTATAGTTATTTCCTAAGAACAATGGATTTATGGTCATAGAAAATACTCGTGGAAGGATTTTAGTAGTTTGACCCTAAAATCTAGGCAGATTTCTCGCACATTTATCATATATAGTGATCTTAAAATTTAGGAATGTAAATTCTTGTGATTAGAGCTTGCTACAATACCACTTATTGGTCTCTATGCGGGGTGATTATGAGTTAGAGGGAGGGTTATTGACTTCTTTTCATTGAGTTGATGATATTATGTGCATTAGAGATAAGTGTGCAAATAGCTGAATGGTTCAATAAAGAACAACATGATAATAAATAACTCGAATAGTATATGAATAATGAGTAAATGGAGAATGCAATTTGTGAGCATAGGATCTTGCAGTCCCTCTCACGAGACGATGATGACGTATACCTGATTTTTATTCCTTATAATAAAAATTCTTTTTAGGATTTTTATTACTGATGTAAAATTCTCTACGACTTTTATTTTCAGAAAAATTTAGTTCGACGTGTCCGGTAACACGTTCGGTGGTTGCTCAGACTGATGATTTTCACTTGAAAAATAATTTAGTCCAAAATACCCATAAAAATAAAAAAAATACACCCAATATCTGAGTTTTTCCGTCAATATCAACCTTTTTTTTATTTCGTCTCCTTTTCCCTGATTTCGGGCACGAATCGTGCAACTTTTTAGACCTGTCAGGAAGGTGAGCCTGCCAGTGGCCTCACTCATACTGCCGGCAGTATCATCCATGCCGCCGACGGCATCACTTTCTGCTGCAAAACAACTATCTTCCTTTTTTGCTGAAATCCGCCGGATAAATGGACCAAAGGCATTTTCCAACGGATTTTGGCCTATATAAGGGCCATTCCTCAGCCATTTGAATGGTTCAACACTTGAAACTTGAAATCTTATAGAGATTTTGAGCATTTAGGTAGATTTAGTGGGATAAGGTATAGAAAAGGTAAGAAGAGAGGATTTAATCCATCTTTTCTTGGTTTTTCTTAATTGAACTCTCTAATATTTAGGTAGATTTTCAGGTTTAGAATCACCAAAATAGGGTTTAGAGACTTAAATCACCCCGTACTTCCCAAAATCATAATTTGAGCTCCCCGAAGGTGTCATACAGATCACGAAGAGGTGGATTCACGACCTCGAGGTAAAAATACTGAGTCTTATAGCTCTTTGGCTTCCATTTTAGTTATTTGTTGTGTTTTAGTTTCTGTTTGTGCTTAATTTTGGGTTTTTGGTTGCTTTCCGGCCAAAAACAGCTGCTGCAAGAAACTGAAGCCGCCGAAGGCATTTGAAGCCGCCGGCGGTATCAACCATGCTGCCAGTGGCATCATCGATACCGCTAGTGGCCTCACTTGCCCCCAGTGGCCCCCATTCTTGTAAGACCCTTTTTTATGGTCTCTAGAAAGACATGCAGCCTGTATATATAACTGATACCGCCAGCGGCATCAATGATGTCGCCAGCGGCCTCAGTCATGTCGGCGACGGCATGGCCTTCTAGATAGCAGTTTCATTTCATTTATTTTCTGACCTAGTTTAAATTCCCAAAGCTAGGGTGTACAGTGTGATGAGGGGAATCCAGAATTCCCCGAAAATGGTCCAAACCCCATAACATGTGGCATTTTCACTAATAATTTGGTTAAAATAACGATCGTGTCCAAAATGGACTTTTCTCGAAAATTTGTTCGAAAAATGAATTTTTCAAAGGGAACTTATATGCTAAAATCAAAAATTTTTGAGCTAACCTGGTAGCTTGACCCTAGTCGGGGTTTCTGCCCCTGGACCCCGTCCAGGGTGCTTCCCCAAAACCTCGCGAGGGGCTGCCGGCCTTGGGACCCCACGAGGGGCTGCGGCCCCCCAACCCCGCTGTCAGGGGTGCCGTTTTGTGTGATATACCCTGTATATGTGTCGTATTTGTGCTAACCGTTTTCATGCAGGTAGATTTAGGTTAGATATAAGTTAGGCCTTCGAGTATTTTACTTATTGCATAGAAAAATGTATAGGATTTATAAAGCCATGTAATTATTATTTCATTTTCCACATTTATTTTTGGATAACTATAATAATTATTTATTTACTGCTTTTGGATGCCTGGTAAACGCGATAACAACTTATAAAACCAAAAATATAATAAATAGGGTGGATTAAATCGATTAAGAAAGAATGAAATATTTTAACTTGGCCTAATGTAAAATAGATAACATCATCCGAACTCGGAATCTCTAGTTAAGGTATGGTCTACCACCCGATGGGAAAATCATACCAAAATTTCCCAATTGAGTTGAACCGGGTGGCGACTCTATTTTAAGTGTGGGATTTTGATCTCGCATCCTTTAACAAACAAATTGGACTTAAATTCAATATCAACCAATCAATCTTTTCATCACATTAAAATGAGGATCGGTCCCTCGGCACGCTTCACAACGCTCATTATCTTTCCACCCCCAGTGCTACGCATCTCACGCGATCCTCACAGGTGGGAAAAAGGTCGTTTGCTCACACAATTATAACTTAAAGATTGACATAATTAATATCGTTCTAATTCAAGTATGTGCATATCATAAAAATATTAAAGGCCTAATGCATCCGGACCCCACCAGAATTTGTCCCTAATAGCTCGCCACCCCCTTGAACTTTCCAAAAGCACATGTTTCTCCTGCTATTATTTCTCTTCTTCCCCAAAAACACCGTTCAAATCAAATAACCCACCTCCTCTTCTCTTCTATTTCCTGTCTCCGATAAAACAAAATTCAAACAAAAATTCTAAACCAAAGTCAAACCTAAACTAAAATCCTTATCCTAAGTAGAATGAAGAGATCCTATTCTTCTAATTTATGTACTAATTTTGAATCCCTTCACACCTCTCTCCACCTTAACTCCCTGCACGCCTCCAATTAGGTTGGACCAACAAAACCCCTCCTTCACTTCGAAGAACTCCCTTTCAAT
This sequence comes from Euphorbia pulcherrima, assembly GCA_947683365.1. Lineage (NCBI taxonomy): Eukaryota > Viridiplantae > Streptophyta > Magnoliopsida > Malpighiales > Euphorbiaceae > Euphorbia > Euphorbia pulcherrima. Next base: position 30,142,266 of record CANTUS010000008.1, read on the forward strand.
TCACCTGAATATAAATAGTGAGAGAAACAAATTATTAAACTAAGAAATTGTTAGGGATTTAGGGATTTGTTTATTCAAAGAAAGCACATTAAACATGTCTGTTGTACCTCTCATCAAATGCACACCTCAACAAAATGCTTTACTTCTCTTATTCCTCACCATTCCCTCAAACCAGCCTCACCTTCTCTTGTATTTCACTGCCAACAAAAACAACCATTTCAATTTCAGGAGCTCAAACTCTAGATCCAAACCATGCCTTCAATGCTTGATTAAGCAATTGCATACTTTTTATGGATTTAGATAAATAAGGTGAACAAGAAGAACAAGTTTGAAAAAAATGTTAGTAGGTTGATGTGGAGCAATGGATTAGGTTGCCGTTAGTGGCGTGGATTCCCGATTTCTTTGCTCTCTGATCTCATTTTAGCAAAAAATTTGATTTTGAATCCTTAATTACATTAAGATAAAGATTAGGTGAATTTGAAATGAGTTTATTTTAGATTGAAAAATTGGTGGATTTATTTTCCATATTTGATCGTCACTTCATCTTCTTCCTTTGAATTTGAATTGTTGATGTGGTTTTCGTTTTTTAGGCTGAATGCTCTCTAAGACCCCAACTTGTGCACTTTTACCTTAGATATACCCGAAGTACCCAAACTTCTAAAAAGTGCACATCTGAACTCCTTTTATCTGATGTGGCAGCTACATGGCTTACTTGGATAAAAGAGGTGCGTATGTTGACTTGAACAATTAAAAAAATAAATACTTTGATTTTTTCTTTCTTTCACAGTCATTGTCACCTTCTTTATTCTCCTCCTCTATCGCTCACTTCCTCCATTGCCTTCTTTCTTCTCTACCATTACTTTGCCTCCTCCGCTGCCTTCTTTCTTCTCAGATTTGTCTCTTCATCTTTCATTTTATCTTTGGCTTTCATGTGGCCTTCATCACCGCCACCTTCTTTTCCCCTCGTCTTTCTTTGGCGGAGCAACCTCTATAACTGTCGGAACTTCTCCTACAAGTACGACACAAGGTCCTTAACTTCCATTGTTCCTTTCACTATTACAAGATCCTTTTCGGCGTCAATTACAACACTATTAACTTGAGTTTTCAAAACCACTATGATTTGTGTCAATTAATTAAATCCAAGTAAGTTAAGCACTTCAATTAGAATTTGTCATCCAGTACATAATCGTTATTAAAAGAGGATTTAATATTCTTTGGTCTAATTTTTACCTCATTCTCATCTTGATTTCATATACCCCAACTTTTATATTACTTTGAGATACAACAGACATGTTTAATGTGCTTTCTTTGATGAAACCCAAGGGAATTGGTGTATTAGAGTGAAAAACATCAATCCAACAGATAATTTTTTAGGAACTTTATATTGTTAAGTTCTTAGTGGTAGCTATAGGCAAAAATAATAAAGGACTATTCAAATTGATGTAATTGTGTTGTAGTTTTATTATAATTTACTTATAGTATGTTAAATTGAAGTAATTGATGCCAACTCCGCATGTCATTCCCCCCTCATACACCCAAATTTATTCCTAAGCTTAATTTTTTTTTAACTTCTTAGACAATTATGTTTCAACTTTTTATATCAATTTAAGATACAATATATGTGTTGAATGTGCTTTTTTTATGAAACTCAAGGGAATCAGTGTATTAGAGTGAAAAACACAGGTCAACTAGATAATGTTGTTGAAGAACTTTATATTGCTAAATTCTTAGTGGTAGCTATAGGCGAAAATAGTGAAGGGATTATTCCTGAGCCATATGGGTTAGATAGCTTTGGAGGAGAAATTATGCATTCCAGTGCGTATATGAATGGGAAAAATCTAGTTGGAAGGGATGTTTTAGTTGTGGGTGCAGGAAACTCTGTCTTGGAAATTGCTTACGATTTGTCAAACTGGGGCGCAAATACTTCCATCATTGTCCGAAGCCTGGTATTTTTTTTACTTTTATACATATGCATCTCTATTTTTCTAGAATATATTGATTCTTGTAACATCAATTCAAAAAAGGATTTTTGTATCTATCAATTTCTCTAATAGTTTGACTACAAAATTTAGTTTACCGTGGAAATTTAATCTATCAATCTTATTATATAAGGAAGGTAGGTATAAAATTGAAGAAAAAACTTCATTTTTGATGAATATCTTTTAACGTCGAGATAACCTCCATTAAATTATTATATCATTCTTCATTATAGTTTATGGAATTGGAACAAATATTATAGTAGTTAAAATCAGATAAACACTAATTAAGTGTTAGACCCTCAATATTGATATACATGAATAATTTCTCGTTCAAAATTATCATTACATTCATAGATAGGTGCGCTTACAAAGTGAGAGCATGTGTCTCTTAAAAATTTTTCATTTAGATATCCTCCAATACATAGAACGAAAACATAGTTAAATGTATAAAAAATAATGGGAAAATGAATACATAAATACTTGTTAAGGGTAGGCCCCAGTGGACCTAAAAGGGTTTTTAATTTCTTTATATGAAGACACGGATATCATAGAGACCATATACCAAAATAGTTTTCATATGATGGCAATGGAAAACATGGTAGTCATTGTAGGAGTAGGACCTGCTGGGCTTGAAACAACAACATGTCTTAACATTCTCTCCATTCCCAATGTTGTTCTTGAAAGAGATGATTGCTATGCTTCTCTTTGGAAGAAAAGAGCTTATGATCATCTTAAGCTTCATTTGGAAAAATAATTCTGCCAACTCCTCATATATTATTCCCTCCTTACACAACCAATTTTATTCCTAGGCTTGATTTTGTTAACTACTTAGACAATTATATTTCAACTTTTGATATCAATTTGAGACACAATAAATGTGTTTAATGTATTTTTTTGTAAAACCCAAGGGAATTGGATTATTAGGGTGAAAAATACCAGTCAGCTAGATAATAGCGTTGAGGAACTTTATGTTGCTAAGTTCTTAGTGGTAGCTGCTGGCAAAAATGGTGAAGGGGTTATTCCTAAGCTATTTGGTAGACAAGATGGCTAGCGTCGCATCAACCTTACCACTTGGTGGATATATATTTCATGACCCAGCACTGGTTTTCTTACATTTAATCATAAAAACCTTGTGGAAATCAATTTCCCTAGATTAGTCACTATGTAGCCTGTCTGGCACTTCCTTTACATATAAAAAATTGAATATTCGATTTTATGTCATGTATAATTGGTATGAGTTTGATTATTGAGACAAAAGTTCGTATTCTTGTGTTCTTCCTGTTTTTAGTAAGGTAGTGTCAATAAATTCTTATTGCCTAGAAAGCTATGTCTGATATGAAGGAAGAAAAAAAAAGGTAGTGTCAATAAATTGTATATTAGATTGGACAACTAATTTTTTAGTTAAGTCTACCCCAGCTCTATATCTCAACTCGCGTCTGGCCTAATTAACTAAAACTAAAGCATTGCAACTATTTTCTCATTAATTATTTTAAAATGAAGATTTCCATATTTTTTTGCAAAGGCGCTACCGCCACATGACTTTATTATTTTGCACAGTTGCATTGTATATTGACTTGACGATATATAAATCTTTTGTCGGGATACTCAAGGCATATTTTGTATTTTCTCATTTTGACAACAACTAATTCCAAAATTTAGTTTAAATAACAGTTTCAATCTTAGACAGACCAATGTCTTCATTGAGTTACTACCTGCCTTTTGTAATAATTAAAACAAAATAATTATGTGATTAAAAAACTAGATTTAATTTTTTATAAATATGAGGCATTTTTTTTGTCAATTTTGTGTATTTAGTGGATGGAAACTCACAACACCATACTCCTAAAATTATTTTTAAGAAATCTTTTTGTTTGACTACAAGTAAAACAGATTTAGTTGAAGAATATAACTCTATTTATTGAATAATTTATAATGATAATTTATAATGATAATAGTATAAAATGTATTTTCCCATATCGATGGAAAGAACTTATTGTAGTAAAAAATTTTAAAAAATAAATCATGCTAAAATTAATCTTCAAAATTAAGAGATAAGACAATGTGATCACCTTAGGGGTTTAGCTTTTGACGGATCAAAAATATAAAGAGCTAAGTGTAAGATCATTCATCCAAAGTATTTTTATATAAATGTTGAGAATGCTAGCTAAGTATTTGAAATAATATATTTTAATTTAGTCATTGAATTTAATGATTTTGATTTGAAACGTAATATGATTTTTTCTATACATAAATGTCCACTTAATTTTGAAAGTAAATGAAAAATACATATGAGGATTCAAGCCTTACAATATCCGCTTGGATTTGCCAGCCATCCAAGTGACTACTCGGAATGTGGTTATCGACGGCGAATAAGTGGAACTCTCTGAGGTTCCTGCTGAGGCTTTATACGGGCTTCCGCCAAACTGGTTGTACTAGGGGATTCATCCAGGGGATTTTATCCCACCTACTTTGAAGCCTTCCAACCATCTTTCTCGGATTCTGGTAAGCCTTACTGCTTTTGTCGTATTTGTTACCATGTTATTATTGTTATGATTATTATTTATAATGTCATTATTTATTTGTTATATATATATTTGCATTTTTCTTCTTTTTATTTATGGCATGAATGCAATGACCTTCGATAATCGTGTGATCTATCGAAGACTGGTGTCTGATTAGTGTATATGCATTACTTCTGCAGGTCACAGGTCATGAGGGAGGTAGTATTACCCCTTTCACAAGTGGTATAGTGTACTATCTCCTAGTGCCAAAACCATCGTTGACGGGACGTCCTTGGGGAGGATGGTGAGGAACTGCAAGTACGCGAGGCATAATAAGTATCCGTACATCCCAACCGGTACTTCTACCCACATCCTGAGCAAGTGGTCCGACACTACCCATACTTTCCACTTACGGTGCGGGGAATACACTATTACTCCAATGGATTACTACGCCATCACAGGTCTTCCTTTCCATGGTAACGTGATCCATTTCAATGCTTGCTTTACCTATGACAACTTCAATGTCGATACCATTGAGGCTTTGATCGATAATTTTAGGGACAAGCCCGATCGAGTTTCTTGCAAGAAACTTATGACCTTTTTTACCATCGGGGATAGGAGACATTTGACCTCTGCCTGCGAAGCCAAAGCTTTTATGGCTGCTACTTTATCGTCGACGTGCTTTCCTACTAAGGGTGCAATCGTGAATCTTCTCATTCTACCTGCTATAATTGATCCGACCCACTTTGATGAGTATGCCTGGGGTCGAGCTGTAATAGGTCATTTGTATTTGGCCCTTGATCAATGCGCGAGGAATAGGATTGGCAAGTTCAAATCCTGCCTTCAGATTGTTTATGTAAGGAATTAACCCCTTTTCTTCCTTTATGAGCATTTTTGCTTGTCTTTTGGCATCCTAATTTCTTTTGATTGCTTGCAAATTTGGCTTTTTGAGATGGAGATTCTCCCGAGGAGCAAGCTTGTACAAGATGGTAACTATCCGTTCTATCCTTAGCTGCCACACTACTGGCATGGTTAAGAGATGGAGTCCCGTTCTGCTCTTTCCGCTCGCCTCCATGCTTTGTCTTCAGAGCAGACATACTCTATAACTCCCTTAATTTACTTTGATTGTTATGTCTACTACAATTTTTGTATCAACACTTGGCTTCTTTTCATCTTTTTTTAGATCAGGATGCAGCCTTGGGGCATGAGGTTCACCAACCAGAGGTTATGAGATTGGCTGGGGAATTTGTGAACACCTGGCTGATCATAGAGACTCCCTTCTCCCTCGAGTGCTATCTTGGAGAGTGCATCTAAGGTTGGCATCTTCCTCCTAGGTCATGTTTTATCCCTCCGGAGTGGGTTGGGGGTATGAGGAGTTCTGTCATTCACAGCTGCTTGGATGGCTGGAGACGGGCCCCATTCCTATAACACCTTAGCAGACATTCACAACCCTCCTGGTGATGACCCTTTGACTTCTGCCTAGTGGTCAGGCTAGATTGGGTTCGCCTTAGACTCTCTGGATGATGGTATCTTCTCTTTCATTGCCCTTGCTTTGTTATCTTTATAGGATCACCAAGGTAGGAAAAGGCCTACATCTACTTCTACTCATATGGGTAGCTCTTCGGTGTCATCTATCCTGCCTTAAGGTTCAGTGATGGTGGAGGGACATTAGGGGTTTTAATATCAGCCGCCCATGTCTCTGATGTACCGTCCTGGCCTAAATACTTATACACCGACGATTCTGCCTTATTAGGACCATGAGCATCTAGTGGCCTTCCATTCGGCCGATACCACTCATATGAGTTTCCTCTGCCTTTTCTTTTATCTTTTACTTAGACTGTGATGGCTCTAATTTATTCTTGATCTTTCATCCTTGCAGGTGCCAATTGCTGATAGTATCTCCGATTGGGGATATATTTTAGGGCAGCAGCAGTTCATGATGCACCAAAACTCTAATATGGTTGTATGTTCATTATTTCATTATTTTAATGATGACGCATGGCATGTTATGAAATGCATATGAATGATTTGTGTTAAAATGTTGCAGCTGGAGATCCGATGGCTCTAAGGTCTATTAGGTATACTCCAAGTGGATTACCTATAGCAGCAGCTGTAGCAAGGACAGGGTGATACCCCCTGGATTCTTTTTATAGGGCGATTATCCTCCTCCTCCATCGTCCATTGATCCTAGCCACCCAAGCTCCAGTGGGCGGTAGATAGGCTTTTTTTCTTTTGTTATTTTCTTTACTTTACTCCTTTTGCAGTGCCTTCTCCCTGTATGAATGCATTCTTATATATATAAAAGAATTTTTCATTATTTCTTTGCCTTGTGTTTTCCTTCTTCATTAATCGGGTTTATCGGGGTAAAGTGCCAGATATTGGCAGATTGCCCCATAAACTACGTATAGCAAACTGCTACCCTTTGAGATTTCACCATGGAGAACTACATTTATTTTCATACAGGTTTGAATGCTTATCTGAAGAACTTCAGTGGTTGGGATCTCCTCGGGGTTTGTAGTTTGGCGCATATGAAGGAATTTTATTGCATTTTTATCAAGGATAATGTAATTTAAGCCGCTGTCAGGTTCTGGGACCCTGTCGATAAAACGAGGAATTCTGCGAGCCCATGAGATCTTCAGCTCATATGCCCCCAGCCATTCCGATGCATCATCCTGAGTTTTCTGATCCGCTGATGAACCATGTTCGACCGCAACAATCTGATAGGCACCGACTGATCTGTGATGAGGGCTTGAGGTTGGATGTTACTTTTGACATATTTAGGGGTTTTCCTTCTAACAACGCGAGTTGGCTTTCACTCATTTGCTTACTCTTGCTGGGAGTCTTCCTTTGTAAGGTTCCCACTATGGTTTGTAGCTTTGCCTTCCTGACTATCATCGATCATATGTTAGAGGGGAAATCCCTCATCACGGTGAGTTTAGCTGAGACACTGATCTTTGTGCGCTCTTCTTGGAATGGGACTGAAGCTACTACTAAGGGTAGCAGGCTTCTTCTTTAGGTAAATTTTATTTAAGACTTTCTTTTTGCATGAGCTGCCCTTTCGGGTTTTCAATTGAACATGATTGCCTTAATTTTTTCCCTGGATTGCCTCTTCAGGTTTTCAATCCAACAGGTTATCTTCTTTTTTTCTTCTCTTTTCTTCTTCTTCTTTTTTTTCCTTTCCTTTCTTTTTTTCTTTTCTCATTTTTATGCTTTTTGTGTTGCTTTTGTATTGCCCTTATAGCTTTGGCTTTAGGATAAGCTTTCTGCGGTGTATGTTTCTACGAGTATGGATTGTCATCTAAAGGCCTACTGGGCACAGGGCTCCATGGTTCACATTGGCAATCATCCTCATAGAGATTTTATTGTTGAGGAGTGGGTCGAGTTTATGGGTAGCTGAACTACTGAGGATATTTATTGGGTTTGCCCTTGGTGGGGAATCACGCATGTGACTACTGACGTTACTAGGGGAGGTGTGGTCCTCATCGGTCATTCTGAGATCGTCACCTTCTCTCCTAGTCGCTTATGCAGGCAGTATGGCCATTCTCAAGGGTTCCTTGCATCCCTGTGTACCTTGATTAGCTTAAAGCTTTCTTACACTCGGGTTTATCATCATGATATGACGTGGGTCAACCGTTCTCAGGTGGAGATGAACTGTACCATGCCTTTGACATCCATCATTCTGAGGCTTATCACATCTGGGTTGCAAGTACTCGCGAGCTTCCTACCCTTAGAGAGAGGCATGTCAAGAAGTAGAGACTTCGCAGTTTCTTCGGGGGTCATTGAGCTTGTCATCATATGTCTTTTGTTCCCATGGGAAAATAAAGGAGTTTGGCCATGTTGTTTGCTTTTGTCGTTTCCATTTCTAGTTTGTGATGTATTTTATGTGTAATGAAGATGAAATGATGTTATTTAAATGCGTTTTTCATTGAACAGTTCACAGCTTCCATTTAATGCACTCATTTAGTATATTAACATGAACATGTTACTACAAGAGACACAATTTAAATAGGAAGGGCAAATGGTATTTATTTCCAAGAAACGCCCATCGTCACCTAAGGTTTCGAATGGATATTACTTGAGGCTTCACTCTTTTATTTTGGGGATTTATTTTTTCTTAAGAGCCCTCACTAGCCCTTGACAGACCTTTATCTTTTTCTACTTTCTTTTCTTCTTTTTTTACACAATATAGCACTTCAGCTTGTCGCGGTTTACTGGATTCACAAATTCTTTGCCATCTAAATCTGAGATTTTTACTGCCCCTTTACTGAGAGTCTTTCTTACCACATACGACCCTTCCCAGTTTGGATGGAACGTCCCTCGAGCATCTATATGCGTTTTACGAGATTACTTTAAGACTAAATCATCCATTCTTAGGGGTTAGTCTTGCCCCTTGACTTTACGATTGTAAGACCTAGAGATGCGCTGCTGGTACAACTATAGATTTTTAAGTGCAGTTAATCATTTTTCATCAATCAGAGCTAGTTCCTCATGTCTTGACTTTGCCCATTAATCTTCAAGTAGTCTTACCTCAAGGGCTATGAGCAAAGATTTGATCTTTGATCTCTATTTCAACGGGCAATACCGTCTCCATCCTGTAGATAAGAGAAAAAGGAGTTTGACCCATAGGAGTCTTGACGCTGGTCCTATATCCCCATAAGGCATAAGGCAAATGATTGGCCAAATCTCGGTAGTTAGATAACATGTTGGAGAGGATTTTCTTGATTGCCTTATTAGCTGCTTCTATAGCTCTATTGGCTGAGGGCGATAGGGTGAAGAGCGATGATGCTCAATCCTGTACTTCTCAATAAGGTTGGTTGTTTCCCCTTGGAACTGTACACTGTTGTCACTTACTATATAATGAGGAATGCCATATCCGGCAAAGATATGTCGCTGAATAAATCGAGCCAAATTGTTGGCCGTGATGCTCGCATTTGATTCTACTTCAACCCATTTGGAAAAGTAGTCGAAGGCTAATATAATGAAGCGATGGCCGTTGGTCGAATATGGTCTTATCTCACCGATGATATCGATACCCAAGGCTGAGAATTGCCAAGGTGTTGTCAAGTTTTGCAGTGTTGTCGGGGGCAAGTGGCTCACATCTCCGTATATCTAACAAGCATGGCGAGTCTTTGCTTCTTAAACACAGTCGGCTAGCATGGTTAACTAAAAGTACCCCATTATTTAGATTTTCTTTGCCATCATGATGCCATTCATGTGTTGATCGCAGTCTCTCAAATGTACCTTATTCATTACCTTTTCAGCTTCTTATTGGGTCAGGCGCTTTAATTGCAGGCGATCATAGGATCTCTTGAACAGATCTCCTTTAATCAGGCAGAACTGCATCACGAGCTTCCTTAGTGTATTTTTGTCAGAATCCGTAGCCTCGGCTAGAAATTTACCATTTTTGAGGATCTCGACAATGTCAGAGCACCAAGGTTCTTCCTCTTCCATGGTATCTCTTATTGTATGGACGTAGTGTGGAGATCGGGTTATTTCTATGACAAAGGGTTTGACTGGCTGCTTTTGGGGTGCTTCCCACATGGAGGCTGTGAGCACGGGATTTTGCAGTCCCTCTCGCGAGACGATGATGACGTGTACCCGATTTCAATACCTCAAAATAAGAGTTCTCTTCAGAATTTTTATTACCAAAATAATATTCCTTGTGAATTTTATAGACTCCAGTTCGGCGTGGCCGATAACGCGTTCGGTAGGAGCTTGAACCGATGATTTACACCCAAATTAAATAATACCCATTAAAATATAACTAAAATTCAAAAAGATACCTTTCCACCCACTAATAAACCACTTTTCCCGACTTTTTAGGCTTTTTGACCCGTTGGTTGTCGGTATGCTGGAGAATGATGTCGCCACCGACATCATTCAAGCAGCCGGCGGCATCACCGTACCACCGGCGGCATGATCCATACCGCCGGCGACATGGCACGAAATGGGTCCTCCACAGACAGCCTTTCGGCCACTTTCGACGGAATAAGTCAAAAAGGTCTCAAAAAATACCCCAATTTGCCAATAAAAGGCACCTAAAAACTGCAATTAAGAGGGGGGGGGACTGAAATTATAGAGGGAAGGAGCTAAAATTGGGCAATTAAGAGCTAAAATCGAGAGAATAGATTTTAGTAAGATAAGAACTAGAAAAGGCAGGAAAAAGGATTCTAATCCATTTTTCCCGATTTTTCTTCTTCGAACTCTCTGATTGTGAGCTTAAATCAGTGGGTCTTTGGGTTAAATCAACTCGATAGAATTTAGAGACCTAAAACCTTTAAATTTACAATCAAATTATCGTTGCAAGCGCCCCGGAGGTGTTATTGTTCAGTTCACGAAGAGTTGGATTCACTACCCCGAGGTGAAAATCCTGAGTCTCATAGCTCTTTGGCATTATTATTATTGTTTTGCACTATTTTTTTTGTTGATTTGTGTTCGCTTTAAGTTTTCGGTTATTTTGACTGCAAACCGCTTCTGCTGCAAGAAATTGAAGTCGCCGGAGACATGCGATGTTGCCGGCTGTATCACCCATGTCGCGAGAGACATCGTTGATACCGCCGTTAGCATCGCATTCCCCAGAGATCTTGCTTTCTTGCGGGACCCTTTCTTTACGGTACTCAGAAAGCCCTGTGCCTGCCTGCATGCTGATGTCGCCCATGACATACTCGATGTCGCCGGCGGCATCATCCATGCCGCCAGCGACATCACCTATGCCATCGGCGGCATCAGATGCCTGACGGCGGCATGGCTTTCTGGACAGCAGTATTGCCTTCGTTTGTTTCCAAATTAATTTATTTTCTGAAGCTAGGACCTATAGTGTAACGATGGAGGTTCGAGACCTCCTGAAAACAGAACCGCCCCGCGATGAGTGGTATATTCACTTATAATCCGATTAAAGCAACGATCGAATCTAAAATTTGGATAAAAATGGAATTTCCCCGCAAACGCCATTCAAATCTCATTTTAGCCATCCAATCGGGCTTTTATGATGTTATAAATAAAATATGCCATATTTGTGTCAACCATCCTCTGCAGGTAGATGTATATCGGACAATCGGTATTTCATTTGTTACGTAGAAAATGTACAGGACTCGAAAACCTTGTAATAATTCCACTTTCCGCACTTACTTTTCTTTTACGATTGTAAATATTTTATTTATCGCTTTAATTGCTTGATAAATGCGAAAACAACAAAATGATTGAAAATACAAATAAATAGGGTTGATGAAACCGATTAAGAAAGAATGAAGTATCCTAACTTGGCCTAATGAAAAGTAGATAACATCATCCGAACTCGGAATCTCTACTTAAGGTATGGTCCAACCACCCGGTGGGAAAATCGTACCGAAAATTTCCCGGTTGAGCTGAACCGGGTGGCGACTCTATTCTAAGTATGGGGTTTCGATCTCGTATCTTTTAAGCATTACAATACGCAAAATCATTTTCTTTTCAACCACATCACACTCATCTCCCCGACACACCAGAAAATGGGCCGGCACGACCCGGTCCGGCCCCGCGCCGCAGACGCGCGAACCATCGTCCGCTCACGGTGGCGACTCTGCTGGGGAAAATTCTTTAAACTTGAATCTTCTTTCATAGTTTAAAAGATTTTGATGATGTATTGAAATCATTGGCCAAATTAAAACTTCATTCTTTTCTTATGACGTCTTGTCCTCGCACGTGTAGATAGTTCGGTAATTTTAGGTACCCTATTTCGCCCGAGAAGCTCACAAAGTATCACTCATGCCCTGTTGGAATTGAGGATGCCTAGTGGGTGGATCACTCGTTTTAACCAACACGTAAACTCCTATGACCGCGCCCATTCGGGTAGTGATTGGGGTAAACGTGGAATCAAGGTAAACGGGAACCTTTTACATCAACAACCCTATACCAAAGCCGCGTTAGAAAAAAAAAGCCTTAGCACATCATTCCCCTTAGGATTACCCAAAATGAATAAAATAATTGGGACGCGCTTCTTTTGCCATTACCGGTGAAGCAGCCAAACTCCATCCTACCAAAGAGGTGTTACGCGGAAGTCATAAGGTTTGAACAGGGCCGATTAGCATGCTATGTGCTTTATAATCATACACCCCCATGCATCGGCTTTAAGAGCCGAAAATAAATCAACTTACCCTTACCTCTTCCACCCATGGAAGAGGTTTAACAACATACATAGGACTTCTCTTGTACCTCTACTGTGTCACCACAAATTGCTATGTAAGACGTGAGATATGAGCGTCCCATGTATGTTGAAGGGATAATCCATCACATTATCTAACCACATCTGTGTGCAGCCATACATATCATGCACCACTTCAAAAAAAAATATACATACATACCATCCATACCATTTACAACCCATTCATGGTCTGATCCGCGACTTGTGATCCTAAGCAGCCTTCCTCTTGAACCAAGACCTTCACAACCAGCCATGTTTCTTCCCCATGATGACAACCGTACCTCATTCAGAGGACAAGCTAGCCTTCCCTCCACCGTAGGGGCAACAGCTCACCCGTCGTCTCTTGGATCGGAGATCACCGCTGCTATCATTCAGTTTCTGAACTCCGATCAGTTTAGAAGCATCATTCAGGAGATAGTGTATGTATCCGTCAAGAAGGTCCTAGAAAGACAGGACTTCGACCAGGTCATGCGATCTCCGGTCATGACATCTGATGGCGATACACTCTGGCAATTACCGCCAACCGCTTACCCTGGACAAAGAGAAGGAGCCCAGAGTCCAATTCTTCCACCATTCTTTAACACCTTACCACCAACTTTGGTCACCCCATCATAATTTAAAATCCCCGCTGCCCCGATGCTTCCTCAATTCAACCAAGTCATGCAACACAACGTTGAAGACTTCTCACGTCAATCGATGACAGCAGACTGCTATCAGAAAGAGGGAAGGGTCCAATCAGAGAAAGACCAGTTCTTTCAAGACACTGAATCATCCACACCCCCACCTCAAATCATGGTGGACCAAGAGACCTATCAGAAGTCGGCATCAGTTGCCGTTATTCGGCCAAACGACTGTCTTAAGTATAGAACCAATCTGTGGAAACTGCCACTTAATGTAATCTTCACCGGGTTGAAGGAAGCTGGGATTCTTAAACCTCTTCATGAATTCAATCCCCCCATGAGAGAAGAAGGAAAAGGCTTTTGCAGATATCACATGTTATCGGGTCATAACACCAACCAGTGCAAAGCTTTGGTCCGTACCATCTAACGACTGGTGGATGAAAAGAAGATTACCGACCCTGAAAGGGCATCCTACCCCTTACCAGAGTCTAGCAAGCAGACACGGACGATTAATCCCGGCTTTTCCAAACAACGGAAAGCTCCTCAAGGTCTCATCAAGGCCATCTACTCAAATGGTGGGGGAAAATCGCGCTCTGACGGTGAGGACGAAGAATCCCGATTTACAATCCTTAGAGTTCAGACCTTTTAGCTCCATAAGCCACTTCCATTTTTCTTACTTATGTTGTGTCTGTATCCTTTGATCAGCGTCTTCATATGAGCATACGTACGACGCTTTCTGTGTGTAAGATATTTTTATTAAATGGAATTAAATTGAGTACATTATGTGGTAATCAAATCCAATAATTTGAACCCTGTCAAACACATGAGAGATAATAAAGTGCTTAAAGACCATGATAATGCTTTTGCTCAGTGCAATAATTGGATTGTTGAAACGCCATGGGTCCCTTCTAGAATTGACTCAATGGCCTACAACGGTACACCTTCAAGCCACCAAAGAAGTATCAATCGGTCCCTCGAAATGGAGAATCAAGGCTTACACCCAACGGAGCCCAACCTCCATCAAATAAACATCGTAGCCAAAATCTCAGACCAACATCACCACTGAGAACACGACCAAATTCGAAGAGAAACACATCTTCACCCGGTACAAATCAACCCCATCAAACCCTTCGGCTAACAAAGGTCAGGGGGCAACCACTTCCAAGAACACCAAGTCTAAAGGCAAACACCTTCATCCCACAAGCCACGAAGACGATTGTGCAACCAATGTCGCAATCGGCTTACCAAATGAACCAACAAGGCAAACAACCACTACATAGGCACCAAACCAAAGGGTCCTTAAGCCGAACATCACTTGTTCACAACGCATCACCCCTAATACAGAATACGAGTTCAGGCCTAAACAAGAAGCGCCCTGCAGACCACGAATTGAAGGAGCAATCAAAATAGCGATCAGGACGATAATCAAACCAATCGATGAAGCTTTGGAGTAAGCACCAAAAACTCCTGCAAACTAAACGGCTTGCAATAAGGTCAGCCAAAAACTCCCGACGTAACTTTGAAGGTCAGAATGAACTGGGTGATCCAGGCAAAAATCGAACGGGCACCAAGGAACTTGGAGAATCTGCAAAAGCACAACTATGCGCACAATAGCAAATCAGATATCCTATGCCCTTTCCAAGAGTCATAGACCCAGCACTGAAAAGTTTGAGACCTTCCGGTACTAAGGTTAAGTTCAGATCAGATTGAATAGACCATCGTATGATCGGAAATGGCACCAAATAAGCGAGGCTGTTAGAGTCATGAGCGTAGACTAGAAGCAAGTTCATCGATCTAGTCGACCAAGACAAGCTTAAGCATTATCAGGTCTAAACAAAAGAAATAAATCAGAAAAAGCGGCACACTAAAAAAAATATATATATATATATATACAATAATCGCCCGCCTGTCGGTCTTCTATTGATTGGGCAAAAATTAGGGTTACACCAGACGGTCGGTACCCTGCAAACCGGCTGTACAAAAATTAGGGGATAAGTCAGTAATGCCTGTTGAACTAAAAACCCGAAAAGGGCAGTTCAGACGAAAATTAGGGCACGAGAGAAAAATGATAAGATGTTAACTTGAAAACCTGTAAAGGCTGGTTAACACCAGGGGTCCCATTAATAGAAATGATTGCCAACATCTTGTACTCAAATTAGATTCACTTGATAAAAGTGTCTTTCATATTGAAACATCTGTGTTTGTGATTGTATGAATGCCTGGTGATCGAAGGATGGAAACATCATAAGTAAGCTTAATCGGAGACGCTACGCGCTCAAAGGTCGAAATAAGTCTGTTGTGGCAAAAACCCGAAAGGACAGTCTATGCAAACAATAGGGTCAAGTTGGAGCCCAAAATCTGTGTTCCTCAGAAAACCCCACCGCTTTTGGTTATGGGTTGCAATGACAGAAGCATAGGAATGGTCCAAAACAGGTTGCTAGAAGATTGAAGCCGTCGGCGATGAGAGTGATACCGTCGGCGATATCATTATACCGCCTGCGATGTAATTAATGTCGCCGGCGATATAGGATTGATTTGGGCGACTTGGATGATGCCGCCGGCGGCATGGAGTAACTTTCTCGGCGGCATCAGAAGCATTTCTGCCATTTCGGACCTGTACAAAAACTGTAAACAATCCTATGCTACATTTCCAAGGACTTGTCAAACAGCAATTCATTTTCATATTCAAAATAAAAGCCCGAAGGCGCAAATTGCTCAAAGTGTACCAAATCATCTAGCCCATGACAAAATCAAATTATCGAAACCCCAATGTATCGGAGGTACAAGCAAGAACTTAAAGGAAAAACTAAAACGAAAAGTAAAACTAAGCATGTCCGCCACTACCGGCTGGACGGGATGAAACGTCATCAGGACTTGCGAGCCAGTCATCAACATCGTCTTCCTCTCTTTCCTCCATCATAGGAACACTACTGGACTCCTCAGCCGCGGTGAACGCACGTCGGCCGGCAGACTTCTTGACCCCCCTACGACTGGTACCCCCAGGGTGCGCACGGTCCCTGTTTTGTTTACTTCTCTGTTCTTGAGCAGTGGCCGCCAGCTGACCCTCGAGATTGCTCACACGGCGCTGTAAAGCTGCAGTCTCCTCCTCATATCGCCGCCTGGCTGCGTCAGCATCAGACAAGGAAAGGGCTAAAAAATCCTGCAAACCGGAGAAAATATCAGCCTTGCATGTCATGCATAACATCCATACATATATCCCATCTTAACATGTGCATAAAATGCCTGAACGAGAAGTGATTGCCCAATAAGGGTATCCCGGAGAACAAAATTGTTCTCCGCGAGTTGCTCCACATGACTCCGCGCCACCTAGCAAATCCAAAAAGCAAATCCTTAGACACCCGAATCTAAGACTTAATAAGAAAATAATTATTAGGTCTTACGTAGGTTGTATTTTCAGGCATAAAAATCGGGGCTTGCCGGCTCGAGCCAACATTCCTATGAGAGAATTCGCCTCGGGAGTTCATCAATAGGAAAGTGGTTTCCAACGGATTGACCAATCTCCCCTCCATGAAGGTCAGGCCCTCCGGTGCGCCATAATGTCGGGTCCCACTTTGGTTATCCCGGCCCCTCTTTCTCGCAGGTTCCTACAAAACGTGAAAGTCACACGTCAACAACATCCCTAAATGACTTCAAAATCATACACACAAGCATGATCATACCTCGAAAGAACGTTGCTCCCCCTGGGACGTCGGCACACTCCCGCTAGCTACACCCGCACCTACCTCATCCTCCCCCTCAGGGTCGACCGCAACATCCCCTTCCAGCGCTTCATCCTCATCATTATCCTCCTCATCAGCATCCATGACGCCTTTGAGGCGCCTCTTTTCGTCCTCCAATCGCTGCTCGTTATGATACTCAATTGTATCGTTGCCGTGGATGCGAGGACACACAGGAAGTAGGCGCTGAAAAAGCTGCTCGTAGAGGCCAGGAACGCTAAGGATCACTCGGCCATTCCCTTCAATATAATCAGCTTTGTCGGCCTCGGCAGAAATCACCAAGTGAGGCCACCACAAGCCCCGCGGAGGATCGGCAGGCACCGGTCTAGCTGCAACCGGAAGGAACCTCCAACCCCGGACGCGCTTGCCCAGATACCACTGCTGGGATAGTGGGCACTCAATAACAAATCGACGGTCATCCACCTCCCTCCGGACCCGTGCAACCTCAGCCAAGTTCTCCACCCCATCGAACGGGTCCAAGACGAGCTACATCAAAACAACCAACATAAGTCCATAGACCAAACAAATAAATAAATAAATAAATAAATAAAATTTGCATACCGAACTCAACCGCATGCTCCTTAGGACCTCCCAGTACTACATAGGGTACTTGGCCTTCCCGCCGATACCCCCGCACCAGCGAGCAAGGAAATGAGAGCCCGGTGGCACGACCTTCTTAAACTCCACCGGTGGGAGGATCTGATGCTCAAAGGCCCAGGCCTGCACAAATGACGACCGATCGATCAATCCAAAAAATGTCATGCAATAAACGAGAACACATGCTATCAAGGAAAATATCTACAAAACGTTATACCTGGAGTAGTAGATGGCAAAGGCGAAGGGCTTTCTCCTTCTTTTGGGCTCCCACGTCCAGCCCGTGGTACAACTGGGCCAAGATGGCCCTCGGCCAATTCTTCCTCCTGATTCCCGGCACATCTTCCACTGCGGTTATAAGCATGTAGTTGATCTTACTCCCCGAGATTGGGAAGAACAGCACGGTGAGTAGTGAGATCACAAAGGAACGGACACAAGCCTCCCTCTCCTCCTCGGGTACCACATTCACCCGGGTCCAATGATGGTATAACTCACCATAGGACAGCTGCCCAGAGACGGGCTTCAGACCGAACAACTCCTTTACCCGCCTCACCACGGGCCTCTCAACATGGTACTTGTCCATGTAGACGTCAAAATGTATAACCTCATCAATCCAAGGAAGGCCGGTCATGGCTACCACATCAGAAGGGGTAATTGTAACTTCCCCAAAGGAGAAATGGAAGGTATGGGTGGTCTCGGACCACCTTTCAGTCAGGGCCATTACTGAAGAATGAGGAAGCTTAGGCATTAACATGGGCATGATCCGCGCCAAATCTCCAAACCCTGTCTCGTTAATTGCAAGCGCGAGCTCGAGATCGTTCTCTGAGATGTGGTGCCACCACTCACCGATGGTACCCATCCCCCTTGTGTAAGTCAGTTCATATGGCTGCAAAATCAAAAACAAAATGGATCAATTCTATGCATTTCTGTTAAAAAGGCTACTGATGTCGCCTCTGTTAAAAGCGATATCGCAGGCGACATCAGCCCATACCGCCAGCGGCATGGTTCATATCGCCGGCGACATCAGCTTAAACAGAAGCGACATCAGACTCCCATAAAGCCTTTGGCAAGGACTGATGTCGCCAGCAACAAGACTGATGTCACTAGCGGCATCACTCAGGCTGCCAGCGACATCACCCTGCGTGGGCAGAATCAGTTTTCTCCCTAAATCGCACCCATCGTGCCAAAAATCACAATCAATAGAACAACAAGGCAAAAACCAATCCTAAAGAATGCAATATGACTGATATATTCCACATTTCAAACCCCTATCATGGCATATTTTCAAATCTAAAGCAAAATCACATTTGAAAAGAAGTAATTCGGGTTTTTGTGGGATTACCTGGATATAATAGAGGTGTTTCTCCTTCTCCGGAGTCAGATTGGTGATAGGAGAGTTAATGCCATAGCCATACATTTTGGCCGTCTCCTTCAGGCCGTATGCAGTAGGAACAGAAAGGATTTTCAATCCCTCAACAGAAGAATCGGGCAGGCTCTCCCTAGCCTTGGATTTGCCCCTGAAAGCCTTACTAATCCTCTTCATAATTTGAACAAAGACAAAGTTAGAAATCAAAGAACTTTGGGAGAAAAGAGAGGGGGGATACGGTTTTGTGAAAGAATGGGGAAGAAAAGGGTTCCAATCCCTTTTGTAAACTGCCGCACGGAATTCGAGGAGTTTTAATTTATCTGAAACTGTTCCTCCATGCCGCCGGCGGTATAAATCCATATCGCCGGCGATATCACCATACCGCCGGCGACATCGACTCATTTAGTTCAAATTTTTAAATTATCTGACAAAGTCAAAGCTGCCACGTGGCACCCATACCGCCGGCGGTATGTAATACCGCCGGCGATATCACTCAGGCCGCCGGCGACATCGCTGCATTTAGTTCAAAATTTGAAATTATCTGACCAGTCAAAGCTGCCACGTGGCATCCATACCGCCGGCGACATCAACTCATGCCGCCGGCGATATAAGTCATACCGCCGGTAATGTTGCCCCTCCAAACTAGATCTTCAAAACGAGCCCAACCGAAGGGCAATCTCTTCAAACACGAGCCCGACCAAAGGGCGATCTCTTTATAGTAAAAGTCCGACCGAAGGACAATCACTGTACCAAACAAAAGCCCAACCAAAGGGCGACCTCTTCAAAGTGAAAGTCCGACCAAAGGACAATCATTGTATCAAACACGAGCCCGACCAAAGGGCGATCTCTTCAAAGTGAAAGTCCGACCAAAGGACAATCACTATACCAAAATAAAAAGCCCAACCGAAGGGCGATCTCATCAAAGTGAGCCCGACCGAAGGGCGATCTCTTCAAAGTGAAAGTCCGACCAAAGGACAATCACTATACCTAAATAAAAAGCCCAACCGAAGGGCGATCTCATCAAAATGAGCCCAACCGAAGGGCGATCTCTTCAAACAAGCCCAACCAAAGGGCGATCTCTTCACAGTGAGCCCGACCGAAGGGCGATCTCTTCATAGTGAGCCCGACCGAAGGGCGATCTCTTCATAGTGAGCCCGACCGAAGGGCGATCTCATCAAAGTGAGCCCGATCGAAGGGCGATCTCTTCAAAGTGAAAGTCCGACCAAAGGATAATCACTATACCAAAATAAAAGCCCAACCGAAGGGCAATCTCTTCAGAACGAAAGCCCAACCAAAGGGCAATCTCTTCAGAACGAAAAGCCCAACCAAAGGGCAATCACTTCAGAACAAGCCCAACCGAAGGGCAATCTCTTCAGAACGAGCCCAACCGTAGGGCGATCTTGTCAGAACGAGCCCAACCGAAAGGCAATCTCTACAGAACGGAAGCCCAACCGAATGGCAATCTCTTCAGAACGGAAGCCCAATCGAAGGGCAATCTCTTCTGAACGGAAGCCCAACCGAAGGGCAATCTCTTCAGAACGGAAGCCCAACCGAAGGGCAATCTCTTCAGAACAGAA
This sequence comes from Euphorbia pulcherrima, assembly GCA_947683365.1. Lineage (NCBI taxonomy): Eukaryota > Viridiplantae > Streptophyta > Magnoliopsida > Malpighiales > Euphorbiaceae > Euphorbia > Euphorbia pulcherrima. The sequence goes on from CANTUS010000008.1 coordinate 30,162,819, forward strand.
GCCCAACCGAAGGGCAATCTCTTTAGAACGAAAGCCCAACCGAAGGGCAATCTCTTCAGAATGAAAGCCCAACCAAAGGGAGATCTCTTCAGAACGAGCCCGACCGAAGGGCGATCTCTTTATAGTGAGCCCGATCGAAGGGCGATCTCTTCAAAGTGAAAGTCCGACCAAAGGACAATCACTATACCAAAATACAAAAGCCCAACCGAAGGGCGATCTCATCAAAATGAACCCAACCGAAGGGCGATCTCTTCAAAACGAGCCCAACCAAAGGGCGATCTCTTCAAAATGAGCCCGACCGAAGGGCGATCTCTTTAAAATGAGCCCGACCAAAGGGCGATCTCTTCATAGTGAGCCCATCCGAAGGGCGATCTCATCAAGACGAACTCGACTAAAGGGCGACCCCTTCAAAGTGAAAGTTCGACCAAAGGACAATCACTGTACCAAATGAGAGCCCGACCAAGGGGTAAACCTCTCGATTCAAAATAAAAGCCCGATCAAGGGGCAAACTTATCTCTTTAAAGTGAAAGTTCGACCAAAGGACAATCACTATACCAAAATACAAAAGCCCAATCGAAGGGCGATCTCTTCAAAACGAGCCCAACCGAAGGGCGATCTCTTCAAAACGAGCCCGACCGAAGGGCGATCTCTTCAAAATGAGCCCGACCGAAGGGCGATCTCTTCATAGTAAAAGTTCGACCAAAGGACAATCACTGCACCAAACAAAGCCTGTCCAAGGGGCAAGCCTCTCTATTCAAAGCAGAAGCCCGACCAAGGGGCAAACCTCTCTATTCAAAGCAGAAGCCCGACCAAGGGGCAAACCTCTCTATTCAAAGCAGAAGCCCGACTGAAGGGCAAACCTCTATATTCAAAGCAGAAGCCCGACCAAGGGGTAAACCTCTCTATTCAAAGCAGAAGCCCGACCAAGGGGTAAACCTCTCTATTCAAAGCAGAAGCCCGACCAAGGGGCAAACCTCTCTATTCAAAGCACAAGCCCGACCAAGGGGCAAACCTCTCTATACAAAGCACAAGTCCGACCAAAGACAAACAATCTACAACATAAGTCCGACCAAGGGACAATCTACAAAACACAAGTCCGACCAAAGGGCAATCTACAAAGCACAAGTCCGACCAAAGGACAATCTACAAAGAACAAGTCCGACCAAAGACAAATTCTCTACGAAGAACAAGTCCGACCAAAGACAAATTCTCTTCGAAGAACAAGTCCGACCAAGGGACAATCTACAAAGCACAAGTCCGACCAAAGGACAATCTACAAAGCACAAGTCCGACCAAGGGACAATCTATAAAGCACAAGTCCGACCAAGGGACAAATTCTCTACGAAGCACAAATCCGACCAAGGGACAAATTCTCTACGAAGCACAAGTCCGACCAAGGGATAAATTCTCTATGAAGCACAAGTCCGACCAAGGGATAAATTCTCTACGAATCACAAGTCCGACCAAGGGACAATCTATAAAGCACAAGTCCGACCAAGGGACAATCTACAAAGCACAAGTCCGATCAAGGGACAATCTACAAAGAATAAGTCCGACCAAGGGACGAATTCTCCATAAAGCGTAAGTCAGACCAAGGGATGAATTCTCCATAAAGCGTAAGTCTGACTAAGGGACAAACAAATGACAAAGCGTATGTCCGACCAAGGGACAAACGATCGATAAAGCGTAAGTCCGACCAAGGGACAAACGATCAATAAAATGTAAGTCCGACCAAGGGACGAACGATCAATAAAATGTAAGTCCGACCAAGGGACTAACAGTCGACAAAGCGTAAGTCCGACCAAGGGACGAACAGTCGACAAAGCATAAGTCCGACCAAGGAACGAACAGTCGATAAAGCGTAAGTCCGACCAAGGGACAAACAAACGACAAAGCGTAAGTCCGACCAAGGGACAAACAAACGATAAAGCGTAAGTCCGACCAAGGGACAAACAAACGACAAAGCGTAAGTCCGACCAAGGGACGAACGATCAATAAAACATAAGTCCGACCAAGGGACGAACAGTCAACAAAGCATAAGTCCGACCAAGGGACGAACAAATGACAAAGCGTAAGTCCGACCAAGGGACGGACAAACGACAAAGTGTAAGTCCGACCAAGGGGCAAACAATCGGCAAAGCGTATGTCTGACCAAGGGGCAAACAATCGACAGAGCATAAGTCCGACCAAGGGACAAACCAGTCATCCCTCAAGTATTATTCATATCCCTTGCTCTTTCGTGTGATCATACTGACCTGTGTCAGCAGTGATCCCCCGAGGGGCAGCCTGTGAGCGCGGGATTTTGCAGTCCCTCTCGCGAGACGATGATGACGTGTACCCGATTTCAATACCTCAAAATAAGAGTTCTCTTCAGAATTTTTATTACCAAAATAATATTCCTTGTGAATTTTATAGAATCCAGTTCGGCGTGGCCGATAACGCGCTCGGTAGGAGCTTGAACCGATGATTTACACCCAAATTAAATAATACCCATTGAAATATAATTAAAATTCAAAAAGATACCTTTCGACCCACTAATAAACCACTTTTCCCGACTTTTTAGGCTTTTTGACCCGTTGGTTGTCGGTATGCTGGAGAATGATGTCGCCACCGACATTGTTCATGCAGCCGGCGGCATCACCATACCGCCGGCGGCATGATCCATACCGCCGGCGACATGGCACAAAATGGGTCCTCCACAGACAGCCTTTCAGCCACTTTCGGCGGAATAAGTCAAAAAGGTCTCGAAAAATACCCCAATTTGCCTATAAAAGGCACCCAAAAACTGCAATTAAGAGGGGGGACTGAAATTATAGAGGGAAGGAGCTAAAATTGGGCAATTAAGAGCTAAAATCGAGAGAATAGATTTTAGTAAGATAAGAACTAGAAAAGGCAGGAAAAAGGATTCTAATCCATTTTTCCCGATTTTTCTTCTTCGAACTCTCTGATTGTGAGCTTAAATCAGTGGGTCTTTGGGTTAAATCAACTCGATAGAATTTAGAGACCTAAAACCTTTAAATTTACAATCAAATTATCGTTGCAAGCTCCCCGGAGGTGTTATTGTTCAGTTCACGAAGAGTTGGATTCACTACCCCGAGGTGAAAATCCTGAGTCTCACAGCTCTTTGGCATTATTATTATTGTTTTGCACTATTTTTTTGTTGATTTGTGTTCGCTTTAAGTTTTCGGTTATTTTGACTGCAAACCGCTGCTGCTGCAAGAAATTGAAGTCGCCGGAGACATGCGATGTTGCCAGCTGCATCACCCATATCGCGAGAGACATCGTTGATACCGCCGTTAGCATCGCATTCCCCAGAGATCTTGCTTTCTTGCGAGACCCTTTCTTTACGATACTCAGAAAGCCATGTGCCTGCCTGCATGCTGATGTCGCCCATGACATACTCGATGTCGCCGGCGGCATCATCCATGCCGCCAGCGACATCACCTATGTCATCGGCGGCATCAGATGCCCGACGGCAGCATGGCTTTCTGGACAGCAGTATTGCCTTCGTTTGTTTCTAAATTAATTTATTTTCTGAAGCTAGGACCTATAGTGTAATGATGGAGGTTCGAGACCTCCTGAAAATAGAACCGCCCCGCGATGAGTGGTATATTCACTTATAATCCGATTAAAGCAACGATCGAATCTAAAATTTGGATAAAAATGGAATTTCCCCGCAAACGCCATTCAAATCTCATTTTAGCCATCCAATCGGGCTTTATGATGTTATAAATAAAATATGCCATATTTGTGTCAACCATCCTCTGCAGGTAGATGTATATCGGACAATCGGTATTTCATTTGTTACGTAGAAAATGTACAGGACTCGAAAACCTTGTAATAATTCCACTTTCCGCACTTACTTTTCTTTTACGATTGTAAATATTTTATTTATCGCTTTAATTGCTTAATAAATGCGAAAACAACAAAATGACTGAAAATACAAATAAATAGGGTGGATTAAACCGATTAAGAAAGAATGAAGTATCCTAACTTGGCCTAATGAAAAGTATATAACATCATCCGAACTCGGAATCTCTACTTAAGGTATGGTCCAACCACCCGGTGGGAAAATCGTACCGAAAATTTCCTGGTTGAGCTGAACCGGGTGGCGACTCTATTCTAAGTACGGGGTTTCGATCTCGTATCTTTTAAGCATTACAATACGCAAAATCATTTTCTTTTCAACCACATCACACTCATCTCCCCGACACACCAGAAAATGGGCCGGCACGACCCTGTCCGGCCCCGCGCCGCAGCCGCGCGAACCGTCGTCCGCTCACAGAGGCTAGAGTGGCTAATGCATTCGCCATATGGTTCTCCTCATGGGGCATGTGATGAAATTTGCATTTGTTGAACATTATGGCTTCTCTCTATATAGCCTCTAAGTAGGGTTTAAGAGATTCATTCTTTAATTCCCAATCGCCCATGACGTGCTTGATGACCAAAGATGGATCACCAATAATCTTTGCCTTGTCCACTCTGAGAGTGATTAGGGTAGACATTCCAAATAAACATGCTTTATACTATGCCCTATTATTTATGGTGAGAAATTCTAATCGCTTTGACAGAGGTATGAGCGCCTCATCTAGCATTATAATGATAACCCCTAAGCCAGCTCATCGCTTGTTAATGGCGCCATCGAAGAACATGGTCCATCTTCCAGGATTCTCCGTAGTGGTTGCAAAGCATTCATTAGGAAATTCTAGTTTTTCCTGTTCTCCTTCCTCGAGTGGATGATTTGTAGGAATCATCCACTACTCTTCCTTTGATTGTCTTCTTAGTTATATGCTCGATATCAAATTTTGACAGTAATAAGAGCCACCTAGCCAATTTACCAGTAAGTGAGGTAGCTGGCATAAATACTTTATTGGATCCACCTTTGTGGCTGCTTGGATTTGGTATGATTGAAAGTAATGCTTGAGCTTTTTGGTAAGCCAGACCATGGCGGAATAGGTTTTCGCCATGATGGTGTATCGAGTTTTGTATTCTAGCAACTTCTTACTGAGGTAATAAACCGCGTGTTCCTTCTTATCCTCATGTTCTTGACTAATATGGTCCCCCACAAATGTCTCTTCTATAGGTAAATAGAGAATGAGCAGCTTCCCGAGAATTGGCAGCTTCAGCACTAGAGGGTTCATTAGGTAAGCTTTAATTCTGTCAAAGGCTTCCTGACATTGGTCATTCTATTCTATTAGTTGCTGCTTCCTCAAGAGCTTGGAGATAGGCTCGTATGTGGTGGTCAACCGTGCTATAAAGCAGTTGACGTATTGTATGAACCCCAAGAAACTCCTTACTTCTTTCTCGGTCTTTGGCACAGTCTTTGGCACAGGCATTTCTCTGATAGCATTAGCTTTGTTGGGATCCATCTCTATGCCTCTCTCACTAACCACGTGCTCTAGCAACTTGCCTGACATAACGCCGAATATACACTTCTTTGGGTTGAGACAGAGATTATATTTCTCTATTCTCGTGAGGAATCATTGTAACACTATCGGGTGCTCTTCTGGCATGACGGACTTTACAGGCATGTCATCCATATAGACTTTAACTTCTTTATGGATCAAGTCATGTAGCAATATCGTGAATGTTCGTTGGTAGGTTGCCCTTGCGTTCTTGAGTCCAAAAGGCATCACTCTAAAACAATAGGATCCCCACTCTGAGATGAATGCGGTTTTGAACTTGTCTATTATGTTTATGAGGATCCAGTGGTAGCCAGAGAACCCATCCATAAAGGAATACATGGATGCTCTTGCCGTGCTATCTACTAGAACATCGATGTGTGATAGCGGGAAGTCATCCTTAGGGGTGGCCTTATTCAGTCTCTAAAGTCGACACAAACTCTGACGTCACCATTCTTCTTGGGTATAGGAACTAGATTGGATAACCAGGTAGGATACTCGACGACCTCGACAAAATTAGCCTTGATCTATTTTGCCACTTCTGCTTTGACCTTTTCAGCCCACTTAGGATGCATTCTTCTCATCTTTTGCTTTATTGATAAAATTTTTAGGTCTGTGGGGATCTTGTGTTCGGCGATGTGCTGATCTAGTCCTGACATGTCTTCGTAAGACCAAGCGAAGGCTAAAACCTGATTTTTTAATACTTTTATTAACTCTCTCTCTCTCTATCTTATTCGATGGGTAATTGATTGGAAATGTATACCATTTTTGGATCTTCCGTATTTAAGTTAATTTCTTTTGCAATATCATTATCAATGTTAAAGATGCTAGATGATGGCTATAATGGATGCATGGAATCGTAATCAGAAACACAATCTAAATAAGCAAAGTTATTCATCTTATTATCATCGTAAAGTACATTATTCATTTCAAACAAGTTGGAAATGGAAATAAAAGACTCATCTTGATCAGTGGGGTCTGGCATTACGGTGGATGATTCTCCTATGGCAACCAGCTTTAACAGGATACCCTCATCATCTTCTTCTTATACCTTTGCCTTGCCTTTCATGGTCATGACCATGTCCATGACGGCTTGGCTCAAGTCACCTCCCTCATTCTTTGCTTCTACCACTATCTTGAGTTATGCTTGAAGGTGCTTGGTTAGAGTGTCAAGGATTTCCTCCTCTTTACTTAGCTTCTTGATCTACTTTGGGTGTACCTATTCATCAAGCTTGGTCTGATCTAGAATTGCTCTAATATCTGGCTAATTACTTGCTTCCTTTGATATACAAGTTTTAGACCTTTTACCATACTTGCTATAGTTGAGTACATCTGAGAAGATCTTAAATCCTGAAACTATTTTCCCCTGGTAAGTGACAGGCTCGAGGGTTCTTTTTTAGGGCTGTTGTAGCTTCTTCTGAAAGACCGTTTTATGGTTGATTTTTCTAGAGCCTGTGTAGCCGAGTCCCACAGGCTTCCACTCTCCTACCCCTATATTAAAGGTTGGCATTCCTTGTTCAATGGCACCTAGTCCTTTTCTAGTAGTGTGGTGTTTCTGCATATGCCCTGAATCCAAGGGCCCCGGTGCACCTCTGGTTGCTTGTTTGATTCTTGCCCTATCGTGGCCGTAGTGAATCCTTTCATATGGCTTTTTTCCATTTTTAGTACTGGTACTACTGACGCCTCATCGGCCTCTAGAGTAACGATCTTACCATGGAATGGGATTTTGATTTTCTAGTGAAATGGAGATGGAACCCCACATAGAGCATGGAACCATGGCCATCCGAGTAGCATAGAAAAGGTCACCGGGATATCTATGACCGTGAAAAGTACTAAAGAAAAGATTTTATGGATGGTCACTTTGGCTTTAAACGTGCCGATGATGGTCCTCTTGGAGTTATCATAGGCCTTAATGATTGTCATAGATCTCTTTAAGTTCCTTTCGGTTAGTCCTAGGATCGGTAGAATATCCTTAGGACAGACATTCAGTGATGAACCATCATCGACCATTATACAGGGCATGATGCACCTGAAGACACTAGCCTTCAAGTAGAGAGCTTTATTATGGCGAATGCCTTCATCGGGTAGGTCCAAGCTCAAGAATATAATGTCGGGGATAACATTGCTTGTTTCATTGTTAAGTAGCACATAGACCTATTCTAGTGGTGCTAGGGGAGATGTTTCCATTTCCATCAGCTTTTTAACAATAGCGAGCCTATGATCTTGAGAACCAAGGAGGAGGTCCCACATGGTGGTAGTGGCCTTCAATTGATCCACAATCGGATTTTCTATTTACTCTAAGGATTTAACAAAAGTAAGGGATGCCGGGGGCTCGGCCCCTTGGTGCAGTTGGGGGTACTGATGCACTGAATTTCCCTCCTTTGGTGATAGGACTGACAACCTAAGTTGGCAAGTTCATTGTTTTAAATTCCTTGAACTCGTCGAAATCATGTGGTATCTCCACCAAGTCAATTGGTTTATTTACAAAAGATGGTGCTTTGGTGGTGAAGGGCCATCGCATAAAGGGAACCTTTGCAGGCTATTTCTCAGAAATGATGGGGTTCTCTTATAGGATTTGGTACAGGATAGGATTGGATTCTTGCTTGATCATACGGATGGACAAGGAGGCTCCATCAGATACATGCTAATTATCGAGCATTTCTGGTGCATCATCGTAGGTAATTTATCTGTCATTATATTTAGTTTTGTACCATAGGTATTCCCTGGCTGATTCCATCGATGTTGGACAGATAGCGTTGGCAGCTTCCCATTCCCAGTACAGTAAGGGCACTACAAGAAAATTCGCAAATTGCAACGGAACACTTGCAAGGGAAAAAATCCCTTGCAGATTTACTGGGTTGCAACAGAATTTGCATCGAAAATAAAATTCCCTTGCAGAGTTACAAAAATTAAAATATTGAATATAATTGCAAGTGATATTGCAAGGATTTGAAATGTCCGTTGCAGAATATTGGTGGGAATTTTTCGAAGGAAAAACTGAAACGGATTTTGCAAAGCATTTGTGTGTTCCGTTGCAAAAAAAAACTTAAATTAAAAATAAAAAACATTTTCACATTCACGATTTCCTCCCCAATTTTTTATTGGAAAAATGTTTTAACCTAAATCCCTAACTTCTCTCTCTATCTTCAACCTTTTCGTTTCCCCCAATCTCCCGATCTCTCATCTCTCCTACCTCCCTCATGATTTTGTCACCGTCAACGCTTCATTTTCATCTTTCTTCCATCTCTTTCTCTCTCGCCGACATCGAACTCAAGGAATAAGGCTATTCTTCATCCAAATGTTCGCCGACTCACTGCCGCCTTTCACTCACTGCTTCCCTTTGGTTATCTATACTCGACACCGCCATCCGTATCATCGCTGCTCCTGGCATCTCCAATACGGATTTCAGGCAAGTCTATACATATGAGTTGAAGATTTTTTTTTTAGTTTAAATTTTCTATTCTACTGCAAAAATATTTAAAATTGAATATATTAGCTCTCTCTTTCAATTTTGGTACAAGCGTGCTATTGATTTCTTGTTTTTTAAGAAGTGGCTTTAGGGCTTGTAAATTGAAACTGAAATTTTAGCTGATGGCGACTTGTTATTGAGAAAAGTAATTGCTCAGGTTCGTCTTGTTACTTGTAGGGATTGCTAATTGAATTATGCCTAATTAAGTAGATGTTAATTACTTGGCTTGATTATTTGGGTGTGGTTTTGATCTGTCTCATTCGTTGACTTCTATGCTAGTAATTATACATTTTTTTCTAATAACTTGTGAGTTGCTTTCATTTTTTGATCTGTTGATTATGGAAACTATTAATCTGTTGTTTATAAATTGTTCATCTTGTCAAACAAATGATTCTTAATTATGGTGTTTTTGTTCAACTTGCTTTAGGTGTTTCTGCCTTCAAGTGTTTGCTAGAATTTTGCAGAAACTAAAAGGAATTACATGTAATTTTTTTGTTAAGTTTTTGCTCATAAAGATTGACACTTTGAAAAAACTGTCAATGCTTAATATCTTAAAAAGTTACTGAATGTGGAAAAAAGTTTGCTTATTTGTAGACCATTTATGAGATCTATAAGATTATATGTTGGTTGATTATTTGATACTAATTTTCATTATTGAGTTAGAAAGAACTTGAGTGTGACAACAATGGATGGGATATAACAACCTTTAAAGTCATTCTTAAATTGCAAATTTGGAATAGTCATTCTTATGAATCTGTTGTATTTTTGTAAACTTGGAAATTGTTTCTGTTTGATGGGCTGCCCATACAAATCATGAACAATATATTTTGATTTGTTTTGATTTTCCTTTTCTTAGTTGGTGTTTTTAATTTGTACTGCACATTTTTAAATATTGACTTTAAGGCCCTATTATTTTCAACTTTTGAAAGATGAACTAAACTAAAGTGTATTTATTTCAATGTAAATTTATATCTACGCATAATTGAGCTGAACTAAACTGAACTGCAGTGAACTGAACTGAACTGAAGTGGTATAAGCTGGATTAAATTGTAGTCCAACAGAACAAGGCATAAAACTTTCAGTAGAATCAGTTCCCTAATTAAATTATAATTGATTTTTTTTGTTGTATTAGTTGTTAGCACATGCATTATCGTGTTCTATATGTTTGTGCAATTTTTTTCTGCTTAATTTCAATTGCTCTAAAATTTGAATATAAACATTGGTCTATTGTTGTTTAGGGTTCGTCGGTTAACATTATTCAATCATACTTTTATTAGGACAAGTCCAATGGTACTCTATAAATAGAGTAAATGCCATATTTGGAGTAGGGTTGTCCTTACTCCAAATATGGAGTAGGGTATGAATTACTCTAAATTTGGAGTAATCCATACCTTACTCTATATTTGGAGTTGATTATTTTAATATTACTTTTTACTCTTTATTATTTAATTATAATAATTGATTTGATGAAAGGTTTAAAATATTTATATAATAATAATAATAAAATATTGTTGGATGTAAAGATTATTTTTTAGAGTAGAAAAATGGAGTAATGAGTTAGAGTGAATTTACTGAAGTAATTGTAAAAATAGAGTAAATACTGTAAAAAAATAGAGTTTAAAGTAAAAGATATAGAGTAATGGATTGGACATGGCCTTAGAAGAACACGAGAAGCCTTATATTTGGATATTTTAGATAGTGGGATCCTTTGATTTCCATATGTTATACCTTATAAGAAACCCATCTTTTTTTTTGCAAATTTTGTGCGCCTAACGTACCTCAGGCGTGCCCCTTTTTTGTGCCTCGCCTTGAGGCGTGCCTAGCCCCCTGGCGCCTGGGTTGCGCCTAGCGCCTTAACAACTGTGCCTGCAGGTATACCCAAATTTTGGTACAACTGCTAATGAAGAGGTTTGTTGCTATTTTGATATGTTATTGCTCATAATCCATGTAGTAAGTCCTATTACTTTTTTTTGCTTTGCCATTATGTTTACTTTACTTATTTGTGTTTTTGCATATTCCCTTTTTATATTATTCAAGCTATATATTAGGTATTTGAAACTGAATTTTTTTAAACAGTCAATTATCTTGAGCTCACAATCAATCATCTAGTGACATCGATGCTCATAAGTGTCCAATGTGATAAAGATTGACATGTAACTTTGCAATTAACTTTGGTTCTCTACACTGATTTTGTTTTAGTGGTGCTACGTACTATATTGCCATTTGGGAGGAGAGGTTGTAATATATGACTATCTCTGAAGTTACTGGAACAAAGTAACTAGTACAAAGGTATGTATATATTTAATATTTTTGCCATGTAATATTTGGTTCTTGAGGTGTTTTAGTTGGATAGATAATGTAATTTGTCATGCTGCCAATTTTGACTATTTGCATTATACTCTACACTAGTAAATATTTAGTTCATTATGAACTCATGATGTTGTGCCTTTCATGGCTAATGAGGTATCTCTTAGAGGTGCATTTTAGTAAGTATATTAAGCATGCCATGGCCCTATTCATGTTCTTTCCTCTGAGATTTGGCTTCATTAGAATCCTATAGAAATAATAAATCTCTTATCTAAATAGTACTCTCTTTCTCTTTTTCTTTTTTGCCTTTCCCTAGTATTTGGTGAGGCCCTATATGAATCATTATTATCTTTTTACAAGTCATGTAATTCATAATAAAATCACTGATGAGCTAAGTCAGGTTCCAGTTTTTTTTTGTTGAAAGGAAGCTTTGGTTCAAAATCAATGAACTACGTATTCTTTCGGAGTTAATTTTTTATTTTTCTTCTGGTCTTTTAAAGTTTGTTGCACCTGAAACTTATAAATGTGTGGTACTTATGCATACTGAAAAAAAAGCCTATGTAGTAAAACTTAATTTCTTCCTTTTTTTGTTTTAGTTTTCGTTATAGAAAAATAGCAGAACTTGTAGAGTTGAAGTGCGTGAAGGTAAACATGAATTCCAAATGGAAAAGGTATTTTTCTTGCTCTCTCTTCAATTACTAAAAGTTTATGAGCCTGTTAGAAAGTCAATAGAACTCGTGTACATTCTTAAAAACTCAAAGACTACATGTGCAACTAGTTGTGTTTAATGTGCATAATTATTTGTCATATGAGCACTATCACTCTTTATCTCATGCTGTATCATATAATCATCTATCTACATCACATAGATCATATCCTTTTGACCTTGTGGTAGAAGCAAAACCTGAGACATATTTAGATGCATCTAAGAGTATACCTTGATTTGTCTTAAAATATCATTAGTGTTCCTTTTTTGTTGACTCCTATTTATTTTACTTGTATTGGAAACTCTTGTTATGCATAATGGTCCCATTTTTCTATCTTGTAAAGTTTTTTCATTTTCATTGTATACTTCTTTACATATAGAAATATATATTTGCACTTTGTTTACTAACATTTGTCTATGAATCTTAGCTTAGATAAGATAATTATAGCTTAGATAAGTGAATTTAGTGATAATAAAGCTTTTGTATTTTTTTTATATAATACATAGCAGCTCCCTTCAATCCAAATAATATATTATGTTTTTTTTATTTTTTGAATTACACATTCTGCAAGGGATTTTGCAACGGAATTGTACTTGCAAATCTGCAAGAAGGTATTATGCAGGGGAATTTGTACTTGCAAATCTGCAAGTAGAAATGCAAGTGAAATGTACTTACAGATCTGTAATGGAATCTGCAATGTAAACATATTCCGTTGCAAACCTGCAACAGAATAATAATCACTTGCAAATCAATCTGTAAGCGCGTATATTGTAACGGAATCGATACCGTTGCAAATCCGTTGCAAAAGAGCTTCTGCAACAGAATTCCCGTTGCAGATTCCGTTGTAGATCACTTATTTTCTTGTAGTGGGGGTTCCCGGGTCTGTCTAGCTTAGGGGTGAGTTTTCCTACGGATAGACCTATGTGAAGTAATCGATGAATTATCTAGCTAAAGTGTTCCAGAATGACCTCTAGTAGAATGTTAGCCCCTTGTACCAGATAATTGCTTTTTCTCAGAGAGTCAGATGGAACCTCTTTAGCCAATGTACGTATGAATGTACCCATTGTTCATCATTTGGACAAATTCACAAATGTGGGGGCATGGCCTTATGTTTCGGTTGTAGAATATGGGATAAACTTCCCTTAAATTCTGGCTCAAGCTGATTCATTTTCTGCACGGATCCTCTCTATGATGTACTCCTGAGAAGGCTCTATCCCCTCTTCTTAAATTATATTAATGACGTGCTCACTGCCTGAGTTAAAGTCTGTAAAGTCTCTGGAATCGTCACTTACTATAGACCATAAGGTGCCTAGGGAGTCATGCTCTAAAGAGGAGGCATAGCTCTCAGCACCATCATAATTGACCATCATACCATTGGGGAAGGGGGCCTAGTATTTGAAATCTTCTGGTAAGTGATTTAGTTTATCGCCTGAAAAGACCTCTGATTTGCATCCCAAGTTATCTACGTCGCTTTCATCTTTGTGACCTGATTCACTAGAGTCCATAAATTCTTCTACTTCTTCATCTAAATCCTTGAAAGGCTATTGCCCATTCCATGGTTCAAAGACCCAGTTTGGTATATGTTGAGCTGGGATATCGTCATCAGAATCTTCTTCCAAATCCTCCTTGTAATCTTCCTCGGGGTCTTCTTCGAGATCTTCCTCAGGATCTTCTTCATTCATTTCAACCTCGACCCCTGTGATAGCCTCACAAAAGTCAGAGACCACTCCTTGTATGCTGGCGAATGTTTCCTCTACACGGACACCATATGTTGTAATGTCAGCATAGATCCCTTCAAACAGATCTCGTAATTCGATGCTCACTTGGTTTCTGCAGTTCATTTCTGATGCCACATCTACACAAAGTTTGGTAAGTGGGTTCGGTGTCACTTCATTCAGGTTAGTGCCGAGGTACCTTTGCTGGTCCCTGTGATCACTCCAATCTTATTTAAGGTCATATAACTCTTTATTTTCTAGGCGTGCTGCTCCGAAAGAGCTCCCAAATTCGAACAAATTTATTCCAACGTAATTCAGACTCATGTAATCCGGGGGAGTATACATGGGGGGTTATGGAGGAGGAATATCTTGCCAACCAGCATTGTATTGGTCTATTTATGGTGCCAACCACCAGTAAAGCATATCTAGGTATGGTTGAGATGCCCTGAAGTAGTGGAGGAAAGACCTCTCCATAAAGTACCAGTTCCGTCGACCTTCTATTGGCATTATATCGTACCAGTCCATGGCTGGTCCTTCTAAGAACCTGGGGAATTGAGGTGCAAAACCCATCATGGCTATCCCTTGTTCACGCATAAATTGGACGAATTCTTCTATATGCTCATTCAAGTTAGAGTCTCCTTGGTATATGAGGTGTGGTGGCACTTGGTATTGATCGAGCCCTTATCTTCTCATCCTTAAGGCATACTGATCAACTATGTGGATAATTTCTATATTGTCAAAAATCATGTTGTCCCCCCATCCCAGGTCATGTCGGATGTTATCTGTCACATCAATACCATATTAGTCGGGTTCTACCTGAACATTGATAGCATTTATTGTAGCCTTAAAGTTTGGCGGGGGATTAGTCTGCGTGCTTGGTTTCTTCTTAAGCTCTTTCATTCTCCCATCGGCTATCATCTGTTGTAGATCTTTTATTAGCCAGGTGCATTCATTAGGACAGTTCTCCTTGATGATATGATAGGCACAAAAGTTGTCTTTTTCTATCATAGCAAGCGGAGCGAATGGCTTAATGCTCTGGAGTTAGTTAGACTTCCTCAGTTTGGTGAATATCTATGACAGTTATTCTACCCATGGGGAGATAGATTGGTGAGTCCACACCTGAGTGGCTGCTACAACCTTGGCTGGAGCCTTTGAGGACTCGAAACTGCCTTGTTTGGAGGGTCCACCCTTTTCCCAGTATCGAGGTTTAGTATAAGCCTGTTGTTCTTCTTCTTTGCCTGATCCTCTTCCTCGTACTTTTCTAGTCTCTTGGCACATTCCACCATGTTGTTAAAGGTGTCGAATCTTTTCATTTTCATTTTATCCTAGTATTTCAGGCTAGAGCCTTCAACAAGCTTCACTATTAGGGCATCTTGGTCAGGTGCCCCAGTTACGAGCACACGAACAGCCATCCACCTCAGGTAAAATTCTTCAAATGACTCATTTGGCCATTGTTTGATCCTTTCAAGGTCTTGCAAGGTAGTTTTGACATTCAAATTGAAGGTTTAATTCTCTAGGAATGTCAAGCATAGCTTTCTCCAATCGAATTTCACGTCCGTTGGCATTCTCATGTACCACTCAGAAGCCGGTCCACGTAGGGTTGCTTGAAATAGATTGACTATATGAACCTTAAGGGTGTTTATGCTAGTCATTATTCGAAGATAACTTTCCACATGCGCATAGGGAGGCCCAGTACCAGCATATGGGGCCATATAAGGCATCACAAAGTTAGCCGAAAAGGGCTTCTGATTCCTTTGGCAAGAATTGGTCAATATCCACATATTGCTCGATGGAGGGAGCAATAGATTTATCTTTGGTGGGGGACAGCTTCTCCATATCTGCCATCTTTACCTTTAATATTGCTATCTCGACCTCTTGATCTTGGGTTTTTTGAGCATTAGCAGCGCTCAGCCTTTCCCAAACATCACGAAATTATGGGGCATCAAGAATCCTTTTAAAGGACTATCCAACTGCATCATCATCTGCCATTGCGATTTTAAGTTCTAGATTGGTGAAAATTCTGGCCAGAGATTTGATTGGTGGTAGGGGTGTGACTTTCAATTTTCCCATAATATGTCTTAACCTCCTTTTCTCTCGCTTCCAACCTGAAAATGCAAGAGATCCAGCGTTAGTAAATGTATCGGGTGTGGCTCTAAGCCCTTGTTACCTTAGCCTGTTGGGATGCATGAATGGATGAATGAATGTACGAATGAATGAATGAATGAATAGGTATAACCAAATAATAAGGGGTAGGGTGCAATCCGATTGTTCGAGGAGCAATCGGCGAGGGAGTCTCTAACATTCACAGAATATTACAAACAAACGGTTCAAAGACCAGCGGGGGTGAGTTCAACTTTGTTTTGACTCGGCAGTCGAGGGTGAACTGACTCACCGGTCACTCGAAAAGGGTTTGACTCATTAGTCCAAGGGTGATCTGACTTACTGGTCACTCGAAAAGGGTTGACTCATTGGTCCAAGGGGGAGCTGACTCGCTGATCACTTGAAAAGGGTTGACTCATTGGTCCAAGGGTGAGCTGATTCGCTGGTCACTCAAAAAGGGTTAACTCATTAGTCTAAGGGAGAGCTGACTCGCTAGTCACTCGAAAAGGGTTGACTAATTGGTCCAAGGATGAGCTGACTCGTTGGTCACTCGAAAGGGGTTGACTCATTGGTCTAAGGGTGAGCTGACTCGTTGGTCACTCGAAAGGGGTAGACTCATTGGTCCAAGGGTGAGCTAACTCGCTGGTCACTCAAAAAGGGTTAACTCATTGGTCCAAGGGTGAGCTTACTCATTGGTCACTCGAAGGGGGTTGACTTATTGGTCAAAGGGTGAGCTGACTCGCTGGTCACTTAAAAGGGGTTAACTCAATAGTCCAAGGGTGAGCTAACTCGCTAGTCACTCAAAAAGGGTTGACTCATTGGTGCAAGGGTGAGCTGACTAGATGGTCACTCAAAAAGGTTTGACTAATTGGTCCAAGGGTAAGCTGACTCGTTGGTCACTCAAAAGGGGTTAACTTACTGGTCCAAGGGTGAGCTGACTCGCTGGTCATTCAAAAGGGGTTGACTCATTGGTCCAAGGGTGAGCTGACTCGTTAGTCACTCGAAAGGGGTTGACTCACTGGTCCAAGGGTGAGCTGACTCACTAGTCACTTAAAAGGGGTTGACTCATTGGTCCTAGGTAAGTTGACTTGATGGTCACTCGATGTTTTGCATATTTTGACTCATGTGTTGAGCCTAGGTAGATTCACTAGTCTTGGGTTTTTCTGACTCATGGACTGAGCCTAAATGGACTCACTAGTCTCGATTATTTTAGCTCATGGGCTAAGCCTAGGTGGACTCACTGGTCTCAGGCTATTTCGGCTCATGGGTTGAGCTTAGGTGGACTCACTTGTCTCGGTCGGCTCTAAGTTCCTATAGCTAGGGAAATAGAATGGTATGTCACACACCAATGTTATGGCTGCACAAAGATGTCGTTACTTTTCACACAATCGGGATGTTCATTTTTAGTTTATTTATATTTAATAAACTTGCATAGGTAGCAAACGGTTAGATTGTTCCTACCGCCCTTTTAACTCCATTTGGTTACTTCGCTTTAAAGCCAACGAGGGGCTTAGCGAAGTCTGCTCGCGTGCGCTCATGGTTTTTGGGTAGTCCTATGGGGAAGTCTCTATGGTTCATCTATATATGGGTTTCGGTCTCAGGATTGGGTGTAATTGGGGTACCCTGTGCCTTTGTGTAACGAGTCCTAGTGGACCTAAGCAAACCAAAGGAAACTTTTCCACGTATAATATACTCGGGTAGTCTTGCCCTTAAACGAGCAAGGTCCTCGTACGTTACGTAAGGGATGTGATTGGATCCATACCCCTCAAGCCCTAAGCGAACTTGGAGATACTTCACCAAAAGACACCTAAATTGGTTTAGGGGTAAAGAATGCAGATGCTATGTAATCCTAAAATTTGTGTAATGTCGAAATTACCACATTCTGTAATTCCAAAATTTAATTTGAACAATATTTTAATTATTATGTCAAGAAAGAATTTTTTTAAAAAAATTGGGTTTTTATAAAAGTAATAGATTCCTAGCGGAGTCGCCTATGTGAGCGGGCTGACGTTTTCGGGCCTGGTTGTGCATGCGGAGTGCAGTGCTCGGGGCGCATTTTGGTTTAAGAAAATCCGATTTGCCTAAATGCAGTGACTCTATGTAAACCAAAAATGTGATTATATTGAGAAATATATTTACATATTTTTATTAAAAAATGTATTTTTAAAATAAAGCATTTTTACTTTATTTAAAAATAAAATAGAGTCACCACCTGGTTCAGCTCTACCGGGAATTATGGTATACTGATCTGAAATGGGATTTTTATACCGAAAAGGAAATGAGACTTTGAGCTTTTACATAATAGTTACTCATATTGTTCAAATTGTTTGTGTTAATTTTGGAATTATACTTAATGTAGTAATTTTTTCATTACAATAGCTTTATTTAAGAAATAAATTCAAGAAATAATTGAGCATTATAATGGCATAATAAATTTATATTTTCTATCGAAATTTTGGTAGTGTAATGACAGCGTTTGGGTTTCAGCCCGCAAACTCGGATAGAGTTTCCCCACGTTCTCGACTTTTCATCCGTACATGCGAGCTTATTTACACATATTATAGTTTAAGTGGCTCCAGTGTCTCACTTAACCAGAAAAATAGAATGCAATGTGCAATAATAAATAACAGAAATGAATTTTAAAGTTGGGCTTACAGCCAATCACCCTCAGTTTATCTTTTCGTCTGTCCAGGATGGCTTGAGAGCCGGTGCAGGACCGAAGTTGTCAGAGGTTAGATTATGGAAAATAGGTTTAACCCAAGTTATGGCTATAATCTTGGATTATTCCTATAGGAAATAGAGAGATTTGAGTAAAATCTTGTCGTTTTTAGATCGAAGATCACTGTGAGATCTTGATCTAAAAAGACAGAAAATGAGCTTATACCGGGTACCCGTGATGAAGCTCGGATTTGAGAGCATTTTGACAGAGATTTGGGGCTTTTGAGTCTCCCGAAACTGAAAAAGGATACAATGGTAATTTTGGGATTTTCCAAAATTTCCATCTCTTCCAAAATGAGGGGGCGAGTCCCTATTTATAATGGGGTGATACTTAGCCGGCGGACTTATTATATAGGTACTTAGCCGGCGGGCTAATTACCAATCTGATAAGATTTTACATCAGATCCCTTAAAATCTTGTCAGATCTCGTTAAGATTTGATTTTTTTTACTGTGGATATGTAATCGCCCGACGGGATGATTACCCACATTTGACCAAATTTTGACTTTTTGATTTTTCAGTAGAAAATACTAAATCGGAGGTTCCCTGAAACATGGAACTTTGAATTTTGGATTTTGGATGTCAATTCTGTCCTTTTTGGCTCTTTTTTCTGATCACTGAACGAAATAGGCGTAATTCCTCATCGAACCGGAACATACCTATACTAACACCAATTTAAATTATGTGGACTAGTGTGTGTGCGCGCGCGCGTATATATATATATATATATATATATATAATCTCCTACTAGTAATTATAAAACGAATATGGTCGCCGTATACAAACCCCACGACGGCCACCGTCCATCCTCTGTAACTGAATGTTGCCACTATCCACATTCTTTTGTTCAAATATTTTCTTCGGTCCAAGCTTTGATTGTACGTGTATTTTAGTAATTTTAAAACAATTTCAATAGTTGATTGTACCCATGAATTCATTTTGTAGGTTGTGTTATCTATTGAATCTAAGGAAGAAAAGATGAGAAGAGAAGGGTTAACTAGTATTTCTTCTACATATAAAGGAATTGAAACTTTAGTAATTGAATGGTTGTGTTTGGGTAAAATTAATGGATTTGGATTCTCTAAAGTTAAGAAATGCTAAAGTTGTATGTTTCAGTCAATCTCAGCCCTTTATTTTTTTTTTGAAAAATAATGGATTAAATTAATGCTAAAGGAGATGGGTAACACACAACGGTGGCGAGTCCAACCAAACCCTCATTACCTCATCATGGAAAACTAATCTAGAAACCAAATGAGCTAAAATATTAGCCTCTCTGCGAATGGAGTTAAAGACGTAAGCAACAAAAGATTGTTGTAATTGTAACAATAGATGAAAAGTAAGAGTAACCTGATTCATGACTTATTGAGGACTCCAAGAGAATGCGATTATCCATTTTGAGTACAACATGGGTGAAACCCATTTCTTTTAACCATGAGAGAGCCTCCTGTACTGACATCGCTTCTGCATTCAAGATGAAAGTTTGTGATGGCATGTAACCTGATTTTGCGCCAATGAATTCCCCACTCGCATTACTAGCACTAAAGCCATAACACACAGAATTCCCTGAGCTGAAAACCACTGCATCAGTATTACATTTGACAAAGAGAATAACATGAGCTTCCCATTGCTGAACTATAGCTGACGCCCCACCTTGCCCCTGCGTTTGCTGATGTGCGCCTGCCGCCGATGCACTGCAAGCCTACTGCCATTGAGCACATTCCGATGCGATCCCTATGCACAAAGATTGGGGCGAGGTGTAATGATTTTGCCACACAACCTTGTTCCGACTCCACCAAATATACCAAAGCAAATAGAACAGCTACTGCTGTAGCTGAGATGGAAAATTATATAACCAATTATCGATCAATGTCATAAACAATTCAAAGGAATAACAATATTACAGTCAAAAGTTCCCCAAACACGCTAGCAAATACACATTCAAACAATATATGGGCGGTTGTTTCAGACTCTGAAAAGAAAATAGGACATAAATCATTATCCACGGCCTTCCTTTGTAACAAGTTCCTTTTTGTTGGCATAATATCGGTAATCATCCTCCAAAGAAAGACACAGAGTTTCAATGGTAACTTTAGATTCCATATAAGATTCCACCTGAAAGTCGATAGAAGTAACTATTCGGTCCGTGCCATAGATAGAGCTTGATATGCACTTTTAACCATATAAATTCCTCACGGTTCATGTGGCTATAAGGGTGTATCCATTCCCGGTTTGACAGGTGACGGTGTTCGCTCAATGAACTGAATTTCAGTCTCATCAAACCATTCGCTAATTACATATTAGTTCCAAGCGTTGTCCAGAATTATATCACACACCATAAGGTCATCTAGTCTCAGACCATCATTCCCTACCAAAATATGATGATCAGCCGAATTCAACCAAGCATCAAGCACTAGCCAAGTTCGGTTTCTATCGCCAATGTGCCATCGGACCTGCTCTTTGAAAAAAGGCATAGCAGAATAAATGCTTCTCCAAATATAGCTTGGAGCAGTGACCCATTTCTGAAATATTTAGCCCCAAATACTCGACTAACCAAAGAGTTAGGAAACATAAGGAAACACCATAGCTATTTTGCAAGTAAAGTCATATTGAAATCCATCAAATTTCTGAACCCAATTACTGCTACCTTCTTTGGCCTACATAATAACTCCCATCTTTGCCAATGAATGCCTCTTCTATCCCTATTATTCGAAGCCCACCAGAAAGAGTTCAACATTTTATGTATCGATTCACATAAGGAATGTGGCAATCTGAATAAGGATATGAGATAGGTTGGGATCAATTGTAAGACAGATTTGTAAGAGTTTCACACCCCCCCCCCAACTCAAAAATCTATTTTTCCTTAAATTTATCCTCTTCCAAATCCTGTCCCGAATAAAACCAAAAATGCAACCTTAATCCGCCCCACCCCCATTGGCATCCCTAAGTACATACTACCATCGTTCGACTGGGAAACTCTGAAGAAATTACAAATCAAAGACTTACTTATGTCATTAAGATTCGTGCTAAAAGATATTGATGATTTACTAAAATTAATCATTTGACCCGATGCATGCTCATACTCAAGTAAGCAGTCCTTTATAGCTTGACATTCTCTTAAATGAGCACGAAAGAATAAGAAACTATCATCAGCAAATAACAAATGGGAGATAACAGGAGCATCTTGGGCAACACTACATCCTTGTATTCGACCTTGATTCTCCAGACTAGTTAGGGCAGCCGACAAGCCTTAGGCACAAATAATGTATAAGTAACGAGATATAGGATCCCCTTGACATAGGCCCCTTTGTGGGCTTACCATTCCAAACTGTCTCCCACTAGTACAAAATGAATAACGCACTGATGATAAGCAAATTTGCATCCAACGGATCCACAAGTCACTAAAACCCATCCTACGAAGTACCGCATTAACGTAAGGCCATTCAATCCGGTCATATGCCTTGGCCATATCAAGCTTAAGAGCGACGTATCCATTATATCCTATAGTCTTTTTATACAAGAAATGACCAACCTCATAGGCAATCATATCATTGTCTGAGATTAATCTACCAGGGATGAAAGCACTCTGGTTTTCAGACACCACATCATGTAGCACACTTTTAAGCATACTTGCAAGTACCTTTGAAATGATATGATAAAGGACATTGTAGAAAGCTATAGGTCTAAAATCAAAAATTTTTGAGGCACTTTTTATTTTCGAAATAAGCACAACATTTGTAAAATAAATTAGGTGGAAGCATAGAATCACGTAAGGCATTTTTAACAAAAAGAAACACATCATCACCAATGATATCCAAGTAAGTCTGATAAAAACCTAGATTAAAGCCGTCAGTTCTAGGAGCTTTGTCCTAGTGCATTCCAAAAATAGAATTACGAACCTCCTCCTTCGAAACTAGCACACATAAAGCCCGATTTTGTGCATCTGAGATACGGCTCTCAATGTGCTCCACAATGCCCATGTGTAAAGTGTCCACTCTTATAAAGAGCTATTGATAAAAGTCAAGAATATGTTCCTGCAAGCCAACCCCTAACTCAAGCCTGTTCTCGTCCTTATCAAGCAAAAAATCTATCATGTTCTTTCTTCTTCTAGCTGAGGCATAATTATGAAAGAACCGTGTGTTGTTATCACCACATTAGAGCCATTTTATCTTAGCCCTTTGTTTCCAGTAAATCTCCCTTTCTTTATATAAGGAATTCAGCTGAGAGCATGCTTCTATATAAGTAGCGGTGGAAATTGGGTCAAACTGGTTACGAAGAGCCATCACCTTACGTCGGCACCCCTCAATCTGCTGCTGAAATCTATCCCTTTATCGTGTACTCAATTCCTATAACTTACGAGAAAATTGATTCAACTTCTCACCCATATAATCGTCCACACCAGCCCAACACTGCCGGACCGTAATCCTATAATCTTACGACAAAGCCCACTCATTACTAAACCTAAAAATTCTAATTGGGGCGATTGCCTTGCAAGGTATACAACAACCACATTATGATCACTCTGAGCCATCAACTCGTGTCTGACCAAGTACTGAGGGTATAGCCAAATCCATGCCTTATTAGCATTCCCCCGATCAAGTCGTTCTCTCAGAACCACTTCACCAAAGCGCTTCCTCTCCCAAGTAAAAGGATAACCATTATAACCCACATATGAGAGATTGCAATCTTGTAAATCTTGTTAAAAATTTGCAATTAGAATGGGTGGATAAGGCTACCCGCCAATCTGCTCATTAGAGCTTAAGATTTCATTAAAATCACCCATGATAATCCATGGCCTACTATTACCACAAGCTAACTGCTGTAACGATTCCAAGATTGGTAGCGTAAATGCCGTAAAGTGTTCCCATAAAAGCCAGTGAAATGCTAAATTCTGTTCCCTAAATCTAGGTCTACATCAATATGAGATATATTGTAGCTCTTTAGGCGAACAACAACACCTGAGTCCCATATCAGCGGAAGTCCATAGCCTGAACCTTCCCCACGAACCACAAATGTGCTAGAGTAGCCCATCTGACTTCTAACACTCTCTACTCATTCCCGAGAACATCGCACTTCTGACCAAAAAAATAAAACAGGTCGAACACGGGCCACCTATCGTTTGAGCTCTTAAATTATTGTAGAGGGGCCCAAACTACAATAGTTCTAACTAATGAGACTCATGCCTGTCGGCGGTTCTGCATTATGCTAGAACCCACCTCCAAGGATAAAAAAGGTATACTTGAAATCACACCAACACCAATCAAGTTAGACACATTACTGTCACCCTCCGTACGCCTCCTCTTCAAATCCATCATGCATTCCATGTCATCCATTGTTTTATCTCTACCAATTATAAAAGTGCAGTAAACAATCTCTCATTTGAAGGAATCACATCTCGGCTTACAGCCACTACTATAACTTCATCACCATATTGCACTACTACCACTTGCCTCTCCATATTTGTATCAGTTGAAACCCCATTATTGTTAGCCTTAGGCACCATTCTCTCACTAAATTTAGGCACATCCTCCTTCAATTCCCTAACCCTCTCAATGTAAGCCTCTCTTGCGCTAGTTTTCAACCACTTATCACCCAAGCCCTTATTATTCTGCTTCCTTACAGCTCTAATAGATGAATCAAAGTTTAAACCATGTTTATCCGGGTCAGCGTTAAATTTTGACTCACAGAATTTATCCCCATGACCTATTATTCAATAAAAATGCAGAAGCTAGGAAGCCTCTCATACTTAAAATGAATAACAGTCCACTCACCACTAGCTCTTTTAATCCTCCACTTCATTTTTAGAGGTTAGGTAATATCAACCTGGACCCGAAGTCTCATAAACTCCTTCCATCCCCCATTAAACGAGTTTGGGTCAGGTTTTACATACTGCCCCATATAGTCTCCAATTTTTACAACCATCTTTTTAGTCCAAAATATTGTCGAAAGATCATATATCTGAATCCAGAAGTCCACAAACCTCATCGAAACTGACAACGGTGATACTGTTGGAAATGTTGGTGTGCCCTGGTTCCCAGGCATTGGTTCTTTCATTATGTATATGCTAATGGTGTCACATTATAAAGGCAATAATCTACTGCATATATATCTTATGATATAATATGAGTAGAGTATCCATTGATTGATAATCATAAATGTCCCGAGTCTGTTTTAATCATGGGAATGAATAAAATGAAAGGCTTGTACGTTGGATGACCTATAGCAATGTAGTTGCTATGTCACTTGGTAAGTAGATCATGAACATAGGCATATGTTAAGAACATAGGGCTAGATCGATCCACAGAGCAAGGTCACATGGTTGTATGTCATAGACAGTTTCCTGAGTAGGTCTCAATAGTCCTCAAACTTGATTTCGACATATTTGTTAATGTGGAAGTGGGTATGCTATGGCATATTACTAATGGGTCCTTAAATATTGGATTACAAGTACAGGTATGCTCGGTGTATTTCATAACCTTATTAACAGTAGTGTTGAAGTGATAGGATTGCCATTCGGTTTAATAAACTGAAATGAATCACCGCCCACTTGATGAATAAAAGGGATAAGGACGTCCAATAAGTCATTGACTTATTATATCATTTCTGGATCAAGAAATAAGATTAACTGCATAAGAGGGTGACAAGCACCATCCCTCTTATTCATCATATCGATGTCAGCTGGCAAAGGACTTTGTGAGATAACTACTGTGTTCAGTATCTTTTAGAGATGACTGTACTCTGTCCTAATTGGGGGCTGTAATGATTTGCTAGAATCCGCTTACAGTCTATGGGTGAATCCTATTGCCAACATATGGACAGACCCAAATGATCATGCACTTAGAACTACTGATCGGGGATTCCTTGTACATGCAATGTTACAAGACTAGATGAAGAATTGATTATTAATTAATTGATATGTCAAGTCAATGTAATTGAATAATCTATTTAACTCTAAGAAATTAATTTAGTTTATGGTTTAATATAATGTAATTTATATTATTCATTAAAGTTAAATTGAGTTGATTAAATCTATTTACAAATGGTATTTATTTAATTAAAAATTAAATAAATTCATATGTCAAATAATTTAATTAAATAAATTTAATCAATAAAGATGACATATAAAATTAATTAATTAACTGGTTAAGTTGATTGAATTAATTTATAGTATGACATATAGTTTGATTAAATTGTAATGTTTTAATTCCGTCCATGGGGCTAATTTGTAAATTATAAAAAGATGCCAATTAAATTTTTTTAAGGAATTTAACCTTGGGGTTTAATTATTAAACTAGAATTCAAATGGGGCTAATTTATAATTAAAATTAACTTAACCCTAATTGACTAATTAGACTATACATGGAAAAAATCAAAACAAAATTAAAACCTAATTTCATAGATGAAAACGTGAGGCAGCCACCACCACTATATGCTCAACGTTTTCAATTTGGCTCTGGGGTTCTTGGAAATTTTTTTTGATTGTTCTTCGTCCATACGGCTAGCACCAGTCTCGATCAAGAGTAGTTCGTCCACGTGAGATTGGAGAGCTTCAACTTGCGAGCTTCATAGCATCTCTCTTAAGGAGACTTTACAAAGTAAGTTTTTATTTGTTAAATAATCGTTTTGAAACTATATCAATCGTTCTTGAAAAGATTCTATTCCGAATTCGAGGAAGTTTTAACTTGTAATTCCGCCTTCGCGGTTATATTTTCGATCGTAATTCCCTTTAATTGGTATCATGAGCGAGGTTGTTTCAAGAAGATTGATGGGTTTCTTGATTCCTTAAAGGTTTTCAATCTTAATAGGAAAAGTTTTGAATGAATTTCTTGAAATTTTGATATTGTTATTTATTCAATTTTAAAGATTCTCACGAAATGGTTTAATTTGACTTAAAGAAAGTTATATTAGATTTCAAGATTCAAAATGTTTTTCTGTTTTGATGAAAAAGGTTTAAGGAACTGTTCTTGAGGTTTTCGTAATTTTTCCTTAAGTTGATTAATGGACAAGATTAATTTATTAAATTAACGATTGTAATTAATCAGTGTTGAATTTAATCAAAAGATCAAGTTTGTTGATTAGTGAAAATATTCTACTCGGTAGAAAAGGTTTCGGAATCATTGATTTGGGTTTTATTATTTTCCCAAATTACTAGTTTGATCTTGGTGGTTAGGTTCTTGAGTTGTTATTTATGTTTATTAGGGTTTTGATTAATTGAATTTATTTAATTAATATAACATAATTAATAAATAACTGAATTTTAAAAAATAATTATTAAATAAAAAAATATTAGCACTGGACAGAATCGTTGGATTCTGCACAGCACCATTAGTGGCGTCCAAATTGGACCCTCATAGGCGTCCTTTTGGACGTCCACTGTGGACAGCAAGGCTGTCCACTTCGTGGACACTGCTGTCCACGGGACAGTGGGCCTGTTTTATGGGCTCACCGGTAAGAGGAGTTTCACAATAATTTTTAACCATTATTCGCTTTTATAAAACGGTTGAGCCGGATCGTGTTTTAAAATTATCGGGTATTTTAAATTTATCCGGGGCCCATAATTTAAGTCGGATTGTATATTAAATGAAGGAGCGTATTTAAAAATTCGAGGTTAAATTATAATGGTAGCAAAATTATTCCAAGTCCGTTTTGAAAGTTTCAAATGGCTGACCTCGAATTGAATTAAAATAAAGTTTCTGTTATTCTATTAATTCGGGGTCACAAATTATTAATATTTGAAATTATCCAAAGTCCGTTTTAAAGAATTTAAAGCGGCTGAACCAAATTGTATTAGAATAACATTCCTGTTATTTTGTTGATCAGGGTTCATAAATTCTAATATTTTAAAATTTTTAATTTTAATTTATTAGAATTTAAAAGTTTATCTTGTGGCATTTATATTCAATTTATAAGTTAATTATGTTAAATTTTGAAATTAGCCCAACAGACCGTGTTACCGGTCATAGTTGGAGTACTAAATTTTGAAATAGTGATGCCCTAATTCAAGTGGGAGCAAAATTGTGTATTTTGCAAAATGGTTGCTAAACCATTGGGCCTTAACAGGCTTTAGGTCACAATTGTCAAAGCCTAGCGATTTCACCAAGTATCTCGGCTAAATATAGTAGATGTAATTTTAATTGTCATGATCATGAATCATATTGGTGCATATAAGTGTGACGGTTGATTTGTTAAATTCACAATTGAGAATTTCATTGGTCCAAATGAGATTTGGTTTAAATATTCAATATTTGTTAATACCCGTAAAAATTCTAAATTATGCTTTTGTACATTGAACCTCATTTTATATATAGAATACGGATACATTGTATCAAAAATAATTACATGGACCCGATTCATATATAAGCTGACAATACTTTAATAATCCATAAAATATTGAGTCGCTTAAAAGTGTTTTCCAGATTCGTACCTGTGCCACCCATTGAAAGCTATTGTACCTTATGCTCATTAGGGTTCATTATGTTATCGATGGGCCGCGTAGGGTTAGAATACTTTGGTATGGCTAACATGTGGAATGGCGGTTTGACTCAATGGGTTTTTGTTCTAACTCAATTAGGCCCAGAACACAGATGGGTAAAGTACCAATACGCCTATCAACCAAGAGTCCTTTTGAGAAAAGGATTGAATAGTTTATCCTACCAGACATTCAATAATGGGTTTTTGTTCGAGCTCAGCTTGACTTATTGTTGAGGGTTGTGGATCTTGGAATAAAGCCAATAAAATCATCAACATAAATTAATCTAGATTAATTAATTTATTTAATGGCTTTAAAGACCTTTATTTTTAACTTTGTAATGATTATTCTGTTTAGAATAAGAAAAAAATTTCAGCAATAAAACGACCAATCATTCAAACTACAACACATCCTTAAAAGGATCGGCTAACTAGGCAACACTTCCTTGATTGGGCTCAAGAACTAGTGGATAGCTTTGAGACACAGATTGAAGGAATGTGTGGTAGATAGGCATAAGCCCATTGGTAGGGATACTATACCGGCCCAATTTGGGTGGTATGTAAATTCAAAAGGGGCAGCCGGGATGTGAAACACCTTGTGTTGGCTTGAAAGTTTGCCGAATTGTGCAAAAGATTAGAGGAGATACTAGCCTACGTTTTGATTAGATCTCTTAATGGGACGTTTTATGAGCAACTTTATCAAGAGAGGTTCTAAATCACTAAGGTGTTTTTGTCCTACAAGACGTATGCTATAACTCTATGAGTACTTATCTATAGAAGATGGAGAAACTCATTAAGGGTTTTGTTCATCTTAGTACACTAGTTTCATGAGAATTGATGGTTAGAACTGTCTTGGCCTTCCTATTTGAATCCTATGGCCATTTCATTATGAGCTACAAGCCATAGATGTGTATGACTATAGTTGAGCTGTAAGAGTTACTTGAGCTAACTAGGAGTTTGGTAAATAGGTCTCAACCAGAGTTGATGGTGGATAACTGATTCAACATTAGGGCATAGATGAGGCCTTGATATTTAATGGACTCATGACTAAAAATCAAGTTTAGTTTGTACTACATCCAAAGGATACTCTCATCAAATACAAGTAGATTGGAAACAGAATGAGATCATGTCCTCAACAACATGGGGGAGTTTATGAAAAGCATTGAACATTTTTCATAGTGGTATCTATGTTATAGATTTGATTATTTCTCATCAACATCACAAGTATTTGATACTAGATGTGGTTCTAACATTGATAATGTGCAAGAACTTAAGATGAGAGATAATTGGGATCTAGACAAGTGAATTCTCAAATCATAAATGGAGTTCAAGTAGCTGCCATTAAGATTAAAGAATGTCACTTAAAGATAGCAGTTAATTATTTTGATTCTTAAATGATAAAATTTTGTATTCACTTACAGTGAGAACTTTATTTCTATTTCAGTCAAGGATGATTTTAGATATTCAATTTTTCATTGATATGAATATAGTTGGTATATCTGAGAATTGTTATTCCTTAACTTAAATGTTAGGAATAGTCGTTTTCTTGAGTTGATCAAAATGAATTTGATCTATAACATAAATGCAAAAGGGATAAGCATGAGATGCTTGATCTAGTCTATATCCAAAAGTTATTTAGACTGAGTTAACAAGAAGTATATGGCTGAGTTTACTACAAGGAAAGCTTAGGATCATTTGATTGACAATCATCTGATCATATGAGTTATTTGAATACTTGGTGAAATAACGTAGAAGCTATCCAATAGACTTGTAGACGTAGCAAATCGCCTAGTGAGCCTGAAGTGTAGTGGAAGCATGTGTATGGCCTTAAGCGTATATGCTAGTCAACGAAGTTATTGAATGGGCGGCTAACATGATGGACCCAAAACGCAGTGGGTGTGTATATAAGTCCAAAAGCATAATAATTGGAGATACACACATTTCTTGGTTATCCTTGGAGATGAATTTTACTATCATAGCTAATGAAATTAGATCCATGGACCTTTATTATGTCAAGGACTTTGAGAATAAAGTTGAGAAATATATAGGTTATAATATCAAGGTTTTTGGTGTAACCAAGAATGCAAGCATATTAAAACCTAGTTTGAATTGTCTCCCAAGACCCGAACTGAGGACATATCTCATTTGACTACAGGTTAGCAACATCAAACTCAGATTGAGGCTACTGAAAGAGCACCATATGAAATATGTATAGGTTGAAACCTAATGTATCTTTCTTTAGATTTTGAAATTGTAAACTTTGTATCTAATGGTTGACATGAATTGAATATCTATGTCATGATATTGATGTCAGATTGGCACAAGAAAATCTACTTGAGCCTATTTGTGAACTACGCATAGGAAACCAACGGGTATTGCTGTTAGGAACTGACAGTCAGATTGAACATGCTCAACAGGCATAGAGGAAATTCAAAATTTTGTCTCTGTCCCCAGGAACTCCTATTAGTTGCATAAAAGTTAAATAAAGCCTTAACTAAATAATTCTCTACCTAGGTTAGCTTGTAAAAGGGCTAGGCATACCATAATTCTAAATTATATCCTACCATGTATATTTTATGCTAAGCATGTTATAACTCTAAGCTATAACCTAAGCATGTTATAATTCTAAGCTACAAACTAAGCATAAAATAAACTGAGCATGCATAACAACCTAAGCATATTATTAAGTCTAAAAATGTTTAAAGAAAAAGACCTAATAATAAAAAAAGAAAGAAAGAAAACTTACCAGTTGAAGCGTGCTTTAGTAGAACCTTCTTGCACAAGCCTCCAAACGCAGGATAACCAGTATGAGTATCCACATAAACCCCACCAACTAAAACCTCCCCGAGAGGAAGAACTAAGAATCCTCGAGTAGTTGCTAGACCACTCCAGAACCCTTACCTGAAAATATAAACTAGAGGTGCCCGAATAAATTCAGGCTCCTCAAAAATAACTTGCTTAATTACCCAAGAGATTAATCTTTGCGAATCTCAACTTAGGATTTACCTTTGAGCTTGGTGCAATTGAGGAGGGGGAGCATAGGAGCCTATTTATAGGCTTGGGGAAGCAATTTTGCTTCACCATTATCGATGTTGCACATCCCGTACGCGGGTTATGCCCGCGTGACCCGCGGGGATAACCCGCCCAGGCAGCATGCATAACACGCTATGTGTTCCACAAGGCAAGCCATTGCGGGCTTGCCTTGCGCTGCCGCGAGCAATGTCGAGCATTACTCGCGCACCTTTTGCTGCACTCCCGCGCACCTGAGCCTGTACAAAACACTTTTGTACTCTCGGTCCAATTTAACTCGCCCTGGCAAAATTCCCCATTTAATCCTTTTCAAATAAATATTTATTTTTTGACCCTAATAAATTAGTTACCGGTCAAAGATAAATTCCTTGGCTTATAAAATTGATATAATCAATTTAGTCAATTTATTCATGACCCTAATTAATTAGTTACCTGTCAAAAACAAATCCTTGGTCCAACCAAATAATAATCTAATTATCATCATGTTATATTTTCATAATAGAATAAATCTATGAGTTCTTTACTCAATTCGATTAAGGTCCAATGTGTGTGACCTTATATGACCCCGAAGTACTGAGCTGTTAAGGCTTAATCAACCCTTGTTCTAATGGAACCATTGGCTCGATGTTCTAGACCGTGAATAGAACTCGATTACCTTAAACAACTGTAGTACCCCTCTAGCAAGGGTCTACCATCCCCCATTACTCGGAACGTCATTTATGCTTATGACTTAATCCTGGTTAATGCAATAGTTATCCAGTGCGATAAATTCCTTCCATTCTTTAATCTTAGTACCATTTGGTTTATAGGGTTCGGTTAAAGTGTTAACCTACTAATAGCAAGGTTGCTCCAAGCTATCCTAGTTATTAACATGTTACCGAAGTATATTGCCTATTACCATAGTGTGTTTGACTAGAAACCATTTCTATCAAACACATACTCTAATCAGAGGTTTACGGCAATCATCACTTCAACAAGTATCCAGGTACAACTCCTTTAATATATCTTGAGTGATGGATTATTTCTGACTACTCAGCTTACCAACGTGCTGTCATTACTATACCCGTAATCACCCGTATCACCCTAAATTAATGAGTGCATAGTAATGACCCAAAGTACAGCAATAGTACCATACAAGGCAACTAGTATCTCAAGTATGAGGATATTCGCAAGGCCTATTGCATGAAGATAAAAACTAAAACATTGATATATATATATATATACCAAGTATTTATCTTACTGCGGTCTCCAATATATCTCCCAAATATATCCATGTGTCCTTAGGAGATTAACTACTTGGACCCTTTCCAAGAAAGTTGACCACATGCTAGTCTTTACGCTTCATCAATACCTTTTCTTGATGAAACTATGACTAGGGATAGTTTAGACATAATCATAATTGCACATGAAGCAGGTTCCATCAAATATAGTCCAACTATAATTTCTTTGACTTTATGCTATCATATGTCAAGGAATTTTCGTAAACATACATCATTGAATATATTTAACCAGCTATAATATATATACAAACATATCGATATAAATAAAAGATTAAATGCCTTTAATTATTAAACAAATTGTTCGTATTATTACATAATTAAAATATATCGCCCTAATTGCCTTAAGGGCATACATCATATCCAACAAACTCCCACTTGCACTAAGGCCAATTAGCCATATGTCTTAATTCATATGCTTTAACATACTGGTCATGTTTGACTTAAGTCAATGGCTTTATCAGACCATCCGTGAGGTTCTGATCAGTGGGAATATATTCTAGTCTTAATATCTTAGCATCAATAATCTCCCTAATTATATGATACTTTCTGGATACATGTTTACTTTTCTGATGAGACCGTGGTTCCTTTGCCTAGGCTATAGCACCATTGTTATCACAATACAAAGTAATTGGATCAACAGCCTCAGGCACCACACCGAAATCACCAATAAATCCCTTTAACCAGATAACTTCTTTTGCTGCTTGACATGCAGTAATGTATTCAGATTCCGTGGTTGAATCAATAGTAGTTTCTTGCTTAGAACTCTTCTAGCATACCGCCCCTCAATTTAACACATACACAAAACCTGACTGAGACTTAAAGTCATCCTTGTTAGATTGAAAACTCGTGTCAGTTTAACCTCTGATTGTGAAGTCACCTTCTCCATAGATCAAGAACTCATCCTTAGTCCTTCTCAAGCACTTAAGAGTTGCCTTGATGGCCATCCAGTGCTTATCACCTGGATCTGGCTGATATCTTCTCGTAAAGCTCAAAGCTTGAGAGACATCTGGCCTAGTACATATCATAGTATACATCATGGATCCTATCACGGATGCATAGGGTATATCCTTCATGCGCATTCTCTCCTGAGCTGTCTTTGGACACTCAACCTTAGATAGGTTAATCCCCTTTGTCATCGGGAGATAACCTTTCTTGGAATGCTCAAGGTTAAACCTATTCAATAACTTATCTATATATGTACTTTAAGAAAGTCCTAACAGCTTCTTTGATCTTTCCCTATCCTATTAGTGGAATTGCATTGACATACAATACTAAGAAAATAACTACACTGCTACTAACCTTCTTGTAAATACAGGGCTCATTAACGTTTGGAAAGAAATTTAGTTCACGGATTATCTGATTAAACCTTATATTCTAACTCCTTAATGTCTATTTAAGTCCATAAATGGATCTTTGCAGCTTGCATACCTTCGAGCCATTCTGAGATGTAAAACCTTGAGGTTGTGTAATACACACATCCCGGTCTAAATCCCTATCTAGGATTGCTGTTTTAACATCCATCTGCCAGATCTCATAATCATAATAAGCAGCAGTGGCGAGGAGTATCCTTATGGATTTAAGCATGGCTACCGGTGAGAAAGTTTCATCATAGTCAATACCTTCACGTTAACTATAACCTTACGCAACTAACCTTGCTTTATAGGTAATTACATTACCGTCCATGTCAGTCTTCTTCTTAAAGACCCATTTGCACCCAATTGGCCTAACCTCTTGTGGTGCATCAACCAAATTCCAAACCTGGTTCTCATACATGGAATCCATTTATGATTTCCTGGCTTTTAGCCATTTATCAGAATCTGAGCTTTTCATTGCCTCATCATATGTCCTTGGTTCATCATCCTCCATGAGATATAGTTCCTTATCATCAGTGATGATAAAACCTACATCTATCAGGACCCTTATAAACATGACCTGATCTTCGCAATGATTATGATTCGATGGGTTGTTCTTGGATCACACTTTCTAGTGTATCTAGAACGGGGTCAATTAGTTGATTATTTGTTTCTTTCCCTTGAACCTCCAGTTCAATATTGCTCCCACTGACTTTTGCAAGTAAGTGTTCCTTTTCTAAAAAGTGAGCATTCTGAGACACAATTGTTTCCTTTGGATATCTAATGAATAGACATTTGTCAGACTTGGCGTTCAGCTTATCTGATGCTATCCTCTTAACCATAGCAGGATAGCTCTATACTCTTAAATGACTTAGAGATGGCCTTTTATTAAACCATCTTTCATAAGGTGTAAAATCAACTAATTTAGAGGGTACTTTGTTTAAAACATAAACCGCGCTCTCTAGTGTGTATCCCCAAAAGGATTTACTGAGATCTGCATAGCTCATCATGGACCAAACCATATCTAATAAAGTCTGATTCCACCTTTCTGACACTCTATTGTGTTGGGCCGTATAAGGAGGGGTCGACTGGGGAACTATCCCATTTTCCTTTAGATAATCATGAAACTCCTGACTTAAGTATTCTCCTCCTCGATCCGATCGAAGTGTTTTAATACTTTTCTCAAGCTGTTTCTCTACTTTAGCTCTAAATAGTTTGAACTTTTCAAAACTCTTAGACTTGTGCTTCATTAAGTACAAATAACCGTATCATGAATAATCATCAATAAAGGTCATGAAGTAGGAGTATCGTCCTAGTTCCTGAACACTCATTGGACCACACACATCAGTATGTATAAGTTCCAATGTACTCGTGGCCCATTCACCCTTTCCTTGAAAGGGTAACTTTGTCATTTTTCCTCTTAAATAAGGTTCACAATCACCATAAGACTCCAAGTCTATTTGGCCTAAGTCTCCATGATTATGCAACTTGGTTAAGCAATCTTTGTTTATATGGCCTAACGACAATGCTATAAGTAGAAGGAATTCTCATTATCTAATTTAACTTTCTTCACATTGTTATATTGAAAACTTCTATTTTACTATTAAGAACATAAATGCCATCTTTCAACATTCCATAACCATAAAGAACATCATTCAAACAAATCTAATAATTATTATTCAAAAATTAAATCTCAAATCCTTCTGCTGCTAAACACGCAACAGATACAATATTCTTAGTAACACTTGGAATGTAGTAACAATTATTTAAAACTAAAATGATTCCACTTGGCAAAATAAGATTAAAGCCTCCTATGGATAATGCAGAAACTCTGGCTCCATTTCCCACCCATAGGTCCATTTCCCATGCATAGGGCCATCTCCCCTTTTACAAGTCTTCTACTATTCCTTAGTCCCTGCACAGAAGTACAGATATGAGAACCACATGCAGTATCTAATACCTAAGTGGATTGACGCTGAAAAGTAGCAAAATTTTCAATTATAAACATACCTAAGGTAGATGCATGTGCAGGCTTCTTCTTTAAATGCTCAGAAATAGGAGATTTGCAATCCCTCTTCCAATGTCCCAATTTCCCACATTGGAAGCAGACATACTTAGATGCCTTCTTTTCTTTCTTCTTTTTACTGATTCTTTTCTTGGCACCCAGTGACTGCTTCTTCTTCTTAGAAGCCTTGCCTTTTTCAACCAATAGTAGAGGTTTCTGATCGTTCTTGATATGAGGTTCTACTAATTTTTGTATGTTAATTAATTCAGGGATAGTAGAATTAATCTTATTCACGTAATAGTTAGTCATAAAGCCTAAGTAACTATCTGTCAAGGACATCAACACTAGGTCAATGCTCAAGTCTTGATTCATCTTGAATCTCAATCGATTCAGCTTCTCAAGGTATCCCAAGAGTTTCAGTGCATGCTGAGAGGTAGAGGTGCCAGCCTGCATCTTAGTTTCAAAAAGTAGCTTGGAGGTCTCATACCTCTCTGTCCTTTCCCGCTTCGAAAAGAGCTCTTCAAGATAGAGAACTATATCCTCCAAGGTCATGTTCTCATGTTCTTTCTAAAGCTCAGGATTCATGGACCCTAACATGATACACATGGTGGTCTCACTATCTTTCCTGTGCTTCAACCAGGCCTCATACTCCACATGATCCTCAACATCAGGTTCAACAGGGAAGATTTCACTTAGAACATAGGCAATTCCCTCGGATCTTAGAATAATTCTCATAGCTCAAAACCAATTAGAAAAGTTCAAGCCATTCAGTTTGGTGTCAAGTAACATACGGAGATTAACGTTGGAAGTCATTTTTAACCTATGATATAAGAAAAGAAAATGTTTAGATATTAGTTTAAGTATATGCATTTAATATAAGGTCTTTTAATTAAACACATGTGTCCTACTATTTTCTTCAAAA
Organism: Euphorbia pulcherrima; assembly: GCA_947683365.1. NCBI lineage: Eukaryota > Viridiplantae > Streptophyta > Magnoliopsida > Malpighiales > Euphorbiaceae > Euphorbia > Euphorbia pulcherrima. The sequence goes on from CANTUS010000008.1 coordinate 30,199,290, forward strand.
TTTAGAATAGCCCATTCTATTGAATTTGGGATTTTTAGCCCAGCTAAATTTCCTAGTAGGTAGCATCTATAACAAGTCTATTACAACCCCCAATTTTATGAGTTGAGTTGTATTAGTAAGTTATAGTTGGAATCCCATTCCATTTGCATTGCATGCAACTGCCAAACATTCAAGTTCCCTAATCCCAAGGGACTTGTGCTCTTATAACAGCATCTCGTTGAATATGTCGCAGATCTGGGCCTAGCCCCCAATTTTATAGTGGACTACCCCAGTTTCGTTAAGGCAGATCCTATCCCAAACTTTAAAACCAATCAATATGGGCTAGAAGGAATGCTTTGCATAGCACTTTGATAGCCCAAAGAGACCATGTTATAAATTTGAGTAAGGAAGACTATAACTTGCCTTAATATATTTACTTTGGGATTTTATTGGTGTTAAATAGCTCACCCAATCTAGGATTTTATCAGATGAACATATTTTTAATAACTTATATTAATTTAGGATATTTTAGAATTAATTTATAAGGTCCAACCTTAGGTGGGTTCAAGCTCTTTATTATAATTATTCCATCAATCTAGATTATATACAAAATAATTAACACTTTCATTTGTTAAATTTATATTGCATTTCCTTTAAGCTTTTATTCAATAAATTTAACTTGTTACTTTGTTATAGAAACATATATATGCACCATATTATATACAAGAAATAAATTAGTCCATATTAATCCCCCATTTCGTCAATTCAAGTTGCACCGATATAGGTTCCCAGGTAGGAGAGGTGCCCTTAAAGTGAGTAGACACCAAGTCCAATCCTTAGCCAGAACAAATATGGGCACAAACTTGAAGACCAATGGATTCTCCTAGACTAATAATTTCATTCTTCCAATTCATGTAAATTGGAAGCATCTATAACCCATGTAATTTAAATAAATTATTGAAACTTGTATAATTTGAGTAAGTTAAGCAGGCTTAAACAAAATTATTCATAACCATTTTCTAACCTTGAAATGAAAGGCACAAGTTCATATATATATATATTGTTCCAAACAATTAAATAAACAAATCATTTTAAATAGAAAGTAATATTCAGTTTGCTTCTAACTTAATTATGCACTAAATAGGCAGGCTCTAATACCACTATTGGGAACTGACAGTCAGATTGAACATGCATAACAGGCATGGCGGAAATTCAAAAATTTTTTCGTGTCCCCAGGAACTCCTATTAGTTGCATATAAATTAAATAAAGCCTTAACTAAATAATTCTCTACCTAGGTTAGCATGCAAAAGGGCTAGGCATACCATAATTCTAAATTATATCCTATCATGTATATTTTATGCTAAGCATGTTATAACTCTAAGCTATAACCTGAGCATGTTATAACTCTAAGCTATAACCTAAGCATAAAATAAAATAAGCATGCAAAACAACCTAAGAATATTAAGTCTAAAAAAGCTTAAAGAAAAAGACCTAATAATAAAAAGAGAAAGAAAGAAAGAAAGCTTACCAGTTGAAGCGTGCTTTAGCAGAACCTTCTTGCACAAGCCTTCAAGCATAGGATAGCTTGTATGAGTATCCACACAAACCCTACCAAACAAAACCTCCCCGAGAGGAAGAACTAAGCAGCCTCGAGTAGTTGCTAGACCACTCCAGAAGCCTCACCCAAAAATATAAACTAGAGGTGCCCGAATAAATTCAGGCTCCTAAAAAATAACTTGCTCAATTACCCGAGAGATTAATCTTTGTGAATCTAAACTTTGGATTTAGCTTTGATCTTGGTGCAATTGCAATGGGGGAGCATAGGAGCCTATTTATAGGCTTGGGGAAGCAATTTTGCTTCCCCATTACCAATGTTGCATAACCCATACGTGGGTTGTTCCATGGGTCACCATGACCCGCTGGCAAAACTAGCCTACACAGCGTGCATGGAACATTGTGTGTTCTGCAAGGCAAGCCCTTGTAGGCTTGCCTTGCATGCGAGCTGGGCCTCGTGGCCCATGCCAAGAGCCCAGCTCGCGCGCACCCTTATGGGTTGCGCATGTGCAGCCTATTTTCATGGGCTACCGCGAGCAATGCCTACCATTGCTCGCGTACCTTTTGATGCACTCCCGCGCACCTGAGTCTGTACAAAATACTTTTGTACTCGGTCCAATTTAAGTCACCCTGGCAAAATTCCCCTTTTAATTCTTTTTAAATAAATATTTATTTTTTGACCCTAATAAATTAGTTACCGGTCCAAGATAAATTCCTTAGCTTATAAAATTGATATAATCAATTTAGCCAATTTATTCATGACCCTAATTAATTTGTTAGCTGTCAAAAATAAATCCTTGGTCCAACTAAATAATAATCTAATTATCATCTGTTATATTTTCATAATAGAATAAATCTATTAGTTCTTTACTCAGTTCGATGAAGGTCCAATGTGTGTGACCTGATAGGATCCCAAAGTATTGAGCTGTTAAGGCTTAGCCAACCCTTGTTCTAATGGAACCAATGGCTTAATGTTCTAGACCGTGAATAGAACTTGATTACCTTAAACGACTGTAGTACGCCTCTAGCAAGGGTCTACCATCCCCTATTACTCAGAACATCATTTATGCTTATAACTTAATCCCGGTTAATGCAATAGTTATCTAGTGCTATAAATTCCTTCCATTCTTTAATCTTAGTACCATCTGGTTTATAGGGTTCGGTTAAAGTGTTAACCAACTAATAGCAAGGTTGCTCTAAGCTATCCTAGTTATTAACTTATTACCGAAGTATATTGCCTTTTACCATAGTGTGTTTGACTAGAAACCATTTCTATCAAACACATACTCTGATCAGAGGTTTATGGCAATCATCACTTCAACAAGTGGCCAGGTATAACTCCTTTAATATATTCAGAGCAATGGATTCTTTCTAACTACTCAACTTACCAACGTGTTGTCATCACTATACCCGTAATCACCCGTAACACCCTAAATTAATGAGTGTATAGTAATGACCCAAAGTATAGCAATAGTACCACACAAGGCAACTAGTATTAGAAGTATGAGGATATTTGCAAGGCTTATTGCATGAATGTAAACACTAACACATTGATATATATACCAAGTGTTTATCTTACAGCGGTCTCTAATATATCTCCTAGATAGATCCATGTGTCAAACTTAAGGCACCACCTTTAGTCCTTAGAAGATTAACTGCTTGGACCCTTTCCGAGAATGTTGATCACATGCTAGTCTTTCCGCTTCATCAATATCATTCCTTGATTAAACTATGACTAGGGATAGTTTAGACATAATTATAATTGCACATGAAGCAGGTTCCACCAAATGTAGTTCAACTATAATTTCTCTGACTTCATGCTGTGATATGTCAAGGATTTTTTGTAAACATACATCAATGAATATATTTAACCAGCTATAATATATATACAAACACATCGATATAAACAAAAGATTAAATGCCTTTATTAATTAAACAAATTATTCGTACTATTACATAATTAAGATATATCGCCCCAATTGCATTTAGGACATACATCATATCCAACAATTGCACCTACAACTCTGCCTAAACATAGTGTTTGAGGCTTGTAAGGGTGTTTTCCCAAAGGATGCAATTTTTTGAGAAAAGTAGTGGGAGCATGGTTGAACTTGTAAGTTCAAGGCACACAAATTCTGAAAGGACAAATCAGATTTTACATTTAAAATTCATGTGTTTGAAGCATAAGTTATAAAGACACAATTGCACTAAAAGGCATGTCGGTTCAATCACAAACTGGAGAAATGCAATTTTTCTCGAATGGTGATGACTCTTATCATATATCATGAGTAAGAGACTTAGAACCCATTGGAAGCTATTGAATCTTCAAGTAGTAATCTAATGATGCTTTTATAGACAATGTGTGTACGCGATGTTCATCAATAACGCGGTCACATTTCTAAATGTTTTATTGTGATAGTGTAGTTATGATTGGGTAGATTGAAAGTGGTTAGCTAAAGTTGTAGTGAACACTTTACAATGTAAGATTTAGCCAAAACCGTGACATTCTGGTTGGATAAAGATCTAAGTTGGTAGATTATATCCATGAGAATGACCTTTAGAATGGAAATCTATGAATTTAGATTTGATCCAATTGATTATGATCTATAAGATAGATTAAATCAAGTTATCCAATTGAGGCAAATCTATAGTGTTAGATTTGATCATGGATGTTGAGATCTATGAGGTAGATCGAATCAGTTTATACCTGAAGACAAAATGTATTTTTGATAAATGTTATGATTGCTGAAAGTTGTATAATGAGCTAAAAGCTCTATACAGTGTATTTGTTAATTCTATAATAGAAACTGAACATATAGTAGCAATGTGTTATAATAGGTGGAGGTGTTTGGATTAGAAAGTTCATAAGTAAGTTAGGATGGATGGATCCTAGATGAACTTGATGTTTTCCGTGACAAAAATAGGGGCCACTACATAAGCTATAGGGATCCAATCATAAGTTCAACATGTGTTCAGTATGTCTAAGACATGTCATTATATGTGATTGACACAAGAACAATTCTGTTGATCGTCTAACTAAAATTCCATCATGGATGGAGCTTTATGGATTAGGTCAAATCTATAAAGATTAGGGCAATGCCTACCATGAACTAGTTCAAGTGGGAGATTATTGGAAATGTTAGTGTGCCGTAGTTCCCAGGCATTGGTTCTTTCATATACTAATGGTGTCACATTATAAAGGCAATAATCTACTACATATATATCTTGTGCTATAATATGAGAAGAGTATCTACTGATTAATAATCATAAATGTCTCAAGTCTGTTTTAATCATGGGAATAAATAAAATGAAAGGCTTATATATTGGATGATCTATAGCAATGTAATTGCTATGTCTCTTGGTAAGTAGATCATGAACATAGGCACATGTTAAGAACATGGGGCTGGATCGATCCACACAGCAAGGTCACATGGTTGTATGTGATAGATAGTTTGCTGAGTAGGTCTCAATAGTCCTCAGACTTGATTTCACTTATTTGTTAATATGGAAGTGGGTATACTGTGGCATATTACTAATGGGTCCTTAAATATTGGATTACAGTACGGGTATGCTCGGTGTATTTCATAATTATATTAACAGTAGTGTTGAAGTGATAGGATTGCAATTCAATTTGATAAACTGAAATGAATCACCGCCCACTTGAAGAATAAAAGGGATAAGGACGTCCAATAAGCCATTGACTTATTTTACCATTTTATTTTGGATCAAGAAATAAGATGAACTACATAAGAGGGTGACGAGCACCATGCCTCTTGTTCATCATATCGATGTCAGCTGGCAAAGGACTTTATGAGATAATTACTGGGTTTAGTATCTTTTAGAGACAACTGTACTCTGTCCTAACTGGGGGCTGTAATGATTTGCTAGAATCCGCTTATAGTCTATGGGTGAATCCTATTGCCAACATATGGACATGCCCAAAGGATCATGCACTTAGAACTACTGATCTGGGATTCCTTGTACATGTAATGTTACAAGACTAGATGAAGAATTGTTATTAATTAACTGACATGTCAAGTCAATATAATTGAATAATCTATATAACTCCAAGAAATTAATTTAGTTTACGGTTTAATATAATGTAATTTATATTATTCATTAAAGTTAAATTGGGTTGATTAAATGTATTTGCATATGGTATTTATTTAATTGAAAATTAAATAAATTCATACGTCAAATAATTTAATTGAATAAATTCAATCTATAAAGTGGACATACAAAATTAATTAATTAACTAATTAAGTTGATTGAATTAATTTGTAGAATGAGATATAACTTGATTAAATTGTAATGTTTTAATTTTGTCCATAGGGTTAATTTGTAGATTATAATGCCAGATAAATTTGTTTAAGGAATTTAACCTTTGGCTTTAATTATTAAACTAGAATTTTAATGGGGCTAATTTATAATTAAAAATAACTTAACCTTAATTGACTAATTAGACTATAAATGGATGAAATTAAAACAAAATTAAAACCTAATTTCATAGATGAAAACGTGAGGCAGCCACCACCACTATATGCTCAACATTTTCAATTTGGCTTTGGGGTTCATGGAAATTTTCTTTGATTGTTCTTCGTCCATACGGCTAGCACCAGTCCCGATCGAGAGTAGTTCGTGCACGTGAGATTGAAGAGCTTCCACTTGCGAGCTTAATAGCATCTCTCTCAATGAGACTTTGCAGAGTAAGTTTGTATTTGTTAAATAATTGTTTTGAAACTTTATCAATCGTTCTTGAAAAGATCCTATTCTGAATTCGAGAAAATTTTAACTGGTAATTCTGCCTTCACGGTTATATTTTTGATCGCAATTTCCTTCAGATACACCCATCTCGATACGGTTAATAACCACCAGATTTTGCTCAAAAGACCACGGATCTTTAGATAGGATTGTCTCGTAATCAAGAACATAGAATAGACGAAGAGTATAAAGAAACGATTTGATTTCATTAATCTCCATCTGTTTAACTGGCCTCTATGCGCCTGCCATAACATCTTTGAAAGCCGTTGTTTTTAGCGGCCTGTCAACTATAAGTTTCGCAAGGATTATTCAGTTTTAATTGTCGGAATTCAGTTCTAGTGGTCTGTGTGGTCCACAGTGTTGTCAAATTTCAACCATTTAAACTCAATGAATGACTGAGATTAACTGAAATGTATAACTTTAGAGAATCTAAATCCAAAAGTTTGAGAATCTAAATCAAAAATTTTGATACTAGAAATATTCTTTGATGAAGAAGAATGGAAAGAGAAGAAGATGGGAATTCAAGGGCCGTCATTTTGTCACTTTTTCATCAAAACAAATACAACTCACTAGCCAAGAAAAGTCAACCATAGTTAAATCCTTGTCACATCAGCAATTAAGGGTTCGATGATGTTTTTTGCCAACTTGAGGGGGCTTAGAGAACCTTTTGAAGTTGGGGGTACTACAATTTGTATGGCAAATTCAGGAGGCTATTTATGTTGTTGGCCAAAAAAGAAATTAAGAATTCTAGCCCCATTATAACCTCAATTAAATTAGTCTATCATTATTCATTCAAGTTCATGGAATTGGAACAAATATTATAGTAGTTTTAAAAAATTTGTGTAAATACACTAACATTAATTGTAAAGAAAACCCCAAGCCACCTAACAATCAAATAAACACTAATTAAGATTAGACCCTTAGTAAGGATATACATGAATAATATCTTGTTTAAAATTGTCATTATGTTCCTAGATAGGTGCGCTTACAAAGTGCGAGCGCATGTCTCCTAGAAAGTCTTTATTTAGATATCCTCCAATGCATATTACAAATATATATATATATATTTATATATATATATATATATAAATGATAAGAAAATGAATATAGATATACATGTCAGTGGTAGGCCTGTCATGCTTGTAATTGATTTGAATTTCTCTACAAAAAGACATAGGTAGGATAGAGACCATAAACCAAAGTAGTTATCGAATAATAACAATATGGAAAATAGGGTAGTTGTTTATCCAGTCAGCATGCTAGTTGATAATTTGAACTTTTTAACACGTGTCTTTAGAGTAGAATTTTTCTTTAGTCATAGCTATCTTCCTCTGATATAGCTAGCTTTTGAGTGTTGATTCTTCCTTTCCTTCTGAAATAGCTAACCTGCTTCAAAGCTTTGAGCTTGTGACACAGATTTCCTTTTCTTGAGTAGATTCTTCTTATTTTTCAAGCTTTTTAGAGAGTTTATTGATCTTAGAAACTTAGACACCATTGCTTCTGATAAATGTATGGTGCTTTTGAGGTATGATTTCAGCATCTTGAAATTTCCTCCCACTTTCATAGTGTCTTCTGAGACTTTGAAATTTTTTGAGCCATGCCTTCCTTTCATGCTTCTTTCTAATACTAGGTAGCTTGAAACTCACTTGATTTAATAGTTAAGGTAAGTGCTAAGCAGCTTGGTTGGTTGAGCTTCAATTATTTAGATTTTCTTCACAGTTTCTTAACATTTTTTTATCACAGTTGCTTCCTTCATAATTTTTGCTTTTAAGAAGCTTTCTTTTTTGCTTTTATTAAATTCTAATTTGATGCTTCAACTTCTGGTACTCTATGTTCCTTCCTTCTTTCTTTTGAAGTACCAAGTGACGAATGGTGTTTCATCCTAAATTGAATGCCTCAAGCATCCATGTCTTGATTGTTCATGGATCTTAGGTCTCTTCTTGAGATATACCAAAATTAATTATATAACCATTTTCTTTTGGGTGGTTCAGAGTTAGCAACAAGATCTGGCCATAGATTCTCATCATAGTATCAATTTCTTAGTATGCATATGCTAGTAGAATGATTCTTATTTCAATATAACTTACTTATCTTCTTTAACTTATAGGGTCAAGGACTCATGTGGTTTGAGTTGTGGCCTCACGTGTTTCTTATCCCTCTTTTGCGGTTAGCCCTTCTTAAGAGGGTATTTATCCCTTTAAGGCATCTCAAAGTAAAATGTTGATACTTTATCAATATTTGGCTCTTTTATTTCATTCTGAAGCAACATCACTTCTATTTTTAATGCATTTGCATTGATATCAAGTTGAGTGATGCTCCTTTTGGTGACTTCATCTGCAGTACTTATTGCGTGATCCTTGAGAATTTCAAGGTCTTGAGCCATCCCTTCATTATCTTCTTCAAGCTTGATAACTTTATTTTGAAGCTCTTTTGAACTCTTCTTGTTCTTTTTCTCCATCTTGCATATGTCCATCCGAACTTGCATAACTTTGTTAGGTAAAAAAAGGAAAATAATTCACCGCATCTTAATGTTTTGAGGATATAATGATTTCTAATTTCTCCACATGTTTTGTTTAGATATAAATTTTTGAACTTTCATCTTCTGAGGGTAAAAAATCTTTAGCCAGGAGATAAATTTCAGTTGTTTCCTTAGCTTCTTTAAATGAGGTTGGCTCCACATCATTGTCGCTTCATGTTGCCTCTATAGCCTTCATTCCTTTCTCCTTCCCAAGATTAGGACAATTTCCTTTAAAGTATCTTTTTTTTGCACACGAAGCAAGTAAGATTTTTGTTGTAATCCTGCTCTTATTCTAAGTACTTTATTGGTTACCCCTCCAAGGAGATTCTATCTTCTGCTGGACGTTACTCTTCCAGAAGTTCTTTTGATATTTTTCCCCTTTCTTCAACATTCTTTGAAACTTTTGAGTGAACATTGTCATTTTATAATTTTCTTAGGGGTTTTCTTCTAATGATTCAGCCTTAAGAATGACAACCTTTTTGCCTTTTGACTTAGCCTTCTCCTTCTTTTCAAAGGTCTCCACTGAGATCTTATGAGTGAAAAGAGATCTATTTACCTCATTATATTTGTATTCAGTTAGATCTTGAGATTCCTCAATAGCAGTCTTCTTACCTCGCCAGGATTTTGTTAAGTTGCTAAGGGTTTCCTTTACTTGGTCCTCTTCTATGAACTCTTTTGTAAGCCTTTTGAGTTCATTTATGATGTTATTGAACCAAGCATTCATTTTAGAAATGGATTCCCTTTCTTCTATCTTGAATAACTTGTAGTATCTCAGGATTTGATTAATCTTTGAATCCTTGATCTCGTAAGTTCCTTCAAGGGTCACTTTGAATTTCTTCCAAATCTCCTAAGAATTCATGCATCATAAAATTTTATTGTATTCTGCAGCATCTGAAGCATTATGTGTTAGAAAACAATGATCTAAAAGAAGAAAACTCAAGCCAACCATCCGAATAAATGTTTAAAGAAAACAAAATGCCCAAGTCCAAGAAGAATGCATACTGACTAAATGTTAAAGTTAAGGGAGATTACATCAAGCTAAAGACATACAATTCCTAAGTCCAAGAAGAAATCATCCGATTAGAGGTTGGAAAGTAAAAAAACTACTAACCCCTTGAAGACAGCATCTAGAACAAGATAACTACTTCAAAGTGCATCCTGTGAAAAGTTGTTTCTAAAGACATCCGGAAGACACAATTCACTAGGACAAAGGGAATATTCAAATATTCTTATTACCTCCTTTTTGGTCTAAAGTCAAGCAACCTTTTGTCTTGTAGTATGGAAAAGTGACAGCTTCCACGAGTTAGGTAAAAGACAAAAAGTTGACATAGAAGGAGAAAAAAGTTAACATTCTTTTTAACATAGGCCAGTAGCAAGGCGCGTGGAGTCCACTCTAAAGACAAATCTACCTAAAAGTTGGTAGTGCATGAAACTCCAAATAAATACCAACTGACAACTTTGTTGCATTAATGCCAACACATTCAATGGGACATTTACTAAGTCTATCGGACAGATGAATGGCTCGAGAAGCGCCATCTCATATCTGATCAATGGTTAAGATTCAACTTCAACCAACGGCTACATTTGTGATCCAAGCCTATAAAAGGGAAGCTTCACCAAGTGAGAAGATGCTGGTTGATTCCAAAAAGGTATTACCTTGAGACATTTAATACTCAATCAAGAAACTTAATCCCTCCAAGAACTAAACACTAAAATCTATTGTAAGAATTCTCAAGTAAACCTATAAAATTGAAGAATTTAAAACCAAACCCCTTTGATAAAAAAAAAGTTGTAAAATCTCATACTTAGGTGAGTATTGAGATTCAGACTTATCTTAAACTAGAAAAGTTTAAGTAGTATATCTGTTAGCACAGATCCGTTCCAGCCCAATGAGGAATTATGCCTATTTCATTCAGCGATCAGACAAAAGACCCAAAAAGGACTGAATTGTCAACCGAAATCCAAAATTCAAAAATCCACATTCCAGGGAAGCTTCGATTTAACATTTCCTACTAAAAAATCAAAAGTCAAAGTTTGGTAAAATATAGGTAATTAGCCCGCCGGCTAATTACCCATATATAGTAAAGAAATCATATCTACCGCAATCTGGCCAGGATTTACGGGATTTGATGTAAAATCCTGTGAGATAGGTAAGCAGCCCACCGGCTAATTACCTATGTAATTAGCCTGCCGAATAATTACCACCCTATTATAAATATGAGCTCACCCCCTCATTTCAACAAAGACGAAAACTTTAAAAGATGTCCAAAATTCCCATTTCATCCTTTGTCAGTTCTGGGAATCCCAAAAGCCCTAAAACTCTGTCAAAACACTCCTAAATCCGAGTTCTATCACCGGCATTCGATATAATCTCATTTTCCTGTCTTTTTATATCAGGGTCTCACAATGATCTTCGGTCTAAAAATGACTTGGTATTACTCAAATCCCCACGTTTCCTTTAGAAATAATCCAAGATTATAGCTATAACTTGGGTTAAATCTATTTTCTAAACAAATCACAATCTCCAATAACTTCGGTCCCGAACCGGCTCTCAAGTCATCCAAGATAGACAAAAAGGTTAACTGAGGGTAACTGGCTCTAGGCCCAACTTTAAAATCCATTTTATTACTTTTATTATTGCACATTGCATTCCATTTCTCTAGTTAAGTGAGCCACTGGTGCCACTTAAGCTATAACATGTGCAAATAAGCTCACAGGTACGGACAAACATCCAAAATGTGTGGAAACTCTATCCGAGTTTTCGGGCCTAAACCCAAGCGCTGCCGTTACTCTACCAAAATTTCGATAGCAAATATCTATTTATTAAGCTGTTATAATGCCTGTTTTATTTCTTGAATTTATTTCTTAAATAAAGCCACTGTAATGCAAAAATTACCACAAATTCAAAATTTTAAAATTAATTATGAGTAACTATCATGTCCGAACCCAGAATCTCATTCTTTTCGGTATAAAAATCCCATTTTGGATCAGTATACCATAATTTTTGGGTGGAGCTGAACCGAGTGACGACTCTATACTATTTTTAAATACAGTAAAAATGCTTTATTTTAAAAATATATTTTCTTAATAAAATGTGTAAATATATTTCTCAATATAATCACACTTTTTGCTTATAAAAAGTCCTGTTTTTCACATTTAATAAGTTTACGTGAAAAATGATAAAAATAACTTTTCTCTTTAATAAAATTCAGCATTTTATTATAAAAGAAGCACACGCATTTAAGTGAATCGGATTTTCTCAAACCAAACCAAACGTCGTGGTTTTCTCAAACTGCAACGAATCACGCCGTGCGCATCGGACCCCGTGTGCTCCCATAAATAAATACCTCGCCCGCTCACAATGGCGACTCAGCTGGGGAATTAAAATTATTTTTATAAAAACCCGATTTTTATAAAAATCCTTTTTTGACATGATATTTCAAATATTTTTCAAATTAAATTTTGAAATTGCGGAATATGTGGTAATTTCAGGCATTACACAATTTTAGGATTCCATAGCATCTGCATCCTTTACCCCTAAACTAGTTTAGGTGTCTTTTGGTGAAGTATCTCCAAGTTCGCTTAGGGCTTGGGGGTATGGATCTAAATACACCCCTTGCATAACGTACGAGGGCCTTGCTCGCTTAAGGCGAAGACTACCCGAGTATATTATATGTGGAATAGCTTCCTTTGGTTTACTTAGGGCCACTGGAACTCGGTACACAAAGGTGCAAGGCACCCAATCGCACCCAGTCCTGAGACCGAAAGCTGCATATAGACGAATCGTAGACACTTCCCCATAGGTTAACCTAAAAATCACGAGTGCACGCGAACAGACTTCACTAAGTCCCCCACTGGCTTTAAAGTGAAGTAACCCAAAGGAGTTAAAAGGGTGGTAGGAGTGATCTAACCGTTTGGTACATGTGTAGGTTTATTAAATATAAATAAACTAAAAATAGACATCATACCCATCATGGTTGTATATAAACTAACCACATCTTTATGCAGCCATAATATTTGTGTATGGCATCTCATTTTATTTCCTTAGTCATAGGAACCTAAAATAACCGAGACCAGTGAGTCCACCTAGGCTCAACCCATGAGCTGAAATAGCCTAGACCAGTGAGTCCACCTAAGCTCAACCCATGAGTCAAAATAGCCTGAAACCAGTGAGTCCACCTAGGCTCAAACCTTGAGCCGAAATAGCCTAGACTAGTGAGACCACCTGGGCTCAACCCATGAGCTAAAATAACCTAGACTAGTAAGTCCACCTAAGCTTCACTCTCAAGCCGAAATACACAAAACTTCGAGTAACCAGCGAGTCGATTCCCTTTCGACTATAGGGTCAGCCTTTGAGTGACTAACGAGTCAACTCCCTTTCGACCATAGAGTCAGCCTTTGAGTGACTAGCTAGTTAACTCCCTTTTGACCATAGAGTCGGTCGTTGAGTGACCAACGAGTCAAGTCCCTTTAGACCATAGAGCCAGCCTTCGAGTGACCAGCAAGTCAACTCCTTTACGAACATAGAGTCACCCTTCGAGTGACCAGCGAGTCAACTCCCTTTCGGTCATAGAGTCAGCCTTTGAGTTATCAGCAAGTCAACTCCCTTTCGGTTATAGAGTCAGCCTTCAAGTGACCAGTGAGTCAACTCCCTTTTAACAGTTTCACTTAAATTGCGAAATTTGTGTATGTAGTATTTTGGTTCCTAAAAATACTCTAAATGGGGGAGGATTGTTAGAAAATTTAAAGTATTTAGAATAAAGTGTATGTTCTTAAGACATTCAATTATGAAGTTGGTGTTTTAATTTAATGTCTTAAGATGTATTTATAGGAGTACATGAAAAAGATGTGTTGGTTCATTGAAATACATGTTATTTTATGTAAATTCATGTTGGTTCATGAAAAGGCATTATGTTCCATAAAAGTACATAATGGTTCATGGAAAGACACATTGTTTGATGAATGATCATATATATTCTTTCATTTAGAGACATGTTGTTTCATGTTAAGGGACATATTGTTTCATGATCAGTCATGTTGCTATATGGAAAGTCATAATGTTTCATGAAGAGAGTAGTTGTTTAATGAAGTGACTTATCATTTCATAGAGAGACATGTCCTTTGATGAAACATCTATAAATAGGACTCATTTGTGCTTTGATACGCATGGAAATGGAATGAGAATTTCACAACAAAATTGAGAGAGCAATTTCCTTGAAATAAAGAGGAAACATTAAGACATTTTTCTTTCCTAACTTTACATACATACTTTCTTACCCTACAATAAATGTATTATAGTTGATTCACATATGAAAGCATATACGTGAATTGATATCTTTATTGTATCTCGTAAGCAAATTTTTCATACATTCCCGTTGCTTTGTAGGGAGGAAATATTGCATAAAGGAAAATGATTAGCATGCCTTAGAGATTAGGTTTAGATAATAATATTTGTTATGATCAAGATTGCAACAAATTCTTCCCTATATTTGTAATCGGTTTCCTTCCTAGCATCCCTATTGCCAAATTTATTATTTTCTTACAAAATATGGTAGTGATAGTAGGAGCAGGATTAGATGGACTTGCAATAGCAACTTGTCTTGACATTTTCTCCATTCTCATTTGTTCTTGAAAAAGATGATTTCTACGTGTCTCTCCTTGGAAGAAAAAAGCTCATGATCGTCTTAAACTCCACTTGAAAAAAAAATTCTACTAACTCCTTCACATGTAATGCGCCCCTCACACACCTGATTTCTTTACCAAGCTTTATTTTGTTTAATGTTTTAAAAAGCGTTAGGCGCTATTCGGGTCGAGGCTTCAAAATGCCTAGGCAGGGCCTGGGCAGAACTTAGGTGGGATCTAGGCGGATTTATATTTTTTATTTTTTAAATATTTTTTAATATATAAAAATATAAATTTAACTAAAAATTAAATTATAATAATATAAAATATAAAAAAATATAATTTAAAGCATGTTTTAATAATAGTGTTTTGAAAAATCCTGCCTAGGCACCGCCTAGACAGTCCGCCTAGGCCGATTTTAAAACAAAAAACACCTTCGAGACCTGCCTAGGACCACCTAGCCCCGCCTTGGACTGCCTAGCCCCGCCTAAATCGGTCAACCTCCTAGGACCGCCTGACTACCTAAAATCGCAGCGGTGTTATGAAAAATCCCGCCTAGGCGGCCGCCTAGCCCGATTTTTTAAAAACTAATTTTGTTAACTACTTGGACAATTATTCTTTTTAAACTGTAAAACAGATATTAGGAAAGACTTTTCCTTTTATTATGTTATGTATATTTACAGGAATTACAAGGCTTTTTATAGTGAAACCTACATACAAGTATATGCTAATAAATCTGTATACAAGGAAATATAATAAAAAGCAGTAAAAAACTTTCTATAGCTATTTCCCCAAATTATGGTGAGTGATTGGGAAATGATGATCTGTAAAATCTGATCCATGAATCCTTCTTATATCCTTTTCTAACACTCCCCCTCAAGTTAAGTAGTGGGGTTTTCAATACACAACTTGTCCATGACTTGTCTAAACACCTTTCAATTAATGGCTTTAGTCAGAATATCTGCTAATTGATCTTCAAACCATATGAAGGGTAATTTTACAATTCCCTCTTCAATTTTTTCTTTGATGAAGTCTCGATCAACTTCTACATGTTTAGTTCTGTCATGTTGCACTATATTTTGGGAGATTTGAATAGCTGCTTGATTGTCACACAATATCTCACAGGCTTTGGTTAGTGGGAAGCTAATTTCTATCAATAATTTCTATAGCAATAATATTTCTATCAACCCTCAAGCAATTCCACGAAATTCTACCTCTACACTCGAAAGTGCTACCACCTTTTGCTTTTTGCTCCTCCATATGACTAAATTACCCCCTACAAAGGTAAAATAGCCTGATGTTAATCTTTGATCCACTGGATTTCCCGCCCAGTCAGCATCAGTAAATCCCTTGATGTGTAGATGACCATTTTTCCTGAATAAAATCCCATGTCCATACCCTTTAGATATCTTATGATCCTCCACACAGCTCCTATGTGATCTATCTGAGGTCGATGCATGAACTGACTTACAATCCCCACAGCATAGGATATATCTAGTCATGTGTGTGAAAGATAAATAAGTTTTCCTACCAATCGTTGGTATCTCTCTCTATCAGCCAGTTTTGCTCCTTCTAGTATTTTAAGTCCATGATTTTCTACTATTGATATATCAACCGGCTTGCAATTAAGCATTCATATTTCTGCTAACAGGTCTAGGATATACTTCTTCTAGCATATGATAATCCCTAGTTTTGACCTTAGTACTTCAATTCTAAGAAAGTACTTTAGCCTCCCAAAGTCTTTCATTTCAAATTTCTTGAATAGGTTCTTCCTCAACTTGCTAATTTCTTCCATATCATCTCCTATAATAATCATGTCATCAATATAGATGATTAGACAAGTAACAAGGTCACCTCTTTGTTTTAAGAATAAAGTATGGTCAGAGTTAGAGTGCTTGAATCCATACTGCTTCATTGCTACTGTGAACCTTCCAAACCAATCCCTGGGTGACTATTTCAGTCCGTAGAGAGATTTTTTAACCGACAGACTTCCCCTATCTTGAATTCTTCCTTGAATCCTAGTAGAGCTTCCATATACACTTCTTTATTTAGATCTCTATGTAGAAACGTATTTTTCACATCAAACTGATGAAGTGTCCATTCTTTGTTTGCTGCCATCGATAATAATACTCGAATAGTGTAAATTTTAGCCACTGGTGAAAAAGTTTCTAAATAATCAATGCCATATGCTTGAGTTTATCCTTTTGCTACCAATCACGCCTTGTAGCTCCCAACAGAACCATCTGGTTTATGTTTTACGGTAAAGACCCAACGACGTCCGACTGGTTTTTTTCCTTTAGGTAGAATACATTTCTCCCATGTATTGCTTTTGTTAAGGGCATCCATTTCTTCCTTTATTGCATTCTTCCATTTATCAGATGTTAATGCAAGTTTGACAGTATTTAGGACTTCCTCCTTACACAAAGCTATAATGAAAGCTTTGGCTTCATCAGATAGATTCCCTCCAGTGATGTGTGTAATTGGATATCTGGATCTTCGGGCTTCCTTCTCCAAGTAATATCTATCAAGTGGGATGGCTCGGTTTCTTCAAGGAGACAGTGTAAATTATTATGTCTCATGTTCTACGACATGTTCCACAATATCTTCAATATCATCATGGTTAGTTGGACCATTAGAAGTTTTAGTTATTCTTACCTCGGACAAGATGTTAGGATGATCATCTTCTGAGGTACTTGACTCCAAAGACTATATTGAAGTATCAAAAGTTTGCCTAATAGTACTGTCTTCATTAATTTTTTATCTCTCCTTATAGGGTCACCATTTCGGGTAGCCAATTGAGTGTGTCTGTATATTCCTCATTCTCCCCCTGATCACTAAGCTAGGTACCGTAGTAATACTCAGTTTAGGAAGTTATAGTTCATGGTGTTAAACATGTGATAGGTTTTAGGGTTATAACATCTGTATCCTTTCTGATTTATCCCATATCCGATAAAGACACATTTTTCAGCCCACGGGTCAAGTTTGGTGCATTCTGATTTTAGAATGTGCATAAAGATAGAGCATCCAAAAATTCTTGGTTGAAAGGTCAGGGGTGCATGTATAGGGTCAGGGGTGCAGGTATTTTGGTAAATTTTGCTAGGACTAGAACTGGTGTTTGTAGGTCAAGAATTTTTATAGGAAGTCTGTTGAGTAGGTATGTAGCTGTGGCTAGGGCTTCGGGCCAAAAGGTTTTTAGGACTTTGGACTCAATGATAAGTGCTCAGGTCATTTCTAGAAGAATTATATTTTTTCTTTCGGCGGCTCTGTTTTGTTCATGGGTATGAGGACATGTGGTTTGATGAATTATACCTTGATTTTGACAGAAAACTTTCATGTTTGTATTGAAAAACTCCCCCCATTATTAGAACCTAAAATCCGGATAGTTTTTTCAAACTGAGTTTAGACCATGGTATAAAACTGAACAAACTTTCCAGTTACTTTAGATTTATTTTTTAGTAAATAAACCCAAGTCATACAAGTGCAGTCATCTATAAAAATACGGAAGTATCTAAAATATTATCCACCAATAACAGGCGATGATCCCCATACCACAAAATCAACTAAGTCAAAACGTGAATTTGATTTGGTATTATTTGATCGAAAAGTTTGTCTATGACTTTTAGCTAACACACATGGTTCACAGTGCAATTTATTATTGGAATTAAATAATTTGGGAAATAAAAGATGCAAATAACCCCGTGGATGGACGACCCAATATTCGGTGCCAAAGCAAAGCTTCTCTGTCTATAGTTCCATGAGCGAGCATCATAATACAATTTTGAGCAACTTTATCCACGTAATACAGTCCTCGATGTTCAGTGCCACGCCCAATAATCATACATGTCCTGATGTCCTGCAGTACATAAAAAGTTGGGTGCATTAGAATAGTACAGTTGAGCTCCTTTGTAACATGACTAATCGACAATAATTTATAAGATAAAGATGGAACATAGAGACTGTTGAATAATTTTAGATTAGGCATGATATCAATAGTTTCAGCTCCTTTTAGAGGAATAATTTATCCATTAGCCACCATTACATGAGTTTTTTCAGGCTTGGTTTGCATTTTAATGTCACGGGAATCAAAAGTCATAGTATCCATAGCACCGTAATCAAACATCCATAAGGTATTTTTTTCGGAGTTATCATCTTCAGCAATATTTACATAGGCTTGAGACTGTTTGGGCTTAATTTCAAAGGATTGTAATTTAGTGGGGCTAATTATGGCATGATTTTTCTTCCATGGGTTTTATTACAAATTGGTGAATACATAGGGTTAAATTGAGAATTTTAAAAAACAGAAGGGTTTGGGGATAAATCCTTAAACCCTTTACCTTTAAGGTTAGTTTTAGGGTTCCTGTTAATCCTTATGGCCTCCATAACCATCCCTCCATTGCTCTCTGTACCTTCATCCACTTGGTTGTCATTGCCGCTGCTGGTGGCTTCTAAGTCGCCCGCGGTAGTGGCAGCCTTTCCTACGGCATTAAGATTCTTTCTTTTGCTTTCATCAGGCCACCAATTGGGATATTTGATTATTTTGAAGCACTCCTCTTTTGTATGTTTCCTTCTTCTACATATTGTGCATTTGAGTTTTATTTTATCTTGATGGAATGATGAACCCTTACCAGAAACTAACCATCGCTGCCCCTGAGCTGCCATTCCAATAGCTTCTATTCCAGTTATGTTTAGTCTGCTGCCTACACCTTATTGTGTGGTTTTTTTCGATGATGTTGGTCCTAGAATGGTGAGACGGGCTGCCTCTTTTTGAACCGCAGCATATGCTGCTTCTGGTGATGGTAATGGATCTTGTCTTAATATCTCCTTTTTAATCTGATTATATTCTTGATCAATTGTATTTAAGAACTAAAATAGCTTTTATTCTTGATGGATTCTGTTGTATGTTGCTATATCTGTCTCTGAGGTCATCGGATTTGGCTCTCTTTGGTCAATCTCGCCCCAAACACCCTATAAGGTAATCCAAAAACTTTCAAGACTGTATCCTTGTTATTTTATGCCATTGACCTTTGAATGAAGGTCAAAGGTTTGTCGTTTGTCTCTGCCACTACTGTAAGTTGTAACAAGGGCATTCCATAAGGCTCTAGCCGTAGGAAATTTTATCAGATTGCTTGCCAACTGGGGTTCAATATTTTGAATGAGCCACGAGAAAACGATAAGATCGTTTTGTTCCCATGTCTCAAAGTTTTCACCACTAGGCTTTGATGGGGGTGAATTTCTGATAAGATGGCTTAAAAGGGCCTTCGATCTTCCTCCGATTCCGACCTTGATCATGCGTGCCCATAACTCATAATTTGACCTATTTAGTTTGATGTTGATGGTGAGGTTGTCTAAAAGTGTTTGTTTTGGGTTTTGATTGTTGAGGCTAGTTTTTATTAGTTTCGCAATTTAGATTGACAGGTTTTCATCGCTGGTTCCAGATTAATTTTTTGGGCTGCCATCTTCAAACATGGTGGCTAGTTCCTTTCAGTAGGATGGCAGATGATGAGACTGCAAATTATGGTCCGAGAACCATAACCTGCTCTGATACCATGTTTAAACTGTAAAACAAATATTGGGAAAGGCTTTTCTTTTATATTGTTATGTATATTTACAGGAATTACGTGGCTTTTTAGAGTGAAATCTACATACAAGTATATGCTAATAAATCTGTGTACAAGGAAATATAATAAAAAAAAAGCAATAAAATACTTTCTATAGCTATTTCTCTAAATTATGGTGAGTGATTGGGAAATGATGATCTATAAATTCTGATCCATAAATCCTTCTAATTCCTTTTCTAACATATGCCCCAACTTTTATATTACTTTGAGATACGGCAAACATGTTTAATGTGCTTACTTTGAAGAAACCCCAGGGAATTGGTGTATTAGAGTGAAAAACACCATTCAAACTAGAAATAATTTTTTTAGGAACTTTATATTGTTAAGTTCTTAGTGGTAGCTACAGGCAAAAATAATGAAGGAATATTCAAATTGATGTAATTGTGTTGTAGTTTTATTATAATTTACTAATAGTATGTAAAACAATGTAATTGTGTTACAAATACGTGTTTAGTTAAGTTTGTGTTATAGCTAAACGAAACCATGAAAAAAGCACAAAATAACATGTATACTAGTAAAAAATGTTCACAAAAATTATATCAATATGGATATTCTTTGGAAGAGGAAAGAAAGAGGCGAACAAAATATCTAAAGCAATAACTCAAGAAAATAAACATTTGAGAGACCATAGACCAAAGTAGTTTTCTTATAATAACAAACAGGGTAGTCATTGAATTTCTCTATAAAAAGAAATAGGTAGTAGAGAGACCAAAGACCAAAGTAGTTTTCGTATGATAGCAATGGAAAACAGGGTAGTCATTGTAGGAGTGCGACCTGATGGGCTTGTAATAACAGCATGCCTTAACATTCTCTGCATACCTAATGTTGTTCTTGTAAGAGATGATTGATATGTTTATCTTTGAATAAAAAAAACTTATGATTGTCTTCAGCTTCATTTGGAAAAGCAATTTTGCCAACTCCATCACATGTCATTCCCCCCTCATACACCCAAATTTGTTCCTAAGCTTAATTTTTTTAACTTCTTAGACAATTATGTTTCAACTTTTGATATCAATTTGAGATACAATATGTGTTGAATGTTATTTTTTTGATGAAAGTCAAGGGAATCAGTGTATTAGAGTGAAAAACACCAGTCAACTAGATAATGTTGTTAAAGAACTTTATATTGCTAAATTCTTAGTGGTAGCTACAAGCGAAAATAGTGAAGGGATTATTCCTGAGCCATATGGGTTAGACAGCTTTGGAGGAGAAATTATGCATTCCGGTGCGTATATGAATGGGAAAAATCTAGTTGAAAGGGATGTTTTCTTTGTGGGTGCAGGAAACTCCGTCTTGGAAATTGCTTACAATTTGTGAAACTGGGCCGCAAATACTTCCATCGTTATCTGAAGCCTGGTAATTTTTTTTTACTTTTATACATATGCATCTCTATTTTTCTAGAATTTATTGATTCTTGTAACATTAATTCAAAAATGGATTTTTGTATCTATCAATTTCTCTAATAGCTTGACTGTGAAATTTAGTTTACCGTGAAAATCTAATCTATCAATCTTGTTATATAATGAAGGTAGGTATAAAATTGAAGAAAAAAAATTCATTTTTGATGAATATCTTCTAACACCATTAAATTAGAATATCTTTGTTCATTATAGTTTATAGAATTGGAACAAATATTATAGTAGTTAAAATCAAATAAACACTAATCAAGTGTTAGACCCTCAATATGGATATACATGAATAATTTCTCGTTCAAAATTATCATTACATTTCTAGATAGGTGCGCTTACAAAGTTAAAGCATGTGTCTCTTAAAAAATCTTTATTTAGATATCCTCCAATACATAGAACAAAAACATAGTTAAAAGTATAAAAAATAATAGGAAAATGAATACAGAAATACTTTTTAAAGGTAGGCCCCAGTGGACTTGAAATGGTTTTTAATTTCTCTATATAAAGACACGGATAGTAGAGAGACCATATACCAAAGTAGTTTTCGTATGATGGCAATGGAAAACATGGTAGTCATTGTAGGAGTAGGACCTGTTGGGCTTACAACAACAGCATGTCTTAATATTCTCTCCTTTCTCAAAGTTGTTCTTGAAAGAGATGATTGCTATGCTTCCCTTCGAAAGAAAAGAGCTTATGATCGTCTTAAGCTTCATTTGGAAAAAAAATTCTACCAACCCCCTCAGATGTCATCCCCTCCTCACACGACCAATTTTATTCCTAGGCTTGATTTTGTTGGAATGAAATATGTTGTCCCCAACTATGTGTCCCCTTCCATGTCCCCTATTCATATTTTGCCATGTGTTAGACACGTAGGAGAGAGAAACAAAAAAAGTAAAGAAAATATGAATATAAAAAATTAAGTAAGAAAATCTAACACATGGCAAAATCTGAATGGGGGACATGGAAGGGGACACAATTAAAGACAGTAGATTTGAATCCGATTTTGTTAACTACTTAGACAATCATGTTTCAACTTTTGATATCAATTCGAGATACAATAGATGTGTTTAATGTGTTTTTTTATGAAACCCAAGGGAATTGGTTTATTAGGGTGAAAAACACCAGTCAACTAGATAATGTCGTTGAGGAACTTTATGTTGCTAAGTTCTTAGTGGTAGCTACTGGCGAAAATGGTGAAGGGATTATTCCTAAGCTATATAGCAGACAAGATGGCTAGCTTCGCATCAACCTTACCACTTGGTGGATACATATTTCATGACCCGGCACTGGTTTTCTTACATTTATTCTTAAAAACCTTATGGAAATCAGTTTCCCTAGATTAGTCACTATGTAGCCTGTCTGGCACTTCCTTTACATATAAAAAATACAATATTCGATTTTATGTCATGTATAATTGGTATGAGTTTGATTATTGAGACAAAAGTTCGTATTCTTGTGTTCTTCCTTTTTTTAGTAAGGTAGTGTCAATAAATTCTTACTGCCTAGAAAGCTATGTCTAATATGAAGGAAGAAAAACAAGGTAGTGTCAATAAATTGTATATTAGATTGGACAACTAATTTTTTTGTTAAGTCCACTTCAGCTCTATATCTCAACTCATGTCTGACCTAATTAACTAAAACTAAAGCGTTGCAACTATTTTCTCGTTAATTATTTTAAAATGAAGATTTCCATTTTTTTACAAAGGCGCTACCGCCACATGACTTTATTATTTTGCACAGTTGCAGTATATATTGACTTAACGATATATAAATCTTTTGTCGGGATACTCATGGCATATTTTGTATTTTCTCATTTTGACAACTAATTCCAAAATTTGATTTATATAACAGTTTGAATCTTACAAAGACCAATGTCTTCGTTGAGTTACCACCTGTCTTTTGTAATAACTAAAAAATAATAATTTTGTGATAAAAAAACTAGATTTATTTTTTTATAAATATCAGGTATTTATTTTGTCAATTTTGTGTACTGAGAGGATGGAAACCCACAACACCATACTTCTTAAATTATTTTTAAGAAATCTTTTTATTTGACTACAAGTAAAAAAGAATTAGTTGAAGAATATAAATCTATTTATTGAATAATTTATAATGATAACAATATAAAATGTATTTTGCCATATCGATGTAAAGAACTTATTGTGGGAAAAAATTTAAAAAATAAATCATGCTAAAATTAATCTTCAAAATTAAGAGATAAGACAATGTTATCACCTTAGGGGTTTTGCTATTGATGGATCAAAAATCTAAAGAGGTAAACCTAAGATCATTCATCCAAAGTATTTGTATATAAATGTTGAGAATGTTATTGTTGATAATTTTTAGCTAAGTATTTAAAATAATATATTTTAATTTGGTTATTGAATTTAATGATTTTAATTTGATACACAATATACAATATGATTTTTTCTATACATAAATGTCCACTAAATTTTGAAAGTAAATGAAAAATACATGAGTATATGAGGGTGCTACTTTGGTATTGTTATGCTTATCCCATATGATGTTGTTAATGATCTCAAGGACGGTTATTTACTTTTTTATGTTTTTTTTTTTGTCTAAAACAACTTTTTTCATATTTAGTGGGAACCCTAGAGTTTTGAAGATCTAATTTTGAATGAATGCTTGGATCGTCATGAATGTATAATTATATTAAAGAATGAAGCCGATATTAAAAAGACCGATTAAATTTTATTACTAACTAAAAATTAACAAATAATACAAAATTAGAAAAGTTCTTATGAGTTGTTAGGATACAGAAAGATACATTGGTTGTTAAAATTATCTGAACCTAATAAAAAAATAAAAAAAGTCATCATAAAAAAAAATACAATCTTAAAATAAACTATTAATGTAATTAAGGCAAAAAATTAAACACAATTTCCGAACTTACCCATTGCCTGTGATCATGTAATATAAGGATGGTAGGTATAAAATTGAAGAAAAAGAAAGTTAAAATATATAAATAGCCCCAAACTTATCATGTTTATTATCCCCTCAATTTTTAGAAGGTTCCTTCGGCCCTTTAAATTGATAAAGATGAATCTCTTAGTCCCTTAAATGAAATAAAATCAATCACAGTTTTAAAAAGTACATACCACTCACACCACGTGTCAAATATTAAAAAATCAAACTAAATAAAATTTGACATGTGACATAAAAATATATTCATAACCTATTTAAAATACGTGGATTAAAATATATATATATATATATATATATTATTTTCTTCCACAAATAAAACCCCATTAAACACTCACATAAATCTTTCAATATAAAAAAAAACCTAAAACCTCAACCTTGAATAATCGAACTCAAATCCTTGTTTGAATTAAACACAAAATAAACGAAATCAACTACTTCAAATTTGTCGGAAGCCAAACAATAAATATAAATATTAGTTCTCATGTATTTCTTCAACAACTCTGTTTTCATTTTCTGTAACTTTTACCCATGAATTATGAGAGGTGGATGCTTAATTTTGAAGAGAGATAATTGACTTGGAAATTGCTCACCAAGTGTTTGTTGAAATACTTGAAAAAGCATTGAATTTTATTTTCAAAAAGTATTGATCTAATTCTCATGGTAATCTCTCCTACTAGTAATTATAAAATGAATATCGCCGTCGTATACAAACCCCATGACGGCCACCGTCAGTCCTCTGTAACTGACTGTTGCCACTATCCACATTCTTTTGTTGAAATATTTTCTTCGGTCCACGCTTTGATTGTACGTGTATTTTAGTAATTTCAAAACAATTTCAATAGTTGATTGAATCAACTATTGAAATTGTTTTGAAATTACTAAAATACACTGTGTTATCTATGGAATCTAAGGAAGAAAAGATGAGAAGAGAAGGGTTAATTAGTGTTCCTTCTATAGATAAAGGAATTGAAACTTTAGTAATTCAATGATTGTATTTCGGTAAAATTAATGGATTTAGGTTCTCTAAAGTTAAGAAATGATAAAGTTGTACGTTTCAGTCAATCTCAACCATTTATTCAGTTTTAATTGTTGGAATTCAGTTTCAGTGGTTTGTGGGGTCCACAGTGTAGTTAAATCTCAACCATTTAAATTCAATGAATGACTGAAATTAACTCAAATGTACAATTTTAGAAAATTCTAACTGTAGAGAATCTAAATCCTAAATTTTGATACGGAAAGACAAAAAGATGGGAATTCAAGGGCCGTCAATTTGTCATTTTTTCATCAAAACAAATACAACTCACTAGCCAAGAAAAGTCGATCATAGTTAACTCCTTGTCACATCAGCAATTAAGGGTTTGATGATGCTTTTTGCTAATTCGAGGGGGCTTAGATAACCTTTTAAAGTTGGTGGCAGTAGACTTTGTGTGGCAAATTCAGAAGGCTATTTATGTATGTGGCAAAAAAGAAATTAAGAATTCTAACCCCGTTATAACCTCAATTAACTTAGTCTATCATTATTCATTCAAGTTCATGGAATTGGAACAAATATTATAGTAGTTTTAAAAAATTTGCATAAATGCACTAATATTATATATAAAGAAAACCCCAACCCACCTAAAAATCAAATAAACACTAATTAAGATTGGACCTTTAGTGGAGATATATATGAATAATTTCTTATTTAAAATTATCATTACGTTCTTAGATAGGTGTGCTTACAAAGTAAGAGTGCATGTCTCCTAGAAAGTCTTTATTTAGACATCCTCCAATGCATATAACAAAAAAAATATAGATAAAAGTATATAAATAATAAGAAAATGAATATAGATATACATGTTAATGGTAGGTCCCATCAAACTTGAAATTAAGTTAAATTTCTCTACAAAAAGACATAGGTAGGATAGAGATCATAAACCAAAGTAGTTATCGTATGATAGCAATATGGAAAATAGGA
This sequence comes from Euphorbia pulcherrima, assembly GCA_947683365.1. NCBI lineage: Eukaryota > Viridiplantae > Streptophyta > Magnoliopsida > Malpighiales > Euphorbiaceae > Euphorbia > Euphorbia pulcherrima. Next base: position 30,225,655 of record CANTUS010000008.1, read on the forward strand.
TGGTTGTTTATCCAGTCAGCATGCAAGTCGATAATTTGAACTTTTTAACGTGTGTCTTCCTCTGATATAGCTAGCTTTCGAGTTGTTGATTCTTACTTTCCTTCATAAATAGCTTTCCTACTTCAAACCTTTGAGCTTGTGACGCAGCTTTCCTTTTTCTTGAGTAGATTCTTCTTATTTTTCAACCTTTTTAGAGTGTTTACTGTTCTTCAAAACTTAGACACCACTGCTTATGATAAATTTATGGTGCTTTTGAGGTATGATTTCAGCATCTTGAAATTTTCTCGTATTTTCATAGTGTCTTATGAGACTTTGAAATTTTTTGACCCATGTCTTCCTTTCATGCTTCTTTCTAAGTATTGGGTAGCTTGAAACTCACTTGATTCAACAGTTGAGGTAAGTGCTCAGCATCTTGTTGGTTGAGCTTCCATTATTTTGATTTTCTTCACATTTTCTTAAAATTTTTTTAATACAGTTTCTTCCATCACAGTTTTTGCCTTTGAGAAGCTTTCTTTTTTGCTTCTATTAAATTCTAATTTGATGCTTCAACTTCGGGTACTCTACGTTCCTTCCTTCTTTCTTTTGAAGTACCATGTGACGAATGGTGTTTCATCCCAAATTGAATGCCTCAAGCATTCATGTCTTGATTATTCATGGATCTTAGGTCTTTACTTGAGATATACTGAAATAATTTAAATACCCATTTTCTTTTGGATGGCCATAGATTCTCACCATAGTATCAATTTCTTAGTATGCATATGCTAGTAGAATGATTCTTATTTTAATAGAACTTACACTTATCTTCTTCAACTTGTCGGGTCAAGGGCTCATGTGGTTTGAGTTGTGGCCTCATGTGTTTCTTATCCCTCATTTGAGGTTGTCCCTTCTCAAGAGGGTATTTAGCCCTTTGAGGCATCTCAAAGTGAAATGTAGATACTTTATTAATATTTGGCTCTTTCATTTCATTCTGAAGCAACATCACTTCTATTTTTAATGCATTTGCATTGATATCAAGTTGAGTGATGCTCCTTTTGGTGACTTCATTAGCAATACTTATTGAGTGATCCTTGAGAATTTCAAGGTCTTGAGCCATTGCTTCATTATCTTTGTCAAGCTTGATAACTTTATTTTAAAGCTCTTTTGAACTCTTCTTGTTCTTTTTCTCCATCTTGTATATGTCCATCCGAACCTGCATAACTTTGTTAGGTAAAATAGGTCAATAATTCACCGTATCTTAATGTTTTGAGGATATAATGATTTCTAATTTCTCCACATGTTTTATTTAGATATAATTTTTTGAAATTTCATCTTCTGAGGGTAAAAAATCTTTAGCCAAGAGACAAATTTCAGTTGTTTCCTTAGCTTCTTTAAATGAGGTTGGCTCCACATCATTGTCGCTTCATGTTGCCTCTACAGCTTTCATTCCTTTCTCCTTCCCAAGATTAGGACAATTTCCATTAAAGTATCTTTTTTAGTAATTTGCTAGTTATCCCTCCGAGGAGATTCTATCTTCTGCTGGATGTTATTCTTCTAGAAGTTCTTTTGATATTTTTCTCCTTTCTTCAACATTCTTCGAAACTTTTGAGTGAACATTGACATTCCATAATTTTCTTAGGGGTTTTCTTCTAATGATTCAGCCTTAAGAATGACAACCTTTTTGCCTTTTGACTCAACCTTCTCCTTCTTTTCAAATGTCTCCATTTAGATCTTATGAGTGACGAGAGATCTATTTAGCTCATTATGTTTGTATTCAGTTAGATCTTAAGATTCCTAAATAGCAATCTTCTTAGCTTGCCAGACTTTGGTTAAGTTGCTAAGAGTTTTCTTTACTTGGTCATCTTCTGTGAACTCTTTTCCAAGCCTTTTGTGTACATTTATAATGTTATTGAACCTAGCAATCATGCTAGAAATGGATTCCCTTTCTTCTATCTAGAACAACTTGTAGTATCTCAAGATTTGATTAATCGTTGAATCCTTGATCTTGTCAATTCCTTCAAGGGTCACTTCCAAATCTCCTAAGAAGTCATGCATCGTAAAATTCTGTTGTATTTTGCATCATCTGAAGCACAATGTGTTGGAAAACAATGATCTAAAAGAAGAAAACTCAAGCCAACCATCCGGATAAATGTTTGAAGAAAACAAAATGCCTAAGTCCAAGAAGAATGCATCCGGACTAAATTTCAAAGTTAAGGGAGATTACATCAAGCTAGAGACATACAATTCCTAAGTCCAACAAGAAAGCATCCAGTTAGAGTTTGGAAAGGAAACAAACTACTAACCCCTTGAAGACAACATCCGAAAGAAGATAACTAGTTAAAAGTACATTCGGTGAAAAGTTGTGTCTAAAGACATTCGGAAGACACAATTCACTAGGACAACGGGAATATTCAAATATTCTTGTTCCCTCCACTTTGATCTAAAGTCAAGCAACCTTTTGTCTTGGAATATGAAAAAGTGACAGTTTCCACGAATTATGTAAAAGACAAAAAAGCTAACATAGAAAGAGAAAAAAGGTAACATTCTTTTTAACATAGACCATAGCAAGGTGCGTGGAGTCCACTCTAAAGACAAATCTACCTAAAAGTTGGCAGTGCACAAAAATCCTAAAAAATGCCAACTAATAACTTTGTTGCATCAATTCCAACACATTCAACGGGACATTTACTAAGTCTAACAAATAGATGAACGACTCTAGAAGCGCCATCTCATATCTGATCAATGGTGAAGATTCAACTTCAACCAATGACTACATTTGTATCCAAGCCTATAAAAGGGAAGCTTCACTAAGTGAGAAGATGCTGATTCCAAAAAGCTATTACCTTGAGACATTTACTATTCAATCAATAAACTTAATCCCTCCAAGAACTAAACACTAAAATCTATTGTAAGAATTCTCAAGTAAACCTATAAATTTGAAGAATTCAAAACCAAACCTCTTTGATAAACAAAGTTGTAAAATCTCATACTTGGGTGAGTATTGAGATTCGGACTTATCTTAAACTAGGAAAGTTTAACTAGTATATCTGTTAGCACAGGTCTATTCCGGCCCGATGAGGAATTATGCCTATTTCTTTCAGCGAACGGATAAAAGAGCCAAAACGGACCGAATTGTCATCCGAAACTGAAATTCAAAGATCCACATTCTAGGGAAGCTTCGATTTAGCATTTCCTACTTAAAAATCAAAAAGTCAAAGTTTGGTCAAAAATAAGTAATTAACCCGCCGGCTAATTACCCATATACAGTGAAGAAATAGTATCTACCGCGATCTAGCCAGGATTTACGGGATCTGATGTAAAATCCTGTCAGATACGTAATTAGCTCGCCGGCTAAATACATATGTAATTGCCCTTCCAACTAATTACCATCCTATTATAAATACGGGGTCACCCCCCTCATTTCAACAGAGACGAAAACTTTAAAAGATTTTCAAAATTCCCATTTCATCCTTTGTCAGTTCCGGGAATCCTAAAAGCCCCAAAACTCCGTCAAAACACTCCAAAATTCAAGTTCTATCACCAACATTCGGTATAAACTCATTTTCCTGTCTTTTTAGATCAGGGTCTCACAGTGATCTTCGGTCTAAAAACGACTAGGTATTACTCAAATCCCCATGTTTCCTTTAGAAATAATCCTAGATTATAGCTATAACTTGGGTTAAATCTATTTTCTAAACAAATCACAATCTTAGATAACTTCAGTCCCGAACCGGCTCTCAAGTCATCCTGGACAGAAGGAAAGGGAAACTGAGGGTAACTAGCTCTAAGCCCAACTTTAAAATCCATTTTTATTACTTTTATTATCGCACATTGCATTCTATTTCACTGGTTAAGTGAGCCACAGATGCCACTTAAGCTATAATATGTGTAAATAAACTCGCATGTACGGACAAACATCCAGAATGTGAGAAAACTCTATCCGAGTTTTCGGGCCTAAACCCAAGCGCTGCTGTTACTCTGCCAAAATTTCAGTAGCAAATATCTATTTATTAAGCTATTATAATGTTTGTTTTATTTCTTAAATTTATATCTTAAATAAAGCCGTTGTAATGCCAAAATTACCACAAATTCTAAAATTTCAAAATTAATTCAAACAGTTTGAATAATATGAGTAACTATCATGTCCGAACCCAGAATCTCATTCTTTTCGGTATAAAAATCCCACTTTGGATCAGTATACCACAATTCTCGGGGAGCTGAATCGGGTGGCGACTCTATTTTATTTTTTAAATAAAGTAAAAATACTTTATTTTAAAATATATTTTTTAATAAATGTGTAAATTTATTTCTCAATATAATCACATTTTTTGCTAATAAAAAGCCATATTTTTCACATTCAATAAGTTTACGTGAAAAATGATAAAAATAACTTTTCTCTTTAATAAAATCCAGCATTTTATTATAAAAGACGCACACGCATTTAAGCGAATCAGATTTTCTCAAACCAAACCAAACGCCGCGATTTTCTCAAACTGCACCGAATTGCAACCCCCGCCCCGCGTGCTCCCATAAATAAAAACCTCTCCCGCTCATAGTGGCGACTCTGTTGGGGAATTAAAATTATTTTTATAAAAACCCGATTTTTATAAAAATTCATTTTTGTCATGATAATTAAAATATTGTTCAAATTAAATTTCCAAATTACAGAATATGTGGTAATTTCAGACATTACACAATTTTAGTATAGCATAGCATCTGCATTCTTTACCCCTAAACCAGTTTAGGTGTTTTTTGGTGAAGTATCTCCAAGTTCGCTTAGGGCTTGAGGGGTATGGATCTGAACACACCCCTTGCATAACGTACGAGGGCCTTTCTCGCTTAAGGGCAAGACTACCCGAGTAAATTGTATGTAGAAAAGCTTCCTTTGGCTCACTTAGGGTCACTAGAACTCGGTACACAAAGGCACAGGGTACCCAATCACACCTAGTCTTGCGACCGAAACCCGCATATAGATGAACCGTAGACACTTTCCTATAGGTTTACCTAAAAACCATGAGTGCACGTGAGTAGACTTCGCTAAGTCCTCCGCTGGCTTTAAAGCATAGTAATCTAATGAGTTAAAAGGGCGATAGGAGCGATCTAACTATTTACTACATGTGCTGGTTTATTAAATATAAACAAAATAAAAACGGACATCATGCGCATCATGGTTGTGTGTAAACTAACCACATCTTTATGCAGCCATAACATTTATATGTGCAATCTCATTTTATTTCCTTAGTGATAGGAACCAAAAATAACCGAGACCAATGAGTCCACCTAGGCTCAACCCACGAGCCAAAATAGCCTAGACTAGTTAGTCCACCTAGGCTCAACCCATAAGCCGAAATAGCTTGAGACCAGAAAGTCCACCTAGGCTTAACCCATGAGCTGAAATAGCCTATACTACTGAGTCCACCTAGGCTCAACCCATGAGATAAAATAACCTAGAACAGTAAGCCCAGCTAGGCTTCACTCTCACGCTGAAATAGACAAACCTTTGAGTGACCAGCGAGTCAACTCCCTTTTGACAATAGGGTCAGCCTTTGAGTGACCAACGAGTCAACTCCCTTTCGACCATAGAGTCAGCCTTTGAGTGACTAGCGAGTCAACTCACTTTTGACCATAGAGTCAGCCTTCAAGTGACTAGTGAGTCTACTCACTTTCAACCATCGGGTCAACGTTTGAGTGATCAGTGAGTCAACTTCCTTTTGACTATAGAGTCAGCCTTCAAGTGACCAGCGAGTTAACTCTTTTTTGACCATAAAGTTAGCCTTCAAGTGACTAGCGAGTCAACTCACTTTCGACCATAGGGTCGGCCTTCAAGTGACGAGCGAGAAAACTCCCTTTTGACTATAGAGTTAGCCTTTGAATGACTAGTGAGTCAACTCCCTTTTGACTATAGAGCTAGCCTTCGAGTAATCAGCGAGTTAACTCCCGTTCGGCCATAGAGTCAACCTTTGAGTGACTAGCGAGTCAACCCCCTTTCGACGAAAGAGTCAAACTTCGAGTGACCAGCGAGTCAACTCCCTTTTAACCATAGAGTCAGCCTTCGAGAGACCAGCTAGTTAACTCACTTTTGACCATAGAGTCACCCTTTAAGTGACCAGGGAGTCAACTCACTTTTGACCATAGAGTCAGCCTTCAAGTGACCAATGAGTTAACTCACTTTTGACTATAGAGTCATCCCTTGAGTGACCAGCGAGTTAACTCACCTTTAACTATAGAGTCATTCTTCGAGTGACCAGTAAGTCAACTCACTTTTGACCATAGAGTTAGCCTTCAAGTGACTAGTGAGTCAACTCACTTTCGACTATAGAGTTAGCCTTCGAGTGACCAGCGAGTCCACTCACCTTTGATCATAGAGTTAGCCTTCGAGTGGCCAATGAGTCAACTCAAACCAACTTGATCTTAAATCCTAGTCTTCAGACCATGTTCGCATAATGTTCCATGGATACTACGAACAACCCTTGCTAATTCTTCCCCAAACAGTTAGCATACACCCTACTCCATATACCCATTCATTCATTCACTCATTCATTCAGTCATTCATTTATCTATTCACTCATTCATTTTAGCAGATAAAGGTAAGTAAGGCTTAGAGCCGCCCTTGACGCATTTACTGACACTTGATCTCTTACATTTCAGGTTGGAAGCGAGAGAGAAGGAGGTTAAGGCATATCACAGATAATCCAAAAATAAGATTCCCACCACCATAGAGTCAGCCTTTGAGTGACCAGGGAGTCAACTCACTTTCGACCATAGAGTCAACTTTCGACCATAGAGTCAGCCTTCGAGTGACCAACGAGTCAACTCACTTTTGACCATAGAGTCATCCCTTGAGTGACCAGTGAGTCAACTCATCTTTGACCATAGATTCATTCTTCGAGTGACTAGTAAGTTAACTCACTTTTGACCATAAAGTTAGCCTTCAAGTGACTAGCGAGTCAACTCACTTTTAACCATAGAGTCAGCCTTCGAGTGACTAGCGAGTCCACACTCTTTCGACTATAGAGTCAGCCTTCGAGTTAACTCATTGGTCACTCAAGGGATGACTTTATGGTCAAAAATGAGTTGACTCGTTGGTCACTCAAAGGCTGACTCTATGGTAGAAAGTGAGTTGACTCCCTGGTCACTCAAAGGCTAACTCGTGATGCCCAAAACTCGAGACTACGATGGCAGATGATGATGTAATCAGACATTTCCTTAGGAGGATCTTGGATGCTCTTGAATTCCGTGATTTCTGGGAAAGATTGACCACTTCTAGCTCTCAGAAGGCCCAAGAATAAGAGGCTAAGATAGCAGCACTGAAGGCAAAAATGGCAGAAATGGAAAACCTATCCCCAACGAAGGACAAGTTCGTTGCTCTTTCTATCGAGCAATACATGGACATTGACAAGTTCACACACCCAAAGGAATCTGAAGCCCTCCCGGCTAATGTTGTGATGCCATATGTAGCTCCATATCTTGGCACTAGGTCTCGAAATGCCCATATTAAAGGTTACCTCTAGATAATGACTAGTATGGCAATCCTCAACATTCATATCGTCAAGCTATTCCAGGCCGTGCTCTGTGGTCCTGCTTCTGAATGGTATATGAGGATGCCAATGGAAGTCAAGTCCAACTAGAAAAGGTTATGCTCCATGTTCTTAGAAAAATATGCTTTTAACCTGAAAGCCAAAACCACTTTACAATATCTTGAGAGGGGCAAACAATGCTCAAACAAATCATTTAAGAATACTATTTGAGATAGATGGTCGTCCGTGTGCTTGTGACTGGGGCACGTGACTAGGAAGCTTTGATGGTAAAACTCGTAGAAGGGTCCAGCCAAAAATACCGCGATAAGATAAAAATGAAGCAGTTCGATACCTTTAACGACTTGGTCAATTACACCAAGAAGATGGAGAAATATGATGAAGAAGATCGGTTGAAGAAACAGGAATAACAAGCTTACACTAAGCCTACATACTGGGAAAAGGGGGGATCTTCCAAGCCAAGCCACTCTAAATCCTCGAAAGCTCCGGCTAAAATTGTAGCGGCCACTTAGGTGCAGACTCATCAATCTATCTCTCTGTGGGTAGAATCACTGTCTCAGATATTCACCAAACTGAGGAAGTCCAACCAGATTCAGAGTATTAAACCATTTATTCCACCTATTACGGTGGACAGAGATAACTTTTATGCCTATCATGTAACCAAGGGGCATCACATAAATAAATGCACCCGGCTACTAAAAGATATATAGCAGATGATAGCCGATGGGAGGATGAAAGTTCCTGAGAATAAATCGAGCATGCAGACTAATCCCTTGCCAAACTTTGAGGCTATAGTGAATGCCATCAATGTTTAGGTAGAGGCTGATGAGTACGGTATTGACGTAATAGATAACTTCTGACATGGCTCGGGATGGGGAGATAATATAATTTTTAATAACATGGACATCATCTACATGGTCGATCAATATTTCTTAAGGATGAGGAGAGAAGAGACAGACCAGCATCAAGTGCCATCACACCTCATGTACCAATGGGATTCTGACCCAAATGAGCATGTAGAAGAATTCGTCTGATTCATGCATGAACGAGAAATTGCCATGATGGGATTTGCACCTTAGTTCCCCCACTTCTTGGAAGGTCCAGCCAAGGATTGGTACAACACAATGCCACTCGAAGGACATTGGAACTAGTCCTTTATGGAGAGATATTTCCTCCACTATTTTTCCATCAATAATCACATTAAGAGTAGTCACTTGGACTGCAGGTAGGTCCAAGAGAACATTATAAAGCATGAACCACATAGAAATCCCAAAAAATCAAAATAAAAGGGGGAGAAAAGGAAAGAAAATGAGAGAAATCATTGTTAAAGATGGCATGAAAATGAAAATTTTTGAAGAGGAAGAGTAGAAAACGCAAAAAGAGAAAAGAAGAAATTTTGGTGTGAAGAAAATGGGAGCCAAGCTACTGTTTTTATAGCCCGCAGGTAATTAGCTCACCAGCTAATTACCTATGTCAGCTGTATAAAAGTTATCGTTATATAGGTAATTAGCCCGCCGACTAATTACGTATATTTTAAAAAAATTTCGCAATTTTGCATATTTCATTCATTTTCTGCATTGTTTACAAAACGAGCGGACCTAAAAGCTAATTCTACATAGTAATTCATTCATTAAGCACCCAAAATATTTATTTCGACCCCTGGTCAATATTAATCTCATGCAACTCATTAACAAATTTTTAATCGAAGGGGCAAAATATATTTTGTTTCAAAATTTGTGTATTAAAAATATTTTAATTCATTGCATTCCACACTCACGCTGTTTTCTTTGTTTCACATATGACATAATTTCTAGCACGAAATTTATGTATGCGAGGGGCAAACTGTTAGTACAGGTCTGTTTCGACCTGATGAAGAATTATGCCTATTTTATTCAGCGATCAGACAAAAGAGCCGAAAAGGACCGAACTGTCATCCAAAATTCAAAATTCAAAATTCAAAATCCACATTCCAGGGAAGCTTCGATTTAGCACTTCCTACTTGAAAATAAAAAAAGTCAAAGTTTGGTCAAACATAGGTAATTAGCCCGCCGGCTAATTACCCATATATAGTAAAGAAATCGTATCTACTGTGATCTGGCCAGGATTTACGAGATCTGATGTAAAATCCTATCATATACGTAATTAGCCCACTGACTAATTACATATGTAATTAGCCACCCAACTAATTACCACCCTATTATTAATACGGGGTCACCCCCCTCATTTCAATAGAGACGAAAACTTTAATAGATTTCCAAAATTCCCATTTCATCCTTTGTTACTTCCGGGAATCCCAAAAGCCCTAAAACTCTGTCAAAACACTCCCAAATCCGAGTTCTATCACCAGCATTCGGTATAAACTCATTTTCGTATCTTTTTAGATCATGGTCTTACAGTGATCTTTGATCTAAAAATGACTAGGTATTACTCAAATCTCCACGTTTCCTTTAGAAATAATCCAAGATTATAACCATAACTTGGGTTAAATCTATTTTCTAAACAAATCACAATCTCTGATAACTTCAGTCCCGAGCCGGCTCTCAAGTCATCCTGAACAGATAGAAAGGTAAACTAAGGGTGACTAGCTCTAAGCCCAACTTTAAAATCCATTTTTATTACTTTTATTATTGCACATTGCATTCCATTTCTCTTGTTAAGTGAGTCATTGGTGCCACTTAAGCTATAATATGTGTAAATAAGCTCATAGATACGGACAAACATCTAGAATGTGAGGAAACTCTATCCGAGTTTCCTGGTCTAAACCCAAGCGATGTCGTTACTCTACCAAAATTTCGGTAGCAAGTATCTATTTATTAAGCCGTTATAATGCATGTTTTATTTCTTGAATTTATTTCTTAAATCAAGCCATTGTAATGCCAAAATTACCACAAATTTCAAAATTTTAAAATTAATTCAAATAGTTTGAACAATATGAGTAACCATCATATCTGAACGCAGAATCTCATTCTTTTCGGTATAAAAATCCCATTTTGGATCAGTATACCACAATTCCCGGTGGAGCTGAACCGGGTGGCGAGTCTATTTTATTTTTGAATGAAGTAAAAATACTTTATTTTAAAAATTTCTTTTCTTAATAAAATGTATAAATATATTTCTCAATATAATCACATTTTTGGCTTATAAAAGCCATGTTTTTCACATTCAATAAGTTTGTGTGAGAAATAATAAAATAACTTTTCTCTTTAATAAAATCCAGCATCTATTATAAAAGAGGCACACGCATTTAAGCGAACCGGATTTTCCCAAACCAAACCAAATACCGCGGTTTTTTCAAACTGCATTGAATCGCGCCCCGCACCCCATGTGCTCCCATAAATAAAAACCTTGCCCGCTCACAATATCCTTGTGGGACTTAGCTTAAACTAGGGTAGGGTTTTGGTGGTATATCCTACATTCAGAAGAGAGGTCATCTTTTGGAGATAACGCGCAAAGGACTTAGCTAAAGATTGTTGTCTTTGGTGGAATATCCTACATCCAGAAGAGAATAAATCTCCGGAGACAAATTGTAAAGGCTTGGTTTCTGCCTATGAAAGAAATCAATCATAGTGGATTTAACCTCGGAGGAGGAAACTCTGAGGACTAGAGGTAGGCAGGGCCGAACCAGTATAAAAATATCTATGTTTGATTTCTCTAACTTTAAACTATACATTCAAGCACATTTATACTAAATACTTGCATTATCCAGAGCTTACACCAGTCAGCTTCCGGTTCATTCATATCACGCTACATAAAGGAATTTTTAAGGTCTAAAAATTCTGCAAAAAAGGTCATTCACCCTCCTCTAACCCTAGTTAACTCTCACAATGGACCAACATAATGTAACAAACTAATAATAGGTGTTAAACTTTGATATTTCTTAACATCAAGTTTAGTCATAGGTTTTTAGGTTTAGGTTTTGTTTTACTATCAATAACTAAAGTTACATTGTAGAGCTTATTTAGCTATTGCTAATGATTCATACATATTCTAAGATTGTATGAAGTTCTTCATATGAATCTTCTAGAATGTATAGTTATTTCTATAGAACAATGGATGTTTGGTCACAAAAAATCCTTGTGGAAGGATTTTAGTAGTTTGATCCTCAAATCTAGGCAGGTTTCTCACACATTGTCACCCATAGTGATCTTAAAATTTAGGAATGTAAATTCTCGTGATTAGAGCTTGCTTCAATACCTCTTATTGGTCTCTATACAGGGTGATTATGAGTCAGAGGGAGGTGATTGACTCCTTTTCATAGAGTTATGGATATTATGTGCATTGGAGGTAAGTGTCCAAATAGTTGAAAGGTTCAACAAAGAACAACACCACAATAAATAACTCGAATAGTATATGAATAATGAGTAAATGGAGAATGCAATTGTAACTTAAAGATTGACATAATTAATATCGTTCTAATTCAAATATGTTCATATGATAAAAAAAAATTAAAGGCCTAATGCATATGGACTCCCCTGAACTTGTCCCTAATAGCTCGTCGTCCCCCTGAACTTTCTAAAACTTGCCAATTAGGTACATTTTGTTGACATGGACATTGACTATACAAAGTTGAATTTCAAAGCAAGTGAGATATTTTTTAATGAAAAAAATAAATTCGAAAGCACATGTTTCTCCTTCTATTATTTCTCTTCTTCCCCGAAAACACCATTCGAATCAAACAACCTACCTGATCTTCTCTTCAATTTCCTGTCTCCGTGGAAACAAAATTCAAACAAAAAATTCTAAACCAAAGTCAAACCCAAACTAAAATCCTTATCCTAAGTAGAATGAATAGATCCTATTCTTCTAATTCATGTACTAATTTTGAATCCCTTCACTCCTCTCTCCACCTTAACTCCCTACACGCCTCCGATTAAGGTGGACCAACGAAACCCCTCCTTCACTTTGGAGAACTCCCTTTCAATTCACCTGAATATGAATAGTGAGAGAAAGAAATTGTTAAAGTGAGAAATTGTTAGGGATTTAGGGATTTGTTTATTCAAAACAAAGATGAACAAGAAGAGTTGATTAAACCAACCAATAATGGTTCATAGCCTACTCCTCATCAAATGCACACCTTAATAAAATGCTTTGTTTCTCTTATTCCCCACCATTTCAATTTGAGGAGCCCAAACTCTAGATCCAAACCATGCCTACAATGCTTGATTAAGCAATTGCATACTTTTTATGGATTTATATAAATAAGGTGAATAAGAAGAACAAGTTTCAAAAAAATGTTAGCAGGTTGATGTGGAGTGATGGATTAGGTTGCCAATTTCTTTGCACTCCGATCTCATTTTAGCAACAAATTTGATTTTGAATCCTTAATTACATTAAGAATAAAGATTAAGTGAATTTGAAATGAGTTAATTTTAGATTGAAAAATGGGTGGATTTATTTTCCGTATTTGATCGTCACTTCATCTCTTCCTTTGAATTTCAATTGCTGATGTGGTTTTCATTTTTTTAGGCTGAATGCTCTCTAAGACCCCAAGTTGCACACTTTTACCTCAGATGTACCCGAAGTACCCAAACTTCTAAAAAGTGCACATCTGAACTCCTTTTATCTGATATGGCAGCTACATGGCTTACTTGGACCAAAGAGGCGCGTATGTTGGCTTTAACAATTAAAAAAATTAAATACTTTAATTTTTGTTTTTTCTTTCACAGTCACTATCACCTTCTTTCTTCTCCTCCATCGCTCACCTCCTTCACCGCCTTCTTTCTTCTCTACCATTACTTTGCCTCCTCCGCTGCCTTCTTTCTTCCCAGATTTGTCTCTTCATCTTCCATTTTATCTTTGGCTTTCATGTGGCCTCCACCACTGCCACCTTCTTTTCCCCTCATCTTTCTTTGGCGGAACAACCTCCATAACCGTCAGAGCTTCTGCTACAAGTACGACACAAGGTCCTTAACTTCCATTGTTCCTCTCACCATTATAAGATCCTTTTCGGCATCAATTACAACACTATCAACTTAGGTTTTCAAAACCACTGTGATTTGTGTCAATTAATTAAATCTAAGTAAGTTAACCACTTCAATTAGAATTTGTCATCCAGTACATAATCATTATTAAAATAGGATTTAATATTCTTTGGTCTAATTTTTACCTCATTCTCATCAAGATTTCATCGCCTTAATGGCCAACTCAAAGGATATCAACACTACAAAAGTTCAAGGGGGTGAGAGGAACTTTTAAAAGTTTCAGGGGGCGAGGGGCTATTAAGGACAAGTTTAGGGGGGTCCGGATGCATACGGACAAAATTAAACATGTAACTAAACAATTCACTTAAGGAATGTAACTCTAAGAATGGAAATAAGTTTTATCAAGCAATTTATAAAGCACAACATTATATACTGAAATAATTACTATAAGTATGAGCACGGGATTTTTAAGTCCCTCTTGTGAGATGATGATGACGTATATTTGTATTTTTAATCCTCGTTAAAAATTCTTTTCTAAGTTTTATTATGGAAAAATTCAGTTCAGCGTGTCCGACTACGTGTCCGATGAAAGCTCGAATATGATTCACACCCAAAATAAATTTAGTCCTAAATATCCTAAAAAATTCAAAATAACCCTAATTATCTCTAAAATCCTGCTTAAAACACTTTTTCGGCGGATTTGACATCAATCCACTTTTTAGGCTAGGCGATACCTCCTTTTCAGACCTGTACAAGGTCTTAAAGTCGCCAGCGGCTTTAGTGATACCGCCAGCGGTATCATCCATGCTGCTGGCGGTCTGACTTTCGTAAGCAAACAGCTTTTTGCCATGCCTTTGCTCGAAACCTGCCTGATAATCGAGAAAAGTAAGCTCTTTCGGATTTTCGCCTATAAAAAGCTCATTTCCAGATGAAAGAAAGGATTAGCAACTCGTAACTTGGATTAGAGAGAAAATTCTAGTGAGATAAGTGAGTTTTAGTGAGATAAGGTGAAGGAAAGGTGAGAAAAGGGGAATCATTCCATCTTTTCTTGGTTTTTCTCTACTGAACTCTCTTAGAAATTAACTTAAAATCAGTAGAACTTAGGTTTAAAATCAATCTAAATAGGATTTAGAGACTTAAATCTTTAGTTCATTACCCAAATCGTCATTTCGAGTTCCCGAGAGGTGTTATTGGATCACGAAGAGGTGGATTCATGGTCTCGAGGTAAAATCCTGAGTCTCTTGAGCTCTTTGGCAATTATTCTTGGTGTTTATCATGATTCTTTGGTGTTTTGTACCTATTTTTAGGTTTTCAATCGTTATTCGACTGTTAATTGCTACTGTAAGAAAGTGAAACTATTGGCGACATTGTAAAGCCACCAACGGTATCATTCATGTCCCCAACGACATCAATGATACCACTAGTGGCTATTTTTATGGTACCCAGACTATCAGTTTATAGGCCTGTATGAGTGAAATCACCAGCGGTATCAGTGATACCGCCAGTGGCTTCAACCATACCACCGGCGGCTTGACATTCTAGACAACAGATTTATTTTCTTTTTCTGACCTAGTTAAAATTCCGAAGTTAGGATGAATAGCACAACGACAGGTATCCTAGGTTACCCTGAAAATAGTCCTCACCCTATAACATGCGACATTTTTACTAATAAACTGGTTAAAATAACAAGTCTAATTGTAAAATGAGATTTTCCATAACACCGTTCAAGAATAATTTTTTGCCATCCATTCGGACTCCATAATTTGTGCCATGATCACACTAACTCAAGTCTTATTTTGTCTACTAGCTATACATGCTATGTGATAGATCTTGTATATGTATCGTATCTGTGCTAACCCTTTCGTGGAAGTAGACTTAGGATAGATGTATGCTAGGCCTTCGGGTATTTTATTTTCTATTTAGACAAATGTATAGGATTTGAAAAGCCTTGTAATTATTCTTTTAATTTTTGCATTTATTTTTGGATGACTGTAATAATTTACTTATTGCTTTGAATGCTTGCTAAATAACGAGCTAACACAAAACATATAAATCGAAAACACTAAATAGGGTGGATTAAAATCGAATAAGAAAGAGTTATACTTTTAAATTGGCCAATGTATAATAGATAGCATCATCCAAACTCGGAATTTCTACTTAAGGTATGGTCTTCCTCCCGATGGGAAAATCGTACCCAAATTTTTCGGTTGATTGGAACCGGGTGGAGACTCTGTCTTAAATACGGGATTTTGATCTCGTATCTTTAGAGCATTAAAAATATTCAAAACCCATTTTTCTACCATCACCAAACTTCATCATTATTTTTAGAGTTCGATCCTCTAGCCCGCCTCACACCTGTCCAAAATGTTGTCCGCTCATAGTGGCAACTCTGTTGAGGATCAATCTCTTTAAACTTGAAACTTACAATTTTTAATAAGTTTAAAAGATTTAGATGATGTATTGAAATCATTGGCCAAATTAAAACTTCATACTTTGTTATTACGTTTTATCCTACGCATGTAGATTAGATTATTAGGTTAAGGTACCTCATTTTACCTGAGAAGCTCGCAAAAGTATCACTCATGCCCTACGTGAATTGAGGATGCCTAGTGGGTGGATCACTCGTATCAACCAATACATGAACTCCCGCGATAGCACTCATTTGAGGAGTGTTTGAGTAACGTGGAATCAAGGTAGACGAGAACCTTCTACATCAACAACCCTATACCAAGCTGCGATAGTAAAGCCTAAGCACTTCACTCCCTTAGGTTTACCAAAACAAATAAAAATAAAGGGACAAACTTCTTTGCCGTTTGTTGGCCTTGAAGTTAACCTCCATCCATTTTTGAACGGCATTACACGGTAGTCATAAGATTGGATGAGGGACATTTTGTGTGCTATGTGCTATATGCTCTTTCATCACCCATGCATAGGCTTCAAAGGCCAACCATCTCGATCAACTTACCCTTACTGATCCCCACTCGTGGAGGAGGTTTAGCAACATCTGTGGGACGTCTATTGTATCTCCGTTGAGTCATGACAATTTACCATGTGTAATGAAAGGCGCAAATGTACCCCGTATATTATAGGGATAAGACTTTGCATCATGACATCTACCCTTAGTATTGCAACCATCCTCACGAGTATATCATGTATTGCCCCTCTAAGAACAAAAGGCATTCATACCATCCATAGAATTACACTATCCATGCATGGTCTGATCCACTTCCTGCAATTTCAGCTAGGAGGAGGTCAAGTAATCATCGTACCCCAGTTTAGAGAAGGCCTGAACGCCGTTTGATCCGCCATTCTCTCACCCTAGTAGCCAATACGGAGATTGAAGGAGTTTCGCACACCAATTCTAGTGGGGAGTTAGATTCAAATCAGATTCAATTAGGTCAGAATTCTTGTCACCTAGCCATGTCTTTCCCAAATAATGGAGGGACCTCCCTCCACCCGAGGAGTAGTCAGGACCTACTCCCACCTTGGGAGAAGGATCTCAACCCCCCTGGTTTTGATTTTGGTAGCGCTATGACCCAATTCCTTCAATCGAACTTATTTAACAATGCTATCCAAAAGCAGGTCCAAGCATATATTAGGAAAGCCATGGAAGATAAGAACTCAGATCAGGTTTTTGAATTAGATATGCAAGCTCTGACTCAGATCCTTTTGGGCCTTATTGGGGTAAGGCCTGTTCAGGCAATCTTCCAAGTAGCCCCATCAGCTACTACTTAAACACTGCTAAACCCGTTCCAATTTGGCTAGGCCTCTTCTTTCCTGCAAACTTCAGGGCCTTCATTAGTTACCCCCCTTATTCCCCAGTTGCCAAGGCCTTTAGCTTAGAGCTCAGTTCCCCTTGTGTGCACCAACTAATATCTGAATTCCTCTAGCATATTAGCCCAACCTCCGCCATCTTTCAGCCTTCCTAATTCATCGTAACACCCAAGGGAACAATGTACCCGAGAATCCTTCTAGTACCCAATTGATTACCCATCCTCACTTGGACATACCTCTACCATCTCCAATCATCTGAACCGCAACTAGGTCACGCAACCTCCGGGCATAACACCCAAAGTAATAGCCTTTATATATCAAATGATGGCCTTTTGAATGAACGACCAGGTCACGCAATCTGTGGGCCTAACACCTAAGGCCGAAGCTCTCACCCCCCAGCCGATCAATGACCAAGTCATGCAAACTCTAGGCGTGACACCTGAGATTCAAGCCTATATCCACCAGCTAATGGCCGTTAAGGAACCTAAGTGAGGTGAGGATGGGGTCCCCGATAACTTCACCAGGCCTAATATGGCGCACTATGATGGGTCTAGTGTCCTTGCCTCTCACATCATTATGTATGAGTGTGTAATATGAGTAAAGAAGTTGAGTGATAAGGTACTTGCCGAGATGTTCCTATGCTTCCTCTGAGGCCCTACTCTTGAATGGTATCACACCATGCCCCACTATATTATCACCTACTAGAAGCTTCTCTCTGAGGCTCTGATTGAACATTATAGCTTCAATACCATGATGGAAACCACCCTCCAACACCTTCAAGGAGTTTACCAGTTCCCCAGTGAAATTTTCAAGCAATAATTCAACTGATGGATGGCAACCCAAGTTCTAATGAAGTCCAAGTTTAGCCTCAAGGAAATTATTGTCAAACTCTTAGAAGGGGCACTCCCTATTTTCTGAAAGGAGATTTCAATGACTTCTTCCTATCTTATAAGGCTATTTATAAGAAGGCTGTGGAAATCGAGCATGAAATTGAGCGTGAGTGAGCTGAGAAGACAAGAAAGCCCTAGTTTAGAAAGAGCAGTGATACTCCAGCTGCAGCCCCGACACCTGCTAAACCCAAAGCCCCTACCACAGCACAGGCAGTCACTCAAGCCCCTCTTATAGTTTCAACAGCCACTCCAGCCTCACTAGTAGTTGTCGCAGTCCAACTACCTCGTCTCCCTTTAGTTTTGGCCAACCCATACAAATTTCCACTCAGAATTATATACAATCACTTAAAGGAGGCCAGTTATATCCAATCCTTTCATGAATATAAACCTCCCAAACCTGAGGATAAGGATAATTTTTGCTCGTATCACATTCAAGTGGGACACAAAACCAACAACTGTAAAACCCTACTTTCAACCATCCAGCGTTTGGTAAGTGGAGGGAAGATCGTCAAACTAGATAAGGCTCTATGCACAATGACCAATCCCCTACCGAATTATGGAAATAAGGTGGGCGTGATTAGTTTTGGGATGCCCGAAGTCGCAACCTTTAAGCTAATCACCCAAGGGCAAGAGAAATGTGACTCAATTTTGGTCATCAATTCCGATATTCTGTCCAACTTGGTCTTTGACCTAATTAGCCAACCCAACCCATAGGTTAACTCAGTTCAGGGTATCAAAGTAGACCCAACTCCGCCTAAGAAAGAAAACTATTGAGCTCAGCCTATCATGGTCAAAAGAACGAAAACCATGAAGGAACCACTCTTCAGTGTAGATACCTTTATTCTAAAGGGAGATTATTCTGATGAGGAGGATGGAACGATCAAGGAGGCCAAGGTGGTGGGTGCTGAATTATTTAAGGTGGATTCGCCTTTGGTCAAGAAGCCGACTGAACTATTTAAAGTCAATCAGGATGAACCTTTTAATATGGACAAGTATGTATTATAAGATATGGCTTCAGATTTTGATGAACCCCCTATCCTTTCGAGACACAAGCCACCCATAGTGTCCTGCTCTATAATATCCTCAACATCATTAGGAGTGGCCACGTGTACCAACCCGAGGACCGTTATCTTTATCTAGATAAGGACCTAATCCGTAAGAGGGTAGGTACCACTACAAGACCTCCTTCTCTTCCTCCACCTGTTCCAACAAGCCTTGAGGTCGATCCCCTTACCACTCAACTCAAGAAGACCCAAGCCCTCTATAGCATCAGGTAGCTTGTCATTGATTTTGAACGGCATCGCAAGGGTCTAATTAAGTGACTAATCGACCTAGAAGCTATTCCAACCACCTCTATTATTGAGATACGTGCTAAAGTTAGAGGGTTTATTCCTCCAAAGAAGGGACCACAGATTGTGTTTGATCAGTTTAATCTCCCACTTGAGGGTAAAGATCACAATAAGGCTCTGTTTATCCAAATTCTTCTATTTGATAAGACCATACCCTGTGTTATAGTAGACAATAGTTCTACTTTGAACCTCTTCCCCCTAAAAGTCCTCCCTCACCTAGCCCTGTTAGAGGAAATGCTAAAAAATTCCAATACTATAATCCATGCCTATGATGACTCAAAGCATAGTGTGATTGGGGTATTTAAAGCAGAAGTTACCGCTGGAGGGGTTACAAGTAAAGTACAGTTCACCGTGCTTGACATCGTAGTCACTTACTCCTTGTTGCTTGGCGGCCCTTAGATCAAAGCTCTAGGGGCAGTACCATCCACCCTCCATCATAACGTTATATTCATACACGAGAACAAGCTTATGATAATTGAGGCTAACGCCGCTTCAGTTGTGGATGTCATGGAAGCCGAGTATAACTTGGATAAGGGTCTCCATGTTGCTGTGATTTGCAAAGCCGAAAGATCAACCCCTATTTGGCATGATTATCTCCACCTTACCACCGGGCAACTGCTGAAGCGAGCTGGGTTTAAGCCTGAGAAGGGCTGTGGAATGCATGAGCAGGGGATTGTCGAGGCCTTAGAACTGACGGTGTTGGTCCGCCTAGCAGGCTTAGGATATAAACCTAAGAAGATCTATTATCGTATCCACCCCAACTACTGTCGCATGGTGACTATTTGCAAAATTCGAGGCAAGAAGCCTTATAAGGGAGAGCCTGAGCCTATCGAGCATAATGAGAAGATATGGCCTGGGTTTGAGATCTTTAAGGATGTCTATAACTTTGAAGCAGGCTGTATGGTCATCTCTACTGAGCCCGCACCTGTTGTTATGCCTACCACTGAACTCGTTGTGCCTGTGAATGTTGTCACTAATAAGGTTAAAGGAAAGCAGAAGATGTACCCTGAGAATGAGGGTAGGGGAAGTAGCACAAAGCCCATGGATCAGGATGTTGAAGACATTGTGGTTGCTATGACTAAGGCTATGGCCTTTTTTTATGAAAAGAGGCTAGAAGGGTAAGAGGATCGAGGAAGAGGACTCCATGACCGAGATCATGAAGAAGCTCGCCAAGGCCTTAACTGAGAAAGCCAATCTATTAAAGGAATCACCACTCACTATCGAATAGAAGATAGCTCTAGAGCATGACTAAGACACCATTCTGATGAAGACTAAAGAGGATGCTCTATCTGCTGCTGAGATCACCACCGAAGTCCCTCCGCTTGTTGAGGATGAAAACATGGATGATGTAATCTTTAACATTTTTGATGTATTTGATGCAAACAATATCGCCTATAAGGCTTTCAATTCAACTAATGACTCTCGTTTTGCTTACTTGTTTGATGTTTTACCTGATGGATCCATGAATTCACATAACTATACACATAATGTTTTTGGTATTTAAGATACTTCTTTACATGAAATAAATCTAAGTATTGATGAAAACCCCAAAATGGTAACCATTTCCAATAACTTGACTCCCAAAGAAAAAAAGTGAGATAATACCAGCGCCTAAAAGACATGTTAACGCTTTTGCTTGGTCTTACAAAGACATATTGGGGGTCGATCATAACATTGCTGAGCATAAAATCTCAACTGATCCTAACTTCAAGCCCGTCAAATAGAAGCTTCTTCGGTTAAAGTCAGAATGGGCAGAATAAGTTAAGGCAGAGGTTTCGCGATTAATTGAGGCTTATTACATTAAAGTGGTGGAGTACCCGACTTAGTTGTCTAACATTGTGCCGGTTCAGAAAAAGGATGGTAGGGTCCGAGTTAGTGTTGACTTTCGAGATCTCAATAGAGCTTCACCAAAGGATGACTTCTCGCTCCCCCACATTGATGTCTTAATTGACAATGCCTCCAAGGCAACCATGTAATCATTTATGGATGGGTTCTCGGGGTACAATAAAATCTTGGTAGATGTTATTAACAAGATTAAGATGGATTTCAGCACTGAAAGGTGGGTTTATTGCTATTAGGTTATGCCATTTAGGTTGAAAAACCCCTAGGCCACTTACCAGCGAGCGGTGACCACTCTCTTGCATGACATGATCCATAAGGAGGTAGAGGTGTATGTGGATGATACGATTATGAAGTCTGCCACCCAAGAAGAGCACCCCCGCTATTCTCGATAGATTCATGACTCGTATTGAAAAGTATAATCTCTACCTGAATCCAAAGAAGTGTGTGTCTGGGGTCACTTCAGGAAAATTACTAGGACATATGGTGAGCCAGAAAGGGATTGAAATGGATCCTGATAAGGCCAAAGCCATTAGGGATATGCCTCCAGTGAAAATAGAAAAAGAAGTCCAATCACTCCTTGGCTCCTTATAGTATATCAACCGGTTCATCGCCCATCTCACGACCATGTGTGCACCTATCTTCAAGTTATTAAGAAAGTAGCAACCAATTATATGGAACAACCAATGGCAAATGGCATTTGATAGAATCAAGGCCTACCTGATCGACCTACCCATTCTAAAACCACCCACCCCCAGGAAACCCCTGATCCTGTATTTCGCCATCGAAGAGTCTTCCATAGGGGCAATGCTTGTCCAAGAGCATGATGATAAATGGGAACACATAGCCTATTACTTAAGTAAGAAGTTATTTGATTATAAAACCCAATATTTGGTTGTGGAGAAAACTTGCGCCACCATGGTTTAGCTCACAAAGAAATTGCACCACTACTTTCAATCCTACCACGTTTAAGCAGTGTCTAAGATTGTTTTTTTGAAATACCTTAGTCAGTCTCCCACCCTAGCTGGCAAGATCTCTCACTGGTTGTTGCTTCTTTCAGATTTCGATATTGAATATGTAATGAAGAAGGTTATCAAAGGGCGTGCTATCACTAAATTTTTGGCCAACCAAGCTCTTGACTCCGATTAGGTTGAGAACTTAGAGTTCCCTAATGAATAGCTCACTGCTACCCCCGAGTGTGCGTGGACTATATAATTTGACAGTGCTATGAATCGCTAAGGAGCAGGCCTTAGAGTCATCCTGGTCACCGAATAATGAGATCATTCCATTGTCCAAATGCTTAGAGTTCCCTGTTACTAGTAATGGCACCGAGTATGAAGCTTGCTTGTTTGGTCTCAAAGCTCTTCTCTAGGTCAAAGCCAAAGCTATATCTATAATCGGGGATTCAACTCTTGTCATCTGTCAGGTTGTTGGTGACTGGGAAATCATGGAGGAATCTCTTCACCCTTACATTATCGCTATTTGAAGATTATTCGAGAAGTTCCAATCTTATTTGTACCGTCATATGCCTCGGGATGAGAACCAAATGGCTGACTCTCTTGCCACTCTAGCTTCATTATGGGAAGGACCCCAATAGCAACCTATCCGTCTATTAGTTCTTCTGTCAACCAAGCTCCCCTATCATGCTTAGTATGATTAGCAGGTCCTCGCCCTCTCCACCGATCCCTATTGGTACTCCGGCATCATCCTATTCCTCTAACATATGCAGTACCCTCTAGATTCCTTTGACTCGGACTGCACCACCCTATGACAGTTCACCATCCAATTTTGCCTAGTCGATAATGATCTCTCTAAGCGCACTAGCAAGGGTTTGTTACTTTATTGCTTATTAAAAACCAAAGCTCAGCGGGTGATTGATCAGGTCCAGAGAGGTAACCGTGGCCCTCACATGAATGGTCTCGCTCTTGCAAAGAAGATACAGCGGTTGAGATATTTTTGGCTCACCTTAATGGCTGATTACATCGCCAAGTAAAATGGTGCAACCAATGCTTGATTTATAAGGACATGCAGCACTTACCACCTATCAAGATCTATCACTTATCTACTTCTTTGCCATTCTCGGCGTGGAGGATAGACATAATTGGTGAAATTCTCCCTTCATCAACAAACGGGCACAAGTTCATTGTGCTGGCTATAGACTACTTCTCTAAATGGGTAGAGCCAAATCCTACACTAATGTCACCGCTAAGAAGATGGACAAATTCATAGAAAAGCATATTTTCACTCAGTATGGTCTTTCGCATCACATAGTTTCAGACAATGGGGTACAGTTATAAGGGGAAATTGCTGAACTAATTGAAAAGTATCAGATTAAACACCATAGATCTTCTCCATACAGACCATATGCTAATGGTGTTGTCGAATCTATGAATAAATTAGTGAAGAAGATCCTCTCTAAGATGATAGCCAGCTATACAGATTGGTCCAACAAGTTATCCTTTGCCATTTGGGGTTATCGCATAAGTATCCAAACCCCAATCGGTCAAACCCCGTTCTCTTTAGTCTATGGAATGGAAGTTGCTCTCCCAATCGAGACCCAAGTAAGTTCACTAAGCGTTGCACTAGAAGCCAAGCTACAAGAATCCAAATGGACTAGGGCGAGGATTGAACAACCTAATATGATGGATGAATAGAGGCTAAAGGCTTTAGATAATCTCTAAATGTACCAACAACGTATGGCTCGAGCTTATAATAGTAGGGTTAGACACCAGAAGTTCCCGCTAAAAGCTAGCGATCTAGTCTTTAAGCAGTTGATACCTTCCACCATCGATGCGAGGGGCAAGTTCAGACCTAATTAGGAAGGACCGTACGTGATCAAAAGGGTGCTCAGTAAAGGTGCAATCAAGATTATGGACATGGATAGGAATTAATTTGTGAACCCTGTGAACCAAGACAGGCTTAAGCATTACCATGTCTAACTATAAGAAATAAATCAGAAAAATGGGATAACAAATATATATATATATAAATCACCCACCTTTCGGTCCTCTATCGATCGGGCAAAAATTAGGGTTACACCGGACGGTCAGTATTCCGTAAATTAGCCGAGCAAAAGTTAGGGTATCGTTACAATAGCTCGCTAGACTGAAAAACCGAAAAGGGCGGTCTAGGCAAAAGTTAATATAGTAAGGAAAGAGAAAGTGCCTACTAGAAAACCAGCATAGGCTAGTTAGCACCAAGAGTTAGATTGAGGGAAATGGTTACGAACATCATATACATTAATTTGCTTCATCTAATAAAAGTATGTTTTTATATAGTCCTGAATGCTTATGTTTATGCGAATGTTTGTATTCATACGGTCAACATAGCTCAAGTAAACAGAATGCACAATTCACATTATTTTAGTCAATGCGCAACAAAATAGAGAAAAGAAATAAATAAAAGATAAATAATTCTGATAGACTGAAAAGAGCAAGGTCTATGCAAAAGTCAGAATAAGTCTGCTGGATTGAAACCTGAAAAGGGTGGTCCAAGCAAAAGTTAACTCAAGGTTCGATAGATTGAAAACCCTTAGGGGTAGTCTATGCAAAAGTCAAAGCCAAATAAAATAATAAAATAAGTTAGATAGGTCTGCCACCCTAGGTGACCTATGCAAAAGATAGAACTGATAAAAGCATGTCTCACGTCGAACTCCCTACATCATCAATAAACCTCAAAATCCTCTATAAGGTGGTCATGGAAAAGGGCTCAAATCCCTGCTTAGCTCGCTCCCTGTCCAAGCGGGCCCATGATCGCTCAGCCAGAGTTGACAGGCATCTGGTCTTAGCAAGCCATCCCCTATAGTGTCTATCAGTATCTGTAGTCTCCACGCGGTCATAATCCAGAACCTTATAAATAGCATCCCAGGCCCACTTCTCCCGAATGCAAGTCACCCAATCAGCATCAAACAAGCCGTTGTGATCCTCAGGTTGCTTGCATGTAACCCTCTATTGTCGGCCATACTAATGGCAAAGTTGGTATGGGCTATAGAAAGTTATCCTCCGTAGGCCCAACAACTGAACGCACAATCCCCAAGACTTGATGACTACGTCTCAAATCCTCCACCATGGGCTAACCCACTGTATCTATAAATCATCATAGCCCTTGAGAATGGACACCTAATCCTCGGCCGTCAATCAGTTAAAATCCCCTCAAATCAGGCCCCTCTCGCTAAGATGCACGGGCAAGTACTTCTTTGGGCTAACATGAGATGCTAAAGTTAGCTTAAATTTCTCCATGAGACACACCTACAAAATGCTTTTGTATAAGCGTGGGAGTTAGCAATAGACCAAAATGATAAGGGGCATACCTCTAACAGCGAGAAGTGATCACCAATTAGTTCAGGATCAGAGGAACCCGCATCAATGTTCAGCAATGTATGGGCCAGCCCTACAGCTATGGGGGAAGCTCCGCCTATAAAGGCTAGATAATGGAAACCAACCGAAATGGGGCAATCAAGCCCACTCCACACATGAACTCTGACATGAGCAGTAATGTGACTATATATGGCCAAGAAACATGAGTCTTAGGGGCACCCCTGCACTAGTCTAGTACCGCACTGAGTAGAAACCCTGGCTGACCAGGTGTCTGAGAAAGAAATGGATTCACCAAAGCTAAGCTCAATAAGTGGAACACGTGGTCCATCCGATCATGAAAAGCAAGTACTCCCCGAATAAATGTTGGGTTGACCCTTCGCTAGTTTCTTACAATCTAACTCCCCCAAGGTTCCTAGGAAGTTCCTTAGTTGCTGATTATGGCTCTCCATGGCTAAATCTAAAAAATGTCCATAATCTAAAATTTTGGAAGTTGAAGACGCTGGCGGTATCGGTGAAATTGGTGGCGATATGGAGTGTAGCCACCGGCGATATCAATCGCGGGCGATTTTTTCTAAAGTAGTTAGTAAATCAAAATTTTCATGTGGGTGGCAATGTGAATGAAGCCACCAACGGCATGGTATCATTTCTTGTGAATTTTAGGCTTGTTTTGGCTAGTTTACTCCTGTTCATGACCTGTAAAAATCTTGTAACCTATTCCCAAACACAATTCAAACCAAAGAATCCATTTATTCCAAATCCAAAATCCCAAATGCACAAATGTACCAAATCCTAAGCCTAATCAATCCAAAAGTCAAACAAAACCAAATATTCCAAACTCTAATGTATTAGAGGTACAAATCCAAATCCAAATAGAAATCGATAATAAATAAATCTAAAGTTGGCCGCCGCCGACGGTTGGGTGAGATGTGATCTCCATGTCATCCACAAAATAATGGGTTATATTCTCCTCCTCGGCCCTCCCTATAGTCATTGAGATACTCCAAGAATTGTTAGGCTCATGGGTGGGACACCAGCCAGCTGCCACCTTCTTCCCCTTGTGGCTAAGCTCAGCTTGGGGTGCACGATCCATGTTATGATGCTCCTTCTCTCATACAACATAGCATCCAGCTGATGCTCTATCTCAGTCACTCAGTGCTAAAGTTCTTGATTCGTAGCCACCTCCTCCCGGTATCTCACCTGGGCCTAGTTGGCATTCGAGAGTGGCAGTGCCATAAACTCCTACAAGATATAAATAGTAAGAATCCATATCATTCATAACATTGATGCATCATCTATCTTAAAGTTTTAGCATTTCATACAAGAGATTTACCTTAGCAAATAAAGTCTAGGAGACAAGGGTGTCCTTGAGAGTAAAGGCATTCACTGCCAGCCGCTCTGCCTCCCTGCGTGAAACCTGAAAAATCCAAAAAAAGGCAATCAAAAGGCGATCCCAAAAGAGAGATCGCATGCAAAAAATGAATGAATTCACATTTTTACAAGACTTACATGAGTAGAATTCAAAGGCATGAAGCTTAGTGAGTGGCTGCTCGGAGTTATTTCTTTTACCCTAAAGTCACCCCTCGGACCCAAAAGCATAAAAGAATTTTCCAAAGCTATCGAGAGGTGCCCCTCCACTAAGCCAACATCCTTAGGTCTACCCCGATCGTGCACTCTACTGGACTCAGGCATGGTCCTCTTCCTAAATAGTACCTGATAAACACAAGCATGAAATAATGCAAAAAGTCAAATATGAACAACAATCTTGGACCAAATAAAATGAAATATATAAAAGAGCACAGTCTTATATTAGAAGAATAATGCTCTTAGGGAACAGTCTGCACCTCCTCGCCTGCCTCATTTCGCCTCTCATCACCATCCTCACCATTGCCCTCTTCATCATCCTCTTCCTCACTACTACTGTCATCACCGCTAGCTTATTTCTTCAGTTCCTCCTTCCTCTTTTTCACATGAAAAGAGATCAAGTCGTTACGATGAATGCGGGGGAACATGGCGAGCAGGCGCGACATATGGCTATTATAGGGATCAAGGAAACTCGCCTCCATGCGACCATTTGCCTCTAGAAAATTGGCCTTATAAGCCTCATCAGTTATAGTCAAATAGGGCCACTAGAGGCCCATAGAAGGTGCCGGGGGCACTGGTCTAGTAGGGGGCATGACATCTCTCCAACTGCGCACTCTCTCCTCCAGGTACCACTCTAAAGACAAGGGGCACTCCATCACAAACCTATGGTCATTCACATCCTCTAGGACCGTAAGGACCTCAGTACGGTTAAGCACTCTATTGAAAGGATCTCTGATAACCTGACCAAGTAATCAAACAAAAAACCAATGTAAGCACAATTTAAATTCATAAATGCATTTTAGACGAATGGTTTGTTTAGTATGAGAAAGGGATAAGATCTAATGTCACATACTAAGCCAATCTACAAGTTCCTTAAGCCTCTCTATAACCAGTAGGGTACCTACATAATCCACCAACACTCCCGTACCATCGAGCAAGAAAGTGCAAATTTACTGGTACTTTCATCTTGCACTTCATCGGAGGGAGAATCTGATGCTCGAAAGCCCAAGCCTGCATAATTGATAGACAATCAGACCAAAATGAAAACAAAAAGACAAAAACGGAAAGGCAAAAAGAAATTAACAAAGTACTCTTTAAGAGGCATACCTGAAGAAGCAAATGACTCAGTCAGAGGACCTTGTCCTTTTTCTTAACCCCCAAGTCCAGTCCATAGTGCATCGAGGCAAGAATGGCCCTAGGCCATTTTTTCTCCTTGATCTTCTGAACATCCTCAAGGGGGGTAATTAGCCCATAGTTGATCTTGCTACTAAAGATTAGGAAGAACAACACAGATAGTAGAGAAATAATAAAAGAATAGACACAAGCATCCCATTGAGTTTTGGGGACTACCCCGACTGCCATCCAATGCTTCTGGAGCTCTCCATAAGATAATCGCCCCGCATAAGGCTTGAATCTAAATAGCTCTGACACCCTCTTGACTATAGGCTTCCAGATGTGATACTTCTCCATGTAGACATCAAAGTGGATAACATTATGAGTTCGTGAAAGCCCAGTCATAGCCACTACATTCGAGGGAGTGATGGTCACCTCACCGATTGTAAGATGAAAAGTGTGAGTGGTCTCCGACCATTTTTCAGTCATGGTGGTCAAGGCCAAATGAGAAAGCTTCAGCATCCTTAGGGGCAAAATCTTGGCCAAGTCCCCAAAACCCATTGCATCGATAGCCACGCAAAGCTCGGGATCCTTGGCATCAATATGCTTCCACCATTCGCCAATGGTCCCCATTCCTCCTATGCAAGTAAACTAGTGTGGCTACTAAAGGACAATTAAAAGGAAAGCAAATCAGATAATTATTTTGCATTTTTCCATGTCATAAAGCTACTAGAATCTTACTGATATTGCTACTAAAGCAGTGATATCACCGACGACATGAGTCATATCACTGGAGATATGAGTGATGCCGCTGGCGATATCGCTGATATCAAAAGTGACATAGCAAGGTTTTGTTAGAAATAATAATCCGAAAGAATTAATTCCAGAATAATTTGGATCAAGTTTGAAGAAAACAAAAACTTGTAAAAACTTAAACATGTAATCTCCTAAATCCAAATGGAAGCATCTGGTCCAAATCAATTCATCAAGACATTCATTAAAGACTATAAGTACCTTAGCACATAATGGAAGCATCCAGTTAAAGTTTGTAAAGGAAACAAACTTTGAACCACCTAAAACAGCATCAGGAAGAAGACTGATTGTATAGCATCTGGATACATCAAGACTAAAGTCATCCAGAAGTTACAGTTAAAAGGATAAATGGAAAAGTTTCAAAAATTACTTTTCCCTCCACCTATTTGGTCAGAAAGTCAAAGATCCTTTCCCCTTATGAAAGACAAAAATGACAACTAGCATTTTTCTAGAAAAAGGATGAAGGACTGACACAGGAAAGAGAAAAGTTAACAACCTTTTATACCTAGACCAATGAGAAAGGCACGTGAGGATCACACATCGGTCTACTGACGTAAAAGTTGGTGAAACACTAAAATCCAAGGAAAACTATGACTGATAACTTTTCAGCCCCAATCGCAAGGAATCAATCGAGTCAAAATCTGAGTCTACTGTATTGATCAAAGGCTCACATATTACCTGATCAATGGTGAAGACTTAAATCAACATTAACAACCCATAATGGCTACATTTATGATGCATACCTATAAAAGGAAAGCTTCACAAGTTGAGAAGATGATGGTTGTTTTCAGAAAGCATACACAAGAGAATTCACTATTGCAATCAGTGACATGATCCCTCCAAGTATTAAACAATTCCAAATCAGTTTTTAAGGATTCCTAAGTGAGTTATAAACTTGGGGAGATCAAAAACCAAAACCTTTGAGAAAAATAAAGTGTAAAATCTCATACTTGGGTGAGTAGTGAGATTAGGATATAGCTTAAAGTTGGTGCTTTGAGTAGGATCTCCCTATAGGACTCAGCTTAGGTTTGGGTAGAAATCGAAGTGGTATATCTTGCTAAAGACAAAAGGACTCAGCTAGGAGTTGGTGCTTCTAGTGGTATATCCTACATCCAGAAGGGGTTACCATCCAGAGACAAATTGTAAGGCTTGATTCCTGCCAGTTGGAAAGGAATCCACTAGTGAAAAGCTTGTAGGAAGGAAACTCCGAGGACTGTAGTAGGCGATGCTAAACCAGGATAAAACTCTGTGATTGATTTTCTTACTCTTTATTTAATTGTATTATAATTCATACTTTCATCATTCAGATCCATTATATCCGGAATATAATCAAACACGCTACCCTAACACTTTTAAAGTTTGATAATTCTAAGAAAAAGGGTCATTCACCCCCTCTAGCCTTATTTAGACCCTCACTGGGACCAACAAGTGGTATTAGAGCAAGTGCTCAAAATTAGAGATCTAATAATCTCGAGCTAAAGGTCCAAATTTTGATCCAAGAATCAAAATGAGTTTCCAAAACTTACAACTCCTTCCTAAGGGTATGTCTATTACCCGTCCTACTCTCTTCACCGGTGAACACTACACGTTCTGGAAGAATAGGATGAAGAACTTCATTCAAGCACAAAGTATGCTAGCATGGATGGCCATTAAAGATGGCCTATATGAGCCTACTCACGAAGTAGAGGGTATAACTACTCGAAAGCCATCAAGTTTATGGGATGAGAATGATTATTAAAAAGTACATGAAGATATAAATGCTATTACTATACTTCATTGTGCTCTTAGTGCAGCTGAATTCTATAGAATATCCAGATGCGAGACTATACAAGAAATCTAGCAGAAGCTGGAAATGAATTATGAAGGAACTAACAAGGTCAAAGAAGCCAAAATTGATCTCCTACAACAAAAGCTAGAATCCTTCAAGATAGGGCCCAAAGAATCCATCAGCAGCAATAATACTAGATACACCAATCTAGTAAATGAGTTAAAGAGGCTTGGGAAGGAGATCTTAGAAGTAGATATGGTCAAAAAAATACTCCGGAGTCACACCAAGGAATGGGACAACAAAAAGACTGCCATTGAGGAAGCTCATGACTTAAACTTCTATAGTTATGATGAACTCATTGGTAATCTCCTAACTCAAGAGTTATCCTTGGAGAGATATAACCAACAGGAGCAAAAGCCTAAAGAAAGGAAGAAGGCCATTGCACTCAAAGCAGATTCTGCCGGATCAGTCTCCTCCGGATTAGATAAGCTACCAAAGGAATCAAAGTACAGCGAAGAAGATATTACTATGCTGGCCAAGTATTCTGATAAATTCCTAAAGAAGAAGGACAGGAGGAGATCCAGAAGATATAAAACCAAAGGCTAAAAAAAGGCACCTCAAGAAGGGATAAGCTAAGAAAGGCTTTAGAAGAAAAGAAAGATATGGAAAAAGATGCTGCCTGCTTTGAATGTGGAGAAAAAGGGCACTTCAGAACCAAATGCCCCATGCTCAAAAGGGAAAATAAATATAAGAAGAAAGCTAAAGTGGCATGTTTAGCAATAGAACAAAGTAGCAGCTCATCTTCAATAGAAGGAGAGGAGACTGCTAATTGTGCATTCATGGCACTATCTGATTTAGAAGCAGATCAATCCGAAAGAAATCCGTCTAAGCAAGATACTGAATAAATTGAGGATTTATAATTAGAGACAGCCAATACTAAGGTAAACTCTCACTCTAATTCTATTTCTAACCTTTATTTTGCTAGAGCTTTAGGGGTTGTGATCCATAATGTGAGGAAAAACACCAAATCCATAAAATCCCTACAAAGATAAGTTCAGGAGTTAGCTGAGGATTTTGAAGCAATGTCACAAGATATCAATCTGATAAGAACAACAAAGCATATGGATATGGTTGAGGAGAATTTTATAAGGAGTCAAGTATAGATTCTGAGTGCTAACTTGACAGGGCTAGATAGGGAGCTAACCCTATTAAAGGAGGCATCCAAAAAGAAATCAGATCCTTCACAAAGAAGGAGAAATCAAGGGCAAGCAGCACCAAGAAATCCAAATCAAAAGAATCTAGTGCCCCCAAATCTGAAGGAAAGGAAAGTTAGCAGGCAACCTCAAGCCCAGAGATTCACAACTGCTCAAAAGGGGAAAGCCAAAGTTGTATTAAGTGAGCAACCTGCCAAGCAAAGAAAGAATTACAGAGCAAAAGTTGCACCTCTAACCAGCTTCCGAATACACTCCGGACAGACAAGTATACAAGAATCTAGATATGTTGGAAACTATGGAAAAGGGGATCTCAAGAAGATCCAGAAGAGGCATGAGCAAAACAGACCCATCTTATGGTGTAGGTTTTATGGGAAAAAAATCATATTACTAAATTATGTATATTAAAAAATGGTTATTATGATGTTTATCCTTAGCCTGAAATGGTTGATAGCCCGAGAGGACCCCTTTATAGGTATGCCTTAGATCCACAGTAGATCAACACACATGGTACATTGATAGTGGATGCTCAAGACACATGAATGGTGATGAGAAAGCATTCATCGCTTTAATCCAGAAGAAAGGTGGAAAAGTAAGCTTTGGAGACAACCAAAAGGGACAGATCATTGGACATGGAACCATTGGATCTGAAATAAAGATAGAATATGTCTCACTAGTTGATGGACAGAAGTTTAACTTACTAAGTGTAGCACAACTCTATGATAAAGGAAGAAAGGTCTCCTTTGACTCTGGAGGATGCTCAATCTATGACAGTAAGTCAAATAAACTCATCCTTTATGCACCTAGAGTAAATAATGTCTATAGTATTAACATTAAAAATGAGAAAAAAATATATGCTTGGTGTCTAAAGATGATAATCATGGCTATGGCATCGGAAATTAGGACATGTAAGCATGAACCTCCTGTCCAAATTAGCCAAAAAGGAATTAGTTGTGGGATTGCCTAAGGTTACTTTTGATAAGGATCGCATATGCACTGCAAGCCAACTAGGTAAACAACATAGAAAGAGCTTTCATTCCATCTCATACATCCCTTCCAAAAGAGTTCTTGAACTCTTACATATTGATCTCTTTGGTTCAATCAAACCAATGAGTTTATGCAGAAGAGAATACACTATGGTCACAGTGGATGATTATTCTCGCTATACAATGAAGGCTATAACTATAGAGGTGAACTCCACCCCTATAGAGGTCTTGTTATTTCTTGCAATTTTTGGGTATTTTGTTTTCCAAATCCATAAAATCAACATTATTTATGTGTTTTAAGTCTAGATCTGTTGAAATATAGTTGATTCAACCTAAAACTTCAATGATTTCGAGTTTATGGATGCAAAAACACCGAGTTCCCCCTTAAAAACAAATCTCGACGGCCAAGGCTATAGCGACAGCCTCCACCACCGCCGCTATAGCCTCCGCCACTACCACTATAGCGGTCAAGGCTATAGTAAAGGCGGTCAAAGCTGTCGTCATAGCTTTGGCCGCCGGAATTTGATTTTAAGTCTTGTTTTGCTGTTTTCTTGCATTTTTTACCCCAATTTTCACCCCAATTTCCAAAAAAATCACATTTTATCTATAATGTCATAATATAATTATTAATCTGTTTGTTTATAATTTATTAAATATTTAATTGATTAACTCTCCTTTTAATGGCTTAAAAATAATGTTTTTATAACTAAATTAATCCCAATAAGTCCTTTTACCATAATATAAAATTTCAAAAATATTTTCTGCCATTTTCATTAATTATTTTAGGTTGTCTAGTTTGTTTTGTCGCTTTTTAGGTTGTTTAGATATATAATAAATGCCCGAAAATTATGTTTTTATTCCTAAAAAATATATTTCTTCATATTATGTGTTTATTTTCTACCCTTTTATTTATTTATGCTCTATTTGTGCTCTTTGATATATATTTTGCATCATTTCGAGCCGGGTCTGAGTTGGTAAGCTTGGTTTAGAGCCGGTTTTGCCCCTTTTATTTATTTATGTGCTTTATTTACTTTCTCGCATTAGAAAAAATGTATAGGAATTTGTAAAGCCATGTAATAATTTTATTTTCTTGCTTTATTTACTGCTTTGGTGTGACGTATGGCTATATAAATCGAAAACACCAAACAATGACCAGATTTAAATCGTATAAGAACTAAAGTCATGCTTATTAAAAATGTAAACGCTCTTGATTTCAAAATTGAAAAGTAAGCAACATCATCCAGACTTGAAATCTCCGTTTTAAGGTATGGTCTAACCACCCGGTAGGAATATCGTACCCAAATTCTTGGTGGAGGTAAATTAGGTGGCGACTCTATCTTAAAATACGGGATTGCAAGTCTCGTATCCCTTAACATGCAAACTCGACTTAAATTCAATATCAACATTGCTTTTTCATTATTATTTTCATCACGCCTAAAATAAGGATTCTCCTTTAGCACACATCGCCGCGCTTGTTATTTTCCACCCCCTGTGCTACGCATCTCATGCGGTCCTTGCAGGTGGAAAAAGGTTGTCCGCTCACAGTGGCGACTCTGCTGGGGACTTTCTTTTAACTTAAAACTTGAAAATCGCTTTTCTTTTCTTTTTTTGGTTAAAGGATTTTGGTGATGTGCCTAAATCATTTTTATTAACGCTTCATTTCTTATGTCTTTTCAATCCGCCGCTTAGTTTTTGGGTTTTAAGGTGCCACTATTTCACTCTGTGAAGCTCACTTGTATAACTCATGCCCCCTATAAATTAGGGATATTTGTGGGTGGATCACTCATTTCAACCAATGTGTAATTCCCGCTATCGTATTCATTTAAAGAGTGGTTGAGTTACACGGAATCAAGGTAAACGAGACCCTTCTACAGTGTCATTCCACGATACCAGCAGTTTCAGACTATGAACCATGATAAATCTAGCCTTAGCAACTTCCCCTTAGGTTCACCAAAATAATTTAGAACTAGGTTACATACTCTCTTGTCTTTCTATGGCACTAGAGTTAACCCTAGATTCTAAATTGGCGTTACGCGGGAGTCAAAAGGTTGAAAGAGGTTTATTCGCTTTCATGTGCTACTTGTGTTGTGCGCATGCATATGCACTTCATGCATAGGACTCATGTGGCCGACCTTTTTAGTTTTAGTTTTTGCTTGCCTCTACTCTCCCCTCGCTCGAAGAGGGAATTTAACAAAATGCCTGAGATCATTTGAGTCCCGATGACCCGTATCTAGTCTGCTAGACATGGTGAGGAGTTCACACGTCTCACATATTTTGGGGTTAAGCTCCGTATCAAAAGCCCTTCTACTCTCTACCTCTCTAAAACACCCCGGTATATATGGCATTCATCTTTCAAATTATTATGTAATCATTCACTTCATCCATGGTTCAATTTAGGCTGATCATCTTCCAGTTTCTAAAGTTTGGTCAAGGCGTCCTCGTCGACTCAGTCCTCTTTGGCTACGACTTAATCACCCTTTGGTTCACTGACCAGTGAGTTAAGTGTCAGAGTTAGTTCTTCCTACCATGTCAAATCCACATTTGAGTGATGCACCTCATGAAAGTAATCCTTCCCCTTCTCCTTCTCCACCTTATCAGAGTCAGGGTAGAGGTCAGTCTCAGATAGGCGCGGAGTTAGCCAATGTTATGGCTCAGTTTCTCTAATATAATCTCTTCAAAAATGCCTTCTAAGATCAGGTTCAATCGGCTCTTAGAGAAGAAAGGAATGCTCAGGGACTATCGGGGTCACTTTCTCAAGCTCAGGGATAGTATGGGATCATTCAAAATAAGGAAGTTCAAGATGGCTCAGGACAGAATAGTTTGAGTCAGATTTTATCAGTTCAAGCTTCACCTATCTTTCACTAGGTATTGTCTGTCCGACCTATCCAATAGAGCCAGTTTCAGTTTAGTCAGAGTTCCTCTCAGCCACACTCGTCCTTTGTTCCACTAACCTTTGGCTTTCCTCTTTTGAACCCGAGGCCCTCCCCTCAGGCTCCTACTTTCCCCACTTTCTTAGGGGGTTTAATCCACAGATGACTGTACCTTCAAGTGGTTTTACCCTTCCTTTGACACCCCTGATGTCATTTACACCCTCTTCTCCTAGTTTCATGATCTCCTCGAGGGGGACTGTTTATCCTCCAAACCCTTTCACTCCCAACTTACAAGCTTATCCTTCAGTTGAGATTCCAACTCCTCCTCTGCCATTTCAATTTAGGGCCTCTTCTATGCATAACGACTAGGTCACACAGCCTCTAGGTGTGACACTATTCGACTAGGTCATGCAGCCTCCAGGCGTGACACCCAAAATGGTGGCATTCTTTAAGCAGCTTATGGGTGAGAATGAGGAAAAGGAAGAAGTGAGGGATGAAGATTCGGTACCCAAGAATTTCTTAATGCCTTGAATAGAATCCTACTCTAGTAAGGGGCCTCCCGAATCCCACATCGCGATGTATGAGTATGTGTATTCAAAAAATCGGGGATAAGGTTTTCGCTAAGTTATTTTGGTGTACTTTATCAGGTGTTGCTCTCGAGTGGTACAATACTCTCCCGGAGTCAACAATCCTAGATTGGAAGCTCCTTTCCAAGGCCATGATTGGTTATCATGGATTCAGTTCCACTATAGTTACAACTATCCAGCATCTCGAGGTTGTTAAGCAAAAGCAAGGCGAGCCCTTTAAACCGTACTTCAATAGGTGGATGGCCACTCTAGTTCTGTTAAAGCAAAAGCTTACTTTAAAGGAAATGATTTTGAAGTTGCTCGACGGGGTTCTCTCGGTTCTCTATAAAGAAATGGAAACCAATTCCTTTGAATCTTATCAAAAAGTTTTTAAAAAAGCTGAGAAAATCGAGCATCATGAGGAGAAAGAGAAAGCTAGCAAACTAAGCGACAGCAAACCCTAGTTTAACCAGAACAACAATTCTCAATCTTTCGAAGTTACTCCAATTTTGACCAAGGAGAAGATAGCTGCAGTTCAAGTCATTGCTCAAGAGAATGCTTTCGCAGCTCAAGCGTCACCTGCTTGGACGCCTGCTTAGAAAGCGTCCATGTCTCCATGGAAGCTCCCTCTTGAAGTTGCTAGAGAAAGGAATGCTTACCTCCCTTCGTGAATATCGTGCTCCTACACTCGATGAAAGGGGAAATATTTATCGCTATCATGTTCAGGTAGGGCACACAATAGATTAGTGCAAACCTCTAGGCAGGGCCATTTGGCATTTATTATAAGAAGAGAAAATGGCTCAGCTAGCTAGAAAGAGCTAAGTCGAGGAGAAACCACCCCCGAGCTTAGATTGTAAGGTAGGTGCAATTAATTGGTCTACCCGAAGAATTTGTGTTGGCTTTGATCTTCTCTAGTTCAGCCGACACCACTATGTAAGCCAATTCTACTGCCCAATCTGACAAGAATCTTGCGAGGTCTCTCTAGCGAATGAAGGAGATAAGTAACCAGCTAAATAAGTAAATATTCTGGATCTCATTCTGGACGACATGCCAATGAAAGCTACCGAGTATGCTTAATCTACCAGCTCTACCAATCAAGACCCTCCGCCTGCGGAGGATGACTATCTACCTATGATGTAATTTTCTTTTTCTCGTATTTAAATGTGAACAATTCTACCTTTAAGGCACTTTATTTCCAATGAAGACTCTCTTTTTTGCTTATCTGCATGATGTTTCGCCCGATGGGCCCATGCATTCATTTTATCATAAGCATAACGCATTCAGTATTCATAACATTTCTTTAACTGAAATAAATTTGAGTACAAATGATAACCTAAAATGGTAACCATTTTCTAATGACCTAACCTCTGACAGAAAATGAGAGATAACAACTGCTTAAAGATCATGATAACTCTTTCGCCTGGTCATACCTAGACATACCTAGGGTTTATCATCAGATTGTTGAGCATCTCATCTTCGCACCTACAACAGGAAAAGAAGCTCAGTCCTTTCTTGGATAGACCTAAAATGTCAATCGGTTCATCACCGACCTTACAGCTCTGCGCAAACCTATTTTTAAGCTACCGAAGAAGCGTCGGCCGATTGTGGAAAATGAGCAGCACCAAATTACCTCTGACAGAATTAAGGCTTACCTTTTTCACCCAACCATTCTTAAAATTCCCACCCCTAATACACCATTGATCCATACTAATATACACCTTCCAAATCCACAACCCTTTACCATTTCTCTCCTCATTGGCCATTCTCGACGAGGGGGACACATATGATCGGCAAAATTTGACCCTCATCAATACATGAACACTGCTTCATCATCGTAGGGGCTGGTTACTTCTCAAAGTAAGGGAAAGCCGGGTCCTATACCAACATTACCATCAAGAAAATGGCCAAGTTCATCGAGAAGCACATCCTCGCTTTGTATAGTCTGCTTCAGCACTTGATCTCAGAAAACAAGTCTTAGTTTCAAAGGGCAACGACCGATTTGATTAAGAAATATGGTGTTGAGCATCATAGATCTTCACCCTACCATCCTCAAGCCAATGATATGGCCAAAGCAGCTAACGAGCCCGTTAAGAAAATCCTTTCTAAGACCAATGCTAGATATAGAGATTGGGTCGATGAGCTACCATTTGCCCTTCGAAGATGTCCAACAAGTGTTAGAATTCCTGCGAATCCGAACACCTTTCCCCTTTGCCTATGAGGTAGAAGCCATGCTACCAATCAATGCCAAGATAAAATCCTTGAGAATCACACTGAATCCAAGTCAAAAGGAACCCCATGGACTAAAATGTGGCTTGAATAACTTAAACGGACTACAGATGTATCAAAAGTGCATAACAAGGTCGAACAACAACCGTTTCAAGCATCAAGAGTATCTGTCACAGGCTGATGATCTGACTTTAAAATAAGTAAACCCTACAGACACTGACCCAAGGGGTAAGTTCCTACTGAATGGGGAGAGGCCTCACATAATCTGAAAGGTACTGGTACCTGGGGCATAAAGATTATGGACGGTAATGGGTTCGTAAATCCTGTCAATCAAAGCAGGTTGAACCGTTATCATACATACAAAAAGAATCAAATCCAGAACAGTGGCACATAAAAGAATAAATAAAATAAATCACCCAGCGAGTGGTCTTCTACTGCTCGGGCAAAAATTAGGGTGTATCCCACTGTTTGGTATTCTACAAACCAATTAGGCAAAAGTTAGGGTGCAAGAATAACCCGCTAGACTAAAAACCCGAAAAGGGCGGTCTAGGCAAAAGTCGGGGTAAAGTGAGCGATGAGAGTGTGTTGTCTAAAAAACCTTTATAGGCTAGTTAACACTAGAGTTTGGGTCAATAGAAATGGTTATCATCATTATGTACTCAAACTTAATTCATTTAACAGAAATGTCATTTCACTGAATTCTTTATGTTTGTGCTTGAATGAATATATTGGGCCCTAAAGGAAAAATTTTACAAGTAAGTCGAACGAAGGGTTCCGTGCAGTCAGCCCAATTCCTCAAAAGTTAAAAGGCAAAAATTCCGATAGACTGAAAACATCTTTGTCTATGCAAAAGCCAGAAAGTCCGCTGGATTGAAAACCTGAAAAGGGCAGTCGAGGAAAAAATTAGGACATAAAAATAGAATGATAAACAAAGTCTGGTAGGCACATCTCAATGATCGGGGTCTATGCAAAAATTAAGATAAATGAAAGCGAATGTAAGGACTGCTATCAATCTCATTGAAATACCCACACTATCATTATCATCATCATAGTGCCTGAATATCTTCTACAATTTGATGGACTCAAAGGGCTCAAATCCATCCTCTACGCATGTCTACTCCATCTTCGACCACGACCGAGCATCTCGAGTCCATAAGGTCCGAATCCTCCAAAGTTGTCCTTGGTAGAATTCATTGGTAGTGATAGCGTCCAACAATTCGTCATCTAGAATCTTGAACTTTGCTTCGTACTCCCACTTATCTTCATCTAACAATTCAATAATCATTTATGCAGCTGACTCGCCTCTTTGGACAGCAAGTGAAAGGGTGTGTAGAGAATTACAACCTTCAACCTCAATATCCGGCCACGCGAGCCTCGCGTGTGTACCACAACTTTCCTAATTCTCCACCAAGGGCATTCCCACCTGATCTTTGTGACATCCCTAATTCCCTATCAAGGGCATTAGAATCTAATCTATACAACAATACAACTCTGTATGTTATCTCTTCAAGCAAGTCAATCTCTCTCCGAGTAAAGTCGATCAAGCAGGTCAACCAATCATCTTGAAGATGATTAGCTCGAGCATCTCATGCATTCATACATTCATGCATAATGTTCATAAATGTCATGTCCATTATTCTATGTTGAATTCTAAAGGAAATAAAGCACATAAAAGTATCCTCGAGCTATACACTCGACCTCCAAGCAAGCATCCGTATCAAGGAGCATCTCAGAATTACTTTTAATCCTATATCTGGGACAACTCCCAAGGGGCATACCAGTTGGACCCGTTGGACACCTTGACACTATACCATAGGGCTATCCAGATGGACAACCAACCCGATGGATCCTAAAATCAAAACTCAGATTTTCCCTAGGGGAACCTTGGTCCATATGCCCAGGGGCACCTCGATATAATCATCAGGGGCATCTCAATGCATTTTCTAAACTGCTTACAAAGATGGGGAATCTAAGAGGCATACCAGTTGGACTCGATGGATACCTTGATAGTTTCCCCGGACTCCCGAAAACCCTAACTCTACTTATATTTCATTCTTCCATTTTTATTGCTTAATTGAAGGGGCAAAAATATTTTTGTTCCACAGAATCAATTAAGCAATAAAAACGCAACTCATGTCAATTACTAATATCTTAATACTTCCTTGATAAGCATAATATGTTTAGTCTGTTGGTCTCCTCAGGCATTTTCGGTAAATCCTCTAGTCCGACGGTCTCCTTAGGCATTTTTGAAAAATTCTTTAGTCCGACGATCTCATTAGACATCCTCAGCATCTTTTTATGGTGATTCTTGGTATGCATTCATGTCAAGGGATCTCATCAGTCATCCCTGACATGCATTTTAATCTAAGCAAGTCTTCCCAGTCCGATCATCTCATTAAACATCCTCAACATCTTTCTGTGGCATTCTTGGTATGCGTCCCAGACCAAGGCTCTAGTCAGTCATCCCCAGCATACATTTCAATCCAAGCAGGTCTTCCTCGTCTGATGATCTCGTTAGACATTCTCAGTATCTTTCAATGGCATTCTTAGTATGCATCCCAGTCTAGGGATCTCGTTTGTCATCCCCTATATGCGTTTCCATCCAAGCAAATCATTTTATTCCAAGGGTCTCTTCAGACTCCTCTGACAATCATCTTAGTAGTCCAAGGGTTTCTTCAAATGCTCTTAGCAATACTCAAAGTCTAGGAGACTCTTTTGGCACCCTTGGCAAATCCAACCATAAGGCAACCAGCAGTTTAAGTCAGGATGTCTGTAAAGTAACAACAATCCATCCCAAAACCATTTAGGGGGAATCGAAGGCGATACCAAATCAAAAGGTCCAAGTCAGAATTTTGTTCTTGATAAGTTTGTTGATAGCAACCCCTGTAGATAGCCGGTTCAAGAATCTGTGCCTCAGGTTCATTTACTCCCGAGGGGCAGCCTATGAGCATGGGCTTTTCGGTGACCCTTGGAACAATGATGACTTGTTGCTCTAACCTTGTATGGACTAGTTGTTCTATTCTTTGAAGGTTGAATCACGTTTGGCAAGTACCTTTTTGATGATTTTTGGACATTTGGCGGCGCTTAAAAATCATTAAAATGCATTTATAATTAATAGTTTTCTTTTGCTGGCACGTAGTAATTAATTTCACTATTTTCAATAAGATCTGAACATTTTCAATGAGTCTTATTTAAATTGTTGGATTCTAGACTCTTTGAACTTTCCAAAATGTCAATAATCACCTTAATCGGATAACCGTAGTGAAAGTTATAGGCGTTGGTAATAGAAACCCTAATCTGCCCCCTAGAAACCCTAAACCTAACTCTAATGACCTAAGCCCTAGATCCCCTCCCTACTGTTGCTGCCACTGCCGACGATGGCTTGCCCTCTGGCGGCGTTGATCACCACCAGGGTGGTGGCCACCGCCATCGTAATGGCGATCACCGCTACTGTTTGTGGCAGTCACCGCCACCGAGGTGGCCACCACTGTTGTAGCGGTCACCGCCACCGGGGAGGCCACCACTGTTGTAGCGGTCACAGCCACCAGGGTGGCCACCACTATTTGGCCACCCCTTGCTCCTGCTGCCATGCCAGCGGCGGTGGCAGTGGTGGCCGCCGCCGTGCCTAGGGCGACGGGTTTGGCACGTCCATTTTTTTGCCGTCCCACTTTGTTTCCTTCTCTCCTCTTCGATTGGGCCACATATTTTTCCCAAAAATTCTCCTAAGTCGGTGTATTTTTTAGTATGGGAGTATTTAAACCCATCTAAGAGAGATTAGAGGACTTTTTTCCCAAATTTAGAATTAGAATCACATTTTTGAGAGAAAATAAAGAACAAGAGAGAAAAAGGGAAGAACTAGAGAGAGAAAGCCTAAGAAAAGCATAGAATCCGAGTTTAATCCATTCTAATCTCGGTTCTTAGTTGTTCTTAGGCTTAAGCTCGTAGCTTAAACACTAAAATCAATTAAGAAATCATAGGCTAAAACAGATTAAATAGGGTTTTAGAGACTTTTCTCAAATACGACCTAAATAATCTGTCACTATTTTCGTCACTGATTCCTTCACTACTTCGTCTAAAAATCATCAAAA
The DNA here is from genome assembly GCA_947683365.1 of Euphorbia pulcherrima. Taxonomy (NCBI): domain Eukaryota; kingdom Viridiplantae; phylum Streptophyta; class Magnoliopsida; order Malpighiales; family Euphorbiaceae; genus Euphorbia; species Euphorbia pulcherrima. Next base: position 30,268,477 of record CANTUS010000008.1, read on the forward strand.
GCTTGCCAAACGTCCGTTTCGAGTCTCCAAAGTTAGATTCATGGCCTAGAGGTAACAAAACTGAGTTCCCTTATCTATTTACTCTTTTTTATTGCTTTATTGTTGTTGTTGTTGGTGATTTTGGTGTTTGTTCTTTATTTTGTTTCAGTGTTTTTGGAAAACCATCAAAAAACAATCCCACCTCTATAGGGATAGCCTTCACCTCTATCCCTATAGCCTTGGCCGCTACTATTATAGCGGTGAAGGCTATAGCTATAGAGGTGAACTCCACCCCTATAGAAATCTCATTATTTCTTGCGATTTTTGGGTATTTTCTTATCCAAATCAATAAAATCAACATTAAAACGTCAATGTTGATTACGACCTAAAACTTCAATGATTTCGAGTTTATGGATGCAAAAACACCGAGTTCCCCCTTGGAAACAAATCTCGACTGCCAAGGCTATAACGACAGCCTCCACCGCTGCCACTATAGCCTCCACTGCTGCCACTATAGCGGTCAAGGTTATAGTGACAGTCGTCAAAGCTGCCGCCATAGCTTTGGCCGCCGGAATTTTATTTTAAGTCCTTTTTGCCGTTTTCTTGCGTTTTTTACCCTAATTTGAAAAAAAATTACATTTAATCTATAATGTCATAATATAATTATTAATCTATTTTTTATAATTTAATAGATATTTAATTGATTAAATCTCCTTTTAATGGCTTAAAAATGGTGTTTTTTAACTAAATAAATCCCAATAAATCCTTTTACCATAGTATAAAATTCAAAAAATATTTTCTGCCATTTTCATTAATTATTTCAGGTTGTTTAGTTTATTTTGTCGCTTTTTAGGCTGTTTAGATAATAAATAAATGCCCAAAAATTGTATTTTTATTCCCGAAAAATCCAAAAATATATTTCTTCATACTATGTGTTTCTTTTCTACCCTTTTATTTATTTATGCTCTATTTGTGCTCTTTGATATATATTTTGCATCGTTTGGAGCAAGGGTCCACGTTGGTAAGCTCGATTTTGACCCGATTTTGCCCCTTTATTTATTTATGCGCTTTATTTACTTTCTCGCATTAGAAAAAATGTATAGGAATTTGTAAAGCCATGTAATAATTTTATTTTCTTGCTTTATTTACCTTTTTGTGTGATTTATGGCTATACAAATCAAAAACTCCAAACGATAATCGAATTTAAATCGCATAAGAACTAAAGTCACACTAATTAAAAATGTAAACATTTTATATTTGAAATTGAAAAGTAAGCAACATCATCTGAACTTGGAATCTCTGTTTTAAGGTGCGGTCCAACCACCCAGTGGGAATATCGTACCTAAATTCCCGGTGGAGCTAAACCGGGTGGCAACTCTATCTTAAAATACGGGGGTTTCAAGTCTTGTATCCCTTAATATGCAAACTGGACGTAAATTCAACATCAACATCGCTTTTTCATTATTATTTTCATCACACCTAAAATAAGGAATCTCCCTTAGCACACGCTCTGCTATGCTCGTCATTTTCCACAGTTGGAAATAATGATCCGGAACACTAATATCCGGATCTGGTTTGAAGTAAACAAAACCTAAGTGTAAGACTTATCCGGATAATCCAAAAAACTGAAGCTATATCATCCAAAAAATTAAGACAATTACCAAGTCCTAAAAAGGCACTCAAGTAAAGACAAATACCTAAGCATAAAAGAAAGATCCAGTTAAAGTTTGGAAAGGAAATAAACTATTAACTGTCAAGACTATCTAGAAGAGCTGACTAAAGCTACATCGGAAGAAGGCAGATCCGGAGATATAGAGTCTGAAGATATTCGGAAGACTCCTATATCACACAAAAAGAAAAGTTTCAAATATAACTTTCCCTCCACCTTTTTGGTCTATGAAGTCAAAGATCCTTTCCCCAAGACAAAGATAAATTGACAGCTTGCATATTTTAAAGAAAGGACAAAAGGACTGACACCAGATAGAGAAAGCTAACTACCTTTTTCTCCTAGACCAGTAAGGAGGCACGTTGAGCTCATATCAAAAAGCAACTGGTATAAAATTTGGTGCATCATAAAATGCCAATGAAAACGATTACTGATAACTTTTTAGCCTCAATCCCAAGACTTCAAACAGGCCAAATTACAGTCTAACGGATTGATCAATGGCTCTGAAAGTACCACCTATAACCTGATCAAGGGTGAAGATTTATTTCAAGTTCAACAACCCATAACGGCTACATTTATGATCGAAGCCTATAAAAGGAGCTCTTCACCATTTGAGAAGGTAACTGGTTGATTTATAAAAGTAAGTAACAAAGCATACTCATTCAATCAGTTGATATAATCCCTCCAAGAATCGATTAAATTCCATATCTGTTGTAAGGATTCCTAAGTGAACTATAAACTTAAGGAAATCTAAAAACCAAAACCTTTGTGAAAAACAAGAGTGTAACAATCTCCAACTTAGGTGAGTTAAGAGATCGGGATACAACTTAAAGTTGGTGCTTTGAGTAAGAACTCCCTGTAGGACTCAGCTTAGATTCAGGGTAGAAGTCTAGGCGGTATATCCTAGTAAAGACTAAAGGACTCAACCAGGAGTTGGTGCTTCTAGTGGTATATCCTACATTCAGAAGGGGTTACCATCCGAAGACAATTTATAAGGCTTGATTCCTGCCAGTTGAAAAGGAATCCACTAGTGAAAAAGCTCAGAGGAAGGAAACTCAGGGGACTAGAGTAGGTGGGCCCAAACCAGGATAAAAATCTTCTGTGTTTGATTTCTCTAACTTTTATCTTTTGCATTATATTGTCATAACTACATCATCCGGATCCATCATTCGGTTCATAATCAAACACGCTACTCTTAGACTTTTTAAAATCTTTATATTCCCCAAAAAAGGGTCATTCATCCCCTCTGGCCTTATAAAGACCTTATGGGGACCAACAAGTGGTATCAGAGTAAGTGCTCAAATTAGAGATCTAACAATCTCGAGCTAAAGGTCCATATATCTTGATTCACATATTAATATGAGTTTCCAAAACTTACAACTCCTTCTCGAGGGTATGTCTGTTACCCATCCTCCACTCTTCACTGGTGAACACTACACGTTCTAAAAAAATCGAATGAAGAACTTTATCTAGTCACAAAGTATGCAAGCATGGTTAATTATTAAAGATGGTCCATATGAGCCTACTTATGAAGTAGAGGGTATGACTACCCGAAAGCCATCAAGCATGTGGGATGAGATTGACTTTAAAAAGTTGCATGAAAATGCAAATGCTATTAACATGCTTCATTGCGCTCTTAGTACAGCTGAATTCAATAGGATATCCATATGCAAGACTGCAAAAGAGATATAGGAGAAGTTGGAAGTAACCTATGAAGGAACCACCAAAGTAAGAGAAGCTAAGCTTGATCTACTCCAACAAAAGTTTAAATCTTTCAAGATGGAGCCTAAAGAATCAATCAGCAACATGAACACTAGATACATCAATCTAGTCAATGAGATGAAGAGGCTAGGAAAGGAGATTCCAAAAGTAAAAATGGCCAAGAAAGTGCTCCGGAGTCTCACCAAGCAATGGGACAATAAAAAGACTACTATTGAGGAAGCTCATGGCTTAAACTTTTACAGTTATGATGAACTCAATGGTAATCTTCTAACTCAAGAATTGTCCTTGGAGAGGTATAGCAAACAAGAAAAGAAGCCTGAAGAGAAAAAGAAGGTCATTGCTCTTAAGGTAGAATCCACTGGATCTGCTTTATCCGAAGAGGAAGAAAAAATCAATGAATCAATGAGCACCAAAGATCAACTTGCTCTACTAACCAGAAGGCTGAATTGATTCATATAAAAGAAAGATAGAAGGAAATCAAAAAGGTATGAATCTCAGAAACCAAGAGAAGGCACCTCCAAAAGATACAAGCCCGGAAGGAATCTGGAAGAAAAGAAGGATCCAGAGAAAGAAGCTGCTTGTTTTGAATGTAGTGAGAAAGGCCACTTCATAACAAAGTGGCCTATGTTTAAGAGAACCAAGAAGTTCAAAAAGAAGGCAATGGTTGCTACTTGGAGCAACAGTGAAGAAAGTAGCAGCTCATCTTCAGCAGAAGAAGTGGAGACTACAAACTATGCATTCATAGCTCTGACTGACCCGAAAGTAAAGCAATCTGGAAGGAATGCCTCTAAGAAAGAAATAGTGCATATCAAAGAATCAGAATTAGATACATCAAACACCGAGGTAAATTCTTGTTCTAATTCTGCCTCTAACCTTAATCTTGTTAGAGCTCTATCTATTGTAATCAAGGGTGTGAAGAAGAATGCAAGAGCAATCAAGTCCCTTAAAAGAGCAGTGATGAAGTTAGTAGAAGATGCTAAAGTAATGGCACAAGACATCTATTTAGTTAGAGCAACCAAACATATTGATGTTGTGGAGGAGAACTTCCTGAGGAATCAAGTCCAGATCCTAAATGCAAATGTAATGGGACTAGAGAGAGAAATCAATCTATTAAAGGAAGTATCCAGGAAGAGGCTATAGACAAAAGCTCTAAGAAGAGATAATCATCCTTCTACTCAGAACAGATTCCAAAAGACCCCTAATCAAAGAATGAAGGAAGTTAGCAAGCAGCCAAAAGCTCAAAGATATATTGTTGCTCAAAAGGGAAAGGCTAAGGTGGTCTACAACCAGCAGCCTATCAAACAAGGAAGAAATTGTAGAGCTAAAGTTGCACCCCAACCAACTTTTAGATTTATACCGGACCATCCACTAGTGTGTAAGAAGCTGGGTATAAAGGCAACTATAGAAGGAAGGATCTAGAGAAGATCAACGAGAAGCAAAAGCAAAACATACCTATTTCGGGGTGCAGGTTTTGTGGAAAAATTAATCATATTACTAAATCATGTAGATTAAAGAATGGTTATTATAATGTTTACCCTTGGCTTGAGATGGTTATTAACCCGAGAGGACCTAAATCTGATTGGTACCCAAACCCACTTGATCTATTTTGTAGGTATGCCTTAGATCCACAGTTGATCAACACACTTGGTATATTGATAGTGGATGCTCAAGGCACATGGTGGGTGATGAGAAGGCCTTCATCACATTAACCTCGAAGAAGGGAGGCAAAGTAAGCTTTGGAGACAATCAATCATTGGCCATGTAACCATTGGATCTGAATTAAAAATACAAGATGTCTCATTAGCTGATGGACTAAAATTCAACTTGCTAAGTGTGGCCCAACTCCGTGACAAAGGAATAAAACTCACATTTGATTCCGGAGGCTGCTCAATCTTTGATTGTAAGTCCAATCAACTCATTCTCTATGCACCTAGAGTAAATAATGTCTATTCTGTAAATATTAAAAATGATAAAAAAGAATGTCTGCTTGGTGTCTAAAGAAGAAGAATCATGGCTATGGCACCGGAGATTAGGACATGTCAATATGAACCTCCTGTCCAAATTAGCCAAAAAGGAATTAGTAGTGGGTTTGCCTAAGGTTGCTTTTGATAAGGATCATATGTGCACTGTATGCCAACTAGGTAAACAATGTAAGAAAAGTTTCCCTTCTATCTCATACAAAAGAGTACTTGAGCTCTTACATATTGATCTGTTTAGTCCAATCTAGCTATTGAGTTTAGGTAGAAGAGAATACACTATAGTCATTTTGGATGACTATTCTCGATATGCCTGGGTTCTCCTGCTAACAAGCAAGGATGAAGCTTTTGACCAATTCTCTAAAACATTCATCTGGATAGAAGTAGAACAGGGCATAAGCATTGCACGCATCCGGAGTGATAATGGTGGAGAATGCAAAAATAAGCATTTTTCTAATTTTTTGTTACTCCAAGAGCATTGAACACAACTTCTCTACCCCTTACACTCCTCAACAGAATGGAGTTATTGAGAGAAATAACAGGACCATAGTTGAGATGGCTAGAACAATACCTAGTGAAAATTGTTTGCCAAAATATTTTTAGGGCGAGGCCGTAAATACAGCATGCTATATAGTGAAATGAGCTCTCATTAAAAGACCATCAAAAAGACCCCATATGAAATCTAGAAGGGAAGAAAACCCAAAATTGGGTATTTCAAAGCATTCGGATGTAAATGCTACATCCTTAATGATAGAGAGCAACTAGGAAAATTTGATCCTAAATCTAATGAAGCAATTTTCCTTGGCTACTCAACATATAGTAAGGCTTACAAAGTCTTCAATAAACGAACCTAAACTATGGTGGAGTCAATACATGTTGATTTCGATGAGACTAACACTATAGGAAAGAAAGCTACACTCCGAAAGATCAAGTTTCAGAAGCTAAAAAATCTGGAAAAAAGGAGCAAGCAGGAATTCCTGATTCATTTCAAATTAAGAAGTACAAAGAGGAAGATGAAGGAATGTCCTTTGATCCAGAGGTACAACAAGTTAATCTCAACCCATAAGAGATTGACTTTAGTGAAGGCCAAGAAGGAATGGTTAAAGCTGAAATGGAGCAAGTCTCAGTTCAACATGAAGGCCTATAAAGAGAGATCCGGACCCACAGAGATCATTCTATCAAAAATATTCTGGATGATGTTCAGAATCTAGTTAGAACTAGAGGGCAGCTCAACTGAATGATGAGCCATGCTGCCTTTGTCTCTCTCATAGAGCCAAAGAAATTTCAAGATGCTGAAGGCGATGAAAGATGGATGATGGAGATGCAGGAAGAGCTAGATCAATTCACCAGGAATGATGTATGGGATCTTATACCCTCTTCTAAAGGAAAATTAATCATTGGCACTAAATGGGTTTTCCGAAACAAGCTTGATGAATCCAGAGTAGTGGTGAGAAATAAGGCAAGACTAGTTGCCCAAGGCTACAACCAGCAAGAAGGAATTAATTTTGAAGAAACTTTTGCTCCTATAGTAAGGCTGGAAGCAATCTAAATCCTATATGCTGTTGCATCATTCATGGGGTTTACATTATACCAAATGGATGTCAAAAATGCATTTCTAAATGGTGTCATCCAAGAAGAAGTCTATGTTAAGCAACCACCCGGATTTGAGAATCCAAAGCATTCGGATCATGTCTACAGGCTGAAGAAGGCTCTCTATGGATTGAAGCAAGCACCCAGAGCTTGGTATGAGAGGTTGACCTCATTCCATATATCTAAGGGTTATATCAGAGGGAGAGCAGACACTACCTTATTCATCAAAAAGAAGAAAAATGATATCATTTTAGTTCAAATTTATATGGATGATATCATATTTGGAGCTACTAATGAAAAGATGTGTAAAGAATTCAGCTCTCAAATGCAGAAGGAATCTGAGATGTCCATGATGGGAGATCTCAATTTCTTCCTTGGTCTATAGATCAAGCAAAGTCCGGATGGGATTTTTATTAACCAATCAAAGTACACCAAGAAGATCTTGAAGAAGTTTGAAATAGACAAGAGCAAGCCTATGCCTACTCCAATGGGATTAGATACAATCCTATACAAGGATTGTGAAGGAGAAGATGTTGATCAAAAACTCTATAGAGGGATGATTGGCTTACTCCTATACATAATAGCTAGCAGACCTAACATACACTATACGGTTTGCTACTGTGCAAGGTATGAAGCCAATCCTAAGTATTCTCATCTCAAGCCAGTCAAAAGGATCCTTAGATACCTCCTAGGAACCACTGAAGTTGGGTTATGGTATCCTAGTAATGGAGATTTCACACTCTAAGGGTCCATTGATGCAGATTATAGTAGAGATACTATTGAGAAAAAGAGTACATCTGAGGCTGCCATTTCCTTGGAGATTGCTTAGTATCATGGTATAGCAAGAAGCAAACTTCAGTTGCCTTATCCACTACAGAAGCAGAGTATATGGCAGCTGGAAGTTATGTTGCTCAACTCCTATGGATCAAACAATAACTTGAAGATTATGGAGTGCAATCTGGATGTGTGGATGTTATGTGTGACAATAAAAGTTCTATTGATGTGTCAAAGAATCCAGTGCTCTATAGTAGGATGAAGCATGTCAATATAAGGCATCATTTCATCCAAGATCATGTAATAAAGAAGGATGTTGCATTAGCATATGTTCCAACCAATGAACAAAGAGCAGATATCTTTACTAAGTCTTTAATTAAAGATTAATTTGGGAAGTTGAGAGAGTCAATTAGAATGTCAAATCCAATTTAGGGAAAATCTGGAAGCTGGTTTTAAACTAAGCCAGATCCTAAGCTGAAATCTCATTCCGAAAGACAAAGAGTATTGGGAGAAGATCTATTCCAGAAGATTGCCATGTCAGTAGACAAGAATGATATATGGCAGTAAAAGCTCATAAAGGTAACAGTTACTTTTTGAATTTCAAAGGTCCATTGGCTGTTACACGCGCGGTACATACAGTCGTTATTTTAAAAATAAACCGTTCCCATTCTTCAGTTAAACTGACTTTACCTCTCTCTCCTAAAAATCTGACTGCCATGTCATCAATCCAGTCAAAACCACTGGAATCCAGATTACCAAAATATCCACACTTCCAAAAATCTATAAATACCCCCAAAACTCATCTTCTTCCTCACGCGAGGAGCTACTCTACTGTTACTCTACAAAAATTCAAACTCAGAACCCTAGCTTTCAAAATCTCTCTCAAATGGCAGCCACAAACACTTCAAACACCCTCGAGATCTTACCTAGCAAAAATTTCTTTCAAATATCTGACTTGAAAGATTTTGATTTTGAACCTCACCACTTTAAAACCTCCAAATCTGTTACTCCCACCGACCACCTTGGTGTTGATTATGTATTCAAGACTCCTTCTTTCTTCACTCTCATAGATTATCAAAGTCTAGGTGATTTCTTAATGATAAACTGCCCCACGTACCCAGACCTCATGTGAGAATTTTACAAAAATCTCTACGCTCATAACCATTTTGATGCACAGTGCACTGAAGTCCAAGGGAAGGTGATAACAATTACTCTTAAATTTTTTAAGAAGCATCTGAACATGAAAAACTCTGGAGTAATACTGAGAAAGGATAGAGATGAGAATGATGTTGACTACACTTCAAAGCTCTAGCTACACCAAAATTATTTTGGAGATAAATTCTCAACATACTTCTCAAGAACGCCAAGGTTCCTACAGCACGTTCTGGCAAAACTCATCCTAATAAGGAAGGGATCATTGACTATAGTTTCTTCCCTCCAGCACTGCATCTTGCAGCACTGGGTTAGAAGTGTGGAAGTAAACTGGCCAGTCTTGATCATTCACTATCTCAAGATGGATGTGAACTCTCATGGCGCCCTAATCATTAGAATCCTGCAAGTAGCGGAAGTAGATCTGACCGAGCTCGAAGGCATCTATGGCAAGCCTATTCTTAGGAAGAATTTCCTCAATCTTTGATATGATAAGGAGTGGGACGAAGAAAAAGCCAAATAGAAAAGGGAAGAGAAAAGAAGCAAGTCCCGAAAGATGGTGGATCCGGAAGAGTAGGCACCTATCCCTAAGAAGGCTAGAACTATTAAAAGCAAGGCACAAAATAAGCTGGAGGCAATTTCAAAAAAAGCAGTTGATGAAGACACCCTACCAATCAGCCAGATCATAAAATCTAGTCTTGAGAAACCCAAAGTCAGGGGTAAGCTCATCAAGGCCGCTGCTAAGAAGGGTTGGATTGTGATTGATATAGATATGTCTACTGTTGCTGCCAAAATAGTTAAGGCTAGAAGGAGGAAAGCCAAGAGAACATTGGCTAAAATGGAAGCAACTGAGGATAATGAGGAGACAGAGGATGAGGCTTCTACTTAAAAGAAACTTAAAAGAAGGGGTCTAACATTTGACAAGCCATGGCTACACAAGAAAAGAAGGCAAGTGAAGGAAAAAGGCTGGCTGGCATAGTATTAAATGAGGAAGCATGGCAGTGTAAAGCCAAGGCCGCTTTAGAGAAAGCAAAACTAATCAAAGGGAAAAATGTTCCAGGGGCAACAGAGATAGTAGGGGAAGATGATGAACAATATGTAATAATACAAACTGCCATCAGGGAGAACACCAAAATAAATTGAGAAAGAATAGAAGGTCTAGGTGCTTCATCTAGAGTAAATCCAGCCCTGGTATCTCCAATTTTAGTGACTCCTGATGAGATGGACACATTGTGTGAAATCCCTAAAGCTAGTTCATTTATTTTGCCTCCCACAAAGAAGATCAACTAGAGAATCTGCTTGGATCCGGCTCTCTAATAATAAATCTTAAAAGTCCTGAAAAGGCACTGGAGAAGGGTGTTAAGGAAAATACCAACACGCCAGGGGGAGAAAAGATAAGTCCTGAAAAGGCATCAGTAGTAACCATTGAGGACACTTTCAACGTGCTTGAGTAAACTGTAAGTCCTGTAAAGGCACTTGTAAGGGTGGTTAAGGATAGTTCTAACCATCCGGAGGCTAGGCTGGAAGAAGAAAAGTAGGAAGTTGAAGATGATTAGAATCAGGCGCTATAAACCAATGAGGTAACCCCTGCTCTACTTCATCTTGATTCTGATCTTGATGCTATTCAGGATGATGTTGTAGAAAATGAGCATAACTTAGGTACAGACTCATAATAATGCTAAGTACATAGTGCCAAACCCAGATGATATAACTCCAGTGAAGGGAGCAAGTCTGAGTTTCGAAGGGCACACTTTTAAAGTCGACCCTAAGGGCGAGGCTCATCCGGAGGAATGGATGGAGGAGGATAAGGATAAAGAAGAAAGTGATGATGAGGAGAAAGAAGAAGGATATGAGAAAAATGATGAGAAGGAAGAAGAAGGACATGAGAAAGAAGATAGGGAGGAAGACACCTCATCTAGCTCCTCTGATGCGGAATTACCTCCCAAGATTCCAGCTATGAGAGTGCCTGAGAACCACACTGTTAAATCTAAAGTTATAGTTATGCTTCAGTTGTTGAAAGAGGTTGCTAAGGAGGAAAGCGAAGAGGGATATACGAAGCAGAGTCTCTAAACTATATGCGCTCATCTTCAAGGAGTTGAGAAGGAATTACTAAGACGATGATCTGATACAGCAGTACAAAAGAACTTGGGTAAGATCAAGGAGAGTTTGAAATGCCTCCCCAAAATTGAGCAATAAGTTATGGATTTTCCAACTCCCGGAGCTCTGGTGGAAGCTCCTCTATCCTAAGTCCAACCAATTTTGAATGAACTTAAAGAGAGTGTTACTACAGCAAACAGGACTGCCAGTCAAGCCAATACCTTGGCCTCTGATAACTGTGCAACTGTTCTTAAAAGAATGTCCTTATCCGCCACTAATCCATCCACTAAAATAAAGGACTATATTAGTAACAAGTTTGAAAGCTTGACAAAATTCATGGAAGAGAGAGACTTAAAACCTACTCTTTTCAACCTGGAAATTAATCAACAAGTAACCCAGGACATGCTTGCTCACTTCATTGATAAAACAGTCCCTAAACTCAAAGAGAAGATACTGGATGATATGGGTGATAAGATGCAGTCCAGAAACTCTAGTATCGAACAACTGATAAATGACTGGAAGAAGTCTATTTCTAAGGAAATAAAGGACCAGACGGAGTCACTCCATAATATCCAAAAAGGGATCTCAGATGAAAGAACCTTACTCTAAACTGGAATCAACAATCTATCTATTTTTGGACCCTCTTCCCTTCCGGCTGTTCCAGAAAGCCAGCTCATTCCAGTACTACACAATCTTATCCAAGCTATAGAGGACTCCGGATTCATGAGCCAGAAAGGTATGACTACTCTTATTAAGGCATGTTACCCTATTTTGATCGCAAAGACCAGGACCATATTCTGCGAATTCTTCCCCAAGTCTCACAATCCTATGATCAACTCCAAAGATCTCTTCACCCTTATTATTTAACTCTGCCTATAGTTGATCACATCGTTGATGAGCGGGGAAAAGGCAACTAGGATTACTCTATCTACTCCTCTGCTTGGCAGCAGTCTTGGGACAAGCGAACCTACATGGTTATTGATCCCCTTGATGGAAGCAAAAAGGGGGAGGAAGATCCGAGTCAGCAAAGGGACTAAAGTGGGAATGGCAAAGGCAAAACGATATAAGTCAGGAAGTCTGAACCTTCCGAAGAGGTAGTTAAGCTAGCTAGATGATATTTTAATACTTATGTAATAGCTAGATTCACTTTATATGTATTTTTGTAATTTGTAATTCTGAACTTCATGATGTTAACCATTATTAACAGCAGAAGTATATATGAAGTGAAGTACTTAACTATCAAAACAAACGCTTCTAAAGTACAATATGTAATTATACCAAAACAAACTTAGAACCTAGAATAATAAAATTATGGGGGAGTTAGGATGTTTGAATTATAGGGGAGCATTGTAAATGACTAAGTATCCAGAATCATACTTAGATCATAAAACCCTCTCTTCTTTATGCTTAGTTGACTCAGAATTTTGTTTCCATAAAATGGGGGAGATTGTTGGAAATAATGATCTAGAACACTAATATCCAGATCACGTTTGAAGTAAACAAAACCTGAGTATAAGACTTATCCGGCTATTCCAAAAAACTGAAGCTATATCATCCGGAAAAATAAGACAATTACCAAGTCCTAAACAAGGCACTCAAGTCAAGACAAGTACCTAAGCATAAAAGAAAGATCCAGTTAAAGTTTTGAAAGGAAACAAACTATTAACTCTCAAGACTACAATCCAGAAGAACTGATTAAAGCTACACCGGAAGAAGGCAGATCCGAAGATATAGAGTCTGAAGATATCCGGAAGACTCCTATATCAGACAAAAAGAAAAGTTTCAAATATAACTTTCCCTCCACCTTTTTAGTCTATGAATTCAAAGATCATTTCCCTAAGATAAAGACAAAATTAGAGCTTGCATATTTCAGAGAAAGGACAAAAGAACTGACACCGGACAGAGAAAGCTATCTACCTTTACCTCCTAGACCAATAACGTGGCGCGTAGAGCTCACATCAAAAAGCAACTAGTATAAAAGTTGGTGCATCATAAAATGCCAATGAAAACGATCACTGACAACTTTTCAACCTCAATCCCAAGACTTCAAACGGGTCAAATTACAGTCTAACAGATTGATCAATGGCTCCGTAAGCACCACCTACAACCTAATCAAGGGTGAAGATTTATTTCAAACCACAAAGGCTACATTTATGATCGAAGCCTATAAAAGGAGCTCTTCACCATTTGAGAAGGTAACTGGTTAATTTACAAAAGCAAGTAACAAAGCATACTCATTCAATCAGTTGATATAATCCCTCCAAGAATCAATAAATTCCACATCTGTTGTAAGGATTCCTAAGTGAACTATAAACTTAAGGAAATCCAAAAACCAAAACCTTTGTGAAAAACAAGAGTGTAACAATCTCCAACTTGGGTGAGTTGAGAGATCGGGATACAACTTAAAGTTGGTGCTTTGAGTAAGAACTCCATATAGGACTCAGCTTAGATTCGAGGTAGAAGTCTAAGTGGTATATCCTACTAAAAACTAAAGGACTCAGCTAGGAGTTGGTGCTTCTAGTAGTATACCCTACATCCAGAGACAATATGTAAGGCTTAATTCCTGCCAGTTGAAAAGGAATCCACTAGTGAAAAAGCTCAGAGGAAGGAAACTCTGGGGACTAGAGTAGGCGAGACCGAACCAGGATAAAAATCTTCTATGTTTGATTTCTCTAACTTTTATCTTTTGCATTATATTATCATAACTGCATCATCTGAATCCATTATTCGTTTCATAATCAAACACGCTACACTAAGACTTTTTAAAGTCTTTATATTCCACAAAAAAGGGTCATTCACCCCCCTCTGACCTTATAAAAACCCTTACAGGGACTAACATCCACCTCCCGTGCTACACATCTCATGCGGTCCTTGCGGGTGGAAAAAGGTCATCCGCTCACACTTACAAGGAGATTACAAAACACCACCATGACCTTTTCACTTCTAGGAAAAACTTCAAAGTGGGACAAAGAGTCCTTCTCTTCCAGTCCTAGCTCAAATTATTCTTTGGGAAATTGTGGTCTCGGTGGGCTGGAACTTTCATGACGACCAAGGTGTTTCCATATGAAGCAGTCGTTATATAGAGCATCGCAACCAACAAAGTCTTGATAATCATTAGGCATCGTCTCAAGCCCTACTATGAAGGATTCCAAGCTCACTTTGAGGAGATCACTCTTATAGAGACTTCTGACACCACACCATGATCTCGGTGTGGTGCGTCGAGCTCACCAATGTTAAATAAAGTGGTCTTGGGAGGCAACCTACGCATTTCTATCTCTCTTTCTTTGCATTTAATTTTTAGTATTTCATTTATTGCATTTTTTTGCTAGGACTTATCTACTCTCTCTTCTCATAGCAGGCTTCTACAACACACACCTCAAACTTAACGTGAGCTCACTCTTCAACCACATGGTGATCTAGCAAGCCAACCATAGAGACCTCATAGCCTAAGCCATTCTGTTTTCTTCCTCTCCACCAGGACAGTAACACTTCTCTGCCCTCTCTTTTACTTTCTTTCTTGTTTTAACTGCATTGAGGGCAATGCAGATTTTAAGTGTAAGGAGGGTAATTCTATCTTTTTGCTTTCTTTTATCCTTAAAAAAGTTTCAAAAAATTAGTTCTTTGGCTTGTTTTCTTTCTTATTTTACCACAATGACTTATTTGTTCTAAAAACTATTGTAAAGAAATGAGGAAACATAAGAAGAGGAATATTGTGTATATGGGTAATTAGATGATTAAAAGGACTATATTGACTAATCATAACCTGTCACTAAGACCTAATTTAAGTATTATTATTCCAAATATTTGATATCTAAAAGTCACATTGTAAGATTCTTAGTCCCGTTAGAATGCAGAAAAGTGAAACGTGGTTAATTTATTTGCGTGCTCTAATTTGGACTTGGTTTTTATTTAGTTAGTCTATTTGTATCATAGATTCTTGATCAAGACCTTATTCTATTTTTTAATTTAATCTTGGTGGTTATTTTCTGCTTTTATTTTCTTGTTGGCTAGAAGAAAGAGCACTAATCAGCTCATAACCAGGTAGTGACTGTTTTATAGTGGCTAGAAGAGGGAGCAAGGCTCAGCTAACAACTGAGACTCGAATATCTCATAGGTTTTCATTTTTTCAAGTTTAAAAAGAAGAAAAGAAAAAAAAAGAAAATAATAATAATGATATATGTGGCTAGAAGTATTAGGGACCTGACCAAGTGAGAATGTGCATTAATTTTATAAGGATCAAAATGAAGTCATCTAATGTATAACGAGACACACTGGATTTCAAACCTAGGTAACTCTGAACCTTGACAAATTAATCACGTGTTTGTACTTAACTTGGTAAAAAATTCTTTGGGACAAGGTCTCAAGCAAGGTCTTTATGCTTTCGTAAGGACGTCATTTGTACAGTTTAAGTTTCCTTTCTTCCTGCTCTTTTAATACATACTTGAGGGCAAGCATGAAATAAATGTGGGGAGATTTGATAGGTTGTATTTTCAACATATTTTTATGCTCATTTTCATATTATTAAATACATGTTTTTAGTATTTTTGGCGCTATTACTTCCTTTTCCATTTATTCAGGTTTCCAAGATGATTTGGAGAAAACATGCATTATTTGGGCGAAAAGCACACCAAGTCAAAGTTGAAAATTTATTAATTAGGGCAAATCCTATTTTGGAGGAATTTTGATTATTAATTAGGGAATATCCTATTTTGAAGGAGTCTTGATTAATTAATTAAGGCAAACACTATTTTGGAGAAGTCTTAATTAAGGAAGGAATCATGCTCTTAATGTATTTCTATTTTATTGATAGTTAATGAAATAAATGAAGAGCTAAAATTCCTATTTGATAAAGACTAAAAAGGAATAAAATCTTATCAAGGAAGAATTCAAAGTAGACCTAATTAGAGACTAATAAGGAAGAAAGGCGGTTGAAACACTATAAATACAAGGTCGGCGCAAGAGAAATCATTCATTCACAATCATTCACCACCATAATCAAGTTCAGTTTAGCTCTTTATTTTTGTTCTTAGTTTAAAACCTTTTTATTGTCTACTTCGTTTTCAATACTCTCTTTTAGTTTAATCGTAATTTATTTTCAGTTTTCATTCTCTTTTATTTCGCTTTTATTTTCGAGTTCTTTATTTTCAATCACAATTTATTTTTAATCCGCACGATTCATTTAATGTCTTTTTATATTTTTTTATGCTTTATTTCAACTATGTCTAGCTAACTTTCTTATGACTTGACCAAGTAAGGGTCAAGGCTGAGTTAGTAGTGTGAGAACTGAACTTG
This sequence comes from Euphorbia pulcherrima, assembly GCA_947683365.1. Classification (NCBI taxonomy): domain Eukaryota; kingdom Viridiplantae; phylum Streptophyta; class Magnoliopsida; order Malpighiales; family Euphorbiaceae; genus Euphorbia; species Euphorbia pulcherrima. The sequence goes on from CANTUS010000008.1 coordinate 30,284,722, forward strand.
AATACCACAATCTGCAAGGCGACCTATTTACTAATCTCAGTACTTCAAGGGTTGGCCTGATCATGCATTCCATAAGTCTTCGTGATTATTGTTGTTTCTTATTCTTGCATCTGTAATTGTGTCTGAAGAGGAATATAGTAACAACAGCCTCCATCGAGACTGGAGAGAGGTAAATTTACAACTGTTGGGAGTGCTTTACTACTTGTCGGTAAGGGTTTAGGATTTTCTAATATTTATTGCTTTTCATCGGCGAACTCTTTGGCGCGACGTCGAGAGTCACGGTGAGTAAAAAGGTGATCATGGTGCAAAGTCAGGTCACTATACTCAGTAAGGAAGAGTTGTTAGCATTGTACGGTGCATGAACGCTGGTGTGACTAAACCTAGGTCCCGGTGCAATTCATATCTTGTTCTATACGATCACTACGACGCTTAGTCTTGCTTTGCTTTGGTCTAGTCATTGTCTTTCATTGATTTTACTCTTGCTAATTTAGTTTTATTGTTGGTGGTTACGACATCCATCAAAACTTCGTTTCAAGAGTCCCTTACAACAAATATAAAATTAAGTTTTCTTAAGCTTTAAAAAAACAAATATAAAATGACTATTTATTAGAGAGATTGACAAATGCCATAATCTTTATGCTTTGAGAAAGCTTCAATTACCATCTCTAATGATGGTTAAGTTCCATATATAGTCCTTCTTGATTAGTGGTCATTATCACATACAATCCTAATCGTTGTCTTACACTAACTCTTTTCCTTTAGAGTCGTTGGTTCTTTTGTTAGACTCACTATTTTATCCATTAGATAGAACAAAAGGAATCAACTCTTACAATTTCTACAAATTTCAATCCATTCTTATATACTTTTAAACATGCAAGTTGGTGTTTGGAAGGTGGGTGAAAATGGTCCATGTCTCATGGTTATCAACTCACCTTTTGGTATAAGCCTTATCCTTTTTTGTACATGTTAAATATCCTATCTTTTTATGTCACAAGGGTCAAGACTCTACTTGTTTTCATGTAAGTTGCATATTGATTTGAGCTTCTTCATTTTGAGTGCCAGCTAGTTGTTGTTGGAGATATCCCACATGGAAAACAATAAATGACAAAGAGTGATATATAAGTGGTGTAGATTAGGCCTTAATACAAGCCAATTGGCTTTGTTAGATGGGCTCAAGCCCACTTGTATGCTCACTCAAGCTATCAAGTCCAATACTCTCAAGGCCCATGGATTCTCTACATGGTATCGGAGCAGAAGAAGGCCTGACATCCAATGATCTTGGGTTCCTGTTTGAAGTCATGGTAGAGTTTGGGCTATCAGAGAAAAGGCTAGACCTAATGTTGACCTTGAGCCTCGGAGATGATAGGCCGAGGAATGTTAGCAAGTGGTAAGTGGCCCAGGCCCAGTTGTACTTGAGGTGGAGTGTTGAAGATGTGTGAGTAATACCACATGGGAAATAAAGAAGGATGATGAGTAGTATATAAGTGGAGTAGATTGGATCTTAACACAAGCCAATTAGTTTTGTGTTAGATGGGCTTAACCCCACTTGTACGCTCACTCATCCTATTAAGACCAATACTCTTAAGGCTCACGGATTCTCTACAATTGTCGTTCTATCCAAGCTTTTGAATTTTTGCTTTAAGAAATATTTTTCCTTCTAAGATACTAAATCTTTTTCTAGCTAGTCTTATATTTCTAACCATTTGGTTTCCTTCTTATGCAAAGTCTTCTTGTCATTGGAGCATGTCTTCGAATTTTTCCTTCCAATATATATTCATCTTTCGAGATAACATTATCTTACGAGGAACACTTAACTTCTAAAACACTGATAAAAATTATTATCTTTAAAACCCTCTTTCGAGACATCTTCAGAGAAAAAATTCTAACAAAATTTTAATGAATATCTTCTAACACAGAGATAACCTCAATTGAATTTTAATATCATAATTTTTTCTAGTTTATGGAAAAGAAACAAATTGTATAGTAGTTAAAATCAAATAAACACTAATTAAGAATTAGAACCTAAAGAATATATATGAATAATTTCTAATTCATAATTGTCATTATGTTCCTTGATAAGTGTGCTTACAAAGAGCATGCGTCTCCTAAAAAGTTTTTATTTAGGCATCCCTCCAACATTGATCCAAAAAATAGATTAAAAATATATATATATATATATATATATATATATATATATATAAATAGTAAGAAAATGAATGCAAAGTTTATCTAGTTGAACGTCCTATCAAACCTGAAATAAGGTTTAATTTTTCCTATAAAAAGAATGTTAGTAGAGGGACTATAAACCATAGTAGTTGTAGAATTATCACGGTTGATAATGTGGTAGTGATAGTAGGAGCAAGATTAGTAAGACTTGCAATAGCAACTTTTCTTGACATTCTCTTCATACCCATTTGTTTTGGGAAAAGATGATTGCTATGCTTCTCTTTGGAAGAAAAAAGTTTATGATCGTCATTAACTTCACTTGACAAAGTGATTTTGCCAACTCTTCACATGTCATTCCCCTCTTATACACCTAATTTTTTTTCCCAAGCTTGATTTTATTAACTACTTGGACAATTATGTTCCAACGTTATATTACCTTGAGATACAATAGAGATGTTGAATATACTTTCTTTGATGAAATTCAAAGTAAGTGGTGTCAGGGGTAGACCAATAATCCGATACAAGCGGGGGACAAAATTTTTAATGTTCTGACTTAATGAATCATAACATTGACAAGTATATATTCAATTTATATTCAAATACTCAATTATAAAACTATAATTTATATATGTGTAATTCTTTCAAAATTTAAAATGCATGACTTTCAAAATTTAGTCTACAATAAGATTTGAATTCTACAACATAAGTAAGTATCTAGTACAATTCAATTTATATTCATAGCTTTATGTAAAATTGTATAATATAAAGTGAATTTTTTTTCTAACCTAAATGTCTTAACTATGAATAATGGGTTATTCAATGCTTACTTGAAGAAAGCTTTATTTAACATCCATTAACATCATATTAGTGAATGACATTTTGATTCAATAGTGATAATAAGTAAAATAATGTTTACTTTGTGAAAAATAAAATAACCATAGCATTATCAATTTAAGTTATCAAACGGTCGTAATCGATTTAAGTTTTGATTTGTATTATTACTCTTATGAATTATTTACATTAAAAGCATTATCCATTCTATTGTATTTTAATTAAGTTAATATGTTTTCACAAAATTTTCTTTTGTGTAGGTAAAATAAGTTATATATCTAAGAATATATTTTTTTCGTTAAAAATATTTATTAATTACTAATATTTTGTAATGTTGAACAAGAAAGAATATAAAAATAAGAATAGAATGGGGAAGATATAAATGTAAAGAAATAAAGAAAGAAAATAGTGCCAATATAAGTGTAAAAGAAACAAAGAAATACAAAATAAAGTAAAAGTGCAGATAGTTGGGGATTGAACACGTAATAGGGGCTCAGCCATTATGCCCTACCATCTAAATTGCATCAATTTATTGAAGAAACTACATACACGTAAATATATAACCGAAATAGAGGGGGGCTGGGCCGCCACATAACTCTATGTGGGTCTGCTCTTGAGTGGTGTATTAGAGTGAAAAACTCCATTTAAGTAGATAATGTTTTTTAAGATTTATATTGTTAAGTTCTCAGTGATAGCTACAGGTAAAAATAATGCAGGAATATTCGAATTGATGTAATTATATTATAGTTTTATTATAGCTTGCTTAGAGTATGTCAGATTGATGTAATTGTGTTATAAATATATGTTTTTAGTTAAGTTTGTGTTATAGCTAATCGAAACTATAACAAAAATACAAAAGAACATGCATATCAGTAAAAAAAAGTTCAAAAAATTATATTAATATGGATTTTTTTTGTAAAGGAAAAAAGCGAAGAAAATATTCTAAAATAAACATTTGAGAGACCATAGACCAAATTAGTTTTTGTATGACAACAAACATGGTAGTCATTGTCAGAGCAAGACCTATTCGACTTGCAACAGCAACATGCCTTAACATTCTCTAAATACCTAATGTTGTTCTTGGAAGAGATGATTGATATGTTTCTCTTTGAAAGAAAAAAGCAAATGATCGTCATAAACATCATTTGGCAAAGCAATTTTGCCAACTCCCTCACATGCCATTCGCCCTCATACACCCAATTTTGTTCCTAGGCTTGATTTTGTTAACTACTTAGATGATTATGTTTCAACTTTATATATAAATTTGAGATACAACATGTGTTGAATGTGGGCTTTTTTATGAAACCTAAGGAATTGGTGTATTTGAGTGAAAACACAAGTCAACTAGATAATGTTGTGAGGAACTTTATGTTGCGAAGTATATGTTAGAAAAATTAATAAATAAATTTGGGGCAATAGGGATGCTAGGAAGGAAACTGATTACAAATATAAGGAAGAATCTGTTGCAATCTTTATCACAACAAATATTACTAATCTAGTACCTAATCTCCAAGGCATGCTAATCATTTTCCTTTAAACAATATTTCCTCCCTACAAAGCAGCAGAAATGTACCAAAAATTTGCTTATGAGATACAATGGAGATATCAATTCGCGTACCTGCTTTCGTACGTGAATCAACTGTAATACATTTGTTGTAGGATAAGAATTTTTGTATGTAAGGTTAGGAAACAAAAATGTCTTAAACTAAGGTTAGGAAACAAAAATATCTTAAAGCTTCCTCTATATTTCAAGAAATTGCTCTCAGTTTCATTGTGTATCAAAGGCACAAATGAGGCCTATTTATAGATGTGGGATGATGGTTCATAAAATGACAAGTCTCTTCATGAAATAATGTGTCATCTTATGAAACAACACTTATTTTCATCAAACAACGTGACTCTTCATGAAATAATATGACTTATCATGAACCATTGTATCCCTAGACATGAAACAACATGTCCCTACATGAAAAGAGATGACTATTCATCAAACAATGTGTCTTTTCATGAACCATTAAGTCTCTTCATGAACCAACATGTCTTTCCATGAAACAACATGCACTTTCGCGAACCAACATGTCTTTTCATATAAACACTATAAATATACACCTTATGACATTTAAATCAAACTCCAACTCCATCATTAAATGTCTTAAAAATATACATATTTTTCCTAATACTCTAAATTATCCAACAATCCTCCCCCATTTAGAGTATTTTTAGGAACCAAAATACTATACACGAAAAATTCCGCAATTTATGCTTCAGTGAAAGTGTCACAAGGATTGAACTTCCACCTAGTATAACACATATTCCAAGTAATCGTATTTGATTGGTGTCACAAAGGATTGAACCAAACGAACATAGTGATTAGCCAGAGATGTTATACACATAAATCAAGTCCTTCATATTAACAGTTAAACTAGCACTTTTAACAGCCATGTGCTCGTATCTATTCATAAGTGCTTCAAAGTCATGCCTTAAGTGACTTTTTAAAGCGACTCACTTCACACTTACATAGGTAAGTTTTTCTAAAGCTTGCCTGTGGCTAGCATCTCCAAGAAACTTATTAAGAATTTAATCAACCTCATAAAACTATCATAATACAGAAACCATACTTGAATCATATGAAATGGTTTCCAAACATCATGTAAGAGATTTAACCTTATTGAACTTAGGACTCGATGTTTACGAGCGCAAGTTAAGGTTCCCTTAAATGTGTTTAATAAGGCCACAAACTCATTCTATTTGACAAATCATGAACAGAATGTCAACTTAAAGCTTCAGTAAAGCAATAAACAATGTTTGACTTAGTACACATATAGCCTATTATCATGATCCCTTCAATGATAAGTCGTTGGACATTACTATGTCACATCCCAATGTATCTTGACTTACCATTATAAACTTGGCTATAAGTTTTTGTGAATTTAACCTTACTATCCACTTTAATTCAAACCATAATCCATGATTTTCTCCATGTACTTTAAAATGGCACACCAATGTAATGAACTTATACTATCTTTTTTATTATCATTGCACAAAGAGTAAGTTGGCAACATCCATTGTGATTACAACTTTATATCAAATAACGTTTTCACCAAATACATCTCTTTGTCTATTTAGACACTAATCATTTCTTTCATACTAGTAAATGCAGCTAGTACCATCCTCTCATTCAAATATCAAAAGAGACTCCAAAGACAACAATTTTATTTCTTATAACTCATAAGTCATTTCATTGTCTTTAAATTATCAACATAAATGTTGCAAATGACTATTGCATTTCAAGTCTAATGAACCATCCCTATTTTCGATATTAATACCATCATGCAATTTCAAAACTCTAGAGTAAAATAATGACATCTATCAGCTCCACTATATTTATAACAATTTGATAAACGTCACCTTTATCAAACTTGTTCTAACTTCCATGGATTTTAATCCATACAAAGATCAACTTCATCAAACTTACATATCTAATATATCCATGAAACATTAACCTTGCATCGTCCATAATATCATCAAGAACATGGTACTTTCAATATCCATTTTGATGTACCATACAAGTAAGAAATTATTATTGAAAAACATGCTCTCCTAAAATTTTCATGATTAATATCAAAATAGCTTGAAAAATGGTTCTAGGACAAACAATAAAGTTCCAAAGCCATTTCAAGTGGTTTGTAATTTCCATATTTTACAATCACTCTCAATTTAAATTTATGAAAATTAACAAATGAACATCTAATTATTTAAAATAGAATTCATTCTCTATAAATAAAAATTCATACCTTACAATTTGAGTATATGACAAATCAATCAAAAGATTACCGTTTAATTCCTGATAATTTTTCCCTCTCATTTGTAAAATGATGAAACATAAAAAAAATCAACATCTTCTCATTTCCCTCATGCCAGCCATGGATAATATTGCTTAAAGATTGTTGGAAAAATTAATAAATAAATTTAGGGCCGTAGGGATGCTAGGAAGGAAACCGATTACAAATATAAGGAAGAATCCGTTGCAATCTTGATCACAACTAATATTACTAATCTGGTACCTAATCTCCAAGGCATGATAATCATTTTCCTTTAAGCAATATTTCCTCCCTACAAAGTAGAGGGAATGTACCGAAAATTTGCTTATGAGATACAATGGAGATATCAATTCACGTACCTGCTTTCGTATGTGAATCAACTATAATACATTTGTTGTAGGATAAGAATAAGGCACAAATGAGGCCTATTTATAGTTGTGGGATGATGGTTCATGAACTGACAAGTCTCTTTATGAAACAATGTGTCTTCTCATGAAACAACACTTATTTTCATGAAACAACATGACTCTTCATAAATCAACATGACTCTTTATGAAACAATGACTTATCATGAACCATTATGTCTCTAGACATGAAATAACATGTCCCTACATGAAAAGAGATGACTATTCATCAAATAACGTGTCTTTTCATGAACCATTATGTCTTTTCGTGAATCAACATGTCTTTTCATGAAAAAACATGCACTTTCACGAACCAACATGTTTTTTCATATAAACACTATAAATATACATCTCATTGCATTTAAAACAAACTCCAACTCCATCATTAAATGTCTTAAGAAGATGTACATTATTCCTAATACTCTAAATTATCCAATAGTACATAATGGTAGCTACTGGGTAAAATAGTGAAGGGATTATTCCAGAGCTATATGTAAGACAAGACAACTAGTTTAACATCAAACTTACAACTTGGTGGACACATATTTTATGACCCCGGTGCCAGGGATTCTTACATTTATTCTTGAAGACCTTGTGGGAATCAGTCTCCCTATATTAGTCAATATATAGCCTGTGTGGCACTTCTTTACAAATAAAAAAATAAAATAGAAAATTGGATTTATGTTATGTATAATTGGTACGAGCTTCATTATTGGGATAAAAGTTGGTATACATGTGTTCTGTTTTAATTTTTATAGCAAGGCACTGTCAATAAATTCTAGCTTTATAGAAAGCTATGTCTCTTATGAAGGAAGAAAGAAAAAAAAGGTAGTGTCAATAAATTATATATAAAATTGGACAACAAATTTTTAGTTGAGTCCGCTGCAGCTTTGTATATTTCAACTTATGTATGATCTAACTAAAATTAAAGCATTGTAACTATTTTCTTGTTAATTATTTTAGAACTAAGATTTCCATTTTTTTTGCAAAAGCGGCTACCGCCACATGACTTTATTATTTTGCCCAATTGCGTATCTTGTTGGGATACTATGTATTTTTTGATTTTGCCAACAACTACTTCCAAAATTAGGTTTGTATAACGGTTTCAGTCTTAGAAAGATGAATGTCTTGATTGAGTTACAACTTGTCTTTTGTCATAATTAAAAGAAAATAATTATGTGATAAAAAAAACTATATTTGATTTTTTTGTTTTTTTACAAATATATAGTATTTTTTTAAAAATTTTATATATTGTGTGAATTGAACTCATAACACCATACTTCTTAAATTATTTTTAAGAAATCTTTTTATTTGACTACAAGTAAAAAAGGATTAATCGAAAAATAAGGCTATTTAATTAAATAATTAATAATGATAGCGGTGTGAAATGTATTTGTTTTTTTTGGTAACAAGTATAAAATGTATTTTGCGATATCAGAGGAAAGAATTTGTTGTCGGCAAAATTTAAAATATAAGGCATGCTAAAATTAATCTTAAGAAGTAAGAGATAAGACAATGTGATCAACTTAGGGGTTTTAGTAAAAGAAAGTGGAAGAATGTGATCAATTAGAAAGAAGCAACAAAAAGATAAAAGGAGTAGAGATGGCCTCGCTGGTCCTTCTGAAACAAATTCGGCTTCTAACATCTTGGGCCTGACTTCTTCCCCAGTCCGGAAGAAATCACCATACAAAGTTGTTTTATGTGGTATGACAGAAGATAGAGATGGGTGTATGTCTGAAAATCCAAGTTTAGCTCAGAGGAGGAGTTTGTGATACTTTTTGATAGTGAAGATGAAGGTGAAGATGATGAGAAGTGCCCGAGAATTCGACTTTTTGCAGAAGAAAAAGCATCATTCTGTAAGCCATGGCGTTTTTCCCTTATTTGCAAGGTCTCAGAAAGAAAAGTGGGCTTCACCTACCTTGCTAATAGGCTGTACAAATTTTGGCAGAAGGCAAGGACTATGGAGTCAATTGATCTCACGAATGACTTTTATCTAGCACGGTTCTCTTGTAAAGAGGATTTCCTGGCGGCTCTTAAAGGTGGACCATGGATGTTGGCGGAGCACTTAGTTTTGGTGGCTAGATGGCATCCTCATCACGATCTATACAATGTTAACGTTTCGACTATCACAGCATGGGTTCATATCCCAAGTCTCCCTATTGAATACTCTAACAACAAGGCCTTGTTGAAGTTGGGAAATATGGTTGATAGAGCCTTATTTGTTGATAAAACAACTCTCAGTGCCAGAAAGTATGCAAGAGTATGTGTCAAACTTGATTTGAGGAAAGTTCTTTTGGCCAAACACCATTTGAAGAATTGTATTTTCAAAATTGAATACGAGGGACCTCACAATATATGTTTCTCTTGTGGTCTTTTTGGCCATAATAAGGAGCAATGTCACACTAATGTTGGAGAGGGAGGTCAAACCAAAGACTCTGGAGGAGGTGAGGAAATCAAACATGAAGAGCAAAAGCTTACAACACCTGAGGTTTATGAAGAATATTGGCCATGGATGTTGGCTAGAATGAAAGGTCTGCGGTGAGCCACCGCTCCGGTGAAACCCCCAGCCAATGCTCATCGTCCGGTGATGGTGAGGGGACTACAACAGTGGGCTCCAAAGTCATTGAGCCCCTTGTCGCAGTAGGTAAAGCTGGTAATGACAAGACCAGCCTAGCTAAGATGGGAAATCGTTTTGAGGCTCTTAGGTTTGAAGTGGCAGTAGATAATGGAAAAGATCCATTGAATATTAATGAAGAGGATAATTGGCCCGTTGAAAACCCACAACCTATTACACAAGCTTGCAAAACCATAAAGGCTAAACCAAGTGATGGGCTTATTGCACTAAGGCCCTAAAAGCCTAGTAAGCTGCCTAAGACAAATCTTAAGGCCCTTAACATGCTGGTGAAATTGGCTAATGCCAAAGTGATGGAAGAGCTGAACAACCCAGTATTCGGACCCAACATTGCTGATTGTCATCTGTCTAATGTGCCTTCCCCTAGCAAGATGACGGGGTCTGTTTCCTCTCCTTCTCCCTCTAGGCAACTCATCCATATTCTTCAATCTAGAGATCATTCATTGGTTATCAAAGAAGGGCTTCCAATGAAGCTGATCAGAATCCCTTGGATGAGTCTTGTGCATCAATGGAGTCTCGGCAAACTAATCTGGGACCCGAAAACGTACCTCCCCCAATTCCACCTGACATCCTTACGGAAAAAATGTCAAAGAAAGAAAAGCTGAAAGGGAAGGTAAGGGCGAATGCCAAAGGGAATCAATCCGGTAAAGGTCTGAATCTGTAAGTCTTTGTTTGGAATTCATTTTCTTGGGTTCCATTATCCTTGTTTGTTTCCTTATGAACTGCATCGTATGGAATATCCATGGTTGTTCCAGCCGTCAAAGATTTCTTCATGTGAAGGATTTAATTAAGACCCATAAATTAAATTTATTTGGTCTAGTTGAACCTAAAGTGGGAATTTCGAGAGCTACTGAATTTGCAACTGAGCTTAAAGGGTGGAATTTCCATTGTGTTCCATCTGTTGGATTATCTGGAGGCATATGGCTATTTTGGAGGTAAGGAATGTGATGTGGGAGTCCATTGCAAATTTGGTGGCAGAACCCCAAACATTTCCTGGTTCGTATTGGGAGACTTTAATGATATTACAAAATTTGAGGACCAACAAGGAGAGTCGAATCAGTATGCCTAAAGGAGTGTCATCCATCAAAGGCAACTCAATGCTGTAAACTTGATTGACATGGGGGCATCTGTGCACATGTTTAATTGGAGAAGACAAAGATTATGGGTTGGGTTGGACAAGATTTATACAAACTTGAAAGGAAGATGTGTATTCCCAAATTCAACTATTACTAATCCCATTTAGGCACTCAGATCACTGTCAGGTTTTGCTTCAAACAGAGGGGCCGAAATATGAGACTTCTAACAGATCGTTTAGGTACGAGGTGGCTTGGGAAGCTCACATGGAGTTTAAGGCCTTTGTGAAAGATAAATGGGCTCCTAATTCTAACTTCTTATTGGCTAATGGAATTTTTATCAAGGAGGTTAAGATTTGGAACGGGTGGGTCTTTGGACACATCAAGCATAGGAAGTGTAGAACTCTTGCTCGCCTTGCGGGTGTTAATAAGGCCTCCCACTCCCTGCTCACCCTTGAGGAAGAGCTTTGCACCGAACTACATGATATCCTCAAACATGAGAAATTATTTTGGCACCAAAAGTCCCGCAAAGCATGGATAACAGATGGACTAAATTTTTTCATCTCTCTACTCTGACTCGTAGAAAAAGAAATAAAATTGATCGGCTACAGAATTCAGATGGTGAGTGGATTGAGGACTAGAAAAAGTTGAAGGAATGGGCAGTTCAAAACTCCCATGCCCTTTTTTCGCCGAGGAAAAGACTACCCAGGGGCCTTTTGTGGAGGCAAGGTTCCCTCCCCTATACCCTAACTCGAGCAGGAAGGCATTCGGTAAAGTAACGGGTTATGATATTAAGGAGGCTATCTTTGGTATGGGGGCTCTCAAAGCATCCGGGATGGATGGTTTGCCAGCTGGCTTTTTTCAGAAACACTGTAGTAATGTGAGAACTAGTGTGACTGAATTCATTTTGTATACGTTTGAAGGAAACACAGACATTTCTTGCATTAATGAAACTATACTGGTTCTCATTATCAAAATAGCTAGCCCCGATCTCCTTATCCCAGTTTAGAACTATTAGCTGGTGCTCGGTAATTTACAAATCTATTACTAAAATCATTGCTAATAGGATTAAACCTCTCCTACCAGAACTTGTGGGACAACACAAATCTAGCTTTATCCCTAGTAGACAGATCAATGACAATATTGTTATTGCTCAAGAGATCATTCATTCTATGAGAGTTAAGAAGGGGAAAAAAGGTTTTGTGGCAATAAAAGTTGACTTGGAAAAGGCGTATGATAGATTAAGATGGGACTACTGCATTTCTACATCCTCCATGAGGATTTTGTTCAATGGAAGTATGACCGACAGTTTCAAGCCTACGCGGGGTATCAGACAAGGGGATCCACTTTCACCTTATTTGTTTGTGCTTTGTATGGAATGGTTGGGCCAGATTATTAGTTCGAAAGTTGAAGCCGGACTTTGGAAGGGTATCAAGTGCTTTAGAAATAGCCCGAGTATTTCCCATCTTTTCTTCGTCGATGATCTGTTGTTGTTTAGTGAAGCATCTATGGGGTAGAGTGAGTTAATGGAATCATGTCTGGCCACCTTCTGTGGTTTATCTGGGCAGCGGGTCAGCCTTGACAAATCGCGACTGTGTTTCCAAGAACATCAGTCCGGCTTTGGCTAGAACATATAACATTCGATGTAGTATTCCTCTAACCTCCTATTTTGGAAAATATCTAGGAGTTCCTCTCTTAGATGATCGGGTATAAAAAAACGTTCTCTTCTATGGTGGATGGTGTTGAATCTAAACTCTCTGGATGGAAGGCATCGTGTCTCTCTTTAGCAGGAAGAGCAACTCTCAAGAAATTGGTCACAGGTGGCATTCCTAACCAAATTATGCAATCTAATCTCCTACCATCGTCTACATTAGAGTCATTGGATAAAGCTAATAGAACTTTCCTTTGGGGAGGGGACCATGGCAACAAAAAAATCCACCTGCTCCCATGGGAACATGTTTGCAAAGACCGTAAGGGTGGAGGAATTTGTATTCGTCAGATCAAGAATCATAACCAAGCGCTACTGATGAAATTGATTTGGCGCTTGTTGAAGGAACCCGATTCCCTTTGGGCACAACTGTTGAGGGCGAAATATCTTAAAGAAGGGGACATTTTTACTATGGTCGAAAACTCGACTAGGAAATCTTTCCTATGGAGAAGCATTCAGAAAGTTATGCCGGAATTTCAATGAGGACTTGGTTGGTCTCCCAGGAACGGTGCCCATGTCAGATTTTGGAAGGATACTTGGCTTTTTGATAGGCCATTAATAGAAATTCTAGAGAATATTCCTATGTAGCATATTGATAATAAAGTCAATGATTATATTAATGAAACAGGAACATAGGACTGGAGTTCTCTAGAGGTGATTCTTCCTACTGATATTCTTCTTCAAGTGGCGGCCTTCAAAATTGATCCAAATGTTGAACATGAGGATGTTGTTGCTTGGATCAATTCCCCAACTGGAACTTTTTCTACAAAATCGGCTTTCCTCCTCCTATCTACGGATAAAACCCCTCTCTGATCCAATTTTGGAAACTGTGTGGAAGTTCAAACTTCCTCTTTGCATTCAGTTTCATATGTGGTTAGCGATTCAAAGCAAACTATTAACCAACGAAGAACGCAACCGAAGACACCTTATTGATTACGTTAGCTGTGCTGCTTGTGTTGCCAATGCGGAATCTACGATCCATGCCCTTCGGGACTATCCCTATAGTATAAAGGTCTGGGAAAACAGTAGGGTGTTATCGGTCTTGCCGAACTTCTTTAATGCTCACACCCATGAATGGTGGAAAATGAATATTAAAAATACACAGGTGGAAATTTGGAATTGCCCTTGGTCTATGATATTTTGTGTCACATGTTGGTGGTTATGAAAATGGCGAAACTATCGCATTTTTCAGAATGAAACTAAAGTTCCGATTAATAAATGTGGGGTAATCAAGTGTTATGTTGAGGACTGTGTCGGAAGTTGGACTCCTTCCAGTTCACCTCAGGCAATACGTGGGACAGAAGTCCTTGTCAATTAGAAGAAACCCCCGGGTGGTTGGATTAAATTGAATGTTGATGGGTCTTGTAGCTTGTCTTTTGGATGCACTGGAGCAGGAGTCGTCTTGCGTGATCATAATGGTTCATGGATACTCGGATTTACGCATAACATCGGCAAAATTCATTCCTTCCTTGCTGAGGCTTGGCGGCTCTCACAATGATTCAACTTGATTTTGACAAGGGGATTTCTAATGTTATACTCGAACTTGTTACTACTTTAAATGGCTCTAGAAAACTCCCAGCGGAACACCCGCTCTTCAATATCTTCAACAACATCAAGTTACTCACTTCAAGAGTGCAGTGCTTCCATGTTTCCCATACATACAGAGAAGGAAATGTCTGCGCTGATTTTTTTTGCTGGAATCACACTTACTTATCCTCTTGGAGTCACTACTTTGCAGTAGCCACCGTTTGCTATCTTGCATTTGTTGGAACTGGATTATCAGGGTGTTTCTAAGATGAGGATATGCCCTCCTCAGGCTCATATTGAGACCTGATTTTTTTTCAGTTTTCTTTGTATTTTGTAACTTTTCTTTTCTTGTTTTTCCTGTTTCTTACCCAAAAAAGAACTTAGGGGTTGTAGTATTGATGGATCAAAAATCAAAAGGACTAAGTGTGCGATTATTCATCCAAAATATTTATATATAAATGTTGAGAACCTAGTTTAGTATTTGAAATCATATATCTTGATTTGGTTACTGAATTTAATGATTTTATGAAGTTTTTTGCACACAAATGTCCATTGAATTTCGGGAGTAGATGAAAAATACATATGAAGGCGGAACTTTATGACCTATCACTACCATCCCATATGATGTTGTTAATTATCTCAAGGTGGTCACTTATTTATTTATGTTTATTTTTTGTGTCAAACAAAATGTTTTTTTTTTCATATTTAGGTTGTTCGTATGTTACTCTGTGGTAACTCTAAAGTTTTGAAAATCTAATTTTTAATGAATTCTTGCATTTTCATGGATGTATATACTACTTAAAAAAATGAAGCTGATATCAGAAAGTCTAAATAATTTTAATACCAACGAGAAATTAATAAATAATACGAAACTGAATAAGTACTTACGAGTTGTCGGGTTACAGAGAGATACATTGGTTGTTACAGATTATTTGAACCTAGTAAAAAAACCAAAAAGTCATCATAAAAGAAACTTACAACATTAAAATAAACTATTGTTCTTATTAAGGCAAAAGATTAAACACAATTTCCCAACTTAGCCATTGACTTAGATCATGTTATATAAGGAAGGCAGGTTAAAATTTAAGAAAAAGAAATTAAGAAAAAAAATTCATTTTAGTGAATATCTTCGAACACTTAGATAGCCCAATTAAATTAGAATATCATTACTGATTCTAGTTAATGGAATTAGAACAGATATTGTAGTAGTTTCTTTACTGATAAATATTATAGTAGTTACAATCAAATAAATACTAATTAAGGGTTAGACCTTAGTATGGATGCACGTGAATAATTTCTACTTCAAAATTATCATTACACTCCTAGATAGCTGCACTTACTTACAAAGTGAGAGCACATGTCTATTAAAAAAAGTCTTTATTTAGATATCCACTAATATACCAAACCAAAAAATAGTTAAAATTATAAAAAGTAATAGGAAAATGAATACAAAAATACTTGTTAAGGGTAAGCTCCAGCGGATCTGAAATGGTGTTGAATTTCCCTATAAAAAGACATAGATAGTAGAGAGACAATAGACCAAAGTAGTTCTCATATGATAGCAATTGAAAACATGGTAGTCATTTTAGGAGCAGGAGCTAGTGGGCTTGCAATAACAACATGCCTTAACATTCTCTCCATACCCAATGTTGTTCTTGAAAGAGATTATACTATGCTTTTCTTTGGAAGAAAAAAAAGTTATTATCGTGTTAAGCTTCAATCGGCAAATCAATTCTGCCAACTTCTTCACATTCCATTTCCCCCTCATACACACAATTTTGATCCTATGCTTGATTTTGTTGACTATATAAACAATTATATTTCGACTTTTGATATTAGTTTGAGATACAATAGATATGTTGAATGTGTTAGCCAAGAGAATTGGTGTACTAGAGTGAAAACACCAGTCAATTAGATAATATTGTTCAGGAAATTTATGTTGCTAAGTTATGTAATCGGGATTAATTATAAAGGCTTCTCCGCTTAGGGTAAATGAGTTGAACAATAGTGGATTAAAGCTAATACACACTTTGAGGACTAGAGGTAGGGTAGAGACCAACAAGTATAAAATACTCATGTCGATTTCCTTTCTGTTGACCTGCATTTTATTCCACTCAGCGAACAATCACTCAATGAAGTCTCACATCTTAAGTAAAAGAATCCTAAAGTAACTCGAAAAGAACCCCCCTCCCCCCCCCCTGACTCAATGTTAATCCTTTAAAGGACGAACTGTTTTATTTAAGTATCCTATAAATAGCTAGTAAGAAAATGAATACAGAGAGACATCTGCTAATGGAAGAACCCATCAAACCTGAAATGAGGTTCAATTTTTCCTATAAAAAGACGGTTAGTAGAGGGGCTATGGACCAAAGTAATTTTTGTACTATAATAATGAAAAATATGTTGGAAAATTTAGAGTATTTGGAATAAAGTGTATGTTCTTAAGACATTCAATTATGAAGTTTGTGAGCGGGCAAAGTTTTAAATTGGAGCACGCGGGGTGCGGTGTGTTTCGGATCGGTATGAGAAAATCCAGTTTGCTTAAATGCGGTGACTTTATATAAGTAAAAAATGTGATTATATTGAGAAATATATTTACACATTTTACTAAG
The DNA here is from genome assembly GCA_947683365.1 of Euphorbia pulcherrima. Lineage (NCBI taxonomy): Eukaryota > Viridiplantae > Streptophyta > Magnoliopsida > Malpighiales > Euphorbiaceae > Euphorbia > Euphorbia pulcherrima. Next base: position 30,301,496 of record CANTUS010000008.1, read on the forward strand.
AAAAGATATTTTAAAATAAAGCATTTTTACTTTATTGAAAAATAAAATAGAGTCGCCACCCGGTTCAGCTTCACCAAAAAATTATGGTATACTGATCCTTGATGGGATTTTAATACCGAAAAGAAAAATGAGATTCTAAGTTCGGAGATGATAGTTACTCATATTGTTCAAATTGTTTAGGTTAAATTTGGAATTATATTTTATTTGGCAATTTTGGCATTACAACGGCTTTATTTGAGAAATAAATTCAAGAAATAAAAAGGGCATTATAACGGCATAATAAATTGATATTTTCTACCGAGATTTCGGCGGAGTAACTGCAGCGCTTGGGTTTTGGCCCGGGAACTCGGATAGAGTTTCCTCTCGTTCTGGATGTTTCATCCCTATCTGTGAGTTCATTTACACATATTATGGTTTAAGTGGCTCCAGCGGCTCACTTGACTAGAGAAATGAAAATGCAATATGCAATAATGGAATAATGAAAATGAATTTTAATGGATTTTAAAGTTGTGCTTAGAGCTAGTTACCCTCAGTTTACCTTTTCGTCTGTCCAGGATGACTTGAGAGCTGGTGCAAGACCGAAATTGTCAGAGGTTGCGATTTAGTTGGAAAATAGGTTTAACCCAAGTTATGACTATAATCTTGGATTATTCCTAAAGGAATTGTAGAGTTTAAGTCATTTTTAGATCGACAATCACTATGGGATCTTGATCTAAAAAGACCAGGAAATAGAGTTTATACCGAGTGTCCCTGATAAAGCTCGAATTTGGAAGTGTTTTAACAGAGTTTCGAGGCTTTTAGGACTCCCAAAACTAAAAAAGGACACAAAGGTAATTTTAGGATTTTACAAAATTTTCCGTCTTCTTCAAAATGAGGGGGCGAGTCCCCTATTTATATTGCGGAAGTATTTAGCTGGTGGGCTAATTACATAGGTAATTAGCCGGCGGGCTAATTACCTATCTGACAAGATTTTATATCAGATCCCGTAAAATCTTGCTAGATCTCGGTAAGATTTAATTTTTTTAACTGTAGATAGGTAACTATCCGGCGGGAGGATTACCTATGTTTGATAAAATTTTGACTTTTTTATTTTTCAGTAGAAAATGCTAAATCGGAGCTTCCCTGGAATGTGATTTTTGAATTTTAGATTTTGGATGACAATTCAGTCCTTTTTTGCTCTTTTGTCTAATCGCTGAACAAAATAGGCGTAATTCCTCATCGGGCCGAGCAGACAGTGCTAACAGTTTGCCCTTCGCGTACAAAATTTTTACCGTGGAGGTAAAATTGTGCGTACGCGGATGAAAGAGCTACTGTCAAAACTAGTGTTCTTGTGCGATAAGGACATGAAAGACCTTTTTAGAAAGAAACATTTCTTAATCGATAATTTTGAAAAACAAAAATTTTTTGCCCCTTCGATTAAAAATGTTGATGAAAATCTTTAAAGAAAAATTCGTTGGGGAGTAAATGTAAAAGGAAAAGATGTTGCGGATATATGAAAAGACAGGTTGGAAAAACTTCATGTCCTTAATGTTGCATAGAAAATTTTGGTCAACCCATTTTAAAACATGGTTTAGCATGATGCATAAGATAAGTGAAGGGTTATACTTACCTGTGGTGTTGCATCCACTTATCAGTTTTCTCATCAGCGAGGATGTCACTGACAGCCATGTCTTGATCAGTTTTCTCATCGGGGAGGATGGCACTATCAGCCACATCTTGATCAATTTTCTTTGCTGAGGAAATGTCAAATATGGTGATCAATCTCTCATCCAGGAGGAGTATTATCGGCTATCATCGAGCATTTTTCTCCTTAGGGAGTGCTGCACTATCCGCAACTATCGAGCAGTTTTCTCACCAGGGAGTGTGGCACTGTCAGCCACCATTAAGCAGTTTTCCTCATCAGGGATTTAGGCACTGTCTGCCACTATTAAGCAGTTTATCTCACAATCGAGTTGGGCACTGCCTACCACCATTGAGTAGTTTATCTCACCATCGAGTTGGGCACTATCTAGCACAAATGAGCAGTTTCTCTCACCATCGAGTTGGGCACTGTCTGCCACCATTGAGAAGTTTATCTCACCATCGAGTTGGGCACTATCTGCCGTAATTGAGCAATTTATCTTACCATCGAGTTGGGCACTGTCTGCCACCATTGAGCAGTTTATCTCACCATCAAGTTGGGCACTGTCTACCGCCATTGAGCAATTTATCTCATAAGGAGTTGGGCATTGTCTGCCACTATTGAGCAGTTTGTCTCACAAGGAGTTGGGCACTATCTGCTACAGTTGAGTAGTTTATCTCACCATCAAGTTGGGCACTATCTGCCGCCATTGAGCAATTTTTCTCACCATCGAGTTGGGCACTATCTGCCGCCATTGAGCAGTTCATCTCACCATCGAGTTGGGCACTGTCTGCCGCCATTGAGCAGTTTGTCTCACCATTAAGTTGGGCACTGTCTGCCACCATTGAACAGTTTGTCTCACCATCAAGTTGGGCACTATCTGCCGCCATGGAGTAGTTTATCTCACCATCGAGTTGGGCACTGTCTACCATTATTGAGCAGTTTTTATCACTAGGGAGTTGGGCACTATCTATCACTTGTTCTTGAGATTTCTTGCAAAATACAAGCTGACATGGCACTGCATGTGGCAAGCACAATACATGACACTATAAAACTTAATACTTGACTTGGCATGGCGCTGCATGTCATTGAAAGAAATCGACATGACACTGTATGTCATCAATATAACTCGACATAACACTGCATGTCATCAAAATAATTTTGACATGACACTACATGTCATGGATATAAGGTCTGGCTATGATGTTAATTATGAAGATCTCACTGGATCTAAGGTTTGGCTATAATCTACCGAGGTAAAGATCTCACTGGATCTAAGGTTCGGCTATAATGTGCTGGGGTATAGATCTCACTGGATCTAAGGTTTGGCTATGATATGTCGGGGTAAAGATCTCATTGGATCTAAGGTTTGGCTATGATGTACTGGGTAAATATCTCACTAGATCAAAGGTTTAGCTATGATGTGCCAGGGTAAAGATCTCACCAGATCTAGATGATGAAGCTTAGTCTTTTGGAAGAGTTTTATACATTCTTGTTTAATTATGCATGTGATGTGGTACATTTACTGATGTATGATGAGTTGTGCAAGTGCATGATGCATTAAGTTGGCATTTTCCCCTATTCAAATTGGGAGGATGAATCACTCAATAGCTTTTCCTTGCTGAGGAAATGTCGAATGTGGTGATCAACCTTCTCATCTGGGAGGAAAAATTGTCAAATAGGGTGATCAGTTCTCTCTATTGGGAGGATAACTGTTGAATTTTATGATTAGTTCTCTCTATTAGAAGGAGAACTATCGGATTTGTCTTGAATTATTGATTTGTTGTTTATGTCACTGGGTAGTCAATTTTCTGGTGACTTTAGAGTCTAGTGCTACTATGTTTTGATTGTTGAAGCATTTTCTCAAATGCCTCTTGATCTTAGAAAGTCTCTGAGCTGATTTTGCATTGCGTTGCATTTGTTGGTGACTAATAATGTATGCGAGGCAACTTGTAGCCTTTACACTTGTAAAATTGTAATATGCATGTAATGCATAATGCATGTTATGTTTATGCAATGCAGTTTATTCTTACAAGATAAAATTGTGCGGCTGCTAGATGACATCTGCTTGCTTAGTTCTCAATTGTATTCTTTTGTACTATTGGCTTCTTGGTTTCTGTCATTCTGAATGATGATGAAAATTTAATTTTGGGTTAGAGTCCTAAATGTAGGCTTCAAAGCTTCAAGGGATGAGCTTGTCATTTTCATTGTAGTTATGTGCGCCTCGTATCCATTACACTGTAATTGTTTGGCTGGCCATGCACTTGACTACTTGAACAAGGCAAGCTTTTGGGTCCTTTTAAGCTCCAATGAATACCCAAGTTGCAAAACTTTTACCCCTTATGGCATATAGCATGAGACTAAGCAGGTAAACTCCAGTTGCTTGGAATGACAAAGATTTGATTTTATTCTTTTGACTGAGCGTGCAGATAGTATGGCATGCATTAGCAATTCTTAGAATTCTTGTGTAGCTGAGTGCAAGTAGATTATCTTGTCACATTTTGGAGATGTGGGAGATCATATGCTCGTGTTGATGAAGAATATCGCTCCTTTGCGAAGGCTTTGGATTGAGTGACTGTGCTTATTGTCATTTGGTGAGCCATTGCGATGAATGACTTTGATTATGCTTGCATGCAGAGGTTATGCCCTAATTTTTGCCTGAACTGAAGCACAACATGCTTTTTTCCTTTATTATTAACCCTAATTTTTGTATAAAACGCATTTTCAGGTTTTCAATTTATCGGGTTGCCTTAACTTTTGCCTGGACCGTCCTTTCAAGTTTTCAATCAAGTAGGCTCCTTTTTTTTCTTTTTAAAATTTTTTTTCATGCACTGTATGAACAAGAGCGCTTACATGAATGTTTCTTTTAACAATTATGTGTATTCATTAAGTGCAGACATTTAACAATTCAGCAAAATGACACATCAGTCAAAGTTATATTTTTAGGCACAAAAGTTGGTATTTATTCCCAAGAACTTTTTTCCTATTATCAATGGTCCTTTTTAGGTTTTATCGATTCATTTCTCTCATTCTTTTCGTCTTTAGTTTTGCCGAAAAGCCTCCCTAGCTTTTAGCAGACACATTTTTTAAGTTGATGTGGTATTCCCTGAGCCTATTCTTGTTCGAGGGGTTAATGAACTCATTTCCTTTGATGTCGCTAATGTGTAGCATTCATTCCCTTGGTGAGAATCTGTTCCACCATGTTGGGTCACTTGGGTGAAATTTGTCCCTAGCATTAACATGTACTGATTTCATTTGCTTTATCAGTTATTTATATTATCTTGGTCTCCCATCTTTGCGTGATTGGACGTTGGTTCTCTTTGTTAGAGGAAGGATATTTCATTTCAATGATGTCATGCCTTAGGTTGAGACATTTTCGTACATTTGTTTGGAGATATTCCATTTGCTGGACATTTCTGGCTGATTTGACTTTGTTCATGTGTGTTCTGCAAGATCCTTATCGGCCGTCATGCTTCTTGTCAAGTGGCACGCCATAAGGAAAAGCAGATCTTTTGAGATTAGTCTAGTCAAAATTATTGGTTTGGTTTTCATTATTGTTGTGTTGTTGATGAGGTCCTTTGTAGATCATGCTAGAGTTTCTTGGGTGTTTGCCATCTGATTTTTCTTATGAGGCACAAAGTAGATTTCATCTAGATTGCTTTGACACATGGTTTGAGTGATTTTCTTCTCTCGATCCTATCTGGTGACTTGTCTGTTGGCTTGAGTAGAATCTCTGATGATCTTTTCTTCATTTGCCCTTACGAATAGTAAGGGCATTTTAGTGATTGGACGTGCTTGATTGAACCAGGCAAAGGCAGCCACATGATTTTATTATTTTCTTTTTTTCTCTTTCTTTTGTAGGAGTCAAGTTATTTGAAATAGATGCCATTTCTAGGTTTGTCAAATGTGCCTAAATTTATTTCCTCAATTGGAGCGTCATGAATGTTGAATATGTCAAATGTATACTGGAATGAATACATGGAATCATTAGCAGAAACATTGCATATGCAAGCAGATTTATTCATAATATAATCTATTACATTGTTTACTTCGAAAGCACTAGAGATAAAAGCAAAAGAGCAATCTTCATTATTTAGCGTAGCTCCCACTTCTTCTAAGTAGATGATGCTGGCCATACTTTTCCTAATTTGGGCTTTCATTTTGGTCTTCCAGAGTTTCTTCATATGAATGATATTCGAACTTAGAGCCCAAACATCAACTTGTCCATTACACCACATTCCTGCTGTAGTTCTTTTTGTATGTCACAGTCATCGGGTATGCTCGCTTTTTGATCCTAAAGCCATCAACCATCTTTCTCCTCTTGTTCATAAATCTTGCCTTGACCATCCCGGGAAACTTGTATTGTTCCCATGTCTGGTGGCCTGACTGGGATTGAGATTTGAATTGCTTTTCCTTTTACTTTACTTGAAGCTTTTTCTTTCTTAGCTCAGACATAATAGAGCTCTTTTGAAAGCGGAACTTGTCTTGAACTGGGTGAAGAGTTGAGTCTACACAGTTCTTCCATCTTTCCTTTGCCTATTAATTGTTTGACATCATAAAGTAGGCAGCTACATTCATTAGTTCAGTGCCCCTGGTGATATGATAGGTATAAAAGTTATCCTTATACATTTCATTTGGCTTCTTGTAAGGTTTCAAGCTCTAGAGTAGACCAGCAATTCGACATTTGGAGAATAACATTGCCAATAATTCTTCCCAGGGATATGCCACGCATAACTGGTTGATTATGAACTACTTCAGCCATTTTCATAACACTGTCCTCAATATGAAGTTTGTTTTTGCTTTGGCTTTGATCGGATAAACGTATGTTGTGGATGGTTGAGTGTTCAAAGATTTATGTACTCTTACTCTTCATCTGATTGACATGGTGAGGTAGGATGTGTTTCGACGTCGGAGTATGGACACTTGGTATCATGGAAAGTCTTTTTACCATTGCATCATCAATCATTTTGAAGAATGTATTTGACTTCAAAAAGTCTTTCATAGCTTTGGATACTACTTCTGTAATAATTTTATCTTGGTCATGATTATCCATTCTGTTTATAAAGAAAATCTTGATCAACTCGATTGTTCTTTGAAGAAAGGTAGTTCTAGATAAACCACAAAACCCAATGACACAATGCCAATAACAAACTGATTTTACTAACCATCTGGAGTGATAATGTTTTAACTAAAGTTAGGCATATATGATGCAGGATGGTTTAACTGATGATAAGAATTATGTTTACATGTTTAGGTATGAGATTAATGATATGAGGGAAAGAGCGATTGGTCAGATGTGATGAACGAATTCAAAAGAATTAGCATTCAATTAATGAATGTAATGTATGCATGCACTTGTGTATGGTGAATTAAAGAGGAGTTAGATATTCGAGGGTGGTCTCTCTCTCTCTCTCTCTCTCTCTCTCTCTCTCTCTCTCTCTCTCTTTTAGGCCAAGTCCAATCGAGATAAACACAAGACTATGATTAACATCCTAGAGATGTTATCGCTATCTGTATTCTGGGTACCTACAAGATTGGGTGTAGCACCCTAATAAGCATAATGTAGTATAACATGACGCTGAATATCATAAACAAAACATAAGATGACATGATGCTGCATGTCAAAGCATGGCATGGCAAATAGAAATATGACACGGTGCTGCATATCAAGAGTATAACTAAACCTGACATGACATTGCATGTCAAAACGAAAATATAGCGTGACATGACACTATATGTTAAAATAAAAACATAGTGTAACCTGACACTACATGTCAAAACAAAAATATAATGTGACATGACACTGCATGTCAAAACAGACATGTGACATGACACTAGATGTCAAAACAAAAATATAACATGACATGACACTGCATGTCAAAACAGAAATATAACATGACATGACACTGTATGCCAAAACAGAAATATAACATGACATGACACTGCATGTCAAAACGAAAATATAACGTGACATGACACTACATGTCAAGGCAGAAATATAATGAGACATGACACTGCATATCAAAATGAAAATATAATGTGACATGACACTGCATGTCAAAACGAAAATATAACGTGACATGACACTGCATGTCAAAATAGGAATATAACGAGACATGACACTGCATGTCAAAACAAAAATATAACCTGACATGACACTGCATGCCAAAGCTTGACATGGCACTACATATCATAAGCTCAGGGTTTACATGGCATTGTATGTCATACAGATGGATACATGGCACTACTTGTTATAAGTATAGAGTTAAATGGCACTACACATTATATTTATAAAATGTATGTTATAGACTAAACTTAACATGGCACAACATGTCGGGTTATGGCTATAACCCGAATGAATGAATATATATGATTGTGTAGGATCTTAGAGGTACCAGAAAAGGGCGCCACACGTCCGTGGATCATTTAGCTAGAGAGTGGTTTTAACATTTGTAGAGTATTTAACAATGGTCAGGTATTTGGTGATACCGAATAGGGTTATGAATCTCGATATTCAAGGAATATCAAATAAGATCGAGTGGTCACATATAATGACAGGGTCTAATTAGGTTATTTGCCACATTCATGGAATGCACAAATTTGTGTGTCTTTTAGGGAAAGTACAACTCACTGAAGTGTCATTAAGGAATGCGTTAAGACTGGGATGATCTAGCATGCCTCTGGGGTAGGACTTATTTTGGCCATTCAAGGAATGCTAAAAAGGTTGTGTCTTACTGGATATTGATTCGACAATCGCTATGTTTCCTTTGAGTTGGGAAAGTTTTGGTCATTCGAGGAATGCCAAAAAGGTTGTGCCTTGATGGGTATCATTTGAGCAATCACTGGGTTACCTAGCGGTAAAATATTAGTGGAATATTTGATAAAAGTTAAGCATTCGAGGAATGCGTAATAAAAGGTGTAAGTCTTTGATACTCGTGGAATATTAAAATTGGTCAAGCAATCACTTTAAGTGTCAAGGTTTGGTTGAGTTTTCTTTCATGGAAAGCATAACTCAAAATTATGTCATTTTAGGAATGCATAAAATTCGGGGTCATGTAGAATGCCCTAGGTATTTCGACCAAGTCATTGTAGGAATGGCTTAGCTATTGTGTCTCATGGACATTAATTTGGTAATCACGGAATGTCAAAAGGTCTGGGCCTCTCAGTCGGGTTTAAGACGACTCGGTGGTTGGGATTAGATGACTCAGAGGTTGGGATTAGGTGACTAAAATTTTTGACTTATTAGTCGAGGCTTGATGACTTACAAGTCAAATTCTTGGCAACTCATTGGTTGAGTTTGAATTGACTCGAGGATTTAAGGTGACTATATTAGTTAGGTGACTCACTAGTCTGATTGACTCGTTGGTCGATGATGACTTAGGTAGTCAGGTGACTCACTAATCGGGGTGACTTTAGTAGTCTGGACTAAATTTTGTTGATCGAGTCCGTATTGACTCAAATAATCAAGATTATGTTTGATTTGGCTCGTTAGTTGAGACTGGGTTTACTCATAACTCAAATATGACTTTATTACTTAGGTGATGACTTTGATAGTCGAATGACTCAATGGTCAGATTCTTTTTCGGTTGACTCAACTCGCTGGTCAGTTTGGGACTGACTTCGATAGCCAGGTGACTCACTGGTCAGGTTTTTAAGATAACTCCAATAGTCAGGTGTCAGGTTCTAGAATGACTTTAATAGTCGGGTGACTCACTGGTCAGGTTATAGAATGACTTTAAAAGTCGGGTGATTCACTAGTCAGGTTTTATAATAACTTTAATAGTCAGGTGACTCACTTGTTACTTTTTAGAATGACTTTAATAGTCAGGTTTTAGAATGACTTTAATAGTCATGTGACTCACTCGTCAGGTTTTAGAATGACTTTAATAGTCAGGTGACTCACTGTTCAGGTTTTTTAGATGACTCTAATAGTCAGGTGATTCGCTGGTTAAAGGTGAGTTGACTCAATGGTCACTCGAAGGGTTGACTAATTAGTCAAAGGTGAGTTGACTCGTTGGTCACTCGAAGGTTAACTCACTAGTCCAAGGTGAGATGACACGATGGCCATTCAATGGTTGACTCATTAGTCCAAGGTGAGGTGTCTCGATGACCACTCGATGGTTGACTCATTGGTCTAAGGTGAGTTGACTCGATGGTCACTCAAAGGGTTAACTCGGTGGTCGAAGGTGAGTTGACTCACTGGTCACTCAAAGGCTGACTCTATGGTTAAAGGTGAGTTAACTCGATGGTCAAAGGGTGAGTTGACTTGCTAGTCACTCGAAGGTTGACTCGATGGTCCAAGGTGAGTTGACTCGTTGGTCACTCGGGGGTTGACTCAATGGTCAAGGGTGAGTTGACTAGATGGCCACTCGATGGTTGACTCATTAGTCTAAGGTGAGTTGACTCGATGGTTGGTCGAAGGGTTGACTCGATGGTTGAAGACGAGTTGACTTAATGATCACTCAAAAGGTTGACTAGGTGGTCACAGGTGAGTTGACTCACTGGTCACTCGAAGGCTGACTCTATAGTCAAAGGTAAGTTGACTCAATGGTCACTCGAAGGGTGACTCTATGGTCAAAGGAGAGTTGACTCGATGGTCACTCAAAAGGTTGACTTGATGGTCAAAGGGCGAGTCGACTCACTGGTCACTCAAAGGTTGACTCGATGGTCCAAGGTGAGTTGACTCATTGGTCACTCGGGGGTCGACTCAATGGTCAAGGGTGAGTTGACTCAATGGCCACTCAATGGTTGACTCATTGGTCCAAGGTGAGTTGACTAGATGGTCACTCAAAGGATTGGCTGAGTGGTCAAAGGCGAGTTAATTTGATGGTCACTTGAAAGGTTGACTCGATGGTTAAAGGTGAGTTGGCTCGCTTGTTAGTCGAAGGCTAACTCTATAGTCAAAGGTGAGTTGACTGGATGGTCACTCGAAGGGAGACTCTATGGTCAAAGGTGAGTTCACTCGCTGGTCACTCGAAGGCTGACTCAATGGTCAAGGGTGAGTTGACTCGATGGTCACTCGGAGGTTAACTCGGTGATCGAAGGTGAGTTGACTCACTGATCACTCGAAGGTTGACTCAGTGGTCCAAGGTGAGCTGACTCGTTGGTCACTCGAAAGGTTGACTCAATGGTCAACGAGCGAGTTGACTTACTGGTCACTCAAAGGTGTTGAGCCTAGATATGCTGACTGGTCTTGGTCTATTCCGGTCCACGAGCTGAGCCTAGGCGGACTCACTAGTCTTGATTGTTTTAGCTCATAGGCTGAGCCTAGGTGGACTCACTAGTCTCGATTTATATCAGCTCATGGGTTAAGCCTAGGTAGACTCATTGGTCTTGGTTTATTTTGGCTCATAGGTTGAGCCTAGGTAGACTTACTAGTCTTGGTTTATTTCAGCGCCTTTGTAGAGCCTAGGTGGACTCACTGGTCTTGATTATTTTGGCTCATAGGTTGAGCCTAGGTGGACTCACTAGTCTTAATTATTTCGGCTTATGGGCTGAGCCTTGGTGGACTTACTGGTCTCGGTCATTTCAGCTCATAGGCTAAGCCTGGGTAGACTCACTAGTCTCGATCATTTCGGCTCATAGGCTGGGCCTGGGTGAACACACTAGTCTCGATTATTTTGACTCATAGGCTAAGCCTAGGTGGACTCATTGGTCTCAATTATTCAGGCTCATGGGCTGAGCCTAGGTGGACTCACTTGTCTCAATTATTTCGGCTCATGGGTTGAGCCAAGGTGGACTCACCGGTCTCAATTATTTTGGCTCATGGGCTGAGCTTAGTTGGACTCACTGGTATCGATTTATTTTAGGTTCCCATGACCAAGGAAATAAAATGAGATGCCACACACAAATGTTATGGATGCATAAACATGTGGTTAGTTTATACACAACCATGATGCTTATAATATCCGTTTTCAGTTTATTTATATTTTATAAACCTGCACAGGTAGCAAACAGTTAGATCGCGCCTACCGCCCTTTTGACTCCATTGGGTTACTTCGCTTTAAAGCCAACGGGGGACTTAGCGAAGTCTGCTCGCTTGCACTGAAGGTTTTTGGGGTAAACCTACGGGGAAGTGTCTATAGTTCATCTATATGCGGGCTTTGGTCTTAGAATCGGGTGCAATTGGGTACCATGTGCATTTGTGTACCGAGTTCCAGTGGTCTTAAGCGAACCAAATAAAACTTTTCCACATATAACATACTTGCGTAATCTTGCCCTTAAGCGAGCAAGGCCCTCGTACGTTACGCAAGGAGTGTGATTGGATCCATACCCCTCAAGCCCTAAGCGAACTTGGAGATACTTCACCAAAAGACACCTAAATTAGTTTGGGAGTAAAGAATGCAGATGCTATACAATCCTAAAATTTTTGTAATGTTGAAATTACCACATCTTCCATAGTTCCAAAATTTAATTTGAACAATATTTTAATTATCAACTTAAAAATAAGAATTTTTAAAAAAATCGGTTTTTTATAAAAATAATCTATCCCCAGCAGAGTCGCCACTATGAGCGGGCGAGGTTTTTAATGGGAGCACGAGGTGCGCGGGGCGTGTCTTGGTTCGGTCAGAGAAAATCCTGTTTGCTTAAATGCGGTGACTTTATATAAGCAAAAAATGTGATTATATTGAGAAATATATTTACACATTTTATTAAGAAAAGATATTTTTAAAATAAAGCATTTTTACTTTATTTAAAAATAAAATAGAGTCGCCACCGGGTTCAGCTCCACTAGGAATTGTGGTATACTGATCCATGATGGGATTTTTATGCCAAAAAGAAAAATGAGATTCTGAGTTCGAACATGATAGTTACTCATATTTTTTAAATTATTTGGGTTAATTTTGGAATTATATTTTATGTGGTAATTTTGGCATTACAATGGCTTTATTTAATAAATAAATTTAAGAAATAAAAAGGGCATTATAATGGCATAATAAATTGATATTTACTACCGAGATTTTGGCAGAGTAACGGCAGTCCTTGGGTTTTGGCCCGGGAATTCGGATAGGGTTTCCTCTCGTTCGGGATGTTTCATCCGTACTTGCCAGCTCATTTACACATTTATGGTTTAAGTGGTTCCAGCGGCTCACTTGACCAGAGAAATGAAAATGCAATGTGCAATAATAGAATAATGAAAATGAATTTTAATGGGTTTTAAAGTTGGGCTTAGAGCTAGGTACCCTCAGTTTACCTTTTCGTCTGTCCAGGATGACTTGAGAGCCGGTGCGGGACCAAAATTGTCAGAGGTTGCGATTTAGTTGGAAAATAGGTTTAACCTAAGTTATGGCTATAATCTTGGATTATTCCTAAAGGAATTGTAGAGTTTAAGTCGTTTCTAGACCAAAGATCATTGTGGGATCTTGATCTAGAAAGACTAGGAAATCGAGTTTATACCGAGTGTCGGTGATAAAGCTCGAATTTGGAAGTGTTTTGACAGATTTTCGGGACTTTTGGGACTCCCGAAACTAAAAAAGGACACAAAGGTAATTTTGAGATTTTACAAAATTTTCTGTCTTCTTCAAAATGAGGGGGCGAATCCCCTATTTATAATGGGAAAGTAATTAGCGGGCGGGTTAATTGCCTAATTGACAAGATTTTACATCAGATCCCGTAAAATCTTGCCAAATCTCGGTAAGATTTGATTTTTTTTTTACTGTAGATAGGTACCTACCCGGTGGGAGGATTACATATGTTTGACCAAATTTTGACTTTTTGATTGTTTAGTAGAAAATGCTAAATCGGAGCTTTCCTGGAATGTGGATTTTTAAATTTCTGATTTTAGATGACAATTCGGTCCTTTTTGGCTCTTTTGTCTGATCGCTGAACGATATAGGCGTAATTCCTTATTGGGTCATGCAGACAGTGCTAACAAAGTTGGTGTTTGAATTTAATGTCGTAAGATGTATTTATAGAAGTACATGAAAAATAAGTGTTGGTTCATTGAAATACATGTTATTTCATGTAAATGTATGTTGGTTCATGAAATGACATTATGTATCCTAAAAGTACATAATGGTTCGTGGAAAGACGCATTATTTGATAAGATCATATTCTTTCATGTAGAGACATATTGTTTCATGTTAAGGGACATACATTTTCATGATAAGTCATGTTGCTATATGGAAAGTCATAATGTTTCATGAAAAGTCATGTTATTTCATGAAAAAGAATATTGTTTCATGAAGAGACTAGTTGTTTAATGAAGTGACTTATCGTTTCATAAGGAGACACGTCCTTCGATGAAAATCTATAAATAGGACTCATTTACGTCTTGATACACATGGAAATGGGATGAGAATTATACAATGAAATTGAGAGAGCAATTTGTTAAAATTGCGATAAAACATTAAGACGTTTTAGTTTCCTAACTTTACATACATAAATTCTAATCCTGCAATAAATGTATTACAATTGATTCACATACGATAGTAGATACGTGAATTGAAATCTCCATTGTATTTCGTAAGCAAATTTCCGGTATGTTCCTTCTGCTTTTTAAGGAGGAAATATTGCTTAAATGGAAAATGATTAGCATGACTTTTTTTGGTAATAATTACAAGTATCTTACTTGAGATAATCTTATTCGGGCTTAGTAACAGTTAAGGCTCCTCACCCCTCCCAATAAGTGTATTTAGTGGGATTCGAACCTTGTTCTCCTCCAACTTACTCAGCCTGCTTAGCCAACTGAGCTACACCTTGTTAGTAAATGATTAGCATGACTTGAAGATTAGGTTTAGATAGTAATATTTGTTGTGATCAAGATTGCAACCAATTTTTCTCTACATTTGTAATCAGTTTCCTTCCTAGCATCCCTACTGCCGAATTTGTTATTTTATAACAAAATGTGGTAGTGATAGTGGGAGCAGGATTACCTAGACTTGCAATAGCAACTTGTCTTGACATTTTCTGCATACCCATTTGTTCTTGAAAAGAATGATTTCTATCTTTAAATTTGGAAGAAAAAAGCTTATAATCGTCTTAAACTTCACTTGAAAAAGCAATTCTACCAACTTCTTCACATGTCATTCACCCCTCATACGCATAATGTTTTTACCAAGCTTGATTTTGTTAACTACTTGGACAATTATACCCCAACTTTTATATTACTTTGTGATTCAATAGACATGTTTAATGTGCTTTATTTTGTGAGACCCAAGGGAATCGGTATATTAGAACAAAAAACACCATTCAAACAGATAATGTTTTTAGGAACTTTATGTTATTAAGTTCTTAGGGGTAGCTACAGGTGAAAATAGTGAAGGAATATTCAAATTGATATAATTATGCTGTAGCTTTGTTACTTTTTTGGTTGTCCAGCTGGTTCACTGGAGCTTTGCTCCGACTACATTTAAATCTTACTCAGGTCGTACACTTGGCTATGGTGGGTCAGTCTCCCAATAAGGATTTTCTGCATTCACTAAGACTCAAACTCGAGACCTTGCTTAAGCAATACCAAGTCGCTTACCACTAGGGCCAACCCTTGTTGCTATGTTGTAGTTTGTTACAGTTTACTTATAGTCTATCAAATTGATGTAATTGTGTTACAAATATATGTGTTTAGTTAATTTGTGTTATAGCTAAATGAAACCATAACAAAAGTACAAAATAACATGTGTATTAGTAAAAAAAGTTCAGAAAAATTATATCAATATGGATATTCTTTGGCAGGGGAAAAAGAGACAAACAAAATATTCTAAAGCTGCATGTCAAGAAAATAAATGCTTCAAAGACCATGGGCCAAAGTAGTTTTCTTATAATAATACACATGGTAGTCATTGAATTTCTCTATAAAAAAACGGGTATTAGAGAGACCATAGACCAAAGTAGTTTTCGCATAATAGCAATGGAAAACAAGGTAGTCATTGTAGGAGCGGGACCTGTTAGGCTTGCAATAATAACATGCCTTAATATTCTCTCCATGCCAATGTTTTTCTTGAAAGAGATGATTGATATGTTTCTTTTTGGAAAAAAAAGCTTATCATCGTCTTAAGCTTCATTTGGAGAAGCAATTTTGCCAACTCCCTCACATGCCATTCCCCCCTCATACACCCAATTTTGTTCTTAAGCTTAATTTTGTTAACTGCTTAGACAATTATGTTTCAACTTTTGATATCAATTTGAGATATAATATATGTGTTGAATGTGCTTTTTTTATGAAACACAAGGGAATTGGAGTATTAGAGTGAAAAACACCAGCCAATTAGATAATGTTGTTGAGAAACATTATGTTGCTAAGTTCTTAGTGTTAGCCACTGGCAAAAATAGTGAAGCGATTATTCCTGATCTATATGGCAGACAAGATGGCTAGCTTCGCATCAACCTTACCACTTGGTGGATGTTGGAAAAAGGAAAAAAATTCAATTATTTTAGAGAAAATCAACATTTATCACATTCCATATGATGTTAAATGTGTTAGAAAAGGAAACAAGATCAAACGATTTGAGATCAAAATCGGTCATCATATTCCATTTATACTTACCATGATTTTAGGAAACAATTATAGAAAGTCATTGTCTCTTTATTTATTTTTCTATTTCAGAAATATGTTTCCTTGTACAAATGTGTATGACCAGCTATATAAAGCAATGTAATATCAAATGTAATACAAATAAAAATCTAACACTTCCTTATTTTCTCTTATTTTTCATTTATGTAATTAAAAACACGGTATCAGAGCTGATGGTTTGATCCTTTGTATGATAAAGAAAAAAAAGAAAAAAGAGAATAGAAGAAAGAAAAAAAAATCAAAAGAGTTTCAAGAATAAGCACAAAATCTTGAAATTTAGATGGAAATTAAGAATGAATAAAAAGAACGTGTTCCTCGTGTTGGGCTAGAGGAGGAGATTTTGAGAATCCAGCCCATGCACGAGAGAATTTATGTCATATTAGGAAGAACCAAACGGTTCCGAACAGAAAAGAAGGGTGGTGAGGAAACGAAAAATCATTAAATATTTCAAAACCGAAAAGAATGGCGGTAAGGAGAACTGAAATACAAACAAATAATTCGAGCCGGAAAGAAAGGTGAAGCGGAAATTGAAACTCAACAAAGTTCTGAGCTAAAAAGGACGACGGTGTAGAAGTTTGATTAAAAAAAGGTTTCAAGAATGGGATGAAGGGCGGTATAGAAACTTGAAATTAAATATCAAAGCTAGCTTTGATGTTTACAATGTGATCTTATACCCGAAAATGAAGAATTAAATCCAAAATGGCTAGGACGATTAAAGCCGAAAATGGCTTAATTGATTTATAGAGGCAAAATCCTCCCAAACTATTGGATGCGAAATCATCTAAAACTAGAGCCAAAACGGCTTGGCCAGAATGGCTTGATGAATTGATAAGCTGGAATTGTAAAGCTGCCTTATAAAAAAATCTGAAGATCGCTAGCAGACATCTTGACAAAGGTAGTAAATAGAAAGACCTTCAATAAAGTTTTTGGGTAAGTTGTGTATTGGAGATCCTACGACTCAACTTGAGGGGCGTGTTGGAAAAAGGGAACAAAATCAACTATTTTGGAGAAAATCAGCATTTATCACATTCCATATAATGTCAAATGTGTTAGAAAAGGAAACAAGATCAAACGATTTGAGATCGAAATTAGTCATCATATCTCATTTATACTTATCATGATTTTGGAAAACAATTATAGAAAGTCACTATGTCTCTTTATTTATTTTTCTATTTCAGAAATATATTTCCTTGCACAAATATGTATGACCAAAATTAAATGCAATTCAATAAACAATTATATAAAGCAATGTAATATCAAATGCAATACATACCAAAATTAAACACTTCCTTATTTTCTCTTATTTTTCATTTATGTAATGGAAAACAGTGGATACATATTTCATGACCTGGCGTTGGTATTCTTACGTTTATTCTTATAAACCTTGTGGGAAACAGTTTTCCTAGATTAGTCACTATGTAGCAACATGTGTGGCACTTCCTTTACAAATAAAAAATAGAATGAGGTTGATTATTGGGACAAAAGTTGGTATTCTTATGTTCTTCCTTTTTTTTAGTAAGGTAGTGTCAATAAATTGTATATTAGATTGGCCAACTAATTTTTTGTTATTTCCACTTCAGCTCTATATCTCAACTCGGGCCTAATTAACTAAAACTAAAGCATTGCACCTATTTTCTCGTTAATAATTTTAAAATGAATATTTTCATATTTTTTGCAAAGGCGGCTACCGCCACATGACTTGATTATTTTGCACAGTTGCACTGTATATTGACTTGACGATATATAAATTTCTTGTCGGGATACTCAAGGCATATTTTGTATTTTCTCATTTCGACAACAACTAATTCCAAAATTCGGTTTATATAACAGTTTCAATCTTAGAAAGACTAATGTCTTCATTGAGTTACCACTTGTCTTTTGTAATAATTAAAAAAGAATTAATTATGAGATAAAAAAACTAGATTTTTTTTATATAAACATGAGGCATTTATTTTGTCAGTTTTGTGTATTGAGATGATTGAAACCCACAATACCATACTTAAATTATATTTAAAAAATCTTGTTGTTTGACTTTTTTTTGAAGAGTATCTTTTTTTTACTACAAGTAAAAAAGAATTAGTTGAAGAATATAACTCTATTTATCGAATAATTTATAATGATAAAAGTATAAAATGTATTTCGGCATATAGATGGAAATAACTTGTTGAGGGTGTTGGAAAACAATGATCCAGAATCTCAATTAAATTAAAATTTCCGGATCATGTTTGAAAGAAACAAAAACTTGAACAAAGTATCTCCAAAATTCAAATGGAAGCATCCGGACGAGATCCAGCTACAAGGTCATCTATTGAAGACATCAAGTACCTAAGCATATATTGAAATCATCAAGATAAAGTTTAGAAAGGAAACAAACTTTAATCTCTTAAGACTAGCATCCGGAAGAACTGATTGTACTAACTCCAAAAGAAGGCAGATCTGGAGATTCTGAGTCTGAGAGCATTCGGAAGACTCAGTTATCAAGACAATGGGAAAAGTTTTAAAGATAACTTTTCCCTCTACCTTTTTGGTCTACATAGTCAAAGATCTGTTCCCTGCAAGCAAGACAAAAGAGAAAGCTTGCACTTTTCAGAAAAGGACAAAGGACTGACATCGGATAGAAAAAGATAACATTCTTTTTCTCCTAGACAAATAAGGAGAAGAGTGGAGCTGACACCAAAAATTTACTGGTGAAAAAGTTGGTGTGTCACTAAAATACAAGGCAAATGATCGCTGACATCTTTTCAACCTCAATCCGAAGGATTTAAACGGCTCAAATTACTATCTAACGGATTGATCAACGGCTCTGAAAGCGCCACATTTTACCTGATCAATGGTGAAGATTGAGTTACAGCTCACCAACCCACAACGGCTGCATTTATGATCCAAGCTTATAAAAGGGAAGCTTCACAAGTTGAGAAGGTGCTGGTTGACTTGAGATAGCAATTAATAAAGAGAATTTGCAAGAAGCAATCAGAAATTCATCCCTCCAAGAATCAAACAATTCCAAATCAGTTTTTAAGGATTCCTAAGTGAGTTATAAACTTAAGGAAATCCAAAAACCAAAACCTTTGATAAAAATAAAAGTGTAAAGTATCTCCTACTTGGGTGAGTGGTGAGATTGGGATACAGCTTAAAGTTGGTGCTTTGAGCGAGATCTCCCTGTAGGACTTAGCTTAGATTCGGGGTAGAAGTCTGAGTGGTATATCCTGCTAAAGACAAAAGGACTCAGCTACATCTGGAAGGGGTTACCATCTGGAGATAACCTACAAGGCTTGATGCCTACCAGTTGGAAAGGAATCCACTAGTGGATAAGTAGGAGGAAGGAAACTCCGGGGATTGGACGTAGGCGGGGCTGAACTAGTATAAGTCACTGTGTTTGATTCTCTATCCTTTACTTACTGCATTATATTGTCATATTTGCATTATCCAGATCCATCTTCTAGATCATAATCAAACACGCTACACTTAGACTTGTTAAAGTCTATTAATTTCACAAAAAAGGGTCATTCACCCCCCCTTTGACCTTATATAGACCCTCATAGGGACCAACAAGTGGTATCAGAGCAAGTGCTCAAACTAGAGACTTAATAATCTCAAGCTAAAGGTCCACATATTTTAATTCAAAAAACAAAATGAGTTTCCAAAACTCAAAGCTCCTTCCAGAGGGTATGCCTATTACCCGTCCTCCACTCTTCACCAGTGAACACTACACATTCTAGAACAACCGGATGAAGAAATTTATCTAAGCATAAAGCATGCAAGCATGGTAAGTAATTAAAGATGGTCCATAAGAGCCTACTCATAAAGTAGAGGGTATGACTACCCGAAAGCCCTCAAGTATGTGGGATGAGAATGATTTTAAAAAGTTGCATAAAAATGCAAATGCTATTAAGATGCTTCATTGTGCTATTAGTGCAGCAGAAATTAACAGGATATCTGGATGTGATACTATATAGGAGATTTGGTAGAAGCTGGAAGTAACCTATGAAGGAACAAATAAAGTAAGAGAAGCCAAGCTTGATCTACTCAAGCAAAAGCTTGAATCCTTCAAGATGGAACCAAAAGAATCAATCAATAGCATGAACACTAGATATACCAATCTAGTTAATGATATGAAGAGGCTCAGAAAGGAAATATCTGAAGTAGAGATGGTAAAGAAAGTGCTCCGAAGTCTTACCAAGGAATGAGACAACAAGAAGACTGCCATTGAGGAAGTTCATGACTTAAATTTCTATAGTTATGATGAACTCAATGGCAATCTCCTAACTCAAGAATTATCCTTGGAGAGATACAACCAATAAGAAAAGAAGCCTAAAGTGAAGAAGAAAGCCATTGCACTTAAGGTAGAATCCACCGAATCAGCTTCATCCTAAGAAGAAGAACAAGTCACGAAACCTCAAAGTACCAAGGAGCAACTAGCTCTATTAACTAGAAGGATCAACAGGTTCCTACAAAAGAAAGAAAGGAGAAAGTCCAGAAAATATAAATCCTGAAGACCAAGGGAAGGGACATCCAAAAGAGACGGGCCTAGAAAGAATCTGAAAGAAAAGAAGGATCCAGAAAAAGAAGCTTACAGTTTTGAATGTGGAGAGAAAGGCCATTTCAGAACAAAATGCTCGAAGCTTAAGAGAACTAAGAAGTACAAAAAGAAGGAAATGGTGGCTACTTGGAGCAATAGTGAGGAAAGTGTCAGTTCATCTTCAACAGAAGAACAAGTGACTGCCAACTGTACATTTATAGCACTGACTGATCTGGAAGCAGAGCAATCCGGAAAGAATGTCTCTAAGCAAGATATAATGCAAATCAAAGAATCAGAATCATAAACAGCATATACTGAGGTAAACCCTTATTATAATTTTGCTTCTAACTTTGACCTTGCTAGAGCTTATCTATTATGATCAAGAGTGTAAGGAAGAATGCAAAAGCAATCAAATCCTTAAGAAGACAAGTGTTAGAGATTGTTGAGGATAATGAAGCCTTGGCACAAGATGTCAACTTAATAAGAATAGCAAAGCACATTGATAAAGTTGAGGAGAACTACCTAAAGAATCAAGTGCAAATGCTAAGTGCAAATTTGATTGGGCTGGATAGATAAATAGCCCTGGTAAAGGAGGCATCTGGATGGAAATCCAATTCTCCATAAAGAAGGAGAAATCTAGGAAAGGCTACATAAAAAATTCCACATCATGCTACCAAAGGAAATCCAAAACCCTCTAACTAAAAGGTTAAAGAAGTTAGCAGGCAACCACAAGCCAAAGATATACTGCTGCTCAAAAGGGAAAGGCTAAGGTGGTTTACAATAAACAACCTGCCAAATAAAGAAGAAATTGTGTAGCAGAAGTTACACCCCCAACTAGCTTTCGGATACACACCGGACTATGTACAAGTATACAAGAAGCTGGATATAGAGGAAACTATGGGAAGGAAGATCTTGAAAAGATTAAAAAGAAGCAGGAACAGAATAGATCCACTACAGGATGCAGGTTTTGTGGGAAAAACAATCATATTACTAAATTATGTAGATTAAAAACTAGTTATTATAATGTTAATCATTGGCTTGCGATGGTTATTAACCCGAGAGGACCTAAATCTGATTGGGTACCCAAACACACTTGATCTATTTTGCAGGTATGCCTTAGATCCACAGTAGATCAACACACTTAGTACATTGATAGTGGATGCTCAAGGCACATGACAGGTGATGAGAAGGCCTTCATCACATTAACCCGGAAGAAGGGAAGCAAAGTAAGCTTTGGAGATAATCAAAAGGGATAGATCATTGGACATAGAACCATTGGATGTGAGTTAAAAATAGAACATGTCTCATTGGTTGATGGACTGAAATTCAACTTGTTGAGTGTAGCCCAACTCTGTGATAAAGGAAGAAAAGTCATATTTGATTCCAGAGGCTGCTCAATCTATGATAGTAAGTCAAATCAACTCATTCTTTATGCACCTAGAGTTAATAATGTCTATTTTATTAACATTAAAAATGGGAAAAAGAATAACTACTTGGTGTCTAAAGAAGAAGAATGATGGCTATGGCACCGGAGGTTGGGACATGTTAGCATGAACCTCCTGTTCAAATTAGCCAAAAAGGAATTGGTAGTGGGTTTACCTAAGGTTGCTTTTGATAAGGATCATCTATGCACTGCATGCCAATTAGGTAAACAGCATAAGAAAAGTTTCCCTTCCATTTCATACATTCCTTCAAAAATAGTACTTGAACTCTTACATATAGATCTCTTTGGTCCAATTAAACCATTGGGTTTGGGTAGAAGAGAATACACCATGGTCATTATGGATGATTATTCTCGCTATACCTGGGTTCTCTTGCTAGCAAGCAAAGATGAAACCTTTGACCAATTATTAAAACTATTCATTCAGATATAAGTAGAACAGGGCATAAGCATTGCACGCATCCGGAGTGATAATGGTGGGGAGTTCAAAAATAAGCATTTTGATGAATTTTATAACTCCAAGGGCATTGAACATAAATTCTCTTCCCCTCACACCCCTCAACAAAATGGAGTTGTTGAAAGAAAGAATAGGACTATAGTTGAGATGGCTAGAACAATGCTAAGTGAAAATTGTTTGCCAAAATATTTCTGGGGTGAGGCCGTAAACACAACATGCTATATCTTGAATAGAGTTCTCATTAGAAAGAACATAGATACTTTAAGGCATTTGGATGTAAATGCTACATCCTAAATGATAGAGAGCAACTAGGAAAATTTGATCTTAAATCTGATGAAGCAATTTTCCTTGGCTACTCAATACATAGTAAGGATTACAGAGTCTTCAATAAACAAACCCAAACTGTGGTAGAATCTATACATGTAGATTTTGATGAGACTAACATTCCACTCTACAGAGTCTTCAATAAACAAACCCAAATTATGGTAGAGTCAATACATGTAGATTTTGATGAGACTAACCATGCAGGCAAGAAAAGCTCCACTCCGGAAGATCCAGTTCCGAAAGTTGAACACTCTAGAGAAAAGAAGTAAGCTGAGGACCCTAATTATTTCCAAATCAAGAAGTACAAAGAAGAGGATGAATGGATATCTTTTGATCCAGAAGATCAACAAGTCAATCTCAATCCACATGAGATAAACTTCAATGATGACCACGGAGAATAAGCTGAGGCAGAAGTAGAATAAGTTCCAGTTCAACATGAAGGCTTGTAGAGGGAAATCCGGACTCACAGAAATCATTCGATAGAAGCTATTTTGGATGATGTCCAAAATCCAGTCAGAACCAGAGGATAACTCAATAGGTTGATGAGCCATGCTACTTTTGTCTCCTTAATTAAGCTAAAGAAATTTCAAGATGCTGAAGAAGATGAAAGCTGGATGATGGGAATGCAAGAAGAGCTAGATCAATTCACCAGGAATGATGTATGGGATGTAGTACCACCTCCCAAAGGCAAATCAATCATTGGCACCAAATGGGTATTTCAGAACAAGCTTGATGAATTCGGAGTTGTGGTGAGAAACAAGGCAAGATTAGTTACCCAAGGCTACAACCAGCAAGAAGGAATTGATTTTGAAGAAACCTTTGCCCCTGTAGCAAGACTGGAAGCAATCTGGATCCTATGCACTTTTGCATCATTCATGGGATTCACGTTGTTCTAAATGGATGTCAAAAGTAAATTCCTCAATGGAGTTATCCAGGAAGAAGTCTATGTGAAGCAGCTACCTGGATTTGAAGATTCAAAGCATCCAGATCATGTCTATAAACTAGAGAAAATTCTCTATGGATTAAAACAAGCACCAAGAGCTTAGTATGAGAGACTCGCTACATTTCTCATATCCAAATGGTATATCCGGGGTGAAGCAGATATAACTCTTTTCATCAAGAAGAAGAAGAATGATATCATTCTAGTCTAAATTTATGTGGATGCTATCATATTTGGAGCAAATGATGAAAGGATGTGTAAAGAGTTCAGCTCTCAAATGCAGAAGGAATTTGAGATGTCCATGATGGGAGAACTAAACTTCTTCCTTGGTTTACAAATCAAGCAAAGTCCGGATGGGATTTTTATAAATCAATCCAAGTACACCAAGGAGATCTTGAAGAAACTTAAAATGGACAAGAGCAAGCCTATGTCCACTCTAATGGGATCAGATACAGTCCTATGCAAGGATTGTGAAGGAGAAGATATTGATCAGAAGCTCTACAGAGGGATGATTGGCTCACTTTTATACTTGACAACTAGTAGGCGTGAGATACACTATGCAGTCTGTTACTGTACAAGGTATCAAGCCAATCCTAAGGATTCTCATCTTAAGGCAGTAAAGAGGATTCTTAGATACCTTATAGGAACCACTGAAGTTGGGTTATGGTATCCTAGTAATGGATATTTCACACTCTAAGGCTTCACTGATGCAGATTATGGCAAGGATACTCTTAAGAGAAAGAGTACATTCGGAGGATGCCATTTCCTTAGAGATTGGTTAGTATTATGGTACAGCAAAAAGCAAATTTTAGTTGCTTTATTTACTATACAAGCATAATATATAGCAGCAGAAAGTTGTGTAGCGTAACTCCTTTGGATCAAGCAGCAACTACAAGATTATTGAGTTCAATCTGAATGTGTGGATGTTATATGTGACAACAAAAGTGCTATTGATGTATCAAAGAATCCAGTATTCCATAGAGGATGAAGCATGTCAACATAAGCCACATTTTATCATGGATCATGTCATAAAGAAGGATGTTGCTTTAGTATACATTCCAACCAATGAGCAGAGAAGCAAACATCTTTACTAAGCCACTGAGTAAAGATCAATTTAGAAAGCTAAGGGAGTAAATTGGTATGTCTAATCCAATTTGAAGGGAATCTGGAAGGCAGTCCAAAATTATTTTGGATCATTGGCAAAACATTAAATTCGGAAGAGAAGAAGCATTGGAGAAAAATTTATTCCAGAGGAAAGAGTGCCACGTTAGTAGACAAGAATGACAAATGGCAATAAAAGCGCTTAAAGGTAATAGTTACTTTTGAATTTCAAATGTTTATTGGCTGTTACACGCGCAGAAAATTCAACAGTTGGCTTTCAAAATAAACCATTTCCATTCTCCAGTTAAAATGAATTTACCTCTCTCATAAAATTCCGATTGCCATGTCATCAATCCAGCCAAATTAACAATTTTCGGATTACCAAAATACCCTCACTTTGAAAAATCTATATAAACCCCTTAAAATACTTTTTTTCTTCAAGCGAGCAACTACCTTACTATTACTCTGCAAATTTCAAAACCTAAACCCTAATTCCTTCACTCTTTCTAAAATGGCTACTATTATGACTAGCAAAGAACCAAAAATGCTACCCACTAAGAATATCTTTCAAATTTCTGATCTACAAGATAAAGATTTCACGCTCATAAACTTCAAGCCTTCCGACTCTGTCATCCCCATAGACTATTTAGGCGACAACTTCCTATTTGAGACAGACCCCTACTCTAAATTAATTGAGGATCAACACTTGACTGATTTCCTTAAGATCAAATGCCCTACATATCCAGATTTAGTTAAAGAATTTTATGACAACCTCAAAGCCCACTCCTTTCACGACGCCTTGAGAACTAAGGTTCAGGGAAAGGTGATTATAATTACTCCAGAATACTTTGAAAAGTTCCTGAACATGAACAATAATGGGGTCTAACTAAGAATTCAGGGAGATGAGTAGAGAGTCAAGTACGATTCCAATATGTGGCTGCATTCAAATTATTTCGGGGATAAATTTTCCACCTACTTCCCAAAGGTACCAAGATTCCTCCTACACGCTCTGGCCAAACTTGTCCTGATCAGGAAAGGATTTGTCACCATAGTGTCATCTTTCCAACACTGTGTGCTTCAGCATTGGGTGGAGAGTAGAGTGGTAAATATGCCAGTATTGATCATACACTACCTGAGGCAACATAGGAATTCTCATGGGGCTCTTATCACACGGATTTTAATTACAAATGAAGTAAGCTTAGCCGACTTCAAGTCTACAACAGGAAAAGAAATTTTGGAAAGGAATCTCCGGAAGCTAAGTTTTGGAGAAAAATAGGATGAGGCAAAAGCAAAGAAGCAAAGGGATGAGAAGAGGAGTGGGACCCGTAAGGCAGCGGATTCAGAAAAAGCTCTGGTTCCTAAGAAGGTTAGAACCTACAAGTCAAAGGCAAAGAAGGAACTTGCCTTAGTTTCGATTGAGGAAATCAATGAGGACACTATGTCATTAACCCAACTAATGGCTAAATCTCCTGCCAAAAAGTCAAGGGGAAGGTTAATTAAAGCTGCTGACAAACTAAAGAGACCTGTATGTGAGACAGAGGCAAGAGAGACTATCATAGTGGCTGCTGCTACTATCAGAAAGGGATACCAAAAGGGGAAGAAAAGAAACATAAAAGACATCCTAACAGAGGAACATGAATCTAAAAATGAGGAAATAGAGGATGAGCTTCCCATTCCAAAGAAGCAATTGACCTGGAAGGGGTGTACTTTTGATGAAGCTATGGAGGCATAAAAAGCTCAAACACACCAAAAGAAGAAAGCCAAGAAGCCTGCATGCATAATTATTGATGAGGAAGCTGCTAAGAGGGTAGCAGTGGAAGAATTGACTAAGGCCAAAGTGTCAAAGGGCAAACATGTGCCCAAATCAAATGAAGATATCTTTTTCGAGGATCCTCAGTATGAGGACATGATGGCATCGACTGCAGAAAATAACTGGATCAACAATCTAAGAATAGAAGTTCCCAATGGCTCTTCTGGTGCTCAACCCATCTGAATTGATCCGATGGATCTGGAAGAAATCTCTCGAGATCCAGAGGCAGATAATTCTTACTTTTTACCCAGATCCGGACCCCTTTCGGATAATCTACTATATGTGGGCGATGAAACCACTATTAAGAAAAGTCCTATAAAGGCAAATGAAGAGGGCATTGAGGACATTTCCAATGCCCCTAGGGGAGAGGTTATAAGTCCTATTAAGGCATTAGAAGGGGTGACTGAGGACATTGCCAGTCTTTCAAGGGTTTTGGAGGAGGAATCAAGAAGAGAAGACCAGCCAATCAAACTCCAGATCAGCATATAAGCGAGGTAACTCCTAACATAGTTTCCTTTGCTATTAATACTGACACTACTGGCGGTGATAACATGGAGGATTGGATAGAGGATAACTTAGCTACACACTCCCAAGCAATAGCTAAGGAACTACTGTCTAACCCGGATCACATTATTCCGGAGGAGGGAAAGGGTCTGAGATCCAAATGGAACACTTCTAAAGTGGACTCTAAGGGCGAGGCTAGTCCGGGGGAATGGATGGAGAAGAAAGATGATGGTAAGAATGAAGAAGAAGATGAGGAAGATAATAGTGGTTCTTCTAGATCATCCGGAGATAGTTCTTCTAGCTCATCCGGAGATGGTTCTTTCAATTCATCAAGAGATAAAATCCCACCTACTGCTAGTCCCACCAGAATACATGCAGTCAACACAAAACAAGCAAAGGTATTAGTGGCACTTAAACTGCTAAAAGAAGCTACTCTTGAAGAAAATGAGGAAGGATATATCAAGCAGAGTCTTTGAAACATCCGTAAACATCTAAAAGTTGTAGAAAAGGTCATCTTGGATGAATTTCAGCCTCTGTATCTAAAGGAAGAACTTGGAGATATCAAGGGGAGTGTAAAGTGTATTGAGCATAATGTAGAGGATTCCCCTACTGCAAACTTGGTAGCAGAGGTATCTCTAGCTAAAGTCACTCCAGTTCTTAATGAGCTCAAGGCTAGCATTACAGAAGTAAACCGATCAGCAGATCAAGCCAATACAGGGGCTACTAATAATTGCGCAACACTAATGGACCAAATTACTTCCTCATCCACTGACGTGTCCACTGAACTAAAGGAGTACATATATACCAAGTTTGAAAACTTGTCAAAATTCATAACTGAAAGGGATCCTACGCCTACACCCACGGAATTGGGAGAAGAACAACAAGCCATCCAAGAAATGCTTGTGAACTTTCTGGATGAATCTCTCCCAAAAATCCAAGAAAAAATGCTGGATGATATGGGTGATGAGATGGGAGGTCGCTTGGCCGGGATAGAAAAGATAATAAATGGTTGGAAAGACTCTATCACAAAGGAGTTGTCGCTCCAAATAGAATCTATCCATAACATCCGGAGAGGTATTAGTGAAGAGATTACTCTCATTCAAACTGAAATCAATAAACTATCTGGATCTTCTTCTGGCCCATCAATTCTAGAAAGCCAACTCCTTCCAGTCTTCAAAAATCTAGTCCAAGTCATTGGGGACTCCGGCTTCTTCGGACAGAAAGGGGTGACAACACTACTTAAGGCACTCTTCCCTTATTTTGATAAGAAGGATCAAGAGTTCGTACTATACATACATCCTGCCATAAAACAAACTTATGTTCAACTCAAGAAAGCCATGAGACCCTACCACCTTACTCCGACCATAGTTGATCATATTATTGAAGAGAGGAGTAAAGGTAATGTTGACTACTCCATATACTCTAAAGTTTGACAAGAAGCCTGAGATAATAGAACCTACATGGTAATCGATCCCCAAGCTGAAAATAAAAAGGGGGAGAAAATTCAGCAGAGTCAACAAGGGGAAGGGACCAGAAAAGGCAAGGAAAAGGAGGGAGGACCATTCGGTGGAAATTAGACTAGCTATAATTCTATAACAATTTTTGTAATAGCTAGATTCACTATTATGTATCTATGTAATCTGTAATCCAAAGCTTCATTGACGTTAACCATTGTTAACAGTAGAAGTACATATATAGTGAAAATCTAATTCTTAAAAATTGCGTCTAAAGTACAATACGAAATTGTACTATAAAAACATTAGAAGCTAGAAGTTAAAAATATTGGGGGAGTAGGGATGCTAAAATTATGGGGGGTAAAATGTTAAATAACTAAGTATCAAGAATCATGCTTAGCTCATATATACTCGTTTCCCTTATGCTTAGTTGTCTTAGTTTCTGTTTCCATCAAATAGGGGAGATTGTTGGAAAACAATGATTCGGAATCTCAATTTAATTAAAATATCCAGATCAGGTTTAAAAGAAACAAAAAATTGAACAAAGTATCTCCAAAATCCAAATGGAAGCATCCGGATGAAATCCAGCCATAAGGTCATCCATTGAAGACATCAAGTACCTAAGCATATACTGAAATCATCAGGATAAAGTTTGGAAAGGAAACAAACTTTAATCTCTCAAGACTAGCATCGGAAGAACTGATTGAATTAACTCCGAAAGAAGACAGATCCGAAGATTCTGAGTCTGAGATCATCCAGAAGACACAGATATCAAGACAATGGGAAAAGTTTCAAAGACAGCTTTTCCCTCCACCTTTTTTATCTACATAGTCAAAGATCCTTTCCCTACAAGCAAGACAAAAGAGACAACTTGCACTTTTCAAAAAAAGGACAAAAGGACTGACACCGGACAGGAAAGCTAACACCCACCCTTTTTGTCCTAGACCAATAAGGAGGCGGATGGAGCTCACACCAAAAAGTTACTAGTGTAAAAGTTGGTGTGTCACTAAAATACAAGGAAAACGATCACTGACATCTTTTCAGCCTCAATCCCCAGGACTCAAACGGGTCAAATTACTATCTAAAGGATTGATCAATGGCTCTAGAGGTGCCACATTTTACTTGATCAATGGTGAAGATTGAGTTACAGCTCACCATCCCACAACGGCTACATTTATGATCCAAGCTTATAAAAGGGAAGCTTCCCAAGTTGAGAAGGTGTTGGTTCACTTGAGATAGCAATTAATAAAGAGAATTTGCAAGAAGCAATCAGAAATTCATCCCTCCAAGAATCAAACAATTCCAAATCAATTTGTAAGGATTCCTAAGTGAGTTATAAACTTGAAGAAATCCAAAAACCAAAACCTTTGACAAAAACCAAAGTGTAAAGTATCTCCTACTTGGGTGAATAGTGAGATTAGGATATAGCTTAAAGTAGGTGCTTTGAGTGGGATCTCCCTCTAGGACTCAACTTAGATTCGAGGTAGAAGTCTGAGTGGTATATCCTAATAAAGACAAAAGGACTCAGCTAGGAGTTGGTGCTTCTAGTGGTATATGTTACATCCGGAAGGGGTTACCATCTGGAGACAACCTGTAAGGCTTGATTCCTGCTAGTTGGAAAGGAATCCAATAGTGGATAAGCTCGGTGGAAGGAAACTTCGGGGACTGGACGTAGGCAGGGCCGAACCAGTATAAATCACTATGTTTGATTCTCTTTCCTTTACTTACTAGATTATATTGTCATATTTGCATTATCCGGATCCATCCTCAGGATCATAATCAAACACGCTACACTTAGACTTGTTAAAGTCTATTAATACCGCGAAAAAGGGTCATTCACCCCTCTCTGACCTTATATAGACCCTCACAGGGACTAATAATGGGAAATTTAAAAAAATAAATCATGCTAAAATTAATCTTTAAAAATAAGAGATAGGACAATGTGATCACCTTAAGGGTTTTGCTATTGATGGATCAAAAATCTAAAGTGCCAAGTGTAAGATTATTCATCTAAAATATTTTTATATAAATGTTGAGAATGTTATTGCTGATAATTTTTAGGTGAGTATTTGAAATAATATACTTTAATTTGGTTATTAAATTTAATGATTTAATTTGATACACAATATGATTTTTTTCTACACACAAATGTCCACTAAATTTTGAAAGTAAATGAAAAATACATACGAGGGTGCTACTTCGGTATTGCTACTCTCATCCCAATATGATGTTGTTAATGATCTCAAGGGCGGTTATTTATTTTTTATGTTGGTTTTTGTCTGAAACAAAAATTTTTTCATATTTAGCTTTTACGATGTTATTCTGTGGGAACTCTGGAATTTTGAAGATCTAATTTTGAATGAATGCTTGAATCCTCATGGATGTATAATTAAATTAAAGAATGAAGTCGATATTAGAAAGGCTAATTAAATTTTAATACTAACTAGAAATTAACAAATAATACGAAACTGGATAAGTTCTTATGAATTGTTAGGATACAGAGAGATACATTTGTTATTACAGATTATCTGAACCTAGTAAAAAAACCAAAAAGTCATCATGAAAGAAACTTACAACCTTAAAATAAACTATTGATGTAATTAAGGCAAAAAATTAAACAAAATTTCCCAACTTAGGCATTGCCTCAGATCATGTTATATAAGGAATGTAGGTATAAAATTGAAGAAAAAAATTAAGAAAAAAATTCATTTTTGATGAATATCTTCTAACACTGAGTTAACCTGCATTAAATTAGAATATCATTATTCATTCTAGTTTATGGAATTGGAACAAATATTATACTAGTTAAAATCAAATAAACACTAATTAAGGGTTAGACCCTTTGATCAAAAAAAAATTAAGGGTTAGACCCTTAGCGTGGATATACATGAATAATTTCTAGTTCAAATTTGTCATTACATTCCTAGATAGGTGAGGTTACAAAGTGAGAGCACGTGTCTTTTAAGAAGTCTTTATTCATATGTCCTCCAATACACAGAATAAAAAAATAGTTAAAAGTATAAAAAATAATAGGAAAATGAATATAGAAATACTTGTTAAGGGTAGGCCCCAGTAGACTGAAATGGTATTGAATTTATCTATATAAAGACACGGGTAGTAGAGAGGCCATAAACTAAAGTAGTTTTCGTATGATGGCAATGAAAAATCCAGTAGTCATTGTAGGAGCAGGACCTGCTGGGCTTGCGACAGCAGCATGTCTAAACATTCTCTCAATTCCCAATGTTGTTCTTGAAAGAGATGATTCCTATGCTTCTCTTTGGAAGAAAAGAGCTTATGATCGTCTTAAGCTTCATTTGGCAAAACAATTCTGCCAACTCCCTCACATGCCATTCCCTCCGCATACGCCCAATTTCATTCCTAGGCTTGATTTTGTTAACTACTTAGATAATTATGTTTCAAATTTTGATATCAATTTGAGATACAATAGATGTGTTGAATGTGCTTTTTTTGATGAAACCCAAGGGAGTTGGTGTGTTAGAGTGAAAAACACCAGTCAACTAGATAATGTTGTTGAAGAACTTTATGTTGCTAAATTCTTAGTGATAGCTACAGGCGAAAATAGTGAAGGAATTATTCCTGAGCTATATGGGTTAAACAACTTTGGAGGAGAAATTATGCATTCCAGTGCATACATGAATGGAAGAAATCTAACTGGAAGGGATGTTTTAGTTGTTGGTGCAGGAAACTCCGGCCTGGAAATTGCTTATGATTTGTCAAATTGGGGCGCAAATACTTCCATCGTTATTCGAAGCCCGGTAATTTTTTTTTTACATGTATACAAATGCATCTCCATTATTCTAGAATATATCGATTCCTGTAACATCAATTCAAAAAGGTATTTTTGTATCTATCAAATTTTCTAATAATTTGACTACGAAATTCAATTTACCGCTTTTCAACGGCTAACGGTTTTCAGTTTGTCGAGATCAATAATCCGATGGAGTAAGTTACATTTAAGGAGTACTTGTAACTTTTGTAATAAAACAATGTTTGTCTTATTTTTTTGAAATAGTCTTTTATATAAATTAATTATGATAAATTTATATCTAAGTTTGACAATAGCTAAAACAATTGGTTTTTTGGTACTGTAAATACAAAAAATGCAGGTGCACATAGTGAACAAAGAAATTGTGCGAATAGGAATGCAAATGTTAAGTTACAAAGTACCAATTAATATAGTGGATTCAATAACTCTTATGTTATGCAAGTTCAAGTTTGGAGATCTTTCAACTTATGGGTTTAAAAGGCCAACTGAAGGACCTTTTCTTCTAAAAGCAAAAACCGGCCGATCTCCGACTATTGATGTTGGAGCCATTGATAGCATCAAAAAGGGAAAGATCAAGGTGACATTAATTCTTACAATTTAATTTGTTAAGTGATTTTTGGTGAAGAAATTTAATTGGAATTTTGTGACTGTAATATATACATGGATAGTCTATACATGTATAAATGACAAGTATATAAAAATGTGATTTCCTTCTACTTGGAAGGAAATTGATTATTTTCTTGTTTCGTATCTAAAACTAATTAAAAAAAATAATGATTTGGGTAGGTGGTTCCATGCATATCAAGCATAAATGGGAATTATATCGGATTTAGTAACAGAGAGGTCTACCGATTTGATGCTATAATTTTTGCTACTGGTTACAGAAGCACTGTCAACAAGTGGCTTAAGGTATTATTATATTAGAATGTAAATTTGTCAATTTCATTTTTTTTATTTAGGAACATATATATGCATGTGTTGTGTAAGAATCTTAATTTATAATGCAACAAAAATTATTGCAGGACTATGAGGACCTGTTTAATGAAGAAGGAATGCCGAACAGAGAATTTCCAAAGCATTGGAAGGGGGAAAATGGGCTTTACTGTGCTGGGTTTGCAAGGAGAGGACTCCATGGAATTTCTATTGATGCACAAAACATAGCCAATGACATTAAGTTGGCACTAATATAAACAAAATAGTAGTTGATAAAAATATTATATATTATTTTTTTATTTTTGCAATTATGTTATGTTTGTACTAGTTTTCTTTATTTAGGAGTATTAAGTATATTATTTGTTTAATAAATAATAGTATTATATAACATTTCCTTTGTTTCCTTTCATTATTGGAGCCAAGAAATAGAGCAATTTAATTTCATCCTTATTGTTAATGACATCACTAATACAACTTCAAATGATAAAAAAAATTAAATTAAATTAGGCTAATGAGGCTGGGCTTAGAAGTAAAGAAGTTATTTTGTGGGTTATGGGTTTGATACCCACCTTTATTATTGTCGTTCATTTGATAGAGTGATGTAAGATTTCTCGTATACTCACCAATTTAATTTAATGAAGTTTTCTCCAAACGTGCGAATAAATTTTGTAAAATAGAAATAGAAAGTATCATAATTCACTAGTTAAATTAAGTTCCTCAATTAAGTTGACATTCTTAATAGAATTTTCAAAGTAAGTCTCATATAATAGAATTATCTCACTATGAGCAACAAATCAAAAACTCAAACTGTGGAATCAACCAATGAAATGTGTATTAATGTAAGCTGCCTACATTTCATTTGAAGGATATGATCTTTCTCGTATAACCACCAATCTAATTTAACGAATTTTTCTACAAACGCGCAAATAAATTTTGTAAAAGAGAAATAGAAAGTATCATAATTCATGAGTTAAATTAAGTTCATCGATTAAGTTGGCATTCTTAATAGAATTTTCAAAGTATGTCTCGTATAATAGAATCATCTCTCTATGACCAACATATCAGAAACTTAAACTGTGGAATCAACCAATGATAGTGTATTATTGTAAGCTGCCTACATTTCATCTGAATGATATGATCTTTCCTTATACTTTCCGTGAATCTTTCTCATGTTAATGTTATATTCTAGAAATCAAGTTGAACTAGTTATCTGATAAATTAAGCATTCCAACCAAATTAGACCTCTTTACATAATCTTTAACCCACAAGTCAATGCGGAGTTGTCTTTGCATGACCAATGATAACTTACTACTTATATTTCATCCGTCTCGGGCCACGAAATCAGGTCAACAAGGAACCATCTCACGTGTCCCATTCGTGAGATCAAGAAGGCCAGGTGAACCTGACCGGTTGGACCCTGATCCGGTCAGAGAATGTGTAAACCAAATAGCCGCGTAAGGCACGTTAGTTCTTCAAACTGTCACGATCCCAAGCCACTCATATACAGGCTCGAGGGCACCTTCGTGCTAAGCAAGCAAGAGGAAATCTAGGTCTGATCCTTATCCCTATATTCCCTTCTGATTATCATTATCCTAATCAAATTAGATCTTTATCATTTTCTCTTAAATAAAGGATACACTCACAATTAGAGTCCTCGGCCAACAGGGATCCCATGTAACAGAGAATACTAGTTCTACTTCAATTAGTACACATCTCACGCCTATATATAGGCCCCTTGGATCAGTTTAAAGGTGCATTCACTCTCTCACAAATACTTACATAATATTCCTTAGAACCCTTTACTGACTTAAGCATCAGAGGGTCCCCCACAGGGTAACCACCGATCGCCCCCAAGTGCGCGTGTTATTTTTTAGGAATTAACCCATAGATTCAAAGACAGTTCATAGTAGATCAATTTTGCGATATCGGATCAAGGTACGATATTTTCAGTGGTGCGGTGAGCGTGGACTTCATTTACTTGCTCAAGCGAGAATCGTAGTTCACTGAAGAACACATCCTCTCTAGATAACTCTAAGTTTATTTATGCGAACATGGCACACAAGAATTCAGATTCGATCACCAATGCCGGTGTAGAAAGCATCCAAGGCGGTGTGGGAAATGCCATCGCAGCTGGAGGAGTGCCGGTTACAGTAAGTAGCTTAGAGGCTACGGAGAAGGCGCCAATGGCTACCGGTAGCTCAGGAACCAAGGAGGCAGAGGAACGCTCCTCCAATCCACCTAGTCAACTAGACCCGTTCATCGAAATTGCCCACCAGGCAGCTCTCACCCCTAAGCAGTAAAGCCAGATGATGAGGTCCGCCTACAATCACTTCGTAGCGGTAGGTCAACTTGGAGGAGAACTTCACAAAGACCTGGTCATTCCGCATGAGATAGGCGTGAATTGGAATCCCCCAATTCGATTCTATCATTGGGATACCCGTTTTCGTTTCAACAGTGATGGAAAGACTCCAAAATTTAAACATCTCTCAACTAGCATCAATCTAGCCGGTCAGCCCCATAATGGAGACGCCCAACTCAACTTATCCAGGTGGATTAAGACCTCACAACGCTGCGAGGATTGTTACTGATGGCTCAGGAAGGAACAGAAATCCCGGTGGGGTATCAATTCTCAACAAAAAATAAGGAACGACAACCGATTTAATAATTATGGCAACCGAGGTAGTTGAGAAGAACAATGCCGGGTCCCGCTAAAAGTCGAGGGGAAAAAAGTATAAAGGAAAGAAGCATAAATCCCCCACCCCTTCTCCTTCGGCATCCTCCCTATCTGCTTCTCAGTCCGGTTCCGACGATTTCGATACCAAGTTCAAGAGACGCCTGAAGAAGTACGCTATTTCCTTCCGGGAACCAATCAGTGGAAAAACTCTATCCCCGTTCAAGAAAAATATCCTAAGCCAAAAACTCCCAAAGTACGTGTTCCCACCCGTCCTAGATAAATACACCGAGAAGGATGACCCCCGGATGCACTTAACAAATTATGTAGATCAGACGGACCTGATCAATGCACCCAAAGCATTCTATTACAGATACTTCCCCGCTACTCTAATAGGGGTAGCCAAACAATGGTTCCTCCAATTGGCCCCTAACTCCATCAAAGATTTTGAAACCCTAAGAGGCAAATTTGAAAAACATTTCTTGGGATCAGCCCGGCCAGACAGCGTCAGTCGGGACCTTCATATAATTGTGCAGAAATCAGATGAATCTCTTGGAGATTTCCTTAAGAGATTTAATGAAGCTTGTGTAGGCATTGCCGACCTAGATTTTGGGACGGCTAAGGAAGCTTTAATTAAGGGAACCCAAAACGATCGGCTTAAGCCGGAGATAATCACAAGGAAACCAACCCAGTTTGCCCAGATGATTGGGATGGCTTAAAATTTGGTGGAAGTTGATGAAGTAAGCCATTCTAATAAGCGGAGCTTAAACAACGGTGACCGATCTAGACGGGATGAGAAGAGGAGCAAGAAAGGCAGAGGCAGTAGTAGTTGTGGCTATAGCCAATATGATCATGATGAGAATAAACAAAAACTGAACGCTACTCTAAGCAAAATTTTGGTTGCAATTGAAAATGGGCCAGAATGGAAGAACGTCAGGTTTCCGAATGCCCCAGAAGGTAAAACTTTGGGGAGAGACTACGATAAATACTGTGATTTCCACAAAACTCAGGGACACTATACTGATGACTATAGGGGTCCTAGCAGAAGAAGTTCACGCCCTCATTAAGGCTGGAAAATTTATCCAGTTCGTTAAAGGCGTGACAAGACAGTCAGATCAAAGAGAAGACTCAGGTGATTCAAAAGAAAAGCCAAAATAACAAAAGAAAAATGATGACAGTAGAGGAAAGAAAGTGCTAGTTATAAATGGTGGTGAAGACAAAGAGCCGGCTCAAAAGAGAGCAAAGCATTCTTCAAGTCGGATACTTACGTTAAGTGACGACTCAAAAGCCAACAAGAATTATAAAAAGGTGAGCATGGTGACCAAGCCACATACGGATCCGTTAGTCATAGAAGCAGTAGTAGAGAATTGTACAGTATACTGAGTGCTTGCTGACACTGGAAGCTCAGTGAATTTAATTACAAGATCAGTGTTTGAACAACTTGAGGTAAATAACTGCCACGTTAATCTGGGATATGCAACCTTATCAGATCTAAGCGGGCACTCCACCATCTCCTTAGGAGAAGTCAAACTGAGTGTAGAGATTAGTGATAAAGAGCATGTGTATCGAGCCGATATGGATTTCACCATTGTTGAAATATCTGTCGGGTTCAACATCATTTTGGGACGTCCCTTTTTATGTGAATCCTTCTCTTCAATTTCCCCTGCTTACTTGGTATTACAAATACCAACTAGGAGGGGGACGACAGTAGCAATAGGAAACCCCTCGGTGGCTCATGAAACCTACGTAGCTGCATTAAGAAGAGACAAAAGACTGGCTCAAAGAGACAAATCGGAGGAGGACAGCGCAAGTCGAAAAGATTTTAGCCCGAATGAAAGTAGTTCAATCGCCGAGCCGGTAGGGAGCAGGAAATACTTATGGTAGGACAGGGAAGAGCGTTTAGACTATCCAAGGATTTGAAAATAGATACCAAGGCAAGCATCAACTTCATCCTGGTTAGACAACAACATTCATTTTCTTAGAGTCACGACGATCTGTTGGGAGTCCGACCAGAAATCATATAGCATAGCCTTAACCTCGACCCAGAAGTAGCCCTGGTAATACAAAAAAAGAGAAAACACACCGCAAATAGGAAGAAGGCTATTGAAGAAGAGATAGACAAATTGCTCAAAGCTAAGCATATCAAGGAGGTACACTATCCCAAATGGCTAGCAAACGTCGTGTTGGTTAAGAAACCAAATGGGAATTATCGCATGTGCGTAGACTTCACGGACTTGAACAAAGCAACTCCGAAAGATAGTTACACATTGCCAAGCATTGACCAACTAGTAGATTCCACTACCAGGTTCGCCATCTACTCCTTCCTAGACACGAAAGCTGGATATTATCAAATTCCCATGAATCTGATAGATGAAGAAAAGACGTCCTTTATCACTCACAAGGGAAAATATTGTTACGTGGTCATGCCATTTGGGCTAAAAAATGCAGTATCGACCTACCAAAGGCTGGTAAATAGAATGTTCAAAGATATGATTGGTGAGACGGTCGAGATATATGTAGACGGCATGATAGTAAAAAGCAAGAGTGAAGAAGCGCATGTAGACGACTGAGAAAAGGTGTTTAAAACCTTGCAAGCCTACTGACTGAAGCTCTACCTAGAGAAATGTGTCTTTGGGGTCAAGAGCAGGAAGTTTCTAGGATTCATGATCTCCAAAAGAGGAATTAAGGCCAATCCAAAGAAAATAGAAGCAATCATCCGAATGGAACCGCCCTAGACATTGAATGAAGTACAACGCCTTAACGGTAGAATCAACGCACAGGGACAGTTTATCTCATTTTTAACTAAAAGATGTATGCCTTTTTATGAGGCGATCAAGAAAGATTGGGACTTCAAGTGGGATAAGGACTGCCAAGAAGCCTTTGATAGAATGAAGGACATCTTGGCCAAGCCTCCCCTCATGAGCCGCCCCAATGTTGGGGATACTCTTTACCTTTATATAGCGATAACTGATGAGGCAGTAGGGACCGTACTGATTCCAAGAAGACAGATAAGAGCAATATCCAGTGTATTATACCAGTAAAGTGTTGAGAAATGCCAAACTAATATACCCTAAAATTATGAAGCTAGCCTTAGCACTAATCCACTCGGCGGATCGGTTGAGACCATACTTTCAAGCACACATAATTGTAGTTAGGACAAGTGTTCCTCTCAAGAAAGTGTTGCAAAGACCAGATACTTCAGGCAGCCTAACCGAGTGGGCTATCAGACTTGGGGAGTACAACATATGATTTGAATCAAGAAAAGCCCTAGAGGCTCAAGTGTTAGCAGATTTTATGGTGGAATTCGCGGGCATCAAACCAGAAGTAGTAGTACATCCAAAACCTGGATAATCTTTATAGACGGTTCCTCTTGCACCGAGGGAGCCAGCATCATAGTTTACATTCAAGGACTAGAAAGAATCAGGTTGACATACGCTGCCAAGTTAGCCTTCCCGTCAACTAACAATGCGGCTGAATATGAAGCGGTCATTAAGGGCTAGAGTTAGCCAACGAAATAGCACCAGATATTGTTGTCCTTAAGAGCGACTCAAAGCTAGTGGCGAATCAGATCAACCGAATGTAAGGAACCAAATGGGCCCAGATGATTAAGTATTTGGCCAAAGTTGGCACATTGTTAGAGAAATTAGAGGCTAAGGGAACCGAGTGCAAGATTAAGTACATCTCCCGAACAAAAAATTAGGTGGCAGAAGACCTGGCCAAAGCGGCCGCAGGAAAGGACTCATGGAAAGAGCTAAGTTGCCCTTGTGAGGTCTTGACTCAGCCGATATAGGAAGAGCAAGGTGAAAACCTCTGGATATAGAAGAAATCACTCGAGTGGATGCAACCCTTATATGATAACTTGGCTTGCGACAAGCTTATCGAAGACAAGATCGAGGCAGAAAAGATTAATAGGAAATCCATGTGATTCGCCTAGGTAGGCGATGAATTGTACCAAAAATCCTACTCGGACGTATGGCTCAAATGCATCACGCCCGAGCTAGGGAAACTTATCATAGAAGTATTCCACGAAGGAAGTTGTGGATCCCACCAGGCGGCGGAAACTTTACTTAGAAGAATCACTTTGGCCAGATATTATTGGGAGACCATAAAAGCCGACTCAGAAGAATACGTGAAAACCTGCCACCAATTCTAAATACACGTGAGGAAATTGCATATTCCCAAGGCCAACCAAAAGTAAATAGTGACCAGCTGGCCGTTTGCATCTTGGGGATTTGATATCGCGGGACCAATGCCATAAGCATCCAAGCAAAGGAAGTAGATCTTAGTGGCCATTGATCACTTTTCTAAATGGGTCGAGGCGGAACCACTCAGCGCGGTCACAGCCGAAAGAATAATTGACTTCGTATGGAAATACATAATCACTCTGTTCGGAATACCAAAAAGAATCATAACCGAAAATGGACCGCAGTTTATCTCGAAAAAATTCAAAGACTTTTGCAAACACTGGAAGATCGAGAATCACTATTAATTTGTGGCACACCCCCAGACAAATGGCCAAACGAAAGTGACCAACCGTACCTTAGGAGAAGGGTTGAAGAAAAGGGTGTTGGATCGCAAAGGAAGATAGCCGGATGAGCTAATCAAAGTCTTGTGGTCTTACAAAATGACTCCTTGCAAAACGACTCGACAAACCCCGTACTCCCTAGTTCATGGAGTCGAGGCGGTTATTCCAGTCGAAATAGGGGCACCATCAGATCGGGTGGCATACTACATCGAGAAAGAAAATGACATCAACATGAAATACCACTTGCAAAACTTGGATGAAAGAAGAGAACGAGCTTGGATCCTTATGGCGGCCTATAAAGCTAAAATCGCGAGATACCATGATAGGAGAGTACGGGAAGTCCGGCTCAAAGAAGGAGACCTAGTTCTTAAAGACTCGCCAGCCTCGCAAGCTCAAGAAGGCAAATGGAAGATGGACGCCAACTGGGAAGGCCCCTACAAAATTACTAAAGTCATCGGGCCGGCTACCTACAAGCTAGGGACTACGAAAGGCAAAAAACTTCCTCGTACATGGAACATTGCTAATCTTAGGCCCTACTACACAGTAGATGCTTAGGGGGCGTTTGGTTCATATCAGGAAAGGGAAAGAGAATCAAGAAAGGGAAAGGTAAGGAAAGGAATGCAATTCACTTTGATTGGCTAATGTGTTTGGTATGGTCAAGAGAGGGGATGAAATTGTCCCTGATTTCATTTATTATTTTTTTATTAAAGAAAATTAATTATTTAATTATAGTATAATAACAATAATTATATATAATCTTAATTAATTAATTATAATAAATAAAAATATAATTTATTAATTATAATTATTAATTAATATTTATATTATATTTATAACAATTATAAAAATAATATTAATATTAATAATATGTATTATTAAAATAATAATAATAAATATTATTATTATTTAATATATTATTAAATAAATATTTCTTGAGAAAATTTTTAATCATAAATAATATTTTTAATATTAATAATATTATTTATTATTAAATAAATAATAATAATATTATTAATATTATTTAATAATATTGTTATTAATAATAGTATTACTTAATAAATAATAAAATTATTAAATAAATATGATTTAATAATATTTATAATAATCATAATAATTATATTTTTATTATTATTAAATAAATATTATTATTTATTAATAATAATACTATATATTTTTATAACAATATTATCAAGACATAAAAGATAATTAATAATTATTTATATATATTATTATTGGTATATAGAATAATAATATCATTTATTATTATTCTCAATTATATAATATTATTTTTAATTAATATATAATAATATTACAATAATATTTATTATTATTATTTTATATAATAATAATAATAATAATAATTTAATTATAAGATAGTAGTATTAGAGAAAGACAAGGAAAGAGAATGATAATACCTAATGGAGTGGGGGGAATGGAAAGACCTTAAAAGGGGTATTCCCATTATCCAAAATTGGTAATGAATTTGATTCCCTTGTCCAAACAAACAACAACAAAGGGAATCAGATATTTTGATTCCCTTTCCTGAAACTCCCCAACCAAACGTCTCGTTAGGGACTCTAACAGCCGTACTCTTTTTCCTTAATGATTTTTTCCCATTGGGTTTTCCCTTAAGGAAGTTTTTAACGAGGCGGCTCCCCTCAAGTAGATATCCGGATGCGTAGAATTCTCGAACTTGTATTTATTTCCTCAAATAAATACATCATTTATTATTCATTTTAAACAAGTCTTGATCAAACGTTTTGACGCTAAAACAACACATATCTGGCATATTATAAGACCGGCTTAATTTGTACTTACCTTAGTTAAAACTAAGATAGCATGTTTTCAGGCGACAACTACCCCTAAAGCATAAACTGCCCGGCATAAAATAAGACCGGTAGAAACTTTATAAAATTTGCGGTAAAAACACAATAAGGCACAAAAATAAGACCTTTTAAAACTACACCTCGAAAGGCTCAAACATAAATTGTACTTACAAAATAAGCTAACATAGCTAAAATACAGGAGAATAACAAATATACAAAAACTCTATTCTTGAGGTGGAGTATCTTTGTCAAATGGTTTCTCTAACTCTTCACCCAGGATCTCTTAGGCCTCGCTAGTCCTCCCACCAAAGGCGTCATCTTTGGAAGATTTCTCTCCCTCAGCCTCAAACCCCGAGAACTTAACAGTATTTAGTCAAGTCATCGGGAAGGTCCGGGTGAAGGTGCTTGCAG
This sequence comes from Euphorbia pulcherrima, assembly GCA_947683365.1. NCBI lineage: Eukaryota > Viridiplantae > Streptophyta > Magnoliopsida > Malpighiales > Euphorbiaceae > Euphorbia > Euphorbia pulcherrima. The sequence goes on from CANTUS010000008.1 coordinate 30,344,329, forward strand.
GCCTGTAAAACTCACCGCCCAAACTCAAAGCCATCATCCACCATCCCTTCAATGGACTTGATGTATTTAGCTCTGTCCTCTTCTTTTTGTCGTTGGGCGTCCCGTATCTCTGTCCGGGAGGTTGCGAGATCGGCTTCAACCTTCTCATGACTCTTGGAGGCTGTCTCATGAGATGATTGGAGAAGCTCATGCTCTTCTCTCAGCTTTTGTAAATTCCCTCCTAAGGTCTTGTTTTTGGCTTCCGCCTCCTTCACTTGAGTTTTTAACTTTCGGCACATGTTAATAGCCTCCATCAACTTCTCAGCATTAGTCTTCTCTATAGCCACCCGATGAAACACATCGGCCGCCTGGGACAAAGACTAGGATAAAAATAAGAAAAGCATGTAAGTATACATCACACCTATTAAGATGAAATTCTTAACTGAGGGGGAGATCATACATGAGTAATCGATTCGAATAGGCGGACCACCGCCATATGAAAGTCCTCTGGCTCATACAGACAGTCCTCTTCTTCCAAGGAAAAGGCCTAAAGAAGAGACTCCTGAATAACTGAAAGATGGAGGGAAGGCTTGTCACCCGCGATGTGGATCAGGGCGTCCTTTACCAAAGAAAGAGGAGTCCCAAAATCTTAACCTGGCGTGTCGATGGCCGCCTATCATAAAATATGCTAATAGATCAAATTATATCGATACAAACAAAAGTTTTTGACAACGAAAAACATACCGAATCAGTAATCTTGGATTTCTTCTTTTGATCCTTCATGGATGCCTCAGCTGCATCCCGATTCCCCCTCTTCGATCCCTTTTTGGGAGCCTTTTCCCCATTCTTACCTAATAAAACTGTATCAGTAGTTTTGTTAGTCGCATCGTCAATGATGGCGGTCGTTAACTTGTTGCAGGTTTTTTACCCACTTGGTTATAGCATCAGAAACCGCATTCTTAACTCCTGACATAGCTGAAAATAACAACAAGAAATAAATAAGGTGGAAAATTAACTCACTCAGAGGCGGGGGACTGACATAGTAATCATAACCATCATCAGAGTCTAAGTTGTAATCTATAAGCTTAATGTTATGAACAAAGGCATAAGAATCATCTGCCAAAGACCACATTCCCCTCTTAAATAGTTTAAACATCTCCACCCGGACGTCCGGGTCATTTTTTGGGATCTTAAAAGCAGGCGGTATCGCAAATGACCATCGAGTAGGAAATTCAGGTGCCCCTTCCTTCAACTCGATAAAGATGAAAAATTGCTTAAAGTTCTTCACCGAGTTAGCTCTGTGGGTAAAGGAGTAGAACCCAACCTTGTGAGAAAAGTATAGTCGGTCCTCACCTTTGTTGATCTTGAAAGAAGCCACTCATCTGAAGAAGTTAGCATTGAAATCAAGCTCTAAATTTTCACAAATCTGATAATGAACCCACTATGTCGCCTTAATAGTTGGGATGAATTTGGGTCGGGCATACCTTCCAATAACTAAGCAGGTCGCATATGCCCTAAGGAAGGGAATAGACAAACCTAAACTAGGCTTGTTCCAAGTAGAGACTAAACCACCCATCCGGCAGCCAGTGGACACGTTGGTCTTCTGACGGAGCATAACCTTACAATCTTGCATCCATGGGAAGGTCGCCCTTTTAAACTATACATCAATCGGATGGACAGTGGAAATCATATCCTCTATCCGAGGAGTCAGCTTTTTCTTATCAGCCTTCTTCTCAGCCGGCTCGTCAATAGCAACCTTCGCCTAACCCTTCTTGACGGGCCTCTTCATCCTATACTCCCTAGATATAGGATTTGGGTGTACTAGGTGGGATGGTTGCTCAACGTCGTCGCCTTCATCGCCACTTCCTTCCCATACCGGGTTGGAAGAATGTATTTACGAGCTAGAGGCGGCCTTGCCGGACACCGCCCTCTCTTTATTACCCTCTATGTGGTCCATCCTCCAGGCTATCCTTTTAATCCTAGGGTTATGAGGCAAGTCAGAGCGATCTATGTTAACAAAAGTGCGAGAAACCAAGTCAGGGCACTCCCTACACAAGACTGTAAACAAACTTTCGTATGAACTGCTACTTAACGAGGAAGAAGACATAGCCGCCTAGAAAGCAAAAATCCTAGAACAAGTTAGAGTTAGATCAAGTTATCCTATCAAGATCTAAGGTCATCTTTCAGCCGAAAGGGGTCCTACCATAAGTCTACATTCATCATGTTCATCAAAGTTCATCCATGAACCCAGAATCCGGCAAATAAGCAACCCAGATTTCGACCAGCAATAACTTACAGTTAAAATTGTTTCTAAAAAAATGCATTTTGAGCACAAAATCAAAGATACAAAGGATCCTAGCCTAAAAATTTCAGAAAAATAATAGCATTTTGTGGGATGAGCAGCGTTCCAACAAAACTCGTTAAATATGAAATTCAGGCTATGATAACAAACAGTCAAAAGCATAGCAGCAATAAGTATGAAATTCATTTGAAATGAAGAAAGAAGAAGAGTACTTACTTGTTAGAAAGAGGGAGTTTGAAGAAGCAAGAGTCGCCAGAGAAATGGTCTTGAAAAATCCTGAGAACTGAATTCGCCGGAATGAGGTGAAGATTGCAGAGAAGCCAAAATGGGGAAATGAACTTCAAAGGCGCTTAAATAAGAAACAGATGTAAAGCCGAAGAGTCACAATCATTGAATTGCAGGAATGAGGCGCCATGTGTCAAGTAGAGAGTAATTAGTTTCGAATTACAAAATAAAGCTAGCTACGGCCAAAGAACGCTAAAAGACTGAAGTTTCTTGGAGAAGCTTCTAGAACGATTGGTCAATAGCTTGCCACATAGCCCTAATCCGCTCAAAATTTAAGCCGATTCAGATGGCTGATGGTAGAAGCACTAAAGAACTTCCCACACTTGAGGGGGGGCTTCTGATAACTTACTACTTATATTTCACTAGTCTCGGGCCACGAGATCGGGTCAACAAGGAGCCGTCTCACGTGTGCCATTCGTGAGATCAAGAAGGCCAGGTGAACCTGACCGACTGGACCCTTATTCGGTCAGAGAATGTGTAAACCAAATAGTCGTGCAAGGCGCGTTAGTTCTTCAAACGGTCACGATCCCAAGCCAGTCCTATACCGGCTTGAGGGCACCTTCGTGCTAACCAAGCAAGAGGGAATCTAGGTCTAATCCTTATCCCTATATTCCTTCCTGATTATCATTATCCTAATCAAAATAGGATCTTTATCATTATCTCTTAAATCAAAGGATACACTCACAATTAGAATCCTCGGCCAATAGGGATCCCATGTAACAAAAAATACTAGTTCTACTCCAATTAGTACACATCTCATGCCTATATATAGGCCCCTTGGATTAGTTCAAAGGTAGATTAACTCTCTCACAAATACTAACATAATATTCCTCAAAACCCTTTACTGACTTAAGCATCGGAGGGTCTCCCACGGGATAACCACCAATCGCCCCCAAGTGCGTGTGTTGTTTTGCAGGAATTAACCCATAGATTCAAAGACAGTTCGTAGTAAATCAATTCTGAAATATCAAATCAAGGTACGATATTTTCAACCAATAGATCATAGACTCTAGCCGTGGAATTCACCAATGATATTATAACAATAAGCTGTCTACAGTTCATTTTTCTTGATACAATCTTTCACTAAACTCAGCATGAGTGTGAAATGTTTCGTGCATCGATTGTCTGAATGCACGCAAATGTCGTATATCATTGCCAACCATATATTATATGAATTATGTGATAGTACATAAGCTTATTAATCTTTATATTATATGATAATAATGATTTAATGTTGGTGAACATTTCTAACGTTCATTTATAAGAGCTAAGCAAAATGAGAGAATAATTCCAATTGCTTACAAAAATTAGCATAATGTACGTCATGTGCAATATATATGTATATGTCACAAACAATGTATTAAAGCGGTTGGTTTTGTTGGTATTGTAAAATAAATGGTGCCAATAGTGACGTAATCAAATACAAATAGATACAAACTCAATTGCATAAAATAATGCTCAATTTATGCATTACCCTACAAATAGTCATAATGCCCAATTTATGCATTCCCCTGCAAATAGTCATAGATCAGTTAAGGTTCTGGTTCAAAAATATTAACATTTGGTCGATGTTAAAATACCCACGTGTTGAGTTTGCCTTTAGGTTGTCACGTTTTAAGCTTGTCAAGTGTTAGAATCTTGTTTCTATTTAGGCTATATTTTTTATTTCAGTTGAATTGGACTGAAATCAATAAAATACAATGTAAATAATTTCTGTTAAATTCCACTGAATTGAATTAAATACAATGTAAATTTATAACTTAATGTTCTTGTAAAGTAATATTTTGTTGCTGCTAAAATTAATTTGTGAGGTTTTTGGTGATGATTTTCTGTGTGTTTGGAAAACTCACTTTTGAGGGAATTCAATTCAATTGAATTCATTTTGGCAAATTCCTTTTTTTGGAAAAAAAATATTGATAGAATTCAAATCATGCAAGTTTTGAATTCTTGTGAATGTAAGGAATAGAAATCTTGCCTAAAGTTGCATGATTTTAAATGAATTCATTTGAGCTAAGCTTTTGGGTATTATTTTTACCATACTATCTCTCACATGCTTTTTATTTTAACGAGTAAAATTATTTGTGTAAACAATTTTAAAAATAATGTTAAATAAATATATTACTGAATTCTCTAATACGAATGATGTTTTCAAACAAAGAATTTGTTTGAAGAAATCAATTCAATTGAATTCTATAGAGAGAATTCAATTCAATTCTTTTCCATTTTCTCGTGAAATTGTTTCCAAATACAGTCTTTAAGAAAGTTGAAAATCAATTTGTTTGTAAACTTTTCCGGTTAATATAGAGAATCATTTTCATGTTTTAGGCTCTATTATTTTCTAACTTATAATCCATTCAGTTCAGTTCAGTACATTTCATTACTTATAAGTACAGCACCATATAAATTTACACTGATCAAAATAAGTACATTTCAATTCAATTAAGACCCACAAATAACAATCTACCTTCTCATCTCATGGCACTAAAGATCAAGTTTCTAGCAAAAAAAAATGTTCAGTTTATTTCTGTTTACTTCTGTTTATTCAACAAAGAAGAGTTAAAATCTAAGTGGCAGAACCATAGCAGGGATTGAAGGCAACCCCAATCATGAACTTTATGCAAAACTAAGAGTGTGCTTTCCCCATGTATTAATTATACTCAATTGAGTGGAAAATGATAATTTACATGAAATGATATGGTACAAATTTATTCCGAATATGTATGAAATTGAGTTCGGAATGAATTGTTATGTTCGAAATCAAATATTCAGTTAGTTGTAAAATAAAAAAAATGTATATATTTAGAATTAAATAAATAGTTATGGTTAAAATCGAAAAATTATAATTACACAAACACAAATCCTCATATTCTCTATAAATGAACTCATTAACATGTAATAACTGTTTTATAAAAAAAACATGTACTAAATGATGTTACATATATCAATTAGAATTGATGTCCATTGATAATACTTCTAAATCTTCCTTCATTATTTACATTCATGTAACATATGTAACTCTCCTCCATTTACTTGTATTAATCCATGTAATTTATGTCTTTACAAGTTCATAGACTTTGCTAATCATTATAGGCTTATTATATGTCATACACAAGAACAATAACAGAAATACATCACTTACTTTCTCTCCATCTTTATTACACTCTACTTCTATATGGTTTATATTATTATATATATTTTCATTATTTCTAACATATTATCAACACGCGTTTGCTCTTTCAATGAAAAAAAATGTTATGGTGATGAGTATTTGGAGATAAAAAAAATTTGATCAATCAGGGAGTTCTAAATATTTTCTACGTACCTCTTAGTTTATTCTATTTGATTTCTTGAACTTAAATGTTGATATCTTGATTGATATTTTGTACAAGGAAATTTGTCATCATGGGGACTTTTTTCAAATTAATTACAAATTTGCTAAAATATTTATAAAATTATCATGCTTGTTAAATATTTCTTACCTTCCTCATTTTTTCAGTTCTATTTACACAATTGTCATGTTCATTGTTCTTTTAATTTTTTTATTTATTTTTCATTGATCTCTCAAATCGTTTATTTTTTCGACATGCCGCTTTAGAGTTTTTTGTTCGTTTTATTTTTATTTTTGAAATGACAACTTTTCGACATTTTTGTATCCAATAGATTTAGAATAGATCATTGATAGATATCCAATAGATCATTGGAAATTTCATTCTATCCATCGTTATACTGTAACTTTATAAACTGCTGCCATTGAGACCATTGCTAATTTTTTACATATACAATTTAGGAGTCCTCTACCTTTTAACATTAGACATTCATGTATCGTTTAACTTATTTTGATTCAATTGTGGAGTTTGGGCAAATCAATTGTATAAATTTGAGTTACGAGTGGACTTTCAGGCGTTGAATTGATTATTTTGTTGATGATTTATTTGCAATTGATCTCTTGCTTCGTCTCTTTTTTTGTTTGTTGTGCTTATGAGATCAATTAGTTGTTTAACGTATGTTTTCTCATTTACTAGACATCTATCGAAAATCTATTGGACATCTACTAGATTTCTATTAGAAAATCTAGTTTGAAGTTGATATTTAGACATTTGTAAAAGTCTATTTTAAAGTTAGGATCTATTAAAAATCTATCTAGTATTTTGAATCTAAGGTCTTCCAGTTTTACTGATTTGTATTGGACTTCTATTACATATATATTGGATACCTAACAGTTCAAAAAAAACGGATGGCGTTTCAAAGATAAAAAAGCGATGAACAAAAAACTCTAAAGTACCATGTCAAAAAAATGAACGATTTTGAGAGATAAATGCAAAAGAAATCAAACAAATTAAAAATAGAAAGAAACAATGAGCGTATAAAAGGGTGGAGTAGAGTTTTGTAATTATTTTGCAAGGATGACATATTTGGAATTATTTTGCCCTTTTGTGGCATTTGACTCAAATTATTTCATAAATTAAGAACCTTTTTGTTTGTAGAATCAATCCATTCATGAAGAAGTATGAAGATCAAGAATCATCATCAACGTTGCAGCCACACACAAGTTACTCTACACCTACCGCAGGATATACTAGCTTATGTACAACTGTCAAGTTAGTTATCTAGGCGGAAAATCTGTTTTAGCTAAATGAATATCAGCCATACAAACTCTGTATATAAACATTGTAGTACACTGCAATGAGAATCATCTTTTCTCTTCAATTCATTTTTTCTTCATCGTCTTCATCATGGTATCAGAGCTAGTTTAATGGTGAGGAAGAAATGAATCGGCATTCAATCACCAGTTGAAAGCTCAAATCAATTTTAAAATATGAGAGAAGTAGAATCAAAATGGAGAAAACAACAAATTCAAGCGATAATCAATTTGCAGATCGAGCAAAGTCCATCAACAATGATAATCTTGGAGCAATACTTGTTCGAACATTGCTGACGAATACAAACTATTTCACATGGAGACACGCAATGATTCACGCACTAACGGTGAATAAGAAGCTAAGATTTATTGAATTAGGCATACCTTCTGCTCCTAGAAATTTTGCAGAATATGAGAGCTGGAAGGAAGCAGATTGCCTTTTCACAGTGTAGATCTTGAACTCAATCCATAAAGATTTTTTAGAATCCTTTTTATTTGCAAGCTCTACTAGATCCCTTTGGAAAGAACTCGAAAAAAGATTGGAGACAACAATCTTCCTATGCTTTTTAAGATTAAAAGGCAGCTAGGGAGAACTACTCAAGGTAACATGTCTATTTGTGCTTATTTTTCAATTCTGAAAAAGCTATAGGATGAGATCTTTATGTTAATACCATTACCTGAGTGTCAATATGGATCTTTTGAGAAATGTGAATGCAATGGATTTAAGTGCATTATCGATATTATTGAAGAAGATAAACTGATGCAGTTTCTATCTGGACTGAATGAACTCTATGAGCATGTGATTAACCAGATCCTGCTTAGTGAACCAATGCCTAACATCAACAAAGCCTTTTCAATGACAATGAAGATTGAAAAGGATAAGAAGATCACTATAGAAAATCAACTTGAGTATACAAATTACTCAGCTAGCAAAACTAGCACTATCCTTAGTGGAAATAATGCTAAAGAGTAGAATGATGACATCCAAGATAAGGACAAACTATATTGCAATTTGTGCAAGAAATGGAGGCATACAAGAGCAGGTTGTTTTAAGGTGATTGGTTATCCCAAATGGTGGGGAAATAAGAAGGGCAAACAATCTCAGAAGAGAGGGAAATTGCCTACGATTGCAGGAAAAGCAAATGCAGCAAAGGGAAAGATGAAGCAAAGCCCCATGACTGACACGAAATCTGAGGGAGAAGAAGAAAATCTAGCAATCACTAAACAAATGATTCATGAGATGTACAATATACTCAAAGGGAAGGAGAGATCAAAACAACTAACACAACCAAGCACATCTGATTTCTCTACTTTTGTAGGATTCTCAAGATTTTATGGTAATGTATATCAATCCTCTAAAACTGAAGAACACAATTGGATAATAGATGGTGGTGCCACTAGCCATATGTGCCCTCACATCGACTTGTTTAATGAAAATTGGCCAGTAAATCATGCTCAATCAATAATCATACCAAATGGAAAGAAACAACCTGTATTGAACATAGGAGAAATAGAACATTCCCCTGTGTTGACCTTAAGGAATGTACTGCACTTACCTGATTTCAAGTATTGCCTATTGTCAATAGGCCAGCTCTTCAAGCAGTCAGAAATAATTGTGGGTTTCTATTCAAATTGTTGTCATTTGTAGGACCAGACAACTTAAAAGTTGATAGCTGTGGAGAAGTACTCAAATAGCCTCTATATACTAACAAAGTATTCATTTGCTCAAGATGCTTTGCAGAAGTTGGCACTTGCTACAGCTAGAGTTGGGAGTTGCTACAATAGTATTGATATAGCTAAAATAAAAGATGTCAGATGTATGGCATATGAAACTTGGTCATGCGTCTGATGAAGTGTTGAGACATGTACTAAATTAAAACTGCTCAATAGTAACAAATGTTGTAAAAAATTGTCCTTTAGCCAAACAACATAGGCTAAGTTTCAATGACAGTAAAAGTTCTTATACATACAAATTGCAATTACTACACTGTAATTTATGGGGCCCATACAGAATTGCTTCAAAGACAGGTGCAAGATTATTTCTGACAATAGTAGATGATTTTAGCAGAATGTTGTGGACTTGTTATTAAAAAATAAAGCACAAGTTTACAATGCACTAGAAGTGTTCCTAAATAGAGTTCATACTCAATTTCACATTGTTGTCCAAACCATTAGAATAGATAATGGAACTGAGTTTTTCAATTCAAAATGCAGGAAACTATTCCATAATAGAGGCATCATTCACCAGAAGTCTTGTGTATACACCCCCAATAAAATGGGGTGGCAGAGAGAAAGCATAGGCAACTGTTAAATGTAGTTAGATGATTTTTCAGTCCAAAATGCCAAAGGAATACTGGGGGAATCAATTATGCTTTCCACTTCCGTCATAAATGTATTACCTAGTAGAAAACTAAAATGGCAGTCACCATTCCAGAAATTCTATGAAAGGGCAGCTAATTATAGCATTTTTCATCCATTTGGATGTATGTGCTACTACACAAATGTTCATCCTTACAAGGATATATTCTCACCAAGAGCAGGACCTTCAGTTTTGATAGGATTCACTGAGGGACGGAAAGGATTCAAGCTCCATGAGTTATCGAATGGAAAGTTCTTAGTATCAAGGGATGTAATTTTCTATGATTTGGGATACCCCTTTTCAGTCCAAGGCACTGAATCACTAGAACCAAAAGAAATAAAAAAAAACACTGTGAGCACCTAAATGTGCAACTAAGAACCTTAATAAGGCTTAGAAAACCATAAACTTGGATGCAAGATTATACATGCTTAGCACAATCATATGCAGAAAGTCTGTCATCCACCCAAGGGTATTCAAACAAATACATCCAGTTTATGGGCAATGTCATTAGTAAGAAGGAACCAAAGGAATATATAGAAACAAGCCTAGATGAGAGGTAGAAAGAAGCCATGAAAGCAGAACTACAGGCTATGGAAGAAAATCATACCTGGCAACACATAGATCTACCACTAGGCAAAAGAGCAATCAACTCAAAGTGGGTGTTTTGAGTGAAATTTAAAGCAAATGGGTAAGTTGGTAGATTCAAGGCACATTTAGTCGCAAAGGGCTATAATCAACTATAGGGAATTGACTATCATGAGTAATTTAGCCCTGTAGCAAAAAATGTGACAGTCAAATTGTTGATAGCCTTAGCAGCATCAATAAGTTAGCCTTTACACCAAATTAATGTAAATAATGCTTATTTACATAGGCACCTTGATGAAGAGATATTCCTTGTGCCTCTCCACTAGGGTGTGAAAAATTCCCAAAAGGTTAAGTATGCAAGCTAGTCAAATCTCTCTATGGCCTAAAACAAGTAGGCAAGAAATGGCATAGAGAAATCTCAACAAAGCTACTGAATTTTGGCTTTCATATGTCTACTAATGACCACTGCTTGTTTATCAAGACTGATGATAAAGGATACATAGTAATTTATGTTGATGATGTGTTAATAGCAAGCCCAGATGAGCAAGCAGTGCTGGCAGTCAAACAATATCTGCGAGAATGATTCACAATCAAGGACTTAGGTCTTGTGAAATATTTTCTTAGCATCCAAATTGTAAGGTATGAAGAGGGACTTGTGTTATCTCAAGAAAAATACATCACAGATATGTTGAAAGATGCAAAACTAACAGAGTCAAAATCAGTACCAAGTCCTCTACCTGTTGGAATAAAGCTCGTAGAAGATGATGAGACATATCATGATCCAAAGTTGTATAGAAGGATTGTTGGGACTGTATCTCAATTTCACTAGGCCAGATAATACCTATGTGACCCAACAACTCGGTCAGTTTATGCAGAAACCCATAAAGAATCAATTCTAAGCAGCAATGCTTGTACTCAAGTACCTAAAGGGCACTATGCATTATGGCCTCATATATCCCAAGCAAAGTAAAGAATACTTAAGGCTCCAGGCCTTTTGTGATGTAGATTGGGGGCCTATTTATAGACCAGAAAATCCTTAATAGGGTTTTGCATTTTCTTAGGGAAATCCTTGATTTAGAAGACAAAGAAACAAAGTGTTATGAGTAGATCTTCTCCAGAAGCATAGTACAGAAGTATCACTCAAGAAAGTTGAGAGGTCAAATGGATTAGTCACCTATTGGAAGAATTCGGCATACAAGTGATTAAGCCTATTTCTTTGCAATGTGATAATTCTATAGCCATAGCCATTGCACAAAATCCTGTTTAACATGAAAGAATCAAGCTTGTGGAAATAGATGTCCATATGATAAGGGAACACTGTTAGTAGCGGTATTGAATAAAATAAATAATATTATATTTCATTAAGAATAAGTACAAATTACAGCACTAGAGATTTATTACAAATAAATATAAAAAAATATTCAACCTTTTTACCGAAGTGACGTTTATTGCGGAGGCCTGAAACTCAGTTTCCTTAAGACAATTATTCATCCGCTACCGGTGAAATTGTCTCCCAGGATACAACCGCAATCGTAGGTGAACTCTAACCGTGTGAAGAGAAATTCACAAGAACCTAATACTGAGTAGCCTTCTTGTAAAAGGAATGAAAACTTGGAGGGATATTTTTAGCATGAAAATAGAAGATAAATCACAAAGTAAACACACACAAATACCAGCTGGATTTTTTCAAGAGTAGAAGAGTGAAGGAAAAGTTGTGTAAGTAGACGGCATACAAGAGTACGGTATTATAGGGGATATGATATTAACATGGCTTAATGAGGTTTAAAAGACATTAACTTTTGTAACCACAATTTATGGTGAATATTATGAAAAATATTATTGATTAAGGTATTTATCACCCATTAATCCATAATAAAAAATCTGATGGAAAAAAAATTATGACGAGACAATATTTTTTCAGTACCGAATCACCGATTTAGCGCGTCTAAGTTTGACAGATGTTCAAACTTTAAACTACAACTTCCCATTCACCGTTAAATCCGTTTTAGGCATATAATATATCATTGAAAAGCTCTCGAAGATTAGAATACAATGACATATTTCATATTATTCAAATCATAGCTTTTTCATATTATAATTAAGCCTAAAATTAATAATACACATCATTATCACTTATGTCATATTTCCAATAAATACGTAGCATGAAGAAGTATAAAGATCAACAATGAAATGTCTTCATCATCAAAGCTGCGGCCACACACAAGTCACTCTACACCTACCACAGGATATACTAGCCTATGTACAGCTGTCAAGTTAGTTATCTAGGCTGAAATCTCTTTTCGCTAAATTAATATCAGCCGCACAAACTTTGGATATAAACACCGTAGTACACTACAATGAGAATCATCTTTTCTCTTCAATTCATTTTTCCTCTCAATTCATCATCTTCATCAATTTAGAATTATTGAATATTTTTTAAGTTCACGTTATTAGATCGTCGATGAGAATTTTTAAGGAATTTCTCTATGAACTATAAAACAAGGGATTAAGGAACATGTTGTGAAAATTGATGTATTTTTAAGTTTGTTTTTGGATTGTATTTGAGTTAAAATTGATGTATAAAAATTGTTATAGTCGATTATAAAAGATCCCGCAGATCTTTTGTGAAAAAAAGCTTCAAATGAAATATATTACAATTTGAAATTTTATGAACATGCTAGCGATTTCTACCAGAAGTGGAAAATTATAAATAATGAACAATTTTCACCCGAAGTGAAAAATAAAATTGATAAATAATTTTCACCCAAAGTGAAAAATAAAATTGATAAGCAATTTTCGCCCAAAGTAAAAAAATAAAATTGATGAATAATTTTCACCCGAAGTAAAAAATAAATTGATGAAAATTTGTTATCGCCCGAAGTGGAAAAGTAAACTTAAGAATAACAACCACGAGAAGTGAAAATCAAATTGATTGATAATAGGCATCAGAAGTGGAAAATCGAATTGATATTTTGATAAAAGGAAATGAATTATTTCCGATATTTATTGACGTCAAGGCTAATGAAGCTATTTTATATATTGAAAATAACCAAATATTATTATGATTTGAAAATAATTAGAATGAATATTATCATTATATCGAGTAACACATTGCTGAAGGCTCTAGAAGAGCCGATATTAATGTACTAAGGGGACATATGTCACCTCTAACTTTCAAATATTACACTTTACTCCCTAAAATTGGTAAAACTAATACATTTTGCTCCCTCAAAGCCACGCACAAATTCTGTTTCAAGAGAGAAAAATTAAAATAATGACATCTTTCAAAATTCAAACCAACAAAAAATTGACATGTGACATTTAAGGAAAAAACTATATATTTTTGCAAACTTTAAGGGGTAAAGTGTAAAATTTGAAAATTTTGGGTGGCTCATGACTTTTAGTGTCGAGTCCGGAGGAATACGTGTGTGGCCGAAATTTTAAGAAATTTGATGAATGGAGATCAATGCGATGAAAATGGAGTTTATAATCTCAAATTGTATATGTGTAATTCCTTTTATTATCTTGTGAGATTTTTTCGGTGATGATTCGGAAAGTTGAAAATCAATTCAGATAGCATTTTTAGTAGATTTTAGTTATTCATACCTTTTTTTCATTGCATTCTATAATTTATTTCTCAGGATAACTTTATTTATAGTATATCAGTTATTATTATTTATTAATTTCAAACATAAATTTTAATTTTTTTTATTATCATACATAAATTTATAGTTGACCTTTCATTTTGATACATATGACATGCTATTATAAGTTTTTTATAGTCTTACCACCTATAATACATTAACTATCATTATTTTTAAATTAATACATAATTTATAATGACAATAATTATAATAACACAATCAATTAAATAATTAAAATTAAAAAAATATTTTTTTGGTATTATGTACAAGTATCTTCATTGAGATAATCTTGTTTCGGGCATAGTCACAATTAAGGCTCTTCTCTCCTTCCAATAATGTAATAAATAATAATGTATTACAGAATTTATTAATAAATAAATATTTCAAATTTCAAATTATAATGATATCAAAATTCATTATTCTTACATAATAAATAAAAAGCTTGTATTTGCTTGTTAAGAAATCAATAAGATAATAAGATATGGAATAAGAATTCAATTAGTGATAGTTTTTCATATGGTACCAAATCAATTAGTGATTAAAAATTATTTTTTAATTTTCTATTTAGAATTTTTGTAACTAAATAATTAATTTTATTTCATTTTTTTTAAGGATTAACTTTAAAAATCTCATGTAATTTCACTGATTTTAAAAAACATCTTTATGTAATTTTTTTAAAAAAAAGACCTTTCTGATATAAAAAAGTTAGCGATGTAAGGATTTTTTTGGATAACACCGTCAAATGAACTGATCTGGCAAGGGCCTATTTGGGAAATTCATAATTTTGACCCCAAAAATTGGTCAACCCTTCCTTCTCCCCCAAATTGCTTTCGCCCAAAACTATTTTTGAATTTCATCTCCCAAAATTAAGAAGTTCATCTACAAGAATCTGCAAGATTTCGGTGTTTTCATGTATAAGATCCTAAATTGTTGTGAAATTGGCAGAATCTGCATGATTTGAATGTGAGAAAACTGGTAGTAATCGACTTCCCCAAAACCCAGCTCAAGGTTTTGACCTTGCAACTCAAAAATTTAAACAAATACGAATCCAATTTCAATTAGACCCAGAAATTATTAAATAAGGAAAGTAGAACAGGCTTCAGTCATTATTTCAATTTCAACCATTCACATAAAGAACTGGGATTAATAACTATAGCCAATTTACTCTCAACCATTCACATAAAGAACAAACTGAGATTAGTAACTATTTCAATTTCAACCATTCGCACATTACTCACCGCTACTGCAGTCCCGCCGGAAAATTTCTTTGTTTCAAGTTTTTTGGTTTACTCATTGCAGGTGCGTCTGCGATTTGAGACTGATGGGTGTTTCGCCGGAAGATTTTTGTGTTGAGTTTCGCGCACCGAGCCTATGAATATCTGAATCGTGAACTTGCGGGTATTCAGAATTAGGGATTTCCTATTTGTGACGGTTTGAAGTATGAAAAAACGATGGAGTTTCAAATTGAGTTTTGAATCAATTTTAAATCATTGAAACATGAAAAACAATCGTTCCAATTAAAAGAGGGAAGAGATGAACATCTTAATTTTGGGAAGATGAAATTCAAAAATGGTTTTGGGCGAAAACAATTTGGCGGAGAAGGAAGGGTTGACTAATTTTTTGGGTCAAAATTATGAATTTCCCAAATAGGCCCTTGCCACGGCGTTATCAAAAAATTTTCGATCACTAAGGATTCATGTCATATGGCCTTTTTGAAAAAAAATTTATATAAGGATATTTTTAAAAGTCAGTGAAATTATAAGAGGTGTTTTTAAAATTAACCTTTTTTTTAATAAAACATACATAAAAAATATATAGTGACGAATTTAAAATTTTTTTAACAAGTTCATATATATATATATATATATATATATATATATATATATATATATATATATATATATATATATATATATATATATATATATATATTCACAATTATAGAGCCAAGTAAAAAATATATAATTTATGATGTTAAACAAGAAAAAAAGAAAAAGATGAAAATTAACATCGTAACTATTTTAAAATATTAACATATTATATAATTTGATTTTATATTAATAAATTCATTTGTCAAATATTATTCATTGCATTTATATTTTTAGTATTTAATTATTTATTTGATTGTGTTATAATAATTAGTGTTATAAAATATTATGTATGAAAATGAAAAATAATGATAGTTAATGTATTATGGGTGGTAAGATTATAGAAAATTTAAAATAGCAGGTCATATGTGTCACAATGAAAGATCAACAACAAGTTCATATATGATAATGAGAAAAATTAAAATTTATATATGAAATTGAGCAAACAATAATTGTTAATGTACTATGAGTGAAATTAATCTTTTATTTCTAACTCTTGTCTCTCTAATTTTTTTTCTTGAAAGTTTATAGAGAATATTTTTAGGGTTTAGACTCAACAATTTATCGTTGTTAATATGTCGTTTCAAACTTTCAATTAAGACCAATAAATAATTTATATATATATTTCTATTTGAAATAAAAGAATAGTTATTTCATGAGAAGTATAACAATCAGAAATATATATTTCATGTGATGATGGATTCTGGAGAAATACTCTGTCATATTTGACATCTTTTAATTCTATTCTATTCTATTCTAAATAAGCCCCAAGTATAAAATTATTCATCCAAAAAGTTTTATGCAAATTTTGAGAATGTTATTGTTGATAATTTCTAATTTAATATTCGAAATAATATATTTTGATTTGGTTTATTGAATTTAAAGATTTTAACGTGATAGGCAATATGAATTTTCTATACACAAATTGTTGAAGATAAAGATGAAATTGTACCAAGTATTGATCGACTCATGATAGCGCTGTGTGGTGCATCACACCATATCAGCTCCAAATTTAGTTACAATAGCATTGCAACCTGCAGTTGTATTTCTAGCACAAGTTCCAGCTAATTACTCTACATCCTCATTTTATAAGCACTATAAAAGCAGATGTATACAGATATTTTGTGATTGACTTTTGCTGATATTCTATAAGAAATTACAAGCATTTCTAGCTTGTTTTCAAGGTATCAGAGTTGAGGCACAATGGCAAAAAAAGAAGAAAAATCAAGCTTCTGTTGGTCCCTGTGCGAGTATAAATAGGGTCAGAGGGGGTGATTAACCCTTTTTACGAAATTTATAGACTTTTGAAAAGTCTGTGTAGCGTGTTTGATTTACTCCGGAGTTAGTTGATCCGGATGATGTAAATGTGAAATGAAATGCCCAGAATATAAAGACTTGAAGTAAAAGAAAATCAAACACAGTAATTTTTATACTTGTTCGGCCCTTCCTACGTCCAGTCCTCGGAGTTTCCTCCTCCAAACTTAATCCACTAGTGTGATTTCTTTCACGGGAAGAAATCAAGCCTTTACAGTTGTCTCCAGAGATTTCTTCTCCTCCGGATGTAGGATATACCACCTAGCTAACCCCAAGCTTGGCTGAGTCCTTTGCGCGTTGTCGCTAGAAGATACCCTCTCTTCCGGATGTAGGATATACCACCAAACCATCGAGCTTGGCTAAGTCCTCTTCTTTAGCAGGTTATACCACTCAAACTCTACCAAGTTTAAGCTAAGTCCCGCTGGGATATACCACTTAAACTTTCCTAGTTTAAGCTAAGTCCTAATCTCAATACTCACCCAAGTGTGAGATTTTACAATTCTTGTTTTACAAAGGTTGGGTTTTTGAATTCTTCAAGTTTATAACATGACTTGAGAATTCTTACAAAAGATTTCAGTGTAAGTTTCTTGGAGGGATTTAATCTCTGATTGAATAACAGTTTTCTTCATGTATTGCTTTCTTGAATCAACCAACATCATCTCAACTTGTGAAGCTTCCCTTTTATAGGATTGGATAATAAATGTTGCCGTTGCTGGATCTTAAATCTTCACCGTTGATCATATATGAGTTGGTGCATCTAGAGCCGTTGATCTTCCCGTTGGACCCAATAAATGTCCTGTTTGAATTTGTTGGGATTAGTGCGACAAAGATGCCAGCTGGCATTTATTTGGCTTTTTGTGCTTTATAAAATTCCATGCGAAATTTATCCTTATTTGGGCTCCACACATTTTGCTATTAGTCTAGGTTAAAAAGATTGTTACTTTTTTCTCTTTCCGTTGCTGGCCTTTTTGTCCTTTACTGAAATCGTGCAAGCTGTAACTTTTTAATTCTCCAAGGCAGAAAGCAAATTTGACTTCAAACCAATTAGGAGGGAAAATTGATTTTAAACATTTTCCCATTTATCTTGCGAGTTATGTCTTCCGAATGTGTTCAGACAATAACTTAACCGGATGCTCTTCAATAGTGATCTCTTCTGGATGTTGTCCTTTTTGGGCTTAGAGTTTGTCTCCTTCCAAACTCTAAACAAATGTTTCTTTAGGGATTGTTTTCTTCTATCTTGAACCGGATGAGGTCTTCTTGGACTTGTGGTTTTTATTTTCTTTAAAACCTTGATCTGGATGCTTGTCTTGAGGTTTTTTCTAAGTCTTTCGGATGATTGATTTCCAACAATCTCCCCCATTTTGATGGAAACACAAACCTGAGTGCAAAAGCTTCTATATTTGGGAATATTATCTAAGAATGATTTTTTATACTTAGATGTTTACAAATTTTCTCCCCCATAATCTAGCATCATAACTCCCCCAAGATATTTGCATATGAGCTTCCAAGTTTTTCTAGTACAATTGATGGTTGTACTTAGAAGCCATTTTTTAATAATTTGTTTTCACTACATAACTTCTGCTGTTAACAATAGTTAACATCAATGAAGCACAAGATTACAAGTATACAAGTTGATAAGTGAAAATTATTACATAGCTAGCTATTACACATTTTCAAAAAATATATAGCTATTCTAAGCCAACAACTACTCTTTGTTGCTCTTTTCAGCTTCTCCCTCCTTTTCTTTCTCCCCCTTTTTGTTTGCATCATCTTGGGGGTCTATCACCATATACATTCGTTGATCCCACTTCCTTTGCCAAGCTTCGGATAAAATAGTATAATCTTCATTCCTTGCAAGTGGCTACTCAATTATCTTTTCTACAGTAATAGGAATGAGATGAACTAGCTTTATCAACTTTCAAAGCTGATCATAAGATTTCTTCAAGTTACGGTGGATGGAGAGGGCATGAATTCTATCTTCCTCTTCAAAGAAGGGAAACATTCCCCCAAGCAAAGTTAGCATGCATTGGATGCCATTGAATCTGGTGTCACCTATGTGCTGGATTAACTCTTGGAATAATGGAAGTAGTAGGCTCTTCAAAACTGAAGGTGATGAAGTGCTAGAAGTAGGAGGAGCAGTGACACTAAGATTGGGCATACCAGTATTGAGCAAGGTTATGGCATCTGTAGTGGTCTTTGTCCCATTGTGAATGCTCTCATTTAAGTGCCGAAGCTTTATTGTAAAGACATCCTACCAATTTTCCAGAGTTTTATTTATTGAATGAAGGCCTGTTTGGAAGTCTGCACCCAAATCTTATGTATTTACAGTCATAAGCTTTGGAAATTCATCATTTAGGAAGTTAGTCAAATGTTCCTTTAGTTTTTCTTGGGCATTTAAGATAGTGGTGATTCCGGAGGAGATTGGTTCTGTGCTTTGAGTGACAGCAGCAGGAATGGATTTTACAAACTCTTCAAATTTTTGGTCTAAGTATTCCCTGAGGTCAGTTTTCAACTCAGTTGAGGATGAAGTGACATGCCCCAAAATAGTTGCACAATTATTATCAACTCTAGTGGTAGCTTGAATGGCAAAGTGATTTGCCTTTGTGATTTCTGAAGTAAGCTTTTCCAGAAACGAAGTGATCTTAGATAAGGAGGTTTCATCAACTTGTTTAGCGGTAGGGAATATGCTCACGCACTCCTCAATACCATTTATCTTAGCCATAATCCCTTCCTGTTCAGTATTTAGCTCCGGAGAAATGGATTTGTTTTTTACAAGAGATTCCACTGCTATTAGATGTTGACAAATTTTCCTTAGAAGTGGTTTGAGGATATCATCATCCTTCTTTCCTTCTAAAGAATCTTCTTCTAAAAGTTTTAATGCCATCTGCACTTTTGCAGCTTCAGTGGAGGATGTAGATGGTTCTTTTGCCTTTATTTCCTCTTCATTACTGTGAGCATTGAATTTTAACGATCCTTCTCACAAAATGATGATGAGAACTAGATAATGCTATTCTTTATAGGTTTTATCCATCAGAGGTGTTCTTACTATAGTAGAGGTGAGTTTAGACAAGTTCGAAGACCTAGTTTGCCCTTAGGGACCCGTACGGGTCAAACCTGGGGGTACAGATCCACTGGTTGACCCGTATGGGTCAAAACCCCTCACCAGCATGGGCTAGATACTTACGGGTCCCAATTGTTGGTCCTTGTGAGGGTCTTTATAAGGCCAGAGGGGGGTGAATGACCCTTTTTTGTGAAATAATCAGACTTTAAAAAGTCTTAGTGTATCATGTTTGATTATGAATCGGATGAAGGATCCAGATGATGCAGTTATGATAATATAATGCAAATAATTAAAGTTAGTGAAATCAAACACAGAAGGTCAGTCCCTGGAGTTTCCTTCCTCCGAGCTTTTCCGTTAGTGGATTCCTTTCCAACTGGTAGGAATCAAGCCTTATAATTTATCTCCGGATGGTAACCCCTTCCGGATGTAGGATATACCATTAGAAGCACCAACTCCTAGCTGAGTCCTTTAGTCTTTAGTAGGATATACCACTTAGACTTCTACCCCGAATCTAAACTGAGTCCTATAGGGAGTTCCCACTCAAAGCACCAACTTTAAGTTGTATCCCAATCTCCCAAGTCACCCAAGTTGGAGATCCTTACACTCTTGTTTTCATAAAGGTTTTGGTTTTTAGATTTCCTTAAGTTTATAGTTCACTTAGGAATCCTTACAACAGATGTGGAATTAATTAATTCTTGGAGGGATTTGTAAACGGATTGAATGCTTGTTCTTTGTTACTTATTTTTATCAATCAAACAACCAACCTTCTCATTTGGTGAAGCTTCCCTTTTATAGGGTTCCATCATAAATGTAGCCATTGCGAGTTGTTGAACTTGTAATAAATCTTTACCCTTGATTAGGATATAGATGGCACTTTCGAAACCATTGATCAATCCGTTAGACTATAATTTGACCCATTTGAATTTTAGGGATTGGTGCTGAAAAGTTATCAGTGATCATTTTACTTGGCTTTTTGTGATGCACTAACTTTTACACCATTAGCTTTTTGGTGTGAGCTCCACGCGCCTCCTTATTGGTCTAGGTGAAAAGGGTTGTTGGCTTTTTCAGTCCGGTGTCAGTCCTTTTGTCCTTTCTCTGAAAAATGCAACCTATCATTTTGTCTTTGTCTTGGGGAAAGGATCTTCGACTTCATAGACCAAAAGGTGGAGGGAAAATTTATCTTTGAAACTTTTTCCATTGTCTTCAAGCAGGAGTCTTCCGAATGTCTTTAGACTCATATTCTCCGAATCTTCCTCATTCTCGAGATATGGCAATCAGCTCTTCCGGATGCCGTTCTTGAGGGATTAAAGCTTGTTTCCTTTCCAAGCTTTATTTTGATGATTCCATGTGCTTAGGCACTTGATATCAATAATGGATAACCTTGTAGCTGGATCTTTGTCCGGATGTTTCCATTTGGATTTGGGATTTACATAGTTTAAGTTTTTGTTTCTTTCAAACCTGATCCAGATAGTTTAGTTTAGTTTGTGGTCTGGATCATAGTTTCCCAGCAATCTCCCCCATTTGATGGAAACAAAAACTAAGCACAAGGGAATGGAGTATATATGTACTAAGCATGATTCTTGATACTTAGTCATTTACAGATTTTACTCCCCCATAATTCTAGCATCCTAACTCCCCTAAAATTTTTAAATTCTAGTTTCTAAGATTGTTTTAGTATAATTGCAGATTGTACTTTTAGAAGCAATATTTTGAGAATTAGATATATTCACTATATATACTTCTGCTGTTAACAATAGTTAACATCAATGAAGTTCAGATTACAAATTACAGAAATATAATAGTGAATCTAGCTATTACAAAATTTTCAAGTACAAAAGATAGCTAGTCTAATTGTGATTCCCTCCGGATGGTTCTCCCTCTTTCTCCTTTCCCTTATTGGTTCCATGTTCTTGGATACTCTTCTCCCCCTTTTTGTTTCCAGCTTGGGGGTCTATAACTATATAAGTCTTGTTATCCCAAGCTGTTTGCCATGCATTTAAATACATCGTGTAGTCAGCGGTGCCTTTGGACCTTTCCTCAATTATCTTGTCAAACATAGGAGGAGTGAGATAGAAGGGCCGGATGGTCTTCTTCAGATTGTCATAGGACTTCTTGATAGATGGATGGATGTGCAAGACAAACTCTTGATCCTTGGGACCATAGTAAGGAAAGAGGACCTTTAGAAGAGTTGTCATCCCTTTCTGACTGAAGAAGCCAAAATCCCCAATGGCTGGAACAAGGTTGTGAAATACTGGAAGGAGCTGGTTCGGAATGGTAGGGGAGGAAGAAGATCCAGATATAGAGAGATTATTGATTCCGATCTGAAGGAGGGTGATTTCTTTACTAAGTCCTTTTTGGATATTATGTAGGGATTCAGACTGGAGAGAGAGTTCTTTTGAGATGGATGCCTTCCAATCATTTGTTTGATTTTCTAATCTGGTTATATGGCTTTGCAGTTCATCACCCATATCATCCAAAATTTTCTCCTTGAATTTGGGAAGAATTTTCTCTATAAACTGCACCAGCATTTCTTGGATGACTTGCTGGTCTACTGGCAAATCTTTTATGGCTGGAGAGGGGTCTTTTTTAGCCATGAATTTTGACAAGTTTTCAAACTTGGAGTCCAGATAAGCCTTAATTTCTTCTATTTGCTCGGAGGAGGATGATGTGATATTGTCAAGCATAGGATCATGGTTATTTGAAGCCAATATATTGGTTTGATCAGCAGTCTGGTTGGCTATGGAACCATTCTCCTTAAGCGCATTTGGAATTGGAGTGATGTGGGAGAGAGAGGCTTCTGCAATTATTCCTAGAGTTGGGAAGTCCAGGACTTTGTCTTCTATATTTTTCACTGATAGTTTGATCTCGCCCAACTCCTTTTTGACATCCTTATCAGCAGCTTATCTTAGCAGTTCTTTTTTAACTCCTCTAAGATGTGTGCGTATGGTCTGGAGGCTCTGTTTAACATACCCTTCCTCATTTTCTTCTTGGGCAGCTTCTTTCAGAAGATGGAGTGCTGTTGAAACTTTTGGTTTAACTGTGTTATTTGTAGGCACTCTCATTGGGCTTACTTTAGGAGGAAATTCCCCTCGAGAGGAGCTGGAGGATTCATCTCCGGAGCTAGAGCTGCTTCTGGAGGGTTCATTATCTGTTTGCTTTTCATGATCCTCTAGATCTTGTCCTTCTTTCCTTTCTTCCAACCTATCCTCCAGACTTGCCTTGCCCATTGAGTCCACTCTAGGAGTGTTCTCATTGGATCTCAGATAATGTCCCTCCTCCGGAGTAAGATTATCTGGGTTAGACTCATTTTCCTTGGATACATTTAGGACATGTGTATCCAAGTTGTCCCTTATTTCAGCTATTGTGACATCACCATCAGTATCATCAGCATTAATATTAAGAGTAGCTGTGATAGGAAGTACCTCATTTAATGGAGATGGAATTTGGATGGTTGAGGCTTCCTTTTCTTCAATATTTCCAACCTCAACCCCCGGATGACTGGAACCATCCTCAGTCATCCCTACCAATGCCTTTTCAGGACTTTGATGCTCAATAAGTGCATTGGAATTGTCCTCAATGCCCTCTCCTAATGCCTTTACAGGACTTATTTCTATGGGATTTCCAGCTTTCGAACTTAGCAGGTTCTTCGGAAGAGGTTCTGTAAAGGGTGTGAAATTGAAGGATTCAGATTCTTAAATTTTAGAAAGCTTAACCATGGCATTTGATTGAGTCAATTAGAATTAGCTGAGCAGAAGATCCCTTAGGTCCCTCAATGGCTAGATTGTTCAGCTAGTAGTTTTCTGCCACGGAGGCCATCATTTCTTCATATTGAGGATCCTCTTGAAGGATGTCCTCATTTAATCCGGGCACATTCTTCCCTTTTGAGGCTTTTGCCCTAGCTAATTCTTCCACCACAACTCGTTTTGCTGCCTCTTCATCAATGATGATCGCAGTGGGCCTTTTAGCAGCTTTCTTTTGATGCTTTTGTGCTTTTGCTACTTCATCAAAATTGCACCCCTTCCGGGTGAACTGCTTCTTTGGTGCAGGCATTTCACCTTCTATCTCCTCTTCATCAGACCCGTTTCCCTCTTTTAGCAACTTTGATGCTTTCCTTTTCTAGTCCTTTTAATAACCCTTTCTTATTGCAGTAGTAGCTACTACAATGGTTTCCTGTGCCTCCGGATAACATACTGGTCTCTTCAACAGATTAGCTGTCTTAATTAGCCTTCCCCTTGGTTTTATCTTCTCTGGGAATTTTTGAGCAGCTGGAAGATGGTCTGGGTATCCTCATTCTCCACTTCATCTAAAACCACAACCATTTTCTTTTAGGCCTTGGTCCTAGGCTTTTTAGGAGCAGGGGCTATAGCATCCGGATTGACAGCTTTCCTTATTCTGTTCTTCTTCTCATCACGTTGCCTTATGGCCTTGGCTTCATCCCATGTTTTATTGAGCCTTAAGTTCAAAAAATTCTTCTAGAGGATAGCCTTTCCATTAACACCCTAGAATCCGGTGAGGTTGACTTTAAAGGCCTGGAGGATCCGAGTGATCAAAGCACCGTGTGAGTTCCTATGATGCTTTAAGAAGTGGATTATTAGGACTGGGAAATTCACTTCATTGCATTCCGCCTAGTGCTACAACACACAATGTTAGTATGTTGACACTGTGGTCAAAGATCCTTTCTGGATGAGGATTAGCTTGGCTAATACATGCTACAAGATCCGAGGTTCCTGAGGCCAGTAAGTGGAGAATTTATCCCGAAAATATCTCTCCAAAAGCCACATTTCTAGATCATACTTCACATTTGCTTCATCTCCATCCACCCTCATTTGCACTCTACTATTCTTCATATGAAGGTTATGTTCAAAGAAGTCCGAAGTTATGGTAATTTCTTTGCCTTAGACCTTCGTGCATAGAGCATCCAATTTCTTGTGAGCACGAAGGTTTTTATAGAATTCTCTTACCAACTTAGGATAAGTTGGACAATTGATCTGGAGAAACTCTTTGAGGTTTTAATCCTCAATTAACTTGGAATAGGGGTCTATTTCTAACATAAATCTATCCCCTAGATAGTCTATAGGTATGACATAGTTGCTTTCTTTGAGGGTATTGAGTGTGAAGTCTTTATCTTTAAGATTAAAGATTGTAAAGATGTTCGGGAGCTTTACAGGGCCTTTGCTAGCCATGATTGCGGCCATTTTTGTGAAAGGATTTAAAAGAACTAGGTTTTAGGTTTTGATTTTTGCAGAGTAACAGTAGAGTAGTTGCTCATGTGAGGAAGAAGAGTGAATTTAAGGGGTTTATATAGATTTTTCAAAGTGAGGGTATTTTGGTAATCCGAACACCAGTTATTTTGGCTGGATTGATGACATGGCAGTCAGATTTTTAGGAGAGAGGTAAATTTGGTTTAATCGGAGAATAGGAACAGTTTAATTTTAAAATGACTGTCGAATTTACCGTGCGTGTAACAGCCAATGAACTTTTAAAATTTAAAAAGTAACTGTTACCTTTATGAGCTTTTACTGCCATTTATCATTCTTGTCTGCTGACGTGGCATGCTTCTAGAATAGATTTCCCTCCAATGCTTCTTCTTTTCTAGATTGAGTTTTCAGCCTTGGATCTGGCTTAATTTTAAACTGTCTTTCGGATTGATCCTAGATTGGATTGGACATTCTAATTGACTCCCTCACCTTCCCAAATTGATCTTTACTTAAAGGCTTAGTAAAGATATCTGCTCTTTGCTCATTAGTTGGGATATATACAAATGCAACTTCCTTCTTCATCACATGATCCCTGATGAAATGATGTGTTTTGTTAAATGCTTCATCCGGCTATGGAGTACTGGATTCTTTGACAGATCAATAGTACTTTTGCTATCATATATAACATCCATACATCCGAATTGAACTCTATAATCTTTAAGTTATTGTTTGATCCATAGGAGTTGAGCTACACAACTTCCAGCTGCCATATATTCAGCTTCTGCGGTAGATAAAGCAATTGAAGTTTGCTTCTTGCTATACCAAGAGACTAAGCAATCTCTAAGGAAATGGCAGCCTCCGGATGTACTCTTTCTCTCAAGAGTGTCTCTGCCATAGTCTGCATCAGTAAACCCTTAGAGTATGAAGTCTCCATTACTCGGATACCATAACCCAACTTCAATGGTTCCTAGGAGGTATCTAAGGATTCTTTTTACTGCCTTAAGATGAGAATCCTTAGGATTGGCTTGATACCTTGCATAGTAGTAAATTGCATAGTGTATGTCAGGTCTGCTAGCTGTTAGGTATAGAAGTGAACCAATTATCCCTCTATAAAGGTTCTGATCAACATCTTCTCCTTCACAATCCTTGGATAGGACTGTATCTTATCCTATTAGAGTGGACATAGGCTTGCTCTTGTCCATTTCAAACTTTTTCAAGATTTCCTTGGTGTACTTTGATTGATTAATAAAAATCCCATCCGGACTTTCCTTGATTTGTAGACCAAGGAAGAAGTTAAGTTCTCCTATCATGGACATCTCGAATTCCTTTTACATTTGAGAGCTGAATTCTTTACACATCCTTTCATCGGTAGCTCCAAGTATGATATGATCCACATAAATTTGGACTAGAATGATGTCATTTTTCTTCTTTTTGATGAATAAGGTAGTGTCTGCTCTACCCTTGATATACCTGCTCTGCCTCTGATATAGCCCTTAGATATAAGGAGTGAGGTCAACCTTTCATACCAGGCCCTGGGTGCCCGCTTTAATCTATAGAGAGCCTTCTTCAACTTGTAGACATGATCTAGATGCTTTGGATCTTCAAATCCGGGTGGTTGCTTAACATAGACTTCTTCTTGGATGACACAATTCAGAAATGCAATTTTGACATCCATTTGGTATAATGTGAACCCCATGAATGATGCAAAAGCATATAGGATCCGGATTACTTCCAGCCTTGCTACAGGAGCAAAGGTTTCTTCAAAATCAATTCCTTCTTACTGGTTGTAGCCTTAGGCAACTAATCTTGCCTTATTTCTCACCACCACTCTGGATTCGTCAAGCTTGTTCCAGAATACCCACTTGGTGCCAATGATTGATTTTATTTTAGGAGGTGGTACTAGATCTCAGACATCATTTTTAGTGAATTGATCTAGCTCTTCCCGCATTGCCATCATCCAGCTATCATCTCCTTTTACATCCTGAAATTTCTTTGGCTCTATGAGAGAGACAAAGGCAGCATGACTCATCATTCTATTGGTCTGACCTCTGGTTTTTATTGGATTCTCTATGTGTCCAGATCTCCCTTTGTAGGCCTTCATGTTGAACTAGGACTTGCTCCACTTCAGCTTCAACCACTACTCCTTGGCCTTCATTAAAGTCAATCTCCTCTGGGTTGAGATTAACTTGTTGTACTTCTGGATTAAAGGATATTCCTTCATCTTCCTCTTTGTACTTCTTGATTTGAAATGAATCAGGAATTCCTATTTCCTTCTTTTCTCCAGATTTTTTAGCTTCTGGAACTGAATCTTATGAAGTGTAGCTTTTCTTTCCTGTAATGTTAGTGTCATTGAAATCTACATGTATTGACTCAACCACAGTTTGGGTTCATTTATTGAAGACTCTATAAGTCTTACTATATGTTGAGTAGCCAAGGAAAATTGCTTCATCAGATTTAGGATCAAATTTTCCTAGTTGCTCTCTGTCATTAAGGATGTAGCATTTACATCTGAATGCCTTAAAATACCCAATTTTGGGTTTTCTTCCTTCCAGATTTCATATGTGGTGTTTTCTATGGTCTTTCTAATGAGAGCTCTATTTAAAATATAACATGCTGTATTCACGACTTCTCCCCAGATGTATTATGGCAAACAATTTTCATTGAGGATTATTCTAGCCATCTCAACTATAGTCCTGTTCTTTCTGTCAATAACTCCATTCTATTAAGGAGTGTGAGGGGCAGAGAAGTTATGTTCAATGCCTTTGGAGTCACAAAAATAAGCAAAATGCTTATTTTTGAATTCTCCACCATTATCACTCCAGATGTGTGCATTGCTTATGCCCTGTCCTACTTCTATCTCGATGAATGTTTTGGAGAATTGGTCAAAGGCTTCATCCTTGCTTGCTAGCAAGAGAACTTGGGTATATTGAGAATAAACATCCACAATGACCATGGTGTATTCTCTTCTACCTAAACTCAATGGTTTGATTGGACCAAAGAGATCAATATGCAAGAGCTCAAGTACTCTTTTAGAAGGAATGTATGAGATGGAAGGGAAGCTTTTCTTATGTTGTTTACCTAATTGACATGTAGTGCATAGATGATCCTTATTAAAAGCAACCTTAGGCAAACCCACTACTAATTCCTTTTTGGCTTGTTTGGTCAGGAGGTTCATGCTGACATGTCCTAACCTCCGGTGCCATAGCCATGATTCTTTTTCTTTAGACACCAAGCAGATATTCTTTTTTTTTTTTTTTATCATTTTTAATGTTTATAGAATAGACATTATTTACTCTAGGTGCATGAAGAATGAGTTGGTTGGACTTACTATCATAGATTGAGTAGCCTCCGGAATCAAATGTGACTTTTCTTCCTTTATCACAGAGTTGGGCCACACTTAGCAAGTTGAATTTTAGTCCATCAACCAATGAGACATCTTCTATCATTAACTCGGATCCAATAGTTCCATGACTAATAATCTGTCCTGTTTGATTATCTCTAAAGCTTACTTTACCTCCCTTCTTTCGGGTCAATGTGATGTAGGCCTTCTCATCACCTATCATGTGCCTTGAGCATCCACTATCAATATACCAAGTGTGTTGATCTACTATGGATCTAAGGCATACCTCACTATTTGCTGTATCTGATTCTGATTCTTCAATTTGCACTATTTCTTGCTTGGAGACATTCCTTTCGGATTGCTCTGCTTCCGGATCAGTCAGAACCATGGATGTGCAATTGGCAGTCTCCTTTTCTTCTGTTGAAGATGAGCTACTACTTTCTTCACTGTTGCTCTAAATAGCTACCATTGCCTTCTTTTTGAGCTTCTTGGTTCTCTTAAGCTTAAGACATTTTGTTCTGAAATGACCTTTCTCTCCACAATCAAAACATGCAGCTTCTTTCTCTAGATCCTTCTTTTCTTCCGAATTTCTTCTAGGACTATCTCTTCTGGAAGCGCCTTCTCTTGGTTTTTAAGATTCATACTTTCTTGATTTCCTTTTATCTTTCTTTTGTAAGAATCGGTTAAGCCTTCTGGGTAGTAAAGCAAGTTGATCTTTGGTGCTCATTGATTCATTGATTTGCTCTTCTTCTCCTGATGAAGCTGATCCGATGGTTTCTGCCTTAAGTGTAATAGCTTTGTTCTTCTCCTTAAGCTTCTTTTCTTGTTGGCTATATCTCTCCAAGGAAAATTCTTGGGTTAGAAGATTACCAATGAGGTCATCATAACTGTAAAAGTTTAAGTCATGAGCTTCCTCAATGGCAGTCTTTTTGCTGTCCCATTCCGTGGTGAGACTTCAGAGCACTTTCTTGACCATTTCTACTTCTGGGATCTCCTTTCCTAGCCTTTTCATCTCATTCACTAGATTGGTGTATCTAGTGTTCATGCTGCTGATTGATTCTTTAGGCTCCATTTTGAAGGATTCAAACTTTTTCTGGAGTAGATCAAGCTTAGCTTCTCTTTCTTTAGTGGTTCCTTCATAGGTTACCTCTAACTTCTCCCAAATCTCTTTTGCAGTCTCGCATCAGGATATCCTGTTAAATTCAGCAGCATTAAGAGCACAATGAAGCATGTTAATAGCATTTGAGTTTTCACACAACTTTTTAAAGTCATTCTCATCCCACATACTTGATGGCTTTCGGGGTAGTCATGCCCTCTACTTCATAAGTAGGCTCATATAGACCATCTTTTATAACTGACCATGCTTGCATACTTTATGACTGAATGAAGTTTTTCATCCGATTTTCCCAGAACTTATAGTATTCACGGGTGAAGAGTGGAGGACGGGTAACAAACATACCCTCGGAAAGGAGTTGTGAGTTTTGGAAACTCATTTTGATATGTGAATCAAAATATATAGAGCTTTAGCTCAAGATTATTAGATCTTCATTTTAAGCACTTACTCTGATACCACTTGTTGGTCCGTGTGAGGGTCTTTATAAGGTCAGAGGGGGGTGAATGACCCTTTTTTCGCAAAATATAAAGACTTTAAAAAGTCTTAGTGTAGCGTGTTTGATTATGAATAGGATGATGGATCCGGATGATGCAGTTATGACAATATAATGCAAATAAGTAAAGTTAGAGAAATCAAACACAAAAGGTTTTTTCGGCCCCGCCGACTCCAGTACCCAGAGTTTCCTTCCTCTGAGCTTTTCCACTAGTGGATTCCTTTTTAACTAGTAGGAATCAGGCCTTACAATTTATCTTCGGATGGTAACCCCTTCCGGATGTAGGATATACCATTAGAAGCACCAACTCCTAGCTGAGTCCTTTAGTCTTTAGTAGGATATACCACTTAGACTTCTACTCCAAATCTAAGCTGAGGCCTACAGGGAGTTCCCACTCAAAGCACCAACTTTAAGTTGTATCCCAATCTCCCAAGTCACCCAAGTTAGAGATCCTTACACTCTTGTTTTCACAAAGATTTTGGTTTTTAGATTTCCTTAAGTTTATAGTTCACTTAGGAATCCTTACAATAGATGTGGAATTAATTAATTCTTGGAGGGATTTGTAAGCTGATTGAATGCTTGTTCTTTGTTACTTGTTTTTGTTAATCAAACAGCCAACCTTCTCATTTGGTAAAGCTTCCCTTTTATAGGCTTCCATCATAAATGTAGCCGTTGTGAGTTGTTGAACTTATAATAAATCTTCACCCTTGATCAGGTTATAGATGGAGCTTCTGAAAACGTTGATCAATTCGTTAGACTATAATTTGACCCATTTGAATTCTAGGGATTGATGGTGAAAAGTTGTCAGTGATCGTTTTACTTGGCTTTTTGTGATGCACTAAATTTTACACCATTAGCTTTTTGGTGTGAGATCCACGCGCCTCCTTCTTGGTCTAGGTGAAAAAGGTTGCTGGCTTTTTTAGTCTGGTGTCCATAATTTTGTCCTTTCTCTAAAAAATGCAAGCTGTCATTTTATCTTTGTCATGGGGAAAAGGATCTTTGACTTCATAGACCAAAAGGTGGAGGGAAAAGTTATCTTTGAAACTTTTCCCATTGTCTTCAAGCATGAGTCTTCCAGATGTCTTTAGACTCATATTCTCCGGATCTTCCTCATTCCAGAGATATGGCAATTAGCTCTTCCGAATGCTGTTGCTTTATTTTGATGATTCCATGTGCTTAGGTACTTGATATCATTAATGGACAACCTTATAGCTGGATCTTTGTCCGGATGTTTCCATTTGGATTTGGGATTTACATAGTTTAAGTTTTTGTTTCTTTTAAACCTGATCCAGATAGTTTAGTTTAGTTTGTGGTCCGAATCATAGTTTCCCAACACCATTGTACCCGTACAAGTGCTGTACTTGCCCAAATAGGCGGAATGGCATGTAACCCCTAACTTTTTCAGAGGAAATCAACCATGAATGCAATTTATTGCGTTCAGACTCAATTCCCCCTATAAATAGATGCTTTTTACCTCATTTTCAAAAGGGGCGAAGATAAAAATTAGATCAAATAATTCATTTAAAATTCCAATAATTTTTATAGGTATAGTAAGGGTATAATTGAGGTATAGAAGGTATAAAATAGGGAGAAAACCCATTCCTTGAGGTTTTGTCCACATTTTATTCATTTCTAGCTTCATTTATTTGTATTTGGCGAGATTTTATCAACACAAATACTTGCCTAAACAGTCCTAATATCATCATTTCATCATCTACTTTGGTTAGACTCTCTCTTGGCATAGGGATCGTTTCAAAGTGGATTCAAGACGTAAAGGTACGCTCCTGAGTTTGAAAGAGACTCACATCTTATTAGTTTCATTGTTCATTTCTACTTTTTTGTATTTCTTCTTGGTCTTAGACCAAACTAAAGTTCTATCCAGGACCAGACAGGACCCATACGTGTCCTCACTAGTAGCCGTATGGGTTCCACCCACCGGTACTGGCTCCCAGGTAGAACCCAATGTTCCCTTTTTCACCTTTAAATTCAATCTAACATCACCATTTTCCATGAAATCATTTTCACTAATAATCCGATAAATCAACCCACGAAAAGCTAAAATGTTTTTTCATAACAAAATGTGTTAAAGACCCGTTACTTCTTTCGGATCCTAAAAGCCGCTTGGGCACTATTGATAGCAAAACCGCCACGCTAACATAATAACATTTTTCCTAACAAAATGCTGACTCATGATGTGCTGTAATGGTGCTAATCCTTGTGGATGCAGGCGAATTTATTTATTTATGTTTTATAACTTAGAACAAATGTATATGTTCCCTTGCAATTCCCCCTTTTCCCCCCGGTTGTAATTTTATCCCCTATTTATTACTTGTGCTTTATTATAAACTATTGAACGCATGAATTGCGTGTGAAAGAGCATAGAAAAATAGGATTTCTATAATAAATCCCCAAATAATGAAAAGAAAATTATTTTACACGGCGAATGTAATTTTGAATTAACTAAATGAGAAATAAGTGACTCATCTGATATCCAAATCTCTGATCCAAAAGGTATGAGTCTGCCACCCAATGATAACCGTACCAAAACTCTTTCTCAAGTGTACAACTTGGGTGGCAACTCTATCATTTGTATCAAGATTTAGGACTCAATTCTTTTATTCATTAAAATTGGTTAAAATGCGCAAACTTGAACTAAATCGTTCTATCACGCCTAAATCAACCAACCCCTAGTGGACCTACCGTAAGGCACCAAGAGAGATCCATATATCTTCGACCATGACCCATCATAACTACTATCAGTTTTATACTCTGATCTGAAACCACTTCCTGACTCATTTCCAGATTTCTCAGATCTAAATGACTCTTTAACCTTATTTTCCTTCTTTTCCTCCTCATTCTCTTCAGCCTCCCTTACCTCCGGATCCTTCTCTCCCTCTTTTCGGGCATCCTTGGTAGTATTATTTTCATTTCCCCCCCTCCCCATTTCCTTCTTGACACCCCTGGATCCTTCGAAATGACTACGCCAGTTGAGGTAGCCAATGTGGCATCCTCATTGGAAACCAGATCAGTTACCTCCTCTGATGTCTTTGACACCAGGCTAGGCTCATCTACCTTGGATAAAGTTTGAGGTTCACTTGCATCCAAGTTGCCTTGGTTTACCCCAATTCAGTTTCAATAGCGATATCAGCATTTAAATCAACATTTACCTCTGCATTAAGCTGTTCTAAGTTATCTGCTTCCACAACTGGTGCCTTTGCAAGACTTTTAATTTCTGCTACTTTAACATTTACAACTTTTGGGTTTAGAAGGGATTCTAGAAGAGTTTGAGTGCATGCTTGGAAGTTTAGACCTCTTAATTCCTCATCACTATATTCTTCTCTGAGGTGCTGCAGATCTAGGCGAGACATAAAGATTGGTGAAGTGAGAGCTACCGAAGGGACTACTTGGGTAGATGCTCTGGATGAACCTTTGGGTCCTCCAATGGTGAGGACAGGGTTGTTGATTTTCTAATTTTTTGCTATAGTAGCCATCATGTCGTCATACTCTGAATCCTTTGGTCATAAGGTCTTGGCATTTATCTCTACATTTTTGCCTTTATCTCTCTTGGCCTCAACCATTACTTGTGCTTTAAAAGGCTTATGAGTAGGCTCTTGAATTATTATCCTAGCAGCAGGTTTCTTTGGAGTAGTTTTGGCTCTTTTAGATCTGATTGCTTGAGTGAAGGTTGGTCCCTTCTTAATCAGCTTCTTCTTTTGGACAGGCTCATCCTCTTCAGTAGCACTGCTGGATTCATTTTCACTTTATCCTTCCATAATCTCTTCAAGAGTTTGAGATGCCCCTCTTTTTCTCCCTTCCCTAACTGCAGCAGCTGGTACTATAATTTTCTTAGTTACTTTCAAGTCATCCATATTCTTCCCCTTCTTGGCCGCAGCCTTAACGAGCCTTCTCCTGGACTTCATAAGATTTTTAGTTAGGACTTGTGTAAGTGTCAATGAGTCTTCATCAACCTCTACTTCTTCCTCTTCTTCTATCGGATCCAACACAGTCTTCTTCTTGGCTCTAAGCTTGATGGTCCTCGCCCTTTTGACCACCAGAGATTTCTCACTAGTTCCTCTAGCCTTTCTCACCCTGCTTTTCTCCTTCTTTTCCCTCTTCTACTTTAGGGACTTTTCTTCATCCCACTTCTCGTTACGGGTGAGTTTTAGGAAATTATTCTCCAGTATGGCTTTTCCTTCATCAGACTCTACTTGAGTCAAATTCACTCCATTTTTTAAGAGGATTTTTGTGATTAGGGCTCCATAGGAGTATTTGTGTTGCTTGAAGAAGTGGATGAGTAGGACAGGCATATTGAGTTCTCTGCTTTCCACCCAATGCTAGAGTATGCAATGTTGGAGAGTAAAGACAGTGTTAAAAGAGCCCTTCTAAATCAGTACAAGCTTCCCAAGGATAAATTAGAGCAAACTGGGAGTTTTTAGCCAATGGGTGGAGCATTTATCTCTAAAATATCTCGCTGGAAGCCATATTTTTGGGTCATACTTGATAGACTGCTCATCCCCATCATTCCTTAACATTACTCTATTATTTATCATATTGAAATGAATAAGAAGAACTTAGGCGTGATTGTGATGACTTTCCCTTACACCTTGGTCCGGAGTGCATCAAAGTAGAAGTGAATCATGAGGTTCTCATAAAATTCCTTCACAAGAATAGAGTAAGTAGGTTTTTCATCTAGAGGAAGACCTCTAGATGTCCTTTAGAAGTTGGGAGTAGGGTTTAGTGTTAAACAGGAACTGATTACCCAAATGATCATATGGGATGATGGTGTCTGAGTTTTTGAGTTTAATCGGAATGAAATCCTTATCTTTAAGGTTTGCTTCCAGAAAAACATTCTTGGAAGGATGGGTTATTTGATATTTGGTGTTGGCAATTTGAGAGTTTTTGAGAAAAGAGTTTAAAGGTTTTAGGGTTCTAGGGAAATTTCTACAGAATAATAGTAGATGATTACTTGCGTGAAGAGGACAAGAGAATTTGGGGGTTTTTTTTATAGAGTTTTGAAGGTGAGGGTAGTTTGGTAATTTGGATGCAGTTAAATTTTACTAGATCGATGAGGTGGCAGTTAACTTTTAGGATAGAGGTTAATGGCGTGTAAAATGGAGATTAGGAACGGTTTATTGCATTTGTAACTATTGTAAGTTAGCATGCATGGGTTATCCAATAAATGTTTGAAATTCAAAAACGTGTACAGTTATTTTTTGCGCTTTTATTGCTATTTTTCATTTCTTGTCTACTGAGCTGGCAATGTTTCCTTCTGGATCCAGAATTAATTCACTTCTCTTTTCTCCTTAATTCCTTGACTCTTAGAGAGTTAAATAACTGCATATTTGTCTTCCGGAACCTTCTTTAAATTGGATTGGATATTCCAATTGCCTCCCTAAGTTTGTTGAAACGATCTTTACTTAGTAGTTTAGTAAATATATCAGCCCTTCATTTGTTGGAATGTAAACAAGGATTACATCCTTCTTCGTCATATGATCCCTGATGAAATGATGTCTTATGTTGACATGATTCATCCTGCTATGTAGCACTGGATTTTTGGACACATCAATTGCACTCTTGCTGTCACACATCACATCAACACATCCTACTTGAACTCCATAATCTTCTAACTATTGTTTGATCCATAGGAGTTAAGCAATACAGCTTTCGGTAGCCATATACTCTGCTTTAGTGGTTGATAGTGCCACTGATGTTTTCTTCTTGCTATACCAAGATACTAGGCAATCTCCAAGAAAGTGGCAGCCTCTAGTTGTGCTTTTTCTCTCAAGCATATCTCTGCCATAATTTGTTGGGAACTGACAGTCACTTTGAACATGCATAACAGGCACAACGGAAATTCAAAATTATGTCCCTTATCCCTAGGAGCTCCTATTAGTTGCATATAAATTAATTAAAGCCTTAATTAAATTACTTCTCTACTTAGATTAGCATGCATAGGCTAGGCGTACCATAATTCTGAATTATATCCTAGCATAAATATATTTTATATTAGACATGTTATAACTCTAAGTTATAGTGTAAGTATAAAATAAACTAAGCATGCAAAATAACCTAAGCATAATAATTATTAAGTCTTAAAACGCTTAAAAAAGGGTTTTAATAATTAAAAGAGAATTAGAAGACTTACCAGTTGAAGCGTGCTTTAGCAGAACCTTCTTACACAAGCCTCCAAGTATAGGATAGCCTCTATGAGTATCCACACGAACCCCACCAACTGAAACCTCCTAATGAGGAAGAACTAGAAAGTTTTGTGTAGCTGCTAGACCACGCTGAAATCCACCCGAAAATAAAAAGTTATTTGCTCTTGAGTTGACTTGAGAGATATCGCATTGGAATCTAAAATCAAGACTCGAATGAGCTTGTGGTGAATTTGAGAAAGGGGAATGAGAGCTCCACGAATTTAATGTGGGATTAAATGCGAGATTAAATGAGGGATTAAATACGGATTAAATGCGAATTTAATATGAGATTGGATTTAATCGTCCTTCCTTTTAATTTAATTTATTTTATGACCCTAATAAAAGTAGTTATCGGTCAAAATAAATTCTTAACTTAACCATAAAATGATTTAATCATTTTAATTAACACTGTAATTTATTAATGACCCTAATAAAGTTAGTTATTGGTCAAAATAAATTCCTGGCTTAACCATAAAATGATCTAATCATTTTAATCAACATTTAATTTATTTATGACCCTAATAAAATTAAATACTGGTCAAAATAAATTTCTGGCTTGACCATAAAATGATCTAATCATTTTAATCTACACTTTAATTTATTTATGACCCTAATAAATTAGTTACTTGTCAAAATAAATTCCTAGCTTAACCATAAAATGATCTAATCATTTTAATCAACACTTTAAATTATTTATGACTCTAATAAAATTAGTTACTGGTCAATATATAAAATCTCTATTCTAACCAGGTAATAGTTGAACCATCCCTTTAATATTTTCGTAATAGATCAAGTCTATTACTTCTATGCTCATTCCTATGAAAGTCCAATGTGTGTCAACTTATAGGATCCCAAAGTATTGAGCTGTTAAGGTTTGACCAATCCTTGTTCTATTAGAAGTATTGGCTCGAGGTTATAGACCGTGAATAGAACTCGATTGCCTTAAGCGACTGTAGTACGCCTCTAGCAAGGGTTCACCATCCCCCATTACTCGAAACTTCATTTGTACTTATGACTTAATCCTGGTTAATGCAATAGTTGCCCAATCAATGAAATCCTTCCATTCTTTAATCTTAGTACCATCTGGTTTGTTGGGTTTGATTAAAGTGTTAAACCACCAATAGCGAGGTCGCTCCAAGCTATCCTAGTTATTTGCTTGTTACCAAAGTATATTATTTTTTACCATAATGTGTTTGACTAGAAACTATTTCTATCAATCACATACTCTGATAAGAGGTTTATAGTAATCATCACTTCAATAAGAGGCCATGTAAAAACTCCTTAATATATCTGGAGCGATGGACTCTTTCCGATTACATAGCTTACGAACGTGTTGTAATCACTATACCCATAATCACCCATGGCACCCTAAATTAATGAGTGAATAGGTATGACCCAAAGTATAGCAATAGTATCATATAAGGTAACTAATATCTCAAGTATGAGGATATTCACAAAGCTACTGCACGAAGATAAACACTAACACATGATATATATACCAAGTGTTTATCTTACTACGGTCTCCAATATATCTTCTAAATATATCCATATGTCAAGCCCAAGGCACCGTCTTCAATCTTAGGAGGTTAATTGCTTGGACCTGTTCTAAGAGAGTTGACCACATGCTAGTCTTACTGGTCTACCAATATCCTTTCTTGATGAAACTATGACTAGGGATAGTTTAGACATGAAGTAGGTCTCACTACACATAGTCCCACTATAATACCTCTCACTTCATGATATGTATTATATCAAGGACCTTTGTACAAAGATATCAATGAATATATTTTAACCAGTCACAATATATATGAACACATCAATATAAACAGAAGATTAAAGGCCTTTATTAATTAAAAAAATTGTTTATACCAATACATAATTAAGATATATCGCCCTAATTGCCTTAAGGGCACACATCATATCTAACAAACTCCCACTTGCACTAAGGCCAATTAGCCATATGTCTTACTCCATATGCTTTCACATGCTAGTCATGTTTGACTTGCGTCAATGGCTTTGTAAGACCATCTACAAGGTTCTGATCAGTGGAGACATATTATAATCTTATTATCTTAGCATTAACGATCTCCCTGATTAAATGACACTTTCTAAGTACATCCCTATTTTTCTAGTGAGACCGTGGTTCCTCCACCTAAGCTATAGCACCATTGTTATCTTAATACAAAGTAATTGGATCAACAATCTCAAGCACCACATCAACATAACCAATAAATCGTTTTAACCAGATAGCTTCTTTCACTGCTTCACTGGCAGCAATGTACTCAAACTCCATGGTTGAATCAGCAATAGTTTCCTGCTAGGAACTTTTCCAGCATACTGCCCCTCCATTAAACACATATATAAAACCTAACTGAGACTTAAAGTCATCCTTATCAAATTAAAAACTTGCATCAGTGTAACGTCTAATTGTAAGGTCACCATCTCCATATATTAAGAACTCATCTTTAGTCCTTCTCAAGTACTTAAGAATTTCCTTGACGGCCATCAAGTGCTTTTCACCTGGATCCGATTGATATCTACTCATAAAGCTCAAGGTTTGAGAGACATCTGGCCTAGTACATATCATAACATACATGATGGATCCTATCACGGATGTATAGGGTATATCTTTCATGCGCATTCTTTCCTGAGATGTCTTCAGACACTCAGCCTTAGATAGGTTTATTCCCTTTGTCATCGAGAGAAAACCTTTCTTCAAATGCTCAAGCCTAAGCCTATTCAGTACCTTGTCTATATATGTACTTTGATAAAGAACTAATAGCCTCTTGGATCTATCTCTGTAGATCTTTATACCTAGTATAAATGCTGCTTCTCCAAGGTCTTTCATGGAGAACTTTCTTGATAAGCATATTTTAATACTTTGAAGAAGAGAGATGTCATTTCCTATTAGTAGAATGTCATCAACATATAATACTAAGAAAACGACTACACTCCCACAGATTGCCTGATCAAGCCTAATATTCCAACTCCTAGATGCTTGCTTAAGTCCATAAATGGACCCTTGCAATTTGCATACCTTTGAGCCATTCTGAGATGTAAAACCCTCAGGTTGTGTCATATACACATCCCGGTCCAAATCCCCATTCAGGAATGTTGTTTTAACATCCATCTGCCAAATCTCATAATCATCATGAGTAGAAATAGTGAGGAGTATTCTGATAGATTTAAGCATGGCTAGTGGTGAGAAAGTTTCATCATAGTCAATACCTTCACGTTGACTATAACCTTTCGCAACCAACCTTGCTTTATAGGTAATTACATTACTATCCATGTTAGTTGTGAGGTATCAATGACGTGTGGGTCTCCCTTGGCGCCTGTGTGAGAGGCGGGGCCCACTGGGGGTTGGTTGGATTTAGGCGTGATAAAACCTTTTTAGTTCAAGTTTGCACAGTTAGCTAATTTTAATGAATAAAAGAATCGAGACCCGAATTTTGATACAAATGATAGAGTCGCCACCCAAGTTGTCTACTTGGGAAAGAGTTTTGGTACGGTTCCCATTGGGCGGGAGACTCATACATATTGGATCAGAGATTCGGGTATTTAATGAGTCACTTATTTCTCATTTAGTTGATTCAAAATTACATTCACCATGTAAAACCATTTTTGTTTTCATCATTTGGGGAATTATCATATAAATCCTATTTTTCTACACTCTTTCACACTCGTTACATGCTTTTACGGATTACAATGAAGCACAAGCAATAAATGGGGAATAAAAATTACAACCAAGGGAAAATAGAGGAATTGCAAGAGAGCTTATACATTTATTCTAAGTTATAAAATATAATAAAAATAAATTCCCCTGCAACTACAAAGATTAGCACAATTCATTGCATGTCATAAGTTAGCATTTCATTAGGAAAAAAGTGATTATGTTAGCGTGACAATTTTACGATCGATAGTGCCTGGACGGCTTCTAGGATTAGATAGAAATAACTAATCTTTAACGTATTTTCTTATGAAAACACATTTTGACTTTTGTGGGTTAATTTACCAGATTATTAGTGAAAATGATCGTATGGCAAATGGTGAGTTGGATTAATTTTTAACTAAATTAAAATGAATTCTGGGTTTTGCCTGGGGGCTGGTACCCGTACGAGTGGGTGGAACTCGTACGGATACCAGGGAGGACCGGTATGGATATGGGGGATCCGTATGGGTCCTGTCTAGTCCTAGGCAGAAATTTAGTTCGAAATAGGCAGATTAATGGAGGAGAAATGAAATAAAAATGGGATTTCCTTTCGTATGAGTATGGCACACCAATTTAATATCCCTAAGGACATATAGTGCCAATAAGGCTCATATGGGTTAGGATCAGATCCAAAGCAGAAAATAAAAAGAGCAGCTATAATAGAGGAGACAGAGAATAACAATAAACTAACTGAGATGTGAGTCTCTTTGAAACTCAGAAACGTTACCTTTATGGAGTGAATCCACTTTGAGGCAATCCCTTTACTATTGAGAGAGTCTAGCCAAAGTAGATGAAATAGGACTATATAGGCGAGTGTTTGTGTGGACAAAATCTCCCCTACATCCTAATAAACGAAGCTAGGATTGAATAAAATGTGGACAAAACCTCAAAAGATGGGTTTTCTCCCTATTTTAT
The DNA here is from genome assembly GCA_947683365.1 of Euphorbia pulcherrima. Classification (NCBI taxonomy): domain Eukaryota; kingdom Viridiplantae; phylum Streptophyta; class Magnoliopsida; order Malpighiales; family Euphorbiaceae; genus Euphorbia; species Euphorbia pulcherrima. Next base: position 30,385,334 of record CANTUS010000008.1, read on the forward strand.
ACCCTCTATACCTCAACTATAACCTTTCTATCCCTATAAAAACTGCTAGAATTTATGTATAGTATACTTCTATGTTGTATTTTTTAGTTGTGTGTTTAAAATGTGAGAAAAATGGGCTTATTTATAGAGGAAAGGAGGTTTGAATGCAATAAATCACGTTCATAACCTACCTTTTTCCAAAATAGGAAAGGATTCCCTTCCAAAAGAGCATGTTCAGTCACTAAGAGGATTCGTATAGGTCCCCCCCAAGCGTATGCAAGGAATGACCGTACGGGTCTGCCAGTGGATCCGTACAACTAGGAAGCACCTGTATGGGTCCCTAAGGGCAGACTAGGTCTCCAAACCTTGGCCAAACTCAACTCTGTAGTAGTAGGAACACCTTTGATGGATAACACCTACAAGAGAATACATCATATAGCTCTCATCATCGTTTCGTGAGAAGGATTGATAAAATCCAGTGCTCACAGACTGCCCCTCATGGGATCACTATAGATATGGATTTGTATGATATCACAATGTGAGTGAGGGTTTAGAAATCATACCTAAGGTGATGATATGGGTGAATTCCTTTCTTACGGCGAACTTCTTTCTTGGGTGCCCCTTATTTGAGATGGATGACTTTCCTTTGCCAATGCGTATCCCTTTCTTGAGGCGGATCACTTTTGTTTATCGATGCGTATCCCTTTCTTGATGCGGATGACTTTACTTTGCCGATACATAACCCTTTCCTGAGGTGGATGACTTTCCTTTGCTAATATGTATCCCTTTCTTGAGGTGCATTACTTTCTTTTACCGATGCATATCCCTTTCCTTAGGCGGATGACTTTCCTTGGCCGATGAATATCCCTTTCTTGAGGTGGATGACTTTCCTTGCCAATGCATATCCCTTTCTTAAGGCGAATGACTTTCCTTTTATGGTTCTTATCCTTAATGACTTTACTGGGGATGGTGTGTGTATCCCTTTCTTAAGAAGGATCAACTTTCCTAGCTGATGTATCCCTTTTCTAAGGTGGATGACACTCTTGCTAGGGAATTTGAATATCCGGAAAAGAGACAACAATCAAACACAGAGTTAGTCATTGTCTAAGCAGATACATCTTTATTCTTAGTTGACTTTTGTGAAAACAAAAATATTTTTTCCCCTTCAATTAAGAATAAAGATTTATGGATAGGGGTTAGCCCCCGAAATAAACTAAAAACTAAGTGTGAGAGATGTCGGATTTGGCCTGATTGCTTTAGGGATGGAATGCCTCTAGGTTTAGTGCCCCTAGGGCATTTGATGATGGGGGGTGCCCTTGACTGATCCCACTACTGGGGAATTAGGGGATGCCCCTGGATTGGCTGATTCCATTATTGGGAGATAGGGGGATGCCCTTGGATTTGTGGGGAGATGCCCTTGGTCGATTCCACTGCTGGGGAGTAAAGTAATATCCTTTGGTAAAACCTCTTCTACTAGGGAAGTCTTTCCTGGTAAGATTTATTTGCTGGGGGAGAATTCCTGTGCTAGGATGGACCTTTACACAAAAATCATCCTCATTAGTGAGCAACTCAAAAATGGCTTATCTTGATTCTTGATTGACTTTTTTGAAAACAAAAATATTTTTGCCCCTTCAATCAAGGATCAAGGTGAACTAGGGGGCTTTCCCCGAATATAACTGAAACATAGGGTTGAGGAGAAGTGGGGTTGGCCCCAAACTCAGACTGGATGAACTTCTGGTGCTTTCTGAAATAGTGGTTCAAAAATTGCCCTTGGATAGCAAGAGTAGCCCCGTACAGGTGGGCGAGGACCCGTACGGGTCCCCGTCGCGGGTTTCAAAAGGCCGTTTAGACTCCTCACATCCCGCCTTATATAAAATCTTCCCATTTTGCATTTTTTGGTGATTTTCTTCCTAGAATAGATCAAAATGTATAAAAAGATCCCAAAGACTAGCCTTTTCTCCATTAGACTCGAGGATTTGCCCTTGATGGTCGATTCGGGGCCTCGAGAATGCCCAATTTCTATCGGATATGCCTTTCGCAAAGGGGACTTATTTCTGGGGCTCACTTCAATCTCTGAAGTGCCCCTAATCCCCTCTCCTGATACTCATACTTTCAAAGTTTCGGTAATTTTGCTTGATTCTCCATTTTCCATTTTTGAACTCTTTGAGAATATCTCGAATTTTGGCATAAATTAGGGTGTTTTAGACCTTAGAATATAGACTGATTCATGTAACTTTAGTCCAGGATGCTTTTAGGATAGTTCTGGATGAGCTTTCATTGTATTTGGGTGATTTTGGATTTTTAGGGAAGTCTTTGCGATGTTACTATTTATAGGGGACCCGTACTGGTGAGGGGGGACCCGTACGAGTCCCATTTTTGGTACAAGAGCTGCTTATAGACCCGTACGGGTGGGGCAGACATGTACGGGTCCTGTCCTCGGGGATAGAATGCTGAGTTTTCTAATTTCTTCAACTCTTTTCTAATTTCTGACTTGTCTGCTCTATCTTTACCCTATTAAGATATAATTTTGTCTTTGCAGTTTCAGTATAAGACCATGGGAGCCCTGAGCTTCTACAGGAAGTGGTACGAGGAGATCTATATCAAGGGACACTGAGTTGCTGGCCCATATTATTCTTTCAGCTTTAGCGACATTATCGGGGCTATCCCTCAAGCTCCAAAGACGCTGGCCCCGAGTGCCATTTCAACCTTGGTAGAGAGGTGGTCGGAGATGACCCATACTTTCCATCTTTTGATTGGGAAGGTCACTATTACTTTCTCAGATGTGTGTACCACGACGAGATTGGAATGGAGTAGCGATATCATCCATTTTGATGTTTATGTCGACAGGTGGCATTCCCAGCCTGAGGTAAAGGCCTATATTGCAAGATTACTTAGGCTTCTTCCAAGGGGGATGAACAAGGACAAGTACGGGGACCTGCATACTTACTAGATCGGGTAGCCGAGTCCTGTTACAGTGGATAGGAGAGATCAGTATGCCCAGTCTTTTTTACTGGCATTTCTTACTACCGTCTTCTTTCCAGTCTATTAGAGCAACCTCAACTATGGTTTTCTCTCTGTTGTAGAGGATCTTACTGATGTGCCAGATAAGAACTGGTGTCAGGCGATTCTAGCACAATTATATTATGTACTGGATGGGGTGAGCAGTCCGAGCTCAAGATCTACCACTTGATTTTACTGGTAAATCCCGGGCTTATCTTTTATGCTTTAACCTTTCATTCAAATTGTGTTACGACTAATCCTTATTTTTTCTTGTAGATTTCAGCCTTTGAGCACCGATTTATCCTTAGGTTGGGTTTACCCTTGCAGGTCGAGACACTACACATCATTTCCAGGTGGATGGGGCTTTGGCAGGGTCAGCCCTTGACCACAGCGTAGTACAGTGAGTTCCTTCGCTAGCTGCCCTCAGATCGGGTAAACTTATTCCCTACTAAACCTACATTTTACATTTCACCAAACCATTAGTAGAAACTGTATTTATGAGGTTGTGATACTTATAGTGCATTTTTTATACAGGTTATCAGAGACCCATAGGAGATATTGGATATACATAGGGCTATTGAGACGATGTCGGCCAGTATGGATGACCACTGCTTCATCCTGGAGTCACCATTCTCCTTCTAGTGGTATTTTGGTAGGCGGGTCTAAGGGTGGAGGACCAGTGGTATGGTAGAGAGAATACTGACCTGAGGGCTCGCATGCTGGGTTCTGGCTGCATCTGATGCTGGGTACTGACCAGAGGTTATACCTATTGGGTGAGGGGGCTCGCATACTATCTGTAGAGGGCTCCTACATAGAGTTTCTCAATTCCTCGCTTCTTTCTCCTTGCGAGAGGATTCACCATGAGGATGTCCCTCTTGAGTTCCACTGGAGCAATAGTGAGGATGATGATGATGATGAAGTTTATAAGGGTGCACTGATGGGTGACCGTTGGCGTCCATCCATAGTTTGGGGCACTGAGCGCTTGGCTAGGTCTGCTACCCCTTCTTCTCAGGTATGCTTCTAACTTAACCCTTATGAATACTTAGCTATTTCTTGAAATTGATTGTGATCCTGAGTATGATCCTTTATTGCTACAACCTTTCGCTTCCATACGAAAGAGGCTTGTCGCTATTGCTGCTGTTGCCCCTAAGCCATTGGTGAAGCTATCTCGCGCTTTTGGGTCTGTGAGAGAGGGAGTCCTCCGAACAGAGCTAGATACTTTCTTTTAAATCCTCGATCATTTAGGGAAAGCTATCAAGGAGCTCGAGGAGTTGGTCCAGCCCATCGGTTTCACTTCTTCTAGTTCTACCTATGTAAGGAATTGTCTGCTTTAACCTTTATCCATTATAGTGATTGCTTGGAATGTCCTATCCTTATATGACCTTTTTCTTTTAGATGACCATTTCTGAGGCTAAGAGGATTGCCAAGGGCTACTTCTCCATGCAAGATCTGCTACTGGCCCAGGATGCGCTGGCTTCGGTAAGTTTTACCTGCAAAATTTAGCAAACTATGCATGATGCATGCTATGTCATTCATGTATGTGTACTAATATTATGATTCAATTACAGACTCTGATGTCCATGGAGGCAGCAAGTCAGCTTAGGACTTGGATGCTTCTGAGGAGAGAGCCAGATTCTTGGAGGAGTAGCTACAGGCAACCACTACTGAGGCTGACTAGGCTAGGGCTAAGACAACTCAGGTGAGGGCTCAGATGGAGATGCTAAGGGGCCAGCTAGCGAGGTTGACTGAGGATACACAAATGCCGGATCCATCTAATTTTGAGTCTAAGGATGATCTTTCTACATGCCGTATGACTGAGATCAGCATGCTCAGGGAGCTGATGCTGCTAGGGCTGCTGCAGGGACATTAGAGACTAGGGCCCTCCTGTCAGCAGCTAGTACCGATGAGGCCGAGGATCATATGATGATAGATGTGGATTATCTGCTGGCGAATACACAGGATCTAGCTCCAGAGGGTCGCTAGGGATAGGATTCCCAAGCAGTTTAGGATATGATGCACTTTTATCGCTTTCTGAATTATTAATACTTTTGGGCCCTGCGTGGCTTGTTTTGGATGTAAACTTGGATTTGTACTTTTGACATTCAACTTTTATGCGAGCTGATTTTTCTTTTTCTGAACTGATATCATTGAGTACTGCTACTTTGCGAACCCATGTTACTTCTATCCAGTGATTTCGTAGTGAGGGGACTAAATGACGTTCTAACTTTTGCATAGGCCATTCAATGTGAGATGACCTATCGAACTTTTATTTTTATTTCTTTTTGTTCTAATTTTTGCCTGAACTTTCCTTGATGACTCAGTCCAACGGACTTTTCCTTTTAGCTTTTACTATTGCCCAAACCGCCCTTTTGGGTTTTCAATCTAGCAAGCTTTTTCTTTACTTTTTTGCCTTAATTTTTACCGAGACCGCCCTTTCGGGTTTTCAATCCAGCAGGCTTTTTCTTTATTTTTTTCTTTGCCTTAATTTTTGCTGAGAGCGCCCTTTTGGGTTTTCAACCCTGCAGGCTTTTTCTTTCTTTTCTTTTTTTTGTCTTAACTTTTGCCTGGACCGCCCTTTCAGGTTTTCAATCCAGCAGACCGTCTTAATTTTTTCCTGAATTGTCCTTAACGGCTCAATTTAGCCGACTTTTTCTAAAATTTGCATATGCTTGATTTCTTTTCAGACTTTTATCTCCGTTGGATTACATGTATAATGAAAGGAATAACAATGATGCATAATATGTAGAGAAAAGTTGATGTTCACACACCAGCAATTATTTCACCTAAAGACATACATGCATTCATAAGACCAAGATTCTTAGCAAAATCATAACATGTTTATTGATGAGATCAATTTGAGTACATAGGCAATGGTAACAATTTCCAATGGTTAAGCCCTACTGCCTATTGGTCTTTTACAGATTTTCTAGAAAGCAACTGTCATTTTTCTCTCGATGCCCTAACTTTTACCTAAGCCGCCCTTTTCGGGTTTTCAGCTTAGCGGGCTTTATTTGCGTTGGAGTGCCTTAATTTTTGCCTGACCATTTTGCGGAATACCTAACAGTGGGCTGGACCCTAATTTTTTCCTGAGCAGTAGAGGACCACTCATGGGATGATTTATTCTTTATTTCTTTTATTCTTTATGCTGCTTTTTTATGATTTAATTCTTTTGACCTAGACATGATAATGCTTCAGCCTATCTTGATTTACTAGATTCATGAACTCATTTCCATCCACATCCATAAGCTTGATTCCTCCTTGGCCAAGGACTTTCTTAACTACGAATGCTTCCTCCCAATTAGGCCTAAACTTACCCCTAGCGTCTGTGTTGAACTGGCATAGCTATTTGAGAACTAGATCACCCGCTTTGAGAGGTCGTTTGGGGTATCTGACTCTATTATTGTAAGCTCGAGCCATGCGCTATTAGTAAATCTGTAGGTGGTCAAGTGTTTTGAGCTGCTTTTCATCTATTGCGTTTAATTGCTCATATCTAGCTCTTTCCCATTCTGACTCTTTTAACTGAGCTTCGAGTGCCACTCTTAGAGATCTTACTTTGGTTTCAACAGGTAACACAACTTCCATTCTATATCCCAAGGAAAAGGGTGTCTGATCAGTGGGAGTTCTTATACAGGTTCTATACCCCTAAATCTCAAAAGGAAGTTTGTCAGCCTAATCCCTGTAGGTAGCTACTATCTTTAACAAGATCTTTTTGTTGGCATTAATGATCAGCTTCCCTTTAGAGCTTCTAAAGGACTTTGGGCATCTTTTATGACCCAAGATGTTCTTTCTATTTTTCGTAACCAGAGCCAGGCTGCTGTTGATGTTCTCATTGGTGTTCTTTCTTGACGATGCGTACCCTTGTACCCTTTTCCCCCTTCGTGAAGAAAGATGGACCAAGATTTGCTGTTATCATATTTGCTAAGCACTTGTATTCAAAGTCAACTTCATTAATAAATATGATGATATTTTTAAGAATGTTGTTATTATTAGTGCATGGTGTCATTAGAATGGAATACTCGAGTGAGATGCATCAATTTTATCATGACATGCTTTAAAAAGTACTAATGTTACAACTTATCTATGATATGCCTCATAAGCGGCATTGTTTACATCAAAAATATTTGCAACATTAAAAATTACATCATTTGAATCATCCTCCACAGGCGGATGGCCTTGTTGATCAACTTTGGCCATACTGACAGCTGAACTGGTAGCTTCGGTGTGCAGGTTTGCATGCGTTTCTTTAGCCACTGCTCCTGCTAAGTTTTTAACAACCTTGCTGGTGGGATTTACCTTCTCACTTCCCTTCCAATTCTTCCTCATAAGTACTACTAGTGCCTTGGTGATGGACTCGATTGCTTCATTCATTTCATCTTCTTCAGCATTCCTACATACTTCCACAGAAACTGAGGTTTTAATCATGCATCCCTTCTTGAAATCATACACATTGTTCAAGATCTCAAAACCATGGACCTTTCTGCTCTTCACCTTAACAAGTTCTTCCTCACCCATGAATATCTTTTGCTTGACCTCAGTACCTATCATGAGGCAGGACTGGGCAATACCTTTATGCCGTGAATCCACTTTTAAGTGATACCTTTGCTGTCGAGAGATTCTAGCCAAAGTAGATGAAATAGTACTATTTAGGCAAGTGTTTGTGTAAACAGAACCTCCTCTAAATCCTAATAAATGATAAAACCTCAAAAGATGGGTTTTCTCCCTATTTTATACCCCCTATACCTTAACTATAACCTTTCTATCCCTATAGAAACTGCTAGAATTTGTGTATAGTATACTTCTATGTTGTATTTTTTATTTGTGTATAAAATGTGAGGAAAAGGGGCCTATTTATAGGGAAAAGGAGGTCTAAATGCAATAAATTACGTTCATGACCTACCTTTTCCCAAAATAGGAAAGGATTCCCTTCCAAAAGAGCCTGTTTAGGCAACAAGAGGACCTGTATGGGTGGGACCCCACCTCAAGCGTATGGAAGGAATGACCCGTATGGGTCTGCCAGTGGATTCGTACCATCAGGCAGCAACGCTACGGGTCCCTAAGGGCAGACTAGGTCTCCAAACCTTGGGCAAACTCAACTTTGCAGTTGTAGGAACACCTCTGATGAATGACACCTGCAAGAGAATGCATCATATAGCTCTTATCATCGTTTCATAAGAAGGATTGTTAAAATCTAGTGCTCACATCAGTCTTCTTCTTGAAGACCCATTTGCACTCGATAGGTCTAACCTCTTCCAATGCATCGACCAATTTCCAAACTTGGTTTTAATACATGGAATCCATTTCCGATTTCGTGGCTTCAATCCATTTATCAAAATCTGAGCTTTTCATTGCTTCATCAAAGGTTCTTGGTTCATCATCCTCCATGAGATATAGTTTCCTATCATCCATGATGATAAAACCATATCTTTCAACACCTTTATAAACACGACGTAATCTTTGCAATGATTGTGTTTCAATAGGTTATTCTTGGATCACACCTTCTTGTGTATCTAAAACAGGGTCAATCAACTGATTGTCTGTTTCTTCCTCTTAAACCTCCAGTTCAATACTGCTCCCACTGACTTTTGCAAGTAAGTATTCCTTTTCCAAAAAGTGAGCACTCCAATACAGAAATACCTTCTATATTTTGGATTGGTAAAATAAATATCCAATACTTTCCTTTGGATATCCAATGAACATACACTTGTCAGACATAGCATCCGCTTATCTGATGCTATCCTCTTTACCATAGCAAGACAACCCCATACTCTTAGGTAACTCAGAGATGGTCTTTTATTCATCATCTTTTGTAAGGTGTAAAGTTAATTGATTTAGAGGGCACTCTATTTAATATATAAACTGTGCTTTCCGGTGCATATCTCCAAAAGGATTTACTGAGATCTGCTTAGCTCATCGTAGACCAAACCATATCTAATAAGGTCTAACTCCTCCTTTCAAACACTCCATTGTATTGGGGTGAATAAGGAGAAGTCCACTGGGGAACTATCCCATTTTCTTTTAGATAATCCTGAAACTCTTGACTTAAGTATTCACCACCATGATCAGATCAAAGAGTCTTAATACTTTTCTCAAGTAGTTCCTCTACTTCATTTCTGAATATCTTGAACTTTTCAAAACTTTCAGACTTGTCCTTTATTAATTACAGATAACCGTATTATGAATAATCATCGATAAAGGTTCTAAAGTAGGAGTATCTTTCAAGTGCCTGAACACTCATTAAACCACATATATCTGTATGTATAAGCTCCAATGTACTTGTGGCTCATTCACCCTTACATTTAAAGGGTAACTTCATCATTTTTCCTTTCAAACAAGGTTCGCAATCGCCATATGACTCAACATTGAGCCCAAGTCTCCATGCTTATGCAACTTGATTAAGCGATCTTTGTTTATATGGCCTAAAAGATAATTCCATAAGTAGAAAGATTTCTCATTATCTAAATTTTTCTCTTAGTAATGTTTATATTTGACAATATGTTTTGTAATTATGAAATATCATTTGTCATATTCTAATAAAATATCTTTCATAACTTTGATAACAACTTTTATGAAATTGGAATAAAATTCCATCTGCTATAAAGCAAGAAACAATATTTTATAATGATAATTGAGCTATGAGACTTCAGCCATTTTGATCTCAATATTAAACATCTTGAAGTGGAAGCTTCAGGCCTCCTCTTCTCATGCTATGAGACTTTAGCCATTTTGATCTTATTTCCAATATCCCATATTAAAATGAAGATCTTGTTTCCAATATTTCATGTTGAAAACAATCATTTTATCTCCTAGACAAAATTCTCAGTATTCCTTTTACTTTGCTTTTCACTCTGCTCTATCCTGCTTCAAAACTAGACACTATGTGTCCGTTTACTTCTTTGAGATATAAACCATTTAAATTTCTGACTAATTGGTCCAACCAATTTCTATCAAAATATTTTGGTTCAAATTTTTCACCATGGAAAATCCTTTCTTTGAGATGTAAAGACATAGATTTTAAAGTCTATGATTTCATGATGCCCTTGTAGCTAAGGTAACATGGATCTTAACATCTGATGTGATGTTTATCCTTGTCTCCTGTCAGCTACTTACATAAGGTAATAGGGATGTTAACAATCTCCAAGGTATTGTATCCTAGTTTCCTTCAAGCATTACCAACATTCTTATATAAAGTAGAAGTGGCTGCGTCTTGTTGTTTAGTGTTGGGCTCATACAGTGTATAGGCTAAGCCTTGTGCTTTGAGAAAGATCCTCACATTTCTAAACAAACCCTTGAAGCTAGAGCCAATCAAAATTATTCATCAACGCGAATGTTGTATTTAAATAAAGATTTCAACCAAGATATAAGAAAAGAAAATTTGTTCGGACTTTACTATATAGTACATGTATTTAATATAAGGACTTTTAATTAAATGCTTTTATCCTACCATTTTCAAAATTTACAATAGCCCATTTTATTGAATTCGGGATTAGCCTAGCTAAAATTTCCAAGTAGGTAGCATCTATAACTAGTCTAATATGACCCCCAATTTTATGAGTCAAGCTATATTTGTAAGTTATAGTTCCATTTGCATCGTATGCAATTGCTAATTTATTCACGTTCCCTAATTCCTAGGGACATGTGCTCTTATATTAGCATCTCCTTGAACGTGTCTTAGTCCTGCGGCTAGCCTCCAATTTTATGGTAGACTACCCATTCCTATTAAGGCAGACCCTATCTCAATTTTTATAACCGGTGGATGTAGAAGAAATGAACGCTTTGCGCAACACTTTATAGCCAAAAAATATCGTATCATAAATCTAAGTAAGGAAGACTTGTAACTTGCCTTAATATATTTACTTTGGGATTTTATTGGTGTTAAACGTCTCACCCAATCTAGAATTTATTAGATGGACATACTTATAATAATAATTTATATTAATTCGTGGAATTTTAGAATTAATTTATATGGTCTAACCTTAGGTGGGTTCAAGCTCTTTATTATAATTATTCTATCAACCTAGATTATATGCAAAATAATTAACATTTTTATTTGTTATATTTATATTGCATTTCCTTTAAGCTTTTATTCAATAATTTAATACTTACTGTATTATAGAAACATATATAAGAACCATCTATATACTAGAAATAAATTAGCCCATATTTAATCCCCTCTTTGTTAAGTCAAGCTGCACCAATATATATTCCCAAGTAGGAGAGGAGTAGACACCTTGTCCAATCCTTGCCAGAACATATACGGGCACAAGGTTGAAAAAACATGGATTCTATTGGACTAATAAATTTTATTCTTTTAATTCATGTAAATTTAAATCATCTATAATCCATGTAATTTATATAATTTATTGAGTCTTTGATAAGTTTAAGTAAGTTGAGCAGGCTTATTCAAAATTATCTATATCCATTTTCTAACCTTTGAAATAAAAGTCTAAGTTCATCTATTGTTCCAAACAATTTAACAAACTTTAAATTATTTCATATAAAAAATAAAATTCAGTTTACTTTTAACTTAATTATGCACTAAATAGGTAGGCTTTGATACCACCGTTTGGAACTGACAGTCACTTTGAATATGCATAACAGGCACGATGGAAATTCAAAATTATGTCCCTTGTCCCTAGGAGCTCCTATTGGTCGAATATAAATTAATTAAAGTCTTAACTAAATCAATTCTCTACTTAGATTAGCATGTATAGGCTACGCGTACCATAATTCAGAATTATATCCTAGCATAAATATATTTTATATTAAACATGTTATAACTCTAAGTTATAGTGTAAGTATAAAATAAACTAAGCATGCTAAATAACCTAAGCATAATAATTATTAAGTCTTAAAACGGTTAAAGAAAAGGACTTAATAAATAAAAGAGAAATAGAAGATTACCAGTTGAAGCGTGCTTTAGCAGAACCTTCTTACACAAGCCTCCAAGTATATTATAGCTTTTATGAGTATCCACACGAACCCCACCAACCGAAACCTCCCAATGAGGAAGAACCGCAAAGTTTTGAGTAGCTGCTAAACCACTCCAAAACCCACCCAAAAATAAAAAGTATTTGTTCTTGAGTTGACTCGAGAGATATTGCACTGGATTCTCAAATCAAGACTCGAATCAGCTTGTGGTGCATTTAAGGAAGGGGAATGGGAGCTCTTTATATAGGGGGAGCAAAGGCTCCCCGGATTTAATGCGGGATTAAATGTGGATTAAATGTGAATCTAATACGAGATTAAATTTAATCCTCCTTTCTTTTAATTTATTTTATGACTCTAATAAAATTAGTTATGGGTCTAAATAATTCTTGGCTTAACCATAAAATGATTTAATCATTTTAATCAACACTTTAATTTATTTATGACCCTAATAAAATTAGTCACTGGTCAAAAAAATTTCTAGCTTAACCATAAAATGATCTAATCATTTTAATCAACACTTTAATTTATTTATGACCCTAATAAAATTAGTTACTGGTCAAAATAAATTTCTGGCTTAGCCATAAAAAGATCTAATCATTTTAATCAACACTTTAATTTCACCAATTAGGTGTACCTCAATTGGGACACCACTCAATGTTAGTAGTGGGAGGTCCTAGGTTCAATACTTAGCCTCTTTAACAATTCTTCAAAAAAACACTTTAATTTATTTATGACCCTAATAAAACTAGTTACTGGTCAAAATAAATTCCTGGCATAACCATAAAATGATCTAATCATTTTAATCAATACTTTAATTTATTTATGATCCTAATAAAATTAGTTACTAGTCAATAAATAAAATCTATGGTCTAACCAGGTAATAGTTCAACCATTCCTTTAATATTTTCGTAATAGATCACGTCTATTAATTCTTTACTCCATTCGATGAAAGTCCAATGTGTGTGACCTTATAGGATCCTCAAGTATTGAGCTTTAAAGGTTTGACCAATCCTTATTCTATTGGAACTATTGGCTTGAGGTTCTAGACCGTGAATAGAACTCGATTACCTTAAGCGACTGTAGTATGCCTTTGGCAAGGGTCCACCATCCCCTATTACTCGGAACATTATTTGTTCTTATGACTTAATCCTGGTTAATGCAACAGTTGCCTAATGCAATGAACTCCTTCCATTCTTTAACCTTAGTACCATCTGGTTTGTTGGGTTTGATTAAAGTGTTAACCCACCAATAGCGAGGTTGCTCAAAGCTATCCCTGTTATTTGCTTGTTACCGAAGTATATTACTTTTTACCATTATGTGTTTGACTAGAAACTATTTCTATCAATCACATACTCAAATAAGAGTTTTAGAGTAATCATCACTTCAACAAGCAGCCAGGTAAAAACTCCTTAATATATCCGGAGCGATGAATTCTTTCTGACTATATAGGTTACCAACTTGCTATCATCACTATACTCGTAACCACCTGTGGCACCCGAAATTAAGGAGTGAATAGGTATGACCCAAAGTATAGCAATAGTACCACACAAGGTAACTAATATCTCAAGTATGAGGATATTCGCAAAGCTACTGCATGAAGATAAACACTAACACAGTGATATATATACCAAGTGGTTATTTTACTGCGGTCTCCAATATATTTTCCAGATATATCCATGTGTCAAACTCAAGGCACCACCTTCTATCTTAGGAGGTTAACTGCTTGGACCCTTTCCAAGAGAGTTGACCACATGCTAGTGTTACTGCTCCATCAATATCCTTTCTTGATGAAACAATGACTAGGGATAGTTTAGACATAATCATAATTGCTCATGAACCAGGTCTCACTACACATAGTCCCACTATAATATCTCTCCCTCATGCTATGTGTTATGTCAAGGACCTTTGTCCAAAGATATCAATGAATATATTTTAACCAGTCACAATATATATATATATATATATGAACACATCGATATAAACAAAAGATTAAGTGCATTTATTAATTAAACAAATCGTTCGTACCAATACATAATTAAGATATATCACCCTAATTACCTTAAGGGCATACATCATATCTAATATAATCAGCATCATTGAACCCTTGCAAAGTGAAATTTCAATTATTAGGATACCATAATCTAACTTTTGTTTTTCCTTGCAAGTATCTTAACACCATCTTGACTGCTTTAAGATGTGATTCCTTCTAATTTTCTTGATATATTGCACAATAGCACACAACAAAGTGTATGTCTGGTCTACTTGCATTTAGATATAAGAGTGAACCAATCATTCCTCTATACAACTTCTGGTCTACTTCTTCTCTGTCACAATCCTTGGAAAGGACTGTATCTTATCCCATAGGAGTGGATATGGGCTTGCTCTTATCCATATCATACTTCTTTAGAATCTCCTTGGTAAACTTGGATTGGTAGACAAAGATCCCATCAGGACTCTGCTTGATTTGATGGCTAAGGAAGAAATTGAGTTCTCTATCATTGACATTTCAAATTCCTTCTTAATCTGATTGTTCAATTCTTTACATATCTTTTCATCAGTAGCTTCAAAGATGATGTCATCAATATAGATTTGAACAAGAATGACATTACCCTTCTTCTTCTTGATGAAGAGTGTTGTATCTGCTTTTCCCCGGATGTATCCCTTGGATATGAGAAATGAGGCGAGCCTCTCATACCAAGCTCTTGGTGCTTGCTTCAATCCATAGAGGGATTTCTTTAGCTTGTAGACATGCTTTGGATGCTTTGAGTCTTCAAACCCTTGTGGTTGCTTAACATAGACTTCTTCTTGAATAACTCCGATTAGGAGGGCACTTTTGACATCCATTTGGAATAGGGTAAAACCCATATAAGATGCAAAAGAGCATAAGATCCTAATTGCTTCCAACCTTGCTACTGGAGCAAGGGTTTCTTTAAAGTCTATGCCTTCTTGTTAATTGCACCCCTGGGCAACCAACCTTGCTTTATTTCTCACTACCACTCTGGATTTATCTACCTTGTTTTGGAACACCCATTTTGTTCCAATGATTGACTTTCCCTCAAGAGGTGGTACTAGATCCTAGACATCATTCCTTGTGAATTGATCTAGCTCTTCTTGCATAGCCATCATCCAACTTTCATCTCCTTCTACATCTTGGAACTTCTTTGGTTTAATGAGTGACATAAATGCAGTATGGCTCATCATTCTGTTGAGTTTTCCTCCAGTTCTAACTAGATTTTAGACGTTATCTAAAATGGCTTCTACAGGATGATTCCTTTGAGTTCTGGTTTCCCTTTGAAGATCCTCATGCTTTTGTGGAGCTAGTTCTACAATTGCTTCTTCTGCTTCATTTCCTCCTTGTTCATCATTGAAATAAATTCCAACATCATGGGGATTGTCTAGTTATTGATCCAAACTAGAGTTGATTTAATCA
The DNA here is from genome assembly GCA_947683365.1 of Euphorbia pulcherrima. Classification (NCBI taxonomy): domain Eukaryota; kingdom Viridiplantae; phylum Streptophyta; class Magnoliopsida; order Malpighiales; family Euphorbiaceae; genus Euphorbia; species Euphorbia pulcherrima. Next base: position 30,400,671 of record CANTUS010000008.1, read on the forward strand.
TCCTCTACCTTGTACTTCTTTACTTGAAAAGGATCTTGAACCTTTACTGATTCTGCTTCATCCAGAATTGTGTCATCCGGATCTTGACTTTTCTTTCTTGCATGGTTAGTCTCATCGAAATCTACATGTATTGACTCTACCATAGTTTGAGATCTTTTGTTATATACTTTGTAAGCTTTGCTATATGTTGAGTAGCCAAGGAAAATTGCTTCATCAGACTTAGGATCAAATTTTTCTAGTTGCTCTTTATCATTTAGGATGTAGCATTTACATCTAGATGCTTTAAAGTACCCAATTTTGGGTTTTTTTCCCTTCCAGATTTTATATGGGGTTTTATCCATGCTTTTTCCAATGAGAGCTCTATTTAAAATATAACATGCAGTGTTTAGGCCTCTCCCCAGAAATACTTAGGCAATCTTTTCTCATTTAGCATTATTCGAGCCATTCCAACTATGGTTCTATTTTTCCTTTCTAATACCCCATTTTGTTGAGGTGTATGCGGAGCAGAGTAGTTGTGCTCAAGGCCTTTAGATTCACTAAATTCTGTAAAATGCTTATTTTTCAATTCTCCTCCATTATCACTTCGTATGCGTGCAATGCTTATTCCTTGTTCTAATTCTATTCTAATGAATATTCTAGTGAAATTTTCAATGGCTTCATTCTTGCTGGCTAGCAAATCAACCTAGGTATAGCGAGAATAATCATCCACTATAACCATAGTGTGTTCTCTTCTACCTAAACGCATTGGCTTGATTGGTCCAAAGAGATCAATGTGCAAGAGCTCAAGAACTCTTTTAGAAGGTATATAGGAGATGGAAGGAAAACTTTTGTTTACCTAGTTGACATGCAGTATATATATGATCCTTATCAAAAGCAACCTTAGGCAAACCCACAACTAGTTCCTTTTTGGCTAATTTGGATACGAGGTTCATGCTAACTTGTCTCGACCTCTGGTGCTATAGCCATGATTCTTCTTCTTTAGACACCAAGCATATATTCTTTTTCTCATTTTTAATGTTGACAGTATAAACATTATTTACTCTAGGTGCATAAAGAACAAGTATATTGAACTTACTATCAATGATTGAGCAGCCTCTAAAGTTAAAGATTATTTTGTCACAAAGCTGAGCAACACTAAGTAGGTTGAACTTTAGTCCATCAACTAGAGAGATATATTCTATCTTTAATTCAGATCCAATGGTTCCTTGACCAATGATCTGTCCCTTTTGATTATCTCCAAAGCTTACTTTCCCCCCTTCTTCTGGGTTAGTGTGATGAATGCTCTTTCATCACTTGTCATATTCTTTGAACATCCACTGTCAATGTACCAGGTTTGTTGATCTACTTCAGGCATACCTATAAACAAGTCAAGTAGGTTTAGGTACCCGATCAGATTTGGGTCCTCTCGAGTTAGTAACCATTTCTGGCCATGGATTGACATCATAATAACCATTTTTAAATCTGTACATTTTAGTTATATGGTTATTTCTACCATAAAACGTGCATCTAGAGATAGGTTTGCTTTGTCCGAGCTTCTCCTCAATCTTTTGGAGATCTTTCTTCCCATAATCTCTGGAATATCCTGCTTTAGATAGATCCAGATCTGATTGTCTAGATTGTATCTTGTAATTGACTGAAGGAGCTATTTTCACTCTATTATTCGTTCTTTGCTTGAGTGGTTGTTCATCATAGATCACTATAGCTTTCCCTTTTTGAGCAGCTGTATATCTCTTTCCTTGAGGCCTTCCCTTTTAAGGAGCCACATACTTCTGTGCTTGGGGCTATTTGATTACCTTCTTTGGTTTTGAAGGTTCTGGATTTCTTCTGGGAGTTTGTCTTGGATTCCTTCCAGCAGCTTCCTTCAATAAGGCTATTTACCTATCTACCCCGAACACATTAGCATTGAGTATTTGGACTTGATTTCACTAGAAGTTTTATTTAACTACATCAATGTGTTTTGTTCCCTTGATGAGGTTGATATCTTGAGCCATTGCCTCAACATCCTTAGTTAGCTCCATTGCTTATCTTTGAAGAAGTTTGATAGCTTTGGAGTTCTTTCTTACATTATTGATCACAATCCCAACATCACTAGCAAGACCAATGTTAGAAATAGAATTAGAATGAGAGTTTACCTCTATATTGGTGACTCAGATTCAAATTCTTCAGTTTGCTCAGTGATTTATTGAGTTGTTCCTATTCCGAAGTGTTTTACTTCCGAACCGGTTAGAGCCATGAATGCACAGTTGGTAGTCTCTTCCTCTTCTTCTATGGAGGATGAGCTGCTGCTTTCATCACTATTTCTCCAAGTGGCCACCATTGCCTTCTTATATCTCCTCTCCTTTTTAAGCTTAGGACATTGTGCTTTCATATGTCCTTTCCCTCCATATTCGAAGCAAGCAATCTCCTTCTCTTGATCTTTCTTTTCTTCCAAAGCTTTTTTATACTTATCCTTTTTGGGGCAGCTTCCTTTCTTTCTTCTAGAGTCAAACCTTCTGGAGCTTCCCCTTGACTTCCTTTCTTCCTTTTTCAGGAATCTATTGAATTGTCTGGCTAGCATGGCCATTTCTTCTTTGTTGTAATGAGATTTCCTTGAATGCTTTTCTGCTCTAGAGGAAGCTGATCCGGAGGAATCTACTTTAAGAGTTCGTTCTTCTTCTCTTCCGGCTTGTTTTCTTACTGGCTATATCTTTCCAGAGATAGCTCTTGAGTTAGTAGATTACCAATGAGCTCATAATAACTATAGAATTTCTAGTCATGAACTTCCTCAATAACAGTCTTCTTGTTGGCCCATTCTTCGGTGAGACTCTGGAGTATCTTTTTCACCATATCTTCTTCTGTGACCTCCTTTTCCAGCCTTTTCATTTCATTCACTAGATTTGTGCATCTAATGTTCATGCTACTGATTGACTCTTTAGGCTCCATCTTGAAGTTTTCTAGTTTTTACTAGAGAAGGACAATCTTAGCTTCCCAGACCTTGTTGGTTCCTTTATAGCTTACCTCAAGTTTTTGCTACATTTCTTGAGCCATTTCGCAGCCTGAAATCCTGTTGAATTTTTTTGCACTCTAAGCACAATGAAGTATATTAATAACGTTTGCATTTTTAAGCAACTTTTTATAATCATTTTCATCCCATTGATTTGATGGTTTTCTGGTGGTAACACCATCAACCTCAATGGTTAGAATATAAGGGCCACCCATGCTTGCATGCTTTGAGCCTGAATGAAGTTCTTGATCCGATTTTTTCATAATGTGTAGTGTTCACTGATGAATAGTGAAGGATGGGTAATAGACATACCCTTCGGGAGAAGCTGTGAGTTATTATAACTCATTTTGCTTTTTGGACCTTTAGCTCGAGATTGTTAGATCTTTAGGCATGAGCACTTGCTTTGATTCCACTTCTTGGACCCTGTGTGAATATATATAGGGCTAGAGGGGGTAAATGGTCTTTTTTATAGAATTTATGGACTTTTAAAAAGTCTATGTAGCGTGTTTGATTTACTCCGGAGTTGGTGGATCTGGATGATGCAAATGTGAAATGAAATGCACAAAATATAAAGACTTAAAGTAAAATAAAATCAAACATAGTAATTTTTATATTGATCTGTCCCTACATACATCTAGTCCTTGGAGTTTCCTCCTTCAAGCTTAATCACTAGTGTCATTTCTTTCACGTGAAGAAATCAAGCCTTTACAGTTGCCTCCGAAGATTTCTTCTCCTCTAGATGTAGAATATTACACCTAGCTAACTCCAAGCTTGGCTGAGTCCTTTGTGCATTCTCTCCAAAAGATACCCTCTCTTCTGGATGTAGGATATACCACTAAACACCAAGCTTGGCTAAGTCCTCTTCTTTAGTAGGATATACCACTCAAACTCTACCCAAGTTTAAGCTAAGTCCCACAGGAATATACCACTTAAAGTTTCCTAGTTTAAGCTAAGTCCCAATCTTAAAACTCACCCAAATATGAGATTTTACAATTCTTGTTTTTCAAAGGTTGGGTTTTTGAATTCTTCAAGTTTCTAACTTGACTTGAGAATTCTCACAATAGATTTAAGTGTAAGGTTCTTGGAGGGATTTAATCTCTGACTGAATAGCAGTTTTCTTAGTGTATTGCTTTCTTGAATCAACCAACATCTTCTCAACTTGTGAAGCTTCCCTTTTATAGTCTTGGATAATAAATGTAGCCGTTGCTGGATTTTGAATCTTCACCGTTGGTTAGATATGAGTTGGTGCATCCAGAGCCGTTGATCTTTCCGTTAGGCCTAATAAATGTCCCATTTGAATTTGTTAGGATTGGTGAGGCAAAGATGCCAAATGAAGTTTATTTGGCTTTTGTGCTTTGTGAAATTTGTCCTTGTTTGGGCTCCATGCGCCTTGCTATTGGTCTAGGTTAAAAAGGTTGTTACCTTTTTCTCTTTCCGTTGTCAGCTTTTTTGTCCTTTGCTAAAACTGTGCAAGCCGTCACTTTTCCGTTCTCCAAGGCAAAAAGCAACTTTGACTTCAGACCAATTAGGAGGGAAATTGATTTTAAACATTTTCCCATTTATCTTAAGAGTTATGTCTTCCGGATACCTTCAGACAATAACTTAACAGGATGCTCTTCAATAGTGATCTCTTCCAGATGCTGTCCTTTTTGGGCTCAGATTTTATTTCCATCCAAACTCTAACCGGATGCTTCTTTAGGGATTATTTTCTTCTATCTTGAACCGGATGAGGTCTTCTTGGGCTTGTGGTTTTTGTTTTCTTCAAAACCTTGATCTGGATGCTTGACTTGAGGTTTTTGCTAAGTCTTTCGGATGATTGATTTCCAATAGCTTCTACTTCAAACAATGGTGATCCATTTCAAATGGAGGTTGATAGATCACTTTATGAAGATGATTCTGATTTGAAAGAAAGAAACTGAAACCAAGAGAATCCATGTTTAGTAATCACTTCTCTATCCTTAATTGAAAGTAGCAATTATCTAGCCTAGAAAAACTCTTTGGTTAGAGCTTTGACTATAAAAGGAAAATTGAAGTATGTGACTAAAGGCGACGAAGAAGAAGAGTTGGATGAGGAACCTGATGAATATAGAAAGTGGAAGAAGAATGATTGTCTTCTATCATCTTGGATCTTTAATATTGTATTCGAAGAGCTAGTTGAGGGATTTACCTATGTTGCAACATCAAGGGAGCTGTAGAAATCATTAGAACACATATTCTTGAAGGAAATGGACCTATGTTATACAAGATCAAACGAGATATTAACATGTTTGAGCAAGGAGTGCTCATAGTTATGCAATATTTCAATAAACTTAGGAAAATGTGGATGAGTTGCATTTGCTAAGGCCAATTCGTGGTCGCAAATGTGGAGAAGCTAAATCCTATGAATGCAATGTCTTAGGGAGAATTTCATATCACGACCAAGAAGATAAGCTTATGCAGTTTTTTATGGGATTGTATTCATGCTATGACCACATTAGGAATCAGATCTTGCTTATGGAGCCCTTGCCAAGCCTGGATAAGTCTTATTCAATGTTGAATAGAGTGGAGAAACAAAATGAATTGAGCAATTCCAGAGCTATAGAGATGGCTAATGTTGTTGCAGTCTCATATGCAATTTCTCTAACACACTGAAAAATGAAAATGAAGCTTCAAAGGGCTACATCAAGATAGATAAGGGTGGCCTGAAATGTGTCTATTGTAATGGCATGACACATACATGTTAAATTTGTTTCAAGCTCATTGGCCATCCTTAGTGGTGGGGAGAGAAAGGCCTAGGTAGAGGTAAGCCATTCTCTTATCCATCAAGCTCTCATTCTAATCAAAGTTTTTTTTTTTTGTGGAAAATGAGTATTCACACGGAAGAAATGGAAATGAGAACACTGCTATAGATCAACATATCATGAACAGAATAGTACAGGAAGTGTATTACAGGATGATGAAGGATAAAGATTAGATTGAGACAACAATGCAGCACATGAACACAGATCTCAACGCATTTGCAGGTTGCTCTGGTAAGAGCCCAAGTGCGTTCGATAATCAAGGCTTTTTGGTTTATCTTATCTAAAATCAATCTCATCTTTAAAAAAATAATTTAACTATGTTGTTCTTGGTTACAACTAACTAACTGATATTTTGAAAATATATTTTTTGTGCCTATAATCGATTGCAACTAAGCTGAGAGCATCCTTGATCGGAAGAGCCTTTAATCATTTATTTTTCTTTCTTTAAATTTTAGTTTTTATATTTTTGTTTCAATCAACTTCTCAAATCCCCCATCTTATTTACTTGATTGCATTATTTTCTTGGTTTTTTAATTGAATAAAGTTGCTTACATTAGTCTATATGGAGACGATCTCATTTACCATTTTATAAGTTTAATTTGTTCAGGAAATAAAAGGGTTTTATATTTATTTTTTGATAATTTTAATGCTCGTCAATAGATATCTTAAACTTTAAGAATGTAAATTCTCATGATTAGAGCTTGCTTCTATACCATTTATTAGTCTCATGTAGGGTGATTATGAGTCAGAGGGAGAATGATCGACTTATTTTTATAGAGTTGGGGATATTACGTGCATCAGTGGCAAGTGGGAAAATAGTTGAATGGTTCAACAAAGAATAACACCACAATAAATAACTCTAATAGTATACGAATAATGAGTCAACGGAGAATGCAATTGTAATTTAAAGATTGAAATAATTAAAGTCCTTATAGTATGTGCATATGATAAAAAAAATTAAACATGTAAGTGAACAATTCATTTAAGGAATGTAACTCTAAGAATAGAAATATGGTCGATCATCAATTTTTAACCCACAATAGTATATACTAAAACAATTACTATAGGTATAGCACATTTATTGACCTCCAAAATTGATTTTGATTATCACATATTATACTTATTTTTAGTATCATCTTATTCACTAAAATTGATAAATTTATACAACATAACTCTTAAAAGTTGACGTGGTATATGATGCGGTAAACTTTAACTTTTGTGAATTATGAAATTTTGAACAGAATTACTAATATTAAGTAAATGTATTATAAATATTGATATTAAATGAAGAAAAAACTCTCTCCCTCTCTCTCTCACCCTCTACCCCCCTCTCTCTATCCCCTGCCTAAAACGCAACACCTACAACACCATTTCTTTATTTTTCTGAACACATCATTTGGTAGTTCACAATTTTATTTCAAATTTCATTTCTTCAATTTATAGAACCCATGTCTCTACACTGCTGATATGCCACTTGAAATCCTTCCATTAAGCCTACCCAATACTCTTAAGCTCCTTATAAGAGTTGCTTAGCCTCTATCCATAGTGTCCCCAATTTCCTCCACACAGTTTTTAGTGGCTTAAATTTCTCTAGGTTTCAAGTTCTTGAACTTTTTGAGCTTGTAGATGTATAAAACGTTAATTAACAAGGTTGTTTCGATTAATTACTTTGGGTTTTGGTGGATTGAAGGGGAGAATGTTGAGAGCAATTCAACGCATGATGATTTGCATGATGATTTTATATAGTTTATGGCTTGATTTGGGGCTTTGGATGTGTTAAGATGAGTAGAAAAAGAAGGAAATTATTTGGAGAAGATGATAAAAGTAAAAGGAATTATTTAAGGATTTAAATGATACTGTTTTATGAACTTTTTTGAACATTCTACATATGTGCACGTGTCAAAATTAAATTTGTTTGACTATTCAACTTTTTTCACATTTTTTTTAGCATGATTGTCACATGAGCGCGGATGCAATACACTCTTCGGTATGAGAGTCAGCTAGTTTGCTTCGGGGGATTATGTTGTGTAGATTTGAAAACTCTAGGGGTGGGGTGGTGTTAAAGTGACTCTAAAAAAATTTGGGGAGGCATGTGATAATCAGAGCTAATTTTAGGGTGTGCATTGGGCCATTACTATATGAAGATTTTGAGGGAAGAGAGATCAAACACATATGTTTATAATAGTTCAACCTCACTAAAGTACCCTCCTTTGAGTTTTAAACAACTAGTGTTTATAAATTTTTTTTTGAGGTAGAAAAACTTTCTGAATTGAATTCTATTTCAAATAGTACACTTCTCTTTGTAATTTTGATTCGACTACTCAGCTTTCAACTGAAGCTAAGCAGAATAACAAGCCTTAGCAATAACGTTACAAGGCTTTTACATTTTACATAAAGAAGGTAATTGAGATCCTTGAACTTTGTTTCAAGACTCCTTAGAACGGATTTGAAATTAAGTTTTCTTAAGCTTTAAAAACATATACAAAGAAATATGAAATGACAATTTGTTAGAGATATTGATGAATGGCAAGTCTTTATGCTTGGTGAAAGCTTTGATTAACATCTCCAGTGATGGTAGAGTTCCTTCTATAGTCCTTCTTGATTAGTGGTCGTTGTCCCTTGATCTAGAGGTACAATCCTAATCATTGTCTTACAACGACTCTTTTCCTTCAGAGTCGTTAGATCTTTTATTAGACTCATTATTTTTTTTGTTAGATAGAACAAAAGGAGTCAACTCTGACAATTTCTGCAACTTTCAATCAATTCTTATATACTTTTGAACTGCAAGCTGCGTGTGGAAGGTGGCTGAAAATTGTCCATGTCTCTTTGTTGTCAACTCACCTTTCTACATAAGTCTTATCCCTTTTTGGACATGTCAAATATCCTATCTTTTTATGTCAAAAGGGTAAAGTCTCTACTTGTTTTCACATGAGTTGCATAGTGATTTGAGCTTCTTCATTCTGAGTGCCAGCTACTTGACATTTCATCTGAGCTTCTGAATTTTTACTTTAAGAAATATTTTTTCTTCTAAGATACTAAATCTTTTGCTAGCTTGTCTTGTAAGCGGATTCTAGCAAACCATTATAGCCGCCAAATGAGACAGAATACAGTTGTCAATTGAAGATATTGGATCCATTAGTTATCGCCAACTGACATCGATATAATGAACAATGGACATGGTCGTATCACCCATTATAACTTTCATTATATTTCTTGAACTAGAATAAAATGGTTCTCTCATCTGAGCTACCTACTTAGTTTGACATGTCAATAATCCCTTTTTATTAATCAAGTGGTCGGTGATTCATTTCAGCTTATCAGATTGAATGGCAATCCTATCACTTCAACCTTACTACTAATGTGTTCATGAATAACCCAAGTTGGAATCCAATATTTAAAGACCCGTTAGGTGCATACCACATATTACCCAATTCCAAATTAATAGTAACTTGAAATCAAGTCTAAGGACATTTGAGATTTACCTAGCAAAATGTTCATGACACAAAAGCATGTGACTTTTGCAAATCGGATCAGTCAATCCGTGTTCTCGACACTAGTCTATGTTCATAGCTTTTTTCTCAAACAAGCTAACCAACATACAAGTCTTTTTTGGTTTATCCATTGTCATGACTAAAATAGACTTGGGACACCTATGATTTATCAATCAATGGGTACTCTAAAATGAATACAGCACGAGATATATTATAGAATATATTAATGCCTTTATTAATGCAACATAAAACATAAATATTCAATTATATCCTAATAACACATGTCTAGAACTAGGGCACACCTAGCACATTTTATGTTGCTAACTTTTTGGTTTCCTTCTGATGCAAAGTCTTCTTGTCCTCAGAGCATATCTTCGAATTTTTTCTTCTAATATATTTCATCTTTCGAGACAACATTATCTCTGACAAATACTTGGCTTTTGAAACACTGATAAAATTATTATCTTCAAAACCCTCTTTCGAGACATCTTTTTATAAAAGGTTCCAACAATATTTTAATGAATATCTCATAACACAAATAACCTCAATTGAATTTTAATATAATTATTTTTTCTAGTATTTGGAAAAGGAACAAATTGTATAGTAATTAAAATCAAATACTAATTAAGGATTACAATCTAAAGGATATATATGAATAATTTCTAATTCAAAATTGTCATTACGTTCCTTGATTGGTGTGTACAAAGAGCACGTTTCTCCTAAAAAGTTTTTATTTAGGTATCCCTCGAACATTGATAAAAAAATAGATAAAACAATATAAAAATAGTAAGAAAATGAATACAGAGTTTATTTGGTAGGACCCATCAAACCTGAAATGAGGTTTACTGTTTCATATAAAAAGACATAGTATACAGAGGGACTATAGACCAAAGTAGCTTTCACATTATATCAATGGGTAATGTTGGAAAACAATAATCTGGAAGAAAACTCAACACAAGCGTCCGGATAAAGTTTTGAAGAAAATAAACTCCTAAGTCCAAGAAGACTGCATCTAGAAAAGACTACATATGGGAGAGAGTCCGACAAAGCTAAAACCTAAAGTCAGCCAGAAGACATAACTCACAAGGAAGAGATAAGACAAAGGGAAAAATCAAACATTAATGTTCCCTCCAAAGTTGTCTGAAGTCAAACTCGCCTTTTTGCCTTGGAAAAATTAAAAAGCACAGCTTACACAATTTCAACAAAAGATAAAAAGGGACTGACACGGAGAGGGAAAAAGGCAACCACCTTTTTAACCCCGACCAATAGCAAGGTGCGTGGAGCTCAAAAGGAGTCAAACTTCGCACAGAGGTATGTAGAGGGCAAAAACCCAAAGAAACAACGTCTGACATCTTTGGTGCACCAATCCCAATAAATTCAAATGGGATATTTATTAAGTCTAACAAAAAGATCAAAGGTTCTGGTTGCACCAACACATATCTGATCAACGGTGGAGATTCAAATATATTCAATAGCTACATTTATGATCCAAGCCTATAAAAGGGAAGCTTCAACAATTGAGAAGATGCTGGTTTATTTGAGAGAGCTACTACCTTTTGAAATCTGCTCTTTAATCAGTAATAAAAATACTCCAAGAACTATATCCTTAAAATCTATATTGTAAGAATTCTCAAGTCAAGTAGATAACTTGAAGAATTCAAAAACCAACCTTTGTAAAGACAAACATTGTAAAATATCTCATACTTGGGTGAGTATTGAGGTTGGGGACTTAGCTTAACTAGTTAGAGTTTGAGTGGTATATCCCTGAGTGTAAAGGATTTAGCCAAGCTAGGGGTTAGCTGTGGTGGTATATCTTACATCCGGAAGAGAAGGATTTTCTAGAGACAACTTGTAAAGGCTTGATTTCTACCCATGAAAGAAATCACCCTCACTAGTGGATTAAAGCTCGGCAAGAGTCTGGGGGCTAAAATAGGAAGGAGGCCAAACCAGTATAAATGACTGTATTTAATTCTCCTTAACTTTAATCTGCTTTATTTAGTGCAGTTTAATTAACATTTGCATTATCCAGATCTAATCTCAAATTAGTTTGCGGTCCATCTCTTGCAAGCTACACTTAGACTTTTTGAAAGTCAAAAAATTCGTGAAAAGGGTCATTCACCACCCTCCTCTGACCCTAATTAATACTCACTAAGGGACCAACAAGTGGTATTATAGCAAGTGCTCACAACTAGAGACTTAACAATCTCGAGCTAAAGGTCCAACTTGAGCTCAAAGATTAAAATGAGTTATCACGATAGTAGTTCCTAGCTTCTCTTAGAGGGTATGTCTATAACCCATCCCCTACTCTTCACCGGTGAACGCTACACGTTTTGGAAAAATTGGATGAAGAATTTCATTCAGGCACAGAGCATGGTGGAATAGATGGCCATCAAGGATGGCCCATGTAGCCCTACCTATGAGGTTGAAGGTATTACTGTTGGATATGATGTATGCCCTTAAGGCAATTAGGGCGATATATCTTAATTATGTAATAGTATGAATAATTTGCTTCATCAATGAAGGCATTTGTTCTTTTGTTTATATTAATGTGTTTCTTTGTATATATATTATAGCTGGTTAAATATATTCATTGATGTATGTATACAAAAGTCTTTGACATATCATAGCATGAAGTCATAGAAATTATAGTTGGACTATATCTGGTGGAACCTGCTTCATGTGCAACTATGATTATGTCTAAACTATCCCTAGTCATAGTTTTATCAAGAAAGGATATTGATGAAGCGGAAAGACTAGCATGTGATCAACTTTCTTGGAAAGGGTCCAAGCAGTCAATCTCCTAAGGACTGAAGGTGGTGCCTTAAGTTTGATACATGGATATATCTGGGAGATATATTGGAGACCGTAGTAAGATAAACACTTGGTATATATATCAATGTATTAGTGTTTATCTTCATGCAATAAGCTTTGCGAATGTCCTCGTACTTGAGATGCTAGTTACCATGTGTGGTACTATTGCTATACTTTGGGTCATTACTATGCACTCATTAATTTAGAGTGTTACAGGTGATTACGGGTATGGTGATGACAACACGTTGGTAAGCTGAGTAGTTAGAAAGAATCTATAACTCCGGATATATTAAGGAGTTGTACCTGGCCACTTGTTGAAGTGATGATTGCCATAAACCTCTGATTAGAGTATGTGTCTGATAGAAATGGTTTCTCATCAAACACACTATGGTAAAAGGCAATATACTTTGGTAACAAGTAAACTACTGGGATAGCTTGGAGCAACCTCGCTATTAGTGGGTTAACACTTTAACCAAACCCTATAAACCAGATGTTACTAATATTAAAGAATGGAAGGAATTTATCGCACTGGATAACTATTGCATTAACCGAGATTAAGTCATAAGCATAAATGACGTTCTGAGTAATGGGGGATGGTAGACCCTTGCTAGAGGCATACTACAGTCGTTTAAGATAATCGAGTTCTATACACGGTCTAGAGCATCGAGCCAATGGTTCTATTAGAACAAGGGTTGGTTAAGCATTAATAGCTCAATACTTCAGGATCCTATAAGGTCACACACATTGGACCTTCATCGGACTAAGTAAAGAACTATTAGATTTATTCTATTATGAAAATATAACATAAATAATAATTGGATATTATTTGATTGGTTAAAATTGATTAGATCAATTTTGTTTAGACCAAAGAATTTATTTTGACCGAAAACTAATTAATTAGAGCCATGAATAAATTATAATTGATTATATCAATTTTTTGTTGGACCAAATAATTTATTATAGCTGGTAACTAATTTATTAAGATTGAAAATAAATATTTAATTGAAAGGATTAAAAGGGAATTTTGCATTGGTGAGTTAAAACCGAAAAGTATGAAATATTTTGTACAAAGTTCGCTTGCACGGAGTAGACCGAAAGGTGCACGAACACTATTAGGTAGTGTTCACGGTAGCCCATGTTCATGGGCTGCACAAAGGCAGCCCATGAAAGGGCACCGCGAGCTGGGCTCGTGGCGTGGGTCGCTAGGCCCAGCTCGAGTGCAAGTTGCCTTGCCACATGCAACGTGCATAGCACGCTGCATATGAGCAGGTCACACGCGGATCCTTTGGATCCGCGTATGCAACCCGCGTGCTCCCATCCCACATTGCTAATGGGGAGCAAAATTTTGCTCCCCAAGCCTATATATAGGTTGTACCCTCTCCTTTTAAAGTACACAGTGTGCACCATAGCTCATAGTATAAATCCTAAGTGAGATTTGAAAAAAATAATCTCTCGGGTAACTGAGCAAGTTATTTTTGAGGAGCCTGAATTTATTTGGGCACCTCTAGTTCATATTTTCGGGGTGTGGCTTCTGGAGTGGTCTAGCAACTACTCGAGGCTTCTTAGTTCTTCCTCCCAGGGAGGTTTTGGTTGGTGTGTGGATACTGATAGAGGTTATCCTACGATTGGAGGCTTGTGCAAGAAGGTTCTACAAAAGCACGATTCCACAAGTAAGTTCTTTTTCTTACTCTTTTAATTATTGGGTCTTTTTCTTTAAGCATTTTTAGACTTAATAACTATGCTTAGGTTTTTTTGCATGCTTAGGTTATAGCTTAGAGTTATAACATGTTTAGGTTATAGCTTAGAGTTATAATATGCTTAGTATAAAATAAATGTGCTAGGATATAATTTAGAATTATGATATGCCTAGTCCGTTTGCATGCTAACCTAGGTAGAGAATTATTTAGTTGAGGCTTTATTTAATTTATATGCAACTAATAGGAGTTCTTGGGGACAGGGACAAAATTTTGAATTTCCGCCATGCCTATTATGCATGTTCAATCTGACTGTCTGTTTCCAACAGTGGTATCAGAGCCAGCCTATTTAGTGCATAATTAAGTTAGAAGCGAACTAAATGTTATTTTTTTATATAAAATGATTTATTTATTTAATTGTTTGGAACAATACATATAAACTTGTGCCTTTCATTTCAAGGTTAGAAAATGGTTATGAATAATTTTGAATAAGCCTGCTCAACTTACTCAAATTATACAAGTGTCAATAATTTATTTAAATTCCATGGGTTATAGATGCTTCCAATTTGCATGAATTGGAAGAACGAAATTTATTAGTTTCGAGAGAATCCATTGGTCTTCAAGTTTGTGCCCGTATTTGTTCTGGCTAAGGATTGGACTTGGTGCCTACTCCTCATAGGGCACCTCTCCTACCTGGGAACCTATATCGGTGAAATTTGAATTGACCAACGGGGATTAATATGAACTAATTTATTTCTAGTATATAAGATAGTACTTATATATGTTTCTGTAACAAAGTAAAGAAAATTAAATTTATTGAATAAAAGCTTAAAGGAAATACAATATAAATATAACAAATAAAAGTGTTAATTATTTTGCATATAATCTAGGTTGATAGAATAATTATAATAAAGAGCTGAACCCACCTAAGGTTAGACCTTATAAATTAATTCTAAAATTCCCTGAATCAATACAGTTTATTATAATTTTGTCCATCTGATAAAATTCTAGATTGGGTGAGACGTTTAACACCAATAAAATCCTAAAGTAATATATTAAGGTAAGTTGAAGTCTTCCTTACTCAAATTTATAATACGGTCACTTTGGGCTATCAAAGTGCTACGTAAAGCATTCCTTCTAGTCCACATTGATTGGTTGTAAAGTTTGAGATAGGGTCTGCCTTAATAGAGTTGGGGTAGTCCACTATAAAATTGGGGGCTTGGCCCAGATCTGAGACATATTCAAGGAGATGCTAATATAAGAGCACACGTCCCTTGGAATTAGGGAACTTGAATGAATTAGCAATTGCATGCGATGCAAATGGAATGGGATTCCAACTATGACTTACTGTTATGACTTGACTCATAAAATTAGGGGTTGTAATAGACTAGTTATAGATGCTACTTACTAGGAAATTTAGCTGGTCTAAAATTCCTGAATTCAATAGAATAGGCTATTGTAAATTTCAAAGAAAATAGTAGGAAAATATATTTAATTAAAAGTCCTTATATTAAATGCATGTACTCAAACTAATATCCAAACACTTTTCTTTTCTTATATCTTAGGTTGAAAATGACTTCCAATGTTAATCTCCGTATGTTACTTGACACCAAATTAAATGGCTCGAACTTTTCTGATTGGTTCTGAGCCATGAGAATAGTTCTCAGATCCGAGGGAATTGCCTATATTCTAAGTGAAATTTTCCTTGTAGAACCTGATGTTGAGGATCATGTGGAACATGATGCCTGGTTGAACCCTAGGAAAGATCATGAGACTGCCATGTGTATTATTTTGGGGTCCATGAATCCTGTACTTCAGAAACAACATGAGAACATGCCCTTGGAGGACATGGTTCTCCATCTTGAAGAACTCTTTTCGAAGAGGGAAAGGACAGAGAGGTATCAGACCTCTAAGCTCCTTTTCGGGACCAAGATGCAGGCTGGCACCTCTACCTCTTAGCATGTATTGAAACTCTTAGGATACCTTGAGAAGCTGAATTAGTTGGGATTCTAGATGAATCATGACTTAAGCATTGACCTTGTGTTGATGTCCTTAACAGGTAGTTACTCAGGCTTCGTGACTAACTATTACATGAATAAGATTAATTCTACTATCCCTAAATTAATCAATATGCTGAAAATAGTAGAACCTCAGATCAAGAAGGATCGGACACCTCTACTGTTGGTTGAAAAAGGCAAGGCTTCTAAGAAGAAGAAGCAGGCACTAGGTGCTAAGAAAAGAATCAGTAAGAAGAAGAAAGAAAAAAAGGCATCTAAGTATGTCTGCTTCCAATGTGGGAAACCGGGACATTGGAAGAGGGATTGCAAAGCCCCTACTTCTAAGCATTTGAAGAAGAAGCCTATAAGGGCATCTACTTCAGGTATGTTTGTAATTGAAAACTTTGCTACTTTTCCGCCTAAATTCACTTAGGTATTAGATACTGGTTGTGGTTCTTATATACGTACTTCTGTTGAGGGGCTAAGGAACTGTAGAAAACTTGCAAAAGGGGAGATGGACCTACACATGCGAAAGGAGCCAAAGTTGCTGCATTAGCCGTAGGGAGCTTTAGTCTTGTTTTGCTAAGTGGATTTGTTTTAGTTTTGAATAATTGTTACTACATTCCAAGTGTTACTAAGAATATTGTATATGTTGTGTGTTTAGCAGCAGAAGGATTTGAAATTTTATTTTCGAATAATAATTATCGGATTCGTTTGAATAATATTCTTTATAGTTAAAGAATATTAAAAGGTGGCATTTATGTTCTTGTTACTAAAATAGAAGTTTTTCAATATAAACAATGTGAAGAAAGTTAAATTAGATAATGAGAATACCTTCTACTTATGGCATTATCGTTTAGGCCACATAAATAAAGATCGCTTAACCAAGTTGCATAAGCATGGAGATTTGGGCCCAATAGACTTGGAGTCTTATGGTGATTTCAAACCTTATTTAAAAGGAAAAATGACAAAGTTACCCTTTCAAGGAAAGGGTGAGCGGACCACGAGTACATTGGAACTTATACATACTGATATGTGTGGTCCAATGAGTGTTCAGGCACTAGGAGGACACTCCTACTTCATAACCTTTATTGATGATTACTCATGATACAGTTATTTGTACTTGATGAAGCACAAGTCTGAAAGTTTTGAAAAGTTTAAAATATTCTGAGCTGAAGTAGAGAAATAGCTTGAGAAAAGTATTAAAACACTTCAATTAGATCGAGGTGGAGAATACTTAAGTCAGGAGTTTCAGGATTATCTAAAGGAAAACGGGATAGTTCCTTAGTGGACCCCTCCTTATACACCCTAACACAATGGAGTGTCAGAAAGGAGGAATCGAACTTTATTAGATATGGTCAGGTCCATGATGGGCCATGTAGATCTTAGTAAATCCTTTTGGGATATGCACTGGAGAGCGTGGTTTATATTTTAAATAGAGTGCCCTCTAAATCAGTTGACTTTACACCTTATGAAAGATGGTGTAACAAGAAGCCATCTCTAAGTTACTTAAGAGTATGGGGTTGTCCTGCTATGCTAAAAAGGATAGCGTCAGATAAGCTGAATGCTAAGGCTGACTAATGTCTGTCCATTAGATATCCAAAGGAAAAAATTGGATATCTTTTTTTCCAACCCGAAGCACAATAGGTATTTATGTCTTGGAATGCTCACTTTTTGGAAAAGGAACACTTACTTGCAAAAGTTAGTGGGAGCAATATTGAACTGGAAGTTCAAGAGGAAGAAATAGATAATCAACTGATTAACCCCGTTCTAGATACACAAGAGAGTGTGATCCAAGAACAACCTATCAAAACATAATCATTGCAAAGATTAGGTTGTGTTCATAAGGTCCCGATAGATATGGGTTTATCATCATTGATGATAAGGAACTATATCTTATGGAGGATGATGAACCAAGTACATATGATGAGGCAATAAAAAGCTCAGATTCTGATAAATGGCTAAAAGCCATGAAATCAGAAATGGATTCCATGTACGAGAACCAAGTTTGGAATTTAGTTGATGCACCGCAAGAGGTTAGACCAATTGGGTGTAAGTGGGTCTTTAAGAAGAAGACAGACATGGACGGTAATGTAATTACCTATAAAGCAAGGTTGGTTGTGAAAGGTTATAGTAAACGGGAAGGTATTGACTATGATGAAAACTTCTCACCGGTAGCCATGCTTAAATCCATAAGGATACTCCTCGCCATTGCTGCTCAATACAATTATGAGATCTGGAAGATGGATGTAAAAACAGCATTCTTGAATGGGGATTTGGACCGAGATCTGCATATGACACAACCTGAGGGTTTTACATCTCAGAATGGCTCGAAGGTATGCAAGCTATAAAGATCCATTTATGGACTTAAGCAGGCATCCAGGAGTTAGAATATATGGTTTGATTAGACAATTTGGGAAATGGATTTCTGGCCAAATGCAAATGAGACTCGTGTTTACAAAAGGTTAGTGGGAGTGCAGCCGTTTTTCTAGTATTGTATGTTGATGACATTCTGCTAATAGGAAACGACGTTTATCTACTTTAAAATATTAAATTATGGTTGTCAAGAAAGTTCTCCATGAAAGACATTGGTGAAGTAACATTTATACTAGGTATAAAGATCTACAGGGATAGATCCAAGAGGCTGTTAGGTCTTTCTCAAAGTACATATATAGACAAGGTATTGAATAGGTTCAACCTTGAGCATTCTAAGAAAGGTTATCTCCCGATGACAAACAGAATAAACCTATCTAAGGCTGAGTGTTTGAAGACAGCTCAGGAGAGAATGCACATGAAGGATATACCCTATGCATCCGCGATAGGATCCATCATGTATGCTATGATATGTACTAGGCCAAATGTCTCTCAAGCTTTGAGCTTTACTAGCAGATATCAGTTAGATCCAGGTGAAAAGCACTGGATGGCCGTCAAGGCAATCCTTAAGTACTTGAGAAGGACTAAGGATGAGTTCTTAATTTATAAAGAAGGTGACCTTACAATTAGAGGTTACACTGATGTGAGTTTTCAATCTGACAAGGATGACTTTAAGTCTCAGTTAGGTTTTTTGTATGTGTTAAATGGAGGGACAGTATGCTGGAAGAGTTCCAAGCAAGAAACTACTGTTGATTCAACCATGAAATCTGAATACATTGCTGCATGCGAAGCAGCAAAAGAAGCTGTCTAATTAAAGGGATTTATTGGTGATCTCAGTGTGGTGCCTGAGGCTTTTGATCTAATTGCTTTATTGTGATAACAATGGTGCCATATCATAGGCAAAGGAACCACGGTCTCATCAAAAAAATAGACATGCATCCAGAAAGTATCATATAATACAGGAGATTTTTTTATGCTAAGATAATAAGATTAGAATATGTACCCACTGATCAGAACCTTACGGATGGTCTGACAAAGCCATTGACTCAAGTCAAACATGACCAGCATGTTAAAGCATATGGATTAAGACATATGGCTAATTGGCCTTAGTGCAAGTGGGAGCTTGTTGGATATGATGTATGCCCTTAAGGCAATTAGGGCGATATAGTATGAATAATATGTTTAATCAATAAAGGCATTTGTTCTTTTGTTTATATCAATGTCTTTCTATATATATATATATATATATATATTAGTTGGACTATATTAGGTGGTACCTGCTTCATGTCCAATTAAGATTATGTCTAAACTATCCCTGGTCATAGTTTCATCAAAAAAAGATATTGATGAAGCAGAGACTAGCATGTGATCAACTTTCTTGGAAAGGGTCCAACCAGTCAATCTCCTAAGGACTGAAGGTGGTGCCTTAAGTTTGACACACGGATATATCTGGGATATAGATTGGAGACCGCAGTAAGATAAACACTTGGTATATATATCAATGTGTTAGTGTTTATCTTCATGCAATAAGCTTTGCTAATGTCCTCGTACTTGAGATGCTAGTTACCTTGTGTGGTACTATTGCTATACTTTGGGTCATTACTATGCACTCTTTAATTTAGAGTGTTACGAGTGATTACGGGTATGGTGATGACAGCACGTTGGTAAGCTGAGTAGTTGGAAAGAATCCATTACTCTGGATATATTAAGGAGTTATACCTGGCCACTTGTTGAAGTGATGATTGCCATAAACCACTGATCAGAGTATGTGTTTTATAGAAATGGTTTCTAGTTAAACACACTATAGTAAAAGGCAATATAGTTCGGTAACAAGTAAACTACTTGGATAGATTGGAGTAACCTTGCTATTAGTGGGTTAACACGTTAACCGAACCCTATAAACCAGATGGTACTAATATTAAAGAATGTAAGGAATTTGTCGCACTAGATAACTATTGCATTAACCGGGATTAAGTCATAAGCATAAATAACGTTCCGAGTAATGGGGGACGATAGACCCTTGCTAGAGACGTACTACAGCCATTTAAGGTAATCGAGTTCTATTCACGGTCTAGAGCATCGAGCCATTGGTTCCATTAGAACCAGGGTTGGTTAAGCCTTAATAGTTCAATACTTCAGGATCCTGTAAGTTCACACACATTGGACCTTCATCGAACTAAGTAACGAACTAATAGATTTATTCTATTATGAAAATATAACATAAATAATAATTGGATTATTATTTGATTGGTTAAAATTGATTAGATCAATTTTGTTTCGACCAAAGAATTTATTTTGACCGGAAACTAATTAATTAGAGTCATGAATAAATTATAATTGATTAGATCAATTTTTGGTTGGACCAAAGAATTTATTATGACTGGTAACTAATTTATTAGGATAAAAAATAAAATATTTATTTGAAAGGATTAAAAGGGAATTTTGCATTAGCGAGTTAAAATCGAAAAGTATGAAGTGTTTTGAACAAAGTTGGGTTGCGCGGAGTACACCGAAAGGTGCACGAACACTGCTAGGCAGTGTTCGCGGCAGCCCATGAAAGGGCATTACGAGCTAGGCCCACGGCATGGGCTACGAGGCCCAGCTCGCATGCAAGGCAAGCCCGCAAGGGCTTGCCTTGCCACATGCAGTATGCATAGCACGCTGCATGTGAGCGGGTCACATGCGAATCCTTTGGATCCGCGTGTGCAACCCTCGTGGGATGGGAGTTTTACTCCCATCCCACATTGCTAATGGGGAGAAAAATTTTGCTCCCCAAGCCTATATATAGGTTGTCCCCTCTCCTTTCAAAGTACACAGTGTGCACCATAGCTCAGAGTATAAATCCTAAGTGAGATTCGAAAAGAATAATCTCTTGGGTAATTGAGCAGGTTATTTTTTACGAGCCTGAATTTATTCGGGCACCTCAAGTTTATATTTTCGGGTGAGGCTTTTGGAGTGGTCTAGCAACTTCTCGAGGCTTCTTAGTTCTTCCTCCCGGGGAGGTTTTGGTTCGTGGGGTTCGTGTGCATACTGATAAAGGCTATCCGACAATTGGAGGCTTGTGCAAGAAGGTTCTGCAAAAGCATGCTTCAACTGGTAAGTTCTTTTTCTTTCTCTTTTAATTATTAGGTCTTTTTCTTTAAGTGTTTTTAGACTTAATAATTATGCTTAGGTTGTTTTGCATGCTTAGTTTATTTTATCTTAGGTTATAGCTTAGAGTTATAACATGCTTAGTATAAAATAAATGTGCTAGGATATAATTTGGAATTATGATATGCCTAGTCCGTTTGCATGCTAACCTAGGTAGAGAATTATTTAGTTAAGGCTTTATTTAATTTATATGCAACTAATAGGAGTTCCTGGGGATAGGGACAAAATTTTGAATTTCTGCCATGCCTGTTATGCATGTTCAATCTGACTGTCAGTTCCCAACAATTACAACCAGAAAACCATCTAACCAATGGGATGATAATGATTATAAGAAGTTACGTGAAAATGCAAATGCCATTAACATGCTTCATTGTGCTTTGAGTGCAGCTGAGTTTAACATGATCTTAGGCTATGAAATAGCTCAGGAAACTTGGCGAAAACTTAAAGTTACTTGTGAAGGAACCAACAAGGTTTCGAGAAGCCAAGATTGATCTCTTCCAGCAAATACTAGAAAATTTTAAGATGGAATCAAAGGAGTCAATTAGCGGAATGAATACCAGATATACTAATCTGGTAAATGAAATGAGGAGACTGGGAAAGGAGATCACTAAAGAGGAAATGGTGATGAAGATTTCCTGGAGTCTCACCAAGGAATGGGATAATAAGAAAACAACCATTGAGGAAGCTCATGACCTCAAATTTTATGGCTATGACAAACTCATTAGAAACTTATTGACTCAAGAGCTATCCCTAGAAAGATATAGTCAACAAGAGAAGAAGCCTAAAGAGAAAAGGAAAGGAATTGCTTTCGAGGAAGACTCCTTCAGAACAGAATATTCCTCTAAAAATGATGACATGGCTATGTTGGCCAAAAAATTCAACAGCTTTCTGAAGAAGGAAGGAAAGGAGTCAATGAGAACCTCCAGAAGGTTTGACTCTAGAAAACAAAAGAAAGCAACTCTAGAAAGGACAAATACAAAAAAGGTCCCGATGAAAAGAAAGATTAAGAGAAGGAGATTGTCTACTTTGAATGTGGTGAGAAAGGACATATTAAAGCACAATGTCCTAAGCTTAAAAAGGAGAAAAAGTATAAGAAAAAGGAAATGGTGACAACATGTAGCAACAACGATGAAAGCAGTAGTTCATCATCCTCAGATGAAGAAGATACAGCCAACTGTGTAGCCATTACATTAACTAAGTTGGAAGTAAATCATTCTAGAAACGGAAAAACTCACCAAACTACCGAGCGAGCTGAAGAATAAGCATCTGAGTCAGCCAGTACAGAGGTAAACTCTCACTCTAACACCTTTTCTAACAATGATCCTTCTAGATCTTTAAGAATTATTATCAACAATGTAAAGAAGAACACAAGAGACGTCAATCTTCTTTGAAGACAAGTGATAGAGTTAGTTAAAGATGTTGAGACAACGGGACAAGATATTAATCTCATGAGGGCTACAAATCACCGTGAAGTTGTTGAAGAAAATTCCATAAAAACTCAAGTCACAATACTTAGTGCCAATTTGTTTGGGCTAGAAAGGGAGGTAGACTTGATGAAGGAAGATGCTAGAAGGAATCCAAACCCTTCAAATCCAAGAAGGAAGAACATTAGAAAACAACCTCAAGTACAGAGATATACAGCTACTCATAAAGGAAAACCTATGATAACCTATGATCACAAACCAGTCAACCAATGAAAAAATCACAAAGTAGAAATAGCTCCTCCAGCCAGCTACTGGATACAAACTGAACAAGTAGACTTGCAACTATCCAAAGCTGGGTATTCCAAAGATTATGGAGAGATAGATCTTCAGATAATTGAGAAGTAGCTTGAACAGAACAAACCAATTTCTGGGTGTAGGTTTTGTGGTAAACAAAATCATATAAATAAAATGTGTAGACCTGAAAATGGTTATTATGATATTAATCCATGGCCAGAAATGATTGCTAACCCAAGAGGACCAAAATCTGATTGGGTACCCAAACCCACTTGATCTGTTTTATAGGTATGCCTTAAGTCCACTAAAGATCAACAAACTTGGAACATTGATAGTGGATGATCAAGGCACATGACTGGTGATGAAAGAGCCTTCATCATATTGACCCAGAAGAAGGGAGGAAAAGTGAGTTTTGGAGACAATAATAAAGGACAAATCATTGGGCATAGAACCATTGGATCCAAACTAAAAATAGATGATGTCTCTCTAGTTGATGGACTAAAATTTAACTTACTCAGTGTTGCTCAGCTTTATGATGAAGGAAGAAATGTGATTTTTAACTCCAATGGTTATGCAATCATTAATAGTAAGTCCAATCAACTTATTCTTCATGCACCTAGAGTTAATAATGTTTATCTTGTTAACATTAAAAATAAGAAAAAGGATAGCATGTTCTTGGCGTCTAAAGTAGAGAAATCATGGCTATGGCACCGGAGGTTGGGACATTTTAACATGAACCTCCTATCCAAAGTAGCCAAAAAGGAACGAGTTATGGGTTTGCCTAAGGTAGCTTTCAATAAGGATCAAATATATACGGCATGTCAACTAGGAAAACAAACTAGAAAAAGTTTCCCTTCCATCCCTTATATAACTACCAGAAGAGTTCTTGAATTATTGCATATTGATCTCTTTGGTCTGGTTAAACCAATGAGCTTAGGTGGAAGTTGTTACACCATGGTTATTGTGGATGATTATTCACGATATACTTGGGTAGCCTTGCTAGCTAGCAAGGATGTTGCCTTTAAACACTTCTCCAGAATATTCATTATAATTAAACGCATTCAAAGTGATCATGGACGAGAATTCAAAAATAAGCAATTTGCTAAATTCTGTGACTCCAAAGGCATTGAGCATACTCCTTATACACCTCAACAAAATGGGTTGTAGAAACGAAGAACATAACCATAGTTGAAATGGCTCAAATAATGCTGAGTGAGAACAACCTGCCTAAATATTTTCTGGGGAGAAACTGTAAATACTGCATGTTATATTCTAAATAGAGCTCTCATTAGAAAGAACATGAACAAAACTCCATACGAAATCTGGAAGGGAAAGAAACCTAAGATTGGCTATTTTAGAGCATTTGGATGCAAATGTTACATCTTAAATGATAGAGACCAACTAGGAAAATTTGATCCAAAGCCTGATGAATCTATCATTGTTGGCTACTCAATATATAGTAGAGCCTACATAGTATTCAACAAGAGAACTAAAATTGTTGTTGAATCAATACATGTAGAATTCGATGAGACTAACCATTCAGGAAAATGAAATCAAGATCCAAATGACATAATATCGGAGGCAGAAAATGCTTCAGAAGTAGACCCAGTGTAGATTCAGGAACTCTCTCAAGTAAAGAAATACAAAGAGGAAGATGAAGATATCAATTTCAACTCAAATCTGCCACCAGATAATCTCCATAATATAGAAATAAACTTTAATAATGAACAAGAAATAAATGAAGGAGTTAAAGCTGAGGGGGAACAAGTTCCACTACAATATGAAGATCTGCAAAGAGAAACTTGAACTCAAAGGAACCATCCATTAGAAGCCATTTTGGACAACGTTCAAAATCCAGCCAGAACTAGAGGACAACTCAACAGAATGATGAGCCATGCTGCATTTTTCTCACTCATTGAACCAAAGAAATTTCAATGTACAGAAGGAGATGAAAGTTGGATGATGGTCATACAAGAAGAACTAGATAAGTTTACAAGAAATGTTGTTTGGGATCTAGTACCACATCCAGAAGGAAAGTCAGTAATTGGCATGATGTGGGTATTTCGGAACAAATTGGACGAAACCCGAGTAGTGATAAGGAACAAAGCAAGGCCAGTTACTCAAGGATACAACCAACAGGAAGGCATAGACTTTGAAGAAACCTTTGCTATAGTATCAAGATTGGAAGCAATTAGGATCTTATGTAATTTTGCATCCTATATGTGATTCACTTTATCCCAAATGGATGTCAAGAGTGCTTTCTTAAATAGGGTAATTCAAGAAGAAGTCTACATTAAATAGCTATAAGGATTAGAAGACTCAAAACATCCGGATAATGTCTACAAGCTGCAGAATGCTCTCTATAGATTGAAGCAAGCTCTAACAACTTGATATGAGAAGCTCACATCATTTCTCATATCCAAGGGATATATTTGAGGAAAGGTAGATACAACACTCTTTATCAAGAACAAAAAGGATGATGTCATTCTTGTGCAAATTTATAAGGATGATATCATCTTTGGAGCAACTGATGAGAGGATGAGTGAAGAATTCAGTACTCAAATGAAGAAAGAATTTGAGATGCCAATGATGGGAGAACTCAACTTCTTCCTTGGTCTTCAAATCAAGTAAAGTCCAAATAGGATTTTCATAAATCAATCCAAACACACCAAGGAAATCGTAAAGAAGTTTCATATGGACAAGAGTAAGCCAATGTCCACTATCATGGGAGTAGATACAATTCTTTTAAAAGATTGTGATATAGAAGAGGTAGATCAGAAGCTATATAGAGGAATTATTGGATCACTTCTATATCTAACTGACAGTAGACTGTATATACACTATACAGTTTACTATTGTGCAAGATTCAAGCCAATACCAAAGAATCACATTTAAAAGATGTTTAAAGTGTACTTAGATATCTTCTAGGAACAACTGAAGTTGGTTTATGCTATCCAAGTAATGGCAACTTTACATTACAAGGGTATACGAATGCAGACTATGGGAAAGATATCTTGAAAGAAAAAGCACATCCAGAGGGTATCATTTTCTTCGAGATCACTTAGTGTCACCGTATAGCAAAAAGCAAACATCAATGGCATTATCAACTACAGAAGCATAATACATAGCTGCCGGAAGCTATGTTGCTCAACTCCTCTAGATCAAACATTAGTGGGAAGATTATAGATTACAAGAAGGATGTGTAGATGTGATGTGTGACAACAAGAGTGCAATTGATCTATCAAAGAATCCAGTGCTATATAGAAGGATGAAGCATATCAATATCAGACACCATTTTATTAGGGGTAATGCAATGAAGAAAGATGTAGTCCTTGTCTACATTCCAATAAATGAGCAAAAAGCATATATCTTTACTAAACCATTGAGTAAAGATCAATTTAACAAGCTATGAGAGGCAATTGGAATGTCAAATCCAATCTAAGAAGCACAGGAAACAAGGAAGAAAAGAAAATTGCATTCGGTTTCTAAAAGAGAAAAATGCCAGCTCAGCAGATAAAAATGACAAATGGTAGTAAAGGCGCGGAAAAGTAACTGTACACTTTTTGAATTTCAAATATTTGCCATACATTCTATTAGCGGTAAATCATAACAGTTACAAATGGAATAAAACTCTTCCCACTCTCCAGTTTTCACGCCATTAACTCCACACTCCAAATTTAACGGATAGCTCATTAATCTAGTTAAAACTAACTCCCTCTAGTTTAGCAAAATACCCTCACCTCCTTCACTCTATAAAAACCCCCCAAATCCATTATCTTACTCACGCGAGCAACTCTCTACTATTACTCTACAAAAGTACTCACAACAACCCTAAATTCTTCCAATCACTCCAAAATGGCAAGAACTAAGACACAAGTTGCACTCCATCCAAAGAATCAATAACCAGAATCTGTATTAAGAGACTAAGATTTTGTCAAAGAGAAGGTCAATCATATAGATACCATCTCACTTTCTGATTATCTTGGACATGAGTACGTTTTTTAGACTGAGCCCTATGCCAATTCGCTGATGAAGGATCAAGATCTAGAAGTTTTCCTTCAGATGAAGAACCCTACCTATCCCACATTGGTCAAAGAATTCTATGACAACATGAGGGTTCACAACTATATAGATGCTCTCAGGAATACAGTCTAAGGAAAGGTAATCACTGTGACTCCACAATTCTTTGCTACTCACTTCAACATGAAGAATAGTGGGGTAGTGATTAGAAATGATATGGATGAGCTAACGGTGAAGTATGATCCAGAGATGTGGCTGCTGGCAAGATTCTTTGGTGATAAGTGCTCTACCCACTAGCCAAAGGTACCAAGGGTGCTACACTATATAATAGCTAGGCTGGTACTAGTCCAAAAGTGGTCTATCAACAGTGCTTCATTATTCTAGGACTTTGTGATTCAATAATGGTTTGAGAGTAGGGAACTCAATAATGTTGTGCTTCTCATTCACTACATGAGGTAGCACAAGTACTCCCATGGAGGGCTCATTACAAAAATCCTCTCTAAAAATGGAGTAGATCTGACCGGAGCAGATAAGGTTGAGGGCAATCCTATCTATGCAAAGAACTTTTAAAAGCTCACCTTTTAATGAGACTTGGGATGAGGCAAAGGCCCTAGAGCAGAAAAGAGAAAAGAAGGAGAGAAGTAAGGCAAAGAGAGCTAGAGAAATAATTGAAAAGACTCTTTCTGTAAAAAGAGCTAGAACTATCAAACCAAGGGCTCAAAAGAAGATAGATTTGAAGCTGGTGGAAGAGCCAGTGTTGCAAGAAAATGAGGATTCTCTCACTTTAGCAGAAATCCTCAAACAAATACCAGTGAAGCCTCGAAGAAGGCTGGTAAAAGTTATTGCAAAGAAAGAAAGGAAGTTGTGTCAAAGGATCCGAAAGAGGTGCCTGGGGTTGTTGCTTTCACCAAAGTGGGAATAAAAAGGGGAGCTGTAAAGACAATTGATGAGATAATAGAGGGGCACTTAAAGCAACAGTAGTTAAGAAGAAGAAACTATTCCTAAACCAAAGAAGAAATTGGTCAAGGAAGGACCAACTCTTACTCAAGCCTTATAAGCTAAAAAGGCAAAAACTACAGTAGCGGTGGTAATCCCTTCTTCTAAACAATCGGAGGCTGGGGTCAAGATAAAGGATCTAGCACCTAAACCCAAAAGAAAGGAAGTCATTATTGAAGCCTAGAAGGATAAGGGGAATAAAGTGGAAATTACTGAAGCTACCTGCATCCGGATGATCTGCAATATAAACAAGTGATGGCAAAACTCAAGGAAAGTAAATAGAGTAAGCATGCTCCTACCATTGAAGGACTCGAAAGCTCTTCCAAAGCAAGTGAACCTACTGCTCCTTCGATATTAACTTCCTAGCCTATTCTTATGCCTCAACCAGATCTAGAATTAGTGAGAGAATTATATTTTAAGGAATAAGTCATTATTAAGCCAATTAATGCTATAATTTCAGAATCAGTTCCAACCCCAGAGAAAGCAAATGAAACCCACGAAGGAGTGAAAGCTGATAATTCTTAAAAGGCCAATGAAGCTCTCAATACAGAGGTACTAATTGATCTTGATAAACCCACATTGTCAATTAATAAAGAGCCTTTATGGATGAAAATCAAGCCAACTTGGGTGCAATTGGATCTTTAGTTACACCTAAGGTAGATGAGTAGGACAAGGTGCCAACATTAGAACAAGTTCTTTGTTCTGGTGGAGTAAAAGCACCAAAGAAGGGAGTGGATCTAAGATCCAATGAGCATGCTACTATAGCAAACTCTGAGGACGAGGTCACTCCGAAGGATAATCAAGAGCAAGGGAATCAATATAAAACAAAGCTAGCCACTTGACTTGATTGTAATTTAAAATCCTCTTCTGATGATGATCAGTCTACATATGATAAAGAAAAGTACTTCAAGTCCTAAATACTCTCCAGTAAGCTACTAAAAAATGAAAGAAAAAGCTAGCACTCCAGTTAAACCCTCCACCAAGGCTAAAAAAACTTAAAATAGCATGGAAGCTGTTAGAAGAGGCTACTATAGAAGACAAGACGAGTAATGACTATAATCTTAAGTCAATACTCAAGGAAATCTATGCTAGATCAGAGGCATTAGAATCCTCAACTCAAAATCTATCCATTCCATAGGATATGAAGACGGAGTTAGATGAAATTTGGGCTAGGTTGACTGCACTTGAGCAAAAAGTAAATGATTTCCCTAGCAAAGACAAAGTTGCAGCAACTGCTTTATTAAAAATCACTCCGATCTTGGAGCAAATCACTCAAGAAGTAATGGAAACTAAATGCTCTGTTATCCAAGCCGCATGCGGGGTTGACTATAGCAGTGCCATTCTTCTTAGGCATGTCACTTCTACTACAACAGACATGAAAATAGATTTGAAAGATTTCATAGAGTAGAAGTTTGAGGAAATATTGATATCCATTCTGGCTGTAGTTGGTCAATGTGCCAATAATGTAGCCTCTAGTCTCACCACTCTTTCTATTGAGCAGCAAGCAGTAAAGGATCAACTCATAAATTTTCTCAAGACTTACATGTAAAATCTTTTTTCCAAGAAAACCGAGTACATGGTTGAGGAATTTAAAACAAATATTGATGATGTGGAGAAGACTATTGAAAAATTGCAGCAGATGTTTAAAATTGAGCTCCGGAACATTAATGAAACTATGCATAACAACGCCTGGAATATCACTCAGGAAATCCAAAAGCCTGACTCCTATATGTCTAAACTTAGTTTGAATGCTCTATCAACCTCAGCCTCTCAATAGTCTATCCATGAGAGCATGATTCTTCCCTAGCTTCAGCAATTAACTTAGTACATTGGTGACATTGGGTTCAGTGGCTACAAATGCTTGCTCACTGTCCTCCAGGCCATATTATCCTCATTTTGAGTAAGAGGACCAAGAGTATGCCTTAGCTGCACACCCAAATCTCTCCAAATCATATTCTTAGCTTAAGAAGATGCTCAAACCATTTCATCTTATGCCCCTGCGATGGATCAGATAATTGAGCAGAGGTTGGCCAAAAAGGAGAATTACATTATTCTATCCAGAGCTTGGGAGTAAGGAAAGCAAGTCATCATAGATCCTCACTCCGCCTTTACTGAAGACAAAAAGGGGGAGAAAAAGAAGGAGAAAGAAGTAGGGAAGGGCAAGAAGAAGTAGCATAGCTAGCATAGTTATTTTAGACATATGTAATAATTTTTCACTTTTATCTTTTATAATCATTTGTAATCAAAACTTCATTGATGTTAACATATTTTAACAGCAAAAGATATATAATGAAAACAAAATTATTCAAAATTGCTTCTAAGTACAACCACCAATTGTACTAAATATGTCATTGCAACTTAGAAGCCTGTGTGCAATAGTCTTGGGGGAGTTAGGATGATAAGATTATAGGGGAGAACATATGTAATTGACTAAGTATCAAAAATCATACTTAGTTCATCTTTCCTAGTATGGATGCTTCTGTCCTTAGGTTTTTGTTTCCAACAAAATGAGGAATATTGTTGGAAAACAATAATCTGAAAGAAAACTCAATACAACAGTCCAGATAAAGTTTTGAAGAAAATAAACTCCTAAGTCCAAGAAGATTGCATCCAGAAAATATTACATCTGGAAGATAGTCCAACAAAGCTAAAACCTGAAGTCAGCCGGAAGACACAACTCATAAGGAAGACATAAGACAAAAGGAAAAATCAAATATTAACTTTCCCTCCAAAGTTGTCTGAAGTCAAACTCGCCTTTTTGCCTTGGAAAAAATAAAAATCGTCGCTTACACAATTTCAGTAAAAGACATAAAGGGAAAAATACGGAGAGATAAAAATGCAACCACTTATTAACCTCGATCAATAGCAAGGCACATGGAGCTCAAAAGGAGACAAACTTTGCACGGAGGTTTACAGAGTGTAAAAAGCCAAAGAAATGACGTCTGACATCTTTGGTGCACCAATCCTAATAAATTTAAGTGGGATATTTATTGAGTCTAATGGAAAGATCAAAGACTCTAATTACACCAACACATATCTATTAAATAATGGAGATTCCAATCTATTCAACGGCTACATTTATGATCCAAGCCTATAAAAGAAAAGCTAAATTGAGAAGATGTTGGTTGATTCGAGAAAGCTACTACCTTGTGAAATATGTTCTTCAATCAGTAATCAAAATCCCTCCAAGAACTAAATCCTTAAAATCTATTTTGTAAGAATTCTCAAGTCAAGTTGATAACTTGAAGAATTCAAAAACCAACCTTTGTAAATACAAACATTGTAAAATATCTCATACTTGAATGAGTATTGAGATTAGGGACTTAGCTTGAAATAGGTAGAGTTTGAGTGGTATATCCTTGAGTGTAAAGGACTTGCCAAGCTAGGGGTTAGCTGTGGTGGTATATCCTACATCCAGAAGAGAAGGATTTTCTGGAGATAACTTGTAAAGGCATGATTTTAGCCTTTGAAAGAAATCACCCTCACTAGTGGATTAAAGCTTGCCAAGAGTCTGGGGAGTGGAGTAGGAAAGAGGCCAAACCAGTATAAATGACTATGTTCAATTCTCTTTAACTTTAATCTACTGTATTTAGTGCAATTTAATTAACATTTGCATCATCCGGATCTAATCTCAAATTAGCTTTCAATTCATCTCTTGCATGCTACACTTGGACTTTTTAAAAGTCAAAAATTTTGCGAAAAGGATCATTCACCCCCCTCTGACCTTAGTTAATACTCACTAAGGGACCAACAGATAATATGGTAGTGTAGAAGGAGTAGGACTAGCCAAACTTGCGATAGCAATGTTTCTTGACATTCTTCCCATAGCCTTTTGTTTTGGAAAAAGATGATTGCTATGTTTCTCTTCGGAAAAAAAAACTTATGATCGTTATTAACTTCACTTGACAAAGGAATTCTGTTTACTCCTTCACATGTCATCCCCCCCCCCTCATACACCTAATTTTTTCCCAAGCTTGATTTTGTTAACTACTTGGACAATTATGTCCCAACTTTTATATTACTTTGAGATACAATCAACATGTTGAATGTGCTTTCTTCGATAAAATCCAAAGGAAGTAGTGTATTCGAGTGAAAAACCCCATTCAAATAGATAATGTTTTTTATGAACTTTATTTGCTAAGTTCTTAGTGGTAGCTATTAGCGAAAAAAATGAAGAAATATTCAAATTGATGTAATTATGTTGTAGTTTTTTAATATCTTTCTTAGAGTATGTCAAATTGCTACAATTGTGTTACAAATATATGTGTTTAGTTAAGTTTGTGTTATTGTTAAATGAAACTATAGCAAAAGTGCAAAATAACATGTATATTAGTAAAAAATAGTTAAAAAAAATTATATTAATAGGGATATTCTTTGGCAAAGGAAAAAAGAGACAAAGAAAGTATTCTAAATCAACATGTCGAGAAAATAAAGGTTTGAGAGACCATAGACCAAAGTAGTTTTCGTATGACAACAAATACGGTAGTCAGTTTAGGAGAAATACCAATTAGGCTTACAACAGCATCATGCCTTAACATTCTCTGCATACCCAATGTTGTTCTTGGAAGAGATGATTGCTATGCTTCTCTTCCGAAGAAAAAAGCTTATGATCGTCACAAGCTTCATTTGGTAAAACAATTCTACCAACTCCCTCACATGTGATTCCCCCTCATACACCCAATTTTGTTCCTATGATTGACTCTGTAAACTACTTAGACAATTATGTTTCAACTTTACATATAGATTTGAGATACAATATATGTGTTGATTGTGCTTTTTTTATAAAACCTAAGGGAATTGGTGTATTTGAGCGAAAACACAAGTCAACTTGATAATATTATTGAGAAACTTTATGTTGCTAAATACATAGTGGTAGCTACTGGCAAAAATAGTGAAGGGAGTATTCCAGAGCTATATGGTAGATAAGACGGCTAGCATCACATCTAACTTACAACTTCGTGGAAACATATATCATGAACCGGCGCCAGATATTCTTACGCTTATTCTTGAAGACCTTGTGGCAATCAATCTCTCTATATTATTCAATATATAGCATGTATGGCACTACCTTTACAAATAAAAAAATAAGATAGAAAATTGGATTTTATGTTATTTATAATTAGTACGAGCTTCATTATTCGGATAAAATTTGGTATTCTTGTGTTCTTTCTTAATTTTTTATAGCAAGGTAGTAAAAACTCATGTAGAAACCCTTGCCATTAGTATTAACGTAATACAGATTATATAGATATAAGAGTATTGGTGACCAAGTAATTAACCTATACAGCACTAATTAGGAAAGATACTAGACTCCTATATACTGTACAATATTAAATAGGAAGAATCCTATTTGTGATATAATACTCTAATACCCTCCCTCAAGTTGAGCTAGGGAGTGAACAAGTGCTTAACTTGCGTCAAAAAGGGAGAAATCGATCCTTTATCAAGGGATTGGTGAGAACATCGGCTACTTGATCTTAAGTGGGAATGTATGAGATGCGAAGCAATCCTTTTAAGACTCGATCACTAATGAAAAAGAAATCCACTTCAAGATGCTTGCTTCTTTGATGATAGATTGGGTTCACTGTATGATATGTAGCTGAAAAATTATCACACCAAAGTTGAGGCAAACTTTGAAGAGAGATACCCAATTCTCGTGAGAGAATTTGTAGCCAACCAATCTCTAAGGCACCTATTGCCAAAGAACAGTATTTAGCCTCTGTAAAGGAATGAGAAACTGATTTTTGCTTTTTGGAACTCCATTATGACCAAAAAACACAGCATAGCCGGTTGTAGACTTTCGATCATCAAGGCTTCCAGCCCAATCAGCATCTGTGAAGCCTTGGAGAGAAATGGGAGAGTCTTTGTGTAGAAAAAGACCATGATTGTGGGTGCCACGAAGATAACGGAGCAAACGCTTAACTCCCTACCAATGAATGGAAGTTCAGACATGCATAAATTGAGACAACCTTTTCACGGCATAGGAGATGTCAGGCCGAGTAAGTGAAAGACAACACTTAAGACTACCCAAGACACATCGGTAATTTATTTCATCAGGATAGGGTTCACCATGACCAATCATAAACCGCTCTTTAGAACACATGGGGGTGCATATCAGATTTGAACCCAACATATTTTGCTGATGTAATAAGTTGAGAATATATTTTAACTGACTAAGGAAGAGACCATCCGAACACCATATGGCTTGAATGCCAAGAAAATAATCCAATTTGCCAAGGTCCCGGATTGTAAATTATTGCTGCAAATGAGAAATAGTCGAAGAAATAGCAGATGGATTATTACCCATAACCAAGATATCATCAACATAATAAAGACAGAAAACCATATCATTATGTCGTCGAAGCTAATATAGTGAAACATCCGATTTTGAACCATGAAAACCAAGTCGAATTAAAGCATAAGTTAAATGGCGATGCTACATTCGAGGAGCCTACTTAAGACCATAAAGAGATTTTCATAATTTACATACATAATCAGGATGATGAGGATTCACAAATCCTAAAGGCTATAACATGTAAACAATTTCATCTAAGTTGCCATGTAAAAAGGCGTTTGAGACATCTAATTGAGTAACATGCAAATTAAGTGAAACAGCAAGGGAAAGAAGTAACTGAATTATAGTAGGCATGACAACTGGTCAATAGGTCTCAAAATAGTCTACTCCAGGATGTTGATTGAATCCTTTTGCAATAATCCATGTGCCATTTGAAATGAGAGCATTGTACTCGACTGTCATAGCCTCACACCATTTATCGCTTTTTGATTCTTGACGATATGTGCTCGGAGTCTCAACCGCATGGTAAAGATCAAATGGGACCCTTGCACGTAAGTAACCAATTTGAAAACGAGTAGTCATACATCGGGGTGGATATGGTTATTGGTTTTGGTTTTGAGGTGGAGATGAAAGGTTGTTTCGGGTTTGAGGTGAGGTTGGTGAGTTGTTTTGGTTGTGAGGTGAGCGTGATTGTGGAGCAGGTGGTGGCGGGTTATTTAGGCGTGATGGTGGGGCTGGTTTTGGTTGGTCATTTGGGTTATGGGCGATGTCAACTACAAGTGAAGTGTCATTAGGAGATGAGTGGGTGTTAGGTAAGGTATAGAGTGAGGCTGATGAAGGAGGTAAATTAGGTGGGGGTGAGGGTGTTAATATTGGTGTTGGAAAAATTATTTGGAGCGGCAATGAAGCTGAATTGTCAGATTCATGGAGCTTAGTATCACTTTTCTTCAAAAATGGAAAAACATGTTCATCAAACAAGACATGATGTGAGATGTAGAATTTGGAAGTAATTGGATCAAAACATTTATAACCCTCGTGGATTTTGCTATATCCCAAAAAAATGCATTATTTAGATTTAGGGACAAATTTAGTTTTGGTGTAAGGCTTTAATCAAGGGTAACACAAGCAGCCAAAAACATGAACAAAATTAAGATCTGGTGATTTTCAAAACAATTTTTTGTAGGGGGTGACAAAATTATGCTTTTGGATGGGTGTTTGATTTATGAGATATGTGGCTGTGTCATAGGCATAAGTCCAATAATTGTGAGGAACATGTGGTCAACGCATGAGGGCAAGGCCATGTTCAACAATATTATGGTGTTTCCTTTCTACAAAACCATTTTGTTCAGGTGTATATGGGCAAGATATGCGATGTAAAATACCATGATGTAAAAAATAGTCTTTTAGGGCAATGAATTCACCCCCACCATCAGATTGAAAAGATTTTATGGGAATAGCAAAATATTTTTCCATAATAGGTTTGAACTGTATGAACACTTCACGCACATCGGACTTTTGTTTCAAGAAATAGATCCAAGAGTATTTACTGTAATGATAAAAAAAACACATAATACTAAAATCCGTCAATGGATGGAATGAGTACTGGTCCCTAAACATCTGCATAAATTAAATTAAGAGGGCGAGTAGACACAGAACTCGACAACATAAATGGTAATTTATGACTTTTTGACACTGAGCAAGAATGACACATCAAATGAGAACCACTAGCAAACTGTATATTATTCATAGATAAAAATTATTTCACAATAGGAAAAGAAGCATGTCCAAGAAGATCATGCCAAATAGATAAAGATGCTAAATTAGCTAAAGCTGAAGATGACGCTTGCAAACAGAGAGACTAAAGACCATTATTACTCCGGCCCTTAAACTTGATCTGTCGTGTTTCCAAATCCTTAATGACAAAATAATCACAGAAAAATTCAACAGAAACAGGATCAGAATTGGTTAGTGCATAAACAGATAAGAGATTATTCGAAGAATGAGGTACATAAAGAATATCTAAAAAATTATAACATTGATTGCCAAGAGAAAAAGTTGAGTTACCAACATGAGAGATTTTGAGTTTAGAATCGTAACTAATGGTGATGTCTTCCGGGACGGTGTATTTAGAATGAATGTTCAGGTTTCCCAAGTCTGATGCAAAGCTCTATAGTCATAATCCATGGTTGATGGGTGGTGGAGGTGGTGGCAATATGAGAGCTAGGTCCTTTAGATATTTTGGGAAAGGAACAAATTGGGGAAATATGACCAATTCCTTGGCAATTGTGACAAATGCCATGCTGAGAAAAATCCTCAAGATTATTAGGAGGCATATTTGTCTGTTGAGCACCAATATAAGACTGTTGATAATAATTAGAAGAGGAAGGCTGCTGGCCATATGTATGTTAGCCGTATGTGTGTTGTTGGCCATGAAATTGCTGCTGACCATACTGCCCCCTACCACGACCAGAACAACGGCCTCCTCTACAAGCATTCATTGTTGTTGGTGGAACAACCGAGCTTGCCAATGGATGATTTAATTGTTGTTTAGTGGTTAATAGCAAGCTAAAAATATCATCGAATTTAATTGATTCGAGTTTTACCCCCATAACATATTTGAAAGTATCAAATTTTTCACCAAGACCCATTAAAATTGCATCAACAAAGTCATCATCATTCATAGAGTATCGCATAGAAGTCAATTCATCATAAATACTTTTGGCTTTAAGCATATAGGTAGTAATATCATCGTTACCTCGTTGGATGTTGAGTAATTGAGAACCTAAATTTCAAATTTGTGAACGAGACCCACATGAATACGTCCTTGAGAGTTTTTCCCAAGAAATTAAAGCAGCTTCGGCAGAGACAATCTGAGGTAACAAACTCTCAGAGACAGTGGTGAGAATCTAACTAAGAACTTGTTAGTCCTTTTGTTCCCAAGCATCATAAATCGGATTAATAGCACCTTTAGGTAAGTATTTAGATGGAACAATTGCAGTAGGATCAATGTGATGAGCCAATCGACAACCCCGTAATAAGCTAAGAAATTGAGCTTTCCAAATAATAAAATTACAAGAGGTGAGTTTATCATTAAGCATACCCACAAGATTGGGTGTTATTGACTGCACCGGTAGAGAACTCTGATCAACAGAACTAGCTCCAATTGAATGAGTGACAACAGACGTCGATGAGACGCTATTATGGAGATTGAGACCCAGAACATCTCCAAGATTTATCATCGCACTTGTTGAAGTCAATAAGGGTATGTTATTTGTTGAAGGAATAGAAATAGGGGCTGTAGTTTCGACGGCAATACTGGATGCCGGAGGGGCAGAAGTCGCTGGAGGGAGTTCGGCCATTAGGCGGCTGAAAAAAAATTTGTTATGTTAGGTTTAGGCGTCTGATTCCATATAAACTCATGTAGAAACCCATGCCATTAGTATTAACGTAATACAGATTATATAGATACAAGAGTATTGGTGAGCAAGTAATTAACCCTATACAGCACTAAGTAGGAAAGATACAAGACCCATATATAGTGTACAATATTAAATAGGAAGAATCCTATTTATGATATAATACTATAATATGTAGTGTCGATAAATTCTTGCTTCCTAGAAAGGTATGCCTATTATGAAGAAAGAAAGGGAAAAAAAGTGTCAATATTGTATATTAGATTGGACAACAAATTTTTAGTTAAATCCACTTAAACTTGTATATTTTAACTTGTGTCCGGTGTAACTAAAAGTAAAGCATTGTAACTATTTTCTTGTTAATTATTTTAAAATGAAGATTTCCATTTTTTTTCGCAAAGGCGGCTACCGCCACATGACTTTATTATATTGCACAATTGCACTGCATATTGACTTGACGATATATAAATTTCTTGTCGGGATATTATGTATTTTCTCATTTTGCCAACAACTAATTCCAAAATTCGGTTTATATAATGGTTTCAATCTTAGAAAGATCAATGTCTTGATTGAGTTACAACTTGTCTTTTGTAATAATTAAAAGAAAATAATTATGTGATACATAAAAAAACTAGATTTGTTTTTTTTACAAACATGAGGTATTTTTTTCAATTTAGTGTATTGTATAGATTGAACCCACAACACCATACTTCTTAAATTGTTTTTAAGAAATCTTGTTATTTTACTACATGTAAAAAAAGGATTAGTCAAAAAATAAGTCTCTATATAATTAAATAATTAATAATGATAGAAATATAAAATGTATTTTGGAATATCGATGGAAATAAATTTTTGTGGAAAAAATTTAAAATATAAAGCATGCTAAAATTAATCTTAAGAAATAAGAGATAAGACAATGAGATCAACCTAGGGGTTTTACTGGTTGATTCTTGAAGCTGTGATTCTAGAGGTCTCAAGTTCGAGTTCACATTTAGGCGGGGTGGGATAAAGTTTTTATTTATTATTATTG
Organism: Euphorbia pulcherrima; assembly: GCA_947683365.1. NCBI lineage: Eukaryota > Viridiplantae > Streptophyta > Magnoliopsida > Malpighiales > Euphorbiaceae > Euphorbia > Euphorbia pulcherrima. The sequence goes on from CANTUS010000008.1 coordinate 30,439,422, forward strand.
TAAGCCCATATGAGACAAATTTAAAAAAATGATTATTTATCCAAAATATTTTTATATAAATGTTGAGAATCTAGTTTAATCATATATTTTGATTTTGTTATTGAATTTAATGATTTTAATCTGATAGCAATACGAATTTTTTTCACACAAATGTCCATTAAATTTGAAGAGTGCATGAAAAATACATATGAGGGTGCGACTTCGAGACCTTTTACTCCCATCCCATATGATGTTGTTAATGATCTCAAGGGCGATTATTTATTTATTTATGTTTTTTTTCTTAAACAAAATATTTTTTTTCATATTTTGTTTTTTTTTTATATGTTACTCTGTGGAAACTCTAGAGTTTTGAAGATCTAATTTTGAATGAATTCTTGTAGTCTTATGGATGTATGTTCTACTTAAAGAAATAAAGCTGATATTAGAAAGACTAAATAAATTTAATATTAACTAGAAATTAACAAATAATATAAAACTAGCGGATACTTTAGTTGTTACCGATTATTTCAACCTAGTAAAAAAAACAAAAGTCATCATGAAAGAAACTTACAACGTTAAAATAAACTATTGATGTTATTAAGGCAAAAAAATTAAACACAATTTCCCAACTTAGCCATTTCCTTAGATCATGTTATATAAGAAGGTAGGTTAAAATTTAAGAAAAAGAAATTAAGAAAAAAAATTCATTTTTAATGTATCTTGGAACACTGAGATAGCCTCAATTAAATTAGAATATCATTATACATTCTAGTTTATGGAATTGGAACAAATATTATGGTAGTTAAAAACAAATAAATACTAAGGGTTAGACCGTTAGTATGGATATACGTGAATAATTTTTAGTTCAAAATTATCATAACATTTCTAGATAGGTACACTTACAAAGTGAGAGCACATGTCTTTTAAAAAAAGTCTTTATTTAGATATCTTTCAATACACCAAACAAAAAAAATTTTAAAAGTATACAAAATAATAGGAAAATGAATACAAAAATACTTGCTAAAATTAGGCCCAATGGACTTGAAAATTTCTCTATAAAAAAGACATAGGTAGTAGAGAGACCATAAACCAAAGTTGTTTCCGTATGATAACAATGGAAAACAGGTAGTCATTGTAGGAGCGGGACCCGTTGAGCTTACAATACCAATGTGCCTTAACATTCTCTCCATACCTATTGTTGTTCTTAAAAGAGATTATTACTATACTTCTCTTTGGAAGAAAAAAGTTTATGATCGTCTTAAGCTTCCTTTGGTAAATCAATTCTGGCATCTTCCTCACATCCATTTCTCATACACCCAATTTTATTTCTTGGCTTGATTTTGTTAACTACATAGACAATTATGTTTCAACTTTTCATATCAACTTGAGATACAATAGATGTGTTTAATGTGCTTTTCTATATGAAATTCAAGGGAATTGGTGTATTAGAGTGAAAACACTGGTCAATTAGATATCATTGTTGAGGAACTTTATGTTGCTAAATTATGTAATCCGAAATAATTTTAAAGGCTTCTTGGCCTAGGGTAAAGGAGTTGAACTATAGTGGATTAAAGCTCAAACACACTTTGGGGACTATAGGTGGGGTGGAGCCTAAACAAGTATATAATACCCATATCGACTTCCTTTCTGCTGACATGCCTTTTATTTCACTTAACGAAGTTTCACATCTCAAGAAAAAGAATCCTAAAGTAACTCGAAAGAGTCATTCACCCCCTTTGACTCATTGTTAAGCCTTAAAGGAACCAATAGTTTTATTAGGTATATTCCAGCATTGCTCTAAAAAATATATATAAAAGGTAGTAAGAATATAATATAGAGAGACACTTGTTAATGATAGAACCCATCAAGCCTAAAATGAGGTTTAATTTTTCCTAACATAGACACGGTTAGTAGAGGGACTATAGACTAAAGTAATTTTCGTATTATAACAATGGAAAATATGGCGGTGATAGTAGGAGCAGGATTAGTTGGACTTGCAATAGCAACTTGTCTTGACATTTTCTCCATGCCCATTTATTCTTGAAAAAGATGATTTATATGTCTCTCTTTGGAAGAAAAAAGCTTATGATCGTCTTGAACTTCACTTTCCAAAGCAATTCTGCCAACTCCTTCACATGTCATTCCCCCCTCATACACCTAAGTTTTTTTACCAAGTGTGATTTTCTTAACTACTTGGACAATTAAGTCCCAACTTTCATATTACATTGAGATACAATAGACATGTTTAATGTTCTTTCTTTGATGAAACCCAAGGGAATTGGTGTATTAGAGTGAAAAAACATCATTTAAACAAATAATTTTTTAAGAACTTTATGTTGTTAAGTTCATTGTGGTAGCTACAGGCGAAAATAGTGAAGGAATATTCAAATTGATGTAATTGTGTTGTGGTTTTATTATAATTTACTTAGAGTATGTCAAATTGATGTAATTGTGTTACAAATATATGTGCTTAGTTAAGTTTGTTTTATAGCTAAATGAACCATAACAAAAGTACAAAATAACATGTATATTGGTAAAAAAAAGTTCATAAAAATTATATCAATATGGATATTCTTTGGCAGACAAAAAAAATAGTCGAACAAAATATTCCAAAGCAGAATATCGAGAAAATAAACATTTGGGAGACCATAGACCAAAGCATTTTTCATATGATAACAAACAGAGTAGTCATTGAATTTCTCAATAAAAAGAAACAAGTAGTAGAGAGATCATAGACCAAAGTAGTTTTCGTATGATAGTAATGGAAAAAAAGGGTAGTCACTGTAGGAGCGAGACCTGCTGAGCTTACAATAACAGCATGCCTTAACATTATCTTCATACCCAATATGTTGTTCTTGGAAGAGATGATTGATATGTTTATCTTTGGAAGAAAAAAGCTTATGATCATCTTAAGCTTCATTTGAAAAGTAATTTTGCCAACTCTTTCACACGCCCCCCCCCCCCCCCCCCCCCCCGCCCTCCCCCTCATGCACCCAACTTTGTTCTTAGGTTTACTATCAATTTGAGATACAATATATGTGTTGAATGTGCTTATTTAATGAAACCCAAGGAAATTGGTGTATTAGAGTGAAAAACACCAGTCAACTAGATAATGTTGTTCAGGAACTTTATGCTGATGAAAATATTGAATGAATTATTCTTGTGCTATACGGCAAATAAGATGGCTAGCTTTGAATCAACCTTACCACTTGGTGGATACATATTTCATGACCCGACACTGGTATTCTTACATTTATTCTTAAAGATCTTGTGGGAATCAGTTTCCCTAGAGCATTCACTATGTAGCTTGTGAGGTACTTCCTTTACAGATAAAAAAAATAGAATATTGGATTTTATGTCATGTATATTGGTATTAGCTGGATTGTTGGGACAAAAGTTGGTATTCTTGTGTTCTTTATTTTTATTTTTCTTGCAGTAAGGTTGTGTCAATAAAGTCTTGTTCGGGTATCAAGGAAGAAAAAAAAAAGGTAGTGTGAATAAATTGTATATTAGATTGGACAACTAATTTTTTTGTTAAGTCCACTTCAGCTCTATATCTCAACTCATGTCTGGCCTAATTAACTAAAACTAAAGCATTGTAACTATTTTCTAGTTAGTTATTTTAAAATGAAGATTTCTATTTTTTTTTTTTGCAAAGGCGTCTACCGCCACATGACTTTATTATTTTGCCTAGTTGCACTGCATATTGACGTGACGATATATAAATTTCTTGTTGGGATACTCAAGGCATATTTTGTATTTTCTCATTTTGACAACAACTAATTCCAAAATTCGGTTTATATAACAGTTTCAATCTTAGAAAGATCAATATCTTGATTGTGTTACCACTTGTCTTTTGTAATAATTAAAAGATAAATAATTATGTAATATAAAAAAGACAAGATTTAATTTTTTTTTTTGTTTTTTAATAAATATGAGGTATTTATTTTGTCAATTTTGTGTATTGAGAGGATTGAACCCACACATCATACTTCTTAAATTGTTTTTAGAAATTTTTTTGTTTCACTACAAGTAAAAAAGAATTAGTTGAAGACTATGACTATTTATTGAATAATTTATAATGATAAGAATATAAAATGTATTTTGCCATATCGATGGAAAGAACTTGTTGTGTGAAAAATTTTAAAAATAAATCATGCTAAAATTAATCTTCAAAAATAAGAGTCAAGACAATGTCATTCCCTTAGGGGTTTTGAATTGACGGGTCAAAAATTTAAAGAGCTAAGCGTAAGATTATTCATCTAAAATATTTTTTAATAAATCTTGAGAATGTTATTGTTAAAAATTTCTAGTTTAGTATTTGAAATAATAACTTTTGATTTGGTTATTGAATTTTATGATTTTAATCCGATATGCAATATGATTTTTTCTACACACAAATGTCCACTAAATTTTAAAAGTAAATGAAAAATATATACGAGGGTCTACTTGGGTATTATGTCCACTAAATTTTAAAAGTAAATGAAAAATACATATGAGGGTTCTACTTGAATACTATTACTCTCATCCCATATGATGTTGTTAATGATTTCAAGGGCGGTTATTTATTTATTTATCTTGTTTATTGTCTCAAACAAAAAAAATTCATATTTAGCTTTCATGGAGCTTACTCTTTGGGAACTTTAGAGTTTTGAAGATCTAATTTTGAATGAATTCTTGCATCCTCATGAATGTATATTTAACTTAAAGAAATTAAGCCGATATTAGAAAGACTGAATAAATTTTAATATAACTAGAAATAAACAAATAATACGAAACTGGATAAGTTCTTATGAGTTGTTAGGATATAGAGAGATACAATGGTTGTTACAGATTGTCTGAACCTAGTAAAAAAAACCAAAAAATCATCATGAAAGAAACTTACAACCTTAAAATAAACTATTGATGTAATTAAGGCAAAAAAATTAAACACAATTACCCAACCTAGTCATTGCCTCATATCATGTTATATAAGGAAGGTAGGTATAAAATTGAAGAAATTAAGGAAAAAATCATTTTTAATGAATATCTTCTAACACCTGAGATAACCTCAATTAAATTAGAATATCGTTATAGTTTATAGAATTGGAACAAATATTATAGTAGTTTCTTTAGTAAAAAGGCGGAGTTTAACTAGAAAATCAAGGTTAATCCAAAGCAAGGGAAAAAATTAAGTAATGAAGGAAAGAGTAAAGCGATAAATGACTAAGATGGTTTCGACACTGACATAGCTCAACTGGCAAGCCAGGAGTACATCGAACCATACTACACATACCACCGCTTTCTCAACCAGAAAATTTTTTTCTGAATTAAATCTTTTTTCCTCTTTAGTTGAGATTCGATTTTTTACCCATTTTTTAGTGGTAAGAACTCTATAAATGGGGCCCCAAACACCAGAAAAAACACACACAATATACTTAAAAATACTCTCAAAATTCCTTGGTAAATTAACGAAGTTCTACCGAGTTTTCTACTTTTATTCTTTCTAGTTTATAACAACGAGAGTAATCGACTTGTTCAATTTATCTTTTTGTTATTTACAGCCGTTTAAGAGTTATTATTCATCCATTCCGATTCTTTGAGGTTCTTTTCTTCAAGTTTGCTCCTGAATCGAAAAACAAGAAATTTACTCTAAAAGGTAATAATCTGAGACTAAATCTTATTTAAATTCAGTTTTTGTCAATTCATTATATTTTTTAGAGGATAAGAGCTCTTTTGTTGTGATTGGAAATCTGGCACTCAGGTACGCTCTCTAAAACTTCTCGTTTTATTTTACCGAACTTGAAACTACTTGTTTTATTGTTTTCTATTGTGATCTGATTTCGATCACGGTGCCGTGAATGAAAGATCAGGGTACCGTGATCCCTATAGCGGTGTCGTGATCTCTTTCTAGACAGAATACCCGAAATCTCATATTTTGTCCTAACGCGTTTATTTACAGGTCTGAAAGGGTATTCTGTTCCCATAATTGTTTGTAATATATTCTATAAATATTTTATCCTATGTAAATATATTTAAATTATATTTTTATGATGCCATGATCACATTGAGACGGTATGTTTTGCATTAAATAAACTCTCTTTCTCCTTCCTTTAAACCAATCATAGGTAATAATCGTTATTTAATAAATTAAAGTTGATGGTGGAACATGTGTTTAATCAGCTAAGTAATGAATAGATGGATCGTCCAGACCCGAATCTCTATATTATGGTTTAGAATTGTTTTCTTGGAGACGATGCTATTCCAAATTCCTGGAAAGAGCTGATTTAGGTGGCAACTCTATGTTATAATCCAAGGATTTAGGTTCTTGGATCTTTTTAAAATTGTTTTCTTAAAATCATAAAAAAAACCTTAGTGGATCGTAATGCCTCAATTTATGACCCACAAGTAGCTTTGACTCAAACTCGACCCGATCGACCCGACTCGAAAAGCCTCACCTGCTCACAGTGGCGACTCTAATGGGGAATTTTATTTTTCAAAAATCTTGTTTTTAAAAAGGTTTTAAAAAGATTCGACGAACATTGAAAGTACTTAGCCATTGTCCAACATTAATTTATTTAATACGATTATTCATGTGCAGTAGTTAGATTATTTTGCATTTTAGGATCAGCCGGTTATTTAGGAAAGTGTCTTCTAACATTCTCTATGGGACCTAGGGGCACCTAGTAGGTACCACTCACAGCCATATCGTATTTCCATAATCCTCTATGGGACCAGGAAGCACCTAGTGATGTGAGAACCTTCTACATCAGCAACCCAGACTACAAGCTTGCATATAGTAAACCCTAGCAACTTCCCCTTAGGACTTACCCAACTCACATTTAATAAATTAGGTCACACCTTGTTATCTACTATGGATCACAAGGTTTAGAGCCAAGTTTAGATTCAGAAGCTTTAACCTTCGCGTGGAGTAACAAGGAGATGGGAGGTATAGGGTTGGAAGAATTTGTTTGCCATCTACGTGTTAACTAACCCCTTATTTTGCCATGCTACATGCTACTTACCGTATTATGCTAGTCTTGTTTTGATATCGAGTCTTTTGAGATTCCTATGAGACTTCCCATGGTTACCCTTAAGAGTCACCCCTTTGAGATGATATCCCCGATGTTGTCTCTACGCTGTTACGATGTCCATCTTTAGAAATGTCACACCAATGTCTCGACTATATTTCACCCATATGCCACCCTAGAGATGTCACATCAACACCTCAATCTATATCACCATTAACCTTTAGAGATGTCACATTGATATCTCGACCACCTTCATCATTAGAAGAGTCACTACCCCTGTGAGATAATGTCCCCGATGTTGCCTTTATGTTGTTACGTTATCCGCCTTTAGGGATGTCACATTGATATCCCGATAAGCCATTATCCCATTATATCCCCAATATGTAGTTATGCCATCAACCCTTAGAGATGTCACATCAATATCTCGATCAACCGTGTCATGCCCTCACTTACCTGAGTCATGATCAGCCATACTATGTTTTAGTCGAGTCAGCCTTTTGTCTTACCTGAGTCATGTCCGAACTATAGATTAGATCAAACCTAAGCACCCTATATCATGATATCCCATCGATGTTGCACATGTCATGTCCAACCCATGTCTTGCTCCCATTTGCCAAGGCATAAGGGACACCTTGCCACCTCGACCATGTCAAACCCTACCTTAGCCATATCAACTTACCTGTCTAGATGTCTAAACCTTTGTCAAACCTATGGTCTAGTTCATACCTCGTGCCTAGCCTACCCTTGTCTCTTATGCAAATATTGGGGGATACTCTTGCTTGGTTTCGTCGAACTAATGAATTTCCTTTGTATGCACACCGCACATACAAGTCCATGTCAACCCATGCATATGCTCATTAACCACTTTACATGGCAGCCATATTCACATGCATACACCTAAAATATAAATCCTACTACTCACATCATCCCACATCCATGCCTAACCCTATGCATGGACTAATCCGATCATGGTTCTATCTTAGTTTGAAAGAGGGGGTGACGATCGTTTACTTTACACTATTGAGTTCTCTTATCAAGGGGGTGAAATCATTGTAAGTTCCATTTCAAGTTTGGGCCCAAGTCAGGTTCCGAGCAACTCAGTTCCGTGTTTACTCCAAATTCTCCCAAGACCACCAAAATGGCTTCTCCTTTCGATGATGAGGCCCTTGTGCGAGAGATAAATGCTACTTTCATCGACTTCCTCAAGTTAGATCAGTTCAAGGATGCTGTGAATGGGGTTATTCATCAAGTGTTAGATTAAATTGTGGACGAAATGGCAGAAACACTCAACAAGAAGAAGACTAAGCCTGTTGTTGAGTTTCTTCTCCCGGGATTCATCATGCCCCCTCTCACTCCTTACCGTGGGTTTGAATCACCCATTTTGCACGTGTCTTGCTATGAAAGTTTGATGGAGATGAAGAACTTATCTGACCACCAACTTGTAGTGATATTCTCATGCACTATAAAAGAGCTAGCTACCGGCTGGTGTCTTAATCCGCCTGAGGATGTGAGGCATGTTAGATATGATGTATGCCCTAAAGGTAATTAGGGCTATATATCATAGTTAGTTATATTTGTACGAACAAAGTTATATTAATAAAGGCATCCTTTATTTTATCAATGACTGTGAAAATATATTATGACTAGTTTAGAATATATTCATTGATGTGTTTGCAAAAGTCCAAGACATAATCACAGCACATATTGCAAGGGCATAGTGGGACTATGTTGGTGAGAACTAGTTCGTGCGTAATTATGATTTGTCTAAATATCCCTAGTTATAGTATCATCAAGACTAGACATTAATGATACAGATAGACTAGCATGTATCGCCATACCTCTTGAATTTGATTCAGAGTAGCATATCTCCAGTGCTAGAGGTTGGTACCTTGGGTTAACACATGAATGTATTTAGGGAGATACATTGGAGACCGCTATGAGACAACACTTAGTAATCTATATTATGTGTTGGTGTTTTAATCGTCTTATTACAATAGCAATACGAATATCCTTAGACCTGAGATACTAGTTATCTTGTTCAAACGTTGCTCTAATTTTGGTCATACCTAAGCACTCTATAGACTGGGTGATACGGATGATTACGCGTATAGTTGATGTCTGTCCATTGGTAAGCTGAGTAGTCTAGATGGAATCTATCACTCCACTATAGCAATATAAGGGAGATGTACCTTGGCCACTTATTAGAAGTGACACACTCGTAAACCTCTGATTAGAGTATGAGTTGATAGGATGGGATCCTGATCATTACATTAAAATGGTTGAGTAGTGTGCTTTGGCAGCAAGACTAAATACTGGGGTAGCTATTATAGCTACTAGTGGACTAACACTTAAACCGAGCTCTAGAAACCAAATGGCACTTAATAGTTTATAGAAGGAGTGAATTATATTGATATTATTACAGAACTGGGATTAAGTCACAATGGACGTGACATTCTAAATATTGAGGGGTCATATGCCCCTTACTAGAGAGCCACTATGACCGATCCAAGTAATCGGAGTCCACAACAGTCTGGAGCTTCGAGCCAGTTAATTCCTAAAAGGCATTGAGCTAGGTTAAACTTTTAACGGCTTGATATTACTAGATCCTATAAGGTCACACACTTTGAGTTACGATCGAGCTATGTAAAGAACCGTTAGACTAGGTCTAACATAAAAGAGCAAGCAAATATGGTTAGACCATAATATATGGTCAGACCAATATTTAGTGGTTGGACTAATGAACCTGTTAAATAATGAGGATAAAGTAAATATAGGGAAAATTAGAACTGGAACTTAATGAGATTTATTAATATAGATGTTGAATAAATATGCGTGAGTGGGCATATAAATATACTGTGGGACAGTACATAGAGAGGCATGCACAAAGGCAACATGGCAGCACTATTTGGAATAGTGTTGCACATGGCCCATAGAGCACAGCAAGCGGACAGTATTTTGGCAGCCTGCAATGCGCGCATGAATAAGCCCAAAGGGCTGCGCAGATGCGTAGCCCTTACGAGCTTGCGCTGTGAGTCGTAGCGCTCAATGTATTGTGCGCTGCATGGAGCGTAGCCCATGATGGGCTGCGCAACCCATGGGCCTACGTGCCAGCGCAGGCCCATGTGCAGATGTGCAAGCCTTGTGGGCTTGCGCTCCTGCACAAGCCCATAAAGGACTGCTGGTCAAATGGCCGGCAATCTCCCAGTCCAACTAGGAGCTCGCTCCCTAAGCAAGCTCCTAGTATTTGAGTTGTGTTCTAACTCTACAAGGGTTAATTAAATAACTATTGCCCTTTTATTTTATTTTTGATTGGTTAAGGTTAGGGACTTTATTATCTTTTGAATAATTCCTAACCACTATAAATAGAGGCCTCCTCCGTTATTGTCCTTTGCTCTCTATTATTCTCTTAGTTGTTCTGATTTCTAAAAGTAATCCATTGAAAGACGTTTTTACTTAGAATAGAAAACTAAGGGAATTTCTTATAGAATGAATTAGTAGAGAAGATCTAGCTATCTTCCACTTATTTATTGGTACTCTTTTTCTAGAAGGTTTTGGTCGATGGTGCTCGTATGGACTATTTAAAGAGGGCTTCCGCTTTAGAGTCTGTGCACGTAGCTGAAGGGTCTTTCTACTGACCACGGGATTTACGCTTCAACTAGTAAGTGGTTAAATTATTATTAGGTCCTTTTAATAAGTGTTTATGACCTAGAATAATTTAAGACTAGCACTGTTATCAATCATGCCATGCTTAGGAGATCTTGGACACTAGATTAAATTTTTAAATTTCCGCTATGCCTGTTTTACTTGCTAAAACCCTTAGTCTAAACCAACAGTGGTATCATGAGCATGCCTAATGCGTTTGTATGATTGACTAAAAATATGCTAGGTCCTAGGAATTTATTTCTTGCAATAGAAAATGTTGTGATAACTAGATTAAGTGTTGCTCAAACTTAGTCAGGGTAGTTATCTAAGAATTAACAATGTTTTACTTAAAATTGTAAGTGCTTTAATTTTTAAATTAAATGGAATAATTCTTAAATTAGAAAAGAACAAAATCTTTAATTTAATTAGTCTATGGTTATCTGAGTCAGAAGGGCCTGTGTTTATTCTGGCAAGGATTGGACAAGGCTGCTCATTCACTTCAAGGGGGCCTCTCCTACCTGGAAATTTTCATCGGTTCTAGATTCTAATTACCAAAGGCTTTTTGAATTAGTTGATTTCTAGTATAATGAATTGGATTCATTATATGGTTTTACAAATGAAAGTTTAAATTGTTAAATTAAAACTTATAGACATAGGTGCAAGAACTTGAACAATGAACCCCCTTGTTTGTTTTGATGCTATGTGGAGTCTTGGCATGATGGAATGATTATGAATTACCAGCTGAGCATGACCCTAGGTTGGACCTACTAATTCCTTTTAGCCTAGAAATTAGTTATAGTTTCATAATCATGTCCATGTATAAGCCCTAGATTAGGCGAGACCTATTGCATAAATAAATCCCCATTAAAATATTAAGACAAAATTAGCTTTCCTAAAAATCGAAGTGTGAATCTAGGCCTTTTTACTAAATGAATAGCTCACGCATAGCGTGCCTTCTTCTTTTAACATCGTCTATTCACATGATTCAAATTAGGGTTAAGTCTTAACCGAAATGGGTTAGTTGTCCATAATATCGGACCTAATGCTGGGCTGGAGGCATCATTTGAGGAGTCATATAATTGGTTATGAACGTCCATTGGTTAGACCTTAAATGGATTAGCAATTGCATTATATGCAAATGGACTAGATCCTCCTATAGCTATTTAAGTTAGCTTGACTCGTGATAGCGAGGGTTAGCTTAAATGAGTTATAGATGCTACCTACTAAGGAGAGTGGTTAGACCATGTTTCCCGAAAAACAATAGAGGGGCTAATATACTTTTGAATAAACCTTATTAAAATAATAGGAATATGTATTTAAGTAAAAGACCTTAAATTAAATGCTTGTACAAGAACTAAGTCTAAAGCAATAATTATTTTCTTTTATCTAGGTTGAATATGACTACAAACATAAACCTTCGCCCTATTCTTGACAAGAAATTAAATGGACGTAATTTTGACACATGGTCTAAGGCTCTCAAAGAATAATTGAAGAAAAATGATCTAGATTATGTTCTGGATCATTCCAAACCAATTAAGCCAAATGTTGATGCATCCAATGAGCAAAAGGAAGCATATGAAAAGCACAGGAAGGACGTATATATAGTATCTTTAGTGATACTTGAAACCAGGTCTTCCAAACTTAGAAAGCAACATTTGGACATGGACTTAGAGTCTATGTTGATTCATCTCAAAGCATACAGAGAAAGCATAAAGCTTGAGATAACGCAGATTACAAATTTCTTTGGACCTGCTGATGAATCAAGTGATGACTTCTTGGCATCTGAATATTGCGTAAAATACTTAGAGTATTCTAGACATATGGTTCAAATAGGAGTCAAGGAGGACTCTACAATGGAAATCAATTTTATGATAGATCAACTATTAGAGAAGTATTCACCTTTTGTGAATGACTATCGAATGTCCAGGAAGTCTCTTAAAACTATAGAGTTGGTAAGTAAACTTAGAAATTTTTTAGAGAGAGCATCTAGCCAAGAATTCTAAAAGTCCTAATGATGGATAAAAGGGAATTTAAAAGTCAATAAGAAAAGTGTCAAAAGAAAAATAAAAAAAGAGAAAACAATTGTTGAGAATATCTGTTTTCAATGCGATGGGACCGGCCATTGGAAGAAAGACTATATGGCTGCATTTTTTAGCACGAGAAGACAAAGATGAAATATGCTTATACTTCAGGTAAGTTCATCATTGAAAATTTCACTACAGTTCCTTATGAGTCTACATAGGTATTAGATACGGGATGTGGTACTCATATCTGTACTTCTGTGTAGGGGTTGTGGAACCGTAGAAGGCTGGCTAAAGGAAAGTTGCACCTGCAAATTGGAAATGGAGCACGGGTTACTGCATCAGCTGTAGGAACATAGTCTCAAATTGCCAAGTGGCCTAGTTTTAGAATTAAATAAATGCTATTATATTTCAGTTGTTACTAAGAATATTACTTCTGCTGCGTGTTTAGCAGCAGAAGGATTTGAAGTTTTATTTAATAATAAAGATTGTCAAATTCATAAAAATAGTGTTCTTTATGGCAATGGAGTTTTGATTGATGGCATATATGTTTTAAATACTAAAGTTGAAAATTTTAATATGAATGATGCTAAGAGATTGAAATTAGATAAAGACAAATCATCCTACTTATGGCATTGTCGTTTAGGCCATATGAACGAAACCCGCTTAACTAAGTTACACAAAGGTGGTGACTTGGGCCCAATAGACTGGGAGTTTTATAGGGCATGCGAACCTTGTTTATTAGGAAAAATGACAAAGGAACCCTTTAAAGGTAAAGGGTAACGTACCACAAGTACATTGGAAAAAATACACACAGATGTATGTGGTCCAATAAATGTGCAAGCACATGGAGGATTCGTCTACTACATATCTTTTATCGATGATTCCTCACGATATGGGCATTTGTACCTTATGAGGCACAAATCATATAGTTTTGAAAGATTCAAAGACTATAAGAATGAAGTTGAGAAACAGCTTGGAAAGAATATTAAGACACTACGGTCAGACTGAGGTGGAGAAAATTTAAGCCAAGAGTTTTAAGATTATCTAAAGGATAATGGAATATTACCCCAATGGACGCCTCCTTATACTCCTCAGCGCAATGGCGTACCTAAGAGGAGGAATAGAACTTTGTTAGACATGGTTCGGTCCATGATGAGCAAAGTGTGAGCATGGGCTTTGTGGTGACTCGCGGAACGATGATGACATTTTTCTCTAACCTCTTATGGACTAGTTGTTCTATTCTTATAGGGTTGAATCATGTTTGGTAAGTACCTTTTTTATGATTTTGGACCATTGACCGTGCTTAAAAATCATTAAAATGCGTTTAGAAATTAACCGTTATCTTAAGCTCGCGTGCAGTAAAATGTTTTGCAATTTTAGGTACCATCCGAGCATTTTCAGAAAGTATCATTTAAATTATTGGATTTTATACTCTTCAAGGTTTCCGTAATGTCAAGAAGCACCTTAATCGGATAATCGTAGTGAAAGTTATGAGCATTTGAAGTTGGAACCCTAGACACCCTAATTTAACCCTATTTAGCCCAACCTAGTTCCTCTAAACCCTAGCTCTCCTTGCCTGCCAGCCGGAACCACCACCGCTGCTGCCACCAACGGCCTTCTGGTGGCGGCAGTGAAAGTCACTGTGGTGACAGCCACTGCCACCATTATGGCGATGACTCCCGACGGAATGGCCACCCCCATTGTGGCCACCTCTTGCTACCATGGTAGCGTTTCCCGGTACCATGGTAATGTTGGCCATCATGGCCATTGCAGTGACCGCCATGGTTATAGTGGGCACCACCGTGCCGATAATGGCAGCCGTCGTCCCAGCGGCGACAGCTTTGGCACGGCCATTTTTTGACCGTATCGCTCGTTTCCCTCTCTCTTCTTCGATAGGGCCACGCATTTTCCCAAAAAATTTGCCAAGGTCGATGTATTTTTGAGTGTGGTAGTATTTAAACCCATCTAAGAGAGAGATTAGAGGCTAGTCTCTAGAATTTTGAATGAAAAATATGAATTTAGAGAGAAATAAGAACAAGAGAGAGAAAGGGAAGAACTAGAGAGAGCAAGCTCAAGAAAAGCATAGAATCTAGATTAATTTCTCTTAATCAAGATTCTTAGTTTTTCTTAAGCTTGATCTTATAGCTCAAAAACTAAAATCAATTAGAAATCATAGGTTAAAACGGATTAAATAGGGTTTTAGAGACTTATTCTCAAATACCACCTAAACATTCTGTCACTAATTCATCACTGATTTCGTTACCAACTTCTATCACCATTTCATCTAAAATCATCAAAAAGACCTCGTCAAGGGTTAATTCTAGTCTCCTAAGTTAGATTCACAGCCTAGAGGTAACAAAACTGAGTTCCATTTTCTATTTACTTAGTTTTATTGCGTGTTGCTGCTGTTCTTGGTAATTTTGGTGTTTGTTCTTTTGCTTTTCTTTAGTGTTCTTGCGAAATTGTAAAAAAAATGGTCTGACATCTATAGGGACAGCCTTCACCGCTATCCCTATAGCCTTGGCCGCTACTCCTATAGCGATGAAGGCTATAGTTATAGCGGTGAACCCTCCCTATAGAGGTTACATCATTTTTCTACGATTTTTTGGGTATTTTCTCACCTAAATTTATAGAATCAACATTATTTATATATTTTAAGTCCAAATATTGAAATAATGATTGACTACGACTTAAAACCTCAATGATTTTGAGTTTATGGATGTAAAAACACCCAATTTCCCCCGTAAAAGCGAATTTTGATGACAAGGCTATAGTTATAGCCTTGGCCGCTGTCACTATAGCGGCGACCTCTATAGCTATAGTGGTGGCCACTATAGCAATAGCGGCAAAGGCTGTTACTATAGCATTGTCTGTCTGAGTTTGCTTTTAGCTTTTTTTGGTTCATTTTTCAGTCGTTTTTCGCATTTTTCTCACCAATTTGCACCCGAAAAATTTTCTAAAAATCATAAAAATTCTGGAATAAATTAAAATTATTTTTAATCTGATTTATTTTATTTATTTATTATTTAATTGATTAAATAGCCTTTAAATGCTTAAAAATGCCTCTTTAACTCTAAAACCAACCAACAAACCAACTAAGCCTTAAATCCCACGCTAGGTGGGATTGGCTATATGGATCTTCCGATGCCATGAAGCTCTATCAAAAGCCAAATTTTCGTCCATACCGAGCAAACGCATATCCTTAGAAATATTTTCCCTCCAAGTAATCTTAGGTCTACCTCTCCCTCTACCCTTACTCTCTGTCCATAAGTTCACACATTTTCTAACTGGAGCATCTATTGGTCTACGTAGCACATGTCCATACCACCTTAGTCATCCTTCTCCCAGTTTATCCTCAATATGTGCCACACCGGTCTTTAGCGGATGCACTCATTTCTAATTCGATCCATCCTTGTATGCCCACTCATCCACCTATGCATCCTCATTTCTGCCACATTCATCCTTTGAATATGTTGCATCTTAATAGCCCAACATTCACTCCCATATGTCATGGCTGGCCTAACCACTATTCTGTAGAATTTACCTTTCGCTTTCAAAGGTATCATTTTATCACAT
This sequence comes from Euphorbia pulcherrima, assembly GCA_947683365.1. Taxonomy (NCBI): domain Eukaryota; kingdom Viridiplantae; phylum Streptophyta; class Magnoliopsida; order Malpighiales; family Euphorbiaceae; genus Euphorbia; species Euphorbia pulcherrima. The sequence goes on from CANTUS010000008.1 coordinate 30,455,653, forward strand.
AAGACTCCAGAAGCACTTCTCACTTTCATCCATCCTATATTGATTCTATGAGTTACATCATCATCAATCATCCCCTCCACATGAAAGATAGAGCCCAAATACCTAAATCGTTTGCATTTCGGCACGATTGTATCTCCTAGTTTTACTTCTCCTTCTTCTCCCTTCCGTAAGCTGAACTTGGTGTGCAAATACTCCGTCTTACTTCTACTTAACTTAAAACCTATACTCTCCAACGCATTTCTCCACACCTCTAGCTTCTTGTTAACCCCTTCCCTTGATTCATCAACTAATTCGATGTCATCCGCAAACAACATACACCATGGCATGTCGTCTTGTATTTTGTTGGTCAACTCATCCATAACTAGGGCAAATAAAAATGGGCTTAGAGATGATACTTGATGCAATCCAATGGTGATGGGAAACTCCTCTGTCACTCCTTGTCCAGTTTGAACAATTGTTACTGCCCCTTCATACATGTCCTTTATTAAGTTTATGTACTTTATATGAATACCTTTTTTCTCCAGTGCCCACCAAAGCACTTTCCTCGGAACTCTATCATATGCTTTCTCTAAGTCAATGAAAACCATATGAATGTCCTTCTTCTTCCCCCTATATATCTCCATTAGATTTCTCAGAAGAAAAATAGCTTCAGTCGAGGACCTACTAGCCATGAAACCAAATTGGTTTGCGGAAACCTTAGTGATCATCCTAAGATGGTGTCAGTCACTCTCTCCTAAAGTTTCATTGTATGACTCATCAGTTTAACACCTCGATAATTAGAGCAGTCCTATATATCTCCTTTGTTCTTAAATATAGATATAAAGGCGTTTCTTCTCCACTCATCCGGCATTTTCCTCTCCCTATATATAGAGTTAAATAGTTTGGTTAACCAGACTATTCCCTCATCTCTAAGGCATTTCCATGACTCAAAATTCCTAAAAAATGTTTTTTTCCATAATATGATTTTATTTTCTGCCTTTATTCATTTATGCATTATTTGTGATTTATTTTTTGTGTTTCGAGCCATTTCGATGTCGTTAAGTTTGGATAAGGCTCGATATTGATCTCTCTTTATTTGCTTTATTTACCCGTTCTTTTATTTTTCCAGCATTAGAAAAATGTACAGGCATTTGTAAAGCCATGTAATAATTTATTTACTTGCTTTATTTATTGCCTTGGAGGCAGAGTTGTTCCTATCTAAATACCAGAAAAAAGAAAATTACATCATAAGATAGTCATCCTCCACAGGCGGAGGGTCTTGATTGGTAGAGTTGGTGGATTAGGCTTCCTCGGAAGCTTTCATCGATATGTCGTCCACGACGAGATCTAGAACTTTCATTTATTCGGTTGATGACTTGTCTCCTTCATTCGCTAGAGACCTCGCGATATTCATGCTAGCTTTGGTGATAGAATTGGCTTCCGTAATGGTGTCAGTTGAACTGGAGAAGACCATGGTCAACATAATATCTTCAAGGAGACCGGAATTGATCGCACCTACCTTGCCATCTGAGCAAGGTGATGGCTTCTCCTCAGTACTAGTCTTTCTAGCTGGCTGATCCATTTTTCCTTCTCTTACCAAGCGCCAAATGGCCCTGCCCAGAGGTTTGCATTAGTCTGTTCTATGCCCTTCCTGAACATGATAGCAACAAAAATTCCCTTTTTCCTCAAGGGTAGGAGAACGATACCTGTAAAGAGAGTCAAGCATACCTTTCTCTCGTATCTTGGCAAACAGGACACCTCTTTAACTCTAAAAATTCCCAAAAAATGTTTTTTCCATAATATGATTTTATTTTTTGCCCTTATTCATTTATGCATTATTTGTGATTATTATCGTGTTTCGAGCCATTTCGGTGTCAGTAAGTTCGGTTGAGGCCCGATTTCGGTCTCTCTTTATTTGCTTTATTTACCCTTTTTTTTACTTTTCCTGCATTTGAAAAAATGTATTGGCATTTGTAAAGCCATGTAATAATTTATTTACTTGCTTTATTTATTTCTTTCGTGTGATGTATGGCTATATAAACCGAAAACTCTAAAAATTAATTGGATTTAAATCGCATAAGAACTAAAGTCACGTTTATTAAAATATAATTGGTTTGATTTAATAAATGAAAATTAAGCAACATCATCCGAACCCGGAATCTCTATTTTAAGGTACGGTCTAACCACCCAGTGGGAATATCGTACCCAAATTCCCGATTGAGCTAAACCGGGTGGCGACTTTATCTTAAAAAGGATTTTAGGCCTCGTATCTCTTAACACTCAAATTGGACTTAAACACCAACTTCAACATCACTTTTACCAATCATTTTCCTCATAGGCTAAAATGAGGATTAATCATCCGGCACGCTTCGCCAGGCTCATTTTTTTTCCCGTGCAGGGAAAAGGCCGTTCGCTCATAGTGGCGACTCCTTTGGGGATTTCCTTTTAACTTAAAATTTAAAAAATTGTTCTCATTTTCAAAATTGGTTAAAGGATTTTTATGATGTGCCTAAATCTTATTTAAATCAAAGCTTTATTTCTTATGCCTTTTGAATCCCTCACTTAGTTAGACACTAGGTTTAAGGTGCCATTATTTCACCCCCGTGAAGCTCACTTGTGTACCTCATGCCCGTCAGGAATTAGGGATATTTATGGGTGGATCACTTGTTTTAACCAACGTGTGATTCCTGCGATAGCACTCATTTGAGGAGTGGTTGAGTTACACGAAATCAAGGTAAACGAGACCCTCTATAGTATCATTCCACAATACCAACAGTTTGAGACCATGAATCGAGATAAATCTAGCAATAGCAACTCCCTCTTAGGTTTACCAAAACAATTTAGATTTAGGTCGCATACTCTCTTACCGTTCGTTGGCACTAGAGTTACCCCCAGATCTTTTAAACGACATTGTGCAGAAGTCATTAGGTTGGAAGAGGTTTATTCGCTTTTTATGTGCTACTTGTGTTGTGCTCAAACATATACACCTCATGCATAGGCCGCCTGTGGCCGACTTTTATTTTATGTTTTTGCTTACCTCTACTCTCCCCTCGCTTGAAGGGGGAATTTCACAAAATGCCTGAGATCATTTCAGTCCCGGGGAACCGTATCTAGTTCGCTAGGCATAGTGAGGGATCGCACGTCTCACGTATCTTAGGGTTAAGCTTCGCATCATAAGCCTTTTCTATTCTCTACCTCTCTAAACAACCCCTATATATACAATATTCATAACCCGAATATTTATGTAATCATTCACTTCATTCATCATTCAATTCAAGCTAATCATCTTCCAATTTCAGAGAGAGAGTTAGACCGAGGCACCGCTACAGTCTCAATCCAGTTTAGAGTTTAGTTTCAAAATCTGCTTTGTCCGCTATGTCTGTTATTCCACCAATTAGTAGGGTTTTGTCTGAGACTTCTTCTCCTCCTCTCCTCCTACCTAATCAGGGTCAGTCTCCATTAAGTTCTGAGATTGCCAATGCTATGATAGTGTTTCTCCGATCCGATTAGTTCTAAGATACAATTTGAGAGCAAGTCCAAGATTTGATCTGCGTAGTCTTGGGTGAGAAAAGAAGTATTCAACAGATTCCAAGGATTGATACTCAAGCTCAAGGACAGTCAGTGGTCTCTTAAAATGGTCCAGTTCTAGTTCCACTAATTCAGATTCAGTCTAATGTTTAGCTAGTTCTATTTATGCAGCAGCCCTTTCAGCCGTCACCGAGCATGCTTCAGCTTGATCAGGAAGTCATATAATCTCAGCCTCCCATGTTTACCTATCCAACTCAAGCTTTAAAACAGACTGCCAGGCCTGATCTTCCCACCAGTGCGAGTCAGCTTTAGCTAACCCTAATAACCCCATATCAATTTTAGCCAGCTCGGTCAATTTCACTCATCTAGTCCCAATCGGGTCTATTCTAACTGGATCAAAGTGTAGCTCAGCCACAATCAGCTCTCACCCCTTCAAGTTTTGCTTTACCAACCTGAGGCCCAAAACCAACCTCTCAAAGTTCAATCTTCCCTTCCTCTCGGGTGGTCTTACACATTGCAAGACAGCGTCTTCTAATAATTTTATGCCATCTCTAATGCCTCTGATGTCCTCTAATCCCATTCCTAATCTATTTATTATTACTCCGAAGGGAACCACTTGCCCTCAAAACCCTTTTGATCTTGATCTATGAGTTAGTTCTGAAATTAAAACCTCATCGCTTGCTTCATCATTCCAATTTAGTATTGCCCCTCTATCCAACGACTGGGTCATGCAACCTCCTGGCATGACACCTGAAGTTAAAACTCTCTTGCACCAATTGGCAACTCTCCTATCCAACAACCAAGTCATGAAATCTTTGGGTATGACATATGGAGTTGGGTCTCTCCCGTGTCCATTATTATCTCCTTTGTCCAATGACCAAGTCATGCAATCTCCGAGCATGACACTAGAAATAGAGGCTCTGCTGCATAAGTTCCTGCTCTTTAGTTTTGAAGTAAGTTAAAAATCAAAGGTTAAGGAGAGTGAAAGAGTTAGTAAACCGTGTGCTATCCCATCTAGGGATGAGATGAGGGAAAAGCTTTCACAATCAGGCAATTTGAATCATGGGTCATCCACTCAAGTTCGAACGATTGCTCGGGCGCCGGTCATAGTGAATCCCATCTAGCCAAAAAATGACCCCGAGAATATTATAAATCCATAGAAACTATCCCTCAGTGAAATCCTAGACACCCTAAGGGAGCACGGCCTCCTCAGAACCCTCCGCGAGCATAGGCCCCCGAGGGAAGATGAGAAATATAACTTTTGTACGTATTATGTTTAGCGAGGTCACTGTACTAGCAAGTGTTGGAAATTGATTCAAGACGTCCACTATTTGGTAAAGGAAAGGGAGATCCTTTAGCCAGAAAGGGCATTTAACCCTGTGGGTAACCCCTCACCAATGTTCGACCTCCAGGCAGAAATCACCAATCTCGGTTCATCTAAAGGAGGTGGGGCAAGGCTCCTATGGTTCAAGTCACCATTAAAGAGAATATCTCTGCAGTGTAAGCTGCCCCTGCTCGAAAACCTGGTCAAAAAGCATCATGTCTCCATGGGAAGCTTCCTCTAAGTGTCCTGTTTTCCAAGTTGCAAGTGAAAGGTATGCTTGACTCTCTTTGGGAGTATCATTCTCCTACCTAGAGGAAAAAGGAAATTTTTGTCGCTATTATGTTCAGGCAGGGCACAGAATAGACTAACGCAAACCTCTAGGCAAGGCCATTTGGCGCTTATTAAGCGAGGCAAAATGGATCAGCCAGCTAGAAAGACCAGTACTAAGGAGAAGCCATCACCATGCTCAGATGGTGAGGTAGGTGCAAATAATTCCAGTCTCCCTAAACAAATTGTGTTGACCATGGTCTTCTCCAGTTTAGCCAACACCATTATGGAAGCCAATTCTATCGCTAAAGCTAGCAGGAATATCATGAGGTCTCTAGAGAATGAAGGAGATAAGTCATCAGCCGAATAAGTGAAAGTTCTGAATCTCATCCTGGATGACATACCGATAAAAGCTATCGAGGATGCCTAATCCACCAACTCTACCAATTAAGACCCTCCGCCTATGGAGGATGACTATCTTATGATGTATTTTGCTTTTGTCTAGTATTTAGATGTGAATAACTCTGCCTCTAAGGCATTTTTTTTATTTAATCAAAGACTTTCTTTTTGCTTATCTGCTTGATGTTTCGCCCGATGGGCCCATGCATTCATTTTATCATAAGCATAATATGTTCAGTATTCATGAAGTTTCTTTAACTGAAATAAGTTTAAGTACATGTAATGGTAACCATTTCTAATGACCTAACCTCTGAGATAAAAAGAGAGATAAATAAAGTGCTTAAAGATCATGTTAATGCTTTTGCCTAGTCATACCTAGACACACCTAGGGTTCTTCGCTAGAAAACCGAGGATCACATCCCTACACTCTGAAAAGAAAAATAAGCTCAGTCCTTCCTTGGATAGATCCAATATGTCAATCGGTTCACTGCCGACCTCACAACTATACGCAAACCTATTTTCAAACTACTGAAGAAGCGTCAGCCGATTATGGAGAAGGAGCATCACTAGACCACCTTCGACAGAATTAAGGCTTACCTTTTCTTTACCTACCCATTCTCAAAATTCCTAACCCCGGTGCACCATTGATTCTTACTCATATCCTGTACCTCCCAATTCCCAAACCTTCACTATTTCTCTCCTCATTGGCCATTGTCAGTGAGGGGGACACATATGATCAGCAAGGTTCAACCCTCATCAATAAATGAGCACTACTACATCATCGTAGGGGCAAGTTACTTCTCAATGTAGGGGAAAGCCAAGTCTTTCACCATCATTACCATCGAGAAGATGGCCAAGTTGATTGAGAATCGCATCTTAGCTCTGTATGACCTACTTCACCACTTAGTCTCAGAAAATGAGATTCAATCCCAAGGGGCAACCACTGAAGTTCCAAGGGGCAACCATGATTTGATCGAGAAATATGGAACCGAGCACCACAAATCTTCACCGTGAAAACCACGAGTTAGTGGGGTAACTAAAACTGCAAACCAGCTTATCAAGAAATTTCTCTCCAAGCCTACTGTAAGGTATAGTGATTAAGACGATAAGCCACCATTCGCCCTTTGAAGGTACCAAGCAAGTGTCAAACCCGATGCCTTTCTCTTTGTTTATGCTATAAAAGCCGCAATCTCGGGCCGAAACGAGATGAAATCTTTGAAAACCGCACTGAATCTAAGTCAAAGGGACCCCTATGGACTAAGGCATAGTTTGAATGACTTAAAAAGTCTTCAGATGTGTCAAAAAGTGCATAGCAAGGCCGAACAACAACCGTGTTGAGAATCAGGAGTACCCATCAAAGGCCAAAGATTTGATTCCAAAGCAAGCGAAGCCTACTCACACCGACCCTAGATGGAAGTTCAAACCAAATTTGGAAAGACCTTATATAATCAGAAAGGTACTCGGTTCCATGAGCATGATTATCCACGGTAGCAAATTCGCAAACCCTATCAATCAGAATAGGTTGAAGCGTTGTCATATCTAACCTAAAAGAATTAAATCCAGAAAAGTGGCACATAAAAAAATGAATAAAATAAATCACCCATCCAGTGGTCCTTTACTGCTCGAGCAAAATTAGGGTGTCTGCCGCTGATCGGTATTCTACAAACTGGTCAGGAAAAATTTAGGGTGCAAAATAACCCGCTAGACTGAAAACCTGAAAAGGGTAGTCTAGGAAAAAGTTAGGGTAAATTGAGGTAAGAGAGCGTGCTGGCTAGAAAACCTTCATAGGCTAGTTAACACCAGAGTTTGGGTCAATAGGAATGGTTATCATCATTATGTACTCAAACTTACTTCATTTAATGGAAATGTCATTTTACTGAATCCTTTATGTTTGTGCTTGAATGAATATATTGGGCCTAAAAGGCAAAATTTTGCAAGTAAGTCAAATGCAGTGCTCTGTGCAGTCAACCCAATACCTCAAAAGAAAAGAATAATAACAAAAGACAAAAATCCTGATAGATTAAAAATATGAGGTCTATGCAAAAGCCGGGATAGTCCGCTGGATTGAAAGGTCCAAGCAAAAATTAGGACATAAAAACAAAATGGTAAACAAAGTCTGACAGGCCAAACACAATGTTTGAGTCTATGCAAAAATTAAGACAATCAAAACAAAGATAAATGAGTGCCATCGATCACATCGAATACCCGCATCATTATCATCAAAGATCATAGAACTAAAATATCCTCTGCAATTTGATAGACTCAAATAGCTCAAATCAGTCATCTGCACATGTCCACTTCAATCTCAACCGCATCCGAGCATCTCAAGTCCGCGATGTCTGCAATCTCTTGAAACCATCCTTGGTAGAATTCATTGGTAGTGATAGCATCCAGTTGTCTATTATCTAGAATCTCGAGCTTTGCTTCATGCTCCCCTTATCTCCAATATGCTCAGTCTAGTGATTGTTAAGCAGCAAATTCATTTCCTTTGTCATCAAGCAAAAGGGTGTGACCATATTCAATCTTAATATCTGGCCGCATGACCTTGTGTGTACGCCTCAGCTTCCCTAATTCTCCACTAAGCGCATTCCTACCTAATATGTGTGACATCCCTAATCCTCCGATAGGGGCATTCTCGCCTTATCTATACCGCAATCCATTTCTGTGTATTTTCCCCTAGCATGCATCCAAATTGGATAAGTCAATCAAGCAAGAAATTTAGTCACTTAGATCCAGAGGATGATCAATCCAAGCAGCTCATGCATTCATGCATAATATTGATGAATATCCTGTATGTTTTTTCTATTCTGAATTCTACAAGAACCAAAGCAAAGAAAAGTGTCCTCGAGCTATACGTTCGACCTCCAATAAAACACCCATATCATAGGGCATCTCAGAATTACTTTCAAGCCACATCCAAAGGGAATGCAGCTAATAACCTTGAGCTATACGCTCAACCTCAGCTGCTTCTGTAGACCCCCAAAAATTTCAACTCAACTTATATTTCATTCTTTCAATTTTATTGCTTAATTGAAGGGGTAAAAATATTTTTATTTCCACAAAATCAATTAAGCAATAAAAATGCAACTCATCCCAATTACTGTTGTCTCAAAATTTCTTAATAACTACGCCATACTACAATCCTAGTGGTCATCCGTTGAGAGAATCCAGAATTTAGATAACCTTCTGACTCTCGAGGGGCACCTCGATGCAGCCTTTTAAATCTCGAGGGGCACTTCTATACACCCCTTTTGATCCTTTAAGGGCACCTCGATGCGGCTTACCAATTCGAGAATCCAAAATTCAAAACCTAAGATCCAAAACTCAAACTCAAAATTTGAAACCTCAAAAGCCCAAGCCCACGCTTGGCAAACCTCAAAAGCCCAAACTCACGATTGGCAAACCTTTTAGCCCAAGCTTATGCTTGGTGAACCCTTAAGCCCAAGCCTGCGCTTGGCGAGCCTCAAAACCTAAGCTAGGGATCAATACGTTGAGCCATCTATCCTTCCACAAACCATAAGTCGTGGTCCACTGCGTAAAACTATCAACCTTTGTAAATCGCAAGCGGTCTATCAGTCGAATGGGGAAAAACCAACCATTCATCAAATTCTTCCGGACCCCCAGATATTTCTAAACTCAGTTTATTTAATATTCTGCCTTTTATTGTTAATTGAAGGGGAAAAAGTTTTTGTCTCTACAAAATTAATTAAGCAATGAAAAAAGCGGACATTTACAACAGCTACTAACTTCTCCAAGTTTCTATTCTTGAAAGGTCTGCTAATGGCAACCCAAGCAAAGTAACCGATTCAAACAAGCTATCTATCATTGGAATTTCTATAATGGAGCGGTACAATGGCATTCGACCAGGCATTTAATCCTCGGCTATGTTATGCGGACGTAAGCCAACCAGCAGTCTATCATCAGAGTTTCTGTAATGGAGGGCGCAATGCAATTCGGCCGGGCATTTAATCCTCGGTTATGTTATAGTGATGTAAGGCAACCAATAGTCTATCATTAGAGTTTCTATAATGGAGTGGCACAATGCCATTTGATCTGGTGTTTAATCCTCGTTTATGTTATGGTGACATAAGGCAAAAAGTAGTCTATCATCAGAGTTTCTGTAATAGAGTGGCACAATGCCATTCGGCCGGGTGTTCAATCCTCGATTATATTATGGTGACGAAAGGTAACTAGTAGTCTATCATCGGAGTTTCTATAATGGAGCAAGCAATGCCATTTGACCCGGCATTTAATCCTCAGTTATATTATGGTGACGTAAGGCAACCGGCCGTCTATCATCGGAGTTCCTATAATAGAGCTGCGCAATGCCATTGGCCAGGCATTTAATCCTCAGTTATGTTATGGTGATGTAAGGCAACCAGCAGTTTATGTTAGAGTGTCTGAATTTAAGGCAACCAACAATCTATCTCGAATCCGTTTGGAGGAAGTCAAGGGTGATACCGAATCAAAAATTTTCAAGCCAGAATTTTGCTCTTGGTAGGTCTATTGATAGCAACCCCAGTAGACAATTGTTTCAAGAATATGCACCTCAAGTATAACCTTCTATCCCTCACTCTTTCATGAGATCACCTTAGCCCGCCAAGCAATAATCTATCGAGGGGCAGCCTGTGAGCATGGGCTTTTCGGTGACCCACGGAATGATGATGATGATGTTTTCCTCTAACCTCTTACAAAATGGTTGTTCTATTCTTCAAGGGATGAATCGCATTTTTCAAGTACCCTTTTGATGATTTTAGACCTTTGACCGCGCTTAAAAATCATTAAAATGTGTTTAGAAATTAACTGTTATCTTGTGCTCAGGTGTAGTAATTTGTTTTGCAATTTTCTATAAAATCCAAGCATTTTCAGTGAGTCTCATTTATATTGTTAGATTCTACACTCTCCGAGGTTTTTGGAATGTTAAGAATCTCCTTAATCAGATAGTCATAGTGAAAGTTATGAGCATTTTAAGTTGAAACCCTACTTGGAACCCTAGAAACTCTAATTTGACCTTATTTAGCTTAACCCTAGTTCCTCTAAGCCCTATCTCTCCTTGCTCGCCGGCAAAAGCCACCAGCGGCGGCCCTCTGATGGCGGCGGTGACCGCCACTGTGGTGGCTACCTCCCCTACCATGGTGGCGGCCACCGCCACCGTTATGGTGGTGACCGCCGTCAGGGTGGCCTCCCTCATTGTGGCCCCCTCTTGCTACCACGGTAGCATTTACCGCTACCATGGTAGCAGTGGCCAACATGGCCATGGCGGTGACCACCATGGTTATAGCGGTGGCCGTCATGCCGGCAGCGGCAGCTTTAGCACGGCCATTTTTTAGCCGTATCACTCGTTTCCCTCTCTCGTCTTTGATTGGGCTACATATTTTCCCCAAATATTCACCAAGGTTGATGTTTTTTAAAGTGTGGGAGTATTTAAACCCATCTAAGAGAGAGATTAGGGGCTGGTCTCCAGAATTTTGAATGAAAAATCTGAATTTAGAGAGAAATAAGAACAAGAGAGAGAAAGCTTAAAAAAAGCATAGAATCCGGATTAATTTCTATTAATCACGATTCTTAATTGTTCTTAGGCTTGATCTTATAGCTTAAGCACTAAAATCAATTAGAAATCATAGGTTAAAACGGATTAAATAGGATTTTAGAGACTTTTTCTCAAATACCACCTGAAAATTCCGTCACTAATTTGTCGCTAATTTCGTCACCAACTTCTATCACCATTTCGTCTGAAATCATCAAAAAGACCTCGTCAAGGATTGATTCAAGTCTCCCAAGTTAGATTCACGACCTAGAGGTAACAAAACTGAGTTCCATTATCTATTTATTTAGTTTTATTGCGTGTTGCTGCTGTTCTTGGTGATTTTGGTGTTTGTTCTTTTGCTTTCCTTCGGTGTTCTTGAAAAATCGCCAGAAAATGGTCTGACCTCTATAGGGATAGCCTTCACCGCTATTCCTATAGCCTTGGCCGCTACTCCTATAGCAGTGAGGGCTATAGCTATAGCGGTGAACCCTACCCTTATAGAGGTTACATCATTTTTTTATGATTTTTTGGGTATTTCTCACCCAAATCCATAGAATCAACATTATTTGTGCGTTTTAAGTCCAGATCTATTGAAATAATGATTGATTACGACTTAAATCCTCGATGATTTTGAGTTTATGGATGTAAAAACACCCAGTTTCCCCCGTAAAAGCGAATTTTGACGACAAGGCTGTAGTTATAGCCTTGGCCACCGTCGCTATAGTGGCGACCTCTATAGCTATAGCGGTGGCCACTATAGCGATAGCGGCGAAGGCTGTCACTATAGCATTATTTGTCTAAGTTTGCTTTTAGCTCTTTTTCGGTTCATTTTTTAGTCTGAACCTGAAAGATTTTTAAATCATAAAGATTCTGGAATAAATTAAAATTATTTTTAATCTGATTTATTTTATTTATTTATTATTTAATTGATTAAATAGCCTTTAAATGCTTAAAAAATGTCTCTTTAACTCTAAAAATTCCCAAAAAATGTTTTTTTTCCATAATATGATTTTATTTTCTGCCATTATTCATTTATGCATTATTTGTGATTCATTTATCATGTTTCGAGTCATTTCAATGTTGGTAAGTTCGGTTGAGGCCCGATTTCAGTCTCTCTTTATTTACTTTATTTACACGTTCTTTTACTTTTCCCGCATTAAAAAACGTATAGGCATTTGTAAAGCCATGTAATAATTTATTTACTTGCTTTATTTATTGCCTTAGAGGCAGAGTGGTTCACATCTAAATACTAGAAAAAAGAAAATTACATCATAAGATAGTCTTCCCCCACAGGCGGAGGGTCTTGATTGGTAGAGTTGGTGAATTAGGCTTCCTCGGTAGCTTTCATCGGTATGTCGTCCAGGATAAGATCTAGAACCTTCACTTGTTCAAATGATGACTTGTCTCCTTCATTCCCTAGAGACCTCGCGATATTCATGCTAGCTTTAGCGATAGAATTGGCTTCCATAATGGTGTCGGCTTAACTAGAGAAGACCATGGTCAACATAATTTCTTCAGGGAGACCGGAATTGATCGCACTTACCTCACCATCTAAGCACGGTGATGGCTACTCCTCAGTATTGGTCTTTCTAGCTGGCTGATCCATTTTTCTTTCTCTTACCAAGCGCCAAATGGCCCTGCCTAGAGGTTTGCATTGGTCTGTTCTGTGCCCTGCCTGAACATGATAGCGATAAAAATTCCCTTTTTCCTTAGGGGTAGGAGAACGATACTCGCGAAGAGAGTCAAGCATGCCTTTCTCTCGCAACTTGGCAAACAAGACGCCTCTTTAACTCTAAAAATTCCCAGAAAATGTTTTTTCCATAATATGATTTTATTTTCTACCTTTATTTATTTATGCATTATTTGTGATTTATTTATCTTGTTTCGAGCCATTTTGATGTCGGTAAGTTGGGTTGAGGCCCAATTTCAGTCTCTCTTTATTTGCTTTATTTACCCATTCTTTTACTTTTTCCGCATTAGAAAAAGCGTATAGGCATTTGTAAAGCCATGTAATAATTTATTTACTTGCTTTATTTATAGCTTTCGTGTGATGTATGGCTATATAAACCGAAAAAACTAAAAATTAATTGGATTTAAATCGCATAAGAACTAAAGTCATGTTTTTTAAAATATAAATGGTTTGATTTAATAAATGAAATGTAAGCAACATCATCCGAATTCGGAATCTCTATTTTAAGGTACGGTCTAACCACCCGATGGGAATATCGTACCCAAATTCCCAATAGAACTAAACTGTATGACGGCTCTGTCTTAAAATATGGGATTTCGGGTCTCGTATCTCTTAACACTCAAATTGGACTTAAACACCAACTTCAACATCACTTTTACCAATCATTTTCCTCACACGCTAAAATGAGGATCAATCCTCCGGCACACTTCGCCACGCTCCTTTTTTTCCATTTCCCTTAAGGGATAGGGAAAAGGTCGCTTGCTCACACTAAGTAAGTCTTAGCAGTTCCTTTAGGGGATATGCACTTAAGAGCACAGTTTATATACTAAACCGTGTGCCCTCAAAAATTAGTTGATACAACACCATACGAGAGGTGGTATGGTAAGAAACCCTCTCTTTGTCACCTGAGAGTTTAGGGATGTCCTATCTATGTTAAAATGACAATGTCAGATAAGCTAGGAGCTAGGGCTGACAAATGCTTGTTCATATGTTATCCTAAAGAGACAGTAAGATATACCTTTTATGGTCCTAATGAACAAAAGGTGTTTGTTTCTAGGATCACTCAATTCCTTGAGAAGGAATACATGCTTGCAAAAGCTAGTAGGAGTGACCTTGAACTTAAAGTTCATGTAGGCAAACAAGATGATCAACTGATAATTCCTTGTCTGATACATAATAGAGTGTGATTGAGGAACAACCTGTTAAATGACAACCATTGTGTAGATCTAGTAGGGTTCCCAACACTCTTGAAAGATACAGATTTTTCATCACAGATGATAAATAAATCTTTCTAATGGAGGATGATGTACCTAAGACCCTACAAGGAAGCAATGGAGTGCTCAGACTCTGATAAGTGGTTAAAAGCCATGAAATCAGAAATGGATTTCATGTATGAAAACCAAGTATGGAATTGGTCGATGTACCTGATAAGGTTAGACCCATAGGTTGCAAATGGACTTTCAAGAAGAAAACTGACATGGATGGTAATGAGATTACCTATAAGGCAAAGTTGGTGGCAAAAGGATATAGTCAAAAAGAAGGAATTCACTACGATGAAACCTTTTCACCAGTAGCCATGCTTAAATCCATAAGGATACTCTTGGCTATTGCTGCTTATTATATTTATGAGATCTGGTACATGGATGTGAAAATCACTTTTCTAAATGGAAACTTGGATCAGGATGTATACATAATACAACCTGAGGGTTTTACATCTTAGAATGGCTCGAAGGTATGGAAGCTGCAAAGATCTATTTATGGACTCAAGCAGGCATCCTGGAGTTGGAATATAAGGTTTGATGATATAATCAAAGAGTTAGATTTTATATCAAACGCTTATGAGCCTTGTGTATACAAGAAAGTTAGTGGGAGTGCAGTGATTTTCCTTGTGTTATATGTTGATGACATACTGCTAATAGGAAATGACATTTCTCTTCTTCAAATGGTTAGGTCGTGGTTGTCAAGAAAGTTCTCCATGAAAGACCTTGGAGAAGCAGCATTTATACTAGGTATAAAGATCTATACAGATAGATCCAAGAGGCTGCAAGGTCTTTCACAAGATACATACATAAACAAGGTATTGACTAGGTTCAACCTGGAGCAATCAAGAAGGGGTTGTCTTCTAATGTCTCATGGAATTGACCTTTCTAAATCTGAATGTTCGGGGATACAAGAGGAGAGATTGCGCATGAATAGAATACCCTATGCATCCGCAATAGGATCTATCACGTATGTTATGGTATGTACATAGGCAGATGTCTCACACGCGTTGAGCATCATGAGCAGATTTCAATCTAATCCAGGTGAGAAGCACTGGAAGGCCGTTAAGAATATCCTTAAGTACTTGAGAAGGACTAAGGAAACATTCTTGGTATATGGAAGAAGTGATCTCACAATAAAGGGATTCACTTATGCAAGTTTTCAATTTGATAGAGATGACTGCAAGTCACAATCAGGTTACTTATTTATGTTAAATGGAGGGGCAGTTGTTTGGAAAAGTTCCAGATAAGATACAACTGTCGATTCAACCACTGAATCTGAGTACATTGCTGCTTCAAAAGCTGTAAAACAAGCCTTTTGGATAAATAGATTTATTGGTGATCTTGGCATGGTGTCTAAGAGTGAGGATCCAATAGTATTATATTGTGCTAACACTGGGGCTATTACTCAGGCAAAAGAACCAAGGTCTCGTCAGAGAAATGGACATGTACATAGAAAATATCATATATTTCAAGATATGATAAGGGATAAGGATATACAGATGGAATATATATCCATAGATCAGAACCTGGCGGATGGTCTGACTAAGCCTTTGACATAGATTAAGCATGACCGACATGTTAATAGTTATGGCTTACGACACATAGCTAATTGGCTCAAGTGCAAGTGGGAGATTGTTAGAAATGATGTATGCCCTAGAGGCAATTAGGGTGATATGTCTTAGTCAGTTTTATTTGTACGAACAAAGTTATATTAATAAAGGTATTCTTTTGTTATATCAATGACTGTGAAAATATGTTATTACTGGTTTAGAATATATTCATTGATGTGTTTACAAAAGCCCATGACATAATCATAGCAAGTATTGCAAGGGCACTATATTGGTGAGAACTGGTTCGTGTGCAATTATGATGTGTCTAAATATCCCTAGTCATAGTATCATCAAGACTAGATATTGATGATACGGATAGACTAGCATGTATCATCATACCTCTTGAATTTGATTTAGAGTAGCATATCTCTAGTGCTAGAGGGTGGTACCTTAGGTTAACACATGAAATTATTCAGGGAGATACATTGGAGACCCCTATAAGACAACACTCGGTAATCTATGTTATGTGTTGGTGTTTTAATCATCTTATTGCAATAGCAATACGAATATCCTTAGACCTGAGATACTAGTTACCTTATTCAGATGTTGCTATACTTTAGGTGATACCTAAGCACTCTATAGACTAGGTGATACGGATGACTATACATATACTTGATGTCTGTCCGTTGGTAAGCTAAGTAGCTGAGATGAAATCTATCACTCCATTATAGCAATATAAAGGAGATGTACCTTGGCCACTCGTTAGAAGTGACACACTCATAAACCTCTGATTAGAGTATGAGTTGATAGGATGGGATCCTGATCAATCTATTAAAATGGTTGAGTAGTGTGCTTTGGCAGCAAGACTAAATACTGGGGTAGCTATTATAGCTACTAGTGGACTAACACTTAAACCGAGTCCTAGAAACTAAATGGTACTTAACAGTTGATAGAAGGAGTGAATTGTATTAAAACTATTGCAGAACTAGGATTAAGTCACATTGTATGCGACGTTTCAAATATTAAGGGGCCATATGCCCTTTGCTAGAGAGCCACTATAACCGATCAAAGTAATCGGAATCCACAATAGTCTGGAGCTCCTAGCCAGTTAATTCCTAAAAGGGATTGAGCTAGGTTAAACTTTTGATGGCTCGATATTACAAGATCCTATAAGGTCACACACTTTGAGTTACGACCGAGCTATGTAAAGAACCGCTAGACTAGGTCTAATCTAGAAGAGCAAGAAAATATGGTTAGACTATAATAATGGTTAAACCAATATTCATTGGTTGGACCAATGAACCTGTTAAATAATAAGGAGGATAAAATAAATAAAGGGGAAATTGAAACAGGAACTTAGCGAGATTTATTAATATAGATGTTGAATAAAAATGCATGAGTGGGCCAATAAATGTACTGTGGGATAGTACATAGAGAGGCGTGCGCATGGGCCACATGGCAGCACTGTTCGGAATAGTGATGCGCATAGAGCACGTGCAAGCGGGATGCATTTTGGCAGCCCACAATGTGCACATGTGCAAGCCCAAAGAGCTATGCAGGCGCACAACCCTTAGTGGCTTGCGCTACGGGCCGCAGTGCATAATGGATTGCATGTTGCATGGAGTGCAGCCCATGATGGGCTACGCTGCCCGCAGGCCTACACGCCAATGCAGGCCCATCTGCAGATTCATAAGCCTTGTGGGCTGGTGCTCCTGCGCAAGCCCACAAGGGACTGCTGGCTAAATGGCCAGCAGTCTCCCAGTCCAGCTAGGAGCTTGCTCCCTAAGCAAGCTCCCAGTATTTGAGTTGTGTTCCAACTCTACCAGGGTTAATTAGATAACCTATTTGCCATTTTTATTTTATTTCTTACTAGGTGTGGTTAGGGACTTTATTGTCCTTTGAATAATTCCTAACCACTATAATAGAGGTCTCCTCGTTCATTATTTTTCGTCCTTAATTTCATACTCCTTCTCTTGCTCTTTATTATTCTCTTAGTTGTTCTGATTCCTAAAAGTAATCTGTTGAAAGATGTATTTATTAGAATAGAAAACTAAGGGAATTTCTTCTAGAATAAATCAGTAGGGAAGATCTAGTTATCTTTCACTTATTTATCTGTACTCCCTTTCTAGAAGGTTTTTATCGGTGGTGCTCGTGTGGTTAAATTATTATTAGGTCCTTTTAATAAGTGTTTATGACCTAGAATAATTTAAGACTAGCACTATTATCAATCATGACATGCTTAGGAGATCTTGGACACTAAATTAAATTTTTTAATTTCCGATGCGCCTATTTTACTTGCTAAAACCATTAATCTAGACCAACAAGGTGCAGTTGGTCACGCATATCAAAAGCTTTTAAGGAACACTTCTCTTACAACATAAGTCCTCGAATCAACCTCCGAGACTTACTCCATTGCAAGCAAATAAAGAATGAGGAGTTTCACCAATACCACAAGAGATGGATGGGGATTAATGTGTTATTGCAGCCGAAACCTAGTAAAAAGAATCTCATCGAGATACTAATAAATGGAGGATCACCTAAGCTTAAGAGGGGGCTTGTATTTTAAGATTTCAAAGAATTAAAAACTTGTATGAAAGGGCACTGATGATGGAAAAGAGGTTCCAAGATGCAAGAAGAAGATCATTGGATTTCTCCTCAGAAGGATAGCCTCTCAGTCCTTCTCCGCAAAATGAGAAAAGTCTTGTAGATTGACAATACTCTTCCACATATTGCTCCCAAACCTCGTCAGTTCAAAGACTTCTGTTCCTTCCATGTCACCTCAGGGCATTGCACTAATGATTGAAAAACCCTCTTAGCTACTATGTAGAAACTCGAAAAAGATGGAAATATTTCATGTCTCATGCTGAAAGATGATATCTCCCCTTTTCATCAATCTTCCATTCAAAAGGGTAAATGAGTTATGGAAGATTAAATCTTAATAGTTGATTTTGGTTTTTCTCAAGATCGTAACTTTGGGCAGATTGTCAGAGTCAAAGCGCAAGCTTGCAAAAATGAAATATGGGAGTGAGTTTACTTGGATAACAAAGAAGCTGAATCTTACGAGCTAACCCATCCTCTAACTAAGGTTATCAAGATCTCTAGGGACTTTCTCTTTAATGGGACTACTCCTCCCCTCTTGCACCTCTATAGGTACACATGTCTCGTAAAGTTTTTTGTCTTACATCCTACATGTTAGCCTAATTTGTTCTCCATAACTCTTAGGGGGAAAGCTCTAACTTGGCACACAGATTTATCTCAAGACTAAATCCAGTTCTGGGACAGTTTAAAGGAAGCTTTCATCTCTTACTTCTCTTTAGATTCTCCCTTACCTTTGACCTAGCCTTTGAAAGAATACACTCCTTGGAATGAAGAGCTTCCACCTTAAGAAGGAAACTTTGCCAATGCACTTAGGGAAGAAGGTTTGAGTTTAGTCAGCCTTCCTGCTAATGATGAAGGATACAATGCAGAGGATGAAGGAGATGATGGGATTGTCTACTCTTTCATGAAAGGATTTTTAGGGATCTCGAAGATTGATGACAACATTTGATTTATGAGGATGATGTTTTAGTTTCTATTCTTAGTCTTTATGATGTAAACAATAAGGCTTATGAAGCCAATTTATTAATGAAATATAATAATTTTGCTTACTTGTGTGATGTCTCGCCTACTGGTAACTTGCATTCTTTCGATCACAATCATAATGTGGTTGGCTTACATGATGCTTCTATGATTGAATTTAACTTTTGTAACCCTAAAATGGTATATATTTCAAATGACTTATCTCCTATCAAGAGAAATGAAATAATAAAAATTCAAAACAAGCATGTGGTAGCATTCACTTGGTCCTATTAAGATATGCTAGGAGTCGATTGCGAGATAGCCGAACATTGAATTTTGATCAATCCCAAATTTTGGCTTGTCAAGCAAAAGCTTCACTGTATAAGACCTGAGTGGGCCAAACAAGTGAAAGTTGAGGTTTCTAAGTTGATTTAAGGCAAGTTTGTAGAAGTGGTTGAGTACCCAACTTGGTTAGCCAATATTGTCCAAGTGCCGAAGAAAGATGGAAGGGTTTGAGTTTATGTGGATTACTGGGACCTTAACAAGGCCTCACCTAAGGACGATTTCCCACTACCTCACATCGATGTTCTAGTTGACAGCGCAGCCAAGGTAGCTATGTACTTATTCATGGATGGGTTTTCAGGCTACAATCAGATCATGATGATTGTCATTGATAAAGTCAAGACAGCTTTCACCACTGAGTAGGGTGTTTACTGCTATAAAGTCATGATATTTTGGTTAAAGAACGCAGGCGCCACTTATCAATGATCAGTGACAACATTGCTACACGACATGATAGACAAAGAAGTCGAGGTGTACATTGATGATATGCTAGTGAAATCGATAACTCGAGATGAGCATCATGGTATCTTGGATAGATTCCTCACTAGAATGAAGAAGAACATCTTAAGATTAAATTTGAAGAAGTGTGTATTTGGCATGACAACATGCAAACTATTAGGCCACATCGTCAGTCAAAGGGGTATAGAACTGGATCCTGATAAGATTACAGTCATCCGCAACATGCCTGTACCAAAAACCAAGAAGGAGGTTTGATCATTCCTAGGTCCATTATAGTATGTTGGAGGTTCATCTCTCAACTTACTACCTTTTGTGAACCCATTTTCAAGCTCCTCAACAAGAAGCAATCATTGGAATGGAATGATCAATGTCTAATTGCTTTCGATAAAATCAAGGCCTATCTCACCAATCCACCAGTATTGCAACTGCCAACTCTCGGTAAGCCCTTAATACTCTATCTAGCAACAGAAGAGACATCAGTAGGGGCAATGTTGGTTCAAAAAGATGAAGATAAGAAAAAGCGTGTGATTTACTACCTCAGCAAGAAGTTGTTGGAGTATGAAAGCAGTTAAATAATAGTAGAAAAGACATGTGCCTCTATGTTATGGCTCATAAAGAAATTAAGACACTATTTCCAATCATATAGGATACAAGAAATTTCAAAAATTGATCTTATAAAGTACCTGTGTAAGTCACCTACTCTAGTAGGAAAGTTATCAAGATGGTTGCTCTTGCTATTCGAGTTTGACATAGAGTATATTACGAGCAAGGTGATTAAAGGAAGAGCCGTAGCCGAATTCCTTGCAGGCCATCCCTTAGACTCAGATTATATGGAAGACTTGGTGTGAGCACGGGATTTTGCAGTCCCTCTCGCGAGACGATGATGACGTGTACCCGATTTCAATACCTCAAAATAAAAGTTCTCTTCAGAATTTTTATTACCAAAATAATATTCCTTGTGAATTTTATAATTGGTAGAATCCAGTTTGGCGTGGCCGATAACGCGTTCGGTAGGAGCTTGAACCGATAATTTGCACCCAAATTAAATAATATCCATTAAAATATTGTTAAAAGCCATAAAGATGCCTTTTTCCACTAATAAACCACTTTTCCCGACTTTTTAGGCTTTTTGACCCGTTGGTTGTCGGTATGGTGGAGAATGATGTCACCACCGACATCATTCATGCCGCCGGCGGCATGGCTCATATCGCCGGCGACATCATCATGTCGCCGGCGACATGACACAAAAATGATTCCTCCACAGACAGCATGTCGGCCACTTTCGGCGGAATAAGTCAAAAAGGTCTCGAAAAATACCTCAATTTGCCTATAAAAGGCACCTAAAACTGCATTTGAGAGGGGGGACTGAAATTGTGAAAGAAAGGGGCTAAATTGGGCAATTAAGAGCTGAAATCGAGAGTAGATTTTAGTGAGATAAGAACTAGAAAAGGCAGGAAAAAGGATTCTAATCCACTTTTCCCGGTTTTTCTTCTTCGAACTCTCTGATTGTGAGCTTAAACCAGTGGGTCTTTGGGTTAAATCAACCGGATAGAATTTAGAGACCTAAAACCTTTAAATTAACAATCAAATTATCGTTCCAAGCTCCCCGGAGGCGTTATTATTCAGTTCACGAAGAGTTGGATTCACTACCCCGAGGTGAAAATCCTGAGTCTCATAGCTCTTCGGCTTTATTATTATTGTTTTGCACCTTTTTTTTGTTGATTTGTATTTGCTTTAAGTTTTTGGTTATTTTAACTGCAAACCGCTACTGCTGCGAGAAATTGAAGTCGCCGGAGACATGTGATGTTGCCGACTGTATCACCCATGTCGCGAGAGACATCGTGGATACGGCCGTTAGCGTCGCATTCCCCGAAGGCCTCGTTTTCTCACGGAACCTTTTTTTTTATGGTACTCAAAAAGCCCTGTGCCTGTCAGCATGCTGATGTTGCCCGTGACACAACTGATGTCGCCGGCGGCATCATCCATGCCGCCAGCGACATCACCTATGTCATCGGCGGCATCAGATGTTCGACGGCGGCATGGCTTTCTGGACAGCAGTAGTGCCTTCGTTTGTTTCCAAATTAATTTATTTTCTGTAGCTAGGACCTATAGTGCAACGATGGAGGTTCAAGACCTCCTGAAAACAGACCCGCCCCGCGATGAATGGTATATTCACTTGTAATCTGATTAAAGCAACGACCGAATCTAAAATTTGGATAAAAATGGAATTTCCCCGCAAACACCATTCAAATCTCGTTTTAGCCATCCAATCGGGCTTTATGATGTTATAAATAAAATATGCCATATCTGTGTCAACTATCCTCCGCAGGTAGATGTATATCGGACATTCGGGTATTACATTTGTTACGTAGAAAATGTACAGGACTGAAAAATCTTGTAATAATTCTATTTTCCGCACTTATTTTTCCTTACATTTGTAAATATTTTATTTATCGCTTCAATTGCTTGATAAACGCGAAAACCACAAAATAACTGGAAACACGAATAAATAGGGTGGATTAAACCGATTAAGAAAGAATGAAGTATCCTAACTTGGCCTAATGAAAAGTAGATAACATCATCCGAACTCGGAATCTCTACTTAAGGTATGGTCCAACCACCCGGTGGGAAAATCGTACCGAAAATTTCCCGGTTGAGCTGAATCGGGTGGCGACTCTATTCTAAGTACGGGGTTTCGATCTCGTATCTTTTAAGCATTACAATATGCAAAATCATTCTCTTTTCAACCACATCACACTCGTCTCCCCGATGCACCGAAAAGCGGGCCCGCCCTACAGGGCCCGACCCCGCGCCGCAGCCGCGCAAATAGCCGTCCGCTCGTCCGCTCACAGTGGCGACTCTGCTGGGGATTTTCTTTAAACTTGAACCTTCTTTCATAGTTTAAAAGATTTTGATGATGTATTGAAATCATTGGCCAAATTAAAACTTCATTCTTTTCTTGTGACGTCTTGTCCTCACACGTGTAGATAGTTCGGTAATTTTAGGTACCCTATTTTACCCGAGAAGCTCACAAAGTATCACTCATGCCCTATTGGAATTGAGGATGCCTAGTGGGTGGATCACTCGTTTTAACCAACACGTAAACTCCTATGACCACGCCCATTCGGGTAGTGATTGAGTAAACGTGGAATCAAGGTAAACGGGAACCTTCTACATCAACAACCCTATACCAAAGCCGCGTTAGAAAAAAAAAAAAAAAAAAAAGCCTTAGCACATCTTTCCCCTTAGGATTACCCAAAACAAATAAAATAATTGGGACGCGCTACTTTCGCCATTACGGGTGAAGTAGCCAAACTCCATCCTACCAAAGAGGTGTTACGCGGGAGTCAAAAGGTTGGAACAGGGTCGATTCGCATGCTAAGTGCTCTATGATCATACACCCCCATGCATCGGCTTTAAGAGCCAAAAATAAATCAACTTACCCTTATCACTTCCACCCGTGGAAGAGGTTTAGCAACATGTGTGGGACTTCTCTTGTACCTCCGTTGCGTCACCACATATCGCTATGTATGACGTGAAGTACACACGTCTCATATATGCTGGAGGGATAAGCCATCACATCATCTCTAACCACATCTACGTGCAGCCATGCGCACTACACGTCACTCCCAGGGCATAGAAAGGCATACATACATACCATTCATACCATTTACAACTCATTCATGGTCTGATCCGCGACTCGTGATTCTAAGCAGCCTTCCTCTTGAACCGAGACCTTCGAGCCAACCATGTCTCTTCCCCATGATGACGACCGTACCTCATCCAGAGGACAAGCTAGCCTTCCCTCCACCGTAGGGGCAACAGCTCACCCGCCGTCTCTTGGATCGGAAATCACCGCTGCTATCATTCAGTTTCTGAGCTCCGATCAGTTTAGAAACATCATTCAGGAGATAGCGTATGTATCCGTCAAGAAGGTCCTAGAAAGACAGGACTTCGACCAGGTCATGCGATCTCCGGGCATGACACCTGATGGCGATACACTCTGGCAGTCACCACCAACCGCTTACCCTGGACAAAGAGAAGGAGCCCAGAATCCGATTCTTCCACCATTCTCTAACACCTTACCACCAACTTTGGTCACCCCATCATAATTTAAAATCCCCGCTGCCCCGATGCTTCCTCAATACGACCAAGTCATGCAACACAATGTTGAAGACTTCTTGCGTCAGTTGATGATAGCAGACTGCTATCAGGGAAGGGTCCAATCAGAGAAAGACCAGTTCTTTCAATACACTGAATCACCCACACCTGCACCTCAAATCATG
Source organism: Euphorbia pulcherrima (assembly GCA_947683365.1). Classification (NCBI taxonomy): domain Eukaryota; kingdom Viridiplantae; phylum Streptophyta; class Magnoliopsida; order Malpighiales; family Euphorbiaceae; genus Euphorbia; species Euphorbia pulcherrima. The sequence goes on from CANTUS010000008.1 coordinate 30,479,824, forward strand.
GTGGACCAAGAGACCCACCAGAAGTCGGCACCTGTTGCCATTATTCGGCCCAACAACGGTCTTAAGTATAGAAATAATCCGTAGAAACTGCCACTTAATGTAATCTTCACCGGGTTGAAGGAAGCTGGGATTCTTAAACCTCTTCACGAATTCAATCCCCCCATGAGAGAAGAAGGAAAAGGCTTTTGCAGATATCACATGTTATCAGGTCATAACACTAACCAGTGCAAAGCTTTGGTCCGTACCATCCAACGACTGGTGGATGGAAAGAAGATTACCGACCCTGAAAGGGCATCCCACCCTATACCAGAGTCTGGCAATCGGACACGGATTATTAATCCCGGCTTTTCCAAACAACGGAAAGCTCCTCAAGACCTCATCAAGGCCATCTACTCAAATGGTGGGGGAAAATCACGCTCTGACGGTGAGGACGAAGAATCCCAATTTGCAATCCTTGGAGTTCAGACCTTTTAGCTCCATGAGCCACTTCTTTTTTTTTTCTTACTTATGATTGTGTCTGTACCCTTTGATCAGCGCCTTCATATGAGCATACGTACGACGCTTTCAGTGTGTAAGAAATTTTTATTAAATGGAATTAAATTGAGTACATTATGTGGTAATCAAATCCAATAATTTAAGCCTTGTCAAACACATGAGGGATAATAAAGTGCTTAAAGACCATGATAATACTTTTGCTCAATAATCGGATTTTTGAAACGCCATGGGTCCTTTCTAGAATCAACTCAACGGCCCTACATCGGTACACCTTCAAGCCACCAAAGAAGTATCAATCGGTCCCCCGAAATAGAGAATCAAGGCTTACACCCAACGGAGCCCAGCCTCCATCAAACAAACGTCGTAGCCAAAATCTCAGACCAACGTCACCACCGAGAATACGACCAAATTCGAAGAGAAACACATCTTCACTCGGTACAAATCAACCCTATCAAACCCTTCGGCTAACAAAGGTCAGGGGGCAACCACTTCCAAAGACACCAAGTCTAAAGGCAAACACCTTCATCCCACAAGCCACGAAGACGATCGTGCAATAAATGTCGCAATCGGCTTACCAAATGAACCAACAAGGCAAACAACCACTACAAAGGCACCAAACAAAAGGTCCTTAAGCCGAACATCACTTGTTCACAACCCATCACCCCTAACACAGAATACGAGTCTGCAGACCCCGGATTGAAGGATCAATCAAAATAGCGATCAGGACGATAATCAAACCAATCAATGAAGCTTTGGAGTAAGTACCAAAAACTCCCCCAAACTAAAAACGGCTTGCAACAAGGTCAGCCAAAAGCTCCCGACGTAGCTTTGAAGGTCAAAATGAACTGGGTGATCCAGACAAAAATCGAACGGGCACCAAGGAACTTGGAGAATCTGCAAAAGCATAATTATGCGTACAATAGCAAATCAGATATCTTATGCCCTTTCCAAGAGTCATAGACCCAGCACTGAAAAGTTTGAGACCTTCCGGTACTAAGGTTAAGTTCGGATCAGATTGAAGAGACCATCGTATGATCGGAAATGGCACCAAATAAGCGAGGCTGTTAGAGTCATGAGCGTAGGCAAGAAGCGAATTCATCGATCTAGTCAACCAAGACAAGCTTAAGCATTATCAGGTCTAAACAAAAGAAATAAATCAGAAAAAAGCGGCACACTAAAAAAAATATATACAATAATCGCCCGCCTGTCGGTCTTCTATTGACTGGGCAAAAATTAGGGTTACGCCCGACGGTCGGTACCCTGCAAACTGGCTGTACAAAAATTAGGGGATAAGTCAATAATGCCTGTTGAACTGAAAACCCGAAAAGGGCGGTTCAGACGAAAATTAGGGCACGAGAGAAAAACAATAAGATGTTAACTTGAAAACCTGCAAAGGCTGGTTAACACCAGGGATCCCATTAATGGAAATGATTGCCAACATCTTGTACTCAAATTAAGTTCACTCGACAAAAGGGTCTTTCATATTGGAACATCTGTGCTTGTGATTATGTGAATGCCTGGCAATCGAAGGATGGAAACATCACAAGTAAGCATAATCGAAGACACTACGCGCTCAAAGGTCGGAATAAATCTGTTAGGGCAAAAACCCGAAAGGATAGTCCATGCAAACCATAGGGTCAAATTAGAGCCCAAAATCTGTGTTCCCCAGGCTTTACAGAAAACCCCACAGCTTTTGGTTATGGGTTGCCATGACGGAAACGGACGGAAGGGTCAAAAGACAGGTTGCTGGAAGATTGAAGCCGCCGGCGATATCATGATACCGCCGATAATGTATTTGATGCCGCCGGCGATATAGGATCAATTTGGACGACTTGGGTCATGCCGCCGGCGGTATAGGGTCAACTTTCTGGGCGGCATCAGAAGCATTTCAGCCATTTCAGACCTGTACAAAAACTGTAAACAATCCTATGCTACATTCCCAATGACTTGTCAAAACAGCAATTCATTTTTATAAAAGCCCGAAGGCGCAAATTGCTCAAAATGTACCAAATCATCATGACGAAATCAAATTATCAAAACCCCAATGTGTCGGAGGTACAAACAAGAACAAGGCAAAACAAAAAGGAAAAGCAAAACTAAGCATATCCGCCACTACCGCTGGACGTGATGAAACGTCATCGGGACTTGCGAACCAATCGTCAACATCGTCTGCCTCTCTTCCCTCCGTCATGGGAACACTACTAGACTCCTCAGCCGCGGTAAACGCACGTCGGCCGGCAGACTTCTTGACCCCCCTACGACTGGTACCCCCAGGATGCGCACGGTCCAGATTCTGCTTACTTCTCTGTTCTTGAGCGGTGGCCGCCAGCTGTCCCTCGAGATCGCTCACGCGGCGCTGTAAAGCTGCAGTCTCCTCCTCATACCGCCGCCGGGCTGCGTCAGCATCAGACATAGAAAGGGCTAAAAAATCCTGCAAACCGGAGAAAATATCAGCCTTGCATATCATGCATAAACATCCATACATATATCCCATCTTAACATGTGCATAAAATACCTGAACAAGAAGCGATTGCCCAATGAGGGTATCCCGGAGAACAAAATTGTTCTCCGCAAGCTGCTCCACATGACTCCGCGCCACCTAGAAAATCCAAAAAGTATACCCTTAGACACCCACTTCTAAGACTTAATAAGAAAATAATTATTAGGCCTTACGTAGGTAGTATCTTCAGGCATGAAAATCGGGGCTTGCCGGCTCGAGCCAACATTCCTATGAGTGAATTCGCCTCGCGAGTTCATCAACAGGAAGGTGGTTTCCAACGGATTAACCAATCTCCCCTCCACGAAGGTCATGCCCTCCGGCGCGCCATAATGTTGGGTCCCACTCTGGTTGTCCCGACCCCTCTTTCTCGCAGGTTCCTGCAAAACATGAAAGTCACACGTCAACAACATCCCTAAACGACTTCAAAATCATACACACAAACACAATCATACCCCGAAAGAACGTGGCTCCCCTTGGGACATCGGCACGCTCCCGCCAGCTACACCCGCACCTACCTCATCCTCCCCCTCAGGGTCGACCGCAACGTCCCCTTCCAGCGCTTCATCTTCATCATCATCCTCATCATCATCCTCCACATCGCCTCCGAGGCGCCTCTTTTCGTCCTCCAATCATTGCTCGTTATGATACTCAATCGTATCGTCGCCATGGATACGAGGACACACGGGGAGTAGACGCTAGAAAAGCCGCTCATAGAGGCTAGGAACGCTAGGGATCACTCGGCCGTTCCCTTCAATATAATCGGCTTTGTCGGCCTCGGCAGAAATCACCAAATGAGGCCACCACAAGCCCCGCGGAGGATCGGCAGGCACCGGTCTAGCAGCAACCGGAAGGGACCTCCAACCCCGAACGCGCTCGCCCAGATACCACTGCTGGGATAGGGGACACTCAATAACAAACCGGCGGCCATCCACCTCCCTCCGGACCCGTGCAACCTCAGCCAAGTTCTCCACCCTATCGAACGGGTCCAAGACGAGCTACATCAAAACAACCAACATAAGTCCATAGACCAAATAAATAAACTTAAAAAAAAATAAAAATAAAAATAAAAATAAAAAAATAAAAATAAAAAATAAAAATAAAAAAAAAAAAAAAAAAAAATTTCGCGTACCGAACTCAATCGCACGCTTCTGAGGACCTCCCTATACAGCGTAGGATACTTGGCCTTCCCACCGATGCACCCGCACCAGCGGGCAAGGAAATGAGAGTCCGGTGGCACAACCGTCTTAAACTCCATCGGCGGAAGGATCTGATGCTCGAATGCCTAAGCCTGCACAAATAACGACCGATCAATTCAAAGAACGTCATAAGAACACATGTTATCAAGGGAAATATTTCTATACCTGGAGTAGCAGATGGCAAAGGCGAAGGGCTTTTTCATTCTTCCGGGCTCCCACGTCCAGCCCATGGTACAATTGGGCCAAGATGGCCCTCGGCCAATTCTTCCTCCTGATTCCCGGCACATCTTCCACCGCGGTTATAAGTATGTAGTTGATCTTACTCCCCGAGATTGGGAAGAACAGCACGGTGAGTAGTGAGATCACAAAGGAACGGACACATGCCTCCCTTTCCTCCTCAGGCACCACATCCACCTGGGTCCAATAATGGTACAACTCACCATAGGACAGCCGCCCAGAAACGGGCTTCAGTCCGAACAACTCCTTTACCCGCTTCACCACGGGCCTCTCGACATGGTACATGTCCATGTAGACGTCAAAATGGATAACCTCATCCGTCCAAGGAAGGCTGGTCATGGCTACCACATCAGAAGGGGTAATTGTAACTTCCCCAAAGGGGAGATGGAAGGTGTGGGTAGTCTCGGACCACCTTTCAGTCAAGGCCGTTACTGAAGAATGAGGTAGCTTAGGCATCAACATAGGCATGATTCGAGCCAAATCCCCAAACCCCGTCTCGTTAATCGCGAGCGCAAGCTCGGGATCATTCTCTGAAATATGATGCCACCACTCACCGATGGTGCCAATCCCTCCTGTGTAAGTCAATTCGTATGGCTATAAAATCGAAAGCAAAACGGATCAATTCTGTGCATTTCTGTTAAAAAGGCTGCTGATGTCGCCTCTGTTAAGAGCGATATCGCCGGCGGCATCAGCCCATACCGCCGGCGACATCCGCCAAACCGCCGGCAGCATGGCTCATATCACCGGCGACATCAGCTTCAACGGAAGCGACATCAGATTCCCATAAAGCCTTTGCCAAAGGCTGATGTCGCCAGCAACAACATTGATGTCGCCAGCGGCATCACTCATGCCGCCAGCGGCATCACTCTACGCGGGCAGAACCTGTTTTCTCCCTAAATCGCACCCACCGTGCCAAAAATCACAAAAATCCCAAATCAATCGAACCACAAGGCAAAAATCGATCGTAAAAGCATACAATATGACTGATATATTCCGCTCTAAACCCAAATCAATCGAACAACAAAGCAAAAATCGAACCTATAATAGCATGTTTTCAAATCTAAAGTAAAATCAAATCGAATTCAAAAAGGAGTAATTCAGGTTTTTGTGGGATTACCTGGATATAACAGAGATGTTTCTCCTTCTCCGGAGTCAGGTTGGTGATAGGAGAGTTAATACCATAGCCATACATTTTTGCCGTCTCCTTGAGGCCGTATGCAGTGGGAACAGAAAGGATTTTCAATCCCTCGACGGAAGAATCGGGCAGGCTCTCCCTAGCCTTGGATTTACCCCTAAAAGCCTTGCTAATCCTCTTCATGATTTGAAAAAGCAAAGATAGAAATCAAAGGGCTTTGGGAGAGAAGAGAAGGGATACGGTTTTGAGAGAGAATGGGGAAGAAAAGAGTTCCAATCTCTTTTTAAACTGCCGCGCGGGATTCGAGGGGTTTTAATTAATCTGAAACTGTCCATCCATGCTGCCGGCGACATCATTCATGCCGCCGGCGATATCACTCAGGCCGCCGGCGACATCGCCTCATTTAGTTCAAATTTTGAAATTATCTGATCAGTCAAAGCTGCCACGTGGCATCCATACCGCCGGCGACATAATTCATGCCGCCGGCGATATCACTGAGGCCGCCGGCGACATCGCCTCATTTAGTTCAAATTTTGAAATTATCTGATCAGCCAAAGCTGCCACGTGGCATCCATATCACCGGCGGTATCACTTCATGCCGCCGGCGACATCACTGAGGCCGCCGGCGACATCGCCTCATTTAGCTCAAATTTTGAAATTATCTGACAGTCAAAGCTGCCACGTGGCATCCATGCCGCCGGCGGTATCACTTAATGTCGCCGGCGACATCACTCAGGTCGCCGGCGACATCGCCTCATTTACTCAAATTTTAAAATTATCTGACCAGTCAAAACTGCCACGTGGCACCCATGCCACCGGCGACCTCAACTCATGTCGCCGGCGATATAAGTCATGCCGCCGGCAATGTTGCCCCTCCAAACTAGATCTCTCGAAACGAGCCCAACCGAAGGGCGATCACAACAGAACAAGCCCGACCGAAGGGCGATCTCTTCAAACGAGCCCAACCGAAGGGCGATCTCTTTAAAATGAAAGCCCAACCGAAGGGCAATCTCCTCAGAACGAAAGCCCAACCGAAGGGCGATCTCTTCAAAGTGAAAGTCCGACCAAAGGACAATCACTGTACCAAACAAAACCCCAACCGAAGGGCGACCTCCTTAGAATGAAAGCCCAACCGAAGGGCAATCTCCTCAGAACGAAAACCCAATCGAAGGGCAATCTCAACAGAACAAGCCTAACCGAAGGGCGATCTCAACAGAACAAGCCCAACCGAAGGGCGATCTCTTCAAACGAACCCAACCGAAGGGCAACCTCTTCAAAACGAGCCCGACCGAAGGGCGATCTCTCGAAACGAGCCCGACCAAAGGGCGATCTCTTCAAACGAGCCCAACCGAAGGGCAACCTCTTCAAACGAGCCCGACCGAAGGGCAACCTCTTCAAAACGAGCCCGACCGAAGGGCGATCTCTCGAAACGAGCCCAACCGAAGGGCGATCACAACAGAACAAGCCCGACCGAAGGGCGATCTCTTCAAACGAAAGCCCAACCGAAGGGTGATCACAACAGAACAAGCCCGACCAAAGGGCGATCTCTTCAAATTAGCCCAACCGAAGGGCGATCTCTTCAAACGAACCCAACCGAAGGGCAACCTCTTCAAAACAAGCCCGACCGAAGGGCGATCTCTCGAAACGAGCCCGACCAAAGGGCGATCTCTTCAAACGAGCCCAACCGAAGGGCAATCTCTTCAAACGAGCCCGACCGAAGGGCAACCTCTTCAAAACGAGCCCGACCGAAGGGCGATCTCTCGAAACGAGCCCGACCAAAGGGCGATCTCTTCAAACGAGCCCAACCGAAGGGCAATCTCTTCAAACGAGCCCGACCGAAGGGCAACCTCTTCAAACGAGCCGGACCAAAGGGCAACCTCTTCAAAACAAGCCCGACCGAAGGGCGATCTCAACAGAACAAGCCCGACCAAAGGGCGATCTCAACAGAACAAGCCCGGCCGAAGGGCGATCACAACTGAACAAGCCCGGCCGAAGGGCAATCTCAACAGAACAAGCCCAACCGAAGGGCGATCTCAACAGAACAAGCCCGATCGAAGGGCAATCTCTTCAAACCAACCCAACCGAAGGGCAACCTCCTCAGAATGAAAGCCCAACCGAAGGGCAATCTCCTCAGAACGAAATCTCTTCAGAACGAAAGCCCAACCGAAGGGCGACCTCTTTAAAGTGAAACGTCCGACCAAAGGACAATCACTATATGAAGTGACGAGCCCAACCGAAGGGCAAACTCCCCACGAACTGTAAGTCCGACCAAGGGACGAACAGTAGACAAAGTATAAGTCTAACCAAAGAACAAACAGTCGACAAAGCATAAGTCTGACCAAGGGCAAACAATCAATGAACTGTAAAGTCCAATCGAAGGACAATTACTGTACTAAACGAGAGCCCGACCAAGGGGCAAACCTCTACATTTAAAGCAGAAGCCCGACCAAGGGGCAAACCTCTCTATTCAAAGCAGAAGCCCGACCAAGGGGCGAACCTCTCTATTCAAAGCAGGAGCCCGACCAAGGGGCAAACCTCTTTATTCAAAGCAGAAGTCCGACCAAGGGACAAGTTCTCTACGAGGCACAAGTCCGACCAAGGGACAAATTCTCTACGAGGCACAAATCCGACCAAGGGATAAATTCTCTACGAGGCACAAGTCCGACCAAGGGACAAATTCTCTACAAGGCACAAGTCCGACCAAGGGACAAATTCTCTACAAGGCATAAGTCCGACCAAGGGACAAATTCTCTACGAGGCACAAGTCCGACCAAGGGACAAATTCTCTACGAAGCACAAGTCCGACCAAGGGACGAACAAATGACAAAGCGTAAGTCCGACCAAGGGACGAACAAACGACAAAGCGTAAGTCCGACCAAGGGACGAACAGTCGATAAAGCGCAAGTCCGACCAAGGGACGAATTCTCTATGAAGCACAAGTCCGACCAAGGGACAAATTCTCTATGAGGCATAAGTCCGACCAAGGGACGAATTCTCTACGAGGCACAAGTCCGACCAAGGGACAAATTCTCTACAAGGCACAAGTCCGACCAAGGGACAAATTCTCTACGAGGCACAAGTCCGACCAAGGGACAAATTCTCTACGAAGCACAAGTCCGACCAAGGGACGAACAAATGACAAAGCGTAAGTCCGACCAAGGGACGAACAAACGACAAAGCGTAAGTCCGACCAAGGGACGAACAGTCGACAAAGCGTAAGTCCGACCAAGGGACGAATTCTCTACGAAGCACAAGTCCGACCAAGGGACAAATTCTCTATGAGGCATAAGTCCGACCAAGGGACGAATTCTCTACGAGGCACAAGTCCGACCAAGGGACAAATTCTCTACAAGGCACAAGTCCGACCAAGGGACAAATTCTCTACAAGGCACAAGTCCGACCAAGGGACAAATTCTCTACGAAGCACAAGTCTGACCAAGGGACGAACAAATGACAAAGCGTAAGTCCGACCAAGGGACGAACAAACGACAAAGCGTAAGTCCGACCAAGGGACGAACAGTCGACAAAGCGCAAGTCCGACCAAGGGACGAATTCTCTACGAAGCACAAGTCCGACCAAGGGACAAATTCTCTATGAGGCATAAGTCCGACCAAGGGACGAATTCTCTACGAGGCACAAGTCCGACCAAGGGACAAATTCTCTACAAGGCACAAGTCCGACCAAGGGACGAACAAATGACAAAGCGTAAGTCCGACCAAGGGATGAACAAACGACAAAGCGTAAGTCCGACCAAGGGACGAACAGTCGACAAAGCGCAAGTCCGACCAAGGGACGAATTCTCTACGAAGCACAAGTCCGACCAAGGGACAAATTCTCTATGAGGCATAAGTCCGACCAAGGGACGAATTCTCTACGAGGCACAAGTCCGACCAAGGGACAAATTCTCTACGAAGCACAAGTCCGACCAAGGGACGAACAAATGACAAAGCGTAAGTCCGACCAAGGGACGAACAAACGACAAAGTATAAGTCCGACCAAGGGACGAACAGTTGACAGAGCATAAGTCCGACCAAGGGACAAACCATCGACAGAGCATAAGTCCGACCAAGGGACAAACCAGTCATCCATCAGGTATCATTCCTATCCCTTGCTCTTTCGTGTGATCATACTGACCTGTGGCAGCAGTGATCCCCCGAGGGGCAGCCTGTGAGCACGGGATTTTGCAGTCCCTCTCGCGAGACGATGATGCGTGTACCCGATTTCAATACCTCAAAATAAAAGTTCTCTTCAGAATTTTTATTACCAAAATAATATTCCTTGTGAATTTTATAATTGGTAGAATCCAGTTCGGCGTGGCCGATAACGCGTTCGGTAGGAGCTTGAACCGATAATTTGCACCTAAATTAAATAATATCCATTAAAATATTGTTAAAAGCCATAAAGATGCCTTTTTCCACTAATAAACCACTTTTCCCGACTTTTTAGGCTTTTTGACCCGTTGGTTGTCGGTATGGTGGAGAATGATGTCACCACCGACATCATTCATGCCGCCGGCGGCATCATCATACCGCCGGCGGCATGGCTCATATCGCCGGCGACATCATCATATTGCCGGCGACATCATCATGTCGCCGGCGACATGACACAAAAATGATTCCTCCACAGACAGCATGTCGGCCACTTTCGGCGGAATAAGTCAAAAAGGTCTCGAAAAATACCCCAATTTGCCTATAAAAGGCACCTAAAACAGCATTTGAGAGGGGGGACTGAAATTGTGGAAGAAAGGGGCTAAATTGGGCAATTAAGAGCTGAAATCGAGAGTAGATTTTAGTGAGATAAGAACTAGAAAAGGCAGGAAAAAGGATTCTAATCCACTTTTCCTGGTTTTTCTTCTTCAAACTCTCTGATTGTGAGCTTAAACCAGTGGGTCTTTGGGTTAAATCAATCGGATAGAATTTAGAGACCTAAAACCTTTAAATTAACAATCAAATTATCGTTCCAAGCTCCCCGGAGGCGTTATTGTTCAGTTCACGAAGAGTTGGATTCACTGCCCCGAGGTGAAAATCCTGAGTCTCATAGCTCTTCGGCTTTATTATTATTGTTTTGCACCTTTTTTTGTTGATTTGTATTTGCTTTAAGTTTTCGGTTATTTTAACTGCAAACCGCTACTGCTGCGAGAAATTGAAGTCGCCGGAGACATGTGATGTTGCCGACTGTATCACCCATGTCGCGAGAGACATCGTGGATACGGCCGTTAGCGTCGCATTCTTCGGAGGCCTCGTTTTCTCACGGAACCTTTTTTTTTATGGTACTCAGAAAGCCCTGTGCCTGTCAGCATGCTGATGTCGCCCGTGACACAACTGATGTCGTCGGCGGCATCATCCATGCCGCCAGCGACATCACCTATGTCATCGGCGGCATCAGATGTTCGACGGCGGCATGGCTTTCTGGACAGCAGTAGTGCCTTCGTTTGTTTCCAAATTAATTTATTTTCTGTAGCTAGGACCTATAGTGCAACGATGGAGGTTCAAGACCTCCTGAAAACAGACCCGCCCCGCGATGAATGGTATATTCACTTGTAATCTGATTAAAGCAACGACCGAATCTAAAATTTGGATAAAAATGGAATTTCCCCGCAAACGCCATTCAAATCTCGTTTTAGCCATCCAATCGGGCTTTATGATGTAATAAATAAAATATGCCATATCTGTGTCAACTATCCTCCGCAGGTAGATGTATATCGGACATTCGGGTATTACATTTGTTACGTAGAAAATGTACAGGACTGAAAAATCTTGTAATAATTCTATTTTCCGCACTTATTTTTCCTTACATTTGTAAATATTTTATTTATCGCTTCAATTGCTTGATAAACGCGAAAACCACAAAATAACTGAAAACACGAATAAATAGGGTGGATTAAATCGATTAAGAAAGAATGAAGTATCCTAACTTGGCCTAATGAAAAGTAGATAACATCATCCGAACTCGGAATCTCTACTTAAGGTATGGTCCAACCACCCGGTGGGAAAATCGTACCGAAAATTTCCCGATTGAGCTGAACCGGGTGGCGACTCTATTCTAAGTACGGGGTTTCGATCTCGTATCTTTTAAGCATTACAATATGCAAAATCATTCTCTTTTCAACCACATCACACTCGTCTCCCCGACGCACCGAAAAGCGGGCCCGCCCTACAGGGTCCGGCCCCGCGCCGCAGCCGCGCAAACAGCCGTCCGCTCGTCCGCTCACACTTGGCCTTCCCAAATGAGCAGTTAGTCATAATAGAAGAAGAAAAGCCCTCATGGACCATGTACTTCGATGGTGCAGTCAATAGACGAGGCGCTGGTCTCGGTGTTATCATTGTCACTCCCAATAAGGAGATAATCCCAATGTCCAAGCGCCGAAATGCTCAGTCACCAATAATGGGGAAGAATATGAAGCTTGTTTGTTTGGATTGGAAGCCATTCTTGCATTAGGGGGAACCAATGTATTAGTGGTAGGAGATTTGGCTCTAGTGATCTGCCAAGTAGTGGGAGATTGGGAAATCAAAGAAGAGTCATTTCATCCTTATCTCGAAGCGGTTTGGATTCAGTTAGTGAAATTATGACAATATCTATTTCAGCATGTTCCTAGAGAAGAAAATCAAATGGCCGACTCTTTAGCAACATTAGCTTCTATGTGGGAAAATCCTCAAGAAAGACACATGAGGTCGTTCATCATGCAATCCTCATGCACTCCCTTCTTCAACAAAGAGGTTATGATAGTGGGGAAAATCTCAGAAGATCCATGGTATATGTATATAGTGCAGTTCTTGAAGGGTGGTCGGTTTCCAGAAGGAGCATCGCAGTCAGATCACACAACTTGAGAAGATTGGCCCCTCAGTTTAGATTGGTAGAGGATGATCTGTTTAAAAGAGCTAGCAATGGTTTACTTTTTAAGTGTCTAACTAAGGAAGAGGCTACCCTAGTTATGAGGAAACTTCATTCAAGAGAGTGTGGACCACACATGAATGAAGTGGCCTTGGCAAAGAAGATCCAACGACATGGATATTTTTGGACTACGATGACAGCCAACTACATCAAAGAAGTGAAGAAGTGTCATGAATGTCAGATATATAGGCAAATCTTGCACTTACCACCTACTAAGCTCCAAAACTTGTCAACTCCTTGGCCATTCTCAACGTGGGGGATAGACATAATTGGCCTTCCCAAATGGCAGTAGACTACTTCTCCAAGTGGGTCGAGGCCGAATCCTTCACCAATATTATTGGTAAAAAAATGGCCAAGTTCATTGAACGCCAAATTTTTGCTCTGTATGGGATTCCCCATCACATCGTGTCAGATAATGGAGTTCAATTTCAAGGAGAAATGAAGTATGGCATTGAGCATCATAGATCATCTCCATATCGACCACAGGCTAACGGTGCAATTTAAGTAGCCAAAAAAGCAATCAAGAAAATCCTGTTGTGAGCATTAGATTTTTACGGTCCTTCTGATGAAATGACGATTAGAGCTAGATAATGCAATCTTTTACAGGTGTTATCCACTATAGGTGTTCCTACTACTGCAGAGTTGAGTTTAGCCAAGTTTCAGAGACCTGGACTGCCTTTAGGGACCCGTATGGGTCACACTAGGGGGTACGGGTCCATGGGTTGACCCGTACGGCCCCATCTCTACCGTATGCCCTAGAGGGACCCCTACGGGTCCCTCCTAGACCCGTACGGGTCCTCCTCACCCGTATGGGTGCCACCTTCAGCCAATCAGGCCAGATTGATTACAATCATACCATATTTGATTAAAATCACCCATAAATAGGATTTATTGCGTTTAGACATGCAATTTTTCCTATAAATAGAGCCATTTTGCCTCACTTTCAAGGAGGAGCCAATTTAGACTATTCAAGAGCAATTTAGATATCATTTTTCCACCAAGAGGCAGAAGAGGGATTAGGGTTGGGGCTGCAAACTTAGATGGAGATGTATTACTATGCTAGGTATTTAGGATTTGGGATTTTTTATATAGATACACGGAACTAGGTCCAGATCCGGGTCTAATACTAAAAACCGATACTGGATCCGTATCCATTTTAATGGACCCGGATCTGGTGGATCTAAAAAATTAGGATCCATATCCTAAAAAATGGATACAGATCCATGGATCCAGACCGAGTCCAGGATCCATTGCCATCTCTTGGTATAGAGGTAATAAAAGAGGGAGAAAACCATCCCTCTTTGGTTTTTTTGACATTTTATTTCTTTCTAACTTCATATTAGGATTGGAAGAGGTTCTATCCACACAAACACTTACCAAAACAATCTTAAAATCACCATTTCCTCATCTACTTTGGCTAGGCTCTCTCTCGGCATTGGGATCACTTTAAAGTGGATACACGGCATAAAGGTACACTCATGAGTTTCAAATAGACTCACTTTCTATTTATCTTATTGTCATTTTCATTTATTTGGTTTGATCTATCCTTTGATCTATTTTGGGTCTGGTCCTGACCCATATAGGTCTTGTTGGCACCTATATGCCCCTATGGTGGCAAAGCTGGTGTGCCATACCCATATGGAAGGAAATCCCATTTATTCCATTCTTTTTCTCTTTGTCTTATTTAAGCTAAAAATGAGGTTATATTTGGGTCCAAATAGGACCAATACGGGTCCCCCATACCTAAACTGGTCCCTCCAATAGCCGTATGGGAGCCCCCCACACATACAGGTACTGGGCCCCCAGGCAAAATGTCATTTTCCTCCAAACATGTAAAAAGAACCTAACATCACCATTTGCCATGCGATCATTTTCACTAATAATCTGGTAAATCAACCCCCACAAAGCGTTAAAATGTGTTTTCATAATAAAATACGTTGAAGACCCATTATTTTTTTGATCCAAGAAGCCGCCCGAGCACTATCGATTGTAAAACCGCCACACTAACATAATCACATTTTTCCTAACAAGATGCTGACTTATGATGTGCCGTAATTATGCTAACGTTTTCATGTAGGCGAATTTATTTATTTTTGTCTTATAACTTAGAACAAAAGTATAGGTTCCCTCGCAATTCCCCCATTTTTCCCCAGTTGTAATTTTTATTCCCCTTTATTTTTTGTGATTTATCATAAATTGTAAATATGAAACGTGTGTGAAAGAGTAGAAAAATAAGATTTTCGTAATGATTCCCAAATGATGAAAAGAAAATGGTTTTACGCGGCAAATGTAATTTTGAATTAACTAAATGAGAAATAAGTGACTCATCCGATACTCGAATCTCTGATCCAAAAGGTATGAGTCTCCAGCCCAATGAAAACCATACCAAAACTCTTTCTCAAGTAGAAAACTTGGGTGGCAACTCTATCATTTGTATCGAGATTTGGATCTCGATTCTTTTATTCATAAAAATTGGGTAAATGTGCAAACTTAAACTAATTGATTTCATCATGCCTAAATGAACAAACCCCCAATGGACCCCGCTACAAGGCGCCATGGGAAATCCACATATTTTTGCCCCGACACTTCACACTTGTCCAACATGGTTATCACCTACGGAGATTGGGCCGACAAGCTTCCTTTCATAACTTGGGGCTACTAAACTAGTGTCCGTACTCTAACCAATCAGACTCTGTTCTCGTTAGTATTTAGGATGGAGGCAGTTCTTCCAGTGGAGGTCGAGATAAAGTCATTAAAAGTTTCCTTGGAACCACAGTTGAGGGAAATAGAATTAGTCTGACCCAGATTCAAACAGCTGAACACGATAGATGAAGCACGATTGAAAGCATTAGATCACCTGTAGATGTACCAATAGCATATGGCTAGAGCTTATAACAGCCAAGTCAGGCAGCCAAAAGAACCAATCAAAGCTGGAGACTTAGTCCTTAAGCAATTAAGACAAGTCAACACTGATGTTAGGGGCAAGTTCTTACCAAATTGGGAAGGTCCCTACATAATCAAGAAAATCCTAGGCGAGGGAGTAGTAAAGATCATGGATATGGATGGCAACAAGTTTGTAAACCCTGTCAATTAGGACAAGCTTAAGCACTACCATGTGTAAAAAAATAACAAAGAAAATAAAGAATAAAGCTAGCCGATTTGAAAACCCAAAAAGGGCAGATTGGCCAAAACATAGGGCAGCCTGTCGATTCAAAACCCCAAAAAGGGCTGGTCGAGCAAAAGTTAAGGCATGAATAGAGTTTGTAGAGCCTAAGTGAGGGGTTCTAGCAAAAATTATGACTTAAATGAAAGTCGTTAGCTATAAAACCTCTACAGGATAGCTAACAATGATAGATATTTTAATTGTAATATATACCAATAGTTGTATCAAATTTAAAATCAATCAATAAAAGCATCATTCTTGCCAAATCTTGAGTTATATATCTTATGAATGTATGTTGCCTAAATGCATGAAAGACTTACAAGTAGGTAAATACATTTGTTTTTAATCTTCTATCCATGTGCAATCAAATTAACAAAGAAATTTAGAATTAATCACTGAGCAAGAAAAAGGCAAAATAATCTGATAGACTGAAAACATATAGATCTATGCAAAAGCCAGGAATAAAAAAAAGTCTGCTACATCGAAAACCCGAATGGGGCGGTCCAGGCAAAATTAAGACATATAAAAGTTCGATAGGTCGAGATATATCCAAATGTAACTCCCTATGCAAAAATAAGAACTAAAATGCTCAGTCTAGTACGTATCACATCATCAAGACAAACGTCTCTTCTTTCCCCCAGCGAGAACCGATCCAACTCATCTCGAATGATAGCTCCAATCTATGCTAGCAGTTAGTCGCGCCCTGTGAGTAGGCAAAACTCGTATGGTAGCTATCCATCCCTTGTAAAACTCATCAGTCTTGACAATCCTCGGGCGATCATATCTCAAAACCCTAAAATGAGTAGTTGCAGCCCACTTCTCAGCCATAATAGAAGGCCAGTGAGACGGGGTATACAGATGGTTTAATGACACAGAAGGAAGTAGGAATGTTCTAAATATCCCCATATAGTCTGCATAATCTGGAAGGAGAGTAAGAAGTCACCATCCATATTCTGAGTAACTACACTCCGCCACCCCATAGCTCAGTCATCACATCAGAAATTTTCCACCAGGGGAAAACCCAGTAGATCTAACTCTCCGAATATGCCTGTAAAATCCTAGTCTACTCGACTAAGCTGAGATCTCAATGACCGAAAGTAGTGGTGGCACGAGTAGCAAAGTAAGAAGGGTTGTACTTGCTCATATTGGCAGGAGGAGCGATCAATGCCCACTTTTCCAAAAACCACGCCTAAAACGACTTGTCAGTATAGTTTATTTTGTCAAAATAAAGAAATTTTAGTTCAAACATTACTTGAAGAAGTGCGAAATGGTCTCCAATCAAGTCCATATCCTGAGAAGCAACGTCATAGTGAAGAAGTGTCTCAGCTAGTACAATGGCATCTGGTGATTATCCCTTGGCTATCTTGTCAATAAATGAGAGTAGGCAAAAAAGATGAGACATCGTGCTCTACCCCATATATGTACTGACCTATCAGTAATACAGCTACCATCGAAGGTCTGGCAAAGTGAGTCCTAGGGGCACTTATACACCACTCCAACACTCTCTCTAGATGAAATCCAGATGGCTCAATTATATGAGTTAAAAATCCATCAATTGAATCTAAGCTAAAGAGCCATGTCAGGTTCGCAGTAGACCCAAAGATGAAGGTAAGAATAGCTGTGTCCATGCGCCTCATGGATGACTCTCCCAGAATGGTGCTGAACTCCTTGAATATTAGACATAGCTCTATATTCTTGAAGCAAAAGACTCAATTGACAAGATCCCACAAAGTGCAAGCAGCTTAAAGTAGTGGGGTATTTATCGGATGTTTGATGTAGAACCTCAGATTCCATAATCTGAAGGGTTTTGACTTTTCCAAGTTCTTTTTCCTAGATGAATTAGAAAGTCCCAGAGTATATCTCCAAACAGGGCCATAATTAGTAAAACAGAAGAGAAATAAAGGCAAAAAGCTGCAATCTGCAGTAGATCATAATACCATGATCTAGATAGTGGTACTATGATCGATTTAGGATTCCTACTCCCTATATGCTTAGTTTTATGGCCAACTGATTGGGGTACCATGATCGTTTCAGAATCCAGATATTTTAAGTAGAAAATCAGACAAATCAGTGACAAAAAGGCAAACTCGAACAAAAAATTGCTATATATGTCAAAAAAAGTATATGTACAAGTCAAAATTTATCCAAATGTTTAAAAAGAAGAAGAAAAGAACATCCTAATCTAGTCAAGGCCATCATCGTTGCCCCCCACATCATCATCGATCCCCAAACTACCTGATGAAGACTTTGATGCATCCAAAATCCCCTGCTCACTCCTCCACTTGGAGCGTGATTCCCTCAGTCTCATCGCCTCGGCCTCGGCACTCTCAGCTCAAACAGTATCATCCTGAGCCTTGGCCTCTGCTGATATAGCCCTTATAGTGGCAACCTAGGCCTGATCCTCAATAGCTACCTGATGCTCCTCAAGCTCACCCAAAGCAGTCAGCATAACATATCATGCATTAGTCCTATGAGTTCTAAACTAGGGGCATTCCCATTACATGCAACATATATACAATAATTATGAAATTAGGTGTGTACCTCTATAAACAACGCCTGAGCTATCAGAAGATCCCCAAGCGACTGATACCCCCTAGCAATCTCCTCCACCTTAACTCGTGGGATCTACAAATACAAAGTTTCATTCAAAAATTGACAATTTCAAACCTCTAAGGAGAAAGTGCAAAGAAAAGAAGAAAAAAGGAAAACTCACATGTATAGCGTCAGTTGGGATAAAGACCAGCTGATGTACAGAAGGCATCAAGTGTTGAGTCACTTGTCTACCAACTTCCATCATGATGACGAAATTTATTTCAAGAGCAGTATGCAAGTGACCCTCTACAAAGCCTGCCGGCTAGATGGGTGCCTACACTAGAGCCGCTGGAGCTGTAGCTGCCGTTTGAGCCTCCTCCATACCACCTACGCTACCGCTCGAGGTCTGACATCTCCTCTGATAAGAGAGGTCCTATATGTTTAAAACATGAAGCTTAAAACCAAGCATGGAAATTAATTAAAATTTAAAGAATGCGCAATAGATCAATTGAAGCTTAAAATTAAGGACGAAGGTCAAAGGATACTAGAAAAGGCCCATTTGGACCGATTGGAGGAGCAGGATAAGGAATCAACCACCTCATGAACTCAAGATATGAGCCCTCAATAGAAGCAGCTACATGCCCGATCCTATCAAGAACAGCGGATCGCTCAGCATCTAATAAGAGATGCAGATAGAAGAGATCCACTGGAGAAGTAGGGGGAACCACCCTTAAAGCTAGTGAGGATATGATCCGAAAGCCTCGAACCCTCTCCCCCATGTACCACTCGATATAAGTAGGGAACTCTAAAAGGAAGCGTATGTTGTCATGAGTCCTCTTAGTAGTCTGGACCACAGCCTAGTGAGTTGTGCCCTCTTAAGGGTCACGACAAAGCTGAAAAGACAATTGCAATTGAGGTAAATCATTTAACCCATGTAAATACAATTCTCATCAATGTTTGTGTTCAAAGTGTAGGTAAAATAATATACCTACTTAAACGCGAGGCTCCTCAAGATCTGCCTCAAGTCATAAGATCCCCTGGCCACCTCAGACCAGACATGTGTCTACTTATTAAGCATAGGACCTTCTTCAGCAGCATCACCTGTCTTCACAGGCATAGGTAGAAGGCCATGCTCAAAAGCCCATATCTATAGTAAAATATAACAAAAGGAAAAGTTGTTAGTCAACGTGAATTCAAAGAACAAAAGCACCAAAGAAAGAAAATATCTAAAAATGAGAAAAAAAAAAAGGCAACAAAGTTATAAGTATACCTGAATGAAGAGGTGACCAACCTTCACCTCCCTCTCATCCCCTTGGGCACAGACATCCAGCCCAAAGTATAGCTGACCAAGAGCAGCTTTGCACCGGTTTAGCTTCGGACCTTAAGCTAAGTCCTCGAGAGCTGAAAGTAAACCATAGTGCATGTTACACGAACCCCACGGGAAGAGAAACGTGGTCAGAAGCATGAGAATAAAATCCTAATCATGCTGATCATCAGTCAAGTCCCTCTGAGCGACCTAAAACTTCTTCAGCCTGGTATACTTTAGGCCCCTAGCATCCGGCCCCACTCCTATCAATCTCTCCATATGGGCCGAAACATGAAAATTATAGTAAAATCGGTCTGCATATACATCAAAGTGTATGGTGGTCCCAGTAAAAAGCAGCCCTGTCATAGCCACCATGTCGGATGGGGTGATGGTCATCTCGCCCACTAGAAGATGGAAAGTGTGGGTCACATCAAACCATCGCTCAACCAATACGGTGAGAGCTGCTACAGACGTCTTAGGGCCCTTAGACCTCAAGCTCAACACTAAATCCCCGAACCCAGCATCGTGGATCCTCTAAAGGATGTCAATGTTAGTAATGGCCTCCCACCATGCCCGATTGATGGAAAGAGATCCAAAAGTCATCCTCAAAAGCTCCTATAAGAAGAAAAGTGACAAGAATCATGATAAGTTCTTAGTTTCTAGTATCCATGCATATACAGGAATTAAATTGATCAAAACACAGTCTAGAATCATGTCACATTACCTAAAAATCATGATAAATGACCAAAAGCCTGAAAATGCACAAAATGGCATATCTGCCATCTGCATTATCGATCATGGTACCCCAATTAGGATTGTGGTAATGCAATCGTGGTCATAATATCATGATCAATTGCGGTACAACATCAAAAATCATTTTAAAGACTGATTCCCCCATGAATCCAAAAATAATCAAAAAAACATAAGATCCTGAGCGTAATACATGTTACTTAGGAAGTTGTAACCAACTAAGGACCTTTTTTCAAACCCTAAATCTAACCAATCATGCATCTGCAATTTCATACAATTTGGAATTCTCATTTTAGGTGTAAATTATTCAAAATCAAAATCAAGATGGAAAATAAGTGATCTAGAACTACTGATCGGTCTGTGAGAAGCATAATGCAGGTAACGATGGCTAAGACTCGGATCCAGGCCTCTCTCTAGCTCTAGATGGTTCTCGTCTGAATCCAAACAATACACCTTTCTAACGTCTGATCAGAAGCAATGAGCCTATGGAATCGGCGTCAACTCGGCCTAGACAATAGCCCGTGCCTTCTCGGCTCTAGCTTTGTGAAACATGGTGAGATCTAGATTGAAAATCGAAAGAAATTGGAGAAGAGAAGAAAAGAGCTCAAATTTGCGGTTTGGTTAAAGTGTACGTTTGAAAGAAAAAGGAGCCCTTTTATAGTTTCTGGAATTTCATCGATCACGGTACCATGATCATTGAAACTGGTACCACAATCTAGATCACGACGCTGTGATCTATTTTGCCAAGGCTAAAATTTGCTCTCTAATCAAAGGAGCAACAAAGCGAATCCCACTTATCTTGACCAAAAGGTTCCTCGATAAAATGTTCCAACAATTGCCAATGCGGTCCTTTCACGACTCTAAACCAATTACCCCCAAAGGACCCAATCCCTCTCTTTAGCAGATGTTTTATCCCTATCAAGTGAATCAAAATCCTAATGGCTTGAAAATCCCTAGCAAACAATTCGACTTTCCCGGAATAATATTTTTATCCCCAGCAAATTGACACCTCAGATTCCTTCGTAGTGAAGCAGATATCACTCTTAGGAAGTAGATCAAAACCCGTTCGAGATGAAATAATCTTGGACACCTCACATTCCTTTACCATGAAGCAGACATCACTCTTAGGAAGAATATCAAAACCCATTTGAAATGAAATAATCTTGGACACCTTATAATCCTTTATGGTGAACCAGACATCACTCTTAAGAAGAAGACCAAAACCCGTTCGAGATGAAATAATATTGGACATCTCACATTCCTTCATGGTGAAGCAGACATCACTCTTAGGAAGAAGATTAAGACCAGTTCAAGATGAGATAATCTTAAGCACCAAGACCAGTTCGAGATGATATAATCTTGAGCATCAAGACCAGTTTGAGATGAAATAATCTTGAGTATCAAGACCATTTCGAGATGAAATAATCTTGAGCATCAAGACCAGCTCAAGATAAGATAATCTTGAGCATCTAGATCAGTTTGATATGAAATAATCTTGAGCATCAAGACCAGTTCAAGATGAGATAATCTTCAGCATCAAGATCAGTTCGAGATGAGATAATCTTGAGCATCAAGACCAGTCTAAGATGAGATAATCTTGAGCATCAAGACCAGTTCGAGATAAAATAATCTTGAGCACCAAAACCAGTTTGAGATGAAATAATCTTGAAACACCATATTTCTTTACCGTGAAGCAGATATCACTCTTATAAGCCGAAATTAACTTTGATGTTTTTATCTCCAGTAGAGTCATTGAGAAGACTTATTTATTATGACGAAGTGGCCCAGATCACCCTGAGATGAATAAAGGTTCCAAATATCCCCACGAGTCAAAGAAGTTCGAGCAGCCAGCAGTTCTTCTTCACATAATCTTTCTTAATCGAAGGGGCAAAAATTTTTGTTTCCGATAAAAGTCAATTAAGAAATGATTATGTTTCATATCAGCAGGTAGATATTCCTTATCTCTATTCCACACATTCTGGTCACACAAACATTTAAGACCCCGATCTTCATGTCCTGTGAGGGGCAGTCTGTTAGCATAAAATTTCGATGACCTGTTAATCAATGATGAAAGGTTCATATGTTGCCTTGGATATTCTTGTATTTTAGGTTCATGAGTTAATTTACGGAAGCGAGCCTCATAGAACAAAAATTTGATCCTTTTAAATAGCCAAAGGTGAATTTTTCACTATACCCCAATCGATTGGGGTACCGTGATTGATAGAATACGGTACCGTGATCGATAGAATATGGTACCGTGATCGATAGAATACGGTACTGTGATCTATGATTGGGGTACCATGATTGATTCTTTCCCAATTTGGTTCACCGCCTCAAATCCAAATTTCCTGATCTAAACCCATAGATCACAATACCGTGATCCCGATTGGGGTACCGTGATCAATCCTTTAGGAAAAAAATTTCTGAATTAAACCCCC
The DNA here is from genome assembly GCA_947683365.1 of Euphorbia pulcherrima. Lineage (NCBI taxonomy): Eukaryota > Viridiplantae > Streptophyta > Magnoliopsida > Malpighiales > Euphorbiaceae > Euphorbia > Euphorbia pulcherrima. Next base: position 30,502,467 of record CANTUS010000008.1, read on the forward strand.
TTTCCTCTTTAGTTGAGATTCAATTCTTACCCATTTTTTAGTGGCAAGAACTCTATAAATAGAGCCCCTAAACACCAGAAAAAACACACACAATATACTTAAAAATACTCTCAAAATTCCTTAGTGAATTAACGAAGTTCTGCCGAGTTTTCTACTTTTATTCGTTCTAGTTTATAATAATGAGAGGAATCGACTTGTTCAATTTATCTTTTTGTCATTTACAGCCGTTTAAGAGTTCTTTTTCATCCATTCTGGTTCTTCGAGGTTCTTTTCTTCAAGATTACTCCTAAATCGAAAAACAAGAAATTTACTCCACAAGGTAATAACCTGAGACTAAATCTTATTTAAATTCAATTTTTATCAATTCATTATATTTTTGAGCGGGTAAGAGCTCTTTTGTGGTGATTGGAAAGCCGGCACTCAGGTACGCTCTCGAAAACTTCTCATTTTATTTTACCGAACTTGAAACTACCAGCTTTGCTATTTTCTACTATAATCTGATTTCGATCACGATACAGTGAGCCCTATAGTGGTGTTGTGATCTCTTTCTGGATAGAATACCCGAAATCTTGTATTTTGTCCTCACACATTTATTTACAAGTCCGAAAGGGTATTCTATTCCCAGGATTGTTTATAACATATTTTGTAAATATTTTATGCTATATAAACATGTTTAAATTATATTTTTATGATGCCATGATCGCATTGAGGTGGTATGTTTTGCATTAAATAAACTCTCTTTCTCATCCCCTTCCTTTAAATCAATCATAGGTAATAATAGTTATTGAATAAATTAAAGTTGGTAGTAGAACATGTGTTTAATCGACTAAGTAATGAATAGATGGTTTGTCCAGACCTGAATCTCTGTATTATGGTTTAGTGTTGTTTTCTTGGAGATGATTCTATTCTAAATTCCTAGAAAGAGCTGATCCAGGTGGCGACTCTGAGTTATAATCCAAGGCTTTAGGTTCTTAGATCTTTTTAAAATTGTTTTCTTAAAATCATAAAAAAAAACCCATATGGATCATAGTGCCTCGATTTATGACCCACAAGTAGCTTTGGCCCGAACTCGACCCAATCGACCCAACTCAAAAAGCCTCACCTACTCACACTCAATATTGTACAACTATTCAGGTTGTCAAAAGTGATAATGGAGGGGAGATACTTAATGCATAATGCTAGAAATCGTTTCATGTTAATGGAATCATACATCAAAGAAGATGCAGTTACACACCACAACAGAATGGTGTAATGGAAAGAAAGTATAGGCACTCATTAGAAGTGATAAGAGCCATAATGATAATAACACAATTTCCAAACAAGCTTAGGGGAGATATGGTGATGTATGCAACAAGTATCATAAATGTTTTACCCACCATGGTACTCAATTGGCAGTCATCATTTGAGAAATTTCACAACAAAGTGCCCGATTACCAAAGCTTCTATGTGTTTGGCTCTATGTGTCATAATGTTTTACCTAAGGGAGATAAACTATAGCCTAGGGCCAACAAGGCTATATTTTTTGGATTTTCCATGAACCATAAGGGATATATGATGTATGATATGACATTGTAGAAGATAGTGATCTCTAAAGATGTGACATTGCCACCAACTAAAGTGATCTATCCTTATTCATCCAGCTACATTGAAGCTGATGATAATAAAAAAGAGTAGAAAGACCTAAGATTCATACTGTACAACTTCCAAGGAGACCTGATAAACCAAGACAGCCACCAACTTAGTTAAAAGACTGTCACTCAGAATTTTACAGATGAACATACTGCATTTTTATCCAAAGTAATGATTGTTAAAGAGTCTAGGAGTCATAGAGAGGCAGTTCAAGATAACGGATGGATTGAAGCAATGAAGAAAGAGTTGGATGCATTGGAGGAAAATGAAACTTGGTAATTTTGTCATTTACCTCCAAGGAAAAGAGCTTTAGCCTATAAATCAGTGTACAGGGTAAAATATTTTCCTAATGAAGAAGTAGACAAGTTTAAAGCCAAGCTTGTAGCCAAGGGCTATAATCAAGTGATTGGTGAGCACTATTATGAATCTTTCAGTCCTATTGCCAAGGCTACTATAGTGAGGATTTTCTCAGCAATGGGAAAGCAAAGCAATGAGGAACTCATCAGGTTGATAGGAAACAATGACTATTTACATGGGCATCTTGAAGAAGATATTTACCTTTTAGAACCTGAGGGTTACCACAAGGCAGGGAAAGGTGAAGTTTATAAATTAGTTACATCCCTTTATGGCCTTAAAAAGACAGGGAGACAATGGCATAAAGAAATTTCTAAAAAGTTATTGTTGTATGGATTTAGTAGATCTAAAAGCAATCGCTACTTATTCACTAAACAGGCTAATACAGGGTTTATTGTATTGGTTGTCTGTGTGAATGATATCGTAATAATGAGCTCAAATGAGAAGTTAACCATACAAGTAAAAGATTATCTACATTTCTTATTTACAGTGAAAGATCTTAGCCTAGCTCAATATTTTCTAGGCATTGAAGTTAAACAACAAAATAGAGACACTTTCATATCTCTAGTAAAATACATCACGGATATGATTAGTAATGCAGAACTGGAAAAATGCAATCTAGTGGCTAGCCCCATTGTCACTAGCAACAATCTATCAATGTCAGGACAAGCCCTCATTGATCCAGAACCTTACAGAAGATTGGTGGGAAGGTTACTTTACTTAGGCTTCATCAAGCCTGATGTATTATACAGTATAAAACAACTAAGTCAATATATGCATCAACCATGTCAATATCACATGCAAGTTGCATTAAGAGTTTTGAAGTATTTACAGGGGATAAAGACACATTATCTGTTTTACCCTGAAAATTCCTCACTCACAATCTCGGGTTCATGTGATTCAAGCTAGGCATGATGCAAAATAAGCAAATGATCATTGATAGGCTCTTGTTTATTTCTATGAGATTCATTGGTCTCTTGGAAAACTAAGAAGCAACCCACTGTTAGTAGGTCTTCGGCTAAAGCATAATACCAGAGTCTTGCCAACAACTGTTGTGAGATAAAATGGCTCACCTAGTTATTACAGGATATGGGAATCACAATGTCACTTCCCATTTTTGTAAACTGTGACAGTCAAACTACTATAGCTGTTGCAAAGATTCCAATTCTACATGAGAAGATGAAATATGTGAAATTGGATTTACATTTTGTAAGAGATCTTGTAGCAGAAGGATTTGTTAACATAGCTCATGTGTCAACTATGGTTTAACTTGTAGAATTATTCACTAAAGGGAAAAGTTTCAGTCATATGGAACCATTCCTGTAGAGAATGAACATGTTGTCAATGAAAACAATTTCAGCTTGAGGGGGGCATGTTGAAGATCAAGCTAAAATTATACCCAAGTGTTAATGGACTCATGTTAAATCTGTGGCACATCACAGCATATCAGTTCTCATGTAATCACCCAAAGTTGGTTACAACAGTATTCTAACTTGCAGCTATATTCTCCGTGCAAGTTCCAGCTACTTAACTCACTCTACATTATCATTTTACAAGCACTATATAACCAAATGTATACAGATATTTTGTGACTGACTTTTGTTTATATTCAATAGGAATATACAAGCATTTCTAGCTTGTTTTCACAAATATCCGTTAAAGTTTAAGAGTAAATGAAAAATACAAATAAGGATGCGACTTCAGAAACTCTTACTCTCATCCCATATGATGTTGTTAATGATCTTAAGAGCTATTATTTATTTATTTTATATTGTTTTGTGTCTCAAGATAATTTTTTTCATATTTAGCTTTTCGTATGTTACTCCATGATAACTCTAAAATTTTGAACATCTAATTTTAAAGGAATGCTTGCATCCTCATGGATGTATATTTTAATTAAAGGAATGAAGTCAATATTAGAAAGACTAATTAAATTTTGATACTAACTAGAAATTAACAAATAATACAAAACTGGATAAGTTCTTATGAGTTGTTGGTATACATAGAGATACATTGGTTGTTACACATTATTCGAACCTAGTTAAAAACAAAAAAAGTCATCATAAAAGAAACTTACAACCTTGGAATAATCTATTGATGCAATTAAGGGAAAAAAATTAAACACAAATATCATGTTATATAAGGAATGTATGCATGAAATTAAAGAAAAGGAAATTAAGAAAAAAAATCAATTTTAATGGGCCTAAGACCCTTTTTGAGCCCTGTGGTATATCGAGTTTACCTATTATGTCCCTCTACTATATGTGTTAACCTTTTAGTCCCTATGTTTCGCATTCTATTACATAGTTGGTCTTTTTTCTCACAAAACTCTGTTATGTTGGTCAACGTGTCATTTTGTTAGTGACGTGCAAAAAATTAGGTACAAAATCAAAAACAATTTTATTAAGAACCCATCACTGAAAAGAGCAGCAACATTTAATCGACTTTCTCTTCTCCATTCTGTTAGAGATATCCCACATGGGAAACTAAAGATGATAAAGAGTGAAATATAAGTGGTTTAGATTGGGCCTTAACACAAGCCAATTGGTTTTGTGTTACATGGGCTCAACCCCACTTATATGCTCATTCACCTATCGAGCCCAACACTCTCGAGGCCCATGGATTCTCTACATGGTATCAGAGCGAAAGAAGGCCTGACAGCCAGTGATCCTGGGTTCGTGTTGAAGTCCTGGTGGAGTTTGGGCTAGCAGAGAAAAGCTAGACCCGGTGTTGACCTTGAGCCTCGAAGAAGATAGGCCGAGGAATGTTGGCAAGTAGCTACTGGTCCAGGCCCAGTTGCACTTGATGGGGAGTGTTGGAGATATCCCACATGGGAAACTAAAGATGATAAGAGTGAAATATAAGTGGTGTAGATTGGGTCTTAACACAAGCCAATTGGTTTTGTGTTAGATGGGCTCAACCCCACTTATATGTTCACTCATATATCGAGCCCAACACTCTCGAGGCCCATGGGTTCTCTACACATTCACCATTTCCAGTTGTTACTGTCTTTCCCTCTTCCTTCATTCTCAATTTCTTTTTTTCATTTTTTTATTTAAAACAAATTAACGAAAATTTGATGATTTCTCTTCAATATGATCAAAGATGATTTGAACTTGTTAAGTTTGTAATTTTCATTTTGGTTATCTTGAGGACCTAAGCTTTTGTTATTGAATTATAATCTCTACCTATTGAAATAAACCAAAAACATTTTTTTTGATGGGGATTCTTAGCTACTTGTTCAGATTTCCTTCTTTATTAGTTTTCTAATTAATTTAGGTTTCATTGAAAATTAATCTTTTGCAGAAATAAATTGTGTTGTAGTGTACATGTTAAAAAATCTGATGAAAGAAAATCAATCATATTTTAAGTGTTCACTTCTACATGTGAGGAGATTCTTACGAGTAATATTCGAAAATGAAGAAAATGGCGAAATTCGTATGAAGGAGATGATGGAAATAGAGAATAAGGGGAAATTCGAATGCGACGATGATGAAACAGAAGGTGATTGTCTGGGAAAAAGTTGGTTACTTGGTAATGGTGGATATCTTCGAACTGTTAGTCAGTAGGTGAAAGAGAAGGAAACAATTGTTTTTTTAATTGGTCCTTGCTTAGAATTTTTATTTTAATTTTTACCAAATTTTTTCCATGTCAGCAACAACTTGACATGTAGATCTGACATGGCAAAGTTTTGTGAGATCCGTCAAAAAAAGATGAATTGGGTAATGGAATGCAAAGCACAAGGACTGAAGGTGTAACATGTATAGCAGGAGAACATTGATAAGTGAACTTAATATACCACAGGGCCCGAAAGGTTGTTTGGCCATTTTAATGAATATCTTCTAATACCGAGATAACCTCAATTAAATTAGAATATCCTTATATTATAGTAAAATCAAATAAACACTAATTAAGGATTAGATCCTTAGTATGGATATACATGAATATTTTTTTGTTCAAATTTGCCATTACATTCCTAGATAGGTGCGCTTACGGCAAGTCCAATCCTATTCCATATTTGGTGTGATTATTGTATATGGAGTAAGGTGGTACTCCAATCCTACTCTATACTCCTACTTTAAATATGGAGTAAGGTATGAGTTACTCTAAACTTTTTACTTTTTGGTATTTAATTATAATGATTTATTTGATGAAAGGTTTAAAATATTAATATTATAATAATAAAATATTGTTAGATGAAAAGATTCTTTTTTAGAGTTAAAAAATGGAGTAATGGGTTGGAGTGAATTTACTGTAGCAGCTGTATAAATAGAGTAAATACTGTAAAAATAGAGTTTAGAGTAGAAGATATAGAGTAATGGGTTGGACCTGACCTTACAAAGTGAGAGCACGTGTATCATAAAAAGACTTTATTTAGATATCAACTAATACACAATACCAAAAAATAGATAAAAGTATATAAAATAATAAGAAAATGAATAGAAAAATACACGTTGACGGTAGTCTCCAATTGACCTGTAATATAGATGAATTTCTCTATAAAAAGACATAGGTAATAGAGAGACCATTAACCAAAGTAGTTCTCGTATGATAACAAAGGAAAAAAGGATAGTCATTATAGGAGCATGAACACGACTTGTAAAAGCAGCATGTATTAACATTCTCTCCATACCCAATGTTGTTCCTAAAATAGAGGCTAAAAATCGTCAATGGTATATAAACTTTGACCTTACTAATAAAATGGTACATGAACTTTATAACTTGATATAATAGTATACCAACTTAATATCTTACTAACATAAAGATCATATTTACCTTTTACCATCAAAAAATACCTTTGACAAATTAAGTTTCAGGTAAAAAAAGCTACACTCCTTCCAGTATCAATGAACTTGTATAAATATTAGTAATCTGTTATTTTGCCCAGCCCAATGCGGTGTATAGCCGAGGAATTTACCATGCTTTTCCTGAATTGTAATGGCTTTTTCGAATTTCTCCAAAAAATTTAGGGATTTACAGAGGTCACGAAGCCAAAGTGTAAAAATGAAAAGTTACTCATTAGAATGTAGGGGTAAAAATAGGAAAATATGAAAATATATATCTGAAAAATAGTATATCAGCTTTTTTAACATACTAGTTGCTTGGTAAAAGGTATTTTTGATGGTCAAAGCATGTAAAATGATAAGTTGGTATATCATTATGTCAAATTTTAAAGTTCATATATCATTATGTTAATAAGGCGAAAGTTCATATACTGTTGACGATTTTTAGCCTAAAAGAGATGACCGCTTTACCTTTTTTGTCCCGCTCTTTCTTATCTTTGAAGTGACATCCACTATGATATTTTAATCTAATTTTTGGAACTATTAGATATCTATATGGTATCTCATATAAGTCACATAGAAATCAATAAATATAAGAACTTGGCATCAAAACACTAGATAGATTAATAGATCAGAACTTTAGGTTTTAATAGATGTCTTTATGGATTTGTAATAGATCAACTTTAAAAACAGATGTATAGTAGATGTCTAATAGATTCCAATAGATAAAAAACTCAACGTCTTTATTATCTTCCTTTCCCTTCACACCTTTTAATCTCCACCAACATTTCAGTTCTCATTGTCTTTTGAACATATTAAGAAGTTCCCAATCCCGAAAATCAACTCTTAGATATCTGTAAAGAAAATTTAGTTTTTCCAGATATATCCATTAACTCTTAGTTCATCAAAATCATGGTTTGATAGAACAAACTTATACCCATTAAATCTTCTCTTTGTTACTAAGGTCTTTTTTATTTGTATATTTTCACGACACAAATAGGTTTGCCAATCTAAAGACCCTATAGCAGTATATTTGCTTTTTGAACATAATGTTTTATGGTTCTTTTATCACATTATTATGTGGAACAAACTTATGTTCTAGATAATAATTTACAATAACAATTTTAGATATTATGTTTTTATTTCACTAGCTGAAAAGCCTATTACCTCTTAAAATTACAGTTTAAGACTCAACCACTAAACTCACCGAAGGGAACACCAATTACTTGAACTAATTTTCTAAGGAATGTGATTATTCTTGGCCTCATTTTTTTAAGGAAAAAGAGAGTGATTATATTAAGCTTGCAAAAGATGGGCAAACGGGGTAGTCTACACATCTAAACTCCGTTACCTTATCGAGAAAAATACTTCTAGCTATATGATGAGCAATGTTATTAGCCTCTCTAGGAATCAAGCTAAACACACAAGAAATATAAGATCGTGCCAAAGTTTTGCACTCCAAGATAATAGAGTCAAAATACGAATAACCAATCTCATGCTCGCATGAAAGCATTAAACAGAATAGAGTTGTCGAACTCAATTATGACTTATAAAAAACCGATGCTTTTTAGCCAGGACAGGGCTTCACGAACAAAAAAAGCCCCATTAAATCGTACAGAATATTTTTTTGCTTAGGTCTCAAAATTATCAGTACCGTCTCACGGTCATGGCAATAATGATCAAGTTTCTATTAAAAAATGTTAAGTCTAGTTTGTGTTTCCTTCTATTGTCAAGAGAAAAGAGTTAGAATTCATGTTCTTTTGAACTATAATGCGATGAACTAAATTGAACTGGATTGAACTAGATGGATCTAAACTGAACTGAACCAACTTGAACTGAACTAAATTGAAACTATTAATAAATATATATAATTATAAATATTATTAAAATAATAGTTAATAAAATAAATATTAAAATAATAAATTACTAACACTTAACAGTTAAAATATAAAAATGATAATAAATAATATCATATAAATATTATAATACACATTAATAAATACTAAACAATATTAAATAAAATTAATATAAATATAAATAAGCAATAATAATAAATAATCAATCATAAATATAACAATAAGAGTTATACTAATAACTAATAATATTTAATACCAAATAACATAACCACTAAAAATAATAGAATTAATTTTTAAATTTATTATTATAAATTGTGCATGATCATATTTAACTTCTAATATTTTTATTACTAATAATTAAATTTAATACTCATTAGCAACATTAATTATTATTATTAGAATAATAATTGACAAAATTAAAATATAATAATAATATAAGTAATAATTCTTTCAAAACATGATTAATAATTATTATTATAGTGATAAAACTAATAATTATTATTTAAGAGTATGTTATTATAATTATTATTAAAATAATTACATTATTATTTTTATAAATAAAGTATTTTAATATTATATTTATTATTTAATAATTATTATTTTTTATTAGTATTTTTATTATTATTTAGTAATTATAATTATTATATTATAAAATTACATTCAATTGAGTTGAAAAGAAGTGGATAGAACTTGAAAAGAATCGGGGCTAAGTGACAGAGCTGAGAGTATGATTTCCGCATTTATTAATTACATTCAATTGAGTGGAATATGACAATTAAAATCAAAGAGATACTGAACATGGTCCAAATTTATTCTGAATATGTACGGGGTTGGGAATGAAATGACATGTTGGCAATTAAATACTATTTAGTTAATGATTAAATTATTTTTTTTTGTCACGTGTTATTATTAGTTTATTTTTTTAATTTTTCTATTATATATGTTATCATTTTAATTCTTGAGCTATTATTTTTGTTACCCATATAATTTCTTTGTTAACGGATGTGTGGCTTCCATGTCATATTGGAATCACGTGGTAAAATTTGGTTAAATGAACGCATACATCACTTAAAAATTAAAATGAAAAAATATTTAGTATATTTAGAATATGTGTGTTCATGTAAAATAAGAACAAAAAATCTCAGCTACTTCTCCTTTGCTCAATCTCTTGTCAAACTAAATCTATGGAAATCTCAAGTCTTAATTTGTAAACATTTATGAGAAGTCAATTGTATATTGGTATTTTAGTTTCATTTGTTTTAGAGAATACATAACCTAATTTTACCAATTACGACATGCAAATGGTCGGCGGAAATAACTCCTCCCCATCGATAAAATCTCTCTGTTGATTCTTCGATTCACAACCTATTTTAACGATGGTAATTGAAAAGCCCAAATGTTACCACTTATTCTCTAGCAACAAATCCTACAAATGATGGGAAGAACAACATCAAAGTTTCGAACGAATTCACCGATACAGAGAGCATTCCAATATTATCACGTCGGATTTTGGTACTTATGGCGAGAATGGAAATGGAGTTTATGATAATTTCACTTCTTATAGATTCAATGCGAATGTGTCAGACAATACTTTCAAGAATTATTGGCGGCAATATAAATGTGGAGAGCTTTTCATCATATATTAGATCAATTAAATGTAGGAGACCAATGGTTAAATATTTTATTTTTACCACATGTATTTTATGTGGCACGGAAACCACACATCTATTAATAAAAGGATTATATAGGTAATGGAAATGATAGCATGGAAATTAAAAGGGTAACGTGTATAGCAGAGGGACCAAAAGAATAAATTGATAATAACACAGAACCCAAAAAAATAATTTACCCTTTAGTTAGTTAATAAAATTATGGCCCGATTTTTCTCCCTCGGATTCATTAAAAAAATCAAATATTTAGTTAGTTGTGAATCAAATATTTAATTTAAAAAAATTAAAACTTAACTATGTGTGCCACATGTCAAAATTTTATTAATTTATCAACATTTTAACACTTGGCTCCCTTGTATGTCACATATTCCACATTGTCTGCTTTAGCTCCAATAAGAGGATTGGAGCTTTTGTCAAGTCCAAAGGGTGTTTGAACTTGTTGAAAGGCAAGAGAAAGTAGGCAATTAGTACTATAAATAGATTCCAAATTATTCGGCCTTTTTTCATTAATTTAACTGCGAGAACGAAGAACACTCTTTCAACTGTAGTGCTTGAAATAGAGAAATTTGGTGTTACAAAATATTCCAATCTGAATTATGCCTGTATTGTCTTTGTCGCTGTGATTCTTGATCAAATTAAGAAGATGATTTAGATGTTATAAAGGGATAATACATTTGGATGCTCCGATCTTCTTAACTACTAAAGTATCTATTCTCTCAATTTCACATATTGAAAGTGTGTATTAATTAATTACTTGTGAACATCTAATTCAATTAGTGCATTTTGCTTCATCTGAACACCGAAAAGAAATTAAGCATCCTAAATAGGCTTACACCTTAAAAAAAACTCCATGGAAACAATCTGAATATACTGAAAAGTCTCTGAAGAGGAACTTATAGTGGCTGGAACGCAATGGTTTCATGGCGTTCTATCTGTATCAAACCCCAACACGATTTCTGGAAAATGTGTAGAGTATTGTTTTCATTTTCTTAGTTCGTTCTTTTCCAATTGATTCTATTTATTGCTTGTTAATCTTATTATTAAGGGAAAACTTTAAGAAAGTACGTTGTGGTTTCACTCATTTATAAAAGGGGGTTTGAGAAAAATTTTTTTGCAAAATGGGGTCCGTAGTTTTAAAAATTTGCAAAAGGGGCCTATGGATTCAGAATAGTAATGTTACATTGGATATTTTTAACAATTCAACATTCTAATAATTTAACCTTATTATTTAAAAAAATTATACGTCATGATTTGAGCAATTTTCAAATATTTTTTATTTTATTATAATTTTTTAAAGTTGTTATCATAATTTGATTAAAAAAATATTTTCACTATTAAAAAATTTTTAAAATTTTTCACCGATGTGTATTATATATTTAATAACCATCCCGCAAAAATTCAGATAAAAGCGAACAAGATTACCCATTTTATGACATAATTTAATATTGAGGATCCTTTATTTGTAAATTTTTTGAAATCACAAACCCCGTTTGCAAAAAAATTCCTCAAACCCCGTTTTACAAATGAGTGAAATCACAAATTACTTTTTTTAAGTTAACCCTATTATTAATTATTTAATCCTATAAGCTCTTGTAGTACACGTAGAACAATTTTTAGGCATGGGAATGGGAACGAAATTAGACTAGTAGAATCAGAAACATCATCTAAGTGTACAAATGAGGGAGTCTGATATTTTACACTTAGTTTTAGCCATCTAAATTATCAAGTTATGCGTGTCGTTTAATTTGAGCAAGTTCACTAACCATGTTTCTAACCCACAAAACATATCAATCTAGATTGATGTGTAGTTAGGAAGGTCTCACCTAGATATGTAGTGCATTTCAACTCCATGATGTATTTCTCCATTTCTTTTTTGCGAGATTAAATTTTTTTATATGAAATTATGCTCCACCAAAATTCAAATTCTGGCTGTGAAAATAATTTAATCTTAGGAACACCAGGAGATTTCCAACAAGAAAGCTGACTTGGAATTTGTTGACTTGAATGAAGTATTTACATGTAATCCTTAATGAAACTCTAGGCCGAGTACCCGTCTAGAGTGCTCTGTGCTTTAAAGTCCATTTTTAATTGTTTGAAAGAGTTTTATTCAATGTTATTCAAATCGGATCGGATATTAAACCGATGAAGACAGTGATTTGCAATTTTACATATATAATCGATTTCAACCATAATTTAATTATGGTTCAATCGTAGTTTTTCTTTATTAAACCGACTGATCCGATCCGCTTTTAATAATATTGGTTTTTTATATGTCAAATATGAGTCATTTATTTTTTTTGCTAGAAGACCCTTTCTGTGTCCTACTTTATCCAATGTTATGTTACGTATTACCCTTTTGCAATTTGCACATTTGACACCTTATTTATGTAAATTGTGTACATTTTATTGTCAATTTATGAAAATGTTGTACTTTAGAGTTTGGCCTATTGGCGTCTAAATATGCAATGACAAAAGGATATGGATAAAAGTATTAAGGCCTAATAATAGATTACGAGAAAAGATAATACCAGCAGAATAAAAAGACGCAAAGATTTTTACGTGGAAACCCCAAATAAATCAGGGATAAACTAAGGGATAAACTCCGAATAATTCTCCACTATAAAATAATAGTAGGTACATTAAGAGATTACAAAATGGTGGCACTCAAGTGTTTCCCAAAACCTCACTATTTTCTCTCTTACCCAACTCTTAAGAACCCCTTTCCTAAGTTTATATGCACAGATTATATTCTTATGTCTGTGTTTTTTCAATTTGTATGTAAAATGAGGCAGAATGCCTCTCTATTTATAGGAATTGAAAGACGCGTGAAATGGCTGTCTTTCAATTCCTTTAATTGCGCCACCAATCACCACGGAATTCGGTTTTGTTTTCTTTCCTTCTTTTTCTTTTTTTTTTAATTTCAGTGAGTCCCATATTTAACGGGACACCACTCAACAAATCTCCCCCTCCCGACTACATTGTGGGACTCTCCATCCCGGTTGCTTTGACACACTGATCAAACTTTTCTTTTGGAACGACCTTTGTCAGCATATCGGCAGCATTGTTGTTTGTATGAATCTTCTGCAACTTGAACTCTTTTTCTTCAATGGCAAGTCTGAGCCAATGATACCTTACGTCAATATGTTTTGTCCGCGCATGATACATAGTATTCTTGCTCAAGTCTAGTGCACTTTGACTATCACAATAAACTATGTAGTCTTCTTCTTGCACACCCAATTCTTGAAAAAATCGCTTTAACCAAAGCATTTCCTTTCCTGCTTCTGTTGCTACAACGTACTCTACTTCAGTTGTTGATAATGAAACACACTTTTGTAACCGTGACTGCCATGAAATAGCTCCCCCTGAGAATGTAAATAAGTAACCTGAGGTAGATTTTCTTTCATCAAGGTCACCAGCCATATCCGCATCTGTGTAACCAACAAGTATTGCCTTTCCACCTCCAAAGGTTAAACATAACTTTGAAGTTCCTCTCAGGTATCTAAAGATCCATTTAACTGCTTCCCAATGTGTCTTCTGGGGATTTGACAGAAATCTACTCACAACGCCAACTGCATGAGCGATGTCTGGTCTTGTACACACCATTGCATACATTAAACTGCCGAAGAATATGGAACATTTGACATATCTTCTCTATTTTTCTCTGTTGAAGGGTAGGATTTCTTACTCAACTTGAAATGAGCGGCAAGTGGAGTGCTAACTGGTTTAGCATTCTTCATATTGAGCCTTTCTAGTACCCGTTCAATATATTTTTCTTGCGATAACCACAGCCTGCTGGACCTCTGATCTCGGATAATCTCCATTCCAAGAATTCGCCTTGCCGATCCCAAATCCTTCATGTCAAATGCCTTAGATAAATCACACTTCAACTTACTAATCATTTTGGCATCTGGCCCAACGACTAGCATATCATCAACATATAGGAGAAGAATGATAAATTTTCCATCAGGGAATTTCTGGACATATACACATGGATCAGCTTCTGTCCTCTTGTATCCTTGAATCACCATAAAGGAATCAAACTTTTTATACCATTGTCGCGGGGCTTGTTTTAACCCATACAAACTTTTCTTCAAGCGACAAACCATGTCCTCCTTTCCCTTGACCTTAAAACCTTCTGGTTGTTCCATATAAATTTCTTCTTCTAAATCCCTATGCAAGAACGCGATCTTTACATCAAGCTATTCTAACTCAAGGTTCAAGCTGGCTACAAGACCTAGCACAACTCGAATGGAACTCATTTTCACAACTGGTGAAAAAATCTCGTCAAAGTCGATACCTTTCTTTTGAGTAAAGCCTTTGACAACCAATTGAGCTTTGAATCTCACTAGGTTTCCATCATCTTTCTTTAGCTTGTACAGCCATTTGTTCTTGAGTGTTCTCTTCCCTTTAGGTAGTTTTACCAGCTCGTACGTGTCATTCTTCTATAAAGAATTCATCTCCTCCTGCATGGCCTTCATCCAATAATCTTTATCTTTACAAGATTGCATGTCTTGGAAGCTTTCAGGCTCCCCCTCATCAGTGATTAAAATATAATCAGAACTGGAGTATTTTGTAGATGGTTGGCGTTCTCTGACTGACCTCCTTAATTGAGGTTCTTCTTCTGGTATAATGGGGTTCTCTGGCTCCCCCTGCTCATTACCCTCTTCATTCGTATCTTCATCTACAATCGTATCTTGATCCCTCACAACTGGCTCTTCTTCTCCATTTTGTTCTGATTGATGCATTCTTCTTTCTGTAGCATCATCTGATAGAATGTTCTTTGGTGTTATATCGATAACACCGTCACTTGTAGATCTTTCACCGATGATATCATTCTCGTGAAATACAACATCTCGGCTTCGTACAATTTTCTTTTTCACTGGATCCCATAATCTATAGTCGAACTCTTCATCTCCATAACCGACAAAAGTGCAAGGAACTGATTTATCATCAAGCTTTAGCCTTTGCTCTTTAGGAACATGCATAAATGCCTTGCGGCCAAATACCCTCGAGTGAGAGTATGAGATATTTCTACCTGTCCAGACCCTCTCTAGAATATCAAAATCCAAAGGTGCTAAAGGTAGTCGGTTGATAAGATAGACAGCAGTATTGACAGCTTCTCCCCAAAATGACTTAGGTAAGGTAGCCATTTTGAGCATGGATCTAACTCTTTCGATAATGGTATGATTCATTCGTTCAGCAACGCCATTGTGTTGAGGTGTACCAGGAACTGTCTTTTCATGCCTGATACCATGTTGACTACAGTAATCCTTGAACTCCTTAGAGATATACTCACCACCATTATCTGTGCGTAAACACTTCAATGGCACTCCAGTCTCCCTTTCCACCATTGCATGGAATTGCTGAAAGTGCTTGAATACTTCATCCTTTGTACGCAGCAAATAAATCCATGTCTTCCTTGAGAAATCATCAATGAAGGTAAGAAAGTATCTTCTTCCTCTAATGGATTCTGTATCCATGGGACCACAAACGTCAGAGTGTACCAGCTCTAACTTATTATTTCTCCTTCTAGAGCTTTTCTGAAATGAAACTCGATGTTGCTTTCCAAATAAACAGTGATCACACGGGTTAATTTTTCCTTTGGCTAATGGGATAAGGGACTTTTTAGCCAGTATATTCAACCCTTTCTCACTAACATGCGCTAGTCGCCTATGCCATAAATTTGGTGAAGCATCATCTCCAACTGTATTCAGTTGACTCGCACATATTATTGCGTGCGTTTTGTATAGCGAGCAACACAATCTTCCTTTCGCCACCACCAACAATCCTTTGGTGAGTTTCCAATTTCCATTGCCTGTATGATTGTGATAACCTTCCTTGTCCAATACACTAACAGACAATAGGTTCAACCGAAGATCTGGAATGTGTCGCACATTTTTAAGTGTTAATATGCATCTGACACTTGTCTTCAAGCAGATATCACCGATTCCCATTATTTGTGAGACACTATTATTTCCCATTTTAATAGTACCAAAATCATCGGCTTTATATGTTGAGAAGTATTCCCTTTTTGGAACACGGTGGTATGAGGCACCAGAATCTACAATCCACTCAAAATCTACATCTCCAACATGACAACGATCTGCATCATGAGATACTAAAGCCACCTTTCCATCTTCTTTTGTGACTGTAGCAGACGTATTTTTGTTATTATCATGACTTCGATTTGCATTCTCTTGTTTAAAGAAACGGCAGTTCCTTTTGAGATGGCCCTGCTTTCCACAGTGGTAACATGACCTCTTCTCCCGGGACTTGAATCTATCTTTTGATTTTCCATTCCCACGACCTCTACTCTTGCTTCGACCCTTGTTTTCTGTGACAAGGGCATGTGAACTGGTACTGACAACGTCTCTTCTACGAAGCTCTTCATTAAGTAGGCTATTCTTTACCATAGACATTGTTACCACACCATTTGGAGCTGAGTTACTCAGTGATACAACAAGAGTATCCCAGCTATCTGGTAGAGTTCCCATCAAAAGACATGCTTGCATCTCATCATCCAAGGACATACCGGTGACTGCTAACTCACTTATGAATCCTTCAAAGTCGTTCAGGTGTTGTGTGATTGATCGTCCCTCTGTCAGTTTCAAGTTCATGACTTTGCGAATCATGAACACTTTTCCTTTAGCATTTTTAGCCTCGTACATATCCTCTAGCTTCTTCCAGAGAACTTTGGGATTTATTTCATTCCTCACGTGGTTGTACAGGCTAGCATCTATCCATTGGCGTACTGTACCCAATGTCTGCTTCTTCAACTTTATCCACTGCTAATCTTTCATATCCTTCGGCTTTGCGTCGTCACCCTCAATTGGATCATACAAATCTTTGCAATTGAGGTAGTCCTCCATTCTGGATTTCCACATTGAATAATTTGTATCCGTCAATTTGATCATTACACCGTCATTCGCCATATCGAAAATTTAAGAATAGCAAAATTTTACTATTCACGAATTTCACTATTCACATAAATAGTGACTGTATATGTGAATAGTATCGTATACCTAAATAATACTTGTATATTGGAATAGTAATAATATGTCTATGTATACTTAAATAATACTATTCATAAAAAGATGGCAGAATATGAATAGTATTATATATGAATACTATTACTCAAGTTACTATTTTACTATTCACTCAAATTGCGTATCTACGACGGTTTTTTGAACGGATTGCACCACCGAATTTATCGTAATTTTCTCGTCGTCGTAGTATATTTATTTTTGAAAAATATATCCACGGATTTTACTGATAAAACAACCTTCGGCTCTAGTACCACTTGTTAGGCCCAATAATAGATTACGAGAAAAGATAATAGCAGCAGAATAAAAAGACACAAAGATTTTTACGTGGAAACCCCAAATAAATCAGGGAAAACCCATGGGACAAACTCCGAATAATTCTCCACTATAAAATAATAGTAGGTACACCAAGAGATTACAAAATAGTGGCACTCAAGTGTTTTCCAAAACCTCACTATTTTCTCTCTTACCCAACTCATAGGAACCCCTTTCCTAAGTTTATATGCACATATTATATTCTTATAGCTGTGTTTTTTAATCTGTATGTAAAATGAGGCAGAATGCCTCTCTATTTATAGGAATTGAAAGACGCGTGAAATGGCTGTCTTTCAATATCTTTAATTGCGTCATCAATCACCACCGAATTCGGTTTTATTTTTTTTCTTTCTTTTTCTTTTTTTTTATTTCAATGGATCCCACATTTAAAGAGACACCACTCAACACAAAGTGGATAAACTAGACCCAAATAGATATCCAATGTCTTAATTTGAAGGAAATAAAATTCAAAAATTTATACACACACTTTATAACTTAGAACATATGATTTAAGGCATCTTTAGTATTACTTTTCAAGCTGTTATCTAAATAAATTGCTCTCACAAATTTTTAATAGAGTTACATATTTTAGCTATGGACAACACATTTTGATCATTCATACTAATTAATTAGGAACTGACTAATTTATTTTTTCTAAAATCAAATCTGTTACTTGTAGAAAAAGTAAAAAATGAAGCTTTCAGAAAAACGGTTGAAAAAGCAGGCCCAAACTGGGTCTTAAGAGTGGACAAGGAATATGAGTTTGTCATTATATATGTGTGCTTGTTTGACATAAAAGTAAGGATGATGATTGTTCCATCTCTTCTCATTTGTTGTTTTATATATACAAATATTCGGTAGCATTTGTTCAAAAATCAAAGTGAATTGAAGATAATATTCTGTTAGAAATTGTACTGAAAGAATAAGATGCAATTTGCCCAAAAGGTCGAAAGGAGAAGAGTGATAATGAAGAGGGGCCATACTGATAATGCAATTATAAGGTAGTGTGTGTTGTATGTTTTCTTGTACTTTAATTTATTAATGTTTGTCATATTGTCTGCGACCAAACAGCCTTTGTTTGCCTTGTTTGCTATACAACCATATTATAAATACAAATTTAAGATAATTGACTATACAAAGATATTGTACGTGTGGTCACTTTCTAAAGTAACCTTTTACATACAGCATGATTCCATTTTTTATGATATTATATGAGCGAAAATAAATAAGTAATAGATTTGAATTGTTTATTTTTTGTGTTCAAGATCGAAGAATTTAAATAAATATGTATGTTATAGTTGAGACTGTGTCGCAGTATATTGGATAATAATAAGTTCATGACTTTTGCAGCATATGGAGATCGATTATGGATGATTTGCAGAATTTTTCTATCGTAGAAAAAATCTAGAAGAGTGAAAATGTGAGACAGAAATGAAAATTTCATTAATTAAATGAACGAATTTATAGAAGAAATAGAGAATCCCCGTGATCCCTATCATAAAATATCTCGTTTGGTATGGAAATAATTTCTTTCATTTAGGTCCATACATAATTTAATTAAGTTTTTTATCTTGTTTAATTTTTAGTTAAGTCCAAATGACCAATTGAATTGAATCCTTTAATCAGATATCTATTCTCAAATTTCTTGTCTCTACATGGATACAAAAATGTCAGAATTCATGGAAATCATACCAGGAATAATTTTCAAGTTTTTTTTTTGTTCCTATTAAAATCCAATAACTAAATGGAAACTATTAACCAATTAATTAAGTCAAACTTATAATTCCGAATGACTTGTTGGTCATTTTTGACTCCCTAGACCTTGTTAAAAGAGATGTGGCCTATAAGTTGTTGATATTAGAGTATCGGTCTTTCTTAAAAGTTTCAGGGATTTTTCGGTGGTGAAAGGTCAGTGCCCGTGAGAGCTCACTCGCATGTGATAAAAGGGAATCAATGTTGATTAGGATTGATGAGTGTGTAGTTTGGTAAACACTGAATTATAAAAGTATGGACATAAGATTTGATAAAATTGACCAAATAATTGTGCACTACATTTTTAATAAAAGTTGCAACTTGCAAAGATTTGATAAATAATGAATGATATTAGCCTAGAGCTAGGCAAGTGTTCCATCTCAATACCACTTCTTTATTCCGTTAAAGAAAATAGAGAAACTTCTTTCAGTTTCAACGTTTGTCAATTTTTTATACAATAATATATCCATCTTTTCTTTATTTGGTCCCAATCTCTGTCAATTCATTACTGGTAGACTGCATTAGCTGTTATTATCATCATTGATTAAAAAAAGAATTCGCCTACAAAGGATTGGTTGGAGGTTTAATAAATTAAACCCTTTCTAATTAACATATTTGGGGTTAATGATGTAAATTCTGGTAGCAAATCTGATATATACAGGAACAGTTAGTGGGACCGCCCAGGAATGGTTCCAAAATTAAATTTTCGAGCTTTTGTAATTTATAATTTGAATGAAATCTTAATTGAGTTTAGATCAAATGATATTTTTTTATGGATTTATTAAAATACTGTAAGTTTATTTTATAATTTTTTTAAAGTATTTAATATTTAATTATTATATTATTTTTTATATTTAATTATTTGGGGCCCTAAAATATTAAGATCATATCTTATTATAAAAAAAGTCTAATTTTTTTATCTCCAACAAGTCCCTAATAAATTAGGAAAGAGCCTGGATATATATATCCCAATTATGTCATCCATGAGAATGAAAAAAAAATTGACAGATGAGAGAAACTGAATTAAATAATTAATTTTGGAGAATATTTTTAAAAATTTCATCCATTAACTCAGTATAGTTCCAGTTTCCCACTATACCTTTCACTTGTAAAATTAATGTAGAGAATCATACTCCTTTTCACATATCCAACTGTTTTTTATTTGACTTATGTTTTTCTTGGCATATTTAATTCTAATAAACTTAAGAGAATTGACTATAGTTTAATAAATTGATGGACCTGCATCATTCTTAATTGGGTTTCTCGAAATCCAGTTTTGAAAAATTGGTCAATAATCTAGTTTCGCGACAATATTTGAAAAAAATAAATGAGTTAGGACTTAAGAATCATGTATCTTTAATGAGTCATGACTGATTATAAATAAATTTTATGAAGTATAAACCGAATTCCTATTTAGTAAGAATTATTGTTAGGGTGTATTTTCCTAAAAATTGTCTAGGCAATAATAAGGCGATTTGCCTTGCGATTCTCTACACTATGTCACTTGGTAATCGCATCTGACAGTATACACACAACATACACGTAGAGTAATAAGGGTCGAGACAAAATGACCAAACCTTGTAGAATGTTCACTCAATCTTAATGCAGCATAATTGAATCTTTCTGTGAGCTATATGATGTATAAAAAATAAAGAAAAGATGAGTACATTCCATCTCCAACCCCACCCTAAAAGTGGGGTTGCACTGGGATTTTAGCTCTAACATAGTAAAAACTGAGGGAGCTACAGTATCCAGCCAATAAAGGGGGGACACAGTAGCTCCTCCATTTTTTTTTTTTTTTTTTGCTTTTTGTTTTTTTAAATAAATTTGTTTATAATTTTAATTTGTTGTTAGGTAAAAAAGTAGGTAGAAAATAATAAAATAATATTATTATAATTTGGTGTAAAAATTTACGATAAATAATTAAAGATGTGAACATTATAACAATATCAAATTATAGAGAGCATGATCACTAATGAACATTTGGTCCACTAACATATCAGACGAATACTATGTATTCCTCTCTTTATGTTAGATTCAAACAATGTTCCATATTGACTAATAAGTTAGAAATTTAAAGGCTTATAAGTGTGGACAATATCTCCAGTGATATGATATTTTTTTAAGATAAAGCCCAAAAATAAAATCATGAGAGCGTAAGCCTAAAGTGAACAATATCATATAATGTGTGAGAATATATCGTGCTCATAGTGCTTTCATGAGCCTTGCAATTTATAATTATTTGAATTAAATATCATTGGATTTCCATTCTATTAGATACATATATAGTCCCCAACAAATTAACTATAGCTACTAACATACATTTATTTCGAATTTTGACTATATGAACCCAATCGTAGGGTTGTGAATGGATTTTATCGGATCGGAAACAAGTTTTTCATATCTGTGCCCTTTAAGATTTTAGAAAAAAAAATTTCCTTATGCCTAATCTATTAAAGATTGGGGAAATTTTTTTCTCATTATCCATCGAATAATTTCTAATTACCTATTAAAAATAAATAATATGCTTTGTTTTCAAATTCCAACTTATAATACTAGTTTTTAGTACATAAGTAAACTAAGGGGTGCTGGTTTCACGCTTTATCTGCTGCAGTTAGCTGTTTAGAGCTAAACTGCAGACTTTGTAGTATTTGGTTAAAAAATACAAACAGCTGCTAATTGCTTTTTGGAGCAGTAGCAGACAAAGGGAGGAGAGGTAGGTCACGTGATCTATCGGCACGGAACTCCCCTCTACTCTCATATCTTCATTCTGAGTTTTTTTGGAGAGTGTCATAGGGGCGGCTGCGATTTTCAGTTAAAAAATTTTAATCTAAAGGAGAAAAATGACTCCATTGTATTAAATGTGAAGTTAATAATTTATTCTAAAATAAATTTAAATTTTTATACACCATCAGAATCTACCAGATGTGAAATTCTGACTACTCCATTAGACGCTCAACTGCTGTTATTTGAATACGCAGCAAAATGGTGTTGTTCACAAAAAGCTATTCGGTTACTTTTTTGTTTTACTTAATTATCCTCATTTTATTGGTGTGTTATTTCTCACTGTGCACTTACTATCTATTATTTTATTTCTATTTATTTTTCTAGGAAATTCTTTTAAAACAGTATCCTCTCTTTTAAACAGAAAGTACTCAAATTTGTTACTCTATATTTTCAACTTCCGTTTCTATTTTCTTCCACATTTGATATCCTTTGTAGTATTACATAAAACAAGGGTGTTGATATTTGCTATCACATTTTAAATTTATTGGCCCTATATCCTTTATAATTATTTATAAATAATTAAGTAATATTATTTATTGTCATCTAAAATTATTTATATACTCTTATGTTTATTAATTAAAAAATTATATTTCATACATATAACATATTAATGAGATAAGCTAGTACATAATTGACATATTGATTGTTGCGGTTGATGCAAATTACAACTTAGAGCATATTGTAAGAATCATTTAAAAAAACATCATATATATCAATCGATAATTTCAGGTGTTTAGCACTTAATAAAATTTAAAAAAAAAATAAATTGCTAATACATAACTGTAATTATTATAGCTTTTATTATATCAAATTTGATAAAGGTTCCACATTCTTCGCCTAGTATCATACAACCTAATCCATCCATTAACACTTGAGTTTTACTAATCCAAGCGCAATAGGAGTTAATTATTTACTTAGTCTTTAAAATTATATTTTCCTAACTAGATTTTAATCTATTTGGAATAGGAGTTAATTGTTTACTTACTCATAGGATTGTATTTCCATTATATTTAAACATTCATTTTTATTTTAAAAGGAAATATATTATTTATCTAATATAAAACCAAATATATTTTAACTTTTTTATTTATAAGAACATTTTCGATATTTGAGGTAGATATATAATTTTGATTATTTTATTCATAAGGACGTTTTTGTCATTATTAGGGGCAATAAGTCTAATTAGGGGAGAGCATGGGTCGGTCGGTCCAAGAATCGAACCGAATCAAATAAACCTAAAACCGAATAACAAAAAAATTAAGAACCTAATGCTAAACCTAATAGAATTTAATTCGATCAGGACCGAACCTAGATATTTAGGTTCGGTTCGGTTTGGTCTACTATTAAATCAAATTTTGTTATGCTGTCGTATGATCATTCACTTTCCTAACGACTCCTCATGTTTGATAAAAAAAAAAGGGTACTTAGTGCTCATTTACAAGCTTTTAATTACCTAAAATAAGACACTGACTTGTTTTTCAATGAAATAATTTTCAATTCATATCTAACCACATGGATATTATCTGCATGTAGAAGCAGATTCTTTTCCTAATTTGGTTGGATTCTCAATCTATTTGATTTTCTTTTTTAAAATCAAGAATCAAACCCAATAATAAATAAATAAAATATTAAAACTAAACACCGAATCTAATATGTTCAGTTCGATTCAGTTCTTAAATTCGATTTGATTCTTTAGGTTTCTTGCTCTCCCCTAAGTCTAATAGGGGTGACAAATAGAAATCTAGTAAAACAAAGGATCTAAACAATACAAAATATAAAGAATATTAACTAAACAAAATCTAACTATATTTTTTATTTTCTATTAGTTCATTTAAAATTATGCTCATGTGTCATTTTACATTCTATCATAAATAATATATCATAATTTTACTAAAAGCTAAATTATAAATAATATGTACCGAACAACAAAAAGCAACAGCAACCTGCTAACAGCAACAACAAATAACAGCAATAAACTACAATAACTAATAGCTGTACCAAATAAGCAGTAAATAATTGATAAACACAATAGTTATAACATTGTTATTGACATGATTTCCAATTGCTATTAAAAATGTTGCTTCCACTTGCATTTCATGTCACAATGTTATTCTCCAATAATTTTTCCATATAAAATAATATTAAGCTTAACCAAATCAACTAACTATTAACTATACAAGAAGTAACAATTTGATAAAAAAAATATTAAAATAAATATCAAGTTTTTGGTTTAGGATTTTGGGATATAGATATACATTTTCTATATCCATACCCTTTAGAGTATGCTTAAGAGGAAGTCTTTTATGGGAATGAAAAGGAAAGTAATCAAATTCTCATGCTTGGGTAGGTGTAATGAAAATTATAAATGATCCAATAGGAATTTATTTTATTTCAATTACCTTTCAACCTTAATTTTTTTAGGCATATTTTTTTATACTATAATTTAATGTAGTTCAGTTTAATTATGCATAATTATAAATTTATACTAAAATAAGTTCAGTTCAGTTTAATTATGTATAATTATAAATTTATACTAAAATAAATTTAATTCAGTTCAGTTTAACTTTTAAAAATTTAAAAAAATATGGCCTCCACGAAATTGATGGAATTTGGAAGGAAAACAATTCTATTTCAATTTAAACCTTATTCTTTCTTACATTTTACAACTCTAAATCAATTTTTTTACTTCAATAACTTAAGGTTAAATAAATAATTATGTTATATTTTTCTTTCAAAACCCATTCATTCCTGTCAAACACAATAATTTTAAAATTATTCTATTCCTTTAAAATTCTACTCTCTTTTCCTCTCCAATATTTTTCTTTCCTTTAAAATTTTACAGTCATTTGCTCTCAAGCAAAACCTTAAAGGGGCGTTTAGTTGGGGGGTTTCAGAAAAGGGAAAGAGAATCAAAATATCTGATTCCATTTGATGTTGTTTGTTTTTTTTTTGAAAACCCTGATGTTGTTTGTTTGGACAATGGAATCAAATTTATTATCCATTTTGGGTAATGAAATTACCGATTTCAAGGTCTTTTCATTCTCCTCACTCCACTAGGTATTAGCATTCCCTTTCTTTGTCTTTCTCCAATACTATTATCTTATAATTAAATTATTATTATTATTATATAAAATAATAATAAATATTATTATAATATTATTATATATTAATTAAAAATAATATTATATAATTAATAATAATAATAAATGATATTATTATTTTATATAACCAATAATAATATATAAAAATAATTATTAATTATTTTTCATGTTTATAATATTGTTATAAAATATATATAGTATTATTATTATTATTAAATAATAATATTTATGTAATAATAATAATATATAATATAATAATTATTAATATTATTAAATAATATTTATTATTTATTTAAGTAATATTATTAATAATAATATTATTAAATAATATTATTAAATATTAAATAATATTAATAATATTATTATTTATCTAATAATAAATAATATTATAATATTATTAAAAAATATTATAATATTATTAAAAAATATTAATATTAATAATATTATTTATTATTAAAAAAATTTCAAGCAATATTTATTTAATAATATTACTATTTATTTAATAATATATTAAATAATAAAAAAAATATCATTATTTTAGTAATACATATTATTAATAGTAATATTATTTTTATAATTATTATAAATATAATATGAATATTAATTAATAATAATTAATAAATTATATTTTTATTTATTATAATTAATTAATTAATTAAGATTATATATAATTATTGTTATTATATATAATTAAATAATCAATTTTAAAAAAAAATAATAAATAAAATCAGGAGTAATTTCATTCATTTTCTTAATCATACTAAACACATAAGCCAATCAAAGAAAATCACATTTTTTTCTTTATCTTTCCCTTTCTTAATTTCTTTTTCCTTTTCCTGATGTGAACAAAACGCCCCATAAAATTTCAGGAATCAAAGAGCGATTCTTATTAAAAAAATTTCATTTTCATCATAACAAAACTCCATTGAATTCACCCCCTTAAAAACCATATCCCATTAATGTTGGTAATTGGAATCTTCTAAAGGCTTGTACCTTTATCTATTTTTTAAAATAAATGGAAAAATACACACAAAAACGAATATGGATTATTTCGATGAGGTATAGTTGTTAATTAGATTTGTTTGCGAGTAGAAATGGAATTAGAATGGAATAATTAAGAAGAGAGGCGATGATGACTCATAATTATCATATATTTGTGTAAGCAAAAGCACACACTCCATTCCCTACCCCACTACTATGCCCTTCTTTAATTTTTTTTGTTACATACAAAAGCCGTTTCTTTCTTACTTATCCTTTATCAACTTCTACTCGCCCTTTTTCCACACCTATCATCTCTTTCTTGCCTACGTGTAAGTATCGCATGAGCGCGTGTATTTGAAATCCTACTTGTACGAAGTTTTTGAGAAATATGAAAAGATAGGAGAAAAGATGTTATTTAGAGGAAAAACAGGAAAAAATAAAACGGATTTTCCGGGAGAATGATAGAAAATAGAAAAAGAAAATAGGGAGAAACCAAACAGGCCACAGAGTAAATTTCTTACGATTCAGAAAAAAAGTAGAAAAAAGATTGATTCTACTAAAGACGAATTAGCAGCGAATTCCGAGTTTTTTTCTTAATTCTGTAAATTTTTGCTACTTTATAGGGAGAATTCTCGTGGCTTTGTTGGTTGTAGTTTCCTGGAATTAGGCGGCGGAGGAGACTTTGATTTTTCATACTCCTTTTGTTCCTGTTTGTTCTTGAATCTTTTTCTTTAGCGAGCTATTATCGCTTTTGTGCATAGAGAGACAGGGATATGGCTTTGGCTTCATCTTCTTCGGCGACCGTGGCGGTGGAGAAGGCGACCAGCGATCTTTTAATCGGTCCTGATTGGACTATGAATATTGATATTTGTGACTCTATTAATTCGAATCATTGGTAACCTCTTCTAAATTCTACTTTGGACACCTCTTGATTATCTTATGGAGTTGACTCGTTTTCTTATTATGTTTGTTGATATTGTTTTTTCTGAATTGCTTTCTTTGTGATGATAGAGGTGCTCATGAACTTACGTTGATATATCGTGTATGATGTACGTTTCATATGTCAACTTCTTGTGATTGAAATTATAGCTCTTTGATTTTTTATATGGAAAAAGGAAATAGTAGCTTAAATTCCTGCTGAATTTTAAACTACTAAACTGTTTTAAAGAGATTATTATGGATTAATGATGAGATTTTTAAAGCTTTTGCTATCTTAGCTTTTTTCTCTGAGGCTGTAAACAAATACTTGTAAAAGATAATGATCAGTTGAGCAATAGATGGGAGAGAGAGAAAAAGTGGATAGAGAGGAAGGATGGATGAATATATTTGAAGTAAAATGATATGGTTATTGAAGGATTCATTTGTGCTGTGTTAATCTTGACATTACTTTATCATAGACGGTGAGTTCTCACTGGTTTTTTGTTGAATTTCCCAGGCTGGCAAAAGATGTTGTGAAGGCTTTGAAGAAAAGGTTGCAGCACAAGAACCCTGGAGTGCAACTACTTGCTTTGACAGTATGTTTGTTGGGATCATTCTTTTTTCATGTTATCTTACCGATCTGTTGGGAGCTATTGTGCTTGAATTTGCATTTAATATGTGTTCCCTCCCTTTATTATGACCTTTGCAGCTTTTGGAAACAATGGTCAAGAATTGTGGTGATTATATTCATTTCCAAATTGCTGAAAAGAACATATTGGGAGAGATGGTCAAAATTGTAAAAAAGAAGGTAATTGTGTATTTAGTTGAACGTCATGGCCCTAGGCCCCTAACAATTTTGGTGCTTCGGATTATAAAACATAGAGCTAATATGATTTCCATTTTGTCATTTCCGTCTTATCAATTAGATAGTTGATCGTGTCTCATGAACTAATGTGTTTTCTTTTGTTCAAAAAAAATTTTGGATGGATTTGCAGACACATATTCATGTAAGGGATAAAATTCTAGTTTTGTTGGATTCGTGGCAAGAAGCATTTGGTGGCCCTGGAGGAAAACATCCTCAGTACTATTGGGCATATGAAGAATTAAGGGTAAATCATGTTCTTTCCATCTGATATGACTCTTTTGTGGTCAAATTTTAGTATTTGCATACGGAGTAATTTTGCTATTGAGTCATTAATCAAGGTGGATGAATCTCTCCATTAAGAGTTATTGTTTTTCTGTGTTTCCCCTTGGTTGTGCTTAAGATTGTGAGAAATGTCAAATGGATTAAGAATACCCTAAGTTTTATTAGGATTATACAAATGCACTTTTTATTGGATTTCCTATTTTTCCTTTATGAAGCTCCCTTGTTTCCTTCATTTAAAGCCTCTAGCATCATCTGTGTAACTTTTGTTAATCAGTGGGAACTTTTATGGGATTCTAATTTCGTTCATATGAACGCAGCGCTTGGGTGTGGAATTCCCTCAGCGGTCCTTAGATGCAGCTCCTATATTTACACCGCCTGTCAGTCAATCAACAATGAGGCCTGTCCAAGCTGGATATGGAATGCCAAGTAATTCGTCTAGAAGACTTGATGAAACAATGGCAGCAGAGGTTGAAGGTTTAAGGTGAGTATCAGATTGTCAGTAGTACATCCAAATTTCTAATAGCTTAGGGTTTGTTGGAAACATGGTATCCTACTTCTTTTAATGTTGTTGTAACCATCATAGCTTATCAAGCTTGGAAGCTATTCGCAATGTTATGGAGCTTTTGAGTGACATGCTGCAAGCTGTGAACCCTGATGATCGTGAGGTAGGTGGTATAATAATCCTTCCTTATCTTTTTTTTTTGGGAAAAACAGATCATTAGTTGACAGATTATATTGCTCCTTCTCTTAGGCTGTAAAAGATGAAATTATAGTTGATCTTGTCAACAATTGTCGGTCGAACCAGAAAAAGTTGATGCAGATGTTAACTACAACTGGGTTAGTTCTCTTGTTCTCTGCTCATAGAAATATTGCTGTAGTGTCTATTAGGTGTATTCTTGTGGAGCAAATATAATAGCAAAGCTAATACTGTGACAGGGATGAGGAGCTTCTTGGTCAGGGTCTTGAGTTAAATGACAGTCTACAAGTGTTGCTTGCTAAACATGATGCTATAGCTTCTGGCTCTCCTATGCCAACTCAAACTACTTATTTAGAGTCTAAGCCGTCAAATTCGAAACCTGAAGAGGTAAACGACTCTGTCCCAAATCATAGTGCCGATACCATTATGCAGTCGCCAATGTAACTACGAAAAGCTATATTGATGAAGAGGATGAAGAGGAGGATGACTTCGCACAGCTAGCTCGGAGGTAATTTTATTGGAAGTCTTTCAGTATTCTACCAAAATCATAAATGACTCATTAAACTGTCTGAGCTTCTTTTTTTTATGAAGTCATGGATAGCTGTTGCAGCTCCACTTCAAGTTCGATTGGAAACACCCTCCCCGTAATTACAGGGGTAAGGCTGTGTACACCCGACCCCCCCTACCCCTCGCTTGTGCGGGAGCCTTGTTAGGCATTGGGGCAATGTTGTTGTTGTTGTTGATATAAATAGTGAACCAAGTTATAACTTCTAATTGCTGGTCGTCAGGAAGAATCACTTAGTTACCGTGGGCTTTGACTTGTACACTAGCTCTTGAGTAAATACCTAACTTAGCTTTCGATTCTTTTCTTCTGTTGCATTTCATTTGGAACTATTGATTACTTTTGGTTTAATGCATCTCCAAGTACCTGAAGTTGTCCTAGAAAACCCACTGCCTCCTTGAACTTTGACCCGTGAGCTCCCTCAACTGTTAAAAAGTGCATCACTTTGCCCCGGAACACCATGTGTCAGCTTCTGGTTGGTTTGACTTTGCAAAGATATCATTTTTCCGATTTTCTCTTTCCAATTAGAAGCCGACCCGTGGCTTATTAAGGAGAAAGTGGTGCACTTTTTGAAACTAAGGGAGCTACTGGGTCAATTTGAAAGTTTAGGCAGTTTTTTTTTGGGACAAGTTGAGGTATCTGAAAGATGCATTAGCATTACTTTTTAACTATAGATAATATTTTACCTCTCTGGCCTAAATCTCCTCGTGTTGTAAGTTGGAAACGTGGTTCATTCAGTGCTTCCTTCTCTCACTTCAAATGCAGGCATTCAAAACACAGTCAAGTCCATCACAAAGCAGTAATGGAACAACACCTGGAACTAGTGCCGGTTGACACGATTAACACAACTTCTACAACTACTGCTTCAGAACTGCAGCGTGCAATGCACTAGCTCTTGTTGACCAACCTGCACCACTCAGTACTATGAAAGAACCAGGAAATAATCGACCTTTTGAATATCTCATTATCGACCTCTCATCACCCAGACATCTTATGCCCCACCGACCTCTAACCAAAACATACCTCCAGCCCCAGCACCAGCCTCAAACACACAACAGGCAATCCTTATGTTACCCAAAACTTACCAAGGGGAGGCACCATACAACAACACTTACGTTGTTCCTTGGGCCCCAACCTCAGTCCCAGCACCAATCTCAAATGCCACCTCAGCAGCAATTTCAACATCAACCTCATCCACAGTCTCATTCTCTTCATCCATCTCAGCATTCTCAGAAGGCCAACTTTATTCTCAGCAGCAATTTCACCACATTATCAATCTCAGCATGAGCAGTATTTTGGACCTCAATTGCAACCACAACAAACTCAGCACTTTTCTCAGCCTCAGTCTCAGGCCCACCCCAGCAGCAGCAATATCCACAATCTCAGTCCCAGGCCCATCAACCCGGTCCTCAATCTCAATCTCAACCTCAACCTCAGTTTCAGCACAATATACATCTAGCTATGTCCCCTCCACCTTGGGCAGCTACACCTGGCTATACCAACGGCCAACGTCAAGCTGCTAATAACATGTACTCTAATGCTCAAGTTGACCCGAATTCTTCCCATACATCATCTACTGAGGCTGCTAGGCCAATCCAGAACTTTAACTCCTCAAACTCAGATCAGCGAATGAATTCTGTGCCTCCCGGACAAAAGAATTTCATTCCTTCATACAAGCTGTTTGAAGATTTAAATGTGTTTGGCAACACAAATGTGACTGGTAATGCATCGCCAAGTTTGTCAGGCTCGTCGAGCCAAGGGATGGTGGGTGGTAGAAAGTAAAATAATGGGAGGAAGATAAATAATGGGAGAAGAGATAAATTTGGATAAATATCCTTTGTGAATATGCTCTATAAGTTTGGAATGTGTTTAAAAAGGATTTTCTTTGATACTGTAATTGTTATTTTTCTCTAGGCAATCGGAACTTGTTTATTTCTATGTACTTTCAAAGCTTTTCTCTTTTTAACTGTGATGCTGTCGTTTCTTCCCATTGATCCAATAGGCTGTCTGTCGGGGTTGCTCAACTTCATTTACTGCTGACAGTAGTTTCTCTCGGGTAGGCTCTGTTCTTTCTAATTTTTAGTTGAGTTGAAAAAACACTGCCTTACTAGTTCAACTGATTTGAATTTTGAATTGTTTGAAGTAGTGTTGTATTATTTCAGTTAGCAAAAAGGAGATACTGGATGGCTTAGAATCTCAAGGTACTACTTATTGAGACCGTAGATGCATGCTTAGACGACATATTTTAGTGGTTCTGTTTGAGCTGTACAAGCTGAAATTCTCATACGTTTCTTGGAGGGGGCCGATCTTTCTGGGTTATTTATCTCATTGAAGTCTATGATTGGTCCGGCTCGAGTTCAAAGTTGTTCCGGATTATTTTCTTTTTAATAAAATTTAGTTATAATTGACATTATTGCAAAAATGCGTCTAGTAAGGGCATTTCGATATCAAAACATCATGTGTTAGAAATGGTAAGGTTATCTATGATAAGCAGATTTTATTCATTAGGTTTTATGACAAATTTGGGATGTTGATAGGGTGGTACTATGGATACTAATTCTAAGGACTGATTCAGGAACCAGAGTACTTTTCAAACCTCAAAGGTGGTTGTTACCCTTGAAAAGCTTCTAAGATGTTTAGAGCATCTTTAGTAGATAATGAATTCTATAATGATGTAGCACGTAGAATAAACATTTTCATTGATAAGGTGGTAAACTAAAAGACATTTAAAAAATGAGCCACAATATATTATCTATTTAATTGTGAATGGTATTTTTCTAAATATAATCATAAATATATTATTTTAATTAGTAAATAATTCTCATCATTAAAATAATATATAATTAACAATTCAACATTCTATTGAATTGTCTATGCATAATTAATAATGATACATCATATTAAAAAGGATGAATGAACAAGCTATTAGAGAGCTATTTTTCAATAAAATGTATGTGTCAAAAAATAACAAAATAAACCATCTACTAAATATACCCTCATATTTTCAGAAATCTATTCGTCCTAATCTAATGTGCAAAAGATGCGAGTGTAGGGTAACAACTTTGATTTGTATTGCCATTTGTTTGGAAGACAAATATATTTGATAGATAAATACATGCTCAATTGATTTTATACTCTCTATCCACTTACCCTTAAAAAAACACATGCTACAAGAAACGAGTTTTTAACTTGTAAATTGAATCTGCGACAAATATATAGTCAGCAATAATGTGGTTGCAAAAGCATTTTGAACTCTATTTGACCAGCACGACCTTAATAACCCAGCCAATGGTTATCCTTAATGGCAACATAGAGTTTATGGTAAGAACTTGCACATCACTACACGAAAAATGCTGCTTTTTTTACGAATACTCCAACTCCAAATTATAGGGTAGAATCAACAGAGAGTCGATGAAAGCAGTGTTTCACACTGAAGATCAACTGACTATAGCTTGTTTCTGACCATGTAGATTTAATAGCCAAGACTTGGGGCACTTTTCAACAAATTACACAACCATATACATACACCCCGAAACGATATTAAAACATAAATCTGAACCAGAATTATAAACACTAACATTTTTGGATTCCCCATTTGATTTCCAGGGGTTTATAATTGTATCCATATCAACTTACTGTCTGCAACACTTCAATTATCATCACAAGTGTTGCTTTCGCAATGAACCAAACGACCCACGGATCAATAACCACACATAACATAAATAAGAAAATAAAAAAAAAAGAAGCTATTTACACACATTTACCCATATAACAATAACAATTATTTCCCCAAAGCCCCCACCCCCAACAACTTTCTCTTTTCATCTTGTACCGCCCCAAATACACCGGAGGCTAATGAATATGTAACATAAAAATTGACCCAACCCAACACGGTTTTTTTCGATTCCCCAATTGACCAAACGAAGCATAAGTTACCTGGCTTGAGAGTTGTCATCGGTATATATAGAAACACAGGCATCGGCAGCACCAGCAGCAAGCAGTACTTGGTAGGGATGGAAGGTTAGGCAGCTGACTGGGCCGATCTTTTGGGCCATGAAGGTCGAGTAATACCGAATTGTGCCGAGTACTTCCCCCTCTAGGCTAAATACTTTGATGATTTGTTTCGCTGAGCCACTGGCAATTATAGGGGCATGCCTGTGAACTGCTAATGCAGTGAGTGAGCCCCTGTGAGCATTAATTGTTATGTAAGTGTCCCTTGGATTCCGGACATCTAGGAACTCGATGTCACCCGCCTGAGATGCACTCACAAACTGAAATACAGTTGAACATCACAAACACTGAGATAAAACATAATATATATTTAAAAAGGCTTAATGCATCATGAGCTCCCTCAGGCCTCAACTTGTCTCATTTCGCAAATTGCCCCTTGAACTTTGGAAATGTCCCTGTAGCCCCCCCCTAAACTTTCAAAAAGTACACCGTCCCATTGAACGCCACGTGTCAACTTCTAGTTTTTCTATCTCCAACTAGAAGCTGACATATAGCATTTAAGGTGCAAGCCGGTGCACTTTTTGAAAGTTTAGGGCCAAGAAGGACCTTTTCAAAGTTGGCAGAGTGCATCTTCAAAATGTTCTTTTTTATAATTTTCAACATTGAAGGTCTTTTTACAGCTTTCTATATTTCTTTGCCTCGTGCCCAAAATGTAAGGAATGTCGTGTGTGTTAAGGGCCTTGATTCCTTATCTCGCCCATAGGCCCCCAACAAATTAGGAACGGATCTCTCATTAGGCGGACTGAGACAAGTTGAGGTAGTTGGTGAGATGCAAGTATCAGTAATTTTGTGGTTCTTACCTTTCCAGGATCAAGACCAGGTTGAAAGCCAATACCAACAACTCTTTCTACCTTTGTATGTGGCCGCTTAGCACAAACAAGCCTGAGAAGGATGTAGAGTATTAGAAAAGGAAAGCATCTAACAATGCATAAATGCTGAACATTCAGTTTTTCACTTATCACACATAAAACAACATACTCCTACATAATGCCTGAAACTTGTAGCGCGCAAGGCATTAACAGCAGATAATAGCGTCAAAAGGAGATCGGGTAAATTGCTTACATTTCAGGTGTCCGGACATCATATAGTCTGACAGAACCGTCCACAAAGCCAGCAGCAAATTGACCCCCATGCACTTGAGAAGCGGCCTACACATCAACGAGTTGCACAGAATTAAGACTAATAACAGCTCACAGAAATTAGCAACAACTTGAACAGATTAATGGTTCCCTATTACAGTGGTGCTATGCTTCCCTAAGTGAAGAATAAGCCAAAAGAACAAACGTTTCACAAAGCTACAAATACCAATTCCTTAGAATTATGAATGCATACTTTGAAATATTGTCCTCAAACCAATTTTTTAGTCTGGTTAACAATTTGATAAAAGATTTCAGTACAGTCTAACACTACTCATAATAGATCATTCATCAATCAAGTACCAAGCCTCAAATATCACGCTAGGTGGGGTCAGCTATATGGATGTTCTAGCGCCATAAGGCTCTATCAGAAGCCAAATGTTTATCAATATCTAGCAAATGCGTATCTTTCAAAATAGTTATGCAAAATAGATCATATATCAGAAGAATAATGGTGAGTGTTCCTTCTCAAGAAACAAAACTGTAACTAATAGAAAACTGATATCATCCTTCTTCAAAACAGAATGCAACAGAAACAAAATAAATGATGCAGCACTTCCCACAATAAAGATCTGAAAGGGTTCACAACTCAACCTCGTAACTATAGCTATAATTATGTCTATCAAACTCTTAACAAAGTGTCAAAGTCATCATAAAAACAATCTAAATAGAGCACCACTAAGGATATGAGGAATACATCTTTGTCCAATCATATGACCCCAAACTAAAGTTATCAGAACAAATAATTAGCCAAGTTCGGTTAAGAAGAAGAACAACGAAACGCTAATATTAAACGCATGGACTGATACACAACTGTAACAGATTACACTCACCAAAGCTGAGATGCTGCAATCAGATGATGATGGAATAGAATTGACAAGTTGCTCTTTATCCAGGTCCCAAAGCATGATGGAGGATAGCTCACCAGAAGCATACTAGAGAGAAACAACCACAAAAATGTTAATGCACAATTCTCAAAAGGGACGAGCATTCAAAAAACAATTACAGTCTACAAAGAATTAAAACCAGATATCCAGATTGCTGTTGCCAATCCACAACAGCATTCAAACTTCGCACACCAGGCTTATGACCCTGGACTGAAGAAAATGCAGTAACAAGCTTTTGTTCACCCTTCCGAGTATAATCTTTCCAAATCCGAATATTTCCGTCACCTGCATTACAAAAATATTTATGGACTTGTTATATGCAAATTAGAAACAAACTTCACCAAAGATTTGAATTATTACCTGAAGCTACCAGAAGCAAACTGTCATCAAGCTCATTCAGAAGACACAGCTTAGAAATTCCTTTGTCGGGAAAATCATGATTGTCAAATCCATTGAGAAGAGTCGCATCCTCATAATTCCATACCCTAGAAGAAAGACGAGCACAGATTAACAGAAAAGATTACATGACAAAAGGGACAGCTGATCTACTATGACAAGATTCTCTGCAATGAAAAATTTAAGTAGAGCATTCCTTTAAAAATACATTTCGAAGTATCAATAAACAATATACTAAAACAGAAAATTCTCGTCTAAATTCAACAGACAACCTCCATTATTAATGAACTCCACAGCTTCACTGTCGTTTATACAAATGTTTTTGAGTTTATATTAATTTTTTTTTTAAAGTTGCCTCGTATGGGCTTACAATAATAACAAAGGAAAACCTTATCCCACCCCGCCCGAGCTTATATTAATTTAATCACACAAAAATTTTTGAAAAATAAGGATAGGGTTGCAACAATCCTAGGGGCCAGGAAACACACAAAAGATATCTACCATCCTTTTTAACTTCATATCCGGAATTAACTCAAGAGGAAATTAAGTTAGAGAAACTATTTGCACGCAGCAAAATAAGCACCAAAAATTTTATTGCCGGCAAGTAGGCAACGCATATCTTCTTCAATCAAACATTAAACTATGAATCCAACGTATGAGGATGAAATAAACAAGATTTGCACCAATGTGAACAAAATTTAGTATACAATGAAGGAATGCAAGAAACAAATATATTACTCCAATTACAAAATAGAGAAGCCATAGATCCCAGCTGATAACAGTAACATATATGCAAAGCCAGGATAGCATTAATGTAATACACATAAAAGGAACAAGGGCAATGTTCAAATTCACATTGCATTGATTTTGTTTATTGTTATTAGATTTCAGCCATATGCAGCAAAACAAGTTTGCTGCTGATTAGAAACTGATAATGTACAACATATAAAATCAGTTCAAGAACCAATTCAAAGGGTGATTACATGATAAAAGTTATGCACTTTTAAAGCTAGCATGTCAATCAATCTGGCAATTACAGGAAAAACAAAAACAGGAGACTAAGGAGACCAAAACATCTTTAAAATGATGTTCGATACTCTTCATTGAGACAATATTTGAAATGATATAAGAACCAAGACCAACTATGAAAACAAAACAAATGATTTTCATGAAAAAATATTAATACTCAACAAATTTGTTTCATATGAAAAAAATTAACATTCAACATAACAT
Source organism: Euphorbia pulcherrima (assembly GCA_947683365.1). Lineage (NCBI taxonomy): Eukaryota > Viridiplantae > Streptophyta > Magnoliopsida > Malpighiales > Euphorbiaceae > Euphorbia > Euphorbia pulcherrima. The sequence continues at coordinate 30,539,726 of CANTUS010000008.1, forward strand.
AACTTGGAGAGTAACTATTTTAAAAAATATGTATTTATTGGGTATATATGAGCACATGGCATTTAATAGAGATTCATGGAATGGAATCAAAAGATCCATATAGCTGATCCCACCTAGTGTCGGACAAAGGCTTGGTTGATTGATTGATATACGGGGTCAAAACTGAGCCTCATTTTTCTTTATTTAACAACCAGCAGAACTGTCAATATGAAATTGATCATCTTTTCCTATTACAAGATTCAAAGCTTGGCCAAATAGTTCTCTAAAACAATTTTTTTTTGTTATAATTTTAAAACTACTAAACCCAACCTTGAATTGCCAGGCTCTTCCAAGCAATTACAAGCCACAGCATCACAGGCAAAGAACAAAATCTTGACAAAAAACTTGACATTGTTTTCAAATTTTTTTGTTAATTTTCCTTTATGTTTATTGTTTATGCCTAGAGAACCAAACATAACATGAAAAATCACATAATTTTACAATAAGCATGGGCCAGCCTGCACAAAATATATGTTAGACAACATATAAATTGAAAATGAATCCAGAAATTGTCAGTATCATTAATAGCTAAAGGTCTACTATCCAGTCATCAATGCGGTAAATTTTCCAAGACTCAATTCAAGATGGACGGACCACTACACAGAAAAAGGGGAGAAAGGCTGCTTATATGCAGTATACCTTATTCGTTCATTTTCATCAGCGGCAATAACAATAGGAGAAAAAGGCTGAAACAAGGTTGCCTTTGTGCCTGTTTCAAACTTTGTATCCCAGCCAGCGATTTGATTATTTAACTTGCTGACAGCTAGTACCAAAGAAAGATAGAAAAGAAAAATCATCAAATTAGAACAAAAACATTACATGAAAAACTAGGCAATATGCTTACATGAGTGCTGACACTTGGTGATATGATCCAGGGCAAATTTTTCCCTCTCTTCTCTCTTTGCCAGCATTTCTTCAGCATCATCTGCTGCAGTGAGAAGTGGCTTTGAGAAGTGACCACAGCTCCAATTATAGATAGTCGACTGAGGAAGCAAACTGCGTTCTGAACTTCCAGAAGACCCAGCAGACCCTATAAGAGGATCAGCTAATCCTGAATCTGGGGAATTCATTAGGTGAGGCCTAAACTCTAAAGAATAAACTCTACGCATTTTCGCTGTTAAGTAACTTGGTCGAGGAGGGCTGACAGGGGGAGTTCTGAAAGTCAATGATGGTAAATGACCTGGTAAAAATTGCTCCGAAGTTAATTACAAATGTTTAACAAGGTTGAAAAGCAAGGCAAAAAAGGCTTGAAATAAACAGGAAGTCAAAAAAATATATTTCAGTTCAAATCTAAATGAAAAAAAAAATAAGCACCTGCATTCATGTCAAACCATGAAGATGAGCGAGCTAGTCCAGCAGGGATGCTTGAAGTTGGAGAAGCTGTGGGTTCACCTGACCGACCACTGCTGCCAGTGGAGTTCACAGGTTTTGCCACCACTTGTTCAATTCCAATAATGGCAAGTACACGTCGTCCAAGGGTTGCAATACGCGGAGAAGGATCCTTAGCCAAAGTACACATGGCCAGTACACACTGTGAATACATTGCATTATCCAATGGTTTTGGCCTCGAATGATGTACAACCCCATTGCTTGCAATATCATTCAAAATTCCAGAATCAGAATGCTGAGATGAATCATCTGACAAAGGCGACCCATGCATAAGTCCAGAAGTAGCTAGTGGACTGCTATTTGAGACCCTTCCTTCTCGAACCAGTGATTGGTTGTCATTGCTAACTCTTGTCAAAGGACCAATTTGAGATGAAAGGATGCTTGCATGTGGCATATACTGATTTGCGCTAGCATATACATTACCCGTGCTTTTTACATTGGCCAACGAAGGTAAGGAATTCAGCAGAGAATTTGATTGAGGTTTCCAGTATGCAGCTGCAATTGACTTGAGGTGCTGCTTGTGGCCAAATGCAAAGCGTGCTAAAGCTGTCATGACACGGTGACAATAGAAGTCAAATGAGATCCAAGTTATAATAATCATAGTTATGGCATCAGACCACAGGGAAAATATCAGAGTATCACCTACAAAATGCCCTCAAGTTGTCCTAATGATGATGTGAAAGATCAAAAAACACACAATGAGAAATGGAGCAGATCAAAATATATTACAACTAAAAAGCCAAGTCTTGGCAAGTATTACATATTTTAAGTATTTCAAGCAGCAATCACATGAAATATTCATTTTGTATAGTTTTCCAAGATTGCAGTGCAATGTTTTCACACAATGAGAATAAAAAAATAACTCCCAAATATAACAAAACTTGCATTGTTTTACTTTCATCTGAATACAAGATTGACATCTTTAATGAGAATCCAAAAAGGGCTTCAAGATCGAATAAAAGTAAAAGGTTCAGCACTTCTTGTCTACCTTATTTTAATAACACAAAAAATCAACTTTAATTTTTCAGTAATAAGCTAATGATTGCCATGTTACTGAAAAAATTCAACCGGATTCTAATCTAGTTCCAAAACATCATAACAATTTTAGTGATAGTTAAGGTGATGCTAACGAATACCATGTAATCAATTGCAGTATACAAATCATTAGACCAAACATATATAGGATATCCAAAAGTGATGCACAATCCATCCACAAGGAAATTTTTATGAATGATTGCATACCTACTGCAACTTCTGCTCTGACCAGTGGGCTTCCATCTGAAACAGCACTTAGTAGGCTTTTAATAATGCTTATTTCAGCTCTAAACTTTTCATCATCATCGCATTCATCTTCACCCGGAATTCCATCTCTGCATGTGTCACCCCCAATATCAAGCAAGGTACCCAATGCGAAAACAGCAGAAGCCCTGACCTGATATAGGATGGACTTGATAAGTGATAATATGAATATGAATATGATATCAGAATAACAACAAAAGCTGAGAAATGTAGACCTCAGGTTGGGGCTCGGAAAGTAATGGTGCATATATAGCAGGTGCATCTGCCTGCAGACCTATAGCTTGAGCCTCTGGGAAATCCTCCCACAACTTTCCCAAACACAGGCAAAGCCACTGAAGAAATAAGGGTTCAGTTTGACCTTCATTTGGCATTGAACCCCGAAGGTGCCTCAAGCACACATGAACTAAGTTAGCTTCAATACATGCTTCCTGGCCCCTTCTGTGTCCATCAACTATAACAGCCAAAACAAATGCAGCCATTGCCCGCTGTTCTGGATAGGCTTCCATGCTGTCAAGAAACCTGATAAAATATGTATGCCCCCCATCCTTAACGAGATCAACTTGGCACGACTGTGAAACACAAATTTTTAAAACATTATGCATAGCAGTAGAGAGGCCATGTCAAAAATATATAAACATGAGGGATACTACTAACAAGGAGAGATTCAATGAGCGTACACTATAATCCCACCCCTAAAAAATATTCCCTCCACCTCTCAAGAAAAAATGTCCACAAATCTTCAACAGGGTAAAGTTAACGAGACTGTAAACCACACAATTAAACCTCATATTTAAAAATTACAGAATGGGCCATGCAGTAAATAATGTGAACAAGAGCGACAAAGTTTTAAGCACACACAGTGAAACACAAAAGACAAGTACCTTGTGTTTCCAGCGGCACACTCACATAAACCACATTAATATAGTTAATTGCAAAGAAAACAGAAATCATAATATAAGCCTCCACATTATTCTATAGGTAATAACAATATAACACTTGTTTCCATGGATACAAATCCCGTACATACAAGTCCTATTATTTAACAATACAAATCAGAAGAGTTTGCCAAAGCAGAGGATTTCCAATTTCAAAAACTATATAATAGCACATCTACACACACAAAGGTGATTTAGTCCCAATACAAATGACTACACATTACATAGTTAAAATGACTAATAAGAAATACCTTATCAAGTGCAAGAATTTTTGTCCATATGAATACAAGAATCTGCCTCAGCTCTGGAGTGGTAGTTTGCAGCAGCTTCAGAACATATGGAAATATACCAACAGATAATGCCTATCATGCAAATGCCAGGGAACATTTTTAAAATCACGACATCATAGACCATAACAGAAACGACTGTGGATCATGTGAAAAAAGCAGAAAAACAAGTGCATACCAGATCTACTGCCCAGGACCCCATGTCAAGGAATCTTCCAAGAAGTACCAGAGCTTTAAACCGATGGCATTGACTAAGTAGAACCTTTAAACAATACCAAATGACATAATTAATGAAATGGAACTGAACATCCGTAAAATGACTGGGGATATAGGAAAAAATACAGATATTGTTAAACTTGCAAATTTTTAAATAATGAAAAGAACTACTATTTTCAAATACTGGCATGGAGCAAAACACCAAGTTCACTTAAATACACAATTTACATGCATGCACCGGTGCACTTAGTAAAATTTCAAACAGAAAACAATAAAAAAGAATATTATCCACATGTCTCCGGAAAACATGAAATCATGATGCCATTAAAGATGAGGTGAGCCAGACACACCTGAAGAACAATGGGCAACTGCTCTGGTGGCTTCTTATCTTCAGATCCATGATCCAACCAGACCTCAAAAGCCATCAACTGCTCAGTGAAAAATGGACTTGACTGGAAAAACAAACACAAAAACAATCTGTCAATAAAATGGAAACACAGAGGCCCAAAAGAACATTGCTGCAGAACTCAGCGGCCAGTGATAATCATGTCAAAAACACCCACTACTCATCGCAGACAGTTTATGAATTAGGAATTTGACAAGATGACAGAGAATTGATTGCTTTGCTATTGCGAACATTCTAAGAGAACACAAAATAAGTAAAAATTGTTGTTCAGCGATTTAACAAAGGCATAAAAGGACAATCAGTTTGGAGTTCAATTTATAGAGAGATATGTAGGACTTTAAAGAGATACTACCAATGACACATAGTGGATTACTACAAAACAGAAAAGAAAAGGATTATAATATCTACTACCTATGTAATGTTCAAGCAAATGACAGCCGAATCAGGTAAATGGAGTCTATGTCAGCAGAATGTTGCACATGGACAATTTTATGTGACTTAAGAGACCATCAAACATTTAAATCCCACAAATATCGTAGACCATGAGGGGAACACAGAGAAAAAGGAGATCTAAGTATTTCTAGTTTTAATAATACAAAAAAAAACCCATAAATATAAGGATATCTGAACTAGAAAAATAAAAGAAACACAATTTTGGTTTGGATTCAGCTTCCATTCACCAAGATAAAAGCATCTCATACACATTCCTTGGAATATAATATGATTAGTCATAGAAGATCAGAAAAAAAATAAACATAAAAGAAAAAATCTGCTATGGAGGTCAGCTTTTAAAGCACTAAAATAAGTACAGCCAATAACATAGATATAAGATACTTAATAAGTCAATTAGGACATGACACTATAAACAATGCAGTATGAGGACTTCCAATTTATAATTGGCACTATGTTAGATATCAGCCACATTGTAAAACCAAGATCATGCACCTGGAACTCAGCACTAGGGTCCTCAACCAAAGATGGAAGCTGAGAGAGGCAAATTTCAGCAGCCATATCCCATGCATCCCTGAAGAAAAAAATTGGATTTGTAATTGCAAACACTGAATTGCATATCTGATTCCAAATTCAAGTAAGACTATCCTAGTACCACATATGATGCTGATGAGTTGGAGGCAGCATCGGATAAGAAATTGGAGAACAATTTGCAGAACGCATGATTCTCTCGGCCAATAAAAAATTCCTGAACAAGCTGGCCACAAGCAAATCCTGTCTGAACAATCTCTGAAATATATCTGTACACCAAACCAAGCATTAAGGAAATGCAAACACAACATTAGTTGACAACACATTCACACCCAACCAAATGAACAGTGAAGGAGAAAATTTGTTCTAGAGCTTACCATGAGGGAGAACATTCCAGGCAATTGTGTCTGTTACTGCTGTGAAAATCCAATTCAATTCCCCCAGCAGTGTCTTACGGTCGTTCTGCCGACCAGGAATCTTATCTATTAGCGAATGGTCAAGTGACTCATGAAGCAATGACCGCTTGCAGAACCTGAAACACAGAATAAAGACACCAATATAGTGAATCCCAGTAAGCAGGTGGCAGTCCAAAAATCAATTATATTTAAGTTCAAAAAAAGATCTTCTGTTTCTACAAATATAAAGTTGACCCCATCACCTAGATTTATATACTGTTGTCGCTTACAGCTAAATAGCAAAAGATCTTCTGCATGCCAATATGGAACAGCCTGAGGTAGTACTACAAATTCTAAACTCCAATGAGGACGCAATAAATGGACCCTTCAACAGAGACATGCTTTCTCACAGTATATGCATGATAGATGAACTTTATGCAAAAAGACGCTCCCTTCCAAACAGATTGAAATTGTAGAATACAGTTATTTATTTTATCTTTTCAAATGGACTGGTAAGGACACATCTGGACACAGCTTGAAAAGAGGGGAAAAACATAAACCCTATAAACAATAAACCTGAATTTTCAATAAGTTGCCCTATGCATTAGAGTGCACCCATTGAATTATACAGATAATGTTACTACAGAAGCATACAGGATAAATAAAAAGTTGTTTAACTCTGAAAGTAAAAATGTCAAATTCATGAGAAGTGCCATTAATTTAAGTACATATGGAGGTGCAGATAAAGGAATCATTTGAAAAACATTTCTACTGGAACACACAATTCTGAACTTTACTAAGCCAACACTTCATTTGGTGGATCATATCAGTAAGCAATCAATACAAGAATCGGAAAATATCCCAATAGATTTTGCACAGAAAAAATAATATCGAAATATGAGACCTCAACATACAATAATAGAGTGAATATTGAATAAGATTCATAGCCCCAACTAACTTAAATTGGCAACTTTAGGACAAACTCAAGATGAATAAAACTTGAACTTGTATTCATATCAAACTACATCTCTTTCTACGGTCGGAAGGGCAGCCAAAGATAAAAAATCCACACTAAACGATTTGGTTGATAAGATAGCATTAAGCAAACGCTTAAAGGCACACATACATCTTACATTGTGGCCTGAAACATAATACGAACTGATATATACCCAATTTTAAAACAGTTATGCTCTCAGTACAAAGGCATTTGTTTAGATAACATTAAACCCCCAAGGACGAATTTTAAGCAAGTAAAAGGAAAAGGGGTGAAAATGTTATTAAAATCAAATCAATTAAAGAAGCAAGTTTCACCATCTCAATGCCATCTTAATAGGTGTCGTTAGGCAAGAAGTAAACACATCAGCAGGAAACTCTGCACTCTGAGGAAGAGTCTCATGTGCTTCACAAGCTGCTAGCAAAATACAGTCCTTCGTGGATCCTGGAGTGCTAGGAGAATTCCAGTCATGAAGCTATAAGAGCATTAAAACAATCCATAATTACCAAAAGACAGTAGCATGAAACAAAGCATCACAGTAAACAATGAATAACAGAAGTGAAGTGAAGTCAGATACTTGGCCACTACCTCTAAGAAGGCATTTACAATCATCCCAGCAGCAGAGCAATCAAAGACATAGATAGATGGTGTCTTCAACCAGGAATCGAGATCACTGATTGGCACAGGAATGTACTGAGTATAGCTCTGCTATAATGACGAGCGGAACAGAATCAAAATCTTATAGCATGAGAATAAGCCAGCTGAAAGAACATTGAAGAAACAATTCAAACTACCTTGTTGAACAGCCAAATTTCTCCGTTTGCTGTTGGCTTTGGAACACCATGTCCATTGTAGTGAAACAGAACTCTCTCACTCTTTGCATATCTTCGACATGTATTACAAAGTTTCTTAACTTCTTCAGCAGTAGGATCCGGTTGAACTTTATAACGGGCCTGCTCAGAAAATCAAATGTGAGCTTGAAAGAGGAAGCTACAGAATTAGAAAGAATGAAAATGCTGTCACCTTAGGTTGCCATCTTTCATATTGTGCACTCAATGTTTTCCCAATTTGTTCGAGAGCTTTTTGAGGCGCCATGGAAAATGGATCTGTATCAAGGAACAGGTTAAAATCTCCAACTGAAGGTTGATTGTATCTAATAAAGAAAAAAGTCTTCTTCAGAAGCATAAACATTTTTATCACGTTGGTCTCTGAGGAAATAAAAAGATCGAAATAAATGCCATTTGTAACTTAACCACGGGTGTTATTCAATTAACCTTCTCAACCTGTCATACTCATCCCCTTTTGACTTTTACAATTAAATAGACAGCATACTTGATAACAAAGCGCAGTAGTGCACTGAAACCTCTCACAGTCCCACAAGAATTAAAAATATTTGTAAAGTCTGTTGAAATATTATATGAGAGAGAGAAGGCAGTATTTAAACAATTAAAGTAACAAATCAGCAGGTCAAAGAAGCACCTATCCAGCACTCCATTCTAGCACAAGGTGATATCTTTATCACATCAGGTGGATCAACAGTGATGTTTAAGCATAAAACAAGAGCAACATATCCTGTCTTCATCTGCACAGAGATTTCAGAGGTAAGCCAAACCATCTCGCACTCAACAAACTTGAAAGTAAATAGAGTAAATTAAGAAATAGACAACAAGTATCGATTGATGTTATCTTGAGATCAAAATAAACATCACTAAAAGGAATGGAAAGAACAAAGCATAACTGGCAGGATAAATTATATTCCCTGCTTGAACCTTTATTCACAAATAATAAATTTGCACGCAACAAAATAGCATCCACTCAATCAAATGAGGTAACTCGTAAGTTGAGGACTGAAGTATTTACATGTCACAACATAATGGGAAAAATATGGCCTTGTTCCTTCATCACAACACTACATACAGATCACTACAAAACACATGGCCAATTCTCATGCATCAAGAGAATAAAAGAGTCCCATAGCTAAAGCCGCATTCCAATGATTGTGAATACACCTAGGAATTCAAAAAAAATATTGAAAATATACTCGATCCGTATAACATGGATAAGATGAAAAAGGTCATGAGAAGGGACTCAAGTAACAAAAGGTTCAAGAAAAGTGGTACGCGATCATGTACCAGTCCATATAATGATAAAAGAGTAAATTAATGGAAAAAACAAGGTTAGAATTGGAGTTTAAAAATGTTAAAATGGAAGATAAACTATTACAACATCTCAATTACAAACAAAAGAATGTAAATGCGATGCAATCAGAGTTATAATCAGTAGTTACAATTGCTTAAGATAAGAGAACAGTTTTCCAGCATTAGATTTTTCCTAGTATTTCGAAAAGGTGAATGTCAAAAGCTGTTCGTTCTACTCCTACACAAATCTTATTCATGGAAAATTTGCTTTTCTTATGTATATAAGCTTCATGAAACTGAAAGACAAGCCCGTATACTTTGAGAAAAGCTAGTTGATTAACAGACCTTGCAATAGTACTGATTTAGAACATCAACAAGAATTTATTTTTATTTGCATTCTTGGTAAAAAAATTATTTTATTCAATTAATCAAGGCTACTTTATGATTATAAAAAAATAACGACGAAAGTAAAGACCTAAATCAATATTATAAGTTCAAAATTAACTTCAAGTCAGTTAATTGGATTTTTAGTGTAACTAAAATAGACTTCTGATATAATCTTAAAACCGTGAGTTTAAAGGAAAATCTAAACTTATTGAATGTAAATAATATAATGAGGTAACTGTTGTATTAATTTATATGTCTACACATTTCTCTAGTTTAACAAAATACAACACTTAAACCATAAAAACTATAATTTTCAAACATAATAAAGTTAAATTCCTGGAATCACTAGTCTCAAAAGGCAAGTTCAAGATTTTAAGTTACAACACAACAACAACAACATTACCCCAATGGCTCCCGCACAACAGGGGTAAGGGGGGGTCGGGTGTACGCAACCTTACCCCTGTAATTACAGAGAGGTTGTTTCTAATTGACCCTGAAGTGGAGTTGCAAACAGCTATCCGTGACATCACAATAAAAAGAAGCTCAGACAGTTTAATGAATCATTTTGCTTTAGTCCATTATAATCTAAAGCCAAAGAATGGTGAATCTTTGGCCCCATCGAAATAATGGACAACAAGATTTTAAGTTAGAACAGTTAAATTCAAACCAAACACCACATTGGTAGTTTGTTAGGACCAGAATAAGGAGATATAGTTATTACAACAAACTTCAATGGTATAACACTATAAATTACTTACAAGGAGGACAAGAAGTTCCACACATCTACAAAGTGCATACTTTAAGTTACTACCAATGACCCATTACATATAATTTTTAGAATATTGAAGAGTCTTCATATTATTGTGTAACATTGGAATAATATAACTTCATATTTGATTATAGTGTACGAAGTCCATGAATTGATAAACTTAACGATATTAGTATCCATAATTTTCTAGCATCATTGGATGGTTGAAAGAAAACTGAGTCATTGGCGAGCCTAACTAAGCAAACTGATCGCAAGAACACCTATATGCACAGATTACAACATTTTCATTACAAGTTCCCTAGCAAAAGAATATGTTTTAATAATGATAGACATTGATGGATAGATGTTTTAACCATTTTTTCAATATGAATTTCAACCCTTAAATTTTGAGTGTGCAGGTGATTCCCCAATAACAATTATTCTATATGAAATATATAATTTGTGAACTGAATCATTTGTTGAATTGCCGAGATGACATAGATGTCCGCATCTGCGAATACATTGATAATGTGCATAATACATATGAAAAGAAGAGTATCAACTATCAAGCCATCAATTTACAAGTTCTATGACATTAGCAAACACGACCTTCCCCTGTTATACAATGAACTAGTCAGTGTAAAGCAATATAAAAGGTAGATGCATAATAACACCTAACCAAAAGTTCCAAAGTTAATCATTTCTCAAATTATTGGCCGAAAGTACTGAAGGGAAAAAGTGTCTCTATAGCAAGTCTGATTTTTTTGGACCAAATCATAGTCTGATGAAAGTAATCACACAACAAGGATTATATACTTTCACTGTTTCACACAATAGTTATTGAAGTTAAGAAGAACTACTACGACGCAAACACTTAAAAGAGAGATACTTTCACAAAAAGGAAAAAAAGCCTTTAAAGATATTGGCAAAGTTCCTAGACTTGGCATCACGAAGCTCTGATGCAAACATCCTCGATATGACAAGCAAAAAAGGACAATTTAATGGAAATAAGTAGAACAAATGCCAAAGATCATTTGAAACTGTTACAGATGAGTTAATCATAGACCCAAACAAAATAAATAGACAGGTCAATCAATCTTGATATGCGACAAGTACGACAACAATTCCTTTCACAAATCAGCATAAATGTACTGGCCTCAATAACCATTACAGCCTGTCTAAAATTTATGTAGTCAGCTTTATGGCATTTTCTCGAAATTGAAAAGTACGGGAAATCAATTAGGACTGTAATAACTATTGTGTAAAAATAAAATACCAAAACAGCTGAATTACTAGAGTTCCATGATTCAGCTAAACAGCTGTCATATCTTGGGAAACTTAAAGGCTAATAAAATGCAATCCGACATCTTCATAAGATACAGTGATTCTGTAAAAAATCAGCCATTAAAGTAGACCCGAACAAGTATGCTACAAGTTTAAACTAATTCAACTAACAAACAAATAGCAATTTAAGAAGAGAAAGGGATACGAAGTGAAACTGAGTTCTTACTCGGTCCTTGGGTCGCCATTTGGATACAAGACCACTATCAGATGGTCCAGTGGGCACAGAAGCTTCAAACGAATCATGCCGGAGCTCACAGAGGACAACAGTCTGGGGCAAATAATTCAAACTAGTAGTGGTAACGGCAGCATTGCCATAACTACTACTAGCAGTTTCCGAATCTCTCCTCTGCAAAGCCAAATCAACAGCATCCTCACCACGAGTTGAACCATAGTCATCGTAGTGATTGGATACAACAGAAACCGAAGATTGAGAAAACCGAGAAGCCATCAAATCCCCCAATGCCATCCAAATCCCAAAACCCTCAAAAAAATAAAGATAATATACACAAAAATTAAACCAGAGGCAGCAATCAAGTTAGCCCTAATTGACAGACCATAGCAAATAAATAGTTCTAAGTAAAGCTAGGAAAGGCGTGTAATGCGAATAGAGATCGAGAGAAATAGATCAAAAGAGGAATCCCGATGGTTTAATCAACAAAACCGCTGAACCAGCGGCGCATGGAGATTCACCAGAGAGAGCAGAGAGAATCCAGTTCGAAAGGAAACAGGAAACCCTAAGTGAGGGGAGAGAGAGGAAGAAGAGCAGGCGGAGGAGGAAGGTGGGGATGATGGAGGCGCATACAACAGTGGCGGCACAACAAAAAAGAAAGAAAGCGATGAAATTAGGATTTTGTGAAGTGAAACAAATACACAGGATTAAAGTGTGCGTGTGTTTGTGTGATTTTTTTCTCACGTTCTTATGCTGTGACCTTGCTTTGAATTTTTATTTTTATTTTTATTTTTATTTTCAATCTTTATTACAAATATTATTTTTATAATTCATCTGGTTCATTGAATTTTTACTTTAATTATATTTAAATTCGATCTAAACCGCACATCTGACTGTGGTGATAATTCTTTCAATATGAATTTTTTTTTCAGATAAATTTTAATTGCTTTTAATTATTATGTAATAACTATCAATGGAAGGATAAAAATAATGTATATTCAATATTTATTAATGTCTATAATAAATCAAGACAATTTATCATGTTTAATATTTTTCCTTTGTTTCTAATTTATTTCATCAAATAATTTTGCGATCGAAATATATCTGTAGATCTTCATATGATATTCGATAAAAAAATTTGATTACTTTGAATTAAGTACACATATAGAGAAAACCCTAGCTGTACAAAAACTCTCATCTTCTCCGCTTGTAAGTTTATTTATTAGGGAGTTAGAAAAAAAGTCTAATAAAGTTTTTTTTCCTTCATATCTTTTGTTTTCTTTTTTTTTAATTTCGGTGTGAGAATAATTTGGATCTACGACTTTTTCATCGTCCACGACACGATCATCTTCTTCAATCATGGATATATTATTGCATAACTCAATCTTGATTTACAACTGGCTGGACTTCATCTATGCCTTTAGACAAGATATGTATTGATCTTTCACATTAGACATTCAGATCTATCTTCGTTCAGCAAGATCGTTTCAGATCTGCAATACTGGTTAATGTTATAGCGTAAACAATTATTCCTATGGTTGTGGATTTCGAAATCGTTAGCTGGAGGTTAAGAAATTACAAGTTGCAACATTTATCTTTTGCTTTCTTTTTAAGTCTTTTTTCTTGCTGCATAAGTAAGTTTAGTATGTTTCTGTTTTGTAGTATTTTTAAATTGTCTATACTTTTTATGTGAATCATGTTGTAAATTTGTTAGTCAAAGCATTGATTTTTTTGACAAGTAGAGGAATTTTATCTACCTTCGATTAGAGTTGTTATTATCTCTAATTTATATAATAAATTATACTCTTCGGTAAAATCGTATTTGTGTATTTTTGTTTTAATTTTAATATTTCATAGATAGAATGTGTAAATATATTATAATTGTAAAATTGAAAATAGCATAATGTAACTAGATTATATTTATTTTTGAAACCTAATATATTTTCATTGAAATAATTTTTTCGATGTTTAGTCACGATTAAAATTTATCATCTCAATTTATAGATGTATTTAATGAAAGTGGAACATGAGTCTATTCTCATAGGCTCATTTCACGTTATTGATTAAAGCTATACTTTTTTCGTAAGCATTTTTAGATTTATACTCTACAAAACATGGAATATATGTTATTTGTTAACCTTTTTGAATTTATATTCTACAAAATGTGGAGGATATATTACTCTCGAATCATTTTGATCACAATATATCATCTATGTCGTAAAATGTTTCTAATATTATGCAAATTATCATCTATTTTTCCTTTTTTTCTATCATAACGTTTCTTATGGAAAACTAATGTATTTCAATTTTTTGGTTAATGTGGTTAACTATATATAGAAATATTCAGAAATAATTTATGAACTGAATCATTAATTAATTTAAAATTAGTGAAAATCAAGTCACACACATCAAGAAAAGGAGGAAATGTAATAGTTGTGAGTGAACAAACGTTTTATGTTACTACTTTATAGTGAGCGATATTTAAAGATATTTGGAAGTAGGTAACTTCAATTTTAGACCTCGACAATACTCATTTAAATTATTTGATACATAGAAACCAGTTTTAAAGTTAGTTTGATGAATAAATTAATCTTAGTCTAAAGGTGAAGAAAAATTCATTAGTTGTTGGACTGTTTAAAAAGAATAAGAAACATCCCATAAATAAAGTTGTTGAGCGGAGTGGGGAGCTTTAACTGTGACTAAGTACTGAAAAAGGATTATCTTGTAAATATTAAAAAAAAATAAGAAACATGCATTATTTTGCACATTTTCATTTTTAAGATTGTTATCTATTTATAGTAAAGACTAATTAGATGTAATTCAATTAATACACCTCTTATATTATAAGTGAAACATGTCTTCTGTAAAATCTTAATTCCTTAAAAAAAAGAGATCAATTCATTTTCTTTTCTTTTTTGGGTTCAAATCTATTTATATAGTAAAGAGGGTACAAATGGCAATTCTCTATTCTTCCAAAAACTTTATTGTGCTATTATAATTTTATAAATTTTTTTATATTTTTTATTTATTAAAATAGTTTTTTTACACATCATGTATGCATACTTAATTGAAATATAATTATTTTTAATATAAAATTATATGTATGTAATATTTATAAAAATTAAATAAAATTAAATAAATTATGGCTTTTTTTTCAATTTATGCATAAGTGTACTAAATTTAACTTTATTTTAACTTAAATTATATATATGCAGTAAGTTAAAAAGAAGAGTGTTTAAAATTACTTTTTAATTTATGACAAACAAAAGATGTTATTTTGCACTAAACATAAAAAAACAATTATAAAATTAGATTTTTTATTTGAAAAATTCTCACCACCAAATTCGTTGTTGTTTCAAAACTTTACACTTCCATTGTTATTTTATGAATTTAAACACGTGTAAAACTTATGGATTAGTATTCTCTAAAGTTTGAAAAATAGATTTAGAATAAAATTGAGCAATATCCAACTATTAATCATATTTTGAATAGTTAAAATTGATTACACAACTCCCAATAAAATTATTCTCTCACTTCTTTTATCTTTATCTCTCTCTAACTTTACTCTAAAGAAACTTTAAAGTATCCTTTCCCAAAACTTATATCATTAGAAAAATTATCCAACCTCATTTCAATTTTTGACCATAATAAAAAAACCATTTGCCAAACAAGAGCTTACACTCGCAAAAACTTTCACCTTTTCTTCTCATATCTTCATTCAAACTTCAATCTCCCATGTCGTTGTGCCCACTACTTCCTCCACTACCCTAATATGCAATCGGTCATCCACCTTTGATCAATTCTTTCGTAGATATGTTCATAAGTCGGACTATTTATCAGTTTTGATCTAAACTTGCTCTCATAAATTGGGTTTGGACATTCATATTTTTTATTAAGTATGTTAGTATCGGTATCATAAAAATGACAATATTATATTTCAATAATGATAATTACAAATTACAATGGAAATATTAGATGACAAAATATTGTATATGA
The DNA here is from genome assembly GCA_947683365.1 of Euphorbia pulcherrima. Classification (NCBI taxonomy): domain Eukaryota; kingdom Viridiplantae; phylum Streptophyta; class Magnoliopsida; order Malpighiales; family Euphorbiaceae; genus Euphorbia; species Euphorbia pulcherrima. Next base: position 30,555,449 of record CANTUS010000008.1, read on the forward strand.
ATAAATATATGTATATATTCAAACCTTGAATCGAGGGCCTGAAATATCAAATTCCTTAAGACAATTATTCGTCCGCTACTAGTAAATTTGTCTCCCAGGATACAACCACAATCATAGGCGAACTCAACCGAGTGAAGAGCAATATACCGGAACCTAAAGCTAGTAGCCTTGCTCGAAAAAGAATGAAAATAATTGCTAGGATATTTCTTTATGAAAATAGAAATAAAACTCAAAAGTTTATGACACAAATTAGCACAAAGGCCAAGACATTTCTAAGTTCGTGTATATTTTACAAGGCTATGAGTGAGGATTATATAGAATATAATATGACATTAACATGGTTTTAATATGTTTAATGGAGATTAAACACATGTAACCACAAACATAATGGTGATTAAACATATAAGTTATGAAATTGAGAAATATTTATGTTTATTAAGGAGTTAAAAACTCATTAATTATGAAACACATTACGGTCAGAAAGTGAAGAGACAAAATTGTCACAATACTAAAACACCGACATGACACGTCAAAGTATAACAGATATTCAATCTTTGAACTTTCGATTTCTCATTCACCATTAAATCTATTTTAGGCGTATAATGTACCGTTGAAAAGCTCTTAATACGCAGAATACAATGACACATTTCATGTTATTCGTATAATAGTTTTTTCATATTATACTTTAGCCTAAAGTTGATAATGCACATTATTGTCAAACATGTCATATTTTCCAACAAAGTATTGCTCGAGCTCGAGCCCGTTAAAGGTTGAAGTTTGATGACACATGATATATTGTATAAATACTCAAGCCGGATCGATAAATAATAATTTTATTTATTATATATTTATATATTATATTTAATAATTATTTTAAATTTTTAGATTCAACTAACTACAATAAATACTATTATATATTTAAGCAAAGAATGCAATTATAGGTAAGATTTAGATACATTTCTATAAAATTTGGGGTTTTATTTCTATTTATCCATCTCAATAGTTTTAAATTTTTTTTATTATAGATCGTGGATAGGGCTGTAAATGAGCCGAACTACTCCTGAACTACTCGGCGTTCGGCTAGGTCAAAGCTCGTTCGAGCTCGGTTCGTCAATAAATGAGCTTGTTCGTGAACAAAATTCCAGGCTCGTTATCGTAAACGAACCAAGCTTGAACAAGGGGATACTCGGCTCGAAAGCTCGTGAACATGCTCGATAAGAGGCTCGCGCAACTAGTTCACCAACAGGCTCGTTATTAGGATCGTTAGGCTTGTTAACATATTTGAAAACTTTATACATTATATTTATGAAATAGATAGATTATAAATAAGTATAAAATAGTGTATGTGTAAAATGGATATAAAAATGTACAAAGAAAAATATAAAAATACAAGATAAAGAGTAAAGGAAAATATGTATAAAAGTGATATATAAAATATAGATAAAAAAGAGAAAAGATGGATGTAAAGCCTAACAAAGACAATTCGGATCTAATCCAATCCGTACTATATATATATTCATCAATCTCTATATGCTCAGTAAAACTCTAATCTCATTTTCCTCTGAAAAAATACAGCCGCCAATTCAACACTCCTCCTCTTCCTCTTCTTAGTACAATGAAAATCATTTGTGGTTTTTAGATCCTTCATCTCTGATTCTTCATCTAACGGATTCTATCTTTTTTATAAGCTAAGCTCCCGATTTAAACAAAGCTCGAGATAGGCTCGAAGCTCAGCTCGAGCTCGGTTTGACCAAGCTCGAGCTCGGCTCGGGCTCAGTTTCCAAGCTCGAGTTTGGTTCGTGTTCATTAAAATTTAAATGAGCAGAGCTTGAACAGTTAATATTCGAACTCGGCTCAGTTCGTTTACAGCCCTAATCGTGGACCGAACTTGAAAATGACCTCATAAGACCGATCAAAGCTTGAAGTCTAAAAGTGTGGGTCGAGTCGGGCATGAGCCGATGGATCTCTGCTTGAGCCCAGCCCGGCCCGCTCGACGAACAAGTCTAATATCTTCATCATGCTACATCCTTTTTTGTCTAATTAAAACTTCGTTCTTTTCAACTTTTGAAAGCTAAACTAAACTGAACTGAAGTTGGCTGAACTGAACTGAAGTGAGCTGAACTGAACTGAATTTATTTTAGTATAAATTTATAATTACGCATAACCAAACTGAATAGAAATAATCTAAATGAAACTGAAAATAAATAGTATGAACTGAATTAAACTACAGTCTAAGATAACATGACCCAATTCTCTTTAATTAATATTTTTTAATTTAAAACAATTAAGTTGTAGCAATGAGTGCCATGGTGTTCACATTGACTATAGCAATTAATTTTATTATGCCTAGTACTAGAAAAATTATATCAAAATAAACCAAAGAATTTTATATTTCAATGAAAATATAAAATATTTAGAAATATGAGATGAATATATCAATTATAAGGTCAGTTTGGCTGTGAGTTTTTACAGCTTTTTTCAGCAGTTTTATTGAAAAGCTCTGTCTTTAAGCTTTTTTTAAAAGCTGCAGATTTGATTTTGGGAAAAATAAATTAGACAATTCATAATTAATTAGTATGAATGATCAAAATGTATTGTTTAAAACCAAAATATGTAGTACTGTTAAAAGTTTATGAGAACAACTTATTTTAAAAGCAGCTCAAACAACAATGTCAAACTAGCCTATAGTGTTTCTGTTTTCGACTTGAACATGTGTTTTTCTTACAGGGGCTAAACTTGATTGCCGGTGTAGCTTCTTCGATGCTTAAAAGAACATTTTGACAAGGGAAATGGATAGGGGAGATAAGAGAATGATTAATTAATTATAGGTAGACCCATTCATCGGGCGGGCTGGGCCGAGCTCGGGCCGGGCTTTATCGGGCTTTTGAGTGAAAACATCAACCCTAGTCTGGCGCGGCCTACACTTTTAAACTTTGGGCTCGGGCTGGGCTTACGAGGTCAATCCCAAGTCTGGCCTATGGCTTGTAGATAAATTTTTATTTATGATATTGTGCAATATATATTTTTATATGGTTCTAAATATGATTCATTCACGTTTTGATTGAGTTCATGATCATGTTTTTCATCAAATCTCCTCCAATTTGACAATCTTGAGTTTCTCCTAGGTACAGCTTATAAGCTGGGGTTTCTTTACCATGAACATACATGCCAGTAGAATGAAATCCTTCAATGCATATCCAAGAGATCTTGATATAGAATCAGGAACCTGAGACCATGTAAAAGAGGCTATAGTACATGCTATCAAAACTTAAAATGTTCCAACTGTTGGAAAACAATGATCCGGAATCTCAAATAATTTAAATTATCTGTATCAAGTTTGAAAGAAATAAAAACTTAAACAAAGTATCTCCTAAATCCAAATGGAAGCATCCAGTCAAGATCTAGCTTCACGGACATTCATTGAAGACATCAAGTACCTAAGCATGTACTTGAATCAACAAGTTAAAATTTGGAAAGGAAACAAACTTTAAACTCTCAAGTCTAGCATCCGCAAGAACTGATTGTACAAGCTCCAGAAGAAGACAGATTCGGAAGCACCGAGTCTGAGAACATCAGGAAGACTCAGATATTAAGACAATGGGAAAAGTTTCAAAGATAACTTTTCCCTCCACCTTTTGGTCTACAAAGTCAAAGATCCTTTCCCCATAATTAAGACAAAAGACACAGCTTGCACTTTTCAGAAAAAGGACAAAAATACTAACACCGGACTGAAAAAGATAACCTTTTTCACCTAGACTAATAAGGAGGCGCGTGAAGCTCACACCAAAAACTTATTGGTGTAAAAGTTGGTATAACACTAAAATACAAGGAAAACAATCCCAAGGATTAAAACGAGTCATACTGTCTAACGAATTGATCAACAGCTCCAGAAGCACCACATCCTACCTGATCAATGGAGAAGATTGGGTTACAGCTCACCAACCCACAACGACTACATTTATGATCCAAGCCTATAAAGGGATGCTTCATAAGTTGAGAAGATGCTGGTTGATTTCACAAAAGCTTATACAAGAGAAATTGCTAGAAAATAATCAGATTCACAAATACCTCCAAGAATCAAATAATTCCAAATCAGTTTGTAAGGATTCCTAAGTGAGCTATAAACTTAAGGAAATCTAAAAACCAAAACCTTTGATAGAAACCAAAGTGTAAAGTATCTCCCACTTGGGTGAGTAGTGAGATTGGGATACAGCTTAAAGTAGGTGCTTTGAGTGGGATCTCCCTATAGGACTCAGCTTAGATTTGGGGTAGAAGTCTAAGTGGTATATCCTGCTAAAGACAAAAGGACTCAGCTAGGAGTTGGTGCTTCTAGTGGTATATCCTACATCCGGAATGGGACACCATCTGGAGATAATCTGTAAGTGTTGATTCCTGCCAGTTGGAAAGGAATCCACTAGTGGATAAGCTTAGAGGAGGGAAACTTAGGGGATTGGATGTAGGCGGGGCCGAACTAGTATAAATCACTGTGTTTGATTTTCTTACTTTTATTTACTGCATTATATTATTACATTTGCATTATCCGGATCCATCCACCGGATCATAATCAAGCATGCTACACTTAGACTTATTAAAGTCTACAAATTCCCCGAAAAAGGGTCATTCACCCCCTCTGACTTTATATAGACTCTCACAGGTACCAACAAGTGGTATTAGAGCAAGTGCTCAAAACTAGAGATCTAACAATCTAGAGCTAAAGGTCCAAAATTTTGATTCAAATATCAAAATGAGTTTTCAAAACTCACAACTCTCTTCCCCAGGGTATGTCCATTACCTGTCCTCCACTCTTCACTGGTGAACACTACACGTTCTAGAAGAACCCGGTGAAGAACTTCATTCAAGCACAAAGCATGCAAGCATGGTTGGTCATCAAAGATGGCCCTTATGAGCCTACTCATGAAGTAGAGGGTATGGTTACCCGAAAGCCCTCACATTTATGGGATGAAAATGATTTTAAGAAGTTGTGTGAAAATGCAAATACTATTAACATGCTTCACTGTGCTCTTATTGCAACAGAATTTAATAGAATATCCGGATGCGAGACTACACAGGAGATTTGGCAAAAGCTAAAGGTAATATATAAAGGAACAAATAAAGTGAAAGAAGCCACAATTGGTCTACTTTAGTAAAAACTTGAATCCTTTAAGATGGTGCCAAAGGAGTCCATCAGCAGTATGAACAATAGATATACAAATGCAATAAATGAGATGAAGAGGCTAGGAAGGGAGATATCAGAAGTAGATATGGTCAAGAAGGTACTCTGGAGTCTCACCAAGGAGTGGGATAGTAAGAAGATTGCCATTGAGGAAGCTCATGACCTAAATTCCTACAGTTATGATGAGCTCATTAGTAATCTCTTAACTCAAGAGCTATCTCTGGAAAGATATAGCCAATAGGAGAAGAAGCCTGAAGAGAAGAAGAAGGCCATTGCACTTAAGGTAGAATCCATCGAATTAGCTTCATCCGGAGAAGAAGAGTAAGTTATAGAACCTCAAAGTACCAAGGAGCAACTAGCTCTATTAACTAGACTGCTCAACAGATTTATACTAAAGAAAGAAAGGAGGAAGTCCAAAAAATATGAATCCCGAAGACCAAGGGAAGGCACATCCAGAAGAGACAGGCCTAAAAGGAATCCGAAAGATAAGAAGGATCCGAAAAAAGAAGCTACTTATTTTAATGTGGGGAGAAAGGCTACTTCAGAACCAAATGCCCTAAGCTTAAAAGAACTAAGAAGCACAAGAAGAAGGCAATAGTGGCCACCTGGAACAACAGTGAGGAAAGTAGCAGCTCATCTTCAACAGAAGAAGAAGAGGCTGCCAACTATACATTCATGGCATTGACTGGTCCGGAAGAAGAGCAATCTGGAAAGAATGTCTCTAAGCAAGATACAATGCAAATCGAAGAATCAGAATCAGAAACAGCAAAGACTGAGGTAAATTCTTATTCTAATTCTACTTCTAACTTTGATCTTGCTAGAGCTTTAGCTATTGTGATCAAAAGTGTGAAGAAGAACACAAAAGCTATCAAATCCTTAAGAAGACAAGTGTTGGAATTTGCTGAAGATAATAAAGCATTGACACAAGTTGTCAATTTGATCAGAACAATAAAGCACATTGATGAAGTTGAGGAGAACTACCTGAAAAATCAAGTGCAAATGCTAAGTGCTAACCTGCTTGGGCTGGATAGAAAAATAGCCCTGATAAAGGAGACATCTGGATGGAGATTTGATCCTCCAAAAAGAAGGAGAAACCAAAGGCAAGCTGCCAGAAGAAATCCCAATCCACCAAATCAAAAAGTGAAAGAAGTCAGTAGGCAACCCCAAGCTCAAAGATACACTACTGCACAAAAAGGAAAAGCTAACGCTGTCTATAATCAGTAACCTGCCAAACAAATAAGAAATTATGCAACAGAGGTTGCACCCCCAACTAGCTTCCAGATACACATTAGACCATCTACAAGAGTACAAGAAGCTGGACATAGAGGGAACTATGGGAAGGAAGATCTTGAAAAGATAAAAAAGAAGATGGAACAGAATAGATCCATTGCAGGATGCAGGTTTTGTCGAAAAAATAATCATATTACTAAATTATGTAGAATGAAAAGTGGTTATTATGATGTTAATCCTTGGCTTGAGATGGTTATTAACCTAAGAGGACCCAATTTTGTTTGGGTACCCAAACCCACTTGATCTGTTTTGCAGATATGCCTTAGATCTACAGTAGATTAACACACTTGGTACATTGATAGTGGATGCTCAAGGCATATGACATGTGATGAGAAGGCCTTTATCACATTGACCCGGAAGAAGGGAGGCAAAGTGAGCTTTAGAGACAACCAAAAGGGACAGATCATTAGACATAGAGCCATTGGATCTGAGTTAAAAATATAAGATGTCTCACTGGTTGATGGAATGAAGTTCAACTTACTAAGTGTAGCCCAACTCTGTGACAAAGGAAGAAAAGTCACATTCGATTCTGGAGGCTGCTCAATCTATGATAGTAAGTCTAATAAACTCATTCTTTATGCACCTAGAGTAAATAATGTCTATTCTGTTAACATTCAAAATGAGAAAAAAGAATATCTGCTTGGTGTGTAAAGAAGAAGAATCATGGCTATGGCACCGGGGGTTGGGACATGTTAGCATGAACCTCCTGTCCAAACTAGCCAGAAAGGAATTGGTAGTGGGTTTGCCTAAGGTTGCTTTTGATAAGGATCATTTATGCACTGCATGTCAACTAGGTAAATCATAAGAAAAGTTTCCCTTCCATCTCATATATTCCTTCCAAGAGTGTACTTGAGCTCTTGCATATAGATCTCTTTGGTCCAATCAAACCATTGAGTTTAGGGAGAAGAGAATACACCATGGTAATTATGGATGATTATTCTCGCTATACCTGGATTCTCTTGCTAGCAAGCAAAGATGAATCCTTTAACCAATTCTCTAAAACATTCATCCGAATAGAGGTAGAACATGGCATAAGCATTGCATGCATCCGGAGTGATAATGGTGGTGAGTTCAAAAATAATCATTTTGTTGAATTTTGTGACTCTAAGGGCATTGAACATAATTTCTCTGCCCCTTATACTCCTCAACAGAATGGAGTTGTTGAGAGGAAAAATAGGACCATAGTTGAGATGGCAAGAACAATGTTAAGTGAGAATTGTTTGCCAAAATATTTCTGGGGTGAGGCCGTGAACACAGCTTGTTACATTTTAAATAGAGCTCTCATTAGAAAGACCATAGAAAAAACTCCTTATGAAATCTGGAAGGGAAGAAAACCCAAAATTGGGTACTTCAAAGCATTTGGATGTAAGTGCTACATCCTAAATAATGGAGAGCAACTAGGAAAATTTGATCCTAAATCTGATGAAACAATTTTCCTTGGCTACTCAACACATAGTAAGGCTTACAGAGTCTCCAATAAACAAACACAAACTATGGTAGAATCAATACATATAGATTTTGATGAGACTAACCATGCAGGTAAGAAAGGCTCCACTCCAGAAGATCCAGTTTTGAAAGCTGAAAGCTCTGTAGAAAAGAAGGAAACAGAAGTTCCTATTTCATTCCAAATCAAGAAGTATAAAGAGGAAGATGAAGGGATACCTTTTGATCAAGAATTACACCAAGTTAATCTTAACCCACAAGAGATTGATTTTAATGAAGGCTAAGAAGGAGTGGTTGAGACAGAAGTGGAACTAGTCCCAATCCAACATGAAGACCTGCCAAGGGAAGTCCGGACTTACAGAGATCATCCAGTTACAGCCATTTTGGACAATGTCCAAAATCCAGTAAGAACTAGAGGTCAACTAAACCGGATGATGAGCCATGCTGCTTTTGTCTCTCTCATTAAGCCTAAGAAATTTTAAGATGCTGAAGGAGATGAAAGTTGGATGATGGAAATGCAAGAAGAGCTATATTAATTCACCAGGAATGATGTATGGGATCTAGTACCACCTCCCAAAGGCAAATCAATTATTGGCACCAAATGGGTATTCCAAAATAAGCTTAATGAATACGGAGTTGTGGTGAGAAACAAAGCAAGAATGGTTACCCAAGGCTACAATCAATAGGAAGGGATTGACTTTTAAGAAACATTTGCCCCTGTAGCAAGACTGGAAGCAATCCTGATTCTATATGCTTTTGCATCATTCATGTGATTCACATTATTCCAAATGGATGTCAAAAGTGCATTCCTCAATGGAGTTATCCAGGAAGAAGTCTATGTGAAGCAGCCACCTGGATTTGAAGATTCAAAGCATCCAGATCATGTCTACAAACTGAAAAAAGCTCTCTATGGATTGAAGCAAGCACCAAGAGATTGGTATGAGAGACTCACTATATTCCTCATATCCAACTAGTATATCTGAGGTAAAATAGATACAACTCTTTTCATCAAGAAGAAGAAGAATGATATTATTCTTGTCCAAATTTATGTGGATGATATCATATTTGGAGCAACAAATGAGAAGATGCATGATGAATTTAGCTCTCAAATGCAGAAGGAATTTGAGATGTCCATGATGGGAGAACTCAATTTCTTCCTTGGTTTACAGATCAAACAAAGTCCGGATGGAATCTTCATCAATCAATCTAAGTACACCAAGGAGATTCTAAAGAAGTTTGAGATGGATAAGAGCAAGCCTATGTCCACTCTAATAGGATCAGATATAGTCCTATCCAAGGCTTGTAAAGGAGAAGATGTTGATTAGAAGCTCTATAGAGGAATGATTGGTTTACTTCTATACCTGACAGCTAGCAGGCCTGGAATATACTATATAGTTTGCTACTGTGCAAGGTATTAAGCCAATCCTAAGGATTCTCATCTCAAGGCAGTAAAGAGGATTCTCATATACCTCCTAGGAACCACTGAAGTTGGGCTATGGTATCCTAGTAATGGAGATTTCACACTCTAAGGTTTCGCTGATGCAGATTATGGCAGAGATACTCTTGAGAGAAAGAGTACATCCGGAGGATGTTATTTCCTTAGAGATTGCTTGGTATCATAGTATAGCAAGAAGCAAACTTCAGTTGCTTTATCAACCACAGAAGTAAATTAAATGGCAGCTAGAAGTTTTGTGGCTCAACTCCTTTGGATCAAGTAATAACTAGAAGATTATGGAGTTCAATCCGGATGTGTGGATGTGATATGTGACAATAAAAGTGCCATTGATGTATCAAAGAATCCAATACTCCATAGCAGGATAAAACATGTAAACATAAGGCATCATTTCATCCGGGATCATGTGATGAAAAATGATGTTGCTTTGGTATACATTCCAACCAATGAGCAAAGAGCAGATATCTTTACTAAGCCATTAAGTAAAGATCAATTTGGCAAGCTAAGGGAGTCAATTGGTATGTCTAATCCAATTTGAAGAAAATCTGGAAGACAGTTCAAAATTAATTTGGATCTTTGGCAAATTGATGAATCCGGAAGAGAAGTAACATTGAAGAAAAATCTACTCCGGAAGAAAAATTGCCATGTAAGCAGACAAGATAGGGCACATGGCAGAAAAAGCGCTGAAAAGTAATTGTTGCTTTTTGAATTTCAAACGTTTATTGGGTATTACATGAGTGGTAAATTCAACAGTTGGTTTTCAAAATAAACCGTTCCCATTCTTCGGTTTAACGGAATTTACCTCTCTTCTAAAATCCTAATTACCATGTCATAAATCCAGCCTAATTATCGGCATCCGTATTACCAAAATACCCTCGCCTTGAAAAATCGATATAAACCCCCAAAAATCCCTTTCTTCTTCAAGCAAGCAATAATCCTATACTGTTACTCTGCAGAAATCTAAACTCAAAATCCGAAACCTAAATCTCTTTCCAAATTCCTCAAATGGCTGCTATCATGATTAGTGAAGGACCAAAATTGCTTCCCCAAAAGAACTTCGTTATAAAATTTGCTCTCAATGAAAAAGATTTCATTTCCATAAACTTTAAGCCTTCCAACTCCGTAATTCCTATTGATTTCTTAGGAGATAACTTTTTGTTTCAAACCGATACATACTCCAAACTGATAGAGGACCAAAACCGGATCGACTTCCTCAAAATCAACTATTTAATCTACCTGGACTTGGTGAAATAATTCTACAGCAATCTCAGAGCCCACTCCTTCCACGATGCCCTGAGAACTAAGGTTTAAAGAAAGGTAATAACTATTACTCCTAAATTCTTCGTAAAGTTCCTCAATATAAAGAATGATGGAGTTCAACTGAGAGTAGATGGGGATGAACAGCAAGTCAAATATGAGCCTAAAATATGGCTCCATCCCAACTACTTTGGAGATAAATTCTCTACCTACTTTCCAGAGGTGAGAAGGTTCCTTTAACATGCTTTAGCCAAACTGGTTCTAATCCAGAAAGAATCCCTCACCACTGTATCATCCTTCCAGCATTACGTACTCCAACACTGGGTAGAAAGCAGAGTAGTGAACATGTCAGTGCTATTTATCCGCTACTTGAGGCAGCATAGGAATTTCTATGGTGCCCTGATTACCAGGATCCTTGTTGCAAATGAAATTAACCTGACCAGATTTCAATCAGTCCTTAGGAAAGAAATCCTAGAGAAGAACTTCAGAAAGCTAAATTTTGGTGAAAAGTGGGACAAGGCAAAGGTAAAGAAGCAAAGGGATGAAAAGAAAAGCGGAGCCAGAAAGGCAGCAGATCCAGTAGAGGCTCCAGTTCCAAAGAAGGCCCGGACTACTAAACCTAAAGCAGTAGAGAAGTTGGCTCTAGTTATAGTGGAAGAAATTGATGAGGATGCTTAGACTCTCACCAGTTGTTAAGTAAATCCCCAACGAAACCTAAGCCAAGAGGTAGATTGATCAAGGCAACTGATAAAATAAAAAAATAAGTCTGTGACCTGGAGGCAACAGAATCTATTATAGTGGTTGTTTCTGTAATTAGAGAGGGATACAAGAAGGGGCAGAAAAGAAAGGTAACATATATGCTAATAGAAGAGCATGGGCCTGATGAGGAAGAAATAGAGGATGAGGCTCCAATACCCAGGAATCAATTCACCCGGAATGGGTGTACTTTTGATGAGGCAGTCCAAGCTCAAAAGCATAAAAAAAAGACTAAGAAGCTTGCGGGCATAATCATTGATGAGGAAGCTGCTAAGAGAGTGGTACTGGAGGAATTGGCTAAGGCCAAAGTTACAAAGGGCAAGCTTATGCCTGGATCCACAGAGGAAACTCATCCCGATGATCCTTAGTTTGACATAATCTAGGAAGCCATTAAGGATAATGATCGAATCAATAAGCAAACAGTTGCAGGACCCGAAAGCTCTTCCAATACTCAACCGATTCTTGTTGATCCTGCAGACATGACTACATTATCCAAAGAACCGAAAGCAGATGAATTACCATTCCTTCCCCGATCCGGCCTACTTCTAGAGAACCTTCTCAATCAGGAAGCTGGAATCCCAACTGAAGTAAGTCCTATGAAGGTATATGGAGAGGGCATTGAGGACATTACCAATGCACCTGGGGGAGTTATTCCAAGTCCTGACAAGGCTTTAGTAGGGGAGATTGAGGACACTACCAATCTTTCAGGGGTTGAGGTGGAAGCAACTAAAGTAGGAAGAGAGAATGCAGACAACCAAATTCTAGTACAAACCGATGAGGTAATTCCTAAAACTGCCTCCTTCGATATTAACACTAATTCCTCTGCTCATGTTGAAGAAATAGCGAATGAAGATCAGGATAACTTGGATACACATACTCTAAGCGTATCTAGGAGGATGAGTCCAACCCGAAAGATAACATTCCGGAGGAGGGACTTGGTCTGAGTTCCCATGATCACACTTCTAAAGTGGGCTCAAGGGGCAAGGCCAATCCGGGGGAACTGTTGTATGCTAGCAAAGAAGAAAAGGATGAATCCAATTCGGAGGAAAGCACTAAGGAGAAAAGCCATAAATAATCCGAAACCAGTTCCAGCTCAGATGATACCTCCACATCCTTATCCAGACATCTAAATAAACCCAAAACCTTCAATCCTCAGCCAACAAGAAGAGAAAAATTACGAGTGGCTTAGAGGTTGATTGAAGAAGCTACTCTGGAAGGACATAGGGAGGACAAACTGTCAAAAGCTCTTCAAGAAATAATAACCACTCTACAGTCTATTGAGAAGCAATTCTCTGAGACATCTGCTTCTTTGGATTTAAAAGAAGATATTGGGGATATCAAAGGGAGTGTGAAGCGCATCGAGCAGAAAGTAGAGGACTTCCTTACTACAAACCTGGTAGCAGAGGTATCTCTGGTCAAAGTCACTCTAGTTCTTAATGAGCTCAAGACCAGCATTATAAAAGCAAATCGATCCGCAGATCAAGCCAACACAGGGGCTACTAATAACTGCGCAACACTTATAGATAAAATAATTTCCTCATCCACTAATTTGTCCACTAAAATAAAGGAGTACATAGATACCAACTTTGAAAACTTGACAAAATTCATAGATGAAAAGGAAGAAAAATCCCCTTTCCCAAGCCTAAATGAATCACAGCAAACCATCCTTAATAAGCTGACCAAATTCATGGAAGAGGATCTTCCAAAGCTCTTTGCCACACAATTAGCTGGTATTGCACAAAAAGTGTGTGGGCAACTAAATCGACAAGATGCTATCATTTTGAGATGACCTTCGCAAGGACCTAACAACAATAAACTCCAACATTCATAATATCCGGAAGGATCTGGGCAAAGGCATTAAAAAGCTACAGTCCGAACTATCAAGCCTATCCATCTCTGGATCCTCTTCCTCTCCATCAATTCCTAAAAGCCAACTCCTTCCGGTCTTCCAGGATCTAGTTCAGTACATTGGTGATACTGGATTCTTTGGACATAAGGGAATCACTACTCTTCTCAAAGCATTATTTCCATATTTCGATGAGAAAGATAGAGACTATGTGCTTCAAATGCATCCCTACATCACCAGATCCTACACACATCTCCAAAATCACTTTCGCCCCCTGCACTTATCTCCTGCAACTGTAGATCATATTCTGTAGCAAAGAAAGCAAGGTAATTTGGACTACTCAATCTATTCAAAAGCATGGTAAGAAAAGTGGGACAACAGAACTTATATGGTAACCGACCCCCTGCTGAAAATAAAAAGGGGGAGAAGGATAAAGGTAAAGAAAAGGAAGGAGGAGTGTCCGGTGGTGCATCTGAGAAAAAATGATTCAGTTTGTAATAGATAGATGAGCTATGTACTTCATATGTAAAATCTGTAATAACTAGCTTCACATTTTCACTTATATATTTATGTATTTGTAATCCTGCACTTCATTGATGTTAACTATTATTAACAACAGAAGTATATATATAGTAAAAATCTATTACAAAATGGCTTCTAAAGTACAATCTGTAATTGTATTATAAAAACATTAGAAGCTAGAATTCAAAAATATTGGGGGAGTTAGGATGCTAAAATTATGAGGGAGTAAAATTGTAAATGTCTAAGCATAAAAAATCATACTTAGTTCATATAACTCCTTTTACCATATACTTAGTTTTTGTTTCCATCAAATGGGGGAGATTGTTGGAAAACAATGATCTGGAATCTCAAATAAATTACATTATCCGGATGAAGTTTGAAAGAAATAAAAACTTAAACAGAGTATCTTCTAAATCCAAATGGAAGCATCCAGTCAAGATCCAGCTTCAAGGACATTCATTGAAGACATCAAGTACCTAAGCATATATTGGAATCAACAGGTTAAAATTTAGAAAGGAAACAAACTTTAAACTCTCAAGTCTAGCATCCGGAAGAACTGGTTGTACAAGCTCCGGAAGAAGACAGATCCGAAGTCACCGAGTCTGAGAACATCCGGAAGACTCAGATATCAAGACAATGGGAAAAGTTTCAAAGATAACTTTTCCCTCCACCTTTTGGTCTACAAAGTCAAAGATCCTTTCCCCATAAGTAAGACAAAAGAGACAGCTTGCACTTTTTAGAAAAAGGATAAAAGTACTGACACCGGACTGAAAAAGATAACAACCTTTTTCACCTAGATCAATAAAGAGGCGCGTGGAGCTCACACCAAAAAGTTACTGGTGTAAAAGTTGGTGTGACACTAAAATACAAGGAAAACGATCACTAACATCTTTTCAGCCTCAATCCCAAGGATTCAAACAGGTTAAATTACTTTCTAATGGATTGATCAACGGCTCCGGAAGCGCTACATTGTACCTGATCAACAGAGAAGATTGAGTTACAGCTCACCAACCCACAACGGCCACATTTATAATCCAAGCCTATAAAAGGGAAGCTTCACAAATTGAGAAGGTGCTGGTTGATTTCACAAAAGCTTAAACAAGAGAAATTGCTAGAAAATAATCAGATTCATAAATCCCTCCAAGAATCAAACAATTCTAAATCAGTTTGTAAGGATTCCTAAGTGAGCTATAAACTTAAGGAAATCCAAAAACCAAAACCTTTGATAGAAATCAAAGTGTAAAGTATCTCCTACTTGGGTGAGTAGTGAGATTGGGATACAGCTTAAAGTAGGTGCTTTGAGTGGGATCTCCCTGTAGGACTCAGTTTAGATTCCGGGTAGAAGTCTAAGTGGTATATCATGCTAAAGACAAAAGGACTTAGCTAGGAGTTGGTGCTTCTAGTGGTATGTCCTACATCCGGAAGAGGTTACTATCTAAAGATAATCTGTAAGTCTTGATTCCTGCCAGTTGGAAAGGAATCCACTAGTGGATAAGCTCGGAGGAAGGAAACTCCGGGGACTGAACGTAGGAGGGACCGAACTAGTATAAATCACTGTGTTTGATTTTCTTACTTTTATTTGCTGCATTATATTATTACATTTGTATCATCCGGATCCATCCACCGGATCATAATCAAGCACGCTACACTTAGACTTATCAAAGTCTATAAATTCCGTGAAAAAGGGTCATTCACCCCATTTGACCTTATATAGACCATCATAGGGACTAACACCAACTTTGCTTGAGAAAATTGGATGATAAGGAATAGTTTTATCCATACCTCATGTATATATTGTACAATATTATATTCATCGGGCCGAGATTTTGTATTAATAGAAAAACTAAGCCCGACCCATAAAACTTCGGACTTTAATGGGCTTGGGCTCGGGCTAAGCTTAATAAAAAAATAAGTGTCCAAGCCCGGCCCATGAGAGCGGGCTCGGGGTCGGGATCGATGGGTAGCCCGGCCCATGAACAGGTCTAATTATAGGGTGTAGGCTACGGGGACTTTATTTTTTATAAAGTTAAAGTTATTTTGCCCTTTATCATCATTGGATTAGTGGGATGAAATTCAATCCAATTGTGGTAGTGGCAAAATAAGGAAAAAAAAACAAAGTCACTATAGAATAACCCATTAAATATAGGCTTAATACATCAAGACCCCTCTGAACTTGTCCAAAACGCCTATTTGCCCCATGAACTTTCAAGTGTCTTAATTACCCCCTTAAACTTGTTTAAAGTACTACACTATTATTTTGGAGAGTGTAGTATACTTACACCGCATGTAATAGTTTGAAAGTCAAACCTATAAACTTTTGACACGTGGCATTTTAAAAAAAGTTACAAAAGACCAACAATAATTTCAATTAAGTACTTCTACTTATTTTCCTTACAAAAATACCATCTTCCTAAATAAATCCATCTACCATTTCTTTTGCTCTTCATTCCCAGCTCATAAAAAAATTCAATCCTTGCATCAAATCGAAACTGGAAATGAAAATCAAAATCTCTATCATGAACGAACAAAGCAACAATCAAATTATCCACATATAAAATAATTTTCTAATTTCTATATCTTCTAAATTTGAATCCATGGAAGAACAAAATACATATCACAACGGAATAAAAAAACTATTAACCACAAATCTTTGATGGGTTTAACATTTGCATATCTATTAACCTCAAAATTAAAGCTACATGTCCATGGCTTTTTAATTCCAAATCTAATTGATAGGAATCAGAATACTCAATGATTGCCTCTTGATCCCAAATGTGTACTAGTTCTCGTTCTTTATGACTCCCCTAGTGATTTTAATTAGTTTTAAACTTAGAGTAAACTGGGGAACAGAAGGAATTAGCAAATAGATGTTTAGGTTGAATATGACAATGAGAACAATCGAAAAATAATTATCGGCGAAAGTTAGTCTCCGCTAATACCTATAAAATCAGTCTCTGAAATTGAAAATTAAAATGCTTGAGAAGTACGATTTGGCCGGAGAGCTGCTTCTCGCTATGGAGGAATCCGATTTCGTCAGAGAGGACTAGCCGGCATAGTTTACCAAAACTAAACAATGAAACGGAGAGGAAAGAATCCATTGTGTCATTATGAAGGGGTTATGTGGTGTACTTTAAATAAATTTCAGAAAGTATTTAGAACATTTAAAAGTTTAGGAGACAAATACACGTTTTCAAAGAAGTTAAGGGGGTCATGATTAATTAAGCCTTAAATATATCATATTGTGTGCATGTAGTGCCTTTGTAATGGAAAATACAATGAGTATGATTATCGTCTGGCCACATGGCTTTAGGGAATCAGGCCTCAGTTGGATACAGTCTGCGCTCGGTATTGGATTCATGTTGGGCTTGTGAATAATTGGCCTTGAGAATTGGTATATATATACATATATATCATGTTTGTTTGTTTTATTTTAAAACAGTATCCTCTTAAAACTGAAGCTGAAAGAGTCGCATCAATTCATTATTGTTGTTAAATTGTCAAGTACAAGGACAGTGACTTGATTTTAATAATGATATAGTTTCAAAAACAACATTTCTATGTGAAGGTGTGGCTTGAATTAATAGGAAATATTAGAACCATCCATAATAATAATGAATTGAACTTATCAGTTCTGTAACACTTCATAAATTGAAAAGAGTCAATCGGCTTAAAGATCCACTCCATTTAAAGATTCACTTCAGTTCAGTACTACATACATATAAATTTATATTAAAATAAGCATCGAGTCGAAAAGAACGAGACCTTAGTAAGTTTGAGACATTATAAACATATAGACTTATATGTCTCTTTCCTCTAATTGATGGAAATAGCATTTTTCTCACCTTGCATTCTCTCCCGGGATTTTTCCTACTATGAAAAATCTCCGTTATCGGTCATTCAGCGCACTGCATAAGTAGTAGAAACTCGATTGTTAACTGATATTTCGTGATACAATCTCGACTGCGTTCTTCGGCCTCGGATATGAAAAAGGTAAGCATTCGAATGTTTCTTTACGATTTCTATCAATAAGTATGACCAACTACTGCTAAATTCGATTCAACAAAATTAGCTAAATTCGATTCGACAAAATTAGAAATTGTTTTTGCACTTCACAGTAAACGCCAATATATCAGCATGGAATTTCATTCCAGAATCGGCAACCAAACAAGAAAAACATAAATCAAGTGTAGTCACAGACTCAATGTAACAAGTTTAAGCAAGAGACAACAAGGTGTTGACTCAAGGTTTTATTAGCCATCTCATCTGCAACTCATTCACACAAAAACAAGTTCGTTTTTATTTTCATAATTTAAAGGCATAGGCGAAGGCATAACATTACACTTTTTTATTTTATCAACTTGCCCATGGCTGAGGTTTCACATCTTCGACATTGTGTAGTCCATTGCATCCACAAGGAAATCTGCAATCACAAAAGAATTAGAATTCGAGGGCTATACCGTAAAAACATCGGTTTAACGATCAAGGAAATACGGAAATTATATACCTGCATCTTCCTTGGTAAAACAGAGAGGAGGTGTGATTCTAAAAACATTTCCATGGAATCCTCCTTTTCCAATCAGTACGCCTAATTCTGCGATAAGAAAACACGGGTGAATTCAGAAATAGTAGGATTATAAGTTTAGCTTCGAGCATAATCATAATAGGTTTAATGCATCAGTAAGTACCCGAACGTATCTCAAAAAATCTGTACTGGCCCCTTGAACTTTCAAACTATCCCCGTAGCTCCATCAATTTTCAAAAGGTGCACCACTTAGTTCCTTAAACACTACGTGTCAGCTTTTGATTGGAGAGAAAATTTGAAAAATGACTTCATTGAAAAGTCAAACCAACCAGAAGCTAACACATGTTGTTCATGGCAAAATGGTGCACTTTCTCAAAGTTGAGGGAGCCATAAGGTCACTTCTAAAGTTCCGGGAAACATTAGATTTTTTGGGACAAGTTTAGGTAACCAGAGATGCATTAAGCCTAATCATAATATAGGTTGAAAGATTTTATTTACAGACCTTTCATTTGGTCCATCGCATGTAAAATTTCAGCCTTTGCAGGAGTTTTCTGTTGGCGATCAGTTACTAGCTCAACTCCAAGCATCATGCCTCTTCCTCGCACATCACCTATTACTGTTCAAAGCATGTCAGCTCAAATACAGTACTGGAAAAACATGTGTCAAAAAAATAAGCTAAGAGACAGTAAACAGTGAATTACTTTCGTATTTATCTCTAAGTTGGGTAAGTCTGTTTTTCAGATGTGATCCCACATTGAAAGCATTTTCCTGAAGCTTTTCTTTCTCGATCACTTTTAGGACAGCCGAGCCTGCTGCTGTACACACTGGATTTCCCCCAAATGTGTTAAAGTAACTGCTGCGTGTCATTACTTCGGCTATCTCAGGAGTTGTCACCACAGCACCAAGAGGAATGCCATTGCCTATTCCCTGTGTGTAACAATGATGAAGAGTCAAACAGTTAAAATCTAGGCAAAAGGGCCTTTTAGTCTCTTGGTATAACTCATTAGTTCATTTGGTCCCTCCGCTATTCATGTCACCCATTTGGTCCTTAGCTATGCAATCCGTTACCTTTTTGACCCTGTGCTATGCAATCCGTTACCTTTTTGACCTTGTGCTATGCAACCATTACCTACACCAATAAGGGTTGGTCCAAGTGGTAAGTGACTCGGTATCGCTTAAGCAAGGTCTCGAGTTCGAGTCCTTCTGAACGTGGTCAAAACAAAGCTCCGGTGAACAAGATGGGCAAACAAAAAAATGCAACCATTACCTACTAAGGCCCTGTTCTCTTGGACTACAATTCAATGTAGTTCAGTTCAGTGCAGTTCAGCTATGTGTAGTTATAAATTTACACTGAAATAAGTTCAGTTCAGTTCAGCCCAGTCCATTTCAGCTTTCAGAAGTTGAAAAGAACATGGCGTAAGTCACTGTACGATGCAATTCGTAACATTTATAGGCCCTGCATAGCAGAATCTGTATTGATGTAACTATGCATAACATGCACTAAAGGGGCCAAAA
Organism: Euphorbia pulcherrima; assembly: GCA_947683365.1. Lineage (NCBI taxonomy): Eukaryota > Viridiplantae > Streptophyta > Magnoliopsida > Malpighiales > Euphorbiaceae > Euphorbia > Euphorbia pulcherrima. The sequence continues at coordinate 30,575,226 of CANTUS010000008.1, forward strand.
AGGTAATAGGTTGCATAGCAGAGTGACCAAATAGGTAACTTGTATACCAAAGGGACCGAATGGGTAAATGGATTATAACACGGTACAAAAAGGTAGTTATGCCTAAAATCTAGCTTATCCAGCTAAATACACAGTTCTCTAACAAATTTTAGGGATAGGATCTATATTGAAGATGTCAAGGAAATGAAGAAATGTAAATTTGAAGATACTTTCTGAACGATAAAGTTGAAAAAACTGACCTTTGCAACGGTAACTATGTCAGGAACAACACCCTGTGACTCGAATCCCCAAAAATGGCTCCCAGTTCGAGCAAACCCACATTGAACCTCATCAGCAATGCAAATGCCTCCTGCTTTTCTAATGCTCTCGTAAACAGGGGCCAAGTAACCCGGGGCAAGTTCTACAATTCCACCAACCCCCTATAAATGTGAACAAATAAGGCATTTGAATAGAAAATCAGAAACCCAAACATATATTTATAAATGGAAAATATAAGAAGATCAAGCTCACTTGTATAGCTTCAGACATGAATCCAGCAACATGACCAGATGTTCCATAGTCAATGATGTCTTGAACATCTTTTGCATACTTTTCCCCATCTGAACCGAATACACCTCTGTATGGATCTGGGTTTAAGGCATGATGAACTCCACTCTGTTGCCAAGCCATGAAAAGTTCTTATTACTATGCAAAATTCAACAGGTTCTCATTTAATGTAGGTTTTTTTATGATGCACTAAAAAACTAAAATAAACTAAGTATTGTTTTATGATTAGGAATCATAGATAAAGACAGTTTGTTCTACAATGGAAGTTCATCCTTGTTAGGTATTTGACTTTGAAGTTGTTAATAAAAGATAATAGGAATTAAATTAGGATTTTTATGTTAGGATTTCATATCAAATATGATAGGATTTGTTTAATTTTGAATTTGAATTGAATAGTTTTATCATGTAAACTCTATAAATAGTGTGCTTGCCATCAATAAAAATATATCAGTTTTACCTTTCATGTTCTTATACTTTTATGCTCTATATTTTACAACATGGTATCGAGAGCATAATTGATCTTAAGGGACCTATGATCTAAGAAAACCCACCAAAATTATCTTCCTTCATACACAAGGCCTTCAACCTATAACCAAATCCTTATAAACACAAAGCCAAATACCATGGAAGCTTTTGAAGAAGACTACGAGGTTCCTCCTTTAGCCAATGAATCCATTGTTTTAAAGATGAAAAGCCACAAAGAAATGAAGCTACAGAAGTTCATTGTTGCTTTCTTATGTAATCATTAATACATACTAGCAGGCTTTATACGCCCTTCAGGCTAGCTGCAATCTTTCTAAAGCAACAAGCGAGAAACTTGACTTTGATTGCATAGGTACGACCCCGAAACGTCACTGTTAAAAAAAAAGGGCAGTGAATATCCAACAGGAGGAGGAGTTGTTTTGACTCCACTCAATGTCAATGACCAATAACCAATAACCAATAACCAATAACCAAGGACCAATGCCCACAACCAATGAGCTATGCCATGACCATGCATATGACTATAACCATGATCATATCATGATTATAATCATATTTATATTTCAAAATAAAATTCACAACTTCAAAGTCGAGGAGTGTTAGATATTTTTATGTTAGGATTCCATATCAAATATGATAGGATTTGTTTAATTTTGAATTTGAATTGAATAGTCTTATCATGTAAACTCTATAAATAGTGTGCTTGCCATCAATAAAAATAAATCAGTTTTACCTTTCATGTTCTTATACTTTTATGCTCTACATTTTACAACAATCCTAATTAGTATATACATTACATCATGGCAAATAAAGCACCTTTACAATATTCTATCTTATAGATGTAACATTTTTAAGTTTGTGATAATGAAATATGAGACTACTTAGCAATGAAAAGAAAGGCATATGTGACACTATGCATACACAATCATCCACCCAATTTTTTAAGAGGAATATTCATGAAAGGATTCCCTGTTTACGGTGGGATAATTTTCATAGCATATTGCTGTCAAATCATAATAATTGCCTTAGACACCAAATAAGCTCATATAATACATTTTCTAAAATAATATGCACTTTGAAAGAGTAACGAATTGAGAAATCACCTGTACGGCATTGTATTTCCAGCAAGAAATTGCAGTGGAGCCCATAGTTCCTCCTGCATTTCCATGGTAAGCATTTCTCAATGATATTATATCATTAGAACCAGTGTATAGTCTTGCTATCATCATGGCCAATTCATTTGCTTCTGTGCCCGAATTTGTGAAGTATACCACCTATTACACATTGAAAAATCCCTATCAAAAGATCTTTTATTTGAGTTTGTGTTTGGAACCCCTCAAAGATATAAAAAATGAATGAATTGAATTCCTTAAAAAAGAGGGTTCCAAACAAGGGGAGAATCAGTTATTGTTTCTCACAATTACAAGAGTCATCAAATACTGTCACTGACATAAACTAGATAAAGACTATGAACTATAGCAGCTACATAGGAAAAGGACTGTTTGTTCAAAATTCAGATAGGATGCTTTCCTTGGAAAGCAAAAGAAAAACAGCCACGTTCTTTCACTAAAATAAACCCAAAATGGTCCCCCCAACTTGGGCGACCCATTTGGCCATTGATACAATCATGTAACTGATTTAGCTATTAACAGTAATTTTATTTTAGCCCACGTTTGGTTCATGGTTCTATCAAGGTATGGTATAGTTTTAATTTATAATTGCTTGTTTGGTTCTATGGTTTTTTTCCGTGGTATGGCTTTTTCTTGGTTCAAAAAACCATGAAATCAGAATCATCTGTTTGATAATCCCCATCAAATTAAACTAAAATTTTCAAAAAAAATACCATACATACAATATAACCAAACAAGAATTTTAAAAAAATCATACCAACATCAACAAAAGACGGGTAAATAGGGAGAATTATTATACCTTGAGATTACCAGGCATCTTTGAGGCCAAAGCCTGGGCAAGATCAGTGATGGCTCTGTTGAGATAAAGAACAGTGGTGTGTTGCAAACGCTTGATTTGGCCAACTATTGCGTCAACCACATCAGGATGACAGTGACCGCAGTTCACCGTCGCAATCCCTCCAAAAGCATCTAGATATCTCCGCCCATTCGCATCAAACAGATACTGCATCCTCCCCTCCACAATATGCAGCTGCCAAAACAACATTCAAATTCTCGATCAAGTCACAGATCCGACAACCCGACCCGCACACAAAAGAAAAATCGAATTTAAAAACCGGAAAACGTTATTATCATTCAATTAACCAGAAAATTTTAAGATTCAACAAATTATTATTATAATATTATAATAACAAAGCGATAAAATCATGATCCTGGTAATCATAATGAAGGACTCACAGGTTTCTTATAAAAATGGAGCACCGAGGGGCTGAGAAACTCCTTTCGCGAGGCCAAGATCTCGTCGGCGGAGGGGCCGGAGTAGGGAGGTGGAGAGTAATCGAAGGGGGGCAATTTGGGTAGAAAAACGTCATTTTCATGGGAATGGGGCTGGGCAAGCTGAGAGAAGCAGCGGGAGGAGGAAGACAGCGGATTCAATCCAGAAACTGCTCTTTTGATCGGAAATCTGAGCATGATTGAGTTGTTTTCAAATGAAAATCAAAACGCAAGATGAGATTAAACTAAAACGAATAAAACTAATTTGAGCAGGGAAGAAGACTGGAATTCATTATATAGACAAACCCAATATGGAGGATTTTGGTTTGTCGACTTTTGGATGCCGCATATGCCCTTCTTTTTACTACTTAATTACTGGTGATGTTACCAAGATTGTAATTCGACAGGGATAACTTTGTCTTTATGCTAGTAAGGATCTTTGGCCTCCGGTCCATAATAGTGTTGCTAGCTACCATATTTGGGTGGATTCACTTTATAAAACAATACGATTGTAATTCTTATATTCCCATTTTTTGCTTATTAAAGTTATTATTTATCAACTATTTCGGTTAATGAACTAATTAAAATTACCCACTAAATGAAAATTATCATTAATTTCTTAAGGAAACAAATAATATATATATACATATATATATTCACATGAAATAGATTAGCAATGTTACAATTTAAATAGATAAAGTTCAATGAGAATTAGAACTCAATAATAAGTGGAATTGCATTATCAATTTTTACTTTATAGTACTAATGATTTGTGATTATTGTCTAACACTACTCCCATAATTATTGGCTACCTTTTCTTTTAAAAATACTCCGATTTGGATCAGAAAATTATGAATCATTAACTAATAAATGCAAAATAGCATTTTCAACTTTATTTAATTGGTTTAAAAATAAAGGAAAAGATATTTATTTATTTCGTCTAAAACTAGAAAATAATGCTAAACTTCTGGAATTCTAACACGAATATATATTTTAAGCAAAAATATTTTCGTTTATTATCACTCAATATATCTTAATTTCTTAAAGTGGTCTATAATTTATTGTCAAGTCGACATTATTGCTTATAATAGTATTACAATTATTAGGAAATATTTACTTGCTAAGGTATTCTATTAATGAATTGGATTGCAATCATGTCCCGATTCATATAATACAATCACTAGAATTATTTGCTTCTTTTTTCTTTTTGGTTAAACTCAAAAATAGATATAAAACAAAAGGTCTTTTAATGACCATTACAAGAATTCTAAGTACTAAGGAAATTTACTACTCCAATAAGCATGACATATGACTACACCTTAAATTGTGGGCCTTAAATTTAATAGTAGGGATTAGTTCATTCTTAAGCATCTATCAAGGGTCGAATCCTGGAATGTGCATGAAGTAACCTTAAATTTTATGACCAGTCATCCTATCCTTCAAGGATGCACCAGCAAATTGGCAATCGAGAATCAGTCTGGATGTGGACATGGCTTAAAGATGTTGCCCATAGTTGAAACTCATCCATGACCACCTCGTGGTGAAAAACAAAAAAATTGTGGGCCTTAGGTGCAATTTAAATGCGTTATCTCCAAATTGATATCTCTTTTTATATTCATCATCATTTGATATGTAGCATATTTGATGAGAGATAGATTGAAAAGGAATAAAATAAAAATAAAAATAAATATGTGTCAATATTTAAATAAAAAAAAGTGAAAGATAACACTAATTTAAGGGTATTATATTTAAGTCATTTGAAAAATTGATACAATTTTTTTATCAAATTAAGATAAGTAATTTTACTTAGATAAGAGAGCTAATTAGACACTTTAATAATACACGAGAGCAGTTAAAGCGCTTGGTGCTAAGTTGTCGGTACGTTGTATTTTTAGACCTTAACTTTATCTACATCAACTCGTTTTACAATAATATTTTGAATTTAATCCTATTTGTCGTAGACTCATAGTTTAATAAATTAGCATGATTATTCATAATAATTTTTTTTAAAAATTATTAAAAATATATGATTTAAGTTTTATTTATTAAATTAATTTTTTATATATTTTTTCACACCATGATCAATTTTAAATTTTTATTCTTCTTAAATATGTTCAACTACTGTTCGCGCTACTGTTCATTTATTTTTTATTTTCATCTTATTTTGACATTATATTTTAAACGTTCATTTTTTTGATATGTCACTTTAGAGGTTTTTGTTCGTATCATTTTTATCTTCGAAACGCCATCCATTGTGATATATTTTTTTGAAATTCTTTTTTAGTTGTTCGATATCTGGTAAGTAACTGGTAGATACCTGGTACGAATCGTATTTTCATATGCTTGAATTTCTATTTTTTAATTCAACAGAATCTGAAAAGTATTTAGGAAGTATCTGGTAAGTAACTGGAAGGTAACGGATAAGAATCGTATTTTCATATGTTTTTAATTTCTGTTTCATTAATAGATGTGGTAGGTATCTGATAAGTCATTAGTAAGAATTGTATTTTAATTTCTATTTTTAATTCAACAGAATTTGGTAGGTATCTGGTAAGTAACTGGTAAGAATCGTATTTTCATATGTTTTCAAACAGAATCTGGTAGGTATCTGGTAGGTATCTGTTTTTAACTCAATAGTTGAAAAAAGTTTTTGAATGTATCTGGTAAGTACCTGGTAAGTATCTGGTAGGGAATGTAAAATGATTTGTAATAAATTTAAAATCACCGTATGAAAAAAAAATCAAGTAATGAACATGTAAGAAACTGGTATATAAGTGGTAGATATCTGAGAGGAAAAGTTTTTATAGTGAAAATTGCGAATTTAAAAAACTACCAGTTTCTTACTAGGTATATACTAGTTTCTGCGAATTTAGAAAACTACTAGTTTCTTGTTAGGTAAATACCAGTTTCTTATATGAAAATTGCGAATTTAGAAAATTACCAGTTTCTTACAAGGTAAATACCCGTTTCTTATATGAAAATTGTGAATTTAAAAAACTACCCGTTTCTTACCGGGTAAATACCAAAAAACTACCAGATACGTAAAAAATGATGCAAAATCAAATACAAATATGATAAAAACACATCAATATCTTTGATTTTTATCATTCAAAACAGAAATTCAAATAAATAAGTTGCGAATCAAATCAAAGCTTGATGAACTTGTAAGCAGAACTCCAACAACTTTATATCCAACAATATGAACACCACTCAGGCAATTCATCAAACACCTTATGTACAAACTCTTTATATCCAACAAAGATTCAAATCTGGAAATAAATCAGAGATAACCGAATCAAATCAGAGATTTAAAATGAAAATCAGATCAAATTCAAAAACAAAGAAAAACCTAATGAAACACCAATTTTTTTTATTTCAGAAATCTTACTTATTTTTGTAGAAATCGATTATGGAATGAATGAAGAGCGAAATCGATGGAACTCTGAAGAGCTAAAATCGCTTGAACTTGAAATATTAATTTGAACGGTTTAAGAAGGTGGAAAGTAAGGGAGGTAAAAGGTGTGCCTTAGAACGCATTTCTGGATATTTTAAAACTTATTTGATCAGAGAAAATTATGAGCCAATTGTTGGGGTAAAAGTAAACTCTAATTTCTGGGTATTTTTATAAAAAGCCCATTTTTTCATCTATTTATTTATGCTGATTTTAAGCTACTTAAAAAAAATGTTAATTATAACAAACAAAATTAACATTCAAAGTTCATTTTTAAACAAATTAACTGTATCAATGGGATTATAAGTAAATATCCTCTTTTTTAAACGAATCTTGATTATAACAATTAATCACATAAGCTTTAATTTTGGAAATATCCTCTCAGGATACATTACACATATAAATTACTGAATTAATTTTTCTTCTTATAATGAAGTGTATTGTAGTGTATCTGAATTATTTAGAGTGTCTATTACTATTTAAAAGTATTTTGGAGTACTTCACTCACAGGTTCAACTCCAAACCGGTTTCAGTAATATTGGTGAGAGAGTAATAAAATTTGTTGTTGCCAACTTTTGTGATGTGATTTGATAGCGAAAGAGTGAAATAAAACGCATGAAAGAGAAAATAAAAAATAAAAATGAAATTAATTTACATATGTTTGCAGGGTTTTTTCTTTCGATTTATTATAGGCGTAATGCTCCATTTTTTAATAAAATTTATATGATACATGCAAGAGGATTGAATAACGAGTACACCAAATTTTTTGGGTGTTGATATTTGCTGCCTTCTTTTTTTTTTTTTTTTGCTTTCCGCCTCCTTTATATGGCCTTTATATTTATTAATTAAAAAATTAATTAATGTTATTTATTGTCCTTTTTTACATTTACGGCTCCCCAAAATTATTTATATGCCCTTTATATTTATTTATTAAAAAATGATATTTCATTCAAATAAAAATTTAATATATAAAATTATTGGTCCATGTGAGGGGTGAATATATGAGTCAGAGGAGGGGGGGTGGGGGTCGTATTGGATGTGAAATAATAAACTTTTGATCAACTGATATTATCTTTAAATGTTGAAGCAAGTTTATTGATGAATAATATTTATTTAGTGAGATTAATTTACTTAATTGCAAGATATAGATAAAGTAAAAGCACAAGTAAGTAAATGTAGTAAATATAAATTAAACACTGAATTTTTATATTGGTCGGGCCATGCCTACATCCAGTCTTCGGAGTTTCCTCCTCTGAGCTTAAATCCACTATATCAGAACTCCTTCTGAGGCGGAGAAGCCTTTACAATTTTGGAATCCTTTGCACGCACAGAGTACCCTTCTCTTGCTTCTTCCGACTCCTTAATCTAGGAGTCCCTCCTCTTAAATTGTTCTATCTCACCAACTTCTCCAAGTTGTGAATAGGGTTGAAGACCTCAATACCCACGTTTAGTCTGTTATGACTCAGAAGTCATGCCAAGTCCCCATTGCTTAGCTTCTGATCACCTTCTTCTTTAATGGATTGATTAAATATTTGTGCTCTTGTACTTTGTTATCAAGTAGCACTTTTTACAACATATATGAGATTAGTTGTTATAATCGAGATTTTGTATTGCAAACAGATTAATAATGAAATTGTTTGCTTGATGAATTTTGCCTTGCTTTAATTATGAAGTGTGCACATGTGAAATTGCTCGACACATTGATGGTTATAGATAGAGGCCTATTTATATTCTTTTTGCTAAAGTTAACTGTTGGTGCACGCCTTAGAGAGAGAATCTTCTTTTGACGGTTGTGAGAGTTGTACCTTCCTTAGAACAACTATATTATAAGGAGCCTTTGATTGTTGTCTCTAAAAACGACTTCCTTCTCTGTGACTGATGGATTTGTTGTTAAACCGAAATCAATCTATTCGTTAGATGTGTTCAAACTTAGTCAGCTATATCCGTACCTTGACTACTGCCAAATACACTATTTTAGTATTTCTAGCTTTTTTGTGTGTTAGGTGTTAATAGCTTTTTGCTCTTGCTTGTCAACTCACTTTTGCAGAGGTGTCTTATCTCTTTTAGCGAAAGTCAGATAGCCAACTTTATAGGATTGTGTAGATTAAGACATCCAATCTTGGAAAAGATGGAATCACGTGAGTTGCCTAGGGATTATCAATTTCTCAGAGATATTAGTTAACTCTAAGAGTATTGATGTTGCCATTCCTTTTGTCTCTAAAGTAATGACCCTCTAAGTATGTTTACTCCTTAGTTAAGGTGTACTACTTCTGATGTAGTCACTTAAGCTTCTGGTACGCGTGATTCTGAGGAATCCTTGGTGTTTCTCAAAACCAGCTTTTTAGTTCCCTTCTTCTGGCATTTTCTTCTTTTGACAAATCATCTTTGATTTGGTAAAAGTCATTGGAAAGATACTTTAGAGGTTAAGATGTGATGTCCTTAACTCTGAGATCTTTTTGTATCCTTTAAACTCTTCACTAGAGTATATTATTTATTTTGAGTGCTTAGTTCTGATTGTGTTTATAGTGGATTAGTCTTCCAGAACCTTTACTTCTGAAGCAGCCTATTTTTCCTGTGAGCTGATGCATCTTCTGATGTGTTTTGCTTAGTGATTTCTTCATAGAGTTTGTTTTGTTTTATGGACTTCTGAGCTTGTCTTTTTGATGCAACATTTGTAAAGAAGTATATTTGCTCATGAGATATGGTATCAACTTGTGCTGATTTAGAATGATGTCCTTCATGATTCCTCAGAGCTTGATTTTCTTTTATGAGCGCAATCTTAAATATTTTGACTTTTATCTTTGAAATGTGTTGTGAGCGCAACCTTTAATACTTCTTGGATTTTCTAGACTATGATGGGATCTTCTTCTGAGCTAGATCTAACGCTTTTTATTATCTTCTGATTTTGATCTGATTCTTTTGTTATCTTAAAAACTCTCATCCTAGATCTATTAGATTCTAAGTAGTTCTTCTTCTGAGCTAGATCCAACAATCTCCCTCATTTTGATGATAACAAAACCTGTAAAGATAAAAGTTAAACTTGACATTCAAGATGTCAGTTCTTGTTAGCTCCCCCATTATATGTGGTGATATTTAAAAGCACAATTAGATATTGTACTAAGAAGTAATAAGATCTTTTTACTCATTTTAGAGTCAATAATAAGTTGACCCATCATCAAGATACATGTACATGAAAGATCTATAACTATGACAAAAAGTCAATTAATCTAAGACTAGCAACTGCTTCTTCTGGAGCTTCTGATCCTTATCTTTTGAAGAGTATAGGAATAACTCTGAGGCTTTTCTCTTTGTTGTTATACTTGCACTTTTTTTCTCCCCCTTTTTGATATCATCAAAAGGTCTGCCTATAAGCATAGGGGTAGGAGAAAAATTGACCATACTCTTCTCCCAATTTTATTTGTATTTGTCAAAGGCTGGCAACTCATGCTTTTTGTCAATGCGATGCTTTCTTAAAATGTCAGGTGCTCATTTAATGAAGTATGTGTAGGTCTTGTATACCTCAAACTCAGGGTTTCAAGAAGGAATAGGCATTTGAAGGTGCTTTCTTCTTTCTCCCTTAATTCCATCTTTCATACATTTGTAAACCGTATAAATTCCTTGCTGCCTAAGCATAATATTGTCTATTAGATGATTGTGAGGGTCTTGGGGGGAGCAATTACTCTAGGCTCGGACTTCATTGATAGTAGCCTCATGGCCTCTTGGAGGGGAGCTATTCTAACTATGCTATGGCATTTTTCTTGCTTGAGTGTGCGCCAAATGCTACTTTAATCAGCTCTTCTCTAGCATTCTGGCAGGTTTCTCTGTTCTTCTACTTCAGAGTAGGTTTTGCTTTGAGGTAGCATGTGCCTAGATTTTGCTTGAGTATATGAAGATATTTCCCAATCTATTTTGGGGTCTAGAAGAGCTTGGATCTCTTTCGAGTCTTTGAGCATTATTCTTTATTGATCATCTCTTAAGCTAGATATGTTTTAAACCAGAGTCAATAGTTTCAATGCCGTTATGTGTAGCACTCTTGATCTTTTCTCTTAACAATGCTGCCTTGTACTCAAGATTTGCTCTAAATGTTTGTACAATGTCAGCTTGTTGATTTTCCAGCCTTCTCATATCTCTTCTGACCTCTTTTTGGTAAGTCTATAAAAGCTTGGTTGAGTGCTTAACTCTCTTTGTAGAGACAGTAGATGTGGCAATGATCCTTACTATAGATTCCAGATTACCTATCTAGGTGGGTAACATATTGTTTAACAGCCCAACTATTATATCCTTCACTGATAGAGTTTCCTTCATCTTCTTACTGATTTTTGCTATTTGATTTCTCAATTTTATGCACATTGAGATTAAATCAAAGTTGATTTTATTGGGCTCAGACTTCGGCATACTATCTTGTAGCTTCAGAATTAGGCTAATTATCTCACTGTATTGCCTCGCAATGATAAGAGTGGACACATTTTCCCTTTCCTTGTAATTTTTGAGCACTTTTTCTCCTTTCGTGGCTTCTGAGCTTTTTTAGCATTTTTAACGACAGACTCCGAGTTTCATGAGCTAGGTGAGCTCGAATCTTCCTCTAGCATGCTAGTCATGTCACCCTTAGACAAGTTTTATAACTTATCTTCATTGGGATTTACATGATCTAGATTTTGAGCAACCTCTGCATCGTCAATAGTATGTGTAGTGCATTGTTGAGTTGGTTTGCTTCCTTCATTCATCCCCTTAAACAGAACCAAGGTTCTATCTAAGTTGCCTTGACATTTTTTAATTGAAGCTTCATCAATAGCTGACACTATTGAGTCATAAGCATTATTGCCAACTATTGTCTCAGCTTTTCTTGCTTCATTAACCTTCTCGAAATGTGCAGCCTCAGCTCCCTCGCGGGCTTCATTGGCTTCTTGTTGAAGTTTTTCAACTTCCTCAGTTGCTTCATCAAACGATGGCTTTTCATCCTCAACTTTTAATTCATCCATGACCAATCTAGCGATTCTGATAGCTTAAGCTAGAAGATCAGGTGAATGCAGTAGAGGAGGAGTTTCAGATGGTAAAGAGTTTTGGCTTTCTGCAGGTTTTGAGCTTCTTATTCTGAGGCTAATCATTTATGATATATCCAAACATTGAGCACCAGGCTTGGAGTGTGAGTAATCTCCACCTTTTGTTTCCAATGATCCTCTTCTTTTTATTAAGGCTGCTCTAATTTTTTTATCTTTGAGATCTTTTTCAAATCTCAGCTTCTGACGCCTTTCTCATCTTTTGTGCTTGCTGTCTCAATAGGCTCTTGTGGCTCATTCTCATCATACTCTGTATCTTCTTTAGATGGGTCATCTTCAGTAATCCCCTTGAGTTTCTGAGTCAATTTTTCATTGGTTGAAGACTTTTTCTCAAGTAACTCAGCCTCAGCCATGATGCTGATGTTAGACTTCTTTCTCTCCCAAGGAAGATCTTTGTGTGTATGAACTCATGCCTTGGCTTTAACATTACTTAATTCAATGGCAAGCTTAAGTTGATGTTCAGCCTCTACCTCATTATTTGGTTCATCATCCTTTCTAACAGCCACTACATCTTTCTTCTTTGCCTTTCCCTTCTTCTGCTCTTTCTGAGCTTTTTCACTAGGCCTCATAATGCCATATTATGTGGTTTCTTCAATATACCCTCTTCTTAGAGAAATATGGCTTAGATTGTTGCCTCCTTCTTCTGACTCACTATTGGAGGATCGCACTTCTTTGCCTTTCCCTTCTTCTGCTCTTTCTGAGCTTTTTCACTAGGCCTCATAATGCCATATTATGTGGTTTCTTCAATATACCCTCTTCTTAGAGAAATATGGCTTAGATTGTTGCCTCCTTCTTCTAACTCACTATTGGAGGATCGCACCAACTTTTTCTTAGCTACTTCCTTGAAGATTTTTCTCTCTGATATCTTTTACTCCCCTTTTAAGAACTCAATGGATTCTTCTTTGATAGCTGCTATCTTTGAGTCTTTCTGTTGAGCGAGATCAAGCATGCTCATAGGTTTGACTTCTTAAGTAAGCACAGTTCTACTTCTGAGCCTGGCCTGGGGTTCTGTCAGGGACTTTGGTACTGTGCCTTCAAGGATTCTCCCTTCTTACATAATGATGCTCTTAGGTTGGCTTGGCTTTTCATTGATTTTAAGTCCAAAGAAATTGGATTTGGAAATTTTGGCACCATGTTTCTTCTTCTCATGCTCAAGGTCTACTCCAGCTCTTTTGAGGATTTTTGTTACCAATCCTCCCATACTGAAATTATTCAACTTATGTGTTGGAGAACAAGAATAGGAAGGTTAACCTTCTTCATCTGTACCAGAAATTACATAGTGCAATGTTCCAGTGTTGTCATCAAGTTTAGATCTTTTGGCTTTTGGAGCAGTACTTTAGCCATCATATATTGGACATATCTATGGCCTTCTCCCAACATTGTAGCATTCTTCTTTCGGATGCAACCCTGGGGGAATCCAAACTCTAGATGAGGCTTTTCTTCATTCTTCTTTTCTCTCAGAATTATGCCAGAGTTTGGCAAGCCAAGAATCTCAGCAATGATCTTCGGAGTCACATTAATAGGCTTCCCTTTGGATTTTGAGATGATGATGATGTCTGAATTCAGAGATGATTCCAGCATATTTTTATAGAACTCTATTATCAGAGAAGGTTGGCCCATACATTTGTATCCATATTTATGCATCTTGTGGGTTTGCACAATATCAGAGAGGGTAGGTGCTATCAGCATAAATTTGTCTGAGAATGATGGTTGAGGATCAAATTTGGTGGGGTTGTTTTTGAATTAGATAGATCTAATTTGGGCTTGAGAGTTAATGATTATTGCCATGACTATTCTTTTGAGAAAAATAGTAGCAGAGGTTTTTAAAGGGTTTTTGAAGGTGTAAAGAGGAAGAGGATGAAGTTCATCAGTTTTTATAAACTTTGATGGGAAGATTGAGCGTGTTTTGGTCATCTTGCTTCACAATTGTTGTGGTTTTGGAATAAACTGTCTAATTTTGATGAGTTCCTTCATGGCGTGAATAACGATTGTTATACGAATCATTTTCTTAGTTTTTACCACTGTCAATTTTACTTTCAATTTGACCGTGCATTGTGAAATTCAAAATGATGTGATAGGTGCTGACTTGACCTGATTGCCATGTGTCAATTTTGAAATTATCTTTAAGTGCTTTCTTCCGAGGCATAGACTATCCCCACTATTTGGCTTCTTCTGATTTGTTTGCTTATGATGAATCTTTCTACTTTTATCAGAATTTTTCCCTTTGGAGTTGTGAGATGTTCACAATTCTCAAGCTTTTCCCTCTATTGTGCTAGAGGCACTTGGGTACCCAAACCTTCTTGGGCATTCTTCTGTGACTCTGAGGCATCCTTGATTGGCCATGCTCCTTCTTCTGAGATAGCTTCTGATGTGGTACTTCTTATTCTATCTCTTTGGTCTTGTATCCAAGCTTCTGAGGAGCTTTGATAATCTCCCTCAAAGCTCTTTCTTCAGAGTCTAGCTTCTATATGCACTTCTTGACTCCTAGCTAGAGATTCTTTTCCTTTCTTTTAGCTTTAGCATCTTTCTAGCATTTTCCTACTCTATGACTTCAATTTCCTTCATTATCTGTAAAAAGTCATTAGTTTATAGTAAATCCTAAGTTTCTACCTCTGAGTAGCTTTCTTCTTCTTAGGTAGTGTTATCCTTGGCCATGAAACACATGTGTACTTCTCCTTCTGAGCTGCATTCTATGTCTGAGTCTTCTTCATCACTCCAGACAAAAGCTGATTTCATCTTTCTCTAAAATTACTTCTTTGACTTCTTCTTTGTATTCCTTAATCTTTTGGAGGAGGTTACTTCAGAGTTGCCTTCTTTTTATGATATTCTCTTACTGAAGATATGGATGAGATTTGAGATTTCCTCATCCCCTGCATCATCTTCTTCTGATGATTCCTTTATTCTTGACATCTTTCATCTGAATTGATGAGTGATGTTTCTCAGCCTTTCATCTTCTGAGTCTTCTTTGGACATCCATTCTTGAAAAAGATGGAATCGTGTGAGTTGCCTAGAGATTATCAATTTCTCAGAGATATTAGTTGACTCTAATAGTATTGATGTTGTCATTCCTTTTATCTCTGGAGTAATGACCCTCTAAGTGTGTTTACTCCTTAGTTGAGGTGTACTACACTTGATGTAGTCACTTGAGCTTCTGGTACGTGTGATTCTGAGGAATCCTTAGTGCTTCTCAGAACCAACTTCATAGTTCCCTTCTTCTAGCATTTTCTTCTTCTAACAAATTTATCTTTAGTTTAGTAAAAATCCTTGGAAAGATACTTCAGAGGTTAAGACGTGATGTCCTCAACTCTGAGATCTTTTTGTATCCATTAAAATCTTCACTAGAGTATATCCTTTATTTTGAGTGCTCAGTTCTAATTGCGTTTATAGTGGATTTGTCTTCCAGAACCTTTACTTCTGAAGTAGTCTATTTTTCTTGTGAGCTGATGCATCTTCTGATGTGTTTTGCCTAATGATTTCTTCATAGAGTTTATTTTGATTTTTGGACTTCTGAGCTTCTCTTTTTGATGCGACATTTGCAGGGACGTTTATACGCTCATGAGATATGGTATCGACTTATGTTGATTTAAAATGATATCCTCTATGATTCCTCAGAGTTTTATTTTCTTTTATGAGCACAATCTTCAATATTTTGACTTTTATCTTTGAAACGTGTTGTGAGCGCATCCTTCAATACTTCTTGGATTTTCTAGACTCTGATGAGATCTTCTTCTGAGCTAGATCCAATGCTTTCGTTATCTTCTAATTTTGTTCTGGTTCTTTTTTTATCTTCAAAACTCTCATCCTGGAACTACTAGATTCTGAAGGGGTGCTTCCTTTAAGCTAGATCCAACAAAAATATATATAAAAAATTAAATCAACTATTATCATAATTATAAGTACTATGTTAAACATTATAGTCATCTCACATAATACGATTATAAGCGACGACAATCTCATCAACCAAGAATGGAGTATATAGATTTTAATGATTGAAAACTCTGTTTGCAGTTATGTTTCTTATTGAACGCCATCCTTCTTAATATGAAATAGGATGCAAACACACGAAACGCATAATTGCCATCGTCATTTACGTTAACTACTCCTTAAATATAATATATAATAATATGTTTTTTTAGGTGGAATCCTATATTGTGAAGCTCAATATGCCCAACAAGTAATTTAAAATTTTCAAAGCACATGTATTAACGTCTTTAATAAATAAAAATTATTTAGTATACTAATAAACACTAACAATAACATTTATTTTCATTTTTAGAATTTGTATTTACTCTCCAAATCTATTTCATAATATGAATTAATAATTTAGTTATTTTCTAGGATTCATATTTTTGTAATTATTTATATATTTGTTTTTTTATTAAATTACATATATTTTTGTAATATTAAAACATAAGTGTAATAATAATCTTATTAGTTATAAGGACGTTTTTTTATCATCATGGGGGCGATAAGTGTAAAAAGGAGCGGCAAATAGTAATCCAGAATATTTTTCCCGTTGAATAAAATGTAAAACATGGGAATAAAATTAGAGGATAACGAGATTATTAATGAAAATCTCTAGATTAATTTAAATGGAATAATTAATTATTATCCATAATTTTTTTTGTCCCTATTCGTATAACTCAATGAGTCAGAGGGGGGTGAATGACCCGCTTGATTAAAACAGTAAACTTTTTCGTAGTAAACAATTCTCCGTTGAGTAGGTCAGCCGGCTGAGTAGAAAACTAGAAAAATTTTAACTATAAAGTAAAGAACACAGAGATTTATATTGGTTCAGCAACATGTGCCTACCACTAGTCCCAATAGAGAGTGTTTGGGCTTTAATCAACTAATTTTAACTTCTTTACCCTAGGTGGAGAAGCCTTTCATAGAATTTCCCAATTACAACTAAGTACCCTCCTCATTGTAATCGCTCACCCGTTGACTAGAATACCCTCTTCTATCAACAACTCAACAGAGTTCAAACAAGTGCTGGATTCAACTTATAGAAACGTTGATCCATTTACAATAATTAGATTTTATAAATCAAATGATCTATTCCATTCTCTCTTGTGCTAAAGCAGATTCTCGCTGAGTAGATGCTTTCTTGATTGAATTTCTTTAAGTGTTGTGATTTTTATAGAGATTCAGCTTAGTAGAAATTCAGGTGTATTCACCAAGTTCTAACGCTTGCCTTCTTTCTTCTTTTATAGTTGAAATCAAGAATGTAGTCGTTGAACTTGCTTTGGCATCTTCTGTAATTTGACAGCTCAGCTATTCACCCATTGCTTCTTCAATTCAATCCGTTAGGAGATAGAATCACACTGTTGTGAGATAAAAATCAATTCGTTGTGGGATAGATTGAATCAGAGCTTCAAAATTGAATTCTTGTCTATTTGATGCCAAAAATTCGTTAGAGAGAAAACTCTGCTGCCCTGCTACGTGTCATCTTCCCATTCCTTCTGGTAATCTGGCGAACTTGCAGAGGTGCACAATGTTACGCTTTGCAACAATCTATTTTGACTTTGCCTTCTTGCACCTTTCCTCCGAAAAAACTTTGTCTTTACCAGCTTTGCACTATTTGTCTTTGTCGCATCATTAATTCCTTTTGCCTATTGTATGACGTCTTTCATTAATGTCTGTAAAAGTGATAGTCCAAAAAACAAGATTCCATTTTTCCTCAAATAGAAAGGTCAGCGCAATTGACTAAGCGAGATAACTCAGAGAAGATATAAACTAATAGGCACAACAAAATCTAAATATCGAGTGCTGAGTGAACAGTACTCAGTCAGCGGACTAAGAACACAACTCAGCTCAAAGATAACTTAGAGTTAAATCATAGAACTAGGTTAGTAAAGATCTTTAATTGTACCCTTGAACTAAAATACTCAGCCATAAATCATAATCTAATTGATTTAAAATCAATATAGATTTAATTAACTTAAACTTAGCTTAATTGTTATGATCAAAACTTTAAGCGCTACCGAGTCATCCACTGAGTTAGTCCAACCTTGTGATGGGTTCAACAATTTTCATTGACAAAACAAAATATAAGAAATTCAGTTGTTGCGAGTATGGGAGAGCATTGGTCCGTCCGATAAAAAAATTGAACCAAATAAATCAAAAACAATATAACAAAAAAATTAGGAGCCTAATAAAATTTTTTTCAGTTCAGTTTGGTTCAATCCATAACAATTTTTTTGTATTAAAAATCTAAAAAATCAAATTCCACCAAGACTCAGTCAATGATTTTAGTCGTATCTTTTCAAATATAATAAATCATATAAATCGGATTCAAATGTGTTGTCTCCTTTCATGTGTTGGAAACAATGATCCAGAATAACAAATAATCAATATCAGGTTTGAAGTAAACAAAACACCTAATTTAAAAAAGGCATAAGTCATTGCATCCGGGCATAAAAACAAGACATCCAAGTCCAACACAAGTGAAGACAAATTACCTAAGCATAAAAGGAGGCATCCGGTTCAAGTTTGGAAAGGAAACAAACTTTGAACCGCTCAAAACAACATTGGAAAGAATTGGTTGCATAAGCATCCGGAAGAAGACAAATCCGAAGATATTAAGTCTGAAGACATCCAGAAGACTTAATTATCTAGATAAAGGGAATGATTCAAAAATTCCATTCTTTTAGTCTATCAGGTCAAAGATCCTTTTCCCATAAGCAAGATAAAAGAAGACAGCTAGCACTTTTTAGAAAAGGACAGAAGGACTGACAGCAGACAGGAAAAAGGTAAGAACCTTTTTCACCTAGACCAATAAGAAGGCGCGTGGAGCTCACACCAAAAAGCCACTGGCATAAAAGTTGGCAAGATACTAAAGTACAAGAAAATGATCACTGATAACTTTTTAGCCTCAATCCCAAGGATTCAAATGGGTCAAAATCTCTATCTAACGGATTGATCAACGGCTCCAGAAGCGCCACATTTCACCTAATCAATGGTGAAGATTAAATACAAGTTCAACAACCCACAACGGCTACATTTGTGATGGAAGCCTATAAAAGGGAAGCTTCATAAGTTGAGAAGGTGCTGGTTGATTTCTCGAAAGCATATACAAGAGAATTCACTAGAAAGCAATCAGTTTAAAAATCCCTCCAAGAACCAATGCATTTGATATCAGTTATAAGGATTCCCAAGTGAGATTATAAACTTAAGGAAGTCCAAAACCAAAACATTTGAGAAAACCAAAGTGTAAAAATCTCCAACTTAGGTGAGTTGTGAGATTGGGATACAGCTTGAAGTAGGTGCTTTGAGTGGGATCTCCCTGTAGGACTTAGCTTAGTTTTGGGTAGAAACCTAAGTGGTATATCCTACTAATGACAAAAGGACTCAACTAGGAATTGGAATTTCTAGTGGTATATCCTACATCCGGAAGGGGTACCATCCGGAGATAAGTTATAAGGCTTAATTCCTGCCGGTTGGAAAGGAATCCAATAGTCAAAAACTTGGAGGAAGGAAACTCCGGGGACTAGAGTAGGCGAGGCCGAACCAGGATAAATCACTTGTGTTTGATTTTCTTACTCTCTCCTTGCATAATTATTATTATACATTTGCATCATTCAGATCCATCCCCTGGATCATAATCAAACACGCTACGCTAAAGACTCTTTAAAGTCTGTTAATTCCGCAAAAAAGGGTCATTCACCCCCCCTAACCAAACTCAGACTCTCATAGGGACCAACAAGTGGTATCAGAGTAAGTGCTCAAACTAGAGATCTAACAATCTTGGGCTAAAGGTCCATATGTTTTGATCCAAGAATCAAAATGAGTTTCTAAAACTCACAACTGCTTCTAGAGGGTATGTCTATTACCCGTCCTCCACTTTTCACCGGTGAATACTACACTTTCTGGAAAAACCGGATGAAGAATTTCATTCAAAAGCATGATGGTATGGATGGCCATTAAAGATGGCCCATATGAGCCTACTTATGAGGTAGATGGTTTAACCACCCACAAGCCCTAGAGCTTATGGGATGAGAATGATTATAAAAGAATGCATGAAAACGCTAATGCTATTAACATGCTTCATTGTGCTCTTAGTGCAGCTGAATTTAATAGGATATCTAGATGCAAAACTGCCTAAGAAATATAGCAGAAGCTGGAAGTGACCTATGAAGGAACAAACAAGGTCAAAGAAGCCAAAATTGACCTACTACAATAGAAGCTTGAATCCTTCAAGATGGAGCCCAAAGATTCCATCAACAGCATGGATACAAGATACACCAGTCTAGTAAATGAATTGAAGAGGCTAGGGAAGGAAATCTCAAAAGTTGACATGGTCAAGAAAATACTTTGAAGTGTCACCAAGGAATGGGACAACAAGAAGACTGCCATTAAGGAAGCTCATGACTTAAACTACTATAGTTATAATGAGCTCATTGGTAATCTCTTGACTCAAGAATTGTTCCTGTAGAGATACAGCTAACAAGAAAGAAGGCTGGAAGAAAAGAAGAAAGCCATTGCACTTAAGGCAGACTCTGTCGGATCAGCCTCATCCGAATTAGAAAAACAGCCAAAAGAATCAAAGTACATTGAAGAAGATATGGCTATGCTAGCCAAGAACTTTGACAAATTCCTAAAGAAAAAGGATAGAAGAAGATATAGAAGATTCGAATCAAGAAGACCTAAGGAAGGCACCTCAAGAGAGGATAGGCCAAGAAAGGCTTCGAAAGAAAAGAAAGATCCGGAGAAGGATGTTGTCTGCTTCAAATGCGGGGAAAAAGGGCACTTTAGAACCGAATGCCCCAGGCTGAGAAAGGAAAAGAAGTATAAGAAGAAAGCTATGGTGGCCATATGGAGAAATAAAGAAGAAAGTAGGAGTTCATCTTTAGCAAAAGAAGAAGAGACTGCTTACTGTGCATTTATGGCACTCACGGATCCGAAAGCAGAAAAATCCAGAAGAAAGTCATCCAAGCAAGACACTAAGCTAATTGGGGATTCAGAATCAGCAAATACTGAGGTAAACTCTCATTCCAATTCTATTTCTAACGTTGATCTTGCTAGAGCTTTAAAGGTGGTGATCCATAATGTGAGAAAGAACATCAAAGCCATAAAATCCATACAACGACAAATTCTGAAATTGGCTAAAGATGCTGAAGTAATGTTACAAGACATCAACTTGATGAGAACCACAAAGCATATGGTTGTAGTGGAGGAATACTTCCTATGAAGTTAAGTTCAAATCTTAAGTGCTAACTTGACAGGGTTAGATAGGGAGCTAACTCTGATGAAAGAAGCATCAAGAAGGAAATCAGGTCCTTCATAACCAAGAGGAAATACAAGGCAAGCTGCATCAAGAAATCAACATCAAGCTGCCAAGAAAAATCTAAAGCCCTCCAACTAGAAGGAGAAGGAGGTTAGCAGACAACCTCAAGCTCAAAGATATACTACTGTACAAGAAGGAAAGGCTAAGTTAGTGTACAATTAGCAACCTGTCAAATAAAGAATGAATTATGCAGTAGAAGTTGCAGCCCCAACTAGCTTACGGATACACACTGGATCAACAACAAGTGCGAAAGAAGCTGGATATAAAGGAAACTATAGGAAGGATGATCTTGAGAAGATCGAGAAGAAGTAAGAGCAGAATAGACCCATTTCAGGGTGTAGGTTATGTGGCAAAAACAATCATGTTACTAAACTATGTAGATTAAAAAATGGTTATTATAATATTTATCCTTGGCCTGAAATGGTTGATAACCTGAGAGGACCCAAATCTGATTGGGTACCCAAACCCACTTGATCTATTTTACAGGTATGCCTTAGATCCACAGAAGATCAACACACATGGTACATTGATAATAGATGCTCAAGGCACATGGCAGGTGATGAGAAGGCCTTCATCACTTTAATCCGGAAAAGAGGAGGCAAAGTAAGCTTTGGAGACAATCAAAAGGGATAAATCATTGGGCATGGAACCATTGGATCTGAAATGTAAATTAAAGATGTCTCTCTAGTTGATGGACTAAAGTTCAACTTACTCAGTGTAGCACAACTCTATGATAAAGGAAGAAAAGTCACCTTTGACTCCAGAGGATGCTCAATCTATGATAGTAAGTCTAATCAACTCATTCTTTATGCACCTAGAGTAAATAATGTTTATTGTGTTAACATTAAAAATGATAAAAAGAATATATGCTTCTTATCTAAAGAAGAAGAATCATGGCTATGGCACCGGAGGTTGGGACATGTAAGCATGAACCTCTTGTCCAAACTAGCCAAAAAGGAATTAGTAGTGGGTTTGCCTAAGGTTGCTTTTGATAAGGATCATCTATGCACTGCATATCAATTAGGTAAACAATATAAGAAAAGTTTCCCTTCATCTCCTACATTCCTTCCAAAAGAGTACTTGAGATCTTGCATATTGACATCTTTGGTCCAATCAAATCATTGAGTTTAGGTAGAAGAGAATACACCATGGTCACTGTGGTGATTATTCTTGCTATACGTGGGTTCTCTTACTAGCAAGAAAAGATGAAGCCTTTGACCAATTCTAAAAAAATTCATCCTGATAGAAGTAGAACAAGGCATAAGCATTGCACGCATCCGGAGTGATAGTGGTGGTGAGTTAAAAAATAAGCACTTTGTTGAATTTTGTGACTCCAAGGGTATTGAACATAACTTCTCTGCCCCTTATAATCCTCAACAGAATGGAGTTGTTGAGAGAAAAAAATAGGAACATAGTTGAGATGGCTAGAACAATGCTCAGTGAAAATTGTTTGCCAAAATATTTCTGGGCTGAACACAACATGTTATATTTTGAATAGAGCTCTCATTAGAAAAACCATAGAAAAGATCCCCTACGAAATCTGAAAGGGAAGAAAACCTAAAATTGGGTACTTCAAGGCATTTGGATCTAAGTGCTACATCCTAAATGATAGAGAGAAACTAGGAAAATTTGATCCTAAGTCTAATGAAGCAATTTTCCTTAGCTACTCGACACATAGCAAGGCTTACAAAGTCTTCAACAAACAAACCCAAACTATGGTAGAATCTATACATGTAGATTTTGATGAGACTAACCATGCAGGCAAAAGAAGTTCCACTTTGGAAGATCCAATTCCATATGCTAAAAACTTTAGAGAAGAGAAGGAAGCCAAAGTTCTTGATTTCTTCCAAATCAAAAAGTACAAAAAAGAAGATGAAGGAACATCTTTCGATCTAGAAGTACCACAAGTTGATCTCAATCCACATGAGTTAAACTTCAATGATGGTCAAGAAGAGGAAGCTGATGTAGAAGTGGAACATCTTCCGGTCCAACATGAAGATCTACCAAGGGAAGTCCAAACTCATAGAGATCATCCAGTAGAAGCAATTTTAGACAATGTCCAAAATCTGGTCAGAACCAGAGGAAAACTCAATAGGATGAAGAGCCATGCAGCCTTTATCTCTCTTAGTGAGCCAAATAAATTTTAAGATGTTGAAGGAGATGAAAGCTGGATGATGGCTATATAAGAAGAACTAGATCAGTTCTCCAGGAATGATGTTTGGGATCTAGTAGCACTTCCAAAAGGAAAGTCAATCATTGGCACCAAATGGGTATTCCAGAACAAGTTAGATGAATCCAGAGTAGTGGTGAGAAACAAGGCAAGATTGGTTGCCCAAGGCTATAATCAACAGGAAGGGATTGAATTTGAAGAAACATTTGCCCCTGAAGTAAGATTAGAGGCAATCCGGATTCTATGTGCTTTTGCAGCATTCATGGGATTCACATTATTCAAATGGATGTCAAAAGATCATTCCTTAATGGAGCTATCCAGGAAGAAGTTTATGTGAAGCAGCCACCTAGATTTGAAGACCCAAAGCATCCAGATCGTGTATATAAATTGAAAAAGGCCCTCTATGGATTGAAGCAAGCACCAAGAGCTTAGTATGAGAGACTCACTACATTTCTCATATCCAAGGGGTATATCCGGGGCAAAGCTGATACAACTCTTTTCATCAAGAAGAAAAAGGATGATATCATTTTAGTCCAGATTTATGTTGATGACATTATCTTTGGAGCAACAGATGAGAAGATGCGTGAAGAATTCAGCTCTCAAATGCAGAAGGAATTTGAGATGTCTATGATGGGAGAACTAAATTTCTTCCTTGGCTTACAAATCAAGCAAAGTCCAGATGGGATTTTCATTAATTAATCCAAGTATACTAAGGAAATCTTAAAGAAGTTTGAAATGGACAAGAGCAAGCCAATGTCCACTTTAATGGGATCAGATACAGTCCTATACAAGGATTGTGAAGGAGAAGAGGTTGATTAAAAGCTATATAGAGGAATGATTGGAACACTTCTATACTTGACAGCTAGCAGACTTGACATATACTATGCAGTTTACTATTGTGCAAGATATCAAGCCAATCCTAAGGATTCATATCTGAAACCAGTTAAAAGGATCCTTAGATACCTTCTAGGAACCACTAAAGTTGGGTTATAATATCCTAGTAATGGAGACTTCACACTTCAAGGCTTCACTGATGCAGATTATGGCAGAGAGAGAAAGAGTACATCCGGAGGTTTCCATTTCCTTAGAGATTGCCTAGTATCATGGTACAACAAGAAGCAAACTTCAGTTGCCTTATTAACCATAGAAGCAGAATATATGGCAGCTGAAGGTTGTGTAGCTCAAATCCTTTGGATTAAGCAATAACTAGAGGATTATAGAGTTCAATCCGAATGTGTTGAAGTGATGTGTGACAACAAAAGCGCCATTGATGTGTCAAAAAATCTAGTACTTTACAGCAGGTGAAGCATATCAACATCAGGCATCATTTCATCCGAGATCATGTTATGAAGAAGGATGTTGCATTGGTATACATTCCAACCAATGAACAAAGAGAAGATATCTTTACTAAACCATTAAGTAAAGATCAATTTGGCAAGCTAAGAGAGTCAATTGGAATGTCTAATCCAATTTGAAGAAAATCCGGAAGACAGTTCAAAGTTAATTTGGATTCTTAGCAAGATAAGGAATTCGGAAGAGAAGAAGAAATGAAGTTAGCTCTACTCTAGAGGGAATATTGCCACATCAATAGACAGAAAGGACATATGGTAGTAAAGGCGCTAAAAAGTAACTGTTCCTTTTTGAATTTTAAATGTTTATTGGGAGTTACACGAGTGGTAAAAATAAACCGTTCCCATTCTCCGGTTAAATGGAATTTACCTCTATCCTAAAAACTTACCTGCCATTCTCCGATTAAACAGAATTTACCTCTCTCTTAAAAACCTACCAGCCAAAATTAACGGCATCCAGATTACCAAAATACCCTTACTTTAGAAATCCTATAAATACCCCCCAAAATCTCTGTCTGCTTCATGCGAGCAACAACTATCTACTATTACTCTATAATTTTCAAAACTCAAACCGTAAATCCTTCAAACTCACTAAAATGGTAGCCATAATGACCAGCAAAGGAATCAAAATGCTCCCTCAAAGAAATATCGTTGAAGAATATGCTCTTAACGATAAAGACTTTACACCCATCAATTTTAAGCCCTCAAACTCTGTAGTTCCCATGGACTACTTAGGAGACAATTTCTTGTTTAAAACAGACCCTTACTCAAAGCTCATTGAAGATCAAAATTTGGGTGATTTCCTCAAGATCAAATATCCTACCTATCCGGACTTGGTGAGAGAATTTTACAACAATCTTAGAGTACACTCCTTCCATGACACTCTGAGAACCAAGGTTCTGGGGAAGGTAATCCCTATCACATCGGAGTTCTTTGAGAAATTTCTCAATATGAAGAATGATGAAGTTCAATTAAGAATCGATGGGGATGAACAGACAGTGAAGTATGAACCTAAGTTATGGCTGCATCCAAACTACTTTGGGGATAAATTCTCCACATACTACCCGGAAGTGCCAAGACTTCTTCAGCATGCACTCTCAAAGCTAGTTTTGATCCAGAAGGGCTCTCTCACCACAGTATCTTCCTTCCAGCATTACGTTCTATAGCACTAGGTGGAGAGCAGAGTCGTAAACATGTCAGTGCTAATTATCCATTTCCTCTGACAATATAGAAACTCTTATGGTGCACTGATCACCAAAATTCTAGTAGCAAATAAAGTAAATATCTTCAGATTCCAGGCTGTAAATGGAAATGAAATCCTAGAAAAAATCTTCAAAAAGCTGAGCTTCGGAGAGACCTGGAATGAGGAAAAGGCAAAGAAACTCAGGGATGAAAAGAAGATAAGGGTCAGAAAGGCTATGGATCCGGTTGAAGAGGCTCTTGTTCCTAAAAAGGCTAGAACCACTAAGCCTAAGGCTCAAAATTAACTGGCATTGGTTTCGATTGAGGAAATTGATGAGGATGCCCAAACCATCAGCCAACTACTAAAGAAGAGCCTGGAGAAGCCAAAGCCAAGGGGGAGATTAATCAAAGCGGCAGATAAGAAAAGGAAATCTGCTGAAACCCCAACTATGGTAGTAAATGATAAGGAAATAGGAGATAAAGCTTCGGTACCCAAGAAGTAGTTTACTAGAAAAGGGTGCACCTTTGATGAGGCAGTTGAAGCCTAGAAAGCTAAGAAGAACAAAGCTAAGAAGCTTGCTAGTATTGTGATAGATGAGGAAGCTACTAAACAGGCTCAAGAAGCTGAAGTGGCAAAAACCAAACAATCAAAGGGCAAGAATGTGCCCGGATTCACTAAGGAAGTTTATCCGGACGACCTTCAGTACGATATAATAAAGGAGGCAATGAAGGACAATGATTGAATCAACAAGCAAACCATAGAAGGACCTAGAGGCTCTTCCGGTGCTCAACTAATTCTTATTGATCTATAGGATATGGCCACTGTAGCCCAAGATCTAGAAGCTGATCCACTCAACCCGAAAGCAGAAACCATAAAAGAAGTAAGTCCTATAAAGGCAACTGGAGAGGGCATTGAGGACACTACCAATGCGCCTATGGAAGCAATTAAAAGTCTTAAAAAGGCATTTGTAGGGATGACTGAGGACATTTCCAGTCATCCGGGGGTTATGGAGGTTGATGAAGAAAGAAGAGAGGAAGCAACTACTCAGGATCAACCACAAATCAATGAGGTAATTCCTGACTTTGTGTCATTTGATGTTAATGCTGACACTTCTACTACTGCTGTTGAAACAACAGATAAAGATGAGGACAACTTAGATACACAAACTCTAAGTGCATCTAAGGAACATGAGTCCAACCCGAAAGACACCATTTCGGAGGAGGGACAAAGTCTAGGTTCCCAAGGGCACACTCCTAGAGAGCACTAAAGGGGTGAGGCTAGTCCGAGGAACAGTTGGAAGAAAAGAAAGGGGAAGATGAAAAGGAATCCTCTGAAGCAGGATCCTTCGAATCCTATGAGACCGGAAGTAGCTCCAGATCAGAAACTCCCCTTGCAAGCCCAATCAGAATACCAACCTCAAGTGTTAATCAAACCCCAACTAAAAAGAAAACAACTGCCCTGAAAATCTTCAAGAAGCTACTCATGAGGAACATGAGGAAAGCTACATTAAGAAGAGTCTCTGGAACATCTGCAAGCACCTCAAATCCGTTAAAAAGGTACTCCTCGAACAATTCTCGTCTCCGAATTTGAAGGAGCAAACTGAGGAGATAAAGCAATGTGTGCAAAGAATAGAGTAGAAAGTGGAGGACTTCCCCACTACAGACTTAGTAGCAGAGGTTTCCCTTGCTAAGGTAAAACCAATCCTGGAACATATCAATACAAGCATTGTCGGGGCTAACCGATTTGCAGATCAGGCTAATACAGTAGCCACAAATAACTATACCACAATTATGGATAAGATCACTTCCCCATCCAATGATTTGTCCATAAAGCTCAAGCAGTATATAGATTCCAAGTTTGAAAGCTTGATAAAATTCATCACTGAAAAAGAGGAAAAATCAACTTTCCCTAGCCTAAATGAGCAGCAGTAGACCATATTGAATAAGTTGACCAAGTTCATGGAAGAAGATTTGCCCAAGCTCTTTGCCACACATATTGCAAATATTGCACAAGAGCTTGCTGGATAATTCAATAGCCAGGATTCAGTCATTGAAAGAATAAGGGATGATATTCGTAAGGATCTGACTACAGTTAACTCAAGCATCCACAACATCCGCAGGGATCTGGGAAAAGACATTGAAAAATTACAGTCTGGACTGTCAAATCTATCAATCTCTGGATCATCCTCCTCTCCATCTATCCCAAAAATCCAACTACTTCCAATCTTCCAAGACCTTGTCCAACACATTAGGGACACAAGATTCTTTTGACACAAGGGCTTAACTACTCTTCTTGAAGCACTCTTTCCATATTTTGATGAGAAGGATAGGGAATATGTACTAAAGATTCATCCCTACATCACTGGATCTTACACACAACTCCAAAACCTCTTCCGCCCTCTACATCTCTCTCCGGCCACTGTGGACCATATTTTAGAACAGAGAAGGCAAGGAAACTTGGACTACTCAATCTAATCCAAGGCCTGGCAAGATAAATGAGATGAAAAAACATATATGGTGATCAACCCGCCAGCTGGAAACAAAAAGGAGGAGAAAGTATAAAGAGGGAGAAAGGCAAAGAAAAGGAAGGAGGAGCATCTGGTGCATCCGGAAGGAATTAGACTAGCTATAACTAGTAAAAATTTTGCAATAGCTAGAATCACTTATATATTTCTGTATCTTGTAATCCAAAAGCTTTATTGGTGTTAACTATTATTAACAGCAGAAGTATATATAGTGAAAATCTAATTCTCTTAAAAAATTGCTTTTAAAGTGCAATCTACTATTGTACTACAAAAATATTAGAAGCTAGAATTGAAAACAGTTGGGGGAGTTAGGGGATGCTAGGATTATAGGGGAGTAAACATTGTAAATGAATAAGTATCAAGAATCATACTTAGCTCATAAAACTAATTTCCTTATGCTTAGATGTCTTAGTTTTTTGTTTCTATCAAATGGGGGAGATTGTTGGAAATAATGATCTGGAACAACAGATAATCCGGATCAGGTTTAAAGTAAACAAAATATATAAGTTCAAAAAGACCTAAGTCATTGCATTCGAACATAAAAACAAGACATCCAAGTCCAAGACAAGTGAAGACAAATTACCAAAGCATAAAAGGAGGCATCTGGTTAAAGTTTGGAAAGGAAACAAACTTTGAACTGCTTAAAATAGCATCTAAAAGAACTGATTGCATAAGCATCCAGAAGAAGACAAATCCAGAGATATTAAGTCTGAAGACATCCGGAAGACTTAATTATCTAGACAAAGGGAATGATTTAAAAATTTCATTCTTTTGGTCTATCAAGTCAAAGATCCTTTTCCCATAAGTAAGACAAAAAAAGACAGCTAGCACTTTTCGGAAAAGGATAGAAGGACTGACAGCGGGCAGATAAAAGGTAACAACCTTTTTCACCTAGACCAATAAGAAGGCATGTGGAGCTCACACTAAAAAGCCACTGGCATAAAAGTTAGCAAGGTACTAAAATACAAGAAAACAATCACTGACAACTTTTCATCCTCAATCCGAAGGATTCAAATGGGTCAAAATCTTAATCTAACAGATTGATCAATGGCTCTAGAAGTGCCACATTTTACCTAATCAATGGTGAAGATTAAATACAAGTTCAACAACCCACGACGGCTACATTTATGATGGAAGCCTATAAAAGGGAAGCTTCAGAAGTTGAGAAGGTGCTAGTTGATTTCAAGAAAGCATATACAAGAGAATTCGCTAGAAAGCAATCAGTTTACAAATCCCTCTAAGAATTAATCCATTTGATATCAGTTGTAAGGATTCCCAAGTGAGATTATAAACTTGAGGTAGTCCAAAACCAAAACCTTTAAGAAAACCAAAGTGCAAAAATCTCTAACTTGGGTGAGTTGTGAGATTGAGATACAACTTGAAGTAGGTGCTTTGAGTGGGATCTCCCTGTAGGACTCAGTTTAGTTTTGGGTAGAAACCTAAGTGGTATATCCTACTAAAGACAAAAGGACTCAGCTAGGAATTGGGATTTCTAGTGGTATATCCTACATCCGAAGACAAGTTGTAAGGCTTGATTCCTGCTAGTTGGAAAGGAATCCACTAGTGAAAAGCTCGGAGAAAAGGAAACTACAGGGACTGGAGTAGGCGGGGCTGAACCAGGATAATTTACTTGTGTATGATTTTCTTACTCTCTACTTACTTGCATAATTATTTATGTATATTTGCATCATCCGGATCCATCCCCGGATCATAATCAAACACGCTACACTAAAGACTTTTTAAAGTCTATTAATTTAGCAAAAAAAGGGGTCACTTACCCCCCTCTAACCAAACTCAGACCCTTACATGGACCAACACCATGTCCCTCCATTCATAATTTGACAAGTATTACATTTGTCAGATAGATAAACTGAAAAAGAATAAACTAATAATAAAAACAGACACGTATCATGTTGTGCCAAAATGTGATGCCTAGTAAGTGTATTAGGGTCAAATATGTGTATAGTGGTAAGACAAGGTCGTATCCACAGAGAGCTTGTGTAGACAACTTAAGGTTCTCCCTGGTAGACGGGCAAAGAGTTCTTTATATTTTGATGGGTAAGAGTTCTTGTAATTGAAAAGGCATAAATACATAAACTAAAAATGGCAGAATATAAAATGGAACTAACAAAGGTAAAAAGCACAAGCAAATCTATCAAGCATAACAATCTAGAATCACTTCAAGCATAATGTATTTCTTACTCAAAGTAGCATGTAATTCCAAGGTATCTCAACCACGGTCATCGAGCACTCTGTTCAGCCATCTCGAATACTAATGCTACTAACCTAATTCTCTGGTCAGTCTCCTTAGGCTAATAACAAAGTATTAAGCATAGTTAAGCATTTAGAATAATCTAAAATCCTTGGAATATAACCAATCTTCGGTCTGTCTCATGCATTATGTGTGTATGTTTGTGTTCTATTATTTAAATTTCCAATCGGTCTCCTTAACATAACTATATATGGGTTGGATCCATGACTCATAAGGATTAAGCATTCAAACACATAAATATTAAAAGATTTGAAATAAGAAATACATTATAGCATGTGAAGTCCTAAACTGTCTGCCTTAGGCATACTTGCCTGCTGAAGGACCACTCCCTTATATTAATAAAGAAAATGACAATTTCCATTAATGAAGAAGAAAGTTACAAAGTATTAATGGTGATTTCACCCACCAATTTCGTAACTCCGTAACTAATGGGGAATATGAGAAATAAATAGTCCCAATTACAAAAAGAGAGAGAAAATATCTCTCCATAAAATACTATAAAACAATTCAAAATATCTAGATATTTACCTTACTAAACAGTAATAAAATAATCCTACTTGTTTTTAAAAAGGCTTCTAGAAGTGGCAGATTGATAAATATGAAAAAGTCAAAATCCACTTTTTCTCCCACTTTTTCTAGCCAAGTGTCATGCCAATCAATCCAACTTGCACTTTATACTTGATTGCCACTTTTTGGAGGAAATTTTCCCATCATTTTCAGTCTTCTCCCCGAAATGACATGAGATCTCTTCTTTTCGACGAGATCTTATAAAACATGGAGATCTCTAGTGAAGACTACACTTTTTCTGTCAATTTTCAGCATTAAGGCAAAACTTCAGTCTGCAAAGACTTAAAACCTATAGAGATCTTCATAAAAATTGATTTTTTTACACAAAATGTTAGCCCAAAATGCATGATTTACTTAGCCAAATTTCCACGTATCAAACATCCCCACACTTAAACAATTTTTTGTCCTAAAGCAATCCATTCAATGTTAAGAAGAAGCACTCATCAATTAATAACAGTAAAAAGTATAAAGACCTTGAAAAAATAGTTACTCAAGAATAAGATCAGCAGAGAACTTCAGAATTTAGAAAACCTTGAGCATTTTATCCTAACATTTCCAAATGAGGCATGTAAAGAGAACTTAAACCTAGTACTCTTCAACAACGTATAATAATCAGATTACCTTACCGGGAGTTCTTTCAATTTTAGTGTTTAGGTGCTGGTTCTAGAGTTCTCCGGTCTTCGCCCTCATCAGCAAGCTTGCTATTCGGTCAAGTCTCCACCATAAAACTATTGAATAACTTGTGCTGTTATAAAGGTCTTTGAGGGTTGTAACGTTTGGTTAGGGTGTTGGGATGTTGTTGTGAAAAGGTATTTTGTGTGTGTAGAGATGTTCTAACAAACAATTGAGGATCAGCAAGACTTCTTCAGGTAAGAGATCTCCAGTCTTTTGAGTTCTTATGGCAGCAAGAGATCTTCTAACTATTACAACACATAAGCAATTCTTACAAGTATAAAAAGATTTTTTTTGAAGAATTAAGATTTTGCAGAGGCTGGGGATTGAACCCATGACCTCCAACCTCTAATATAAGAGGTGTACCAACTATAACTTTTTTTTATTTTTCTCTTCTTTTCTCTTTCTTTTTTTTGAATCTTTATTTTTCTTTCTTCTTTATTTTGATTTTTTAAATGAACTAAAATATTACAGAAATTGGTTTTAAGAATCTAAGAGTTCTCCTTGCTTGCTTTCTTCTTCAAGAGATCTTCTTCAACTGGTGTTTTAGTTGTTTTAAATGACAAAATTCATGTTAGAAGATCTTAAGGGTGTTTTTGGAGATCAAAGTGAAGGGATTGGTGTTGTAATGTGTGTAAAGAAAGAAAGGCTTAAGGCTCAAAGGGGTTCTCTAGGGGTTAATGTTTTTTGGCTAGAGTGTATACCTAAGTGCCTTTATCATTTAGTAGAAGATTTCAATAGTGGTCTTGACAAGTACTAACACACAATCATATAAAAGCAGTGCATGTATCTCCCATAGCAGGTTCTAGCTAAACAGCAAAATCTGCCCACTCAAAAGAACTTCAAAGCATATAGATTTTGCAAGGCTCAAGTTCTTTCCACACAAGTGTTCAAATTCTGATATAATCTGCCAAGTTGAAGCAAAAATTAAAAATTCTTAAACTTTAAACATGCCAGAAAGGTCTTGCTAGCTTACTATGCCAAGTTATTCTAAAATCTAAAATTCAATTCTTCTATTCTTACTCATGCATAACATATTTCTAAAACATCCAGACTTTCTAGAGTTGCTAACAACAAGTTCTTCTAACAAAACATTCACAAATTCCTTGCAAACATCAATCATTCAAGCAAAAGATATTCAAAAATGAAAAATTTAGCTCAATTTTCACAACCTAGAGAACTATCATGCATAACAATATGATCAATTAACGATAAGCACAAGATCTCCATAAGCAATATGATGAAGTTCTCAACCTCCTCCCCACACTTAAAAGTTGCTTTGTCCTCAAAGCAATAAGAATGCTTAACAAGGGGAAAACAAAGATATCTTCATAATTTACTAAATGAAGAGTGAGTTGAATTACATACCGTTCATCGTGGTCGAGAAATGAAGAGAGCCAAAGTTGAATAACATTGTAACCGATTAAAATAATTGGGGGTTAGATAAATAAAATGGGCGGTTAACGTAAAAATTAAAATCATGAAGAATTAAAATTTCAAAAGTAACCACCCTAAAAAAGGATGCTAAATAAAAAGAGGATAAGGTAAATACGATAAATAAGAAGATAAAAAAGGGTTGAGTTAAAGGATACAGAAGAGATCTTCTCCTTCACACAACCATAGGAAGATCTCGTAGAGGTCTTCATCAAAATTGATTCACTTGGTGCGTGAAGCGAGCACCAGTTGCGAGTTCTTGTAAGGGAGTGTCAAGAAGGAGGTCATCCTTCGCTTTCAATTGATCAGATGCCAAGTATGGTTTCAGTCTTTGGCCGATCACCTTAAAGATCTCTCCATTCGGGGTGGAGTTCTCTATGCCCCATGAGGGAAGACCTTATTGACAGAGAATGACCCATTCCATCGAGACTTAAGTTTTCTTGGAAATAACTTCAAACATGAGTTGTACAGGAGTACTTGTTATCCAAGGAAGAACTTCTTCAGTTGAATCGTCTTATCATTCTCAAAGCTAAAAAGTCTAAACTCCTTAAGTTCATTGAGTTGAAGTTTTCTTGCTTCTCCTACCTTAGACCTGTCAAAATTAAGAAAGGTTAAAGCCCATAAGGCTTTGAATTTAAGTTCAACCGGGGAGATGACAAGCTTTAGCATAGCTAAGTCTGAAAGGGGATATGCCAATAGTAGTTTTAAATGCAGTTCTATACTCCCAAAGCGCATTATCAAGTTTGTTAGACCAGTCCTTCCTAGATTTGCTCACCGTTTTCTCAAGAATGAGTTTGATCTCTCTCTTGGAGATCTCTGCCTGTCCAATAGTTTTTGGATGGTATGGTGTAGCAATTCTATGGATGACTCCATATTTAGCAAGAAGTTTTTCAAATTGGGCGTTATAAAAATGCGTACCTTGTCACTAATAATAGCATGAGGATAACCAAACCTAGTGAAGATCTTTTTTAAAAATTTTATAACAACCTTGGCGTCATTCGTTGGGCTTGGAATTGCTTTCACCCACTTGCTCACATAGTCTACTGCGAAAAGGATATATTTATTGCTATAAGAACTTGGGAAAGGACCCATAAAGTCTATTCCCTAAACATCAAAGATCACGCAAATAACAATGTCGTTGAGAGGTATGGAGATCCTTGCTGATATATTTCCAATCCTTTGGCATTTCATTGCATTGGGCAACAAACTAATAGCAATCCTTAAAAATGATGGGCTAGAAGAACCCGCACTCTAGGATCTTTGCAGCTATTCTTAAAGCACCAAAATGTCCACCGGATTCCGAAGAATGGCACATTTGCAGGATCTTCACTGCTTCCTCTTGAAGTACACATCTCCTAATCATTTGATCTTCACAAAGCCTAAAAAGAAAGGGTTCTTCCCAAAAATAATATTTAATTTTAGCAAAGAACTTCTTCTTTTGTGCATAAGACATATTTGGGGAGATCTTACATCCAATATAATTAGCAATATCAGCAAACTAAGGGATAGAGTTTCCCATGTAAAGTTGTTCATCCGAGAGGTCTCTATGATGATTCTCCTTGCATTGAGATCTCCTCTAAGAAGTTGGGAAAGATGGTCTATTACGACATTTTCAACTCCTTTTTTGTCCTTTATCTCTATGTCAAGCTCTTGGTGAAGCAAGAGCCATCTAATTAAACGAGGCTTTGCATCTAGCTTGGTCATCAAGTACTTCAGCGCAACATGATCCATAAAAATAGTCACTTTGGATAGCACAAGATAAGATCTGAATTTATCAAAAGCATAAACTACTGCAAGGAGTTCTTACTTTGTGATTGTGTAGTTTTATTGAGCATCATTCAAGGTCTTGCTAGCATAATAAATGGGTCTAAAGTTCTTGTCAATTCTTTGTCTCAAGATGGCTTCAATGCATGTGTCACTAGCATCGCACATAAGCTCAAAAGGTTTCTCCCAATCTGAGGTAATAAGGATCGGAGCATTGACAAGTTTGCTTTTGAGTTCTTCAAAGGCTTTAATACAATTTTTGTCAAATTTGAAGTCCACGTCCTTGTGAATCAAGGTTGTCAAAGGCTGTGCTTTTTTTGAGAAATCCTTTATAAACCACCTGTAGAAACCGGCATGGCCAAGGAAACTTCTAATCTCCTTTACTGAAGTTGGAGGAGTCAGTTTTTGGATAACTTCTACTTTGGCTTTATCAACTTCAAGTCCTCATTCAGAGATCTTATGCCCAAGTATAATTCCTTCATTCTCTATGAAGTGACACTTCTCCTAATTAAGCCCCAAATTTATCTCCTTGCATCTCTTCAAGACAGCTTCAAGATTGTTAAGATAATCTGAGAAGGTTCTCTTATATACAGAAATATCGTCCATGAAGATCTCCATAGTTTTCTCCACCATATCATAAAAAATAGCCATCATGCAACGTTGAAATGTGGCTGGAGCATTACATAGTCCAAATGGAATCCTTCTATAGGCAAAGGTTCTATAAGGATATGTAAAGGTGATCTTCTCCTGGTCATTGGGATGAATTGATTTTTGGTTGTACTCAGAGTACCCATTAAGAAAATAGTAGAATTTGTATCTAGAGAGTCTCTCAAGCATTTGATCAATAAAAGGAAGGGGAAAGTGATCGTTCCTTGTGGCATCA
This sequence comes from Euphorbia pulcherrima, assembly GCA_947683365.1. Taxonomy (NCBI): domain Eukaryota; kingdom Viridiplantae; phylum Streptophyta; class Magnoliopsida; order Malpighiales; family Euphorbiaceae; genus Euphorbia; species Euphorbia pulcherrima. Next base: position 30,611,269 of record CANTUS010000008.1, read on the forward strand.
TTCAGCTTTCTGTAATCAATACAAACTCTTTATCTAGTGACAGTTCTCGCTGGGATTAGATCTCCATTCTCTCCTTGCACAACAGTTGTGCCTCCCTTCTTGGGCATAACTTGGACTGGACTTGTCTATATGCTATCTAAAATTGGGTAAATTATCCACATCCAGCAACTTGATCACCTCCTTTTTCACGACCTCCTTCATGTTTGGATTGAGTATTCATTGAGGCTGTATTGTTGGCTTATAGTTCTCCTCCATCAAGATCTTGTGAGAATAGATAAATGGACTAATTCCCTTAATGTCAAAAAGCTTCCAGGCCAATGCTTCCTTATGTTTGCGCGACATGGTGAGCAGATCTTCCTTTTTTTCTTTTCAAAGTTTTACAGAGATAATGACCGAAAGACCTTATGGTGGTTCAAGGAAAGCGTACTCAAGATCTTCTGGTAGAGGTTTAAGACCATATTCTGGTTGGTTAGCCATGGCTTTATCAGCTTCAGATAGAGGGAGATCTTGTAACGGTTCAATGTTTTATCTGCCCCCCAGAGTGGTTTTACATCCAGTTTTAGCTTTGATTTGATCCTTGACAATATCATCTTCCTCCCGAAGTTATTCATCCTTAAACTCCTGAAAAGAAAGAGAACTTAACTCAACATCATTGGCATCCACAAAATAGCACTGATCATCAGTATAAGAAGGATGTTTCATGGCCTCTTTCCTCTTAAAAACAATTTGTTCATCATAAATATTTAAAACAAGTTCTTCATTATGAACATCAATGAGAGCTCTACCAATAGTGAGGAAAGGTCTTCCTAAAATGATAGGAACATGTATATCTTCATCCATGTCTATGATAATAAGATCAATGGGATAACAAACTTTCCTACTTTGACAAGAACATCTTCTACTATCCCCCTAGGGTATCTAATTGTTCGATCTGCAATTTGAATGGATACTCTAGTAGGTTGGGGATCTTCGAGGCCTAATTTCTTATAGAGATGATATGGCATTAAATTAATACTAGCTCCTAGATCACACAAAGCATTTTCAATATTAAGATTTCCAATTGAACAATGGATAAAAAAAATCCATGGATCTTTAAGCTTGGTTGGTAGAGATCTTCTGCTTTGCAAGATGGGAGAGCAATCTTGATTCAATTGTACCATCTTCACACTCTCTAACTTCTTCTTGTTGGACAAGAGCTCTTTCAAGAACTTCGCATATATAGGCATTTGAGTAAAAGCTTCTGCAAAAGGAATGTTAATGTGCGATTTTTTAAATATATCAATGAATTTATCAAATTGCTTAGCTAATTCATGTTCCTTGGCTCTTTGAGGGTAAGGGATCTTCAATTGATATCTTAAGAAGATCTTCTTATCTGAGTTTGAGTTCTCCTCCTTGGATTTATTGAGTTCTCTTAATTCAACTCTAGGCAAGGTCTCGTTTTGTACCTTCCTTGACAAGATCTCTTGAGGTTTTGATTTAGAGATCTCCTTCTGCTTTGTCTTTGAGATCTCTTTAGGTTCATCTTTAGATATCTCTTCTTCTTATTTAATAGCCTTTCCTGTATTTCCACTAATATCAATAACCAAAGGGTTAGCTGAATCAATGGTTTTACCATTTTTTGAGAGAGATAGCCTTGCATTCCTTCTTGGTGTTTGATTTTAGAAGATTTTCCTTTATAGTTTTGATATGAGAGAGCCGTGTTTGCAAGCTCTTCATCATCTCCTTAATCTCATAAATTTTTGACTTTTTGGGGTGTTGCAAAGTTCTATCTTGTTATAGCCCTTGGTGTTGTTGAGGTTGTTGGAAATGGCTTGGATATTGATATTGAGGTTGTTGTTGAGGAGATCTCCAGATGGGATCTGGATGAGTTCTCCTTCCTAGATTATAATGGTTGGAGAAAGGGCCTTCGTTAGCCAGATCTCCTTGGGCAAAATCATAGTGCTCTTGAGCAAGAACCATGTAACTATTGAGCTCTTATGATTTTCTTTGCAATGATCACAACACTTAAAATAAGAGCTCATGATTGCAGGCACATTCTTCGTGGAAAATTGCTCAAGTAGCATATCAAACTTGTTAGAGAGGTCCTTGATAGCTTATGATTCAGAGGTCTTTAGAGCTTCTTCTTGAGTAGAATTCCATTTCAATCTGGGATTGACAAGCCTTTCAATGATCTCAAAGATCTTCTCTAATTCATAGTCCTCTATATCACCATTGGCAACAGATTCAATTTGCATTTTATGATTGTTTGATAGCCCACCATAAAAATATTAGACTTGCAACCATGTTGGAATATTACGATTAAGGCACTTTTCTCAACAACTCCTTAAATCTGTCCTAGGCTTCAGAGAGATCTTCTCCTGGGGATTGGATAAATTTGGTGATCTCGTTCCTTAACTTGAGATCTTGCTTTGGTGGAAAGTACTTATTCAGGAAAGTCCTTGCTATATCACTCCAAGTTCTTATAGAACCTGATTTCAAGGTCTTTAACCAAATTTTTGCTCTGTCCCTCAATGAAAATGGGAAGAGCTTCAGCTTTAAAATATCATCTGAAGTTCCTCTTGTTTTGAATGTGTTGCACATATTGACAAAATCTTGAATGTGAGCGTCGGGGTCCTCTTTAGGAAGTCCTCCGTATTGGATGGCATCCTGGAGCATATAAATCATGGAGGGCTTCACCTCGAACATATCGTCACCTTCTTGAGGTATTAGAATACATGATGAGTATCCCTCTAAGTAAGGTTCCATATAAGTCCGAAGAGTTCTCCTCCTACCATGAGGATTAACCTCATGCTCTTCCTCTCCTGTATTTATGAAGTTCTCCTAGTTCAGATTTCTTTGAAGATCTCTTCCAATTAGATTAGGGTGTCTTCGTCTTTCCATTTTTATGATGAGATCTTATCAAGCACTTGTTCCTGAGGAACTCCACAAACACAAAAAGTGTCAAAAGTACCTATCCACAGTTAAAATCTAAAAGCTATCTAACGTTGCTCCCCAGCATCAGCGCTAAAAACTTATTGTGCCAAAATGTGATGCCTAGCGAGTGCCCTAGGGTCAAATATGTGCATAGTGGCAAGACAAGGTCGTATCCACAGAGAGCTTGTGTAGACAGCTTAAGGTTCTCCCAGGTAGACGGGCTAAGAGTTCTTATATTTTGATGGGTAAGAGTTCTTGTAATTGAAAAGGCAGAAATACATAAACTAAAAATGGCAGAATATAAAATAGAACTAACAATGGTAAAAAGCACTAGCAAACCTACCAAGCATAACAATCTAGAATCACTTCAAGCATAATATATTTCTTACTCAAACAAGCATGTAATTCCAAGGTATCTCAACCATTGTCATTGAGCACTCTGTTCGGCCATCACGAGTACTAATGCTGCTAACCCAATTCTCTGGTCAGTCTCCTTAGGCTAATAACAAAGCATTAAGCATAGTTAAGCATTTAGAATAATCTAAAACCCTTGGCACATGACCAATCTTCGGTCGGTCTCATGCATTATGTGTGTATGTTTGTGTTCTATTATGTTAAATCTCCAGTCGGTCTCCTTAACATAACTATATATGAGTTGGATCCACGACTCATAAGAATTAAGCATTCAAACACACGAATAACAAAAGATATGAAATAAGAAATACATTACAACACGTGAAGATCTCCTAAACTGTCTGCCTTAGGCAGACTTGCCTGCTTAAGGACTACTCCCTCGTATTAATGAATAAAATGACAATTTTCATTAATGACGAAGAAGAAAATTACAGAGTATTAATGGTGATTTCACCCACCAATTTTGTAACTCCCTAACTAATGGGGAAGACGAGAAATAAATAGCCCCAATTACAAAAAGAGAGAGAAAATATCTCTCCATAATATACTACAAAATAATCAAAAATATCTAGATATTTACCTAACTAAATAATAAATTAATCCCACTTATTTTTAAAAAGACTTCTGGAGGTGGTAGATTGATAAATATGAAAAAGTCAAAATCCACCTTTTCTCCCACTTTTTCTGCCAAATGTCACGTCAATTAATTCAACTTGCACTTCACACTTGATTGCCACTTTTTAGAGAGAATTTTTTCACGATGTTCAATCTTCTTTCCGAAATGACAGGAGATCTCTTCTTTTCAACGAGATCTTGTTAAACATGGAGATCTATAGTAAAGACTGCACTTTTTCTGTTAATTTTCAGCATCAAGGTAGAAGTTCTCCTTCATTCTGCAAAGACCTAAAACCTGTAGAGATCTTCCTAAAAATTGATTTTTTTCACACAAAATGTTAGCTTAAAATGCATGATTTACTTAGCCAAATTTCTACGTATCATGTCAATATTTGAATGGAGGATATAGAAGGTCACCAATTTGGATACTGCAGATTTGAATCCATATAAATTAATGTGTTAATTGGATTAAAAATTCAGCACTAGTAAATAAATAATTCTAACACAATTATATGATAAAAGATAAATGAACATATTTCAATGTTTAATTAGTTGGACTTTAGTATAAAATTCCCTAAGTTTTTTTGCATATAATAATTTTAACATTAATATATTATAAAACATAAATAAAAAAATTCTAATGTTTGCTACTTCCTCTACAATTTTTTACTTCTCTTTTAGTAACACATTTCTCAATCAATCTAGGTAAAAAAAACTATTTTACCCTTAATTTTCTAATCCATTGTTATAGTGTTGATAATAACTAGTAATAAGGGGTTTTAGATATTAACTAAAAAGATAAGTATAAAAATATGAAGGTAATATTAGTTAGGCTTCTGGTATGGAATTCCTTAAAATATTTTACATATATTTATATGTTATCCTAATTTAATCAATTCTAGGTTGATTTGATTTTTATCAAAACTAGAACCAAATAACATATTTATTAGAACCAAATACTGCCACCTAATAAGTTTAGTCTAATCCGATCCAATTTAGTTAGGTCTGATTCTCAAGTTTAGTCCGGTGTATTAGGTTTCTTGCTCCCCTAAGTTGTGAGCTGAGGCTTACCAAGGTGTAAAAATGAAGCAAAATTGAAGGATTGATAAAAACGTGAGCTGAGCCTTATCAGCAGCATTTAAAATGAGTTTGCATATTATGAAGTATTGACATGTGGTAGATGTGTTCTCATTATATTATAATGTCATGTTTTGTATTATTTAAAATGAGTTTTGTTTTTATGCTTAATTTTGGTGTCCATTCAGACATAAAAAAATACTATAATTATTTACTGGGGAATGACTCAGCTCTCTATCATTGTTGAAATTTAGGAGCAAGTGCCAATCTTGAATCTCTCGTAACTTTTCATTTCATCAAATTGGATTTGAATTCTGTCGGTTGAAGTTGAGTTGGTGATTCAATATTCAAATTTATTAATTAGGGATTCATAAATTAATGACACTCGTAATACACCAACTCATAATTAAAGTTGGTTTTTTTTTCATGAAAGCATAACTGATGAAATTTTTAATGAACCACCTAGGCCACTGCCATTTTAGGGAAACATCAAGAAATGCCAGGTTGTGGATGCAATTTACAAAATAGGTAAAAAAATGTCCCTCATATTATTTAAAAAGGAAGAAGAAGCTTTTAATGAGAGTATAAAATTGCTCTAATTAAAAATGAAGAAAGTTTGTGGAAAAATGCAAAAGCTCATAATTCTTTCGCCAACTACCTCCCAAATTAACTACTCCCTCCATCTTTTTAAAATAGGCATTCTAACTTAAAATTAGATTATTAAAATACTTGTCATTTATTCTTTTTTAGGTACTTTTTTCATTATTCTTCCAACTATATCCTTAGCATTAATTACAATTGTGTTGAAAAATTAAGGCATTAATTAAAGATATAAGGGTAAATTAATATTTTCATATCATTAATAAATGAGTTTATTAAAAAGTGTAAAACTTGTATGAAGACAAATAAAAAAATATGAAGGGAGTATTAATCTTCTCTATGTTTTATGAAACATAATTGATAAAAATGTCTAGACCATTTTACATGAAAAAAAACTATAAATAAATATTAGAACATGTGTTAGTGTGAGTAAAAAATTAAAACATTTTAGGTCCAAATAGTATATATATAAAATCACTTTCCATGTTAAAGAATTTAGTTCTCCGAATAAAAACAATCAAGAATAAACTTATAACAAAAGGAAAAAAAATCAAGTTTTATTTTCATAATCTAATTCGAGCAGTCAAAATTCACCATCCCAAATAATGGATCTAATTGATAACACTGATTACTGAAAAATTAGGTGTTCTTTATCCAAACTCAGTTGGCATATTATATGCTAGCTAGTTATATAATAAGTAGTTAATGGGAGCATGGTTTTGGGTATAATATTATTTTGCCACATGTATGTGGAATTGTCTCCATCAAGCATTCCTCGTCACGAGTTCAATATACATAGAGACATATAAATAGATTAATTAAACGAGTAAGCTTTAAAGAATAAATATATTTTAGTTGGGTGCCATACTTTTTTATATTTACTAGCATTTTTATTAAAATAATTTTATTTAAAATTTTATCACAATTAAGGTTTATCATCCTTTTCAATAAGTGTATTTAATAAAATTTAAACTGTATTTTCCTTCAATTTACTCAACTGACATTTCTAACTGTTAGTTGAATGTCATATTATAGTTAACATCCTACACTTCTTTATATAAATATATTTAATAAAAATCAAACATAAGTCTTCTAACGCTTATAAACCTGTATTGCTAATTGAATAGCACCTTATATATAATTTAAATTCAAATGTGCTAACCGAAAATATAGCCACACACATGATTTTATATACGATGACAAGTAATGGAATTCATAACGTGTGGTTATGATTAATTTAGACTTTGGGTTACTATTTTATCCTTACAATCATTCTATATAACAATTATTACTAGTGCACCGAGAATTTACAGTAACTTTGTACTATTGCTTTTTCAAAATTTGCATATTACATGAGCCACATGGAATTCAATTTTAATTAAATATCTAGCTTTTTATAGTGGTTATGGTTTCTTTTGAAAGTCAAAGAAAAAAAGTTATAGATTCTGATATCGAGCTCTAAATTTCTTAAAAAGTAAAAATTTTATTTATAAAAAAAAGAAATAATTAATAATAATTAATACTACATAATACATATCTCTATTTTAAATAATGTGAAAGGGGTATTTTTTTTTCTATTATAAGAATCTGGCGTTTTTTTTGTCATCAATGCACAACATGATATGGAATACATACCGAATAGTGGCATATTAAAAATTCTAGATTAATTATCTACCGTTAGATAAGATATAATAAAGAGTTGGGATGAGTGTGTATAAAAGTGTGTAAAATTATTACGCGTAAAAATAACATTACCCTATTAACAATTTAGAGAATGGTTTATCATTTGCAAAGGCATTTTAAGCTTTCCATTCCAAAATGATAACAATACGAAAATTTAAATATCAAATTAGAAAAAATGAATGTTATCTATATATACAAAAATTATACGGTACACTGTAAATTTATCCAAAATTATTTAATAACTTATTTATTGATTTTAATTAATTCTAAAAAACTATTTAAAATCTTATTAATTATATTTATATTTAATAATAATAAAGAAAATAAAATATCTTTTTCCTTCTTCTAATTCGATTTATATATTTACCTTAAGTGTATTTTTTGTCTATATTTTCTTTCTCAATTTGATTTTATTTAATTATATTTTTTCAAATATAATCTTATCTACTCAATTTTTTCTTTTCAAAATTTTAGTATTTTATTTTATAATATTTACTTAAATTTAAGACAGAAACTCTAGACTTTGATAAAATTAATTATTTTAAACTCAAATCCTAAATCTTTAAAAATGTATTATATTTTTAAAATCTTTTTGTAATTTTATTATTTTTAGGATTTGATTTTCAAAATTCACCACAATATGCAACACAAACTTCAACCCATAAACTATAAACAATATGCAGTGTAATTTGGACTAAGGCTATCAAATTCACAAAAAAATAAATATCATAGAAAATTACAACATTACGTTACAACATTAGCGATGCATATATTTTACTCGTTCGACTCTTTCTTATAAAAATCAACTACAAAAATTGTAACTTTAAAATTTTCTATCATTTCAAAAAATCACATATACACCTATATATAAACCAAACATGTAAAAATTACTTAAATAATTTTGTTTGCTATATATTTAAGGTTTATGATTTAAAATTATGCTCAAATACTAATTTTAAAATATAAAAAACTTTTTATTTCACTATTCAATTATTTACACATTATGCACTCTCATCGAAGACAAAAATATGATTTAGACACGTCTCTTCCATGACAAGGGCATCATTTGGGCGCATCACTCATAGAAATATGAAAAATAAATATTTTAATGTTATTTTTAGGTTTTGAAGTTTCAAAATAGTTCAATAAAAATAATTATATCAAAATCATGCTTATAAACTAGGGTAAACTTAAAAAAAAGTACCTTGTGGTTTCACTCATTTGCAAATTAAGGTCTAGGGAATTTGTTTTACAAAATGGGGTTTGTGGTTTTAAAAAATTTATAAATGGGGCCTATGAATTCAGAATAGTAGTGTTACATCGAATATTTTTAACAATTCAGCATTCTAATAATTTAACCTTATTATTTAAAAATTATACATCATAATTTGAGTAATTTTCGGAGATTCTTTTTATTTTTTATGATTTTTTAAAGGTTGTTATCATAATTTAATTAAAAAAAATATTTTCACTATTCAAAAAATTTCAAAAAAATTTCACCGATGTGTATTATATTTTTAATGACCATCCCGCAAAAATTTAGATAAAATCAAATAAGATTACACATTTTCTTGACATAATTTAATATTGAGTAGAGATGGCAATGGATTTTGCATCCATCCATATCCTTTCATCCAAATCCATTTTGTAGGATCCAAATCCTTTTGTTTTCAAATCCATTGGATTTGGATTCAACAAAAACGGATTTGAATTTGGATAGGATATCCACTTGGACTTGAATTTGATTTATTTATACAAAATCTAATTACTTTGCGTAATCTATTTTGGTCTATCTATACCACATTTATTTTCTTTATTTCCATAATTTTTTGGGACTTTTCAATTTTTTACGAAATCGGTCCCTAAAACGTATTTTCACATTTTCGAGCCCTTCCAATAATATTTTCTGAAAATTTCTTGCACCACATTTTCTTTATTTCCCAGATTTTCCATAATTTTTTTGGAGTTTTCAATTTTTTATGAAACCGGCCCTTGAAACATATTTTCACATTTTCGAGCCATTCCAATAATATTTTCTGAAAATTTATTGCACCACATTTATTTTCTTTATTTCCCGGATTTTTCATAATTTTTTGGGAGTTTTCAATTTTTTACGAAACCGGTTCCTAGAACGTATTTTTACATTTTCAAGCCTTTCCAAAAATATTTTTTAAAAATTTCTTGCACCACATTTATTTTCTCTGTTTTTCGAATTTTTCATAATTTTTTGGGATTTTTATGATTTTTTACGAAACTGGTCCATGAAACGTATTTTCACATTTTCGGGCCCTTTCAAAAACATTTTTTGAAAATTTTTTGCACCACATTTATTTTCTCTATTTTTCGGATTTTCCATAATCTTTTGGGATTTTTTCAATTTTTCAAAAAATCGGTCCCTGAAACGTATTTTAACATTTTCGAGCCATTCCAAAAACATTTTCTGAAAAATTCTTGCACCATATTTATTTTCTCTATTTTTTGGATTTTCCATAATTTTTGGGATTTTTTGATTTTTTACGAAACCGGTCGCTGAAACGTATTTTCACATTTTCGGGCCACTCGAAAAACATTTTTTAAAAATTTCTTGCACCACATTTATTTTCTTTATTTTAAGTATTTTCCATAATTTTTTGGGATTTTTCGATTGTTTACGAAATTGGTTCCTGGAACGTATTTTCGCATTTCTGAGCCATTCCAAAAATATTTTTTTAGAATTTCTTACAACACATTTATTTTCATTATTTTACGAATTTTCGATAATATTTTGGGATTTTTTGATTTTTACGAAACCGATCCCTGAAACGTATTTTTACATTTTTGAGCCATTCCAGAAACATTCTCTGAAAATTTCTTGCATCGCATTTATTTTCTTTATTTTTCGGATTTTCCATAATTTTTTGGGATTTTTCAAATTTTTACGAAACCGGTCCCTGAAACGTATTTTCACATTTCCGAGCCATTCCAAGAACATTTTCTGAAAATTTCTTGTACCACATTTATTTTCTTTATTTTCTGGATTTTCCATAATTTTTTAGGAGTTTTCAATTTTTTATGAAACCGGGCCCCGGAACGCATTTTCACATTTCCGGTCCCTTCCAAAACATTTTCGAAAAATTTCTTACACCACATTTATTTTCTTTATTTTCCGGATTTTTCATAATTTTTGGAGATTTTTCGATTTTTTTACGAAACCGGGCCTCAGAATGTATTTTCACATTTGGGATATAACTTGGGTATACTAGCACTGATTTTGTTTAAATAGAGATATTTAAACGGGGTCTAAAATTTATTATTGAATATAATAGAAATATTTAAACGTGGGCTAATCAAGAATCATTTGGACTAAAAATTTAAAATCCATTTATAATCATATCCTAAGATATGGATAAGGATATAAAAATTTTAAATCCATTGCATATGGAGCGTATATGGATTTGTCCATTAAAAATGGATTTTGAATGAATTTATCCATATCCGCTCCATATCCAATCCATTGCCATCCCTAATAGTGAGGATCCTTTATTTGCGAATTTTTTCAAATCATAGACCTTATTTTGCAAAAAAAAAATTTCTCAAACCCCGTTTTGCAAATGAGTGAAAATTACAAGGTACTTTTCTAAGTTTATCCTATAAACTAAAAAAGCAATATATGTAATATATGGGTGAATGGTTAAAGGTTGTGAGTTTGTATCTCATATTAGAGTGTATTTTGTAGAAAAAATTCAAAAATAAACACATTAAATTGTTAAAGATTTAGGATTTGAATTTAAATATAATTAATTTTATAAAGATTTAGTGTTATATTTGAAATTAAAATAAATATTGTAATACATAAAATAGTATAATTTTAAAAAAGAAAAATTAATTAATCGGAACGATTAAATTTGAAAAAAATAATTAATTAAGTTAAATTAAAAAGATATTATAGAAAATAATTACATTTAAGGTAAATATATAAAATTTGAATTAGAAAAGAGGAGAAATATATTTTATTTTCTTTCCTTTTACTAACTATAAATATAATTAATACCTATAAATGCTTTTTAAATATAATTAGTGTTAATATTATGGTATTAGATTCATTTTAGGTAAGATATAATATAGAATTAGAAATTAAAAAAATAGATTACATATTAAATACTTTAAAAATAAATTTACGATACATGACGGTGCTTACCATGTACTGAATAATCATCCCTATATATAATTACAGTAATCCATATCTTAAATTAATCCAACTTCAAGTAAATTATAGTGTATAGCAAAAACACCAGGCAGTTTTTCTGTTGTTATGAGTTTATTTAGAGTCAGGATTGACTTACTTAATGCATTGGAGATCTCACTAAAGTCTATCATTCCAATCTTTTAAAAGTTTTAAATAACCTTCTAAATTTTCTTAAGTATGTCTTCTCAAGCCACATATCAGTTTTTATTTGAATAGATGAAAATCAAGAAAAGAAAATATTTAAAAAATTAAACTAATCAGAAATTAAAATTTGACTTTTTTTATCAAAATTCTAGGGATTAGTAAAATTCAATATGAGATCAAACATTGATGCATTAAGCGTTAGGTTCATCTTATCAGCCTTACGTGACTTCTATTATAACAATCTCTTATCTCATTTCTAACGTAGTCGTAGTCATAGTAGCAACAACAACCACCGAGCCATTGGTGACCACCACTTTCTTAGAGAAAAATTAAGAAGCATGAGATTGTGAATTTAAATCCCACAATCTATAAAGTTGGAAAAAAAAATTGCCCCTGGTTACTTAAAAAAACAAATAAACTACATTATTCGAATCATTTTATAATCAAGATAAAGCAGTTTATTTCAAAACAACTGTAGGACATGTGGCAAAAGTACCATGAATTGAATTATTGTTGTTAAGATATAAATATAGTTAAATTCACAAAAGGATTCTATAGGCTGAACACAATATTCAAGTCCTCGACAACAATTCATTCATAAAAACATTTCTGTTAGAAATACACAAAGCACTTAACATAATATATCAAATAACTAGCCAAACACCGATCACAAACAAGTACATGTACTTCAACAGGTTGGAACATACCAGTTAATGGCGGATATATAAAAAAGCAGTAGCGTAATTGGTAATTTTAATCTATCTAAAACTAATTCAAAATTTAAAATACTGACAGGTGTATGGGTGCTTTCAGAACTGTCTGAAGGTTAGATTAAGACGGCCGGGTCGAATTCCGGTTTGCTGTAAAAGAGAGTTGGGAGTTGAGTTAGGGATTATAGAACTTATACCATGATATATATGCCTTGATTTTCCACCAAATATTAACACATCTCCTGATTCTAGTACTATTTTCTTAGCTTTGTTCACATCCCTCACATTCCCATATATGAACTCTGCTGAGTCACCAATTGACAAGGATACAACCGGTAGTCCTTCCTCCAGACTTTCTTTGCTTTCGTCGCGATCCTGCAAAGGGCAATTGCCAAATACATCATTTGCCCCTCAAACTCAGCACGAAAAGCCGAATGTCACCTTGAACTTTCAACTAGCCCCTTGAACTTAGCAAGAGTGTACCGGTCTGCCCCTTCGTTGCCACGTGTGAGCTTTTAATTAGAGAAAGACAAATCAGAAAAATGACATCTTTGAAAAGTCAGGGAGGGCAAACTGGTGCACTTTTGCCAAGTTTAAGGGGCTAGTTGGAACTTTTAAAAGTTCAGGGTGACATCCAACTAACTGCGCTGAGTTTAGGGGTCTTGATGCATTTGGCTTAAATTCTTTAATGTCTTTCATCAAGCTTATGGTGGCGTTTGGTTCGCGGAAATCCTATTCCGTGGAATAGAAATAGAAATGAATGGAAAGATGTCAAATATAATAGAGTATGTGTCTAGAATCCGTTAACACACGGAAAAGCTTTTCCTAGTTTATCTACATCTCACGGAAAAGCTATTCCTTCGTTTTAAAAGGGAATAACTCTTCCGTGAAATGTATATAAACTAGGAAAAACTTTTTTGTGCGTTGATGGATTCTAGGTGAATAATGTGTCATATTTGACATCTTTCCATACAATTCTATTTTTATTCCACGGAATAGGATTTCTGCGAACCAAACGAGCCCTTATGAGCTATGCATCCACATGCTAATTTGTATAGTCTATGTTGCATTTCATCAGTTAGAAACCATGATTAAAAGCACATTTGCATAAAAACAAAACAAAGATGAACAACTCTGAGAAAGGATCGATCAATCAACAAGCCTTAAAACCCATGCTAGGTGGGGTCGGCAACTAGCAAAAATCAACCAATCAACCAATCAACTAAGCCTTAAATCCCATGCTAGGTGGGGTCGGCTATATGGGTCGGAAGCTCTATCAAAAGCCAAATTTTCGTCCATACCGAGCAAACGCATATCCTTAGAAATAGTTTCCCTCTAAGTAATCTTAGGTCTACCTCTCCCTCTAACCTTACCCTCTGTCCATAAGTTCTCACATTTTCTAACTGGAGCATCTATTGGTCTAAGTAGCACATGTCCATACCATCTTAGTCGTCATTCTCTCAGTTTATCCTCAATATGTGCCACACTGGTCTTTTAGCGGATGCACTCATTTCTAATTCGATCCAACCTTGTATGCCCACTCATCCACCTAAGCATCCTCATTTCCGCCACATTCATCCTTTGAATATGTTGCGTCTTAATAGCCCAACATTCACTCCCATACGTGATGGCTGGCCTAACCACCGTTCTGTAGAATTTACCTTTCACTTTCAAAGGTATCTTTTTGTCACATAAGACTCCGGTGACACTTCTCCATTGCATCCATCCTACATTAATTCTATGAGTTACATCATCATCAATCGTCCCCTCCTCGTGGAAGATAGATCCTAAATACCTAAATCGTTTGCATTTTGGCACGATTGTATCTCTTAGTTTTACTTCTCCTTCGTCTCCTTCCGTAAGCTGAACTTGGTGTGCAAATACTCCGTCTTACTTCTACTTAACTTAAAACCTTTACTCTCTAACGTATTTCTCCACACCTCTAGCTTCTTGTTAACCCCTTCCCTTGATTCATCAATCAATACTATGTCATCCGCAAACAACATACACCATGGGATGTCGTCTTGTATTTTAGTGGTCAACTCATCCATAACTAGGGCAAATAAAAATGGGCTTAGAGATGATCCTTGATGCAATCCGATTGTGATGGGAAACTCCTCTGTCACTCCTTGTCTAGTTTGAACACTTGTTACTGCCCCTTCATACATGTCCTTTATTAAGTTTATGTACTTACATGAATACCTTTTTTCTCCAATGCCCACCAAAGTACTTTTCTCGGCACTCTATCATATGCTTTCTCTAAATCAATGAAAACCATATGAATGTATAGACATGTGACATAAAACCATATGCTTAAAACCATATGCTTTCTCAGAAAGGATGTTCGTAAAAAATATAGGAAACTGTGAGAATTAAATTACAGACATGTGAAACCAAACAATTCTCATTTTATTAAAGCTGACTGCCAATATACAATATTTGTGAGTTATCAACAGTACAACTAACCTATGATATATAGCACCTAACTGGGAATTTCATGAAATTCCTCAAATGACCCTAATGCCTATAATACACAAGTAGCAAGAAAAACTGAAAAGTTTATCAGGATAGTATGTGTTTAGGACTTTAGGGTGTGTTTGGAAACCTAAAATTTGAAGGAATTACTCAATTCAAAGTTTGTGTAGAAAATTTGTAAATTTTCTATACAAATAGAATCAAACTTCTTCAAATTTTAGGTTTCCAACCCAGGGTTAAGAAAATTTTAAAAAAGTACCTTTGCAGAAAACAGTATATAGTTTGACATTTTTAAGAATTTTTCACAGCTAAATTTGAACGGAATGATGTGGGGAACATCTTTGCTAGTGGTTGAGACTCTTCCTACAAGTAGGGAGGCCATGGGTCGAGCTACATGGAGAATGGGGTGGAGTTTTCTTTGTATTTTTTGTAAGCGAAATACTGCAAATTTTTTTTAAAAAAGTAAGAATGAATGATATGGATACATGAAAACATTGCAGGAAAAGCAAACAGAAACAGACTAATATTTAAAATCCTAAGTATTTCCAGAACCTTTTACCTAGTTCATAAAAATGATATAGATAATATCATTTCAATAAAGAAATGACAAAAAAGCTTGGCATACAAGCCGCGCAAACAGTAATTTGTAATATTAAGGAATTTAATAAGTTGTAAACAAAATTATATAAATAACAAGGATTGAAAAGAAGAAAGGATACCTGATGGAGGCCAAGGCGCCCTGTTTCTGTATAAAAATTGACAATGCAAATGTTTGGAGACATTGCAGGCAGCATGTCTTGAGCATTACTTACTTGAGAATCTTCTCTTATAAGGGTGTGTGCATGTTGGATTGCTTTTTTAACCAATTTATTGAACTCATAAGGAATATCAGGTGGCTTGCAAGCATCTATTTTTCGTTCATCTTCATATTTTCTCGTATTAGGATCCCAGTTTAGACCTAGACACATCATGTTTAGATGAAGTTTTCCTCCACCGTAGTAGCCAGGTCTATAAAATCCACCAGGGCCCAGACCAAGTTCCCGACAAGTATTCACTATATTCACCTGAAATATCATGATGGTCCAAAATTGGGAAGTTAAAATTACAGAAATATAACACTGCAAATGGCAAAATAGAGAAAATCAAAAGCACAATTCATACTCTCAACCTTGATGAATCAAGAAAGGCTAGTTAATAAAAAAAAAATCTAACACAGGGTTTTCTACTTGTCACAACTCAAAACATCTGATGGTATTCTTCAATACACTCCATTCAGTTACAAGAAAATGCAGTGGGCGGTAAAATGCTGTTTTTCAAAGTTTCATGTGACTTCTCATACAATCACATAAATTGAATAGAAGCAGAATAGTCTTTTTTTACTACATATTCCAACTCATCCAACTTGAAGTTGTTTCAAAGAGAGGAAAAAGAAAAACTCTTTAAAGTGCTAGCAAGCAGTACCTGGCAGTTATGGGTTATGTAATGCTTTAATAGCACCAATCCTGGCTGCAAAATTTTTCCACCACTCTCTAAAATGTTCTGTTCTTCATCGTATGATTCACAAAATGAAGATCGTATATTACCACTATTTCTGCATTGTGGCAAGCAGATATCAAACGGTTTAATCTTAGGTAAAGCTTCAGTTGCAGAGTGTGTGGGAAAGCTTTTCGCAGACTTGGATTTTTTATCGGTAGATATGCGCTTCTTCCCGAATTGAGTAGGCAAAGAAGTTTCTTCGTTACTTAGAACTGATTTTATGCACAAGCTCTCATCTGGAATAGTGCTGAAATCGCTAGTCCTAATCTCTGGTCCAAGATCAAGCCTCCTTCTCCTTTTATTGCTCCAACCAATGCTGGTAGTGTTTGAGAAGTAATCTCTTCTCGTTTTATGATCAGATGCAGGTTTACAGTCATAGTCATCCGAATTCATGTGTCTTGCACTTTCAAAGTATTTCCCTTGCTCGTTTCTTTCTCCATAAGAAGAACAATTTTCGCTAGATGGAGTTTCCTGCATCCGAGTATCAAATGTATTTGAGAAACGATTACCTGTTAAAGTAATTAATAACCAGCAAAAATGCTAGTTGAACTTTATTCATTAAATGGAATTTAAGCCATGTCCGGCCAAATCTTATATTCAAAGAAACTGGTCCACATTAGCGAATTACTGCATCTAAATGAGGCTCTCTTTGGTTGTACACAAGGAAAATTGATGCCAAACTTACATGTAAAATAGCAAGTCTCTAAATCTTCAAAGAAGATTTGATTTTGAAGAAGAAATCTTTCTGGATACTATCTTGGAAACCGTTGTGAACAATTTATACATTCCTCTACACAATATTGATTAACAAATCCTCTGCTTAAAGAGTGGGAAACACTATGTAACTAAAATAAATGTCAAGCCATTAACAAATTGCTGTAGCATCAACTAAAAAATGACAACTGAAAGTTGGTAACTGAAAATGCAACAAACTCATGACTAGGGATGTTAACAAGCTTGAAAGCTCGCACACAGTTAGAGATCGGCTCCGTCAAAGCTCGGCCTGACAGAATTCGACTCGAGTACAAGATATTCACAAGCTAAGCCAAGCTTTCTGAGTTTCGGCACGAAAGCTCGCGATGTATAATTTTTATATGTGCTATATACATTATTACTAGTTTCTTATATATGTTGTTTTATTATAATATATAATACGAAACCATTTCTAGCTTATGTTTATATGAGTAATTGAGTATGTTCCATATAGTCGGTGTAGATTTAATGTTTTTATGAAACCATTGTTCTTTCAAATTTCATACCTTAGTTTCATATTTTTGGACTATTAGAATTTTAATTTGTCAAAATGTTGTATTTAGAAGATAATAGTAAAAAATTTAACACGATTAAAGGAGGTTCGTTTAGGCTCGCAAGCTCGCGAATCGTGCCGAGCTTTTCACGAGCTCGAGCTGAGCTAGAATATTTTAAGCTTGACGAGCTTCGAGCCGAGCCTGACTGGTTCCATCTCGGTTCGGCTTGTTAACATCCCTACTCATGAGCAGCATGAACATCAATTCGATAAAAAATATTAACAGGTATGAATAGGAATTATGAATATATGAATTTATGTTTCCAGGACATGATCATATAGAGCATTCAACACACACATATATATATGTTCAAGCAAACACAATGACTGACGAAGAAGTCCAACAAGCTTTATTGACATAGAAATCACAGGTATGAAGTTCTCATTATGATATTTATTGAATGCAAATACATGAAATCATGGAAAATCAATTTGAATTAGGCTTTGTTTGGTTCATGGTTTGTTAAAGCATGGTACAGTATGGTAGGGTATAGTATGGTATAGTTTTTTAAAAGTTCTTGTTTGTTTGGATAGATGGTACGATATTGTATGGTTTTATAAAGTTTTTAGTTTAATTTAAAGAAGAACCACGGGAAACCACCAAATTTGGTGGTTCTATCTTCGTGGTTATTCGAATCATGAAATAACCATGGAGAATCATACTTAAAAAAATAACCATGCAACCAAATAAGAGATTTTTAATTAGAATCATATCGTACTATAACGAACCATGAAAAAACCATGAGCCAAACAGGGCCTTAGGCATGACAGGAGCAATTACAAAACAAAACGAAAAAATAGTGACTAGTAGCTACAAACATGATTAGAAACCACAAAAGGAGGTGATAAACAGAATTTGAAAGGCAGCTAAGGGAAACAACAAAATCAAGTAAAGGAAAAAGGAGAAGGAGAGATACTCACAGTCACACGACGAAAAGAAACCGTAGAATTGCTGCTGGGGCTGGATTTCGTACAGCGATTCATAATATCCGAGAAGCAAAAACGAGCAGAAATCGGGAGAGAGGTGGCGCCTAGTCGGCGGAAGGATACTGAAAAAGCCGATTGCATTCCAATAAGCGATCAAATGCAAGATTGGGCGGCAAATTGAGGAGCGAGCGTAATTGAAACTGTAACGCCTTTGTATATCATTCACGACTGGAAGTACAAGTTGAAATTCCTACGCCGACTCTCGTTTTTTAAGTACGCCCGATGAAGTATGATAGGCTCAGCTTGGTGTAAATAGTCCATCCCATCAAGCTCGGCCCACGAATCATGATTTCATTTACAATCTACTTATATATTAGAGTTAAGGCGCATACATTCAAAGCCTATAAGAGTCGTTCTCAATTTTACACAATCATTACTAACATTCTGTACTTATGAAAACGTTCACTTCAGACCCTTCAGTACTACATGTCATCTTGCGATTAATTTGACATTTTAAAGATGCTAAATTTTATATTTTTCACTCTTCAATTAAAAAGTGTCACGTGACACTGAGGGGGCTGGGGTGAACGTTTTTTTCAAGTTTAGAATGTTAGAACTTAATAGTTTCTGTTGAAAATTAGAAACAACACCTATAACTTTGTGCCAAATTGAATGACGGTAGATATGTTAGACCTAAATTTAATATTGTTTCGGCTTTTTATATTTTGTTCATTGGACTTTTATATTGCTATAATAAGTTCTACTCGTTAACTAAATTTATAATAAGTCCAATCCAAAATAAAATTTATTTTAAAGTTATTAAATTAATATTTTGGTCTTTTTATGTAATTTTCGAGATCTATATATTCAAATACATGATTATGTTGTATAGTTGGACTTGATCTTTTAATAGTTTTTTTTTTGGGAAAAGTATCGTGTTTATATTAATCTTGAAGATGGGCAATATAAAGGGGCGGTGTCGACAACCAAACATCCGTTACCTCATCTAAATAGACACTTCTAGCAAGATTATGAGCTACATTATTTGCTACTCTAGGAATCAAGCTAAAAACACAAGAAGTAAAGGATTAAGCAATCGTTTTGCAATTCGAAACAATATTGTCAAAATAAGAAAAATCAATCTCATACTCACAGAGAGCTTTGAAAAGAATAGAGCTATCAAATTCCATAATAACTTGTGAAAAACTAATATTTTTCAACCATGACAATGCTTCACGAACCGCCAATGGCTCAGCTTCTAAGATGGAGATATAAGCTAGTAAAATATCCGCCTTTGCACCCACAAACTCCTTCCCGGCATTTCACACCACACAACCACACGAAACAGATTCACCAGTTTGAAACAAGGTTGCGTCTGTATTACACTTAACATAAAGAACATAGGGAGGCTCCCAAGTTGAGAATCCGCAGATTGATCGACCATCGATGTTCACCTGCTTCCCAGCTTGAGAAGTTGAGAGCACTTGATGCACCTGCACAGTAAAAGCCTGTTGTTGTTCTGCGCCTCCATTCCTCATCATGCGCCTTGTTGTTTCTGCATAAAACAGCTCTCCATTTGCAAATTTCCATTGTGCCAAACGCAAGCCTGACAACGGACCTCGGTTGAGTGTGCACTAGCTGCCATACAAGCTTGTTTCTAGCTAGCCAAATAGGCCATAACACATAGCGTACCTTCTGCAAAAAATCAACTTGTTTATCTCTCAACCATTCTGTAAAAATGGACTCAATAGATGCATATGTTGTTGTAACAAAGCCAGGTTCAAATAGATTCCAAACATTACAAGCAAAAGAATAAACAAACAAAACATGAATCTTTTAATAGTTTCAGAAGACTATAAGTACATCAAGTAGATGCAACTTACCTCACTACCAACTCATCAATCCATCCACAACAACTAATAATGCCAACTCAGCCCAAACGGTTACAGACTTGCCAACTTAGCAATTAAGTTGCAGGAGTTTGTTACTCCAGGTCAACATTCTGTAACATATATTTTTCAGTCTCTGAGTATAATAGTTGAGCTCATCATTTGTGTATAAATACCGCATCACTGTAATTGATCAAATTGAGTTAAATGAATAAAAGAATTATATGAACTTTACATGGTAACAGAGCGCATCAGCAATGATGAGGAGAATAATAATGAAGATACAATAAATCGATAATCCAGGTATTACACTAGTTCATTTGTTTTAACTGGACAAAACTTTAGTCCTAGGAGTAAAGCTATCAAACGAGGAGTTGAAGTTAATCGTAGAATATGATCTTATACCAGAAGAAGGCAGATGAGAGTACAATTGCTGAGAGAAAACTGACTATTTGGGACCTAAAAAAAGCTGAATTTAAATCTCAACCATTAATTTTAACTTTATCACCAAGTTAACTTGGAGAATCCAAATCCAACGTTTTTATGCGAGACAAGCAAAATACGGGTCCACCTAAGAAAGGCAAATGAACCATCTAATTGTTCTTCTAGTTAAGCTTTCTTCACTCGTCTTCTTCTACCTCTACTACATCCATTTTTAAAATAGCAAAACGAAGGCCCTTATATGATTGAGGACAACTCCGACAGAGATTTTTGGGGCTCTCTCTTCACCAAGCTGTAATATCATCTGAAGTCTAACAGGTGGATGTAGGGATTTCAGTGGCCGATGGGGCAACTTTCCTACCATGACCCCTCTCGCTTCGTCCCTAACAAAGTGTCTGACTAGTCTTGAAATAAATGATTGGTCCATTTGATTAAAAGACTAATTTGGATATATTCTCATACTTCATACACATACTAGGAAATTGGGATGTTGAAACTTAAAATAGCGAACCAAATGAATTAAAATGTAAGCAGACCTTCGAAAAATTTAAGGTAATCTCCAACAACATGACCAGTGGTTTGACTATTTTGTAAAAAGATTCTTATGGAATTTGTTTTCTATAAGGTGCACGTGGTTTCAAAAGTTAGCAAAGAGAATGATTCCCAAAATTTTGAAATCACATTTTGAAGGGTAATATTATCTATTTTAAAGTAAAATTTTATAGCTTAGTTAATAAAAATACAATGCACCTTGGTGATAAATTTTAGAATTTTTGAGAAGTACAAATATTTTTTAATTAAAAATTGACGAAAACTTTAAAAAATCGTAATAAAATGAAAAATTTGCGAAACTTATTCAAATCTTGATATATAATTATTAAATAATATAATTAAAATATTAAAATATTTAATTTATTAAAATAACTGGTATATTATTAACAAAAGGCTAATTTTAAAAAAACAGACCCTGATCATTTTATAAAACGATCAAATCAGGGGTCATATTTTTAAAGCTTACCCTAATCACTTTAAAGACTAGCTAGTTAATTAATTGCACTTAATATTTGATCAAAATAAGTAGGAACAATGAAATGGAGCAATGTGTATATCCTTTAAAAGAAAACAGTGTGATTTTAAATTATTAAATGGAAATCACTTGTAATAAGATTGTTTAATCAAAATGTTTTGTAGTGATATAATAATTTAGATTAAAAACATTACCTCAAAACAAGGGCATCAATGACAGTCATACATGGAAAAATTAAATAATTGAAATGTTTTGGAGTGATATATGATTGCATACTCGGAAGGTAGCAAATTAATTTGTTGTATGTGCTAAATCTTTTTGTGTTAAAAAATAAAAATAGAATGTGGTCCTTACTGTGGACAAACATGCTTAGCTGTCAAGAGATTTTCAGAGCTACATGTTCACCGTTTCGTCTATACATTGTTAATTATTTTGTTGCTAGTCTAATTCACTTTAGTTTTATTCTGACTACACTTGAATCGCGTACTTGATTATGATGGATGAGTCTTTTAATAAAATTTTTTTACATTTATTAAAAATTAAATTTAAGACCTTACTTAAGTAATACCAAGCCGCTTATTACTTAAACCAATTCTTATTAATTCGTCTATACATTATTATAAATTTATATTAAAATAAATACAGCTCGTATAAGTTCAAAACCACAGTAAAGTTCAAAACCACAAGTTGTAGTTGTATTTCTTGTTCATTGTTGTAATTCTTAATTCACAAATTTAATATTTAATATTACAAAAATTTGAATCTTGAATATTTGAATAGAGAAATGTCACTAGCATCATATACTAAAATGACTTGCAACTATTTATTGCTAGTTGATTATATAAATCAAATTATCCAAATCTTATACACGGGAATGATAATTTATAAATAAAACCAATATAACATGTAACAGTAGTTGACATCAAACCAATGCATCTAATAGTATACGGTGTGATTGGTTTAATTCGGTTTAATCAATAATTCAACCGAATTATTAATTTTTTGAAAATTATCAATTTAGATGTAAAAATAATTTATATCAATACTTCAATTTATTTTGGTGATGATAGGACTTGCTACTTGGAATGATAATTGGTGTGAAGAGCATTTGTGATGAATGTTATTAAAATTGGAGCAAATTGATTGGTTCAATTAGAAAAATGGAGAATTGATAATAGATCCGGTTTAATTGAGGTAGAAAAACAGTTCAATAAAAGATCTAACTTAATCGATTTGAACTGGAAAAATTGATGAATAAGGCAAAAACTTGTTTCTAATGGAATTTATATAAATGTAAAGATAATTAAAAAATTATGAAAAAAAATCACATGTCCCAATTCAGTGATTTCTTTCCAATCTACGTAATAATATTCACTTTTATGGAAACTAATCATTCATTAATCATTAATTAATTTTATTGTTATTGAATCTAAATAAATTTAGAGATAATTAGTAAATTTACATTAATGTTTTCACTCTCATGCAATATTATTAATATTATTATTTATTTATTATTTTTTGCGTAGAAAAAATTAGCTTAAATAATTATTATTTTGCATACTTTTTATAGAAAGGGATAAAAAATTATTATTTTTTATTTCTTACCAATAAATATTTACGATTTTAAATGTATTATAATGTAAGGTCCCATTTATTTGCCATAAAATATTTTGCAAGGAAAACATTTTCCTAATTTTTTAGTGTTTGTTTCATTTGAAAATAAGTGAAACGAAAATATTAATTTAGTCAAAGGAAAATATAATTACAAAATAGGAAAAATATTGGAAAAAGCACACAATTGGGCTAAAGCCTATTAGAAATATTCAAAAGAATTTTAGGCCACAATTTTTCTAACCAAAACCAGGACTCCCAACAACTTTCATACGTTCCAGCCTAAAGAACAACTTTCTTACGTTCTAGCAGTTGAAACGTCCGTCTTCTCCATCAAACCGATTTCTACAAAAGTTCAAATCAAATTCAAAACCTTCAAAAATCACATATCCTCTACATTTCAGTTTCGAAAGTGAGAAGAGAGTCGTAAATTACATTCATAACCACAAAATCACTGTCAAATTTAGTTTCGAAAACCAGAAGAGAAGCATAAATCGGATCATAAGCTGCAAATAGAAGAATATAATCAGCAAATTAAAGGTACATAACTGACAAACAACTATGTAATTATTGTAATTGAATTCTAAATCTTAACTGATTCAAATTGCGGATAATGTGAAGGAAATGACACCAAAGAAAAAAGGAAACCATAATTCTTCACCGTCTCAATCAAAAACAACAAAGAGACGAATGGTCACAAGCTAAAATACAGAACAAGAAGAGACCATTGAAGAAACAAATGTTTCACAACAAAGAGAGGTATAAACTACAAGTAGATAACTTTTACTGATTCATATTTTTATAATACTTGTATGATGCTGATGTAAAATATGTTTATTTGATTTATATCATAAAATAGAAGCTTATGGTTGCAAAATGCTGGTATGAAACTATTTTTTTCTTGATTTCAGTATCAAAACAGATGTTTAATGTTTTATTTTATCACACCTGGTATAATATTGATAAAATACTGGTATAAAGTGGTTTTTGTGTGATTTCTTTCCTAAAAAAGATGTTTACTATTATTTTTAATCAGACCTAGTATATTACTGATAAGATGCTGGCATGATGTGACTTTTATTTGGATTTGTTCATAAACTTAATGTTTAATGCTTTATTTGATCACACCTTGTATTAATATGGTATAATGCTAGTACGGAGCTGTTTTTATTTGATTTCTTTTCTAAAATAAAAATTAAATGTTATGTTTAATCAGACCTGGTATATTGTTGGTAAAATGTTGGTATAATGTTATTTTTGTTTGGTTTCTCTTATAAAATGGTTACTTAAGTTATTCTTTAATCAGACCTGGTATATTTCTGTAAAATACTAGCATATTGTGGTTTTCGTTAAGTTTCTTTCATAAAATGAATGCTTAATATTTTGTTTAGTTGCACCTAGTATATTGCTGGTAAAATGCTTGTATAATGTTGTTTTTGTTTGGCTTCTCTCATAAAATGGAGGCTTAAGGTATTATTTAATCACAGATAAAATTGACGATATTTTTGAGTGATCTTTTTTTAACTATTTGCTTAATACCAATGCAGCTATATAAGCCTATATACCAATGCAACTGGCTAACCAGTGTTCACATAAATTCAAACTTCAATGTAATCACATTCCTACGAAATAATGTTCCTGCAAATGTGATGAAAAGATTAGAGGAGTCATTTTTTCCTTAAAAGAACAACAATAAAGGCCCAACGGATTGTCATCCACAGCTTGCTGATGAGGGAGATCTATCAGCCAAATAACAATGAAATATGGATAGATGTTGGAGGGAAAACTCTATTATTTGTTCTAAAAGAATTTGTGCTAATATCTGGCTTGAGAGAAATTGGGGTTGAAGGATACAAAGTGTTGAAAACTGAAGACTCCATAGAATTGCGTGAGAAATACTTACGCATGAACAAATATATAAACTAATTGAGGCAGAAGAGAATTGAAAAAAGAGAGAAAAGAAAAGTAAAAAGAAACTGGGCAAAAAACCAATTGAGATTGAGAGTGATGATGACTACTTCACCATTGCAATGGTGTACTTCATTGTATACTATATCATCGGTCTGAATAATTCAAACAATATCCCAACAAAATACTTTGACACTGTGGTCATGGGAGACTACCCAAAAGCATCGTAGGGAGAAATGTCCTTCGTAAAGATAATACAAGGACTGAAAAACAACGGAAAGAGAGCTACAAGACCACAATCATATATACTAAAAGGATGCCCTCTTGTATTCCAGTTCTTGTTCTATGAGGTATGCGGCTTGTGTGAAGGGACTTTGTGCAGCATAGTTGATGAAAATGATGGATTCAAGCCTAGATTCTTCAATTGGAACCCATATGACAGAGATTACAAGGCAATTGAATTGAATAGAGAAATCTTTGACAAGCCAGTGAAGATGGTAAGTAGAATGAAACTAAAATAGATGCTTATGTTTGATGTTGTTTTTGTCACACCTGATAAAATGATAGTAAAATGCTGGTATAAAGCTGTTTTTGTGTGAATTCCATTCACAAAATAGGTGCTCAAGTTAGATTTTGTTTTTCACACCTGGTAAAATGCTAGTATAAGGTTGTTTTTGTATGAATTCTACAATAAAATAGATGTTTAATGTTTTGTTTGATCACACATGGTAAAATGCTGGTAAAGACTGTTTTGATTTGATTCAATTCACAAAATAAATGCTTAAGTTAGATTTTATTTTTTACACCTGGTAAAATGCTAGTATAAGGTTGGTTTTGTGTGAATCCTATGATAAAATAGATGTTTAATGTTTTGTTTAATCTGACATGGTAAAATCATGGTAAAAACTAGTTTTGTGTGAATTCCATTCACAAAATAGATGCTTAAGTTAGATTTTATTTTTCACAATTGGTAAAATGCTTGTAAAATGCTAGTATAAGGTTTTTTTTGTGAATTCTGTCATAAAATAGATGTTTAATGTTTTAAAATCATGATGAAAACTGGTTTTGCTTTGATTTCATTCACAAAATAGATGCTTAAGTAAAATTTCGTTTTTCAAACCAGGTAAAATGCTGGTATAATATTGTTTTATAATATATAGATGCTTAATGTTTAGTTTGATTACACATGTAAAATGGTAGTAAAATGCTAGTAAAATATTGGTAAAATGGTGGTATAAAGTAGTTTTTATTTGATTTCATTCACAAAAAATGCTTAAGTTAGATTTTATTTTTCACACCTGGTAAAATGCTGGTACAAGGTTGTTTTTGTGTGAATTCTATCACAAAATAGATGTTTAATGTTTTGTTTGATCTTACATGGTAAACTAGTGGTAAAATGGTGGTAAAAACTGGTTTTTGTATGATTTCATTCACAAAATAGATGCTCAAGTTAGATTTTGTTTTTCCACCTGGTAAAATGCTTGTAAAATGCTGGTATAAGTTTGTTTTTTTATGGATTCCATCATAAAATGGATGTTTAATGTTTTATTTAATCATACAATGATATCAATAATTTGTTTACAAAGTCGAGCTACGAAATTCTGATACTTACTATCTTTATTTGCATTGACATACATCTAAAAATTTAAAAGATTGAGCCAACGAAGGAGGAGATCAAACATCTACAACTAGAATAATCCATTCCCTCCACCGAACCGACCGATGTCCAGTCTCAGATGAGCAGTAAAACAGTAACGTTAGACATGATGAATAAATTGAGAGTGACAATGGAAGAAGGTTTTAGAGGAATAACACGCAGGCTAGAGGTGGTGGAAAAAGAAAATAAGAAAATGAAAGAGCAAATCAAAGAGATGCCACAAATTCTATTGGGTAACAACCTGGAAAAGAAAGCTGAAGATATCATGGGATTGAGTGATAAAGAAGAAAGCAACGATACCAAGTCAACTCACTCAAGCATCTAGGAAGTTTCAACTCTTACAGAAGAAGAAGAGAGGGGTGAGGATGAAGAAGAAGAGAGAAATGAGGATGAAGAAGGGCAACAAAAAGAAAATGCAGAAAAAGAGGATGTGGAAGATGTGGATCATGTAGAAATAGTTTTAAAAAAAGACGAGAGATTAGAGATACCAAGCACAGACCTAAAAAAGGATGGCGAAGCTAAAATTGAAGAAGACGGGTTTGTTAAAGACGCTGTAAATACAATGGAGATTCAGTTTATTGAAGTGATGAAGCTAGATTCAGATGAGTTTGATGTAAGTTTAAAAATGCAGCTATATTAAATAACATTTCAAAATACAAAAATTGAAGCATGCGTATATAAGTCTTATATTCTGTTCAACAACAAAAAAACTAATAAAACTAACTATTATGCAAACATGACGCATAAACGCAAACGACACAAGTGATAGCAATAGTGCAAATAATGGGAGAGATAGACGAGACACCGGAAGCATAAGAGGTATGAAACAAATGCATAAGGTCTTTATTCATTGATGATAAAATACCACCTGGTATAATGCATATATAAAGCTGGTATAGAATGATTTTTATGTTATCTTTCTTTCTTAAAATATATGATTATGGTTATAATTCTTGACATTTAGTATAATTCTGGTTAAATACTTGTATAAAGTAGTTATTGCATGATTTCCTTAATAGAAAAGATAATTACAGTTTTAATTCTTCATACCTGGTAAAATGCTGGTATAATGCATGATTTGTTTAATAAAATGGACGTTTGTAATTTTATTGCTTCACACATGGTACAATGCTGGTATCATGCTAGTATAAAGTTTTTTTATTGGTTTCTTTCGTAAAATGGATATTTATGGTGTTTGTTATTCATACATGGTACAATTCCGGTGTAATGCTAGTATATGTCTGTAGTTTTTATTTTTATGACATAGATAAGTTTCGTATTCACGACACTTGATATAATGCTGGTATTATCCTCGATATCAGGTAGTCCTATATTCTTATCAACAACAAAAAAAACTAATAAAACTAACTATTATGCAAACAGGATGCACAAATACAAAAGACACAAGTGATACCAACAGTGCAAACAACAGAAGAGATAGACGAGACACCGGAAGCATAAGAGGTATGAAACAAACACATAAGGTCTTTATTCATTGATGATAAAATGCCACCTAGTATAGTGCATATATAAAGCTGGTATAGGATTTTTTTTATGTTATCTTTCTTTCTTAAAATATATGATTATGGTTATGATTCTTGACATGTATTATAATGCTGGTATAATACTCGTATAAAGTGGTTATTGCATGATTTCCTTAATAGAAAAGAAAATTCTTCATACCTGGTAAGATGCTGGTATAAATAAGTTTTTGTGTGATATCTTTTCATAAAATGGATGAATGTGCTTTCATTTCTACACTTGGTATAATGCTGGTATTATGACTAGTTTTTGTTTTCCAGACCTGGTATAATGCTGGTATAATGCTTGTTAGACATTTAACAATGTCATAATAATATATAAATTTCTAGTGATATAGCATGAAACAAATCATCTTTATTAGGAATATCAGCAAAAAAATGAAGAACAGTGGAGCAAACAAGGAGAAGATGAGATTATTGCAACAATGCTGTTGGGAGATAATGAGCAGGGAACAGTGGGGAGCAATCAACAATAAGAGGAACCGTTGAAAAATCTGGATGAACAAATTGATGTAAATCCAATTCAAAGTGAGCAACAGACAGATGGTGCTCCATAAAAAATTAAATACAATGGAAATGACAAGGAAAAAACTAGTGAGACAGAATTAATTGCAAGCAAGGAACCAAAGGATGGTGATGGAGTATGGAATAAAGAGAATGGAAAAGACAAAGAAGATGGGGCTGATAGCAAGGAAGAAGCCAATGTTCATACTGCCTAAATGGAACCAAAACAAAGTGGAAGGATAGAATTAATTGGAACGGAGAAGGAAGATGTGGCTGAGATGCAAGAACAGGGGAAAAAAACATGAACTTGCTGCTCCAATGGAGATAGAAATGTCGGTAACTGAGAAAGAACCAGAAATAGCACCCATAAGTTCAGAGACTTAAGGAGAAGGTGGTGCTGACACGCAAAAGGAAGATGGGAAAAATGAGACTATTGATGATCAAATGCAAGAAAAAGGGTCAGATACTGAAAAGGAGCCAACAAATGCACTAATAAGCCCAGAGGTTCAGGAACAAGTAGCGGAAAAGGTCATTAGAAAACCAATTAGCTTGAACCAAAGACATTTTGAAAAGATATCATGAATTGCAAAAGAAGTAGAAGCACAGAAAAGGAGATAGAACAAGTGGATAAAGGGCCCAATTTGCAAAGAACATACAAATGAAAGCTAAGATAAAAAATAATAGCAAAGAGGGTGATGAGACACAACAATCAGAGTGATGATGATGTAACAGAAGCACAGGCTATTGCTAAACAAGTAGACGAGGAGAAGGGGAATGGAAACTAATAGAAACACAAGACCAGATCAATACAACGGTACAAATTCTAAACCAAAACAAAATATCACGTAAATACTATTAGAAATAATCATACAACTTTAAATTTAACAACTTGATCAGATTGCGTCTCCTGAATTTTTAGACTCTATTCAACCCGCTGATATTGATAAAATAGAGGCCGAATATTACAATAAAAATGCCAGTAAACAAGAACACGAACAAGTGCGTACATTGTTATTTTTATTTATTATTATGATGATGATGATGATGATGATGATGATGATGATGATGTCCAGATCATCAAATATATGGAAAAACTAGAAAAAAACAAGAAAAATTAAATTATTTTTATATTGTTTCTAATTTGATGCAAAATTAAGGGAAATACAGAGGATGCGAAAAGAGACTGAGTTATGACGACAGATAGGCCATAAATCGAATAAGAAGATGCACATAATGACAAAAGGATCCGGAAACCATCGAACAAATTGCTTCCGCCCTACACGAATAGGTTTGGATCGATAGCAGAAAAGAGAAAAGTAAAAGGTAATTATATATTGGATAGCTTTGGACCTGTTGGAGACAAGATCATTGATCAGGCATCAGTTCGAGAAATGATGACATTCGTGATGAAAGACAAAGAAAAAAAGGAGTAAGAAATAACTGTTTTTACCAATATTCAATTCTTTTAATTTAAAATAAAAATACATGATCTAAGTATGTTGCCAGCTAAAAACGTTGATAGGAATGAAAAGTGGTACAAAGGGGATCTTGACAAGATACCGAGCAGCAAGACATTTTTTGCCAACCTGCTCCATTCATGTGAATACCTTTACAACGAGGTAAACACATATACTATCTTAAAGAAATAGTTGTGGGTTTTTCTGAATAGGACCTGGTATAATGCTAGTAAAATACTGGTTTCATGTGATTTTTGTTTGATTTATTTGGTAAAATGGATTAAAATATTTTTGGTCAGTTATACCTGGTATGCAGCTATTAAGATGATACTATAAAGTGGTCTTTTATTTAATACTTGTATAAAACACATGCTTATGGTTTCCATAACAATCCTTGTAAAACAGTGGTGCAAATTGATATTAACATGAATTCGTGAATAACATTTGGTATGTTCCTGGTACAATGCTGGTATAAAGTTGACTTTGCTTCATTACTTACATAAAACAGATGCTTATGGTTTTGTTTCGTCACACATGCTATAATGCTTGTAAAATGACTGTATAAAATAATTTTAACTTAGATTCTTTCATGAAATAGATAATTGCATTTTTTGTCCATAACATCTGGTATGTTGCTGGTTAAATGTCTGTATAAAGTAGAGTTTGCTTCATTACTTACATAAAACACACTATTGTAAATGTGGTTGCAGCATATTAACATAATACTATATTACTTGAGGAAGAAAGGAAAGTACTGCAGGAATGTTACGTACAACTTCACGACAACTGATACCAATTTTCATTCATTTGTTACTGATGAATTGCTAAAAGCAAGTTTAGATGATAAGGAAATGGATATGATAGCTTCACAGATGTTTGGAAAGTGGATCTGTTGCGCAAAGCCGTGGTCTAAGGTTGATCATGTGTATATACCGATGTTGACACCAACTGAGCACTGGAATATGGGAAGTTTTGATGTAAAGAAAAAGGAGCTACACATGTACGACTCTTACAATGAGAGGCCAAGCAATAAAGATACTGAAATTATATCAAACAAATGTGCATTGGTCATACCTTACTACCTACATAAATTCAACGTGTTCGAGGACTCCCCGGATGAAACAACCTTATACTAAATCACCAAAATCGTAATCACAACATATAAATTTTTTTTATATTTATACTTCATTTATAGATATAATATACTAACAAAACTTAGCATTCGGTTTATAATACTTATAGCATCATATCCTATTACAACAAATGTGTACAAAACAAAAACCAAAACCCAACCACTTTCTATACTATATGCTTGTCATGTGAGGAGAGGGAGCGAACACAGCCAACTAATCTTTTGTCCATGATAACTACATGTAATGAGCTTCTAGTACAAACTTTATCAGCTCTGAAAAATTTAGCGCTTTATATGATGCGCAACTCAGTGAATATAAACAATCTATGAATTTAGCAAATCACATATATACATTAACAAATTCAATATACAGTCACACTTGTATGGGAATGAATGAACCGGTTATTTAATTGTTATGACATTTCCAGCCAAACTATTGCCCTGGGATACATGTAACATTTGTAACAATTGTCAATTGATTTGCTGGCCAGCTATGTAACAATTGGTTGACCTTTCGGTCCAGATAAACAATCGCTTGACCTTTTGGTCCATTTGTCAGATATTGCAATTGGTTGACCATACAGGTCCAGATGAACAGATTATGTATTATAATGTTTGATCGGCTATGTCACAATGTCTCTTATACTTTTCATATATTCAAGTGCAAATGTTTATTTTATGAACCATTGAACTTACAATTAGCATATATTAACACAAATGAACATATATTCTACATACATATATCATATAAATCCAGCTTATCAAATACAATTCTCATTATAAACGTATCCAATAATTCATATATGCACCAACAATTCACTTCACTTAAGAATTCAATCCATTATCATATTCAAATGACACATATCAACATATTTCTCACACAATTTCATATCAAAACAATTTATATTACATTCACATATTCATACAATTAACACATCAACACATTTCACCCATATATTCATATCATATTTATACTCCGAGCTAATTCTCTCAGAAACAACTTGGACATTCCTCTGGAATCCCTTCACGGTTTTGAGCTCCTATAACATAAATTCATGTCAAATATAAATATAAACATACATATACATCTTATTTCTTTTTTGTATATATATAAAGATTAACATAAACTAGAATTTCTATCTATATGATCTTACTGACTTTAGCAATTGATATCTGTAGATTCATTGAACCAAATAACCTTATTCTAGTTTCATTTTACTCTTAACACATAACTTCATAACATATCAAAATTTCATAATTTTTTGATTAATTTTCCATTTGTTATGAATTTTGTATTTTAAACTCTAAATCTGTCCTGTTTTGCCTGCACTTAGAACTAGTGTTCTTATGACCTCACTTCACTTCAAAATTCATAACTTTCAACTCACTTACTCAAATATGCTGATTCTTCTTTTGTTCAATTCATAATACAAAATTCCATGACATACTAAAACCTCAAAATTTTCAAAGCCTTATACGATTTATAATGAATTTTCCTTCAACACCCTGTTTTAACCCGTTCTACCTGGACAACATCTTAGTAAAACGACCATAACTTTCTATAAACAACATGAATTGACCTGATTATTTTTCCTACTTAAACTTTACACATAAGGGAATAATATATAAAAAATTTAGAATTTTCTAAGCAGTATAACAATCCCATATTAATTTCAAAACTCACCTCATCTCTTTGATCATCCAATTCTGGACACTTCATTTTATAAAAATCATAGCTATTGATCTACTCATCCGAAAATCCCCAAATTTTACAGAAGAAATCTAGAGATGTAGAGAATCAATTTGTCTTTTTTCCAAAACCTCAAATTCTATCTATAACATCTCAAAAATTATATTACAAAATCATATACATACCTGATTCTTCCTCTCTCTTTGTTCTTCTTCTTCTCTTCTACTCCTACCCTTTCATATTCCGAGTTTTTCTTTCTTTTATGGTTGATTTCGGATACTTATCTATTCTTTATCACTTCAACAATTATCTACAGGCTAAAATGACCATTTTGCCCTTCTTTTTCATTATATAATACTTACACTTATACTATACTATACTTATACCAATAATTAACAACTCAAGTACTAAATTAATTACCAACTATAATTTCTACTTTTATCTTCACAAAATTTCAAATCCCTTTTATATATTTAAGTGTATATATATGTATATATCTAATATATTTTAAACCAAATATACCAAAATCAATATATTTATTGTATATTTATACTTCATCTAATAATTTCTAATATATATACATAAATGACTAAAATGATGTGTGAAATGGGATGTTACACCGGAAATTCCTCAAGCTCCAGCATACAAAAGAAAAGCCCCCCAAAGCAAGCTGGACATAAAAATGGTACCATACCTACCGCAGCAAAAGAAAAAGAATGCTCGTAAACAAAAACTGTTGCACACAACGATCTTTTATTTACATAAGATATAAGTAAAATGCCAACACAAACTTTACTAAATATTTTGTAGTGACTGTAAGTATACATATTGACATATATGGAATATGAGATGAAAGGGAAGAAAATACGGAGGATAATTGACATTAACATACAGAGAAAATGGCTAAGTCTCGCCTTATACCATTGCGGGATGTACAAAGAAGATAAAAAAATCAAAAGTGAAGAAGAAAGTATATAATAGATTTAGAATTGTGTATTTGGAAATCATTTTACAAGTTTCAGACCAAGTTTTGTTTCATTGAAATGAAAATACACATGGTGTACAAAGCATTGATTCAATTCTTTGAAAAAAATGTAAAGCAAAGTTTCTATTCATCATATCTGGTATAATCCTTCTATAATGCTTGTAATATTTAGTATTTGTTTGAATTTTTTTCAGAAATTAGTTGAAAGTTTTGATCCTTCACATCTTGTACTAAAAGTTTTTTTTCATCAAATAATAAAATAAAAGTTTAATGTTAAGTTTAATCACACCTGGTAAAATGCTGGTAAAATACTAGTATAAGATTGTTTTTGTGTGAATTCTATCATAAATTAGATGTTTAATGTTTTGTTTGATCAAACATGGTAAAATGGCGGTAAAAACTGGTTTTCGTATGATTTCATTCATAGAAATAGATGCTCAAGTTAGATTTTGTTTTTCACACCTGGTAAAATGCTGGTATAAGGATGTTTTTGTGTGAATGCTATCATAAAATAGATATTTAATATTTTGTTTGATCACACATGGTAAAATGGTGGTAAAACTGGTTTTGGTTTGATTTCATTCACAAAATAGATGCTCAAGTTAGATTTTATTTTACACACCTGGAAAAATACTGGTGTAAGGTTGTTTTTGTGTGAATTCTATCATAAAATAGATGTTTAATGTTTTGTTTGATCACAGATGGTAAAATGGTGGTAAAAACTGGTTTTGGTTTGATTTCATTCACAAAATAGATGCTCAAGTTAGATTTTATTTTTCAAACCTGGTAAATGCTAGTATAAGGTTATTTTTGTGTGAATTCTATGATAAAATAGATGTTTAATATTTTGTTTGATCACACATGGTAAAATGGTGGTAAAAACTAGTTTTGGTTTGATTTCATTTACAAAATAGATGCTCAAGTTAGATTTTGCTTTTCACACCTGGTAAAATGCTGTTATAAGGTTGCTTTTATGAGAATTCTATGATAAAATAAATGTTTAATATTTTGTTTGATCATACATGGTAAAAATGGTGGTAAAATGGTGGTAAAAACTTGGTAAAATGGTGGTAAAAACTGGTTTTTATTTGATTTCCTTCGCAAAAATAGATGCTTAAGTTAGATTTTATTTTTCACACATGGTAAAATGCTGGTAAAATGCTAGTATAAAGCTATTTTTGTGTGAATTATATCATAAAACAAATGTTTAATGTTTTGTTTGATCACACATGGTAAAATGGTGGTAAAAACTGGTTTTGGTTTGATTTCATTAACAAAAATAGATACTTATATTTTATTTTGTATTATACAATGGGTAAAATGTTGGTAAAATGCTGGTACAAAGCTATTTTTTTGTAGTTTCTTTCTTAAAATCGATGTTTAAACCACAATTGGTATAATGCTGGTATAAAGTGGTTAAAGTTTGGCTTCTTTCATAAAATAAAAGTTAAATGTTAAGTTTAAAAACACCTGGTAAAATGCTGTTTTTGTGTGAATTCTATGATAAAATAGATGTTTAATGTTTTGTTTGATCACACATGGTAAAATGCTGGTAAAATGGTGGTTTTGGTTTGATTCCATTCACAAAATAAATGCTTAAGTTAGATTTTATTTTTTACACCTGGTAAAATACTGGTATAAGGTTGGGTTTGTGTGAATTCTATGAAAATAGATGTTTAATGTTTTGTTTAATCTGACATGGTAAAATCGTGGTAAAAACTAGTTTTGTGTGAATTCCATTCATAAAATAGATGTTTAAGTTAGATATTATTTTTCACACCTGGTAAAATGCTGGTATAAGGTTTTTTTTTGTGAATTCTGTCATAAAATAGATGTTTAATGTTTTATTTGATCTTATATGATAAAATCATGGTGAAAACTGGTTTTGATTGATTTCATTCACAAAACAGATGCTTAAGTAAAATTTTGTTTTTCAAATCTGGTAAAATGGTGGTATAAGATTGTTTTTGTGTGAATTCTACAATAAATAGATGTTTAATGTTTTGTTTGATCACACATGGAATGGTGGTAAATTGCTAGTAAAATGTTGGTAAAATGGTGGTATAAAGTAGTTTTATTTGATTTCATTCACAAAAAAAAAAATGCTTAAGTTAGATTTTATTTTTCACACCTGGTAAAATGCTCATACAAGGTTGTTTTTGCGTAAATTCTATCACAAAATAGATGTTTAATATTTTGTTTAATCCCACATGGTAAACTAGTGGTAAAATGGTGGTAAAAACTAGTTTTTGTTTGATTTCATTCACAAAATAGATGCTTAAGTTAGATTTTGTTTTCCACCTGGTAAAATACTTGTAAAATGCTTGTATAAGTTTGTTTTTTTATGGATTCCATTATAAAATAGATGTTTAATGTTTTGTTTAATCACACAATATTTGTTTACAAAGTCGAGCTACGAAATTCTGTTTCTTACTATCTTTATTTGCATTGACATACAGCTAAAAATTCAAAAGATTAAGCCAACGGAGGAGGAGATCAAACATCTGCAATTAGAATAATCCATTCCCTCCACCAAACCGACCGATGCCCAGTCATAGATGAGCATTCAAACTACAATGTAAGATATGATGAACAGACTGAGAGTGATAATGGAAGAAGGTTTTAGAGGAATAACAGGCAGGCTAGAGGTGGTGGAAAAAGTAAATAAGAAAATGAAAGAGCAAATCAAAGAGATACAATAGATTCTATTGGATAATAACCTGGAAAAGAAAGCTGAAGATGTCATGGGATTGAGTGATGAAGAAGAAAGCAATGATACCAAGTCAACTCACTCAAGCATCTAGGAAGTTTCAACTCCTACAGAAGAAGAAGAGAGGAGTGAGGATGATGAAGAAGAGAGAAATGAGGATGAAGAAGGGCTACAAAAAGAAAATGCAGAAAAGGAGGATGTGGAAGTTGTAGAAATAGTTTTAGAAATAGACGAGACATTGGAGATACCAAGCACGAATGTAAACAAGGGTGATGAAGCTGAAATTGAAGAAGATGAGTTTGTTAAAGATGCTGTAAATACAATGGAGATTCAGTCTGTTGAAGTGATGAAGCTAGATTCAGATGAGTTTGATGTAAGTTTAAAAATGCAGCTATATTAAATAACATTTCAAAATAAAAAAATTGAAGCATGCGTATATAAGTCTTATATTCTGATCAACAACAAAAAAACTAATAAAACTAACTATGATGCAAACATGACGCACAAACGTAAAAGACACAAGTGAAAGCAACAATGCAAACAATGGGAGAGATAGACGAGACACCGAAAGCACAAGAGGTATGAAACAAATGCATAAGGTCTTTATTCATTGATGAAAAAATACCACCTGGTATAATGCATATATAAAGCTGGTATAAAATGATTTTTATGTTATCTTTCTTTCTTAAAATATATGATTATTGTTATGATTCTTGACATTTAGTATAATTCTGGTATAATACTTGTATAAAGTAGTTATTGTATGATTTCCTTAATATAAAAGATAATTAGAGTTTTAATTCTTCATACCTGGCAAAATGCTGGTATAATGCATGAGTTGTTTAATAAAATGGATGATTGTGATTTTATTGCTTCACACATGGTACAATGCTGGTATCATGCTAGTATAAAGTTTTTTTTACTGATTTCTTTCGTAAAATGGATATTTATGGTGTTTGTTATTCACATATGGCATAATTCCGGTGTAATGCTGGTATATTTCTATTGTTTTAGTTTTATGACATAGATAAAATTTGTATTCACAACACTTGATATAATTGGGGTATTATCCTCGATATCAGGTAGTCTTATATTCTTATCAACAACAAAAAAACTAACAAAACTAACTATTATGCAAATAGGATGCACAAATACAAAAGACAAGTGATACCAACAGTGCAAACAATAGAAGAGATAGACGAGACACCGGAAGCACAAGAGGTATGAAACAAATACATATGGTCTTTATTCATTGATGAAAAAATACCACCTGGTATAGTGCATATATAAAGCTGGTATAGGATTTTTTTTATGTTATCTTTCTTTCTTAAAATATATGACTATTGTTATGATTCTTGACATGTATTATAATGCTGGTATAATACTCGTATAAAGTAGTTATTGCATGATTTCCTTAATGGAAAAGAAAATTATAGTTTTAATTCTTCATACCTGGTAAGATGCTAGTATAAATAAGTTTTTGTGTGATTTCTTTTCATAAAATGGATGAATGTGCTTTCATTTCTACACTTGGTATAATGATGGTATTATGACTAATTTTTGTTTTCCAAACCTGGTATAATGCTGGTATAATGCTTGTTAGACGTTTAACAATGTCATAATAATATATAAATTTCTAGTGATATAACATGAAACAAATCATCTTTATTAGGAATATCAGCAAAAAAAATGAAGAATAGTGGAGCAAACAAAGAGAAGATGAGATTATTGCGACAATGGTGTTGGGAGATAATGAGCAGGTAACAGTGGAGAGTAATCAACAACAATATGAATCGTTGAAAAATCTGGATGAACAAATTGACGTAAATCCAATTCAAAGTGAGCAACAGACGAATGGTGCTCTAGAACAAATTAAATACAATGGAAATGACAAGGAAAAAACTTTTAAGACAGAATTAATTACAAGCGAGGAACTAAAGGATGGTGATGGAGTATGGAATAAAGAGAATGGAAAAGATAGAGAAGATGGGGCTGATATCAAGGAAGAAGCCAATGTTCATACTGCCCAAATGGAACTAAAAGAAAGTGGAAGGACAGAAGTAATTAGAACAGAGAAGGAAGATGTGGCTGAGATGCAAGAACAAGGGGAAAAAGATGAACATGCTATTCTAATGGAGACTGAAATGTCGGTAACTGAGAAAGAACCAAAAATAGCACCCATAAGTTCAGAGACTCAAGGAGAAGGTGGTGCTGACACGCAAAAGGAAGATGGGAAAAATGAGACTATTGATGATCAAATGCAAGAAAAAGGGTCAGATACTGAAAAGGAGCTAACAAATGCACCAATAAGCTCAGAGGTTCAGGAACAAGTAGCGGAAAAGGTCATTAGAAAAGTAATTAGCTTGAACCAAAGACATTTTGAAATGATATCACGAATTGAAAAAGAAGTAGAAGCAGAGATGAGCATAGAAAAGGAGACAGAACAAGTAGATAAAGGGATCAATTTGCAAAGAACATACAAATGAAAGATAAGATAAAAAACAACAGCAAAGAGGGTAATGAGACACAACAATCAGAGTGATGATGATGTAACAGAAGCACAGGCTGCTGCTAAACAACTAGATGAGGGGAAGGGGAATGGAAACTAATAGAAACACAAGACCAAAGCAATACAAAGGTACAAATTCTAAACCAAAACAAAATATCACGTAAATAATATTAGAAATAATCTGACAACTTTAAATTCGACAACTTGATCAGATTGCGTCTCCTAAATTTTGAGAATCTATTCAACCCGTTGATATTGATAAAATAGAGGCTGAATATTACAATAACAAGAACAAGAACAAGTGCGTACGTTGTTAATTTTATTTATTATTATTATTATGATGATGATGGTGATGTCCAGATCGTCAAATATATGGAAAAATTAGAATACAAAACAAGAAAAATTAAATTATTTTTATATTGTTTCTATTTTGATGCAAAAATAAGGGAAATAGAGAGGATGCAAAAAGAGACCGAGTTAGGATGACAAATAGGCCAGAAATCGAACAGGAAGATGCACATAACGACAAAAGAATCCAAAAACCATCGTACAAATTACTTCCGCCCTACATGGATAACTTTGGATCGGCGACAGAAAAGAGAAAAGTAAAAGGTAATTATATATTGGATAGATTTGGACCTGTTGGAGACAAGCTCATTGATCAGGCATCAGTTCTAGAAATGACGGCATTCGTGATAAAAGACAAAGAAAAAAAAGGAGTAAGAAATAACTGTTCTTACCAATATTCAATTCTTTTAATTCAAAATAAAAATACATGATCTAAGTATGCTGCTAGCTAAAAACGTTGACAGGAATGAAAAGTGGTACAAAGGGGATCTTGACAAGATAACAAGGATGGATTATAATGTTGTAACGATCAACAACAAGACATTTTTTGCCAACCTGCTCGTTCCATGTGAATACCTTTACAATGAGGTAAACAAAATACTATCTTAAAGAAATACTTGTGGTTTTTCTGAATAGGACCTAGTATAATGATAGTAAAATACTAGTTTTATGTGATTTTTATTTGATTTATTTGGTAAAATGGATTAAAATATTTTTGGTCAGTCATACCTAGTATACTGCTATTAAGATGATCCTATAAAGTGGTCTTTTATTTAACACTTATATAAAACACATGCTTATGGTTTCCATAACAATCCTTGTAAAATAGTGGTGCAAATTGATATTAACGTGAATTTGTGAATAACATCCGGTATGTTCCTAGTACAATGCTGGTATAAAGTTGGCTTTGCTTCATTACTTACATAAAATAGATGCTTATGGTTTTGTTTCATCACACATGCTATAATGCTTGTAAAATGACTGTATAAAATAATTTTAACTTAGATTATTTCATGAAATAGATAATTGCATTTTTTGTCCATAACATCTGGTATGTTGCTGGTGAAATGCTAGTATAAAGTAGAGTTTGCTTTATTACTTACATAAAACACACTAGTGTAAATATGGTTACAGCATATTAATATAATACTGTACTACTTGAGGAAGAAAGGAAAGTACTGCAGGAATGTTACGTACAACTTCACGACAACTGATACCAATTTTCATTCATTTGTTACTGATGAACTGCTGAAAGCAAGTTTGGATGATAAGGATATGATAGCTTAATAGATGTTTGGAAAGTGGATATGTTGCACAAAGCCATGGTCTAAGGTTGATCATGTGTATATACCGATGTTGACACCAATTGAGCACTGGATTATAGGAAGATTTGATGTAAAGAAAAGGGAGCTGCACATGTACGACTCTTACAATGAAAGGCCAAGCAATAAAGACCCTGAAATTATAGCGAACAGATGTGCATTGGTGATACCTTACTACCTACATAAATTCAATGTGTTTGAGGACTCCCCGAAAATCCTTCAAGCTCCAGCATACAAAAGGAAAGTTGCCCAAAGCAAGCTGGGCATAAAAATGGTACCATATCTACCGCAGCAAAAGAAAAAGTATGCTTGTAAATAAAAACTATCGCACACAACGATCTTTTATTTACATAAGATATAAGTAAGATGCTAACACAAACTTCACTAAATATTTTGTAGTGACTGTAAGTATACATATTGACATATATGGAATATGAGATCGAAGGGAATAAGATACCGAGGGTAATTGACATTAACAGATAGAGAAAACGGCTGAGTCTCGCCTTACACCATTACGAGATGTACGAAGAAGATAAAAAAATTGAAAGTGAAGAAGAAAGTATATAATAGATTTAGAATTGTGTATTTGGAAATCATTTTATATGTTTCAGACCAAGTTTTGTTTCACTAACATGAAAATACACATGATGTACAAAGCATTGATTCAATTCTTTGATAAAAATGTAAAGCAAAGTTTCTATTCATCATATCTGGTATAATCCTTGTATAATGCTTGAAATATTTAGTATTTGTTTGAATTTTTTTTCAGAAATTAGTTGAAAGTTTTGATCCTTCACATCTTGTAATAAATGTTTTTTTTTCATCAAATTATAAAATAAAAGTTAAATGTTAAGTTTAATCACACCTGGTAAAATACTGGTATAAGATTGTTTTTGTGTGAATTCTATCATAAAATATATGTTTAATGTTTTGTTTGATCAAACATGGTAAAATGGTGGTAAAAACTGGTTTTGGTTTGATTTCATTCACAAAAATAGATGCTCAAGTTAGATTTTATTTTTCACACCTAGTAAAATGTTGGCATAAGGTTATTTTTATATGAATTCTATCTTAAAATAGATGTTTAATGTTTTGTTTGATCACAGGTGGTAAAATGGAGGTAAAATGGTTTTGGTTTGATTTCATTCACAAAATAGATGCTCAAGTTAGATTTTATATTTCACACCTAGTAAAATGCTGGTATAAGGTTGTTTTTGTGTAAATTCTATCATAAAATAGATGTTTAATGTTTTGTTTGATCACAGATAGTAAAATGGTGGTAAAAAATGGTTTTGGTTTGATTTCATTCACAAAATAGATGCTCAAGTTAGATTTTATTTTTCAAACCTGGTAAAATGCTAGTATAAGGTTGTTTTTGTGTGAATTCTATGATAAAATAGATGTTTAATATTTTGTTTGATCACACATGGTAAAATGGTGGTAAAAACTGGTTTTGGTTTGATTTCATTCACAAAATAGATGCTCAAGTTAGATTTTGTTTTTCACACCTGGTAAAACGCTGGTATAAGGTTGTTTTTGTGAGAATTCTATGATGAAATAGATGTTTAATGTTTTGTTTGATCACACATGGTAAAAATGGTGGTAAAGTGGTCGTAAAAACTTGGTAAAATGGTGGTAAAGACTGGTTTTTATTTGATTTCCTTCACAAAAATAGATATTTAAGTTAGATTTTATTTTTCACACCTGGTAAAATGCTAGTATAAAGCTGTTTTGTGTGAATTCTATCATAAAACAGATGTTTAATGTTTTGTTTGATCACACATGATAAAATGGTGGTAAAAACTGGTTTTGGTTTGATTTCATTAACAAAAATAGATACTTATGTTTTATTTTGTATTATACAACTGGTAAAATGTTGGTAAAATGCTGGTACAAAGCTGTTTTTTTTGCAGATTCTTTCTTAAAATCGATGTTTAATGTAAGTTTAACCACAATTGGTATAATGCTGGTATAAATTGGTTAAAGTTTGGTTTCTTTCATAAAATAGAAGTTAACTGTTAAGTTTAAAAACACCCGGTAAAATGCTGGTATAAGGTTGTTTTTGTATGAATTCTATC
This sequence comes from Euphorbia pulcherrima, assembly GCA_947683365.1. Lineage (NCBI taxonomy): Eukaryota > Viridiplantae > Streptophyta > Magnoliopsida > Malpighiales > Euphorbiaceae > Euphorbia > Euphorbia pulcherrima. Next base: position 30,654,703 of record CANTUS010000008.1, read on the forward strand.
ATAAAATAGATGTTTAATGTTTTGTTTGATCATACATGGTAAAACGGTGGTAAAAACTGGTTTTGGTTTGATTTCATTCACGGAAATAGATGTTCAAGTTAGGTTTTGTTTTTCATACCTAGTAAAATGCTGGTATAAGGCTGTTTTTTGTGAATTCTATGATAAAATAGATGTTTAATATTTTGTTTGATCACACATGGTAAATATGATGGTAAAAACTTGGTAAAATGGTGGAAAAAACTTGTTTTTATTTGATTTCCTTCACAAAAATATATGCTTAAGTTAGATTTTGTTTTTCACACCTGGTAAAATGCTGGTATAAGGTTGTTTTTGTGTGAATTCTAACATAAAATAGATGTTTAATATTTTGTTTGATCATACATGGTAAAATGGAGGTGAAACTGTGGTAAAAACTGGTTTTGGTTAGATTTCATTCATAGAATTAGATGCTCAAGTTAGATTTTATTTTTCACACCTAGTGAATGCTGGTAAAATGCTGGTATAAGATTGTTTTTGTGTGAATTCTATGATAATATAGATGTTTAATGTTTTGTTTGATTACACATGGTAAATGGTGTTAAAATGGTGGTAAAAACTTGGTAAAATGCTGGTATATGGTTGTTTTTGTGTGAATTTTATCATAACAAGTTGTTTTGGTTTAATTTCTCTAATAAAATGAATCGTTATGGTTTTCTTCTGCACAATTGAGACATACCTGGTATAAACATGATATAAACCTAGTATAAACTATAAACCAAGTGCAAAAATAGAAAGAGATAACATATGGTATAAAGCTGGTATAAACAAAAAAATTAAGCATTTAATTGTCTAAAATGTCAACAAAATCTCTAACAAATTAAAATGTAACAACTTAAATATCGAAAATGTCAACTATAGGATAAAAGAAAGAAAAAATGAAAATATTAACTCCCAAACATAAATGTCAACATTTATGTTTATTTCTAGCTTCATTTTTCTTAAAAACAAAAAGGACTACGCCTGAATGCTAGTCTCTAGGCGCTAAAGGCATGCGCCTAAGCGCACCTAATCACAAAATAACAAAGTTTACAAAATTCATCTGACAAAAATTTTAACATTCGATTAAAACACCACAGCTTTAAAGAATCCAATCCAAACACAAATATTTCAATCCATTAAATAGTAGTCAAAAAAATCCAATCCAAAACAAATTTGACAAAATATATTGCAATCCAAATAGAACACCAAACACAAACAGAAGTTTTTTCACAATTCTTTAAAGGTCATCGTCATATTCATCATCGCTTTCTAGATTGTTCTCTAATTTCTGCATACCATGCATGAATAAGCTGAAAGCAAGCCTAGTCTTGTGAGCTTGTACATCGAAATGTTCCGGGAAAGGTTTTTCTTCAATCAAGTACTCTATATAGCTCATTGAGAAAATTCCACAGTATAAGAATTATTCAAAATGACTAATCAATTATTAATATTTTTTAAATTAATAACTTGTAAACTATTTTATGATATGTTGGTTTGTTTAAAGTAAAAATTGTTTTGCATTAAATCAGGAAACGTACTAGGTAGTTTGTTGTGAAATGTCTTTCACTACTTCCACATCTAGTAGCTTGAGATGGCCGCCTTTTGCGTATATGTCTGATTTCATCAACTCTTCATTTGGATGTAACACTCTGTAGGCATGTAGGAAATATGGTATGACAGTAGCATATCATTTGCCATCATTCATTTTTAGAGTATAACTTCTTCTGCCTAGGCAAGAGTCATAGACATAAAACTTTCTTTCCTTTATGGCAAACCTTCCAGTTAACCAGTGATTTCCATTCATCATCATCGGGAAAAAGACATGGTCCCCTTTAGACCATTTTCTTCTAAAACATAGTGATACACCCATATCTACGCATTCACTACATCGCTAACTTATAGGACATCAGTCAATTCTTCTTTTCCTCTCAAGCTCATGATCTTTGGGTACAAGTTATCCACTCTTCCATGAAACCTCACGTCAGTTGTTGTGAAGTTGTACTTAATTCTTCTATAATATATTCCTATCTTTCTGATGTAGTATAAAATCAGATTGATGTGATGGAAATTGAAAAAGTTTGTTAATAACTTTTTAAGTGATTTCTTCATAAGTTTTTCGGAGATAACAATTTGGTATAAGATTTCTTATACCTGGCATAAGAGTCATTATACTTGCGAATTGTTATCCATTGTATTTTTATCTCTTATACATGGTATAAGAGTTTCCACACTAGTATAATAGGACAAAAAAAGAATATGATTTTAAGCTTTACCTCATCTCCAAGGAACTCATCAATTTTCACCAGATGAACAAAGTAGCTCTTTCTTGATACCTCAGTAATGTGGAAGTCAAAAGGTTGTGGAAGTTGTCCATTCTTTTCATTGAACCACCGATTGTTTTTGCTGGATTATAAATGATTCCAACAAGTAATTAAAATTACTTCTTGTCAATAAAAAAATAAACTTGAAGTAAACTTATTAAATATCTAGTATACTTACTTTCTTCTCTTCAACATGTCTTTTGTTATCATCTCATTGAACGGCTTCTGCAAATCTGAATCTGTGATGTTAACACCTAATTCTGTCCAATCATCGAAATCATATTTCTGTACCACTTTTCTTTTTGCTTCAACAGTTCTGGAATCAGTTGTGTAATGTGAAGTTGCTAATTGGTTTACTTTTTCTCCTCGGCATTTTTGGAAACACCTCCGCTCCTAATATTATTTCAATATCTATTTCACCTTCACTGTCTTCCTGATCCTGTAAGATGAAACATTATATTATTTGTTATGTTGAGTTTAGTAAAAAGTTTGGTACAAAATCATCATTATTTTTTTTAATGTGCTTCATAACTTAAGCTTTGTACAATAAATAATATTTATTATTTTTTTCTTGTTTTATTAGATGTATTATACGCACATTGTAAATATCTTTTGTGCTTTCATAGTAGAGATCTTCAATTGCATCGAATACATCTGGATCAAGTGACTCTACAGATGTTCTTAATTCTTCCTGATTTGAAGTATGTTTCATGATTAGTTTATCAAAGTATATTAAATTTTTTAGGTTGCAGAAAATAAAAGTAAATGATAGATTGAATCTTTGGATATTTTTTTACCATTTGAGCTGCTAGTTTTTCCTTAACCTCATTTTCAGTTTGTTTTTGGTCACCGTTTCCTGCTCTATCGTCTTTATCTTCTTTTAAGTCCATCTGTTGGTATGTTTCTTTATCTTCAATCTCATTCTTATCTTGGGATTCTTGTGAACTTTCTTTTATGTATCCAAGGGAAGAGACTTCAGGCCCTTCTTCTTGAAAGAGTCTGAAGTTTGGTGCTTCCTTCTTATTTTGTGCCTTCTGATATGCCTTTGTCTCTTTTTCATTTTTTCTATCCTCCTCTTCACTTATATCAACTGGTTGCTTAGCTTTTTGTTTCTTTGTTTCTAATTCTTCATGTTGTGCTTCCAGCTTCATCTTCTTTTTGATACCACTGTCATCTCCATTCGTTCTCTCCTGGAACATCATATCAATATGTATTAGAAATATTTTATCAGCTACTTCAATTTTTTCATATAATTTGTTCATTAATTAAACAAAGCTATAATAATCAATTTCATTAAAAAATTCAATTAAAAACAACATTATACCCCATCATTATACAATCATTATACCAGGTAGTGATGAAAAAAACCATAACCATGAGTTTTATGTAAGTAATCAACCAAAATCCACTCAATACGAGCATTTTACCAGCAATGTACCATGTGAAAGAAATCAAACAAAACAACATATGAAAAAATAGAATACAAGAAATATACCAGCATTTAGTTTCTTCTGAACTGATAGATATCTGGTATATAAGTAATCAACCAAAACAACATCCAAACAATAATAATATCAGCAATATACCAGAACTTATTCAACAGAGCAATAACAGTCTAATTTGTAAAAAGAAATGAACCAGAACAACATCAAAACAACCATAATACTAGCATTATACCAGAACTTATTCAACAGAACAATGAAAGTCTAATTTGTAAAAGAAATCAACCAAAACAAGATCCAAAAAAACATAATACCAGCAATATACTAGCATTATACCAGATATGTCTATTTTCTCATACAAGTTGTTCATTAATTATGTTATATGGAAAGTAAGAAAATAAAATGATTCAAGTAACCTTACCTTTTGGGTTAACTTCTCCAGCTTTTTGTCGATACTGTTGAGCTTTTTCTCTGCACTCTACACTCTCAATCTTGTTATTGATATTTCTGAATCCTTCATCATTTTCACTGTAAGTGATTGAATCTGCTCTCTCAACTTTCGTATTTTAGACATGACAGAATCATTCTATTCTTCTGCTTTGTGTCCATAATTTTCCTCATCTTGCATCTTTTCTTTTGCCATGTCTGTGTCTTCTTGAGTATCCTTTTCTTCCATATCTATATCTTGGCTCTCTGTGTTTTGTGTCTCTACTTGGGTTTCATCTTCTTGTGTTGAGTACTGCAATTCAATGTTGAATGGGTTATGAGTTGGGTTGAATTTTTCTAGTCCCATCTGTTCTATCTCTCCTTCATCAGCTTTTATTTTCCTAAAGTTCAACTGCAAATTAAAGAAAAATTTTAATTAATAAAGTCATTCTTTTTGTTTGTTTCTTAGTTGTTTGTAGAATTAAAATTCAAAATGTTGTTTGATTATACCTCTTTTGTATCTCTGTTGAAGATGTTTTCCTCCAGAAACCTTTATGAAATTTTCAGTTGAAATGTCCTCCATCTGAACAGCCTTGGTCGGTGGATATCAGGTGGTATTTGATTTCTTGCACAGATCACTCCTTGGCATGCACCGCAAACTTCATAAAACCATATCTGAGAAATAAGGGGGCACCCTTCCAAAATGTACAAGCTTGGCCTCTTTTTCTCTAATACACATTGCCTCAATAATGTCAAAGTTTTTTCATAAGAAATATCCCCTCATTCTATATTTCTATAATCTCCATTCAACACATAATCAAAGTATTTCCTTGGAACTCTGCTCTGCTCATGCAACCCCATTATGTAGTACGTTATGAAGTAGACTAGAGATATAGTTAGTCTATCTTCACCAATTGTCACTTTAGTTTTCATTACCGTCTCCATGTGCCTCTTTTGCATTGCTCTATTTTTCCCTTTGAAGTATTTTGCTATGAATACATCTGTCATTTTTTATTCTCTGAATTCAGGAATACTGTCTCTAGGTGGTTTCATTCCAAATATTAACAGGAATTATTCCAACCCGAAATGCAGTTTTGTTCCTGCAACCTTTATGTACATGCAAGGTTCCTCACTGTTCTTCAACTCTCTCAAAATCAGTGAATGTATTAATTGTTTTGATACTTTTAGTTCTGGAGCTTTAAAAAAGTACCCAAAGCATGTCTCCTTCAACTTTGTTATGATAGTCTGTGGAATGCATTCTTTCAATTTCTCCATGACTTTGTAGTCTAATGTTGCCATCACTTTGGTAGTCCAGAATTGTTTTGGTCTAAATATTGGCTGCAATTCCTATAAAAAGAAAAAGTATCGTTTCAATCAATCTTCTAATTAATGTTCTTATTAGTTTAGAAACAAAGCAAAGTTTACTGAAAATTTAATGTATAATGTTCCATTTTACCAGCAATATACCAGTATTGTACCGGTTATAAGTAAACAATGTTATAATAATCAATTTCGTGAAAGAATTCAATTTAAAACAACATAATACAAGCTTCATACCAGGTGTGATGAAAAAACAACCACAAACATGAGTTTTATGTAAGTAACAAACCAAAATCCACTTAATACTAGCATTTTACCAGTAATGTACCATGTCAAAGAAATTAAACAAAACATCCAAACAACCATAATACCACCAATATACCAGCATTGTACCACTTATAAGTAAACAATGTTATAATAATCAATTTGTTCAAAGGATACAATTTAATACAACATTATACAAGCATTATACTAGGTATGATTAAAAAACCATAAGCATGAGCTTTATGTAAGTAATCAACAACCAAAATCCACCTAATACCAAAATTTTACTAGCATTTCCTAATTGTTAAAACTCAACAGTCTTATACATGGTATAAGAGATGCCAATAAGGTATACAAGCTCATTTACAAAGTGATTCCAAATTTAACTCTGAATTCCAAATGTATCTCATAAATCACAAGGTCTTATACCTGCTATAATAGATTTATTATATGATGTAGATATGATTTATATTGTTTTCATATTCCTTATACCATGTATGCTAATGATATGATGCATTTTATTCTTTTTTTTAAAGATCATGCAAAATTGAAGGAAGTTTTGTGTTATTGTGTTCTATTTTTTTTATCTAAAAGTTATCATTCTTACTTAATTTGTTAATCTTAATTTTTGTTAACATTTGTAAATATATGTCATCAAGTTATCATATTATTAGTCATGTAGATCCAAAATGTAACAATATTTTTTGCATTCACGTTAAAAGTATACGTAAAAATACAGAAAAAATCAAACGATTTATTTTTTTTCTTAAAATGAAGATTTGGACTAAGTACCAGATCTTTTGACCTTTCCGATGGTTGATCTGCTCCTTTTTCTTGAAGACCTTGTTCTCTGTTTTAAAATTGTTTGGATGTTAATTTTTGAAATATTCGAAAGAACAAAAAACCTAAATACAATAATGAAAACGATAACATACCTAGCTTCTGCCATTTTTTCCGTTAGGCTACTTCTCATTTGCGTTGTTGCAGTAGTCACTCAGAAGAAGAATGAAACGAGTGAGTGACGATTTCACAGCTCCTAGAAAATGAAATGAGTCAAAACATATTTTACTCAATTTTCAATATCGAAGATAAATTCAGTGAGGATTTCAGTGTTCCTGGAAAATGAATGAGCGGGGTTTCAAGAAGAAGAACGAAGAATGCGATTAAATGGTCTTTGAAGAGGCACTTTTGCGGATTTCAAAAACTTATTTTCAGTTTTTAATTAAAAGTAAAACATAGAGTGGGCATTTAGATAAAAAGTTTCTCTTTCATCATATCTAGTATAAAACTGGTATAATGCTGGTAAAATTCAGTTTTACTTCCATTTTTTTCAAAAATTACTTCGTTGAAAGTTTTGGTCCTCTATATCTGATATTTTGCTGGTAAAAACCCGGTACAAAGCTATTTTTGATTTACTTATTACATAGCACAATGCTTGTATAAGGTTAGTATAATACTTGCATAAAAGTGGTATATGTTTAATTACTTTAATAAAATATTAACTTAAAGATTTGATTCATCAAACTTGGTAAAATGCTGGTAAAAAGCTTGTATGAAGCACAAAAACATAACTTGGTATAAAGCTGATATAATGCTAGTATAAACCAAATATAAAATATGAAAAAAAAATCCTGGTATAATGCTGGTATAAACCTAGAATTCTCAAAACCAAATGTCAAGTGTAAAAATAAAAATAAATGACATATGATATAAAGCTTGTATAAACCTGGTATAAGACAAAAAAAAATAAGAACTCAAATATGTAAAGTCTGAACAAAATTACAAACAAATTGAAATGTAACATCTTACATATAAAAATTGTCAAGTGTACCATACAATCAAATGGTTTCTCATTTCATAAAAGAAAAAAGGCGGAAAAAGTTAACTCGCAATTCTTAAATGAAAATCAAATACTTGTATGTTTGAAACAAAGAAAACATGAAAAAATCACTTTGCTTCGGTACATGTTTTCCTGTTATGTCTAAAAATAGAACAAACACTACAACGTATTTTGAACTTCCTCCTGTTCAACTCCCAAGGAGACCTCAATCTGTGTTTTCTTAGCCTACCAACTGTAATAACCGCTTTAAGGGGAAGCACAACAAAATCATTAACATCCTTAGGTATAACCCAAAAATGTTTTGAAGGAACGGGATTTATCGTTTCTGCATAAGCTGCAAGCAACATCTCCTTTGTTAAATAGGGGGAGCAGTAATCAATTGACTTCAATCTAAACTTCTTTACACAGGCAAGAGCATGAGCACATGGTTTCTCGTCGATCTGAAACCAGTGACATGTACATTTCTTCTCCTGCAAATTCACAACATACTCGATACTATAGTGCATGACAGAAACTAAATAATTAGCCGATGGAGCCACCTAAAAACAAATAAAAAGAACAAAGAAAAAAAGTAAAATAACACATCAACAGCAAAAATATAAGTAGTGAAAAACAAATCAACATTAGATGCAAAGCAGCAGCAAAACACAAAACTAACCTCCATTCTAGAAGCCATGTCATACTGTTCTAACACTTTTTTGTGATAGTTCTTAGTCAGATTAGTAACAGTATTAACAATAATGTTTCTGTTATTATAAAACCTCGATTGCAGCAAATTCCTCAAAAACTCGACTAGAGTTGATATAGGAAGGATTTTTGTTGCCTTAGTCATCGAGTTAAGTGCCTCCGCATTGTTTGATGTCATCGCAGAGTATCTGTTATCGGTTGAATGTGCACGACTCCATTTATTCAAACTAGCACCAACTAAATAATCTATAATACCACTGTTGATACTTGCAAGATGAGACATGTTCTTTTCAAAACCATAAATTGTGTATGAATAGCAAGTGCGATGAAATTACTTCGACATCGCAGACACGTCAGTCCTATATTTTTGCTTGAGATTTTGAAGCAGATGATACATACATTTACCGTGCATCATATCAGGGAATACCTGTAAACAACCTTTCTCTATTCTAGGATTGCAATCCGAAACAACAACCATGTCCTCTCTAACCCCAAAAGCAACCTTAAATTGGCAGAAGACCCATTCCCAAGATGCATCATTCTCGCTATCGACAACAGCAAAGGCAAGAGGATAAAGCATTTCTGCAAGAATTCAAAGTAAACACGCATAATAAACATAAGTGTTTTTTAAAACATATGCTTCCAATATTGGTTCTTCATACCTCGTAATATGCTGGTATAATGCTAGTATAATTATGTTTTTGTTTGTTTGTTAACATAAAAAATTGGTTTTTGTTTAATCAAACATGGTATAATCCTGGTAAAATGCTGGTACAAGAGTGTTACAAACTACCTTAATAAAACAAACAATAAAAACTTTTATAGCAACAAAATAGCAGAATTGTACCAACACTATAGCAGATGAGCATAAACAAATCCTTAAATAAATAACTTGTAAAAATATAAATCAAAAAATGCATTTATACCATAATTGTACTAGCATTGTACCATATAAGCATAAACAAAAACCTTCAAAAACTAACTTGGGAAAAAATCAATCAAAAATTGGATTCATACCAGCATTATACCAGCATTGTACCAGATAGCATAAACAAAACCTTAACTAACTAGAAATAAGAAAAAAATCAATAAAAAAATGCAATCATACAAGCATTATAAAATGAAACAAACAAAAATAGAATTTAAAAACCAAAAAGGAAAAAATGAATATGTTACCTGCTGCATCATAACCACAAGCACATAACAGTGTCCCGTTGTAACATGTCTTCAGGAATGTACCATCAACCACAACAACAGGCCTGTAATGTTTCCAACCTAGAATACAAGCATGCAATGCCAGAAATAGGTACTTAAACCTAGTTCCGTCCATTGCAAGATTTATAGAGCCAGGATTTGTTTCCCTAATCATATACAGCATTTTTAGCAGCATACTGTAAGATTCAACTGGAGTTCCACGAATAATCCTCAATACCTCTTCTTTTGCACGCCATGCTTTTTGGTAGTTTATATCTTCACCGAATGCTTCCTTCACATCAACTTCAATATCCAGAGGAGTATGTATCTTCTTCACCCTCAAGAACGAATTCTTAATAAAATTTGCAACTACATTTTTTGTTGCGTGCCTCTTCTCAGCATGCATCGCATCAATATCACATGTATGATCTGGACAAAACTTACACACAATAAAAGAACCACCATACTTCCGCTTTGAAGATCTAAAGAACCAAGAACAGTTTGAATCAACGCAACGTAAGTAGAACTGCTTTGGACATGATTTGTGAACCTTGAAATTAAAGTTCTTCTTTATCGCATACAAGCTCATCGCATGCTTCAATATACTTCTATCCTGGAAAACTTGACCAACCTTTATGTAATCAATCCTAGGATCAGAAATCTCATTGTATTCTAATCCATCATCGATCGACTCTTGATCTTCAAAGTTGTTGATCTCATCCATCGTAATATTTGTAATATTTTGAACATAAGCAAAATGATCATCCTCAGACGATTGTAGGCAAATTGAGCTTGAAGGATCAACTTCTAGTTCAAGGTGAGAGTCGATCTGCTCAAAATTTATGACGGGAGTATCAAGTTCTTCTTCTACTGCCGAACCTAATAAAACATAAGAAAAGCAAAAAAAAAATCAGTTTTTATGATATGCACTAATCATAAAACATAATGACAGTACCTATTTAAGAACAAATCAGTCAAAAACATCATTTATACCAGATTATACCAGATATTTACTAGGTGAGATGAAACAAAAAAATAAATTGAACTAGTCAGAAAAAAATAAATCAACATAAGAATGTATACCAACATAATGCCACCATTATACCAGAAGGACAAAAAAACCATAAGCATGAGTTTTATGTAAGTAATCAACAACCAAAATCCACTTAATACCTGAATTTTACCAGCAATGTACCATGTCAAAGAAAGCAAACAAAACAACAACCAAACAACGATAAACACTAGCACTTGACCAGCAATGTACCAGGTGAAGAAAACAAACAAAACAACATCCAAACATCCATAAATACAAGCAACATTCCAGCGTTTAGTTTCTTCTGATCTAATAGATATCTAATATATGAGTAATCAAACAAAACAACATCAAAACAACCATAAAACCAGCAATATACCAACATTGTACCAGATATACCTATTTTATGAAATAAATCAAACAAATCAACAACCAAACAACCATAAATACCAACATTTTACCAGCAATGTACCAGGTGAAAGAAAACAAATGAAACAACATCCGAACAACCATAATACCATCATTGTACCAGATATATCTATTTTGTGGAATAAATCAAACTAAACAGTATTTATACAGCCAATATACAAGTAATATACCAGATATCTATCAGATGAGAAGAAACTAAAATTGATAATTCAAAAAGCATAAAGAAAACAAAGATTACCTTGATCAATTACAGGAACAAGAGGAAACTTAGTAACGCAAGGAGGATACTCGTTCATCATCAGATTACGAGATTTTACTACCATGAAATATCTCAGAAACATATCGCAATTGATATCCATTGCAGGATCTCCAGGAGTAGCCTGGAATTGAATGATAACATCTTCAAACTTCTCATCGATCTTCAAACTCTCTATCAAAATCCGCTTACAATCCAAAAAAACTCGTGGAAACAGAAAGCACAACCCTAGCCACCTTATAACCAACATATTTACAATCTTGTGTCCAAGAACCATTATAATGAACCAAAATAGGAATGTCCTCCATTTATATCGCTCAAAAATCGCAGAAAAAATTAAAAATTAAAAGAAGAACAAAAACAAAAACAAAGAAAAAGAGAATCGAATCGAAATAAAAAAAATAAAAGACGAAAGAAGGAACGAAAATCGCAAATCAATTGAGGTTAGAGAATTTGATAACAGAAATCCAATCAGTAAACGAACTTTAAATTTAACAGTGTTTAACAGGAAAGGAGTAACGTATAAACTGAAAAAAGAAAATTTAAAACCTGACCAAACAATTATTTATAAAATTGGAGAGTAAAGAAGTAAATATTAAAGAGGTAAATATTTTATCCAACCCCTATATTACTCACAATTTTCCGAAAATATTCTACGCTAAAATGAACGGGGTGAAACATTTTCCTAGCCTAGCTGAAACACGCGTCCTTATTTACCAGCATAATACTTCTCGTTGATTTCCATCTGAAATTTTTAATCTATATTTGATTTCTAGTTTCCTTTTTTATATCAGTTTTTTCTCTCTGATTTTTTCTTATTCCTTTTTTTAATTAGTTTCCGGGTTTTTTTTAGTTTGATGGAAAATCAATTCGTTTGTTCTGAACAACTTCGTATGAATTTTACAAAAATAATGTTTTAAATAAAAGCGATATGTATTATATCCAACAACTTCATATGAATAATTATAAATTGAGTTAAAAGATGATTATTTTATGTTTGAACCTTGTAATATACATTTGACATTATTATGGCTTAATATTTATGTTAAACTTCAATTTTTCCCCATGTTACAAATTTTGTGGATACTTTAATAAAAAAATATTTAAGTATTAAAATATCTAATGCAATATTATGGTCGTAAAATATTTTTTAAAATTATAAACAAACACTAGAAAATATTTTTCAGTGTTGTAATCAAACACAAGAAAATATTTTATTTTCCTGTAAAATATTTTATTTGCGATATATTTTCCTCTATACAATATTTTCAGCAAATAAACGGGGCCTAAATGAAACATTCTTTTATTTATATGATTTAGATATTATTTATAAATAGAATGAGAGAAATTTTATCATTTATATCCACTATCTGAATTTCCTTTTCATAAAAACATTGTTGTAATCATAGTGGCTTCAATACAATTTTATTTTAAAAACAATTTACGTAAATGCCGTACATTAAATGCAAAGAAAAACCTCAATCTACTGTAACTCGAATATGATATTTTTAAAGGGCACAATTTTAATACTATTCAATAGACTTAAGTAGACATTTTCCACTCCTTAATACCAATTTATCATTTACATTTATTTTCTTAATTTCCTTTCATAGTAACTTATATTTAATTGATATTTAATGAATGAATGTACTGTATTATATATATATATATAAAGAATTAAATAATCAGTTAATCCGCGACTGAATTCGGTTGAACCAATAAAACGGTGAACCACCAAATTCATTAGTTTAATGTTCGATTCGATTTTGATAACATTGCCTATTATATTGGTTTCGAGACACATTTTGATAACGCTGCAGACAAGTCCATGAAATACATTCACAATTAGACTAGGCCTAATATATCATCAGCCCTCTGAACTCCTTGAAATAGTCGACTGCGGCCTCGGCTTTTAAAACAGACCTTGTTGCCCCCTTAAACTTGCAAATAGTGCACTGGTTCACTCTGAATGCCATGTGTCATCTTTTGGTTAGTGTAACTTTTCAAAGATGTCATTCTTCCGATTTTCACTCTCCAATAAAATTTTGACACGTAACATTCAGATGTAAACTGATAAATTTTTGCAACTTTGAGGACGCAACAAGGTGCGCTTTAAAGTCAGGAGGGCAGTCGACTATTTGGCTTCTAGGGGCTATTGATGGTTTTGGCCTTAGGGTAAATGACATTCATTTTTTTATAAATTTCTAGGTAAGAAGCAATCCCGTACACTCAAATTGTGCTAAATTTGAATTAAAAATAGTATAAACTTTTTCCAATATTTTTAACTGTTAAGGTAAATATCTGTAAATAAAACTTTTCGTAAGAAAATATATACATTTATATATGTTAAATTTTCGACCTTACTCGTTAGCTTAAGGAGAGTGATTTCATTTATCAGAATACTCGTATCAATTCGAAATTCATTTATAAATAGAAATTCTACATAAGAGATTTTGGAGCATTTGAGAGTGCTAAACTTAATTAGTACAGGTTGTAGACGTGTTCTGAGCACTCCAATAATATACTACATTCACACCTTATTAGTTCTTAAACCAAAACAACAAAAGGTTATGAAGTACGTAGTTCATTGTATGAAGACGCAAAAAAAGCTAGCTTATCATTACTATATATTGCATAGATCAATCAAATAAACTAGCCAATGGATTTTATAATTTATGCATGTCTTAATATATATATATATATATATATATATATATATATATATATATATATATATATATATATATTAGCTTCAAAAAGTAATCTTGGTTTCATTCATTTATAAAACGAGGTCTCAATTATTTTTATTTTAAAAAGGGGTATGTAATTTTAAAAATTAGCAAATAAATGATTCTCTGTATTATATTATCTCACGACAATGGTATTCTTTTTCGTTTTTATCCAAAATTTTGTGGATTGGTTAATAATAATAATTTTTGAGATTTGTCTAATAATGTAAATATTTTTTTTAATTAACATATGATGATAAACTTTAAAAAATCATAAAAAAAATTTTTAAAAATATCTGAAACTTACTCAAATCATGACGTATAATTTTTAAATAATAAAGTTAAAATATAAGAATATTTTATGTAACATCAATATTCTGAAGAAAAAAATTTATTCTCTTTTTGCCAATTTATTAAAACCACATACCATATTTTGTATAAAAAAAATTTCTTAGACCATGTTTTTTAAAAAATGAGTGAAACCGCATGATACTTTTTACTATTGTGCATCCAACAGAAGCTCGAGGACACCCCATATACCTATAATGGTATGATATTGTCCACTCTTTGGGTATAAGCCCTCGTGAATTTTCTCTTAGACTTTAACTCCAAATGACCTCATTGTATGAGGATGTTGTCCATCCTTATATACCAAGATATTTGCAACTTGCTTAGCAATGTGGGATAGCTATTTGTCGAACATTAACTTATAAATCAAAGCCCACACTCTCAAATCAAATAAAGTCCTTTTGGTGTCAATAATATTAGAGCTACGGTTGAATCTAACATATCAACTTAACCTTTTAGATTGAGTGGTTTCATGACATAATATTAAAGCCTCTTGGACCTAAAGTGGAGGGTTTGAATTCCGACAGCTCCATTTGTTGAATGAATTTCAACACATGATAAAGTAAGTCTGTGTGCACTTGTTTCAAGCTCAAGGAGCATTTGCGTGTGGGAGAATCTCAGGAATATTATAAATGATTCGATTGAGTCTTATCTATTATCTTAAGCTTTTTTGTCTAAATGGCTTCATGACATGGCATATCAATGTCTTTTGGATCTAGATGCCAAAGATTTGAATACTAGAAGTTCCATTTGTTGAATGAATTTTAACATATGGAAGAGTGAACCTTTGTCCATCTGTTTCAAGCCCATGTGGTATGTGCATGGGAATATCAGAAATCATATAAGATATACGTATAAGCCTTGTATTTCATCTTAAACATTTTGGGCTAAATAGTTTTATAAAATTGAGTTATTATATATTACAAAACCCAATGTTTTGTTGATAACGATTAACTAATCCAAGATTAATGGAAGCAATAAAATTAAAAGGAATAAAATGATAATAGTGAAGAGTTTAAGGTCCTATAGAAGGCTAGGTAGGCAGCTAGAAGGGTGAGAGAATTGGAAATATTGGAAGAGACAAGGGGTTGGGGGCAGAGTTCTGTATACATATAGATGGGTTTATCGTTTTGTTTTGATGATTAATGAAGCCATACACATGTGAATTGGTGGGTACATTTTGTATAGTATATGTGAAGATGCCATTAATAAGCCACCTATGAGTTTGCTTATATTAATTGATTGAGACTTGGAGATCTTGTTCAAGCCAATTGGTGCAAATTGAACTCAACACAAATTAATTGATTTTGTATCGGCCGAAATAAACGATCACTTCTATGTATGCTCAGTTATTTGAGTCCAATATCGTGGAGAATAGTGGATTCTCTACCATTACCTCCATGCATGTTAGATGGTAACTTACAAATAATTTTACTGCCATTGTACTTCACATTTTATAAAAAAATTTAATACTATATTATAACCGTGACGGAGCTACTTTTTAGTAGTCGTGTCAGACTTAAAATCAAGACAAACAATTTTCTAGTTTGTTGCTTTTAAATTCCACTCCATAAAGAAAAACTGTTCTTCTCTAAAAAAAAATTTAAAAAGGATCTTATAATTTCATTCATTTGTAAAAATGAGCCTATGAATTTAGAATAGTGGTGTTACAGAATATTTTTAACAATTTAATATTTTAATAATTTAACCTTATTATTTAAAAATTATATTACATGATTTGAGTAATTTTCAGAGATTTTTCATCTTTTTATGATTTTTTAAAGTTTGTTATCATAATTTAATTTAAAAAAATATATGCACTATTCAAAAGTTTTGAAAATTTTTCACCGATGTGTATTGTATATTTATTAACCATCCTGCAAAAATTCAGATAAAAACAAATAAGATTATCCATTTTTGTGACATAATTTGATTTTGAGGATCCTTTATTTACAAATTTTTTGAAATCACAGACCCCGTTTTGTAAAAAACATTTCTCAGACCCCATTTTATAAATGAGTGAAACCACAAGGTACTTTTTTTTCAAGTTAACCAAAAAAATATTATGCATATGCTGTAAAATTTCAATAATTAATGTCAATATTGCCATATGCAAATGTAAGTAACACCTTTATTATTATTATTATTATTATTATTATTATTATTATTATTATTATTAATGTTTTTTTATGATATTCCCCCAACTTTGTGATTCAAAATCTTGATATCTCATTTTAACAGTCATCGTATAGGACTTGAAACCATAAAAAATTAAAATTCACTCGTAAAACAATAGTAACTTTTATTGTTATATTTGACGATTGTGATAAGATATATTTTCTAAAAAAATAATTTTTTGGCAATTGCAAATATATTAGATAGGTGGCAAAGGCTTGGTCGAGTGGTTGAGCCTTGAAGCTGTGATCCTAGAGGTCGCAGGTTCGAGTCCACACTCGGGTGAGGTGGGATAAGGTTTTCCTTTGTTATTATTGTAAGCCCATATGAGGTAAATTTTTTTAAAAAAAATTAGATAGAAAGAAAAACCTCTACCCATCCAAGATGTGGTTTAAACCCGGGACCTCTAAAAGTTACAAGTTCAATCTTAACCATTGGGCTAATACTTCATCACTCATAAAATTAGTAAGTGTTATACCAATTGATCACACATTAACCAATTTGTGATGAAATAACTTTTTTTTTAAAAAAAATTTGCCCCATTCGGCTTATAATAATAATAAAGAAAAACTTCATCTCACTTCACTGGCCTGTATGTGAACTCGATACTTCAAAGCTCAACCATTGGGGTAAGACCTCTGTAACAAAAGAAGTGGTAATTTAAGACATCAAGTTGGGTTTTACCCAAAGATAATATTTGAAATGAAGTACTATAATACGTGCATAAGAGACAGTTTTGTACTCAACATAACAGCTGCTGCTGCAGCAGCTTAGGGTTCCTTTGTAATTGTATGACGTTGAGTCCATGGCATTATTTTGATGCATTTGTAGACCTCAAAACAAACAAATAACTTTTGGCAGTAGTTGACAAACTTTTTATTTGCATTACATTGCCATTTATCGAGAACCATATTGCATACTTCACTCGTGATCAACACCTCCGTTTTTTACTTTTTTTTTTTCATTTATTTCTTTGTCAGTTTCTTTTATGCCAATTATTATTTGACTGTTTAGTAGCCGTGATCCATCTCATAATGTAATTGAAGCCTATTGATTAATTAGAGGACATCATTTGAACAATGACCAGATTTAACTGTATCAAGTTCAGTTCTTAGGAGGCTTTGATGCCATAAAATTGGAATCCGTTTAATTAATAGCTTAGCAACAATAATAGCTTTCTTATTATGTCTTACAATCTAAAAGATGTTGAAACTGTTGTAGGTGTTGGTGATCCCACTTCAGAATTATACAAAGTAGATAAGTGGTATAGATATGGTGTTTTAACACACGCCATTCGGCTTTGAGTTAGATGAGATCAACCTCATAAATGTGGTTACTCAATTATCGAGTCCAACACTCTCAAGACCCACAAATTTTCTACATCTTATCAGACTATAAGAAGGCATGATAGCTGGAAAAACTCTGGGTCCAAAGTTAAAATAGTGGTGGATTTTGGGCTATCAGAAAAGACTGTTGCACCTGACGATAGATACAAGTCCAGTTGCACTTGAGGGAGAGTGTCGGAGATGCTAATGTTCTAACATCAGAAATATACAAGGTGGCTAATGATATATAAATGGTGTAGATTGAGCCTTAACACAAGCCAATCGATTTTATGTTAGATGAGTTAAACCTCATTTATGTGTTCATTCAGTTATTGAGTCTAACACTGTATTCCTTAAGAATTCAATGTATTCCATTCTATTTTCCGAAACAAACGACACCTTGTAGCAAAGCATATGCCCATTTAGTGGGAAGTACCACGTGAGGGATGGTGCAGACAAATAGGTATATGTAGGTGGAGGAGGAATGTATGTGCTCGTGAAGGGAAATGGAATTAAGGCATCGAAAGCAGCAAACTAAGTGTATATGGTTTAACTTTTATTATAATTAGCTGTGAATCCATCCAAACACTTCTCACGGGCTTCATTTCCATCTTCTTTTTAATATATATTTTTTACTTTCTCCCCATCTTCCATTTGTCTCCCCTTTCCACCACTACTAAGACAGACTTTTTTTTAACTTATTCAACATCTCATTCAATTCAGTTTCGTTTAGTTCAATATTCAATATCAGTTTAGATTCAATAATCAATTTTATAATTAATATTAATTATCTCGAATAATAAATAAAAAAAATAATAGTAATATTTCAAAATTTATTAATTATTATTCTTATGATGAATAATTTTATTTCATACCACATATATAAATAAAGTAATATTTTTTAATAATAATAATAACATGATGTTTTGGTTATATATATAATAATAGAATTAAAAAAATTTATATAATAACATTTATAATAAAATAAAAGTGTAATAATCATAACGATAAAATATAATGGTAATTTTTATTGATATTGTCCATAATAATTAATTTTATTATAATATAGTATTATTTAAAGTATTATAGATTATTGTTGTTAATATAATAAAATTTTGGAGTGTTAATATTTATACTATTATAATTATCTTTTAATTCATTTTAAATATTTTCAGTTTCAGTATTTCAGTTCAGTTCAGTGTTGTCAAGTACATCCACTTGTAAGTTGAAAATAACAAAGCCTATATTAGACGAAACAGTTTGACCAAAAAATTTTAAGCTGGTAGGAACGATTCAATCAAAATTTTTGATGGAAATGTCTTGAAGCGGGTATAATGCAAGTTCATTTTATCATGTGTTGAAATTTAATTCAACTAATGAAACTGTCACAATTCAAACGTTCGACTTGTTGCACATTTCTTAGCTATGAGTAAAAAATGTTCATTATAACAACGAAACAATCTTAATTTTAAAGAGTACCTTTTGGAGTTATATATGAATGGTTACACAATTTTTAGGTCTAAAATACTAGGACATTTTGACACAAAATTGTTTGATCTAATGCTTTAAGCTCAATTCTAACTTTTATATGATTTCTACACTAAATCGCCCCCGCTTGCTGTTTCATTATGCTTCTTCTTCTTCTGCTTCTTCTGCTTATTGTTATTGCTATTGCACTAAACATTGATATAATGATCTTGATCCCATTCATTTTCCTGAAAATCAGCAATTCATACCTCACCCTTAAACTTGCACACTCATCCCTATTGCCTATTTCTCAACGACTCAAAACTTCCCTGCTTCCTTAGGTTTTCGTAAATCTTCCATATAAACCATTTGATTAAGTCTAATTAGTAGTATTGACTGTCCAAATGCTAATATAACATTTATAATATAGATGAATACTAGCTCAAATGCCTCAGGTAAAGGACAAAACAAGCGGAAATAATGTTTTCATGAGCAAAAAGAGTAACCAAAACTAGGATATTTTCGCTTCAAAAAGAAAACTGATAGATAAATTAGGCTCTTCAATAATGAGTATAATGTTTTCGTTGAATTGTCAAATAGCCTTACAGGTCAAATCAATAACAACACCAATATTATCAAAATTTGAATTTTTGTTATAAACTTATACTCACAACTTTATAGCAATAATTTGTAGTAACTTTTTGAGTTGTATAATAACATGACAACAGTTTTTTTATTTACTTTTATAAGAAAAATTGTGAAATCTTATCTCGTACCGTAACATAACTAGGAATATTTTAAAGTTTTTATCATCTTCTAGTGTTAATTCAATTTTGCAAGAAAAATTGTGTGATTTTAAAATATTGGTTTTGTTACCAATCCATCAATCTTAATTTTTTCAAAGATGATATACTATTTATATATTTAATGTAAGCAATACTTAATTGTAATTATTTTTTTGAAAACTAAATAAGTTAATATGGTGAATCTTTTTTTATAAATTTACGTAATTGGCTTACATTAAATAAAAACTTCATCCATCCCGAGTGTGGTTCTCAAGTCCAACCTAAAGTCCATAAATAGCTTTTTACTTAAAAATTAGGGTAAATTAAAAAAAAAGTGAAAAAGATAAATTTTATACTAATATGTCTAAATTCTACGTATAACTACTTTGTTACTCGAATAATTTACTAAATAATAAAAAAATCGTAAAAATTCAATAAGTTTGAACATAAAAATCCAAAACAATTATTATATGTAATACATAAATATTAAATATTCATTAAAAAAACATAAATATTAAATATTAACAAATGAGTGTCCAAACTTAGCCAATTTGAACGGGCTCAGGTTGGACTAGACTGGTACCCTGACCCATTAACATGTCCATCATCATCATCATCATCATCATCATCATTAATTATTATTATTATGACTGGAATTGAAATATGATTTGGACTGAGCAAGTGAGACACCTCAGTTAGGGAAATTATACAAATGATCGGTTTCTTTTCTTGTAAATATAAAATTTTAATACATTTTCCGCCAATTTATACACCCGTCCCATCAATACACATGTCAGAATGTGTTTGGAGAATTCAATTTCCATGTAAATGGAAATGATTCTATGTATAAAAACTAGCTACCAGAAACGAACAAACAAAATCTCTCTCTCTTTCTATTTGTTTATATAAATTAGTGTAGAGAGTGAAGAAAAAACTAGAGACATGTGAGTAAGATAAGAGGCAGAGAAATGTCTTCTCGGAGAAAGAAGGCAGCTGCTCTCTATGACCAACTCCGTGATGTTACCCATTCTTCTTCTGTATTTATTTTAACCTTAATTTCTCTTTTTTTCTTTAATTTTTGCAGTTCATTCTACTCAATTTTGATCTTGAAATCCATGGCCATGTTTTCATAAAATTTAACAAGTTTTGTGACTTTGATTTGGGCAGGTGAATAGAACATCTATTCTAGTTGATGCTTCTAAATACATACAAGAGTTGAAGGAAAAGGTTGAAAGGCTTAATGAAGAAATTGGAAGCTCTCAAGATGCTCCTAATCAAAATCAATTGCCTATGGTGATTACTTGTTTACTTTTTTATTCATATTCTTTTTTGTTCTTCAATTTTGCCTTTTAGGCTAATTAGAGATTAAGATTTGAAAGCACACAAGTCTATTCAAGTTAAACATATACTCAAATGTCATTATAAATGTAACGTACCACTCAGTTCGGTTGGTAAAACAGCGAACCATCACTAGTTTTGGTACGGTTGATTGAAAATAGTGGTATGGAAGGAAACGGGTGTGATCGGTTCAGATTGAAAAAATTGGGCAATCTTAAATGCATTCATATGACAAATATTATTGGAATAACATAGAAGAAGCATATATGTTTGTAGCTAAATTATTTTTTAAGAAATTAATAAGCTGGTAAAACCATTAGTTATCGTACTAATAGCTTCATCAGTTTGATGTTACGCTAGATATTGTTGTTTTCATATTCTTCGAAATCGAATATCTCATCACTAATTAAGGTTTTGTTAACAACCAAGCAATGGTTTGGTGGCCACCACTTCGTTTGGAAAAACTTAAAAAGTGTGGAGTTGTGAGTTCGATCTCATAATCAACGAAATTGACAAAAACTACCCCTTGTTAAAAAAATTAAGGTTCTGTTTGTCTAGGCAAAAAAATTTCCATATTTGTGTTTGCAACTAAAATAGGAAAATAAGTTACAAAGAGGTACATTTTTTTTCCTAAAAGAGATAAATCTTTAAGAATTACTGTAAGAGATTACTTTCATACTGTAAGAGATAAATCTTCTCATACTGTAGATGGAAAGATATTATCTTCAAGATGGCTGAAACATAATTAAGCTTAATTTGATCATACTTAACGTAACTCTTTTATAATTATTTTATATATTTAAAAATTGCATGCCAAACAAAAAAAATTATTTTTCACTCATAAAAAAATCTATTTCCCCTAAAAAATAATCTTACAGATGGTGCTTTCTATGACTACTTTATTTTTTTCAAAGTACCCATTACTTTGCACTTTTATACTATAGGATGAGTGGTGATTATTTTAATCTGAAGATGAAAAAGATAAAGTAATGGTTAAACAAAGTAACCATAGAATGTGCCACGAAACTAACTTTAGATATGTTAGAGACAGTAAAAAAAACAACATTACACCTTACCTATTAGTTTGAATTTTTTTATTAAATGGTTATCTTACAAAAATATTCTTTTTTCATTACTTTTTTTTAATATTTGCTTCGCAAAGAAAAATTTCATGTCATGCCACCTTACCTACTGGTATATCTTTTTTTAGTTTGAATTTGTTGATTTCGGAATTTGAAAGCTTGTTTAAGAAGAGTGATAAGCACAATTATGATGGCGTGTTGCAGGAAGTAAAAGTGGAAGCCCTAGAAAAGGGATACCTAATAAGTGTAATATCGGAAATGAAATGTCCAGGACTACTTGTTTCAATTTTAGAGGGCTTTGAACAACTGGGTCTCGATGTTCTTGATGCTAGGGTTTCTTCTCTACACAATTTTCAGCTTCAAGCTGTTGGTGGAGATGTAAGTTCTTAATTTCTTTTTCTTTTAACATGTTTAATTGTCTTGTGTTTTTATTCTATAATGAGACCTGTGCAAGTACTTATATATGGATCATTTATAATCAACAAATTCCAGGTTGATTAATAAGTTCGCTTGTACAAATATCACGTGTCTCTAATTCTGGTACACGTACAGTGTAATTTATCCACAAATCCTTTCACAAGATTTTGGGCACAAATAGTTAAAATACTTTTTTGGTTCTTTGTCAATCTATTTAATTTGATTATTCTCTTATTCTTTATCTTTTGATTTGGTCTTTTTCACTCATGGTCTATCATGTTTAGGGTTGGCTTAATACATGAACATTGTATTTGCTAATAAAATGATATTTTTTTGGAACCTGACGTAAAAGTACATTAACTTTACAATTTATTTACATTACGATATAAAAAAGAAAAAATATAATTTGATGATTTAAATATTGATATATCATTATATTAACAAATACAAAAAATTATGTATTTTGATGATTTAAATTTCATATATTTATGCAGAGCCAAGGGGAAGGTGATAGTGTAGATGCTCAAGTGGTGAAACATGCAGTGGTGCAGGCTATCAACAGATGGAGTCAAAGTAATTAATGTCTTATTTTTTAAATGTTGAAAAGTGTTTTATAATTCTCCCCTTTTTCAATTGCAAATTTATATTTTCTTTCGGAAATGGCAAATATATCATATATGTGGCCACCTTTTCTTTAAAATGATTAACCGTTGACTTAACGATTATGAGGACTACTGTTCTATCTTTTCTTAATTTGCAACATTTAGTCCCTCAAATTTCAGTACTTACAACAATTGACCATCATAATATTTAATTTATTACAATTTAGTTTTCTTATTCTTTGGTTTGGCTAGATTTCTATGCAGAAGTGGCTCATTTATATTAGGCCCAATCATAAGCCAAAGGACAAGTATTTTTTTTTTAAAAATAATATAATTATACTAAAACCCAACAATAATTTTTATTAAAAGTTTGGTCAATAAAATAAGTGTTTAATTCCACAAGTTTTAACAATGTAAAATACGCTTCACAAAGCCTCAACAACATAAATACCTTCTTCTCCAACAACTCATGCATTAGACATATTTTTTTTGTATTTTCTTTTCTTATTTTACATTTATCTCTCAAACCGTTTATTTTTTTGACATGCCGCTTCAGACTTTTTTGTTCATCTCATTTTTGTCTTCGAAACGCCATCCATTGTGATATTTTTTTCCAAACTTTTCGTCACCTGGTAAATTGCTGGTATAAACTGGTTATTGTATAATTTCTTTCATAAAAACATGCTAGTAAAATGCTGATATTTTGCTGGTATAAATTGGTTATTGTATGATTTCTTTCATAAAAACATGTTTATGTTTGGTTTCAATTTTCCATAACTAGTATTTTGCTGTTTTGAGGTGGTTTTTTGTTGATTTCTTTCATAAAATGCATGTTTATTAGTTTATTTCATCATACCTAGTATTTTGCTGGTATAAACTAGTTTTTGTATGATTTCTTTCATAAAAACATGCATTTTATCAGCAAGATACCAACAAAATATTAGGTGTGAAGAAATAAACTAATAAACATGTATTTTATGAAAGAAATCAAACAAAAACACCTCATACCAGCAAATTTTACCAATAAAATACCAGCATTTTACCAACAAAATACCAGTAGTTTACCAACATTTTACCAGGTGACGAAAAGTTTGGAAAAAAATATATCACAATAGATGGTGTTTCGAAGATAAAAATGAGACGAACAAAAAACTCTAAAGCGACATATCGAAAAAATCAACGGCTTGCAAGATAAATGGAAAATAAAGTAACAAAAAGTGAAGACTTACCAGCAAAATACTAGCATTTTACCAGTGACTAAAAAGTTTGGAAAAAAATATATCATAATGGATGGCGTTTCGAAGATAAAAACAAGACGAACAAAAAAACTCTAAAGTGGCATATCAAAAAAATCTACAGTTTACGAGATAAATAGAAAACAAAGTAAAAAAGGTAAAAAAAGGAAGAAATCTTATGGATAAGAAGGAAATGGAGGAACGTATGAGATGAAAAGAGAAAGTTTAAAAGTTAACTAAACAGTTATTTATAAAAGTAGATGGTAAAGAGATAAATATTTTATTTCTTACAATTTCTTTATTTTTTTTGTTATTTCAAGGTTACTTTATTTTATTATTATCCATTATTTTTAATATTGTATTGTACAATCCGATTCAACCGATAAAACTACATATTGTTACGAATTTCGATATGATAAATTAGATATAGTGGTATAATAGAATCACGAATGTGACTAGCTCAAAATGAAAAAAATGGGCAAAATGATCCATATAAAATTATATGATTAAATGTATTGATATGAAATGAAGAATCACACACCTTCAAAGCTGTATGTATATATTATGTCAATTAGGGTAATGATTATTACAAAGCTGTCCCTAATGTAATTTAGGCAAATATTATATGACTATACGGGCATGTACAATACAATACTAAATCATATCTATCAATTATAAACATATTATATCCGGTTGAATCGATAATACCACGTACTAATAGCTTCTCCTATTTCCATAGCTACTTCCATAGCTACTGCTAAATCTTTTGAGGGATTTTTTTTATTATCTTTCCTTTTAAATTTGACAAATAATTTGAGAAGTTGTTTTCAATTAAATAGCCACCTAACGCAGTTTTATTTAAGGTTTTCTGTCACGTAAAAATATCAATCGGACAAGGAATTAATATATATGTTGATATCATTTTCGAGTGTATTACAATGTTCAGTTTATGATTAAGGTTTTCGATTTGGAATTTTATGTTGGAAATTTTGGGTAATTCCAAAATAATTTTTATACTCTTAAATTTTTTTATGTGAGAAATAGTTTATATTAAAATCATTTATTATTTTGGTTTTAATTTGTTTTAATATCAGTTAAATAAAGCCCTATTTTCTCTATGTAAAACCGCCACATTATATGACTTGGTCAAAGTATTATTTTCTTCCTATCAAACGGTTAGTGGATTTGGTAATATCTTATTTATTCAAAGATATGCTTGATTTAATCAGTTTTATGCTCAACAGAATTTTATGTACGTTGGCCCACACCAACAACTATTTTTTTCTTAGCCTATATAAGGCCGTTGCCGCAATATTTTCTATATTGATTATTAGGCAATTTTCACTGCCATTTTCTTCTTAAAATTATATCTTCTTTTTAAGTTTAATTCTGAATATATTTTGTATTTCTATTTCTGATCCAATCTATTGATTGAAGAGGTTGTTTAATCTTAGAAGGAACTACAAGTATTTTTTAAGGACTGTCGTTCGACATGACTCAGCTTATCGGTGTTTCCTTTACTTTAAACTTTGTTTATAATTTCTACTATATTTCTATATGATTTCTACTAATTATATTTGTGTTTTTGTTGAATGTGAGGACCAGAAAACTAGAGAAAGTGGACAATCCAATTGAGTTGATATCTCCATATGCAATAAAGAAAATTTGAGCTTAAAGATATTTCATTTATTTATATTTTTGTAATTGTTATCATACAATCTTAAAGAATACTTGTCATTCATCATCATAATGAATTTTAGTCTATGGATGATAGGTTATGTGGGCAATGGCAATGCCACGATCAAAGTGATTTGGAGGTGACATTTGTAGGTTTTTGCAATATAAGATTTGTTTAATCAGATAGTTTGTGCTGTGCTATTGGATTTGTACTCTGGGTATATGCAATTTCTTTGATATTCTGATGGAGTAGTATAACCTCGCCATGGCAATATCAAAGATTAACCAAATTAAGAATCAACAGACTCTGCAATTGATATACAATACTGGTTGTGAGGTGCTAAGTCTATTTTGAAAGGCTGAGCAATAAGATTTGCCCTAATGGAGGTCTATATCCTCACATTATTTCTGTTTTTGGTAAAACGTTTTATATTGGAAAAGTAGCTGATTTTATGTTTGAAATATAAGATGGGTTTCAACGAGTTTTTATGGGTAATAAATTTCAATCAGCTAGAAATCGATTTCTGTGGACAAACATTTATTTATTTTAAAGAGTTTTAATCTCGTTAATCATGCACCCTTTTATTTATGTTGTGAGCATGGTTTTCTGAAACTGACCGGCCACCGAGCCGGTTAAGGCAGTGGTTCATGGATTTAAGGTTCAACCGAATTAAATTGGTGGTCGAACCAAATTTTCTTAAAACATGTAAAAATACTAAATATTTTATATAATTTAATATTAAACATGTAATATAAGTTATACTCATATAAAAATTAATACTATTAAATAAAGTATTCTATAATTTAAAGTTATATTTCAAATAAAAATAAAATACAAGATAATAACTAATATAATCTAATGAAAGAATGCAAACCGAATTCCATATTGTATAGATTGGATAAAAAAGTTAATAAATTTGATTTATGATATATAAAAACTACACATTAAAAGAATTAAAATTTATATACAATATGTAAAATAAAAAAATATATATCCATTTAATATATATTTAATCAAAAAATTTAGAGTAACGTTATTTAAAAAATTTATATGCTATTTTATTATGAAAAACATTCAAAGCTGTTATTGAAAGAAATACTTTAAATTTAATAAAATGTGCAGTGTATGAAATAAAAAAATATTTATTATAGTTTTTTTATAATAAAATATTATTAAAATAATTTAAAAATTAATAATATATAATATAAAAGTATATAAGGAGAAAATGTTACTAGTTGTGTGTGGTAGCTCAGTTGGTAGAGCATGTATTGAAATATATGTTAGAGGTTTTGTGTTCAATACCTACCACCAACAGTTTTTTAAAAAATATGATTTAAGAGAACCAGAAACCGGTCACCGGTTGAACCGGCCTGTTCTCGATCGAACCGGCCTGTTCAACCAGTCGTTATCAATTCTTGACTACGTCAAGAATCTAGTCAAACCGGACTGAACCAGGTACTGATTCTGGTCGAACCCAGTCTGACCGACCGATCCGATCCGGTTTTCAAAACCATGGTTGTGAGATACCAATTTATAATCAAATTTTTGAAAATGTGAGGGCGTTTTGATAAAAGTTTCTTTTCGAATTTGAGGAAAAGAAATTTTTCTAGTT
Organism: Euphorbia pulcherrima; assembly: GCA_947683365.1. Taxonomy (NCBI): domain Eukaryota; kingdom Viridiplantae; phylum Streptophyta; class Magnoliopsida; order Malpighiales; family Euphorbiaceae; genus Euphorbia; species Euphorbia pulcherrima. Next base: position 30,682,726 of record CANTUS010000008.1, read on the forward strand.
CATATGTTCATAATTTTTATAATCTTTGTAAGGTTTATTTTTGTGTTGGAAAATTATTTAAGTAATTTTAAAAGAATTTTATTTCACTTTTGGTTTCCTAATTTGTGTTTAAAGTGTTCTTTTTAGTTTAGCCCGATGGGCTAGTTAATTTGGGAATTTGTTTTATATATTCACAACCCTTTATTAGCTATGATTTTCCTTTGAAATGGTGTGTTTATGAGACACCGTTTATGGGTGTCAGCATATATTATTGGCCTGGCATTTTAGTTGACTGTACAAACAATTTTCTTACATAATAGGTAATTCATTGTTGGCTAACAGCTGTTCTCAGTGCCTATGAAAAGGCGGGTGCCATAACGAGTTTGAGATACAGATTGCTAATAATCACTTTCTTATATGTTTTGGAAATAATTCGAAGTGGATGAGAGAATATATAAAAATTTTTATTATTTGAATTATAAGAATGAATGAGAGCGTTTTTGAATATTTATTGAGAAACTTTTTAAGAAGTTTGTGTATATCCCTTATGATTACAATATTGAATCACATAAATGATGTTGAGAGGTATCATGAATAATGATATTCTATATTGTGGATATCCATTGTACTATAATAGTAAAATGATGAAAATTGAATCTTTGATTCATATGAGACAAATTTTATTATTGATTATGTTCACTCTTGGTTGTTGATTAATGATATAGATGTCAACTATAAACAAACTATACTATAAATTAGCTTCTTGAGAGTTGACATATGTTGAGGCTAAATATTTGAAGAAATCTCTTAGCAATATATATTTTTCTTTGGGAATAAAATTATCATCTTTGGTGATAATGGTTTATGATTGTCAAATGAAAATATTTATCTCTAAATTAAGATATACACTTTTATTTGAGACAATTATGTGAAGCATGCTAAAAGATAAAATTATATATATCCATGAACAATGTAGGTCAAGAGTGATTCTGATCAAATCATCTGACTACATCTTTGAGAAGTATTTTCGAAACATCAGAGAGGATGAGACTTAAGCCATTTGAAATTAGCAAGAGTGGAAACCCAACCTATAAGAGTGGAGATCCCACGGAATAGGTTCATATGGGTAATAACAAGCTTTTGTTAGTTCTGCAACACAATAAATAATGCCTCAATCCTAGATGTGAGAAAGTGTTATGTTGCATATCGTGAGAGGTTGAGTAAAAAAGAACTCTTAATGAATTTTATAGCTCTTATGAGTGATGTATTAAATGCAATATACACTTGATAAAATCACCTACGTAAGTATGAAATGTGGCCGCATCTATGGGATATTGGCACTATCTCTAGAGCACTTATGAGAGACCAGACGCGCGCATGACCTATTATGGCGCACTACGGCGTTGAACAGAAATGTATCTTGGTATAATGTCATAGCTAAAATCTCTATATTACAATAGCGCTTATTCGGTTCACAGAAACTATATGTTTCATCGAATATTCCATAAGATAACTTTTATCTATCATGTATTGGTTCATAGTCCAAAAGACAACAATACCATTCATTATATGTCAAACCTGAGATATCCAGAAAAATTATTTTATCAAAAATTATTTTAAAATTTTTAGGGATTGTTAGAAATTTTGTGTAGTTCCAAAAGAATTCATGTACTCTTAAAATTTTTTATATGAGAAATAGTTTATATTAAAAACTTTATTATTTTGGTTTTAATTTGTTTTAATATCAGTTAAATAAAGCCCTATTTTCTCTATGTAAAACGGCCATATTATATGACTTGGTCAAAGTATTATTTTCTTCATATCAAACGGTTAGTGGATTTGGTAATATCTTATTTATTCAAAGATATGTTTGATTTAATTAGTTTTATGGCCAACAGAATTTTATGTACTTTTGCTTACACCAGCAACTATTTTTTTAAAAAATATTTTTTATTTTCACTGCTATTTTCTTCTTAAAATTATATCTTTTATGTTATTTTTTTGAGTTTAATTTTAGATATGTTTTGCATTTCTATTCTTGATCTTATTTATTGGCTGAAGTAACTGTTTAATCCTGAAATGAACTATAAATATCCTTTAAGGACAGTGCCGTTCGACATGACTCAGCTTATCGGTGTTTTGTTTACTTTAAACTTTATTTATAATTTCTACTATATTTCTACAAGATTTCTACTAATTATATTTGTGTTTTTGTTGAAGATGAAGATCAAAAAACTAGAGAAAATAGACAATCTAATTGAGTTGGCACCTCCATATACAATACAAATAAAAAAATTTAAGCTTAAAAATATTTTATTTATTTATATTTTTATAATAATTATTCAACATTTTATTACGTAATAAAATAACTTTTTAAAGATAAATAAATAGATATAGAATGTTGTTATTTTATATTTTTATGTTGATTTGAGGCCAATATATCGGTCTGTTCAACAGACAATATACATTCATATAATCTCTTAGATATTCTTTTCAATTATATTTTAAAAAACAATATACTATTGATAAAAAAAAGTTGGAACCTTATAGCCAATTGGGCCAATATTTTCCGTGCTTATGCAGAAGAACAATTCAACCTGAATATTTTGAGTCCCATGGAGTGATTTAGCAGGATAAGACAAGGCCCACAATAACTGCTTAGCTCTCAAGTTTGGGTTAATTAAGGGAAATTGTATAAAAAAATTATGAGAAATTATAAAAAATATATATTGTCTTACTAAAATATTTATAAAATTAATTATTAAGTTAAAATAATTACATATTTACAGTCTTTTTATAAAAAATTTACAAAATAACAAAAACATGAGAAAATAATTACATGAATATGATCTGGTTTTTATTAATATCTAGTAAATATCTATTATTCGTATAGTAATTGTCCAGTAGTTATCTAGTAAATATTGTTCTGAAAATTTCGTATGCATATATATATATATATATATATATATATATATATATATATATATATATATATATATATATATATATATATATATATATATATATATGTGTGTGTGTGTGTGTTATGTGTCATTAAATCCATAAAAACTGTTAAAATTAAAACATACTAGATAATAACTAGATATCTAACAGTTATCTACTAGATAAATACTAGATGTCATATGTTATGTATATTTTGGAAATTTATTTGAAGTCATGATTTACTACACGATTATTAGACGATTACCAAATAAATACTACATCGTATTTATGTAATTATTTTCTCCTGTTTTTATAAACTTATAAATTATTTATGGTGTCAATAAATTATTTTTATTTTTTGTGAGATTTTTGTAAGAACCCAAAAAATTATGATATTCAATCCTCTAAACCAAATTCTTGAAACACCCTCTTCATAATATTATTATAAAACCCACATTGGATAAACCGGTTCGACCAATTATACTGTCAATCGATCATGGATTCAGTTTGTTTAATTAGAATTTGTGGTATATAGATGAAAATTGGAGGGAAATACGCTCAAATGTCAACTTTTGCAAAACTAATTACTAAATTACATTCTAAATATTATTTGATCAAAACTAACTTTACAAGTTTTCTAAATTACTATTTTAAATTCCACCCTTTTTACTTCATTTTATTTTTATTTTGCATTTATTTCATAAACTGTTAATTTTTTGGACATATCGTTCGAGAGTTTTTTGTTCGTCTTGTTTCTCTTTAAAACTAGATTCATGATGATAGACTTTTTTCCGATATGTATTTAAAAAAAGTTATCTTACAGTTATATCCTAATAATCCAATATCGCACATTATAGTTACTACAAGAAAACTATAAAATAACTATAAATGCGCTATAGGATAGCTATGACATAACTATAAGATAACTTATTTCAAATAATTACCCTAAAAAGTTTGAAAAAAAGTATGTCATCATGTATCTAGTTTCGGATAAAAAAAAGAACAAAAAACTCAAAAACGGTATGTTGAAAAAACTAACAATTTAAGAGATAATAAAAAATAAAAAAAAAATTTAAAAATTGTTAGGAAATTAAAAATGTAATTAGAATTAGTTTAGTAGTTAGGAGTGTAAATTACTAAATCATAACATAACATTTATATGATTTTCCTAAAATTGGAGATTACCTATTCCAATGGAAAACCAAACCTCAACCAAACTGATCAAACTAGTGTTTTTCCTCATAGGATTCTCTAAAATTGTACATTTTGATCAATCTCAATCATCTATTGGGTTTTAATGGTTTGAATCTCAACCATTAAAACTCAATGAATGGTTGAGATTAGTTAAAATGTACAACTTTATTAATCTCCAACTTTAAAAAATCTAAATTCTTTTCCTAAACCATGTTGTACCGATCAAATTGCTAATCCACATAATTTAGAGATGAAAACAATCACATGCAAGTACAAAATATAAAGCATAAAAGTAAAGAACACGTGGCATTGTATGCAGTTTCCGGCAACACGAAGTAACGAGTACGTTTATAGTGCAGAGATCTCAGAGTTCTTTATTAGCGTCGGTAAAGCCAAAGTGATGAAAAATATACATGTCTATCTCTATCCATTTTCTAACTTGTGAACTATAGCAAAGCCAACTGGAAACTAAATATAAAAGCCCACTGATCAAAATGACCTCACAATATTACCTCTCAAAGATTTACGAAAGAATGAATTGGAGTTGCATTATTACAGTTGTAAAAAGATAAAATGCTTAATAAAAAAAATTCCATTTACTTAATGCCAGTTTGGTATTGTTTTTTAAGCTGCTGTCAAAATAAGTTGCTTTCACAAATTTTGAATAGAACTACATATCTTGGCTTTGAACAACACATTTCGATCCTTCATATTAATTAATTAGGAACTGTTTGATTTGTTTTTCCTAAAAACCAAATCTACTACTTTTAGGAAAAACTTGAAAATAGAGTTTTTTAGAAAAGCTGCTGAAAAAAGTTTAACCAAACTGGCTCTTCATCTCATAGCCACACGCTTGAACTACAAGAGAGAAACTCGGAATCACAATAGAAACTTTTGGGAATGAAGAAAATAAATTGTTGAGAGAGTAGATCAGCGAGGGAGAAAAGAAAGATCAGGAGAAGATGAAACCTTAATACGGCTAGAGAGGTTTATACATGCATGAGAACAAATAAAACAAGTCAAAGAAAACATGTGGGCTTAAGCAGCTTGAATGGCTTCCAACGCTTCAATATCGGCCACAAATCTCTACCTTGACTTTCATGACCCTTTTCTAGTACAAGAATAAAAACCTCATTCAATCCCTATACAAGGTAAAAACCACAGACATTGTGAGCACAATAGCTTGACACTAAGTAAAGCATTGCACAACGTGTGGTTTTTTTAGAGTAAACAGAAACACATTAGTCAGTGAAAATATCGTACAGAAATACCGATATTTCAGAATAGATCTTTCTGTCTCACAACTTCAACCCTCGAACGATGGACCTGTAAAATAGACATGAACTTGGGGGCTATCGGTGGTTGCCCCGTGGGGGACCTTCTGATGCCTAAGTCAGTAAGGATTTTGAGAAACTAATAGCAGTTATGAGTATGAGAATGATCTACCTTTAACCTGACTAAGGAGGCATTTATATAGGCATTTAAAGTATCCTTATTAGATTGGGAGAGGGAGTCTAAATTATGATAAGATCATAACTCCTCTATAGTTATCTGATGCTTGAATAAGATATATTATGATTTATCTACCTTAGAGGAGGGAATATAGGAGCAAGAATCCTAGTAGGATTCTACTTATTATTATGGAGCGGAATCTCTATCCAGCCAGTCATGGCCGGCGCGAGATCATGTCCGCATCAGGCATGGATATGCCACATGCATCTAGCTTGTCCTAACGAGATCGATTGGAATATTGTCCGAGCTGGGTCCCTCGGACTCAACGATAGCTGTCCTTTCTCAAGGGCATGAGCTAGGCGGCTCGTATTGACCCGGTCTCCTTATCTGAGACGAGTACCTATATTTTACAAAGTTATCAGAAGCCCCCCATAAGTGTGAGAAGTTCTTTAGGACTTCTAGCATAGAATCCGGCTCAATTTTTATGCGGATTTGGTGGAAGTGGCGAGCTACGTGGCTCATCCATATTCTTTCATTACTTAAAATTTCTTGGAGAAGCTAGCGTCTTTTGTTTGTTGGAACTTTCTAGAGAAGTTTGTGTCCTTCTTATATGGTTTGGCGGCAATTGAAATTTCTGAATTTCGAGCTGGCCTTTGAAATTTCGCACCTTCATTTCTTCTAAAGCTGATTAAGGCAATTTCCGGTGAGGGTTTCCTAGCATCTTCTCGAGGTGATTTTTGGTGACTCAAATCTCTTCCTTTTTCTTCAACAAGTAGCTTTACTTTTGCTTTTTTGACCTTTTATTTTGAATTTTATCTTGAAATGTGTGAGTTTCTGTGATCGGCTAAAAGAAAAGAAGCTATAGCAGAATAGCCTGATTGGGCTAAGGCTGCTACATATGAGCAGTAAGGGAAGAAAAGAAAGACCATTGTTGGGGTAATGATGTGCATTTGTTGTATATTAGGGTTCTCTTTATGCTAATATCGCCTTTCTATTTCAGGCGATGATTGAGATTGTCTTTATTCTTCAGCCGAAATCTTCTTATAGTCTAGAGCTTGTTTCTTCTCCTTCTCAGCTAAATAAGTATCTAGATGATCTAGCCAACCGCCGTCTTCTAATTCTTCAATTACGATTCAAAAGGCACTGCATTTGACCCTACCTCCTAGACACGAGGTGGCCTGATTAAAGCGAGGACTTGAAGATTTTTGCTATTTAAATGTTTGAAGCGGCTTCTCACGCTTGCGAAACCCTTTACGGCCTTTGTAGTGGTAGGATATCCTTTTGTTGATGTCAACCATGCTTCATTTTATAGGTGATGTCTCAAGCGCCCGATATGTGTAACGAGTGGATTGTGAGGAAACAACTGGTGTCCGGCTGGAAGCTGCTCAAATGATATTAAGTACCCTCTACTTGAAAAAGAGTCTCCTTTGGTGGATTGGAGGAGCCGGTGGATACAGTGACTCGAGCTGGTGAAGAACCGTTAATTCTTGATGTCGAGTCACAGGAAACGGGGAACAAGTCAAAGGTTCCCCCAATTATTTTGTCATTTGTTTGACCATTTTTGTACATATATATATGTACTTTCCATTTTTTCTCTTTATTCAAGGTCTTACGTTTTGCCTTGTATCTAGTTTTGCCTTGTATCTAGTTGTCATCTAGTTGACTGTATAGGTCTTATGCTTTGCCTATTAAGAATTTGACCAAGTAATTAACTTAGGTTTTTTCTACCGGTTTTATGTTTTTAATCGGTTGCTTTTTGAAGCTGTTTTTCAGGCCTTATTGCTGCATAAATTTATTGTTTCTTAGTTTTAACTAAGATTTTTTATACTTAGGATTTTAACCGTGCGCAAAATAGAATTTGAGACGGTCTTATGTTTTTTTGCTGTCAATTTACGCCATAAAGCTTTAAATCTATGTTTCTTCAGACAGTCTTACCTGTTTTGCCTTCCAGATGTTTGCTTTTTAGGTCTTGTATTTTACCTAAAGTAAATTTGGCTAAGCATCTGATATACTTAGTTTTTATGTCGGTCTTACAATTCAGCTGATTGCCTTTGTGGGGTATGTTTGCTTAGGTCTTACTGCCGCCTGAGTCTAAAATTTTCTAAGAGCTTTAATACTTAGATTTTTTGCCATTTCAGGGTGATTTAAGGTCTTATATTATGCCTTTTGTACAACTGGCTAAGTTTTGTACTTAGTCTTTCTGCTTCTCTTATTTTTAGCCGGTAGCCATTGTGGCTTTATATTGATTCAGGTCTTATTGCCGCCTGAAATATTTACTTCTTAGTTTCAACTAAGGTTTTTGGATATACAGGATGTCTTATATCGCCGTTGTCTTATTTATCTTTAATTATCGCCAAGGTCTTACTATGTGCCTTGGGAAAATATGATGAGCCGGCCTCGGAGGCGGTCCTAGATTTTTGCCAAGGTCTTCACCTCTTGGCCTTGTATAAAGTGTTGGCCATGGAGGCGGTCTTAGAATTTATGCCAAGGTCTTACTTAATGCCATGGGAAAATGTGATGTGCCGGAGGTCTTATACGGCCTCAATCTTATATGTACCTTAGTAACTAAGGTCTTTTATCAAGAACTTCACTTGGGTTTATGCTGTCTAACGAGCCGATCTTTGATATGATGCCCCGTGTGTGGGATCTTATAAATGTCACGTGGGCTTCTAAGCGTGTTAGAGTTTGACAAACACTTTTTGAAGAAGGAATTTTCTTATCCGAGTGAATACCCAATCTTTTCGTTGTAACTCTGTAGTTTCCTTTAGTCAACTTTTGTTCGTCGTTGCATATATTTCTTCTTTATTTGGCATGTGGCCGACTCACTTTCAGTAGTCTTATGCGGTCAACATGACAATTTGTTGATCAAGTTAATAATCAGTTTCTTCTATAATAGCAGAACTTGTTAGCTGCTCTGCTTAAATTGTTTGTTATTGTGCCTCATTCGGCGCCTCTTTCAAACGATTAGCTTCTCTAGATTTATTGTGTCCCGAGTTGGACTTGCTGTAAACATATAAATGGCACCAAAGTGGGGTTTCAATTATGAAACCACGCCTAGAAAACTCAATTGCGTGCTTCCTTCTTTGTGGCTTGGTTTATATTTGTTGGAATAGGAGTTGCCGGCTGAGTCATGGGCACACGAGCTACGAGCTCGTCTTTATTTATCCACGAGTCTCCATTACCATGGTTGCAAATTTTATTGCTTAGCGTGGGTTGTAGATAGGGCGTGCTCTCTTTCTTTGTAGCTATGTCATTAACCTGAACTTTTACGGAGATTGACAAAGAAAAAGATTTTCGTCCTATTGTGTGGTTAGTCACATAAAATAATCATTAATCAAGATTAGTGATAACTGAATTCCCAAAAAGGCTGGCGCTTAGAGACTCCAACCTGGAACTTCAAAAGGAATAAATTCGGCTATGATTCTATATAGTGCAATTACTCTGCAAATGACGGGATTATAATATAATGAACTAAAGCATTTTGGCTAAGTCAATATAATAATTCTGAACCACCATGTATGGTGCTTGCTGGTCACCAATTGGTCAAATAGGGAAGCACATGCCTACTGTCTTGGTTTTGTGAATTACAAAACCTGTATTCTTGCAAATTCATTGAACAAATAATGAAATATAAATAAATCATATACTATTAAAGATAGAATTAATCATCTTTGATGGTAAATCAGTTGCTATTTGATTTGCAACGATAAATAATAATAAAAGTTTTTTGAGTGCTTATCTGCTGAAGCTTTCCTTTCTAGTCCAAAGTTCTCGCCTGAATGAATAAATTTAACCAACATGTGGGAATTAAGCAGGCACTGTGTTATTTGATATTGGATTCGGATGGAGTCCTAATTCTGTAACCTCAAACGACGTTATATTATTCCTGCAAAACCACTTGTGATAACAAATTTGAATTATCGAGGTCACTGTTTGAAATCCGAATTGGATGATTTCAATTAATTTGCTGGATTAGACTTTGACTGCAGAATAAAATTGCCAAAATAAGGGATGAATAGTGGCCAACGCTGAAAAGATAAAACCTGGCCGGGCTGAATGCACTGAATGAAGACCGCATAATCGAATTTGTCCAATGCTTGGTCGATTTAATTTGATGAAACTGAAAGAACCTAATCAATACTCAGCCATGAATTAGAAATTCCGAGTAATCATGAAACTAACTTGATAAATTCTTTAATTCAATCGAAGAGAATAAGCAGTAATATATTCAATACTCATTTGACAAGTAGAACTAATCAACTGTTGATCACAGAATGGTTGGATTTAATTTAATAAATACATGTTCAGCCATGCCAATGAGAAAATATGCCACTGGTTTTATATTTTGGTTTCAACAATAAACAGAATAATAATTATTGGGTGTTCCCACCGATATAAAGGAAAATAAAAGCCTAGAATTGCTTACCAGTGTTATTTGTTGAAACATATCTGTTTTCGCATTCTAAACCGGATGGAATTGTTTCTCTTGTGTTGTTCTTTGTCAAGTTGAATTCACAAATAAACTGAGCCTTATCTTTGTGTCTACTCCATTAACCTGAAACTTCACTGCTCGACAAAAAAATACAATTTTGCTCAAATAAGTTTATGAGAACCACTGCAAATGATAAAGTATTGTCCATGAGCGAGTAGGAAATTTCCATTGCTATTGATATATGCCCAATATGTTAGACATAAACACCGGTGCACAATTGAATAATATAATAATATCAACGAATCTTGTTTCACCGAATCATTAATACTGAACCAATTGAAAAATTACAACCTGGTATTCCCACCGATTGAAAGCGAGACTTGCCTTTTTGATATTATCTCCTCGTTAGGATAGAGTTACTTCCTCCTTTTTATTGTAGAGGAATTTCCAGCTTTCCTATCTTGCATAGGAATTAATTATTAAATATAACTGTGCCTGCAAATTTACGAAGCTTGACAAAAAAGAGATTATGACAAGGTAAATGGAATTTGAACAACAATAGATTCGGTTGTACTAAAAATTCAAAATCAACTAAACTTCACAAATAAAAACATAATTAGTCGAATGAACGGAAAAAAAAAATCCATAAACCGATTTGAGTGATGAATTTCAATAATTCATAACATGGTCAACAGTAACTCAATGGGCAAAGATTTTTGCAACCTGTTCTTCTATGCAATATTGAATTGCGCAGCCAAAGATATTTTCAACTTGTTATCCTCGGACTGGCTAACCTTACCAATCAATTAATTCAGTTCACAATTCTCTTAAAAAAGAAATCGGTCATGCATGATCGGAAGAGCAATTGTGCAAATATGCTGTTGAATCTTACATACACAGACCGGAAGGTTGCAATTGTACTTATCTGATTTTATATTTTTGTTGAATCGGAGAACGCATCACTTTGGACACCATTAGGAGTTAGACGATTTTGATTGAGCAGCTGTAGTATGGGGTTCTTATACCTTAGTTCTGAATTTTATTGAAGTCTGCATTATTGACTGAAATTCCAGCCGCAGTTGGGAGGAATAAACGATTTCGATTGAGATAATCAAATCTGATTATATCCACCAGGCGAATTTTGCGATGTTGCTCGACGGTGCCGTACGGAGATATATTCATCCCGTTGATTTAGAAGTCATCTTGTTCTGACCTGGATGAATTTCTAATAAAATAGAAATCAATTATGTATACCATTAACCGAATACATGAAAAGATGGAATAAATACTATATCCTTGACAAAAATAATAAAAGTATAAATATTGCTTATTTTGTGACGTGTGGCCATGTCTTCATCATTGATCTCTGCATTGCCACGTTGCAACAATTGGATGAACTAAGCTTGCTGTCTTACAAATCTGGGCCAAACAACTAATGGAATCACAAATTGAAAATATTGAGAATCATTCGTATTGTTCATTTATCCAATAAATTTTAAAAAATAAACGATGAATTCATGTTCGAAATTAATTTCTCTAATCTAGAAACTTATTTGTATTCAGTCCACGTTCTCCGCACCACTGAAAATATCGTACATAAATACCGATATTTCAGAATAAATCTTCCATCGGAGGGTCCCCGTGGGGACCTCCGATGCCTAAGTCAGTAAGGATTTTGAGAAACTAATAGCAATTATGAGTATGAGAATGATCTACCTTTAACCTGACCAAGGGGGCCTTTATATAGGCATTTGAAGTATCCCAATTAGATTGGGAGAGGGAGTCTAAATTATGATAAGATCATAACTCCTCTATAGTTATCTGGTGCTTGAAGCAGATATATTAAGATTTATCTACCTTGCAGGAGGGAATATAGGAGTAGGAATCCTAGTAGGATTCTACTTATTATTATGGAGCGGAATCTCTATCCAGCCGGTCACGGCCGGCTCGAGATCATGTCCGCCTCAAGCATGGATGTGCCACGTGCCTCTAGCTTGTCCTAATGAGATCGATTGGAATATTGTCCGAGCCGTGTCCCTCGGACTAAACAATAGTTGTCCTTTCTCAAGGGCATGAGCCAAGCGGCTCGTATCGACCCGGTCTCCTTATCCGAGACGAGTACCTATATTTTACAAAGTTATTAGTCAGTATATCAGTGCAAGATTTATTTCAATATAAATATTAACAACATTCACAGAACCAGAATTTATCACATCTCAAATAAAATGTAATTTTATATCAATGTGCTTGCTCCTTTCATGAAACATGACATTCTTACTCAAGTAAATAGCAAACTGAGAATCAAAATTACCATTGATACATTTTTGTTCGAAACCTAATTCAGATATAAAATCTTTCAACCACAAAGCTTCCTTAATTGCCTCAGTTAAAGCAATATATTATGCCTTGTTGGAAACAATGATCCGGAACAATAAATAATCCGGATCAGGTTTGAAGTAAACAAATACCTAAGTACAAAAAGACCAAGTCATTACATCCGGACATATAACCAAGACATCCAAAGTCCAAGACAAGTGAAGATAATTACCTAAGCATAAATGGAAGCATCTGGTTAAAGTTTGGAAAGGAAACAAACTTTGAACCGCCTAAAACAGCATCCGGAAGAACTGATTGCACTAGCATCCGGAACAAGATAGATCCAGAGATATTAAGTCTGAAGACATCCCGGAGGAGCTTAATATCAAGAAAAAGGGTATAATTCAAAATATTAAAATTCACTCCATTTATTTGGTCTACAAGTCAAAGATCCTTTCCCTTAAAGTAAGACAAAAATGACAGCTAGCACTTTTCAGAGAAAGGACAAAGGACTGATACAGGAAAGAGATAAAGGTAATAACCTTTTTCACCTAGACCAATGAGAAAGGCGCGTGGAACTCACACCAAAAAGGTACTAGCATAAAAATTGGTGAGTCTCTAAAATACAAGGAAAACGATCACTGACAAATTTTCAGCTTCAATCTCAAGGATTCAAATGGGTCAAAATCTCTGTCTAACGGATTGATCAACGGTTCCGGAAGCACCACACATTACCTTTTCAACGGTGAAGATTAACCCAAGCTCAACAACCCACAACAGCTACATTTATGATGGAAGCCTATAAAAGGGAAGCTTCACAAGTTGAGAATGTGCTGGTTGATTTTGAGAAAAGCATACACAAGAAGAATTCGCTAGAAAGCAATCAGTTTATAAATCCCTCGAAGAACCAAATAATCTAAAATCTGTTTGTAAGGATTCCCAAGTGAAGTTATAAACTTGAGGAAGTTCAAAACCAAAACCTTTGAGAAAACAAAGTGTAAAGATCTTCTACTTAGGTGAGTAGAGAGATTGGGATATAACTTAAATTTGGTCCTTTGAGTGGGATCTCCCTATAGGACTCAGCTTAGGTTTGGGTAGAAATCTAAGTGGTATATCCTGTTAAAGACTAAAGGACTCAGCTAGGAGTTGGTGCTTCTAGTGGTATATCCTACATCCGGAAGGGGTTACCATCCGGAGATAAATTATAAGGCTTGATTCCTGCGAGTTGGAAAGGAATCCACTAGTGAAAAAGCTCGGAGGAAGAAAACTCTGGGAATTGGAATATGCGGGACCGAACCAGGATAAAATCCTTGTGTTTGATTTTCTAACTCTTTACTTTTTACACTATATTATATATTTGCATCATCCGAATCCATCAATCTAGAATATAATTAAACATGCTACACTAAGACTTTTCAACATCTATCTATTCCGCGAAAAAGGGTCATCAACGCCTCCCCTCTGACCTTGATTAGACCCTCATAGGGACCAACAAGTGGTATTAGAGCAAGTGCTCAAAACTAGAGATCTAACAATCTCGAGCTAAAGGTCCAAATTTTGATAATCAAAATGAGTTTCCAAAACTCACAACTCCTTCCCGAGGGTATATCCATTACCTGTCTTTTACTCTTCACCGGATGAAGAACTTTATTCAAGCACAAAGTATGCAAGCATGGTTGGTCATTAAAAATAGCCCATATGAGCCTACTCACGAAGTAGATGGGCTTACTACCCGAACACTCTCAAGTTTATGGGATGAGAATGATTTTAAAAAGTTGCGTGAAAATGCAAATGCTATTAACACGCTTTATTGTGCTCTTAGTGCAGTAGAATTCAATAGGATATCCGGATATGAGACTACACAGGAGATTTGGCAGAAGTTGGAAGTAACCAACAAAGTAAGATAAGCCAAGCTTGATCTACTCTAGCAAAAGCTTGAATCCTTCAAGATGGAGCCAAAAGAGTCAATCAGCAGTATGAACACTAGATACACCAATCTAGTGAATAAGATGAAAAGGCTTGGAAAAGAAATCTTTAAAGTAGAGATGGTAAAGAAGGTGCTCCAGAGTCTCACCAAGGAATGGGACAACAAGAAAACTACCATGGAGGAAGCTCATGACCTAAACTTCTACAGTTATGATGAGTTCATTTGTAATCTCTTGACTCAAGAATTATCCTTGGAGAGATACAGCCAACAAGAAAGAAAGTCGAAAGAAATGAAGAAGGCCATTGCACTTAAGGCAGACTCTGCCGGATCTGAAAAGTAGCCAAAAGAATCAAAGTACAGTGAAGAAGATTTGGCTATGCTGGCCAAATACTTTGATAAATTCTTAAAGAAAAAGGACAAAAGGAGATCCAAAAGATTTGAATTAAGGAAGCCTAAGGAAGGAACCTCAAGAAGGGACATGCTAAGAAAGGCTCCAAAAGAAAAGAAGGATCCGAAAAAAGATGTTGCCTGCTTTGAATGCGGGGAAAAAGGGCACTTCAGAGCTAAATGCCCCAAGCTAATAAAGGAAAAGAAATATAAGAAGAAAGCTATGGTGGCCATATAGAGCAATAGTGAAGAAAGTAGCAGTTCATCTTCAACAGAAGAAGAAGATGCTGCTCAATATGCATTCATGGCACTGACGGATCAAGAAGCAGAGCAATTCGGAAGAAAGTCATCCAAGCAAGATATTGAGCAAATTAGGGATTCAGAATAAAAAACAACAAATACTAAGGTAAACTCTTATTCTATCCTATTTCTAACATTGATCTTGCTAGAGCTTTGAAGGTAGTGATCTACAATGTGAGAAAGAACACCAAAGCCATAAAATCCATACAACGACAAATTCTAGAATTAGCTGAAGATGTTGAAGCAATGTCATAAGACATCAACTTGATGAGAACCATAAAGCATATGGATGTGGTGGAAGAAAACTTCCTGAGAAGTCAAGTTTAAATCTTAAGTGTTAACTTAACAGGGCTAGATAGGGAGGTAACCCTGATGAAAGAGGCGTCCAGAAGGAAACCAAGTCCTTCATAACCAAGAAGGAATCTAAGGCAGGGAACACAAGATAATCAAAACTCTAGTGCAAAAAGGGATCCAGGACCCTCAAATCAAAAAGAGAAAAAACCTCAGAGGCAACCTCAAGCACAGAGATACACAGCTGCCCAAAAAGAAAAAACTAGAGCATTCTATAACAACCAACCTGCCAAAAAAAAGGAAATCATGGAGCAGAAGTTGCAACCCAAACCAGCTTCCAGATACACACCAGACCAACAACAAGCATACAAAAAGCTGGATATGAAGGGAACTATAAGAAGGAGGATCTTGAAAAGATCGAAAGGAAGCAGCAGAACAGATCCATTTCAAGGTGCATTTTTTATGGGAAAAACAACCATGTTACTAAATTATATAGATTAAAAAATGGTTATTATGATATTTATCCTTGGCCTGAAATGGTTGATAACTCAAGAGGACCCAAATCTGATTGGGTACCCAAACCCACTTGATCTATTTTACAGGTATGCCTTAGATCCACAGAAGATCAACACACATGGTACATTGATAGTGGATGCTCAAGGCGCATGATAGGTGATGAGAATGACTTCATCACTTTAATCCGGAAAAGGGGAGGCAAAGTAAGCTTTGGAGACAATAAAAAGGGACAGATCATTGGGCATGGAACCATTGGATCGGAAATACAGATAGAAGATGTCTCTCTAGTTGATGGACTGAAGTTCAACTTACTCAGTGTAGGATAACTCTGTGATAAAGGAAGAAAAGTCACCTTTGACTCCGGAGGATCCTCAATCTATGTTAGTAAGTCAAATCAACTCATTCTTTACGCACCTAGAGTAAATAATGTTTATTGTGTTAACATTAAAAATGATAAAAAAGAATATATGCTTGGTGTCTAAAGAAGAAGAATCTTGGCTATGGCATAAGAGGTTAGGACATGTTAGTATGAACCTCTTATCCAAATTAGCCAAAAAGGAATTGGTTGTGGGTTTGCCTAAGGTAGCTTTTGATAAGGATCATATATACACTGCATGTCAATTAGGTAAATAGCATAAGAAAAGCTTCCCTTTCATCTCATACATACCTTCCAAGAGAGTTCTTAAACTCTTACATGTTGATCTCTTTGGTCCAATCAAACCATTGAGTTTAGGTAAAAGAGAATACACCATGGTCATTGTGGATGATTATTCTCACTATACTTGGGTTGATTTGCTAGCTAGCAAAGATGAAGCCTTTGACCAATTCTCAAAAATATTCATCCGGACAGAAGTAGAATAGGGCATAAGTATTATACGCATCCGGAGTGATAATGGTGGTGAGTTCAAAAATTAGCATTTTGCTAAATTTTATGACTCCAAAGGCATTGAACATAACTTCTTTGCCCCTCATACTCCTCAACAAAATGGAGTTGTTGAAAGGAAAAATTGGACCATAGTTGAGATAGCTAGAACAATGCTAAGTATTGTTTGCCAAAATATTTCTAGGGTGAGGCCGTAAACAAAACATGCTATATTTTAAATAGAGCTCTCATTAGAAAGACCTTAGAAAAGACCCGTTATGAAATCTAGAAGGGAAGGAAACCCAAAATTGGGTATTTCAAAGCCTTTGGATGTAAATGCTACATCCTAAATGATAGAGTAATTAGGATAATTTGATCCTAAATCTGATAAAGCAATTTTCGTGGGCTACTCAACACATACCAAAGCTTACAGAGTATACAACAAATGAACTCAAATTGTGGTAGTGTCTATACATGTAGATTTTGAGGAGATAAACCACGCAGGTAGAAGAAGTTCAAATCCGGATGATATATCTCCGAAAGTTAAAAACTCTGGAGAAAAAGAACATTTCTAAATTCTAGACTCCTTCCAAATCAAGAAATACGAAGAAGAAGATGAGGGGATATCTTTTAATCCAGAAGTACCACAAGATGATCTCAACCCACATGAGATAAACTTCAATGATGACCAACGAGAAGTAGTTGAGGCAGAAGTGGAACAAGCCCAAATCCAGCATGAAGACCTACCAAGAGAAGTCCGGACTCTTAGGGATCATCCGGTTACAGCCATTTTGGATAATGTCTAAAATCCAGTCAGAACCAGAGGACAACCCAACATGATGATGAGCCATATTGCCTTTGTCTCTCTTATTGAGCTAAAGAAATTTCCAAATGCTGAAGGAGATGAAAGCAGGATGATGGCTATACAAGAAGAACTAGATTAATTCACCAGGAATGATGTGTGGGATCTAGTATCACCTCCAAAAGAAAAGTCAATCATTGGCACCAAATAGGTATTCCGGAACAATAGATGAATCCGGAGTAGTTGTGAGAAACAAGGCAAGATTGATTGCCCAAGGCTACAATCAACAGGAAGGGATTGACTTTGAAGAAACATTTGCCCCGGTAGCAAGATTGGATGCAATCCGGATTCTATGTACTTTTGCATCATTCATGGGATTCACATTGTTCCAAATGGATGTCAAAAGTGCATTCTTAAATGGAGTTATCCAGGAAGAAGTCTATGTCAAGCAACCACCTAAATTTGAAGACCCAAAACATCTAAATCATATGCACAAACTGAAGGAGGCCTTTATGGATTAAAGCAAGCACCAAGAGCTTGGTATGAGACTCACTACTTTTCTCATATCCAAGGGGTATATCTGGGGGGAGGCAGACACAACTCTTTTCATAAAAAAGAAGAAGGATGATATCTTTCTAATCCAGATTTATGTTGATGACATCATCTTTGGAGCAACAGATGATAAGATGTGTGAAAAATTTATCACTAAAATGCATAAGGAGTTTGAGATGTACATGATGAGAGAACTTAATTTCTTTCTTAGTTTGCAAATCAAGCAGAGTCCAGATGGGATTTTTATAAACCAATCTAAGTACACCAAGGAGATCTTGAAGAAGTTTGAAATGGACAAAAGCAAGCCTTTGTCCACTCCAATGGGTTCATATACAGTCCTATCCAAGGATTGTGAAGGAGAAGAGGTTGATCAAAAGCTATATAGAGGAATGATTGGATCACTTCTATACTTAACAGCTAGCAGACCTGACATACGCTATGCAATTTACTATTATGCAAGATATCAAGCCAAACCTAAGGATTCACATCTAAAGGCAGTAAAGAGGATCCTTAGATACCTCCTAGGAACCACTGAAGTTGGGTTATGGTATCTTAGTAATAGAGAATTCACACTCTAAGGCTTCACTGATGCCGACTATGGTAGAGATACTCTTGAGAGAAAGAGTACATCAGGAGGCTATCACTTTGTTAGAGATTGCTTGGTGTTATGGTACAGTAAGAAGCAAACTTCTGTTGCCTTATCAACCACAGAAACAGAATATATGATAGTAGGAAGTTGTGTAACTTAACTCCTTTGGATCAAGCAACAACTGGAAGATTATAGAGTTCAATCCAGATGTGTGGATGTAATGTGTGAAAAAAAGTGCCATTGATGTGTCAAAAAATCCAGTACTCCATAGTAGGATGAAACATGTTAACATTAGGCACCATTTCATCCGAGATCATGTGATGAAAAAGGATGTTGCATTGGTTTACATACCAACCAATGAGAAAAGGCCAGACATCTTTACTAACCCACTAAGTAAAGACCAATTTGGGAGCTAAGGGAGTCAATTGGAATTTGAAGAAAATCCGGAAGACAGTATGAAGTAAATTGGATTTTTGGCAAGACAAGGAATCCGGAAGTAAAAAAAAGAAATGAAGTTAACTCTTCTCCGGAGAGAATATTGCCACATCAGCAAACAAGAATGACATATGGCAGTAAAAGGTAACTATTCCCTTTTGAATTTCAAAAGTCTATTGGGAGTTACACGCGCGGTAAATTCAATAGCTGGCTTTAAAAATAAACTTTTCCAATTCTCCGGTTAAACGGAATTTACCTCTCTCCTAAAATTTAAACTACCATATCATCAATCCAGCCAAAGTTAATGGCGTCTGGATTACCATTATACCCTCACTTTAGAAATTCTATATAAACCCCCCAAATTTCTAATTCTTCCTCATTCTAGCAACTCAATAATGTTACTATGCAAAAATCCAAACTCAAAACCCTAAATTTCCTAACTTCTTTCAACATCTCAAATGGCAGCCATCATGTTGAACAACAAAATTCACATGCTTCCTCAAAAGAACATCTTTGAAGAATCTGCTCTTAAAGATGAAGACTTCACACCCATTAACCTAAAGCCTTTAGACTCAGTAGTTCCCACTGACTACTTGGGTGACAACTTTCTTTTCGAAACAGACCCTTTCTCCAAGCTAATTGAGGATCAACATCTAACTGATTTCCTCAAAATCAAATGCCTGACTTATCCGAACTTAGTGCATGAATTTTACGACAATATGAGAGCTCACTCTTATCATGATGCTCTTAGTACCTAGGTTCAGGGAAAGGTAATCACCATTACGCCAGAATTTTTTGAAAAATTTATGAATATGAAAAATTATGGCTTTCAGCTTAAAAATGATGGGGATAAACTGCAAGTGAAGTATAAGCCCAAAATGTGGCTGCATCCGAATTACTTTGTGATAAATTCTCAACTTACTTCTTGGAAGTACCAAGATTTCTCCAACATGCTCTTACCAAGTTGATTCTAATTCGGAAAGGCTCTCTGACCACAATATCCTTTTTCCAGCACTGCATACTATAACATTGGGTGGAGAGTAGAGTTGTAAACATGTCGGTGCTAATCATCCACTATCTAAAGCAGCATAGAAATTCCCACGGTGCCCTTATCACCAGGATTCTAATTGCCAATTAGGTAAATAGATCCGGGTTCCAAGCTATCAATGGAAAGGAAATTCTAGAAAAGAATTTCAAGAAGCTATCCTTTGGTGAAAAATGGAATAAGGAGAAGGCTAAGAAGCAGCGAGATGAGAAGAAGAGCAAGGCAAGAAAGGCGGTGGATCTGGTTGAAGAGGCTTCGATTCTTACAAAGGCTAGAACCACCAAACCAAAAGCACAAAAGCAACTATCTTTGGTTCCAATGGAGGAAGTTGATAAGGATACTTAAACCCTCACTCAACTCTTAAATAACAGTCCAAAAAAAGCCCAAGCCAAGGGGGAGACTGATAAAAGCTGTAGATAAAAAGAGGAAATCTGCAAAAATCTCAAAGATTGTGTTAGAGGATGAGGAGACAGAAAAAAAGGATTCGGTACCTAAGAGAAGGCAATTCATTCAAAAAGGTTGCACATTAGATGAGGCAGTGGTAGCCAAGAAAATCCAAACCAAGAAGCCTACCGGAATTATAATTGATGAAGAAGCTGCAAAAAGGGCTGAGGAAGCTAAATTGGCTAAGTCCAAGAAAACAAAGGGCAAAAATGTGCCTGGATCAAATGAGCAAGTCACTCCAAATTACCCTCAATATGATGTAGTAAAGGAAGCCATGAAGGACAATGACAGAATCAATAAGCTCAGAACAAAAGGACCCGGAGATTCTTCCGACGCCCAGGCTATCCTTATTGATTTAACAGATATGGCAACTCTAGCCTAGGATCCAGAAGTTGACCTCTTTGCCTTCGTACCCATAATCAGACCACTTTTAGAGAATTTACTTAATCTTGAAGCTGAAACCATAAATGAAGAAAGTCCTGAAAAGGCATATGTAGAGGGTGTTGAGGACATTACCAACACGCCTGGGGGAGTACATAAAAGTCCTGAAAAGGTATGTGAAGGGATGAATGAGGACATTTCCAGTCATCCGAGGGTTGTGGAGGTGGAAGAAGAAGGAGTGGCTTAGAATAATTCAGAAACACCAATAACTGAGGTAATTCTTGACTCAGTTTCCTTTGAGGTTAATGCTGACACTTCTACTGCTGGTATTGAAATAGCAGATGATAAAGAGGATAACTTAGATACACATACTCCAAGTGTATCTAAGGAATAAGAGTCCAACCCGAAACACACCATTCTGGAGGAGGGACATGGTCTGAGACCCAACGAGAACACTTCTCAAGTGGACTCTAAGGGTGAGGCCAGTTCGGGGGAACATTTGGAAGAATGGAAAGGAGAAGAAGAAGAGGAATCCACTGAAGAAGAATCATCCGGATCAAATGAGATCGAAAGTAGGTCCGGATATGAATCCCCTTATGCTAATCCAATCAGAATACCAACTACTAGTATAAATCAAGCTAGAGCCAAAAAGATAATGACAACACTGAAAATACTACAAGAGGTTACCCATGAAGAGCACGAGGAAAGCTATATCAAATAGAGTCTTCGGAACATTTGTAAGCATCTAAAATCCATGGAGAAAGTATTGCTTCAACAATTCTCACCTCTGGATTTGAAGACTGAAATAGGGGAGCTAAAAGGGAGTGTCAAGAACATAGAAAGGAAAGTGGGGTTCTTCCCCACTACTGATTTGGTAGCTGAGGTTTCACTTGCCAAGGTCACCCCGATACTAAATGAGCTAAAAACAAGCCTTGCAGCAGCAAATCGCACTGCAGATCAAGCTAACACAGGGGCTACCAATAATTGTGCAACAATAATGGACAAGATCACCTCCTCCTCCTCTGAATTCCCCACTAAAATAAAGGAGTATCTGGATTCCAAGTATGAAAACTTGTCAAAATTCATCACTGAAAAGGAAGAAAAATCTGATCTCCCCAACCTAAATGAACAATAACAAGCAATATTGAATAGGCTTACAAAGTTTATGGAAGAAGACTTGCCCAAGCTATTTGCTAAACAAATGGAAAATATTGCACAAGAGGTTGCGGGACAGATGAATGGGCAAGATACAGTCATCAATAATGCCAAGGAAGAGCTTTATAAAGACATCATGACTGTAAATGATAGCGTTCATAACTGCCGAAGAGGCATGGGAGCAGAAATTGAGAAAGTGCTATCTAATCAGTCCAACCTATCAATATCCAGATCCTCCTCAGCTTCTATTTTGGAGAGCCAACTCCTTCCATTTTTTCAAGATCTTGTACAGCATATAGGGGATACTGGCTTCTTCGGACATTAGGGGATGCCTATTCTCCTCAAGGCTCTCTTCCCCTATTTTGATGAAAAGGATCGCAATTTTGTACTCCAAATGCATCCTTACATCACTAAATCATATACCCAGCTTTGCACGGTCTTCTAGCCCCTGTATCTAGCTCCAGCCACTATGGATACAATTATAGACCGCAAAAGAAAAGGAATTGTGGATTACTCTATCTACTCAAAGGCTTAGCAGTAAAGCTGGGATGGTAAAACCTACATGATGATAGACCCCCAAGCTGATGCAAACAAAAAGGGGGAGAATAATGAAGGGGATAAAGCTGCTGAAAAGGGAGAAAAGAGCAAGGGCAAAGAGAAAGCGGGAGAAGCATCCGGGAAGAAATAATTTTATAATAGATTAGTTATTTGTTTCCTATGTAAAATCTGTAATAGCTAGTTTCATCTTTTTCACTTATATATTTCTGTACCTGTAATTCCTGAACTTCATTGATGTTAACTATTGTTAACAGTAGAAGTATATATAGTGAAAAAAATTATTACAAAAAATTGCTTCTAAAGTACAATCTGCAATTGTACTAGAAAATCCTTAGAAGCTAGAATTGAAAAATGTTGGGGGAGTTAGGGATGCTAAAATTATGGGGGAGTAAAAATTGTAAATGACTAAGTATCAAGAATCATACTTAGATCATAAAAACCCCTCTTTCCTTATGCTTAGATGTCTTTGGTTTTTGTTTCCATCAAATGGGGGAGATTGTTGGAAACAATGATCCAGAACAACAAATGATTCGGATCAGGTTTGAAGAAAATAATTATCTAAGTACAAAAAGACCTAAGTCATTGCATCCAGACATACAACCAAGACATCTAAAGTCCAAGACAAGTGAAGACAATTACCTAAGCCATGGAACCATCCGATTAAAGTTTGGAAACGATACAAACTTTAAACCACCCAAAACAACATCCGAAAGAACTGATTGCATTAGCATCCAGAACAAGACAGATCCAGAGACATTTAGTCTGAAGACATCCGGAAGAGCTTAATATCAAGACAAAGGGAATAATTCAAAATATTAAAATTCCCTCCATTCATTTGGTCTACAAGTCAAAGATCCTTTCCCCTAAAGCAAGACAAAAATGATAGCTAGTACTTTTCAAAGAAAGGATAAAGGACTGACACAGGAAAGAGAACCTTTTTCACCTAGACCAATGAGAAAGGTGCGTGGAACTCACACTAAAAAGGTACTGACGTAAAAGTTGGTGAGTCTCTAAAATACAAGGAAAAAGATCACAGACAACTTTTCAGCCTCAATCCCAAGGATTCAAACGGGTCAAAATCTCTGCCTAACGGATTGATCAACGGTTCTGGAAGCGCCACACATTACCTTTTCAACGGTGAAGATTGACTCAAGTTCAGCAACCCACAACAGCTACATTTATGATGGAAGCCTATAAAAGGGAAGCTTCACAAGTTGAGAAGGTGCTGGTTGATTTTGGGAAAAGTATACATAAGAAGAATTCTCTAGAAAGCAATCAGTTTATAAATCCCTCCAAAAACCAAACAATCTAAATTCTGTTTGTAGGGATTCCCAAGTGAAGTTATAAACTTGAGGAAGTCCAAAACCAAAACCTTTGAGAAAACAAAGTGTAAAGATCTCATACTTGGGTGAGTAGAGAGATTGGGATATAGTTTAAAGTTGGTGCTTTGACTGGGATCTCCCTGTAGGACTCAGCTTAGGTTTGTGTAGAAATCTAAGTGGTATATCTTGCTAAAGACTAAAGGACTCGGCTAGGAGTTAGTGCTTCCAGTGGTATATCGTACATCCGGAAGGGTTACCATCCGGAGACAAATTGTAAGGCTTGATTCCTGCCAATTGGAAAGGAATCCACTAGTGGAAAAGCTCGGAAGAAGGAAACTCTGGCGACTGGAGTAGGCGGGGCCGAACCAGGATAAAATCCTTGTGTTTGGTTTTCTAACTCTTTACTTTTTGCACTATATTATATATTTGCATCATCCGGATCCATCAATCTGGAACATAATCAAACACGCTACACTAAGACTGTTCAAAGTCTATCTACCCCCCTCCATCCTCCCCCTTTATTAGACCCTCACAGAGACCAACGTGCCTTAGTAATTAAAAGTTCAACAATGTTTTGCAAGCTGGATTTCCAACTAACAAGATTTCCACCCAAAGCAAAACAATATCCAGTAACGGATCTCCTTTTATCAAAATCAGCAGCAAAGTCAGAATTACAGAAACCTTCAACTTTATGCTCGAGCTAACATTTATAAACCAAACTAGTCGAAGTGGAACCTTTTAAGGGCCAGTTTGACTGTGAGTTTTTTACAGTTTTTTCAGCAGCTTTTCTAAAAAGCTCAATTTTCAAGTTTTTTTTAAAGCTGCAGATTTGATTCTGGAAAATATAAATCATACAGTTCCTAATTAACTAGTATAAAAGATTAAAATGTATTATTTAAAATCAAAATATATAATTTTATTAAAAATTTGTGAGAACAATTTATTTATCAAACTGGGCCTAAATACCTTAGTAACCAGGGGCACTTATTTGGCCTACTCATAAATTTACTCACAACCCCGAAAGAGCCAACCAAAATTTGATATTGTATTTTAGACCTAAAATTAGCTCCTTTTTTAGCTAAAGGTAACGCACTTGAAATGTATATTATAGTTTCTGTACTTCATGAAAACTTAGTTGAGAATGTATATTTTATTCATTTTCTAGTTTCTCAACTTCTTATAATAAAAGAAGGCAGCGTACATGTTTAGCCCTTCTATTAACATTTTGAGAGCTTTAAAAATTATAAATAAGGGCCTTCGATTAAAAATTTTATCTTAAACTAAAATATTTTTAATGGAAGGTATATTGAGGTTTTTTTATTATATGTTAATAATTTAATTTATTTATATTGAATAAATTTATAAAAATTTATAAAACTTCTATATACGTATATACGTTGAGGGCATCGCTTGACAGAAGTTGTCAAGTCGGAATAGGGTCGGCCATAAGCATAGGCCAATAGTGCAACTTGATAAAACTATACTCGCGAACCCCTTATGATTGTTTTGACTTTAAAAGCTAATACGTGGAATCCAAGGGACTCGCGAGTACAGTTTTGGCGACACTTAAAGACTTACTTAGTTAAAGGAGGTAAACATGCATTATGTCGAAAAAGAAATAAAATATTTTTACCTAGTATAATAAGTGTCATGGTATATATTAGTACACATGAGGATATGCGCCAAGAAAAGCAAATAGAAGTATAAATAATACTAGCTCCATCTTTTAAAAATAGATATTCTAGCGTAAAATTGGACTACTAAAATATATATCATTTGCATTTTTTTAGGTATTTTTTTCATTATTCTTTCAACTATATCCTTAGCATTAATTGCACTTGGGTTGAAAATTCAATTCCTTAATTTGAGATACAAGGATAAACTAGTATTTTTATATCCTTAATAAATGAGTTTATTAAAAAGTGTAAAACTTATAAAAAGATAAGTAAAAAAATATGGACGGATTACGATACATAAAAGGGTAGACATCCTTTGACAATAATTCTCTTTGCATGTTGTAATTGCTTTTGAAGCAAATGTGTAACGTTGAATATTGATTCACAATATTCCATTCACTCACAACAATATCTACTATCTCACCATAGTAATGAATGGAGTGGGTAATTGGTTGGCTTTTATTCGGAAAAAAAATTCAATTATTTAATTAATATTTGAGCGTGTCATGTGGATAATATTTTGTAAATAAACAATGTTAAAATTGCAAGTGTGAATTTAATGCTATATCCGTATCGGGGTACGGGTGATCTTCTACTTTCGTTTGCAGAAACTTGTTTACAAATTCCTTGTTTTAAATTGATAATTTATTTATATTTAATTATGTTTCCATTAAAAAATTAATTAAAAAAAAGTGTAATTTAGTGTCCGTGTATTTACAGTCGCCAGATTTTTAACTTGTATCGTAAAGTTACTGTCAGTACATCCACTTTTCCATATAATTTATCGAATTCTAACTCTGAAATAATGATCTAACAAATTAATATTAAATTCTCAAATAATGCCCATGTAGCATCTCTTATCTATGGTTACATAAATAATAAATTTTATACTTTAGTGGCCGTAAATGCAATTAACCGTCATTGACAATGTAAATATTGATACATGATCTTGTCTAATTGCCTTGTGAGTTTTAGTTCAATTAATTAATTAATTATAATGGTACTAAATTCACCAAGAAAAATTGTAAGTGTTAGGTTTAATTACAGAGGAAAATTCCAGCACAACCAATATCAAAGTATTATTTTATTTAAAAGGTGGAGTTTCATTTTTGCCATCTAAATCTAAATCTAAATCTAAATTTAAATTTAAATCTATATTTATAGTGATGAAATAAATTTCACTCTAAAGTTTAAAATAAATTTTAGAGGATTTTGATTCGAATGATAATTGGAGTTATACGTTAAAGTAAGCTTTTAAGGGTATCTTCAATTCTTCCTAACATTTTTTTTCTTAAAACTCTATAATTTGAAGCAGTTACAGTGTTTATTCTTCAATCCTACACTTTAAATTTTCACTTCAAAACATAAATATTATTATTTTATTTCTTTATACCTAACTTTTTATTATTATTATATTATATATACATCTCTATTTTAAAAATCCCCGCTTAGTCCCGTTTAGGCATCGCCTAAGCCCTATTTTAGATCTTGCCACCCGACTTTATATTCCCAGAGAGCTCCCAGGCCCCTAACCGATTTATTGCAGCCTAGGCACCGCCTATTCCCATTTTTTCCGCCTAGACGACTCTTGAATTCAATTTTTTAAGATATCGATATCTATAATAATTATAGTTTGATATTTTTAACCTACTAAAAATAGCTTAGTTAAGAAAATGAAAGTACATAAAAGTGTTCTCACAATAAAAGTCTTATTTCCAATTTTAAAACATGTTCTAAATTATGTGTTTTTAATATTTTATAATTTATTTTTTAGTTAAAATTATATTTTTATGTATAAATAATAAAAAATAAAAAAAATACAAATCCGCTTAGGCCACAGTTAGGCCCCGCCTAATCCCCATTCAGGCTCCACCTAAATTATTTAGAGCTCTGACCGTTCAACTAACGTCTAACGCTTTTTAAAACACCGATATACATACACATATAATCAAATAAAATTAAAAGGAAAAAGAAAAAAAAAATAATAAAATTAGTTTCAGAGCATAAATAGTGTTATTCATGCTTTTTTTTAAGGCTATTCCCAACTCAACCCCACTTTTAGGGTGTGGTGGGAGATATCTTAAGTCTTCTATTGTGGGCCTACGCGTTTTTATTAAAAAAATAAATTTATTTATTTAACAGAAAATAATGTTAAAAAGTGGATAAAAAAAGTGAACGTGATTTCCACTCAATCACCTAATTTTGAACAGGTACTTGGAGGAATCTGCTACTGTTCATAATTTTGAATTTTTTCTTTTTATTTTTAAAAAATATATTCACTTGTTGAGATTATAATGAGGGATACTATTTACCTGTTTAAGCTTTTGAGGTCAAATAGAACTTACTTATATAACACTATAATTTCCGCTATTTTAGATAGAGCCCACTTAAAATCAATATTGATAGTTCAAATTCTAGCAGCTCGCTTGTCAATCAGTTAAATAGAAATTAATTAGTAGAAAAATACTATAAATTTGAATAGGATGATATGTGTAAACATTGTAATTACAGATTTACATTCAATAATACATGGGTAAATATGACTATTTATATTAACAAAAGTGAAGATCATTTTCAGTTGTGGAGTATTTTATTCGTATCGACAAGATGAATTATACTAAAAAAATCTCTTAACATAATGAAAGTAACATAGTTACATTATATCATAAGAAAAACTTGCTATAAAAATAATAAAAAATTAAGGGCATCTTTTAAAGATGTAGTAATTGGCTAAAATAGTTTAGGCAAATAAAATAGCTAATTGTAAGAAGCCCGTGACCAAAAACATAATTGTAACTTTACATGATTTTAAAATCCATAGCTTAGAACCTTTGAAACAAAGGAAAAATACTATTAACGATTCCTCTCCAGCGATCAAACCTCTCAAACGACAATTGCCTTATCTCTTGCCGTGTTTCTCATCAACTACAGCTACGATCGATTGTGACAGTGAAGTGCCGTCTTTCTCATCTACTGCGGCTACGATCGATTGTGACAGTGAAGAGAATGCGTTTTAAACCCTAAATAAGTCAGTTTTGATTTCAAAATAACCTTGATCAGATCAGCCTTTCATAACTCTATTTCTTGCTTCTGCTGAATCGTTTTTGCGATTTCTGATAATTTCATTGTGATTAGTTATCGTTATTTGGCCAGAACTGGTTCGCCTGCTGTAATTGAATGAAGTAACTGAATTAAAGGATAAAGTATTTCGGTTTTCCATGGAGTAGTATGTTTTGTTCATCCAATTTACGTGGGATTTTGATTCATATTCAGAACACATCCTAAATTATCCTAGTTTTTTTAACGTTACACTGCACTGCTTATACTTTGTGACCCATTTCCTTATACTTTATAGTAGTTCAAGTATTCAAATTGTCAAACTGAGAATAGTTTATGTTTCCTTTTCACTCGTAATAGTCTCTTTTGCTTAAATGGATGAAATTGGTTGGTTAAACATGCAAAAGTTTAAGTTTGTGAAATTGGGAATGCCTTCTTTGAGCCTGCAATATGAATTTGATATTAGAAATTTTGGGATTTTTTTTATGGATGACAGATAATGTAACTTGAAGTAGCTTTAAAAGAACATTAAGAAGGAAATAAGGAATTGGTTTAGGGAAAATCGACTTTGTTCTAGCTTTCTCAGGCAACTCTAGCCTATGAAAAGTTCTTACACCAAAAAAGCAAATTGACATGGCTGAAATTTAGGGATGAGAGTAATAGCTATTTTCACGTAGCTATTAAAAGCAGGGGTGCCAAGAATCGTATCTTGTCTTATATGGACCAGGGAGCTAGAATTGATGATTTTGGTAAGGTGGTGGAGCATTTTTTGGGTCATTTCCAAGCTATTATGGGGACTGAGAATCCCACTAAAGGGAAATTGGATGGCAAATTTATCAATCTTGGTAGCACCCTTACCATTGAGCAACAAATTAGTCTCATTAAGCCATTTTCCACCAGTGAGATCAAAGAAGCCCTGTTTAACATCGGCAGCAACAAAAGTCCAGGTTTAGATGGATTCGGTTTTGGTTTCTTCAAGCACTCTTGGGGAACTGTCAGAAATGATATGATGGCTGCTATTTCTGAATTCTTCTTTTCCTATAAGTTGCCCAAAATCTTTGCTTCTACCTTGCTTGTTCTTATTCCTAAAGTTGATAGCCCCTCCTCTGCGAAAGATTTTAGGCCCATGGCATGTTGTAGTACCTTTTACAAGTGCATTTCTAAACTGCTTTGCAATAGATTGAGCTATGTTTTGCCTTTTCTTGTCAATGAGAACCAGGGTGTCTTTGTTAAGGGGAGGTCTATTGCCCATAATGTGCTGATTTTGCAAGATATTTTGAGACATTATAATAGGAGAAATATGTCACCTAGATGCTTTTTGAAAGTAGATCTTAGCAAAGTATATGATACAATTTCCTAGCAATTTGTAGAGGACTTATTAAATGGTTTATCTTTCCCTAGTAAATTTATCAGATGCATCATGGCCTATCTTAAGTGTACTCATTACTCTCTGCTTCTGAACGGGCGTATCCAAGGGGGGTTTAGTGGTAAAAAAGGCTTGAGGCAAGGGGATCCCATGTCCCCCTTAATTTTTATTCTGGTCATGGAATACCTTACTAGGGTCTTGTTGTATCAATCTAAATTTTATGGCCTTAAGTTCCACCCGAGCTGTAAGCCTCTGTTGCTTAATTCTTTATGCTTCGCGGATGACTTAATATTGCTAAGCAAGGCTAATTCTGGCTCATTTGATGCTTTGCTTAGAGGTCTTCTGTTGTTCTTGGATGCCACTGGTCTCTGTATTAATCAGAATAAATCGTGTCTTTATGTTTGTGGGGTAGATGAGGATACTAAGAGGAATATGTTGCAGTTGGCTGGAGTTATTGAAGGAGTATTTCCTATAAATTATTTAGGGGTTCCTCTTAAACCTACCAAATGGAATCAACATGATTGTGAAAAAGTTGTTGATAAAATCAGTGGGCTCATTTCTTATTGGGGCAACAGACACTTATCCTTTACAGGGAGGATCCAATTGATTTCTTCTGTAATTTTTGGCCTAAGGGATTTTTGGATGAGTATTTTTAGTTTACCCTTCTCTGTCATTAGGGATATTGACAAGCTATGTAGGCAATTCTTGTGGGGTGAGAAGGATGGGAAAAGGAGAATGCACAATGTGGCATGGGAATTTGTATGCAAACCTAAAAAGTGGGGTGGGTTGGGTTTTAAAGAGGGTAGCATTTGGAATAAAGTTTCCATGGCCAAGTTTATTTGGGCTATATCATACAAACAAGACTCTTTATGGGTTAAATGGATTCATAACATTTATCTCAAAAAATCTGATTTTTGGAGTGTTAAAGTCAAGGGAAGTTGTAGTTGGTACTGGAGAAAAATTCTGAAGCTTAGGTCCTGTTTACCATTTGCTGTTATCAACAAGGATACTATTTCAAGTAAATTTGAAATGGGTAAGTGTTATGACATTCTTCTTGGGAACTGTGTCCAGCTGCAAAGTTATAAGCAAATCTGGTGTAGTGTAGCCCTTCCTAAACACAAATTCTTCTTTTGGTTAGCTGTCCAGGAAAAACTGCTAACTAGGGATGTGTTATCTAAATACATCATGGGGGTTGATGTTTCTTGTGCAGTTTGTGGTTTGGAACAGGAGAGTCACTCCCATTTATTCTTTAACTGTTGTTTTTCATAGAGGCTGGCTGTAAGCATCAGAAATTGGTCTCTCTCTCTTGGCCTGGATTTTAAGTTTGATACCTAAAAATAGTGGTTCTCTCAATTACAGATTTCTAATATCTACAACATCATCAAAATTGTGATTTTACAAGCTTTAGTCTATATGATTTGGATTAATAGAAACCACTGTGTTTTCTCTCAGGCTAGTATGTCGATTGATAATTGTTTCTCATAGATTCATAGAGTTACTAAATACAGATTGTGTTTGTATAGGAAGAGAATTAAAAATAGCATAGATAGAGCAATGTTTGACAGATTCATTGTATAGGCTTTTTTGTTTAGCTTGGATCTGCAGGCTTTGGTGTTTTGTAAATTTGGTTTTTGAGCTATAAATTTCGCTTATTCATAAAAAAAGGAATTGGTTTAGTTCGATATATTCAATTGTGTTTTGTAATCCATTGACCAAGAATTAGCTATACTTTGAACATCCTGTAATGTTTATTATACCAGGTATAGAAACAGAGTCATACTAGAATATAAACTGGTATAATGTTTATTAAACAAGTTTTAAAACTGGTATAATCTTTATTAAACAAGTTTCAGATTGGTATAATGTTTATTATACTAGTTATAAAATTGGTATAATCCTTATTATAAATGAAATTGAAAACATAAACTAATACACTCAAACTGGTATAATGTTTATTGTACTAGTTTGATTTCCATTATATACCAGAGTATAAACTTTGAATCAGATATAATGTCTTATACCAAGAATCAGGTATAATGCTATAAAAAAATCTTTATACCTTAAATATATAATGCTATTGTAAATGAATGGTAGATACAAAAAACTATATTTTAATAATTTAAGTTGAGTTTTGATAGAGAAATTTGGAGGTCTATATGGGATTGATTTTCTACTTAACTATACGCAAAATACACTGGATTGATTACGAGTTAATAAATACAGTTTCATTTGTTTCTGTGAATTAAACCTAGATTTTAAACACATACTGTAGGAAAATGGAATCAGCAGGAAAGCGAACAAGATCCAAACAAGTAACAACTGACAAGGAGAGTACAAATATAGATTTAAAGGTAAGCTTTCATACAATATGTTAATAACATAAGAAATCTGTTTCATTCATCCATAAAATAGAGAAGACGCATAGAAACATCCAAACATGGTTCTAAAACTAGAAGTATAAATGATTATACCAGTTGAGAAACAGGTATAATACTGTAGAACTTCAAAACAATATACTTGTCAATGAAAAAAATGATTAAATAATATATTAGAGTGGAAAAAAGGTTTAATTCCAGTTTCTAATAGGGTATTAAAAGCATTGGATGATTTTTTTATTGAAAAAAGGTAATAAGAAAGTAGTATGAAAAACATTATACCTCTTGAAAAACAGGTATAATATCTTTTATACAACTAACACGGCTGTGAGCGGACGACGTTTCGCACGGCGGCAGTGGGGCCGGGCCCAATCGGGTCGGCCCATTGGCGTGTCGGGGAGATGAGTGTGATATATTTGAAAAATGATTTTTGCATATTTTAATGCTCAAAAGATACGAGATCGAAATCCCGTACTTAAAATAGAGTCGCCACCCGGTTCAGCTCAATCGAGAAATTTTTGGTACGATTTTCCCACCGGGTGGTTGGACCATACATTAAGTAGAGATTCCGAGTTCGGATGATGTTATCTATTTTTCATTAGGCCAAGTTAAGATACTTCATTTTTTCTTAATTGGTTTAATCCATCCTATTTATTTGTATTTTCTGTTATTTTATTGTTTTCGCGTTTATCAAGCAATTGAAACAATGAGTAAAGTATTTACAACCATTGAAAAATAAGTGCGAAATATAAAATTATTACAAGGCTTCCAAGTCCTGTACATTTTTCTATGTGATAAATAAAATACCTGAATATCCAATATACGTCCGCCTGCAGAAGATGGTTAGCACGGGTATAGCATATTTTATTTAGAATATTATAAAGCCCAGTCGGATGGGTAAAATGGGATTTGAACGGCGTTTTCGAGGAAATTCCATTTTAAAACAATTTTTAGGCTCAATCATTATTTTAACCGGATTATAAATGAAAATAAAATTGCTGTTCAGAAATTCATATCGCCGACGATACAACTGATACCGCCGGTGACATGGTTGATGCCGCCGGCGATATCAATTATATCACCGGCGGTATCAGCCTGTAGGCAGCAGTGGTGGCAGTAAAAATGACCGAAAACCCAAAAATGAATATAAATTGACAAAAATTAACACAAGTCAGTAGTATTAATGCCAAAGAGCTATGAGACTCAGGATTTTTACCTCGAGGTCGTGAATCCACCTCTTCGTGAACCGAAGAAAACACCTCCGGGGAGCTTGTTACGACGATTTAATGATAAATTTAAGTGCTTTTTGGTTTCTAAATCCAATTAAGCTGATTTTAACTTAAAGACTTATTGATTTCAACTCACAATCAGAGAATTCAAAGAAGAAAAACCAGGAAAAATGGATCGGAATCCCTTTTTTTCTGTTTTATTTAATTCTTATTTCACTAGAATCTATTCCCACATTAAAATCTTAACATTCAATTCCCCCCCTTTGTTCCTCCCCTAAAATGCAGCTCAAGGTGTGCTTTTATAGGTGAAATGGGGTGCTTTTTGAGGGCTTTTTGAATAATTCCGCCGAAAGTGGCCGAAAGGCTGTCTGTGTAGGGGCCCACTTTGGGCCATGCCGCCGGCGGTATGGCCGATGTCGTCGGCGGTATGGTGATACCGCCGGTGGCATGGATGATGCCTCTGGCGGTATCAACCTCCAGCATACCGACAGCTAATGGGTCAAAAGGCCAAAAAAGTCGGGAAAAATGGTTTAATAGTGGGTAAAAGGCATTTTTTGACTTTTAACAATATTTTTAAGGGTATTTATTATTTGGGTGCCAATCATTGGTTTAAGCTCCCACCGGATGCATTATCGGCAACGCCGAGCTGTATTCTACCAAATAAAAATTTGCGAGGAATATTATTTTGGTAATAAAAATTCCAAGGAGACTTTTTAATTTAAGGCATTAAAATCGGGTACACGTCATCATCGTCTCGCGAGAGGGACTGCGAAATCCCGTGCTCACAGGCTGTCCCTCGGGGGATCACTACTACCACAGGTCAGTATGATCATATGAAAGAGCAAGGGATAGGAATGATACCTGATGGGTGACCGATTTGTCCCTTGGTCGGACTTTCACTTCGAAGAGATTGCCCTTCGGTCGGGCTCGTGCTTTATGGAGATTGGTTGCCCCTTGGTCGGACTTACGCTTCGTAGAGGTTGGTTGCCCCTCAGTCAGGCTTACGCTTTGCAGAAATTGTCCCTTGGTCGGACTTGAGCTTCGTAGAGATTGTCCCTTGGTCGGACTTATGCTTTGTGGAGATTGGTTGCCCCTTGGTCGGACTTACGCTTCATAGAGGTTGGTTGCCCCTTGGTCGGACTTACGCTTTGTGGAGATTGGTTGCCTCTTGGTCCGACTTACGCTTTATGGAGGTTGGTTGCCCCTTGGTCCGACTTACGCTTTATGGAGATTGGTTGCCCCTTGGTCGGACTGACGCTTTGTGGAGGTTGGTTGTCCCTTGGCCGGACTTACGCTTTGCGAAAATTGTCCCTTTGTCGGACTTGAGCTTTGTAGAGATTATCCCTTGGTCGGACTTATGCTTTATAGAGATTGTCCCTTGGTCGGACTCGTGCTTTGTGGAGGTTGGTTGCCCCTTGGTCGGACTTACGCTTTGTGGAAATTATCCCTTGGTCGGACTTGAGCTTTATAGAGATTGCCCCTTGGTCGGGCTTGTGCAAAAATCTAATTTGGAGGAGGATGTCACCGGCGGCATGAATGATATCGCTGGTGGCATGGATTGATACCGCCGACGGTATGAGTGCCACATGGCAGCTTTGAATGGTCAGATAATTTCAAAATTTGAACTAAAGGAGGCGATGTCGCCGGTGACATAAGTGATGTCGCTGGCGGCATGGATTGATGCCGCCGGCGGTATGGACGGACAGTTTCAGATAAATTAAAACTCCTCAAATTCCACATTGCGGTTTAAAAAGGAATTGAAACTCTTTCTTCCCCATTTATCCCGAAACCGCATCTCCCTCTCCTCTTCTTCTCCAAAGCTTTTTGATTTTTTTTCCTTTGTCTTTAAAATTATGAAGAGAATCACTAAGGCTTTCAGGGGCAAATCCAAGGCTAGGGAGAGCCTGCCCGATTCTTCCATTAAAGGATTGAAAATCCTCTCCGTTCCTACTGCATATGGCCTGAAGGAGACGGCCAAAATGTATGGCTATGGCATTAACTCTCCTATCACCAATCTGACCCCGGAGAAGGAGAAGCACCTCTACTATATCCAGGTAATCTCACAAAAATCCGAATCTCTTCTTTTTGGGTTTGATTTAATTTGGCTTTAGATTTGAAATCATGCCATGATAGAGGTTTAAATGTGAAATAGATTGGTCATATTGCATGCTTTAGGATTGATTATTACCGTTTTTGGGCTTATTGTTTGATTGATTGCGATTTTTGTGGTTTTAGCACGATGGGTGCGATTTCGGGAGAAAACTAGTTCTGCCCGCACATAGTGATGTCGCCGGCGATATGAGTGATGTCGCTGGCGGCATCAGTCCTGGCAAAAGGGCTTATGGGAGTCTGATGTTGCTTCTATTTAAGGTGATGTCGCCAGTGACATGAACCATGCCGCTGGCGGTATGGAGTGATGCAACTGGTAACATCGCTTTCAACAGAGGCAACATCAGCAGCTTTTCTGATAAAAAAATAAGTAGGACTGATCCATTTTGTTTTCAATTTTACAACCATATGAACTGACTTATACAGGGGGAATGGGCACCATCGGTGAATGGTGGCACCATATCTCGGAGAACCACCCCGAGCTCGCACTTGCAATTAATGAGACAGGGTTTGGGGATTTGGCGCGGATAATGCCAATGCTAATGCCTAAGCTTTCTTATTCTGCAGTAATGGCCCTAACTGAGAGGTGGTCCGAGACCACCCATACCTTCCATTTCTCTTTTGGGGAAGCTACAATTACCCCCACTGATGTCGTAGCCATGACCGACCTCCTCTGGATGGATGAGGTCATACATTTTGATGCTTACATAGACAAGTACCATGTTGAGAGGCCCGTGGTGAGGCGGGCGAAGGAGTTATTTGGTCTGAAGCCAGTTTCTAAACGACTATCCTATGGAGAGTTGTACCATCACTGGACCCGAGTAGACGTAGTGCCTGAGGAGGAGAGGGAGGCTTGCGTCCGGTCCTTCATGATTTCTCTACTAACTGTGCTATTCTTCCTAATCTCGGGGAGTAAGATCAATTATGTGCTTATAACCGCAGTGGAAGATGTGCCGGGAATCAGGAGGAAGAATTGGCCGAGGGCCATCTTAGCCCAGTTGTACCACGGGCTGGACGTGGGAGCCCGGAAGAAGGAGAAAGCCCTTCGCCTTTGCCACCTGCTACTCCAGGTATAACTTTTTAGAAATATTTCTCTTGATACCATGCATTCTCATTTATTGCATGATGCTTTTTGAATTGATTGGTCGTCATTTGGGCAGGCCTGGGCCTTCGAGCATCAGATCCTCCCGCCGGTGGAGTTTAAGAAGGTTGTGCTGCCGGGCTCTCATTTCCTCGCTCGCTGGTGCGGGGGTATCAGTGGGAAGGCTAAGTACCCTACGAAGTATAGAGAGGTCCTAAGGAGCGTGCGGTTGAGCTCGGTATGCAATTTTTGATTTAGTCTTTATTTTTTACACTTAGATGGAACCAAAATCACCTATGGACTTATATTGGTTTTTTGATGCAGCTCGTCTTGGATCCATTCGATGGGGTGAAGAATTTGGCCGAGGTCGCAAGGGTCCGGAGAGAGGTGGATGACCGCCGATTCGTGATTGAGTGCCCTCTGTCCGAATAGTGGTATCTACGTAAGCACGTCCGGGGCTGGAGGTCCGTCCCGGTGGCTGCTAGACCGATGCCTGCCAATCCTCCTAGGGGGTTATAGTGGCTCTATTTCATGATCTCTTTCGAGGCTGACAAAGTTAATTATATTGAAGGGAACGGCTGAGTGATCCCTAGTGTTCCTGGCCTCTACGAGCAGCTTCTGCAGCTTCTACTCCCTGTGTGTTCTCGCATCCATAGAAACGATACGATTGAGTATCACAATGAGCAACAGTTGGAGGATGAGAAGAGGCGCCTAAAAGGCATTATAGACTTTGATGTGGAGGAGGATGATGAGGATGAGGCGCTTGAAGGGGATGTTGCGGTCGACCCTGAGGGGGAGGATGAGGTGGGTGTGGACGTAGCTGGCGGGAGTGTGCCAATGTCCCAAGGGGAGCAACGTTCTTTCGAGGTATGATTGTGCTTGTGTGTATGATGTTAAAGTCGTTTAGGAACGTTGTTGACGTGTGGCTTTCATATTTTACAGGAACCTGCGAGAAAGAGGGACCGGGACAACTAAAGTAGGACCTGGCACTATGGTGAGCCAGAGAGTGTAAACTTTATGGAGGGACGTTTGGTCAATCCGTTGGAAACCACCTTCCTGCTGATGAACTCCCGAGGCGAATTCTCCTATAGGAATATTGGCTCGAGCCGGCAAGCTCCGATTTTCATGCCTGAAAATTCTACTTACGTAAGGCCTAATAATTATTTTCTTATTAAGCCTTGGATGCGGTTGTCTAAGGATTTGCCTTTTGGATTTTCCAGGTGGCGCAGAGTCACGTGGAGCAGCTTGTAGAGAACAATTTTGTTCTCCGGGATACCCTTATTGGACAGTCGCTCCTCGTTCAGGTATTTTATGCACATGTTAAGATGGGATGTATGCATGGATGTTATGCATGACATGTACTGCTAATATTTTCTCTGGTTTGCAGGATTTGTTAGCCCTTTCCTTGGTTGATGCTAATGCGGGCCGACAGGGGTATGAGGAGGAGACTGCGGTCCTACAGCGTCGTGTGAGTGATCTTGAGGGTCAGCTGGCAGCCACCACCCAGGAATGAAGAAGTAAGCAAAACCTAGAACGTGCACACCCCGGGAGCACCAGTCGTAGGGGGATCAAGATGCCCGCCGGCCGACGTGCATTTACTGCGGCTGAGGAGTCCAGTAGTGTGCCTATGACAGAGGGAAGGAAGGAAGATGAGGATGATGTTAATGACTGGTTTGCAGGCCCTGATGACATTTCATCCCGCCCGGTCGGCAGAGGCGGGCATGCTTAGTTTTACTTTATTTTACTTTTTTTAGTTCTTTGTTTGTTCCCTCGATACATTGGGTTTGGTTTTGGGATATTTTGAGTGATTTGCGCCTCCGGGCTTTTATTTTTAATAAAAAATGAATTGTTATTTGATGAGGCATTGGAAACATAGTATAGGATTGTTTGTAGGCTTTGTATAGGTCTGAAATGGAAGAAACGCTTCTAATGCCGCCGAAAAATTCACTCCATGTCACCGGCGGCATGACCCATATCGCCTAGATTCACTGAGCCAAAATAATATATACAGCGCTGTCTGAAAGTCCATATCGCCGGCGACATCATCTGATATCGCCCAAATTCATCCTATATCGCCGGCGGCGTCACCCATATCGCCGGCGGCATCAATTTTCCAGTAATCTGATTTCGACCATTCTGTCCATTTCTGTCATGGCAACCCATAATCAAAAACTATGGGGTTTTCTGCAGAGTCTGGGGAATGCAGACTGGAAGAGGCTCAAAAAATTTAGGCTTTGAGGGTTTCGATATGTTGCGGTGTGGCCTATAAGCAGCGAATTCCTTCGAGCAGCACTGTCTTTTTAGGATCCAATGGACCACATTTTCTGATTTTCATCGTTCGAGCTTTACCCCTTGCTCGAAGAATTATATGCTATTTTAAGGACACCGTGTCCTAAACGCGTTTCACTGGCATTGCCAGACTTTCATTTTGGCATAGATGGAATCCCACAAGGGCTATGGAATTTAGATTCTGTTGACCCATTTCTGTCTCAGTTGCCGCTTAAACCTGGGTTTCAGCTCGAAGTAGTTCTAGAGTGGTACCGTGGAGTGCCCCGATCCCATCCTGCTTGGCCATTCATGATGGCATTACTACTCATGACGGATTTTATGTATGGAGTGAGCCTGATTGCTCCGCTCAGGCTGATTTCACTCATCGGTCCTATGTCGACAGGGGCTTCCCCCGTGGCTGTGGGTTTGGCCGATGTTTTATTAAACATGGATGCTGCTTCTGTTGACTCGTCACTCATCGGAGATCAATTCATATTATTACAGGTATCTTTTATTCTTTCTGATCCGAACATTTCTTTCCCCCATCCTTACCCAAGTTTTGCATTATAGGTCTGGCTGATGGAGAAGCTAAAGTTGAGGGAGGCGCCACGAGGGAATCCGAAAAAATATCTTCCCGTCCATCTGAGTGAGAGAGGGCATATGTATGCTGATTTCGACGAGTTGACATATGATGATTGGGTCCTATTCTAAGGGGGTATACTGATGCGTAGGTTCAGTGGGTTAGTCCATGGTGGAGAATTCAGGATGTGGTCGTAGAATCTTGGGGAGCATGTGTTCAACTGATAGGTCTGGAGAAATCTTCATTTTATACCCCTTACCGGCTATGTCGTCAGTATGGCAAAAGGCAGAGAGTCCCGATGAAATTGCCCCACAATCAAATTGGAGTTTACAAAGCTAGGTGGGCCAACCATATTTAGGAGAAGTGGTCCAGGAGGCTGTATTTGAGATTCTGGATTATGATCAACTAGAAACCACTGAAACTGACACACACTACAGAGGATGGCTTGCCGAGACAAGAGTTTTGTCGACCCGCCGGAAGCGATCATGGGCCCATTTTGAGGGGGAATGTGCGGAGCAGGGAGAAGATCCCTCTTCTACTAGCACACCGAGGCGATCTCTAAGTACTGTGATGATGATGCGGGAAGTTCATTTTGAGTTTTGCTTTTGTTGGAACCATCAGGTCTCTCTTTTTTTATTTTAT
This sequence comes from Euphorbia pulcherrima, assembly GCA_947683365.1. Taxonomy (NCBI): domain Eukaryota; kingdom Viridiplantae; phylum Streptophyta; class Magnoliopsida; order Malpighiales; family Euphorbiaceae; genus Euphorbia; species Euphorbia pulcherrima. Next base: position 30,722,991 of record CANTUS010000008.1, read on the forward strand.
TTAAATAATCTAAAATGAAACAAAATGAACTCTGTTCAAAGCTTGTCAAATTTGTCTTAAACTTATGAATACAGGATTCACATAAGCATATGCAATTAGATTTTAACAAAAGAGAACTTTTATTAATTGAGATAAAATAAAGTATATGATGTTTGGTTGGCATTCCCATTGATTTAACTCCCGGTGTCGACTAGCCGAGATCGGTTTTCTAGAAGGCACTCGCTCTTTGCTCACATACCCTAACTTTTGCCTAGATTGCCCTTCTCGTGTTTTCGATCTAGCGGGTTTGTCTTATCCCCTAATTTTTGCACGGTTGGTTCGCAGTATACCAATCGTCGGGCATCACCCTAATTTTTGCCTGATCAGTAAAAGACTGAAAGGCGGGTGATTATTACGTATATATTTTTTGGTGTGCTGCTTTTCTGGTTTGTTTCTTTTGAATTAAACATGATAATGCTTAAGCCTGTCTTGGTTTGCGGGATTTACGAACTCGTTCCCATCCATGTCCATAAGTTTAGCTGCCCCTTTGCTAAACAGCTTCTTTATCACATATGGTGCTTCCCAGTTTGGCCTGAATTTACCCCTCGCATCAGTGGTGGAGTGTTTCAACTGCTTGAGGACCAGATCACCGGCCTTCAGGGGGAACTTTTGATGTCTTACCCGACTGTTATATGCCAGAGCCACACATTGTTGGTACATCTGGAGGTTGTCGAGGGCTTTCAACCTTTGTTCATCCATCATGTTCAACTGTTTAAATCTTGCTCGAGTCCATTCGGATTCTTCTAACTTAGCCTCTAGAGCAACTCCTAGTGAGGTCACCTGAGTTTTGACTGGCAAGACTGCTTCCATCCCGTAGACCAGGGAAAATGGGGTTTGGCCTATCGGGGTGCGTATGCTGGTGCGATATCCCCAGATAGCAAAATGCAGCTTATCCGCCCAATCTCTGTAACCGGCTATCATCTTAGAAAGAATCGTCTTCACCAATTTATTGGCTGCCTGAATAGCTCCATTGGCTTGTGGTCTGTATGGAGAAGACCTATGATGCTCAATTCTATACTTCTCAATCAGTGAAGCAGTTTCTCTTTAAAACTGTACTCCGTTGTCTGAGACTATATGATGTGGGAGCCTATGCCGAGCAAAGATGTGCTTTTCTATGAACTTGGCCATCTGCCTGGCAGTGACATTGGTGAAGGATTTGGCTTTCACTCATTTTGAAAAGTAATCTACTGCCACCACAATGAATTTATGGCCATTTGTTGAGGAAGGATGGATTTCACCAATTATATCTATACCCCATGCCGAGAATGGCCAAGGGGTGGATAAGTGATGGAGCTCGATCAGTGGCAGATGCCGCATATCTCCGTAAACCTGGCATTGGTGGCATCGTTTAACCTGTGCGATACAATTGGTCGTGAGAGTGAGCCAAAAATACTCTAGTCGCTGGATCTTCTTTACGAGGGCAAGACCATCCATATGAGGGCCACAGTCGCCGGCATGGACCTGGGTCATTACGTTCTGAGCCTCGGAATCAGTGAGGCAACGGAGAAGTAGGCCATCGCTAGTGCGCTTGAGTAGGTCATTATCTATAATACGAAATTAGGTAGCAAGCCGCCGTAGGGTGGTACGGTCTGAGTCGGAAGAACCTGTGGGGTATTGGCCGGTCTGAAGAAATAGGACGATGTCAGAATAGCAACAAGGTTTGGATGAAATGGCGAGAACTGGAGGAGTCGATTGAACATGATATAGGATCTTGGTGGATAGCAAAACTAAGGAGCGGATAGGTTGCTGTTGGGGTCCTTCCCATAAGGACGCGAGAGTGGCGAGAGCATCAGCCATTTGATTCTCATCTTGAGGGACATGGGGGTACAAGCATGAGGTAAATTTCTCAGACAATTTACGGACAGCCTCAACATAAAGACGGAGGGATTCTTCTTTAACTTCCCAATCTCCAGTGACCTAACGAACAACCAGAGCTGAATCTCTGATGACAGATATATGGCAGGCCTGAGCTTAAAGAAGAGCCTTGAGGCCGAATAGGCAAGCTTCGTATTCAGCGTCGTTGTTGGTGACGTTGAATTCTAAACGTTTGGACAATGAGATTATCTCATTATTTGGTGTGATAATGATGACCCCGAGACGTGCTCCCCGGCGGTTCACAGCGTCGTCAAAGTACATTATCCAATTGTTGTCAAAGGTTGTAACAGAGGCAAGCTGATCATCAGGGAACTCTAAATTTTCCTTATAGTCGGAGCTGAGGGGTTGATTAGCCAGGAATTCAGCTACAGCCCGCCCCTTAATGACCTTTCAGGTTACATATTCAATGTCAAACTCAGATAGAAGAAGTAGCCATCAGGACAATTTATCGGCTAGAGTAGGGGATTGACAAAGAAACTTCATTGGATCAATTTTGGCTACGGCTTGGACGTGATAGGATTGGAAATAATGTCGCAACTTCTTAGTGAGCCAAACCATGGTAGCACAGGTCTTCGCTACAATTGAATATCGGGTTTCATAATCTAACAGCTTCTTGCTCAGGTAGTAGATGGCATGTTTACACTTATCATCGTGTTCTTGGACAAGCATGGCTCCGACGGACGTTTCTTCAATGGCCAGATAAAGGATGAGTGGTTTACCTGGGATGGGGGGTGTCAAGACGGGTGGATCGATAAGATATGCCTTGATTCTGTCGAACGCTACTTGGCAGTGATCGTTCCATACCACGGATTGCTGTTTCTTTAACAGTTTAAAGATGGGTTTGTAGTTGGTAGTGAGGTGGGCAATAAATCGGCTAACATACTGCAAGGACCCTAAAAATGATTGAACCTCCTTCTCTGTCTTAGGGGGAGGCATGTCTCTGATGGCTTTAGCTTTGTCCGGATCCATTTCAATCCCTTTCTGGCTAACCATGTGTCCTAACAGCTTACCGGAGGTAACTCCAAATATGCATTTCTATGGATTCAGACGAAGATTATACTTTTTAATGCGAGTCATGAACTTGTCAAGAACAGCAGGGTGTTCCTCTCGAGTCTTCACAATCATATCGTCCACATACACTTCCACTTCTTTATGGATCATATCGTGTAGAAGGCGGTTATAGCTCGTTGATAAGTGGCCCCGGCATTTTTCAACCCGAATGGCATTACCTTGTAGCAATACACCCCCCACTCAGTGATGAATGCTGTTTTGACTTTGTCGGTAATATTAACCAGAATCTGATTGTACCCTGAGAACCCATCCATTAATGAATACATAGCCGCCGTGGCAGCGCTGTCAATTAGGACATCGATGTGCGGGAGAGGGAAGTCGTCCTTTAGCGAGGCTTTATTGAGGTCTCGGAAGTCCACACAGACTCGGACCTTACCATCCTTCTTTGGTACCAGGACGATGTTGGACAACCAAGTCGGGTATTCTACTACTTCTATGAATCGAGCTTCGATCAACCTCGAAACCTTTGTCTTAACTTATTCTGCCCATTCAGGTCTCAATCGGCAGAGCTTCTATTTGATAGGTCAGAATTTAGGATCAGTTGGGATCCTGTGTTCTGCGATTTATCGGTCAACCCCAAGCATGTCTTCGTACGACCAGGCGAAAGCGTTAACATGATTTTTAAGTACTTTTATGATCTCACTTCTTTCCTTGGGAGTTAAATATTTGGAAATGGTTACCATGTTGGGGTTGTCATCCGTACTTAGGTTTATTCAACTTAATAGCGTATCACTAATGCCAAAAACATTATGCATATTGTTATGTGAATGCATGGACCCATCAGGAAAGACATCAAACAAGTAAGCAGAACGAGAGTTATTCATTGTGTGAAAAGCCTCATAAGTGGCATTGTTTGCATTAAAAACATCAGAAATATTAAAAATTACATCGTCCATATCCTCCTCCATAGGCAGAGGGGCTTCAGTGGCAGCGTCGATGGGAGAGGTGTTCTCTATATCGTCTGTCAGGGTAGTGCTTAGGTTGTGCTCCAAAGTGGTCTTTTGGGTAATGGTGAGCGACGGCTCTTCAAACAGGTCAGCCTTTTTGGTTAGAGACCTGGCGAGCTTTTTTACTTTGGCCGTCATGGCATCTTCTTTTCCGTTACCCTTCTAGCCTTTCTTCATCAGTAGTGCCATAGCTTTTGTCACGGTTGCCACGATATTCTCAATTTCTGGATCAATAGGCTCATCCTCAGGATACATCTTGTCTTTCCCCTTAGCCTTATCAAAAATGACATTGACAGCTGCATCAGGCACAGTAGGCTCAGGTTCAGCTGAAACTATCATATGACCAGCCTCGAAGTCATAGACATCTTTAAAGACCTCAAAGCCGGGCCATATTTTCCCGCCATACTCGATTGGTTTGGGCTCCCTTTTATAAGGCCTCTTACCTTAGATTTCATAAGCAGTGACCATGCGGCAATAGTCGTAAGGGATGCGACGGTAGGCTTTTCTAGGCTTATCTCCCAGTCCATCTCCATGGATAAAGATTTTTGGTTCTAACGCCTCAATAATTCCCTGTTCATGTATTCCTCCACCTCTGCCAGGCCTATAACTAGACTTTTTCATTAGTTTGCCCATACCCGCGTGGAGGTAGCTGTGCCAAAGGGGAGGAGGTTTTTGAGCTTTACTAATCACAATAATCTGGAGGCCCTTTTCTAGATTAGCTTCGGCTTCTATAACAGCCATGATGGAAGCAAGATCGGCCTCTATAGTCACCATTCTATCATCACGAATTAGCTTGATTTTTTGGTGTAGTGTGGAGGGTACTGCGCCCAAAGCATAGAGCTATGGTCGGCCAAGCAACAGAGAATAGGTAACAGGAATGTCAAGGACGGTGAAATGTACATTGCTTGTGACACCTTTAACAGTGACTCCTGCCTCAAAAGTCCCGATTACATTATGCTTTGAATCGTCGTAAGCTCTAATAACCGTGCTGGACCTTTCAAGCATGTCCTCTGACAGCCCCAAATGAGGAAGGATTTTTGGAGGGCATAGGTTTAGGGCGGAGCCATCATCCACCATGATGCACGGGATGACCTTATCGAGAATTTGAATCCGTATGAACAAGGCCCTATTGTGATCCCTTCCTTCAAGCGTAAGATCAAAATTATCAAACATAATCTGAGGCCCTTTTCTCGAGGGAATGCCTTCTTCTATCGTGGCACATATCCCAACGACCGAGGTGGTCGGACTAGCTTCCAGATCAAGGAGCTATTTGATCAAACCCTTGTGATGCCTTTCAGAGTCAATTACCAGTTGTCAGATGTTGTATCGGGCTTAGGTGTTTTTCAACTGGGTAATAAGGGGGTCAACCTCAAGACTGGTAGGGACAGGCGGAGGTAGAGAAGGGGGTCTTGCAGTAGTTCTAACTCTGCCAGGAATCGGGTCTTTATTTAGACGAAGATATCGGTCTTTCGGCTGATACACGTTACCACTCCGGGTAATATTAAGAACATTATCGAGCAAGACGCTCTTGGTGGCTCGCATCTCAAATAGGTACTATTGCTCTTCGAAGTCTGAACCCGGGTCTTGTAGCTCATATTTATCCACACTAAAAAGGTCATAGTGATCAAACTTGAACAAGTTGGTGCTTAAGGCTTTGGTCTCTCGAGCTATTTCCCCATCCTCATCAGAATAGTTCTCCTTCGAAATAAAGGAATCTATGCTAAACAGTGCTTTCCCCTCAACTTTCTTTCTTTTTGCCATAAATGGTTTAGACCTGCGGTTCTCTTGCTTTGGTTGGTTAGGATCGATTTCCATTCCCTGAATGGATTTGACTCCCAGGTTGGCTTGATTGATAAGGTCAAAAACTGAGCAAGATGGTAGCACCGAACCAATGACCAGGATAGAGTTACTACTGTCTGGCCCCCGAGCGAGGAGGTCAAAGACTATGGCTTTGGGTAAACCAGATTGGACCATTCTGACCTTACTTCCGAAGTTCGATAAAGGGTTATTCATAATGCTCGGGGCTTTATCTGGTTCAGCAATCTTTGCCTCGCTAACCAACCGCTGAATAGTTGAGAGTAGGGCCTTGCAATTATTGGTTTGGTGCCCCACCTGAATGTGATAATTACAGAAGTTATTCTTATCTTCAGGTCTAGGTGGCTTGTATTCCTGAAGGGACTGTATAAAACCTGCTTCCCTCAGGCGTTGGAAGATGACCCGCAGGGGCAATTTATAGGGGTTGGTCAAAATAAATGGGGGGTGAGAAGGTTGGACTGTGGCAATCGTTGATGGAGCCGAATTGGTTGTAAGTGGTGTAGCGGGGGTGTGAGAAATGGCTTGTATTACAGCTGGTATTTTTGGCTTAGCCGGCGCTATGGCTGAGGGTTGAGCTTTGTTCTTCCTGAACTATGGTGTCCCCGCTCTCTCAGCCTTTTCACATTCTGCCTCGTGCTCAATTTTCTCAGCTTTCTCAAATACAAACTTGTAAGAAAGAAAGGAATCTGTAGCCATTTCCTTGCGAAACAGGGGGAGAGACCCTTCGAGGAGTTTGACAATCATTTCCTCAAGGCTAAGCTTGGACTTCATCAAGACCTGAGTCGACATCCACCTATTGAAGTACTGCTTAAAGGTTTCGTTGGGCATTTGACGGACCCTCTCAAGATATTGGAGGGTCGTCTCCATCATAGTATTGAAACCATAATGCACTTTCAATGCCTCAGATAAGAGAGTCCAGTCGGCGATAATATGTTGTGGCAAAGTGTGATACCACTCGAGTGCAGGTCCCCGAAGGGAACAAGGATACATCTCAGCCAGCACCTTATCACTCAGCTTCTTTACGCGCATCACTCCTTCGTACATTATGATATGAGAGGCAGGTGCTCCTGAGCCATCATAATGAGCCTTGTTTGGTATAGTAAAATTATCGGGGACCCAATCCTCGTCCCTCTCAGGTTTTTTTATTAGTGATGAGGTGGTTGATGTAAGCTTGGATCTTTGGTGTTACGCCCGGAGGCTGAGTGACCTGGTGGCTGACCGGTTCGCGAGAGACGGTCTGGGCTTCAGGTGTCGCGCCGAGAGAATCCGCGACCTGGTCGTTGACAGTTTGAGAAGCTATCATTTTCCGAATAAAAGCGGCTACCTCAAGTGTTACGCCCGGAGGTTGCGTGACTTGGTCATTAAATGTCGGAGGCAGCGTAGGGCGAATAGTCAGATGGCTGGCAAATAGATTTTGGGGGTAGGTGGTGCCTTTAGGAGTTATGACGAATTGCGGAGGCGTGAAGGAGGGTAGTGGCTGAGATACTGGGCTTTGGTGATTGAATGTCAGAGGAGTGGAGCTTTGGGCGAAGGGTCTCGAGTTGAAAGGCACAACTGGTGGAGTGGTCGAAGTCGACAAGAGAGCTGATATCTACCCAAATTGGAATGGACTCATCAAGGGTTGGGTTGATTGAAACACAGGTGCGATGGGTCTCACCTATACTAAACTAGTCAATATTTGTGTTGAACCGTTCGAGGCCTGAATGTCATATGCCGATACTCGATCGAAATTCCTGTCTTCCAGAGCTCGCTTAACTGCTGCCTGAACCATATTTTGGATAGAAGCTTGGAAAGCATCTGAGTTCAGGAATTGCATCATAGCACTGGTAAAGTCAAAACCAGGAGGTGGTTAGAATCCTACTCCCGAGCTGGAAGTGGGACCAAAGGGCTCTTCTGGAGGAGGGGTCCCTTCATTTCTTGGGAAAGACATGGAGGGACTTTGGCTCAACTGAACTTGTTCTGAATCTGATTCCTCACTGGAATTGGTGTGGGGAATTCCTTCGACTCCCGTGGTGACAACCGGGGGTCAGATGATGACGTATCAGGAAATGCTCTATCCATTTCCAAGAAGGGATGCGACGGTCAATGCGCCTCCTCCTAGCTGAAATGGTAGGCAACAGATCAGACCATGAATGGATTGGTGAATGGTATGCATGCCTTTCGTGCCTTGGGAATGATGTGTAATGCACATGGCTGCATGTAGATGTGGTTAGAGATGACGTGATGGCTTATCCCTCCAACATACGTGGGACGTTTGTACCTCATGTCATACATAGCGATATGTGGTTACGCAACGGTGGTACATGAGAAGTCCTACGTATGTTGCTAAACCTCTTCCACGGGTGGAAGTGGTAAGGGTAAGTGGATTTGTTTTCTGCCCTTAAAGCTGATGCATGGGGGTGCATGATCATGGAGCGCATAGCATGCTAATCGTCCCTCTTCCAACCTTATGACTCCCGCATAACGCCTCATTGGAAGGATGGAGTTTGGCCTCTTCATCGGTAATGGCAAAAGAAGCACGTCCTAATTATTTTATTTGTTTTGGTTAATCCTAAGGGGAATGATGTGCTAAGGCTTTTTCTAGCGCGGCTTTGGTATAGGGTTGTTGATGTAGAAGGTTCTCGTTTACCTTGATTCCACGCTACTCAACCACTACCTAAATAGGTGCGATCGTACGAGTTTACGTGTTAGTTAAAAAGAGTGATTCACCCACTAAGCATCCTCAATTCCAACAGGGCATGAGTGATACTTCGTGAGCTTCTCGGATGAAATAGGGCACCTATAATTATCGAACTATCTACACGCGTGAGGATAAAACACTATAACAAGGAATGAAGTTTTAATTTGGCCATCGATTTCAATACATCATCAAAATCTTTTAAACTTTATGAAAGAAAGTTCAAGTTTAAAGAGATAATTTCCCCAGCAGAGTCGCCACTGTGAGCGGATGATGTTTCGCACGGCGGCATCAGGGCCGGCCCATTGGCGTGTCGGGAGATGAGTGTGATATATTTGAAAAATGATTTTTGCATATTTTAATGCTCAAAAGATACGAGATCGAAATCCCGTACTTAAAATAGAGTCGCCACCCGGTTCAGCTCAACCGGGAAATTTTTGGTAAGATTTTCCCACCGGGTGGTTGGACCATACCTTAAGTAGAGATTCCGAGTTCGGATGATGTTATCTATTTTTCATTAGGCCAAGTTAAGATACTTCATTTTTTCTTAATTGCTTTAATCCATCCTATTTATTTGTATTTTCAGTTATTTCGTTGTTTTTGCATTTATCAAGCAATTGAAACAATGAGAAAAGTATTTACAACCGTTCAAAAATAAGTGCAGAAAATAAAATTATTACGAGGCTTCTAAGTCCTGTACATTTTTCTATGCGATAAATAAAATACCTGAATATCCAATATACGTCCGCCTGCAGAAGATGGTTAGCACGGGTATAGCATATTTTATTTAGAATATTATAAAGCCCGATTGGATGGGTAAAATAGGATTTGAACGGCGTTTTCGAGGAAATTCCATTTTAAAACAAATTTTAGGCTCAATCATTATTTTAACCGGATTATAAATGAAAACAAAATTGCTGTTCAGAAATTCATATCCCCGACGATACAACTGATGCCGCCGGCGACATGAATGATGTCGCCGGTGACATGGTTGATGCCGCCGGCGATATCAATTATGTCATCGGCGGTATCAGCCTGTAGGCAGCAATGGTGGTAGTAAAAATGACCGAAAACCCAAAAATGAATATAAATTGACAAAAATTAACACAAGTCAGTAATATTAATGCCAAAGAGCTATGAGACTCAGGATTTTTACCTCGAGATCGTGAATCCACCTCTTCATGAACCGAAGAAAACACCTCCGGGGAGCTTGTTACGACAATTTAATGATAAATTTAAGTGCTTTTTGGTTTCGAAATCCCATTAAGCTGATTTTAACTTAAAGACTTATTGATTTCAACTCACAATCAGAGAATTCAAAGAAGAAAAACCAGGAAAAATGGATCGGAATCCCTTTTTTTTCTGTTTTATCTAATTCTTATCTCACTAGAATCTATTCCCACATTAAAATCTTAACATTCAATTCCCCCCTTTATCCCTCCCCTAAAATGCAGCTCAAGGTGTGCTTTTATAGGAAAAATGGGGTGCTTTTTGAGGCCTTTTTGAAAAATTCCGCTGAAAGTGGTCGAAAGGCTGTCTGTGAAGGGGCCCATTTCGGGCCATGCCTCCGGCAACATGGTGATGCCGTCGGCGGTATGGCCGATGTCGCCGGCGGTATGGTGATACCGCCGGTGGCATGGATGATGCCTCTGGAGGCATCAGCCTCCAGCATACCGACAGCTAATGGGTCAAAAAGCCAAAAAAAGTCGGGAAAAGTGATTTAATAGTGGGTAAGAGGCATCTTTTTTACTTTTAACAATATTTTAAAGGGTATTTATTATTTGGGTGCCAATCATCGGTTCAAGCTCCCATCGGACGCGTTATCGGCCACGTCGAACTGTATTATACCAAATAAAAATTCGCGAGGAAAATTATTTTGGTAATAAAAATTCCAAGGAGAATTTTTAATTTGAGGCATTAAAATCGGGTACACGTCATCATCGTCTCGCGAGAAGGACTGTAAAATCCCGTGCTCACAACGGCTTCAATACTAAGTTAGAAAATAAAATGATACATTATAGACTTTAAAAATGGCAAAAACAAATCAATGAAAGAAAATGATTACATAGTAACTTGGAAGCAAATTAAATAGTACCTTAGAAGCATTAAGAAGCTGGTATAATGAAGATTATACCAATTTTAAACAAACATGAAAATCTGGTATAAGTTATAATTAGAGTTAACTTAGATAAGTTATAATAGGAGTTAGATAAGTTTCAAGTTTTAATATTCTGTTTGAATGCATTTTATCGGATTAACTTATAATTAGAGTTTATAATGAAAATTATAGATAGCAGAGGTATAATGAAAATTATACTAAAAAGCATAAGAGGCATAATTTACATTATACCAACAATAATTTGACAGCAGAAGCACCTAACGCGTACTAAACAACACTGCCAAATCAAAATAAAACATAAGAGATTATATAACCTAAAGTTCTCATTTTAACATTGCCTAATTTTGAACTTTATCTTGATGAGATTAAATAGGTATAATTATAATTATGGTATATTTGCGCCTAACGTGTGCCTGGTGTGCCTAGATTGCACCTGAAGCCTAGCGCCTAGTGCGCCTGGGCGCATATCAGTTTCCTAGAAAGCTCTAAGGCATTGAGGCTGGAGCCTCGTGTGCCTTGCGCCTTAGGCGCGCCCGTTAGGCGAACTTATAATTAGAGTTAAGTTAGGTAAACTATACTTGGAGTTAGATAAGTTTCAAGTTTCACTATTTTGTTTGAATGTCTTTTATGGGAATAACTTATAATTAGAGTTTATAATGAAAGTTATAGAAAACAGAGGTATAATGAAAGTTAGGATTGGTTTGAAATTGATGAGGAAGAAAACAAACTGGTTCTTTGGTTTGAAATTGTTGATACTGACTGCGGTATAGATGAACATTGAAATAGCTAAGAAAACTCTGTATAAAACACTAAACTTAACAAAATTACTCTTGAGGAAGCCTTTCAATATGTTGTAGGAATTGATCCAAGCAAATGAGAATAAGTATTTGAAAGCTTTAAGCAAGCTGATCCATCCACAACTAGATTGTAAGTGTAAAACAAGTTATTTATGCGTCAGCAAGTGAATTGAAACACATTGAATTTGTGGTATTTAGATTAAGCTTAAGTAATCTTAATATAAAGAACTGATATTTCTTTTTCATCTAACATTTCTATTTTATCACAGGCATGGTGGCACATGTTTAAGACTTTGTATTGTTCGTGATACTTGAATAGCACCTTCAATTATTTTCTTCTCTCACATGGTTCAAAAACAAATGGTATAAAAATTCTTGTACCAGTTAAAAAGTAGGTATAAGAGTTTACACCTTTATACCAACATTATTTCTATTATAACTGAAGTTAAGAAAATGAAGATGCATTGTACCAGTATTACACTGAAATTGAGGCATTTATAAATTCATATTCATTGAACTTTCTGATTGAAAATGGTTGAAAAAAAGTGGTATAAAAAACCTTATACCAATTGAAAAAACCTTATACCAAATATTGTTATCATAAACGAAGATAAAGAAATGAAACAGCACTATACAAGTGTCATAGTGTAACTAACATATATATGAATTGATATTTATAGAGCTTTTAAAATGGCAATGAATATGGTTGAAAAACAGTCGGTATAAAAAGTCTTATACCAAAATAAAAATCGGTATAATATCTTTTATACCATCAATATTGCTATCATAAATGAAATTGAGGATATAGAAATTGCATTATACTAGTACGCATGATGCATTTATATCATTGTTTTCTTGGACACAACTTGTTGAATCAACATAAATACATATTAAATTTAGATGGTATAAAGGTCTTATACTAATTTTATATCAGGTATAATACCTTTAGACAATAAATATTGTGTGTCTTCTGTGTGAAACTGAATATAAATCTTCATACATTTTTTAAAGTTATGTCGTAGTTTACCGCAATTCATATACTAAAAAGTTGCTTCTTTTTACAGGTAGAGGCATGTGCCTATCCTTTCTTCGATGAGCTTCGAGAACCTAATGTTCACCTGCCAAACCATTATCAAATCCATTTGATGTCGAAGCACGTAGAACAAGACCGACATTCACCTTGTATAAACATAGAACAAGTTGCTTCTTTTCATTTTTCTCTTATACAATTATTGGTTAGATGTTAAATAATTCTATATAGGAAAAGAGTGAAATCTGAGGATGATGGAGAGATGATTAGTAGGATATTTGTATAGAGTGCTTTGATATGTCTGGTCTTATGACCTAAATTGTACTGAATGTTCTTGCGCTATATATTACACATTTCTCATACAAAAAGTGTATAAATTATTTATATCAAACATGAAGGTACAAATTTTTTTTTATCAACGTGCCTTTTTTTTTATTCCAAGAGTGTTGTTTTAGGCCTTGTGCCTAGGCGACAAGATAGACTTAAGCGCCTTAAGGGTGCTTTGCACTTAGGTGACAAGATTGACCTGAGCGCCTTGAGAGTGCCTTGAGCCCTTGACGATTTATATTAAACATGAAAAAGGTATAAATTTTTTTTATCAAATTGCCTTTTTTTGTTCCCAGCATGATTTTTTGCACCTTATGCCTAGGCGACAAGATCGACTCGAGCGCCTTTTGCGCCCATGATTTCTATGGTATTTAAAAAGCATAAGTACACATAAATAGATAAAAGTATTGATTAAATTACAAAACAAAAATTAAGAGAAGTATAAGAACTTTATGCCATATATAAAACTGGTATACAAATCTTATACCAAATATCTTAACAACAAACACTTATGAAATTTGTATGCCAATTACCACAATTTAAGAAAGAAATACATAATTATACATTCCTCATAGCACCACATGTTCTATACCAAAGCTAAATATCAGAATAACAATTACAACAGCAAAATCAAACAAGTATAACACATATTATACCAAATATCAAGAAGGTACAAAGTTTATTATACCAAAGCTAAACTAACAGTTAAACTATCGAACAATGTCATAATGGACTACAACAACAAAATCTTCCATCTAATCTGAAATCTCAACAAGAAAATTCCTCCAAAAATTCAAAACAACGAAAATAAGAATCAAAATTCAAGAACAACAAAAATCAACAGGTATAATACTTATTATACCAAATATATAAAAGGTATAAAGTCTGTTATACCAAAGAAAAATTGTTGAACAACACCATAATGGACTAAAACAACAAAATCCTCTATCTATACTGAAATCTCAACAGAAAAATTCCTGCAAAAACTCAAAACAACAAAAATCAACAGGTATAATGTATATTATACCAAATATAAAAAAGGTATAAAGTCTATTATACCAAAGAAAAACTATTAGCAAAACTATTGAACAACTCAACAACAACAAAAATCATCCATTTAAATTGAAATCTCAACAGAAAAATTTCTACAAAAGCTCAAAACAACGAAAAATAAGAATCATAAACATTTAAGAGAGAGGATGGTGAAAGAGAAACAAGGATAATAGCACTTGATAGGAAGTTAAAGCCATTGAGGCAATTCAACAAACAGGGTATGTGCAAAGTACTACTACGATGATTGAACAAAAATTCACACTAAATTACATCTATAAACCCAAAAGCTTCATGAGTCATTTAAAACCATTATATCAATTCAAAATCAGGTATAAAATCTTTCTAAACCTAATGTCTACAAAACCATTATACCAATTCAAAATCAGGTATAAAAACTTTCAAAATAGATGGTGCACAAAATAAAAAAGGTATAAAATATTTATAGCATCATCAACCATGACTACAACTAGCAAAAAGAGGTTTAACAAAACTGACAATAGAGGTATGATAGAACTAAAAAAAGAGGTATAATAGAACTAAAACACTCAAACAACATATATTATACCAGTAAAGACATGTATAATAGAACTAACAAGTAGCAGAATTAGAAAACATAAACAAGGCTACGAGACATACTACAAAAATTACATCAGAACGATAAACATAATACTAAACAAATCCAATAACATTACCTAGACAAATAAGAAGCAAAGTATAATATATGTAAACCATAACTAGAAAAGGTATAACATATATCATATAACAAATAGAGTAACAAATCATATGTATCTACTAAAGTTTACGAAACTATAAATTACAAAAATCACCCTGATTGGGCTAAGCAAAATTGTTGATTTTGAGCTACTGAAACACATTGGTTAATTTCACTTAACAAAAGAAATCACCCCAACCATCTATGTTATGCTCGCAGTGGTTCTTGAAGGTGTATTGATTCCCTGACTAGGCACCCACCAAACTTGCACCCACCAAACTTTTCCATGGATATGGCCCATAAGTATGCAAGAATTAAACATTATTCTTTCTTGCAAAGCTATCCTAAATTTACTTTAGTACAACTAAACCGAATCATTGATGCCTCAACAAACATTTAAACTAGAACAATAGCACTTGATAGGAAGAGAAAGTCATTGAGACAATTCAACAAACAGGTTATGTGCAAGTAATGCTACAATGATCAAACAAAAATTCACAAAAACTAAGCAAAAGATGAATGGAAAAACAACATAATATATTAAAGAACAAGACTCGTAAAAAAAAAGAAAAAAAAAAGAGAAACAAAACAAATCGAAAGAACAATTACCTGAAATTTGAGAAAATTGAAAACAAAGAAGTAGGAAGAATAGCAACCGGAATCAACAAACGAGAAGCTGAAAGCGATCAGAAATCAACAAAAAAAATCGAATGAAATACTGATCAGAATCAAGAAGAGGAAGAGAATTTGCAATTTGAAGAAGATAAGATCGCATGATAAGGGAGAACAAAATCAGAGCTGAAGAGAAAAATAAGCCTTATATATTCACGTATTGGCTAAATCTACAAGTTAAAAAGTGACATAATTATAAATAAATGCTGTTTGGGACATATTTATTAATAAATCTTACTTTATAGCATTCCTTACAATTTCCTAAAAATTAATTGCGACTTTGCCGCCTATATTTTGTTAAGCTTCAACTCATGTTATTAGATATCCACAAAAATCACAACTTAAGAAATTTTGGCGTATTATATATATAACCCACCAATTTTGTAGATAAAAATCATTTTTGCTTAAAATAGATAAATTTGAATGTTTAAGACGAAAAACACATACAAAAAAAATTTTAAAATTATTTTGTATAGTAGAAAATCGACCGATGAGCAAGTCTGTATCAAATGAACATTGAAGTTTTGGTTTCTACGAATGAGTTTTATTATAGTAATAACATTAACTTACTTTATACTATGTACTTACTTTACTATGTTAGACTAATTGATATGAGTTGTGTAGTTGTCAAATTGCATATATATTATTATATATAAATAAAAATTTTCATTCATTCAAAATATATATAATTTAAATCTGAGATCTTAAAGATTCTAATTTCAGTCTTAATCAGTTGATTAAGATATTTTTATTGCTTATTATTTAGTTATATGAGACTTATTGTACGTTTATTTTTCAAATAAAAGAACAAAATGTTAAGAATTGAAAATACATGCAGTGAACTCAATATTTTACAATATATTTCAAATACGTCATTAAAACTAAATTGACATTTGACAGTAACATAATAACTCAATTTATAATTAATCCTTTCTTTATAAAAAAAATCAATTCTCCCTATTCATGGTGAAAGATACCAAGATAAAAGAGTTAACTAAGTAAATTTGGATTTTTAGAGACACTCACCAGAGAATGAGTGTCGAGAGAATGAACGCTGAGGATTCAATTGACTTAATATTAAATTGATAGATAAGGTTAATCATTAATTTTTATCTTATGTCACACACCTTTTTTTTTATGTAAATGAGTCTTGTACTTAAAGTAAGTGTAATACAAATTTATCTTATTATATGTTGAAATTCAAAAATGATTGTATATATATCTAATAATTGAGATCGAATATCAGACTCTAGAGATCACAAATTTAAAATATAAGTTAAACATAATTTTTCTTTATATTCAATAAAATTGAAGTTGCGTTAATTATTTTTAAATCAAATAATTATACATAAACCAAATCAAAATTTAAGCTATAAAAGGGTCCAAAAAACCCAGAATTTCATAGAATTCGAAGCTTCTACTTGCTTATGGGTAACTTTATTGCTAATTGCTGATTAAGAGAACATGTTGAACAAAAAATTCTCGTTGACTCTTGAATAAAATATTCAATTAGTCAAAACTTATTTAATATTTTATGTATCTATAAAATATTATTAATTTAACTGAATTATTAAAATTAATAAAAAATTTTATTATATAATTAAAATAATTAATTTATCTTTTATTAAATTCTCTTTTTTCTTAATTATTCACTTATAATTTTAACAATACATAATCTCTCTCATATTTAATACAAGGGTAAATTAGAGAAAAAATTATACAAAATGCATTGATAATCTAAATTAATAATTAAAAAGAGAACTAATAAAATGGCTAAAGAGATAATAATTTTTAGATGAAGGGAGTAGTATATTTTATAAGATATTAAATGATGATAAAAATAATTCTTTGTTAGTACAACAGTAATGGAAATTTGGCCACCAGTCGCTTACAAATTTGTTAGATTAATGTGACACTTACAATAATACGAAATGCCAAAGAAAATATGTCACTAAATGATGTATCGGCCAGAATTTTACTCTTGAGGAAAATTTAATTTTGGATAAGATATTTAAAAGTAAAAAATAAGAAAGCGGAACCTGTCAACAAATTTGTGTAGAATCACACAAAATTGAATAGATTATGGAAGGGATACACTTGAAAGAAAAACCACCTCTAGAAGCTGTCATTTTTTTTTTGGAGATTGTTTAGTATCATAGTATAGTAAAAAATAAAATTTAGTAGCCTTATCAACCATAGAAGTTCGATGTGTAGATGTGATGTGTGACAATAAAAGTGCAATTGATGTGTCAAAGAATTATGTCCTCTATAGTAGGATGAAACATGTTAATATCAGACACTATTTCATCCGGAATCATGTAATGAAAAAAGATGTTATCTTGGTCTGCATTCCAACAAATGAGCAAAGGGCAGACATTTACTAAGTCATTGAGTAAAAATCAGTACAACAAGCTAAGAGAAGCAACTGGAATGTCAAATCCAATTTGAAGAAGAATCCGGAAGACAATCCGGAGTTATTAAGATCTTTGGCAACTCAAGGAAATCAAAAGAAGAAGATTCATGATGTATCCGAAAGGAATATTGCCAGCTCAATAGACAAGAATGACACATGACAGTAAAAGCACAAAAAGGTAACTGTACACGTTTTGAATTCTAAATGTTTATTGGGCAATTCAAGCACGGCAAAAGTAGCAGCTGCTTTACAAATTAAACCGTTCTAATCTCTAGTTTAAACGCCATTTACTTCTCTCCTCAATTTTAACTGCCACGTCACTAATCCAGTTAACTTTAACTGTTTCCAGATTACCAAACTACCCTTACTCTGAGAATTCTATAAAAATCCCCAAATTCTCTCATCTTCATCACGCAAAGTAATTCATCTACTGTTACTCTGCAATTTTTCCTTCAAAACCTTAAATACCAAATTATCTTCTTTCAAATTTCTCAAATGCAAACACCAACACTCAAACCAAAACCACTTCACCAAATATCTTTAAGATGGAAGATCTTCGTGATGATTATTTCATTCCAATCAAGTGCAGCGCTTCAGAAAGCATAATCTCATCTAATTTTTTAGGAGAGAACTTCTTATTTTCCACTAAACCATATGCCCAGCTCCTCAAAGATCAAAACCTGGAAGAATTCCTCAAAATGAACAACCCTACCTACCCTGTCTTCATAAAACAATTTCATGAGAATCTTAAAGCCTACACCTATTATGAAAAGCTCTGGACCACTGTAGATGGGAAGGTGATTACCTTGACTTCGGATTTCTTTGTTACTCATCTGAAAATGGAGAATAACGGAGTGATGATTCGTACGGATGGAGATGAGCATACATTGAAGTATGATCCAACACTATGGCTTCTGAAAAGATATTTTGGAGATAAGTGCTCCACTTACTAGCTAGAGATCCCAAGACTATTGTAGTTCATTCTAGCAAAATTTGTCTTAATCCGGAGGGAATCTCTAAATACAGTATCATCATTCCAGCACTATGTCCTCCGACATTGGGTCTAAAGCAGAGTTATCAACATGCTAGTGCTCCTCATTTACTACATCCGGCAGCACAAGCACTCCCATGGAGGTGTTATTATAAGAATCCTAATTGAAAATGGGATAGATCTTTCTAAAGAAGATTCTATGGATGGGAAAGCAATTCTAGAAAAGAACTTCAAGAAACTAACCTTTAATGAAACCTTCGGATGAGGAGAAAGTCATAAGGTAATGAAAGGAAAAGAAGGAGAAAAGCAAAGTCCGGAAGGCCGGAGGGCCAATTGAGATTGCTCTAGAGGCAAAGAAAGCAAGAACAACAAGAGCTAAGGCTCAAAGAAAGATCAATCTCAAGTCTGTGGTGGAGGAGCAGAATGAAGATACTATCACCCTTACTTAATTGATGAAAAGCACTCCAGATAAGCCTAAGAGGGGTAGGCTCATCAAGGCTACGGCCAAGAAGAAAAAGACTATCAATCTTGAGGACAGTGAAGTCTTTGCAGTTGCTGATGTTGCCATTAAAGCCGGAAAAGTACAAGGAGCTAAGAAATCTCTAAAGGAGACTATTAATGAGGCAAGTGAGCCTAGTAGCGCAATAAAAGAATAGAAGCTCATTCCAAAAAGATCTCTCATCTGGAAAGGCTCAACATTCAATGAAGCTCTTAAGGCTAAAAGGGCTAAATTAGTTATAAAAAGGCCTGCTGCTGGAATCAAGATCCAAGAACCAATCCCAAAGGTTTCAAATTCAAAAAACATGAGTAAAGGGAGGGAGATAGTGGTCTTTACAAAGCCAGTCATTCTAAAAAATCTTCATCCGAAAGATCCTTAGGATGCTGAGATGATAGATGTAGTGAAAGATAACTTAAAAGCCAATTAGCTCATAAAGGAGGGACCCAGAGGCTCTTTCGACACTATAACTGACATCAGTCCATCTATCATCATTAAAACCTAAGACCTGGCACTTCTCAAGGAGAGTGAATATCCCGAGGAGGATCTTTATATGTTTAAGGCATGTGATGAACCGCTTCCTGAAAATCTACTGAATTTGGTAGTTGAAGTTATTGAGATTGAAAGTCCTGAAAAGGCACTTGTAATGGGGATTGAGGACAATCCCAATCCTTTGAAAGCTGATAGTGGGAAAGATCAAGTAGAGGAGACTGAGACCGAGCTCATTGAACAACCCCAGGAAAATGAGGTAACTCCAAACCTTAACTCTTTAAATGCTACTGATGAAATGGATGGAGATACTGCTGATAACCAGACCAACTTAGATGGAGATAATCAAACTGCATCTAAGGAAGGTAAGTCTATCCTAGAAAAAAAATGCTCTGAAGGAGGGAGATGGTCTGAGACCCACTGAGCACAATTCTAAAGTGGACTCAAATGGTGAGGCCACTCCGGAGGAAAGGTCAGGAGAAAGGCAAGAAGAGCAAGATAAAAATGAAGAAAATGATGAGGGAAAAGAATCCTCTGGATCAAAAGAAGAAACCGGAAGTAGCTCTAGATCTGGAGAAGAATCCACTCTAGAGAGATTACTAAAAAAACCAACCATAAATCCAAAGCCCACCAGAGCTGAGAAAATTTTCATGGCCCTAAGTTTGTTGGAGTAAGCCACTGTTAAAGGGCATAAAGAAGAGGAGATTAGGCAAACGGTATGGGGTATATGTGTATAGTTAAAGTCCGTGGAGAATCTCCTAACTGACAAATCGATTACTCCGGATCTTACGGAAGAGTTGGGTGAAATAAAAACCACTATGAAGAGTATTAAATAGAAAGTGGATTTATTCCCTACCGCAGAGCTAGTAGTAGGAACTTCACTTTCCAAGATCACTCTATTGCTGAATCAGTTAACTTCCAATATTTCAAGAGCAAATCACTCTGCAACTCAGGCTATCACCGGAGCTGACAAAGCTGTGCAACAATTATGGTTCAAACAACCTCCCCCTCAACTGATTTGAAAGCGGAGCTAAAGGAGCAAATTGATCGCAAGTTTTAAAAGCTTGGAAAAATTCATTCCTACTGCCAACACCGAATCATCAAAGGATGTTACATTCGAACACACCTTGATGAATGAAGAGCACCAAGCTGCTCAAGAAATGTTATGTCACTTCCCGGTTAAGACCTCCTAAAGCTCCTGGTAAAACATACGGAAGATGTGAGCCAAGATTTTCAGTGCCATCTCTCCGGAACAGAAACACTTATCAACACTACCAAGGATCAGTTCAATAAAGAGCTCAATAATCTCAATACTAGTGTTTATAATGTCTGGCAGAAACACTTATCAACACTACCAAGGATCAGTTCAATAAAGAGCTCAATAATCTCAATACCAGTGTTTATAATGTCTGGAGGGACATCATCCAGGAGATTGAAAAACTCCAAACTGGTATGGCTCAACTATCACTAACTCCTTCCTCCTCATCCGGATTCTCCTCTATGATTCTGAAAAGCCTTCTCCTTCTAATACTTTAAGACCTTATCCAGCAAATCAGGGATATAGGATTAGTTGGGTACAAGTGCAATCTAACACTTCTCAAAGCACTGTTCCCATTTTTTTGAAGAGGAAGATAGGCAGCATGCCTTAAAGATGATTCTAGTTCTTGTCAAGTCCTATAAACAGCTCCAGAACATCATTAAACTAGTCCATCTCCTTCCTACCACTGTAGATACGATTATTGAAAAGCGCTTTCAAGGAAATGTTGATTATTTTGTGTATTCCGGAGCATGGCAGAAGAGTTGGGATCAAATGACTTATATGGTAATAGACCCCCAGTCTGATGCAAACAAAAAGGGAGAGAAGAGCTCAAGCAAAGAAGGTGAGGCTATGGATGAGGATATGGAAGAGTAGTAGAATTCGTAGTATAGCTATTTACTCTTTATTTGTAAAATCTTGTAATAGCTAATTTTCTTTCACTTATATACTTTTGTATCTTGTAATCTAAAACTTCATTGATGTTAACTATTGTTGATTACAGAAGTATATATAGTGAAAAACACTTATATAAAAAATTGCTTCTAAGTACAATCAATAATTGTACTTCAAAAACTTAGAAGCTAAAGTGCAAGTATAATGGGGGAGTTAGGATGCTAGAATTATGGGGGAGTAAAACTGTAAATGGCTAAGTATCAAGAATCATACTTAGTACATAATCTTCCTAGGATAATGCTAAAATGTACTTAGTTTTTTGTTTCCATCAAATGGGAGAGATTGTTGGAAAACAATGATCCAAAAGAACCAATTCAAGAATATATCCAGATGAAGTTTGAAGAAAACAAAAACATAATTTCCTAAGTCCATAAAGAAAACAAAAACTCAAGAGTCCAAGTCAAGTAATCCGGAAACATACTGAAGATTCGAAACACCAAAGTACACAAGGAAAGCATCCGGTTAAAGTTTGGAAAGGAAACAAACTTCAACCTCTCAAAAAAAATCTGAAAGAAAAGACTAATTGAAGAAGCATCCAGATGTATTAAGTCTGAGAACATCCGAAAGACTCAATTTTTAAGATAAAGGGAAAAGTTCAAAATTTACCTTTTCCCACCATAATTGGTTTGAAGTCAAAGATCCTTTTACCTTGAAGATTGAAAAAGAGATAGGTAGCACGCATGTCAGAAAAGGACAAATGGAATGACATAGGAAAGAGCAAAACGTAACAACCCTTTTCAACATAGACCAATGAGAATGGCGCGTGGAGCTCACACTAAAAATAAACCGCATAAAAGTAGGCAAATCACTAAAATCCAAACAAACGATCACTGACAACCTTTTTAGCCTCAACCCTAAAAATTCAAACGGACATTTATTCAATCTAACGGATTGATCAATGGCTCTGGATGCACCACATCATACCTGATCAACGGTGAAGATTCAAGATCTACCTCAAAGGTACTCAACGGTTACATTCATGATCAAAGCCTATAAAAGGGAAGCTTTACAAGTTGAGAAGGTGCTGGTTGATTTCATAAGAAGCTATTACAAAGAGAACTGAAGCTAATTCAATTAGTGACAAAAATCCCTCCAAGAACTAGAAAGATTCCAAATCTGTCTTTGTAAGAATTCTCAAGTGAGTTATAAACTTGAGGAATTCAAAAACCAATCCCTTGAAATATCAGTTGTAAGATCTCATACTTGGGCAAGTATTGAGATTGGGATCTAGCTTAGAGTTGGTGCTTTAAGTGGAATCTCCTTGTAGGACTCAACTTAGGTTTGGGTAGAATCTAAGTGGTATATCCTACTAAAGAAAAATGACTCAGCTAGAAGTTGATGCTTCTTTTAGTATATCCTACATCCGGAGGAGAAAAAATCTTCGGACACAATTGTAAGGCTTGATTCTTGCCAGTTGGAAAGGAATTACACTAGTGGACAAAGCTCAAAGGAGGGAACCTCTGGGGACTGGATGTAGGTAGGGCCGAACCAGTATAAAAATCCTTGTGTTTGATTTCCTTTACCTTAAGTCTTACTGTTGTGCATTTTATTTTATATCTGCATCATCCGGAATACATAGATCCGGATCAAAATCAACCACGCAACACAAGACTTTTTTGAGTCTAAAAATTCCGCAAAAAGAGTCATTCACTCCCCCTCTGACCCTAAATACCTACGCACAGAGACCAACATCAAGCCACACTTCAATATGGGCCACAAATCTCTACCTTGACTTTGATGACCCTTTTCTAGTACAAGAAGAAAAACCTCATTCAATCCCTGTATAAGGTAATAACCACAGACATTGCGAGCACAATAGCTTGACACTAAGTCAAGAACTGCACAACGTGCAGATTCTTTAGAGCAGCTTGAAATTTGGAAACAGAAACACACTAGTCAGTATATCAGTGTAAGATTTATTTCAATATGAATATTAACAACATTCACAGAACCAGAATTTATCACATCTCAAATAAAATGTAATTTTATATCAATGTGTTTGCTCCTTTCATGAAACAGGACATTCTTACTCAAGTAAATAGCAGAATGAGAATCAAAATTACCACTTATACATTTTTGTTCAAACCCAAGTCAGACATAAAATCTTTCAGCCACAAAGCTTCCTTAATTGCCTCAGTTAAAGCAATATATATGCCTTAGTAATTGGAAGTTCAACAATGTGTTGCAAGCTGGATTTCCAGCTAATAAGATTTCGACCCAAAGCAAAACAATATCTAGTAACGGATCTCCTTTTATCAAAATCAGCAGCAAATTTAGAACTACAGAAACCTCCAACTTTATATTCAAACACATTTATAAACCAAACTATATAGTTGACGTGGAACCTTTTAAGTACCTTGGTAACCTGTGAGACTTATTAGGCTTCCTCATAAATTTACTCACAACCTTGACCCTAAAAGCTAAGTCAGGCGTAATGCACACCATATTATACAAGAAAGAGCCAACCAAGTTCTGATATTATATTTTGGGTAAATTTAAAAAAGATACCATATGGTTTTGACCATTTTAAAAAAAACGATCATAAAATTTTTGTTTTCGAAACAAGGATTATAGTTTCAAAAGTTACCAAATAAAGAAATTTTTTTCATAAAATGTCTCTTTTCTAATGTTAGAAATGGTATTTTAATTAATTCAACATTCCTACAATTTAACCATATTTTTTATGAATCATATATCAAGATTTGAATAAATTTCGGAGATTTTTCATTTTGTTATGATATTTCAAAATTCTTATCATCTTTTAATTAAAAAAAATACTTAAGCTTCTCAAAAAAATTCAACATTTATCACTAAGGTGTATTGTATTTTTACTAACCAACTTACAAATTTTCAGTTTAAAATGGACATGATTACCCTTTTTAGTGACATAATTTCAAATTAAGGATCTCTTTTATTATTTATTTGCTAACTTTTAAAATCACAGTCCTCGTTTTAAAATAAAAAATTTATAATCATTTTTTTAAAAATGGCCGAAACTATGTTTGAAATTTACCTTTATATTTTGGACATAAAATTAGCTCCTTTTTAGCTAAAAGTACGCACTTGAGATGTATATTCTAGTTTCTCTACTTCTTGAAAACTTAGTGGAGACTTATATTTTATTCATTTTCTAGTTTGTCAACTTTTTATATTAAAAGAAGGTCAAATACATGTTTAGCCCTTTCAATTTGATAATTTTATTAAGTGACGCCCTCAATTCATACATGTCCCTCACTCGTTCAACTTGGCAAACTAATACTTGCAAACTCCTTATGGTTGTATTGACTTTAAAAGCTGACACCTGAAATCTAGGGACTTGCGAGTGCAGTTTTGACGACACATAAAAGACTTAGTTGAAACAGGTAAACATGCATTATATAAAAAAGAAATAAAATATTTTTACCCGATATAATTAGTGTCATGGTATATATTAGTACACACGAGGATATGCGTCAAGAAAAGCAAATAGAAGTATAAATAAATACAATAACACATAAAAGGCTAGAAATCCTTTGACAATAATTCTCTTTGCACGTCGTTCTAATTGCTTTTGAAGCTAATGTCTAACGTTGAATATTGTTTCACAATATTCCATTCACTCAACAATATCTACTATCTCACCTTAGTAAAGAACGGAGTGGGTAATAGGTTGGCTTTTATTCGGAAAAAAAAAAATCAATTATTTAATTAATATTTAAGCATGTCATGTGGATGATATTTTGTAAATAAACAATGCAAAAATCATATGTGAATTTAAGGCTACATCCGTATGGGGGTATGGGTGATCTTCTACTTTCGTTTACAGAAACTTGTTTACAAATTCCTTGTTTCAAATTGATAATTTATTTATCTAATTAAGTTTCCATTATAAAATTTATTGAAAAAAGTGCAATTTAGCGTTCGTGTATCGTAAAATTACTAAGTTTTTTTTCTACTGTCAGTACATCCACTTTTCCATATAATTTATCGAATCCTAACTCCGAAATAATGATCTAACAAATTAATATTAAATTCTTAAATAATGCCCCATGTAGCATCTCATATCTAATCTATTTTGTGTTAAAAAAAATTTTGGTTTATCTATAGTAGTAATAATGAATTTTTATTTGGTTTCTTCAAATTAGGAAAACTCAAACTAAAGTTCTGTGACTGTGGTTACATAAATAATAAATATTATACTTTAGTGGCCGTAAATACAATTTACCGTCATTGACAATGTAAATATTGATACATTATCTTGTCTAATTGCTTTGTGAGTTTTAGTTCAATTTATTAATTGTAATGATACTAACACCATATTTTCTTGAACTACAATTCAATATGATTAAAATTTGTCAAAGTGGATTATAATATCTAAGAAAAATTGCAAGTGTTAGGTAATTGACTAAGTGGGTAGGCCTAAAAGAAAGTAAACGAGATTTGGAGTTATACGTTAAAGTAAGCTTCTAAGGTCTTCTATTGTGCGCCGACGCGTACAAATTTATTTATTTAACAGAAAATAATGTTAAAAAGTGGATAAAAAAAAGTCAATGTGATTTCCACTCAATCACCTAATTTTGAACAGGTACTTGGAGGAATCAGCTACTGTTCATGTTTTTGAATTTCTACATTTTTTATTTTTAAAAAATATTCACTAGTTGAGATAATAATGATGAATGCTATTTACCGTTTTAACCTTTTGAGGTCAAATAGAACTTATATGACACTATAATTTCCAGTATTTTAGATAGAGTCACTTAAAATCAATATTGATAGTTCAAATTCTAGCAGCTCACTGATCAATCAGTTCAAAAAAAAAAAAAAATTAGAACTATAAATTTGAATAGAATGATATGTATAAACATTGTAATTACAGAATTACATTCAATAATACATGGGTAAATATGACTATTTATATTAACAAAATTGAAAATCATTTTGAATTGTGGAATATGTTTTATTGGTATATCGATGAGATGATTTGTAGTAAATAAAATCTCTCAACATAATAAAGTAACATAATCTCATTACATCATATCATAAGAAAAACTTGGTACAAATATAACAAAAAAAACAGTAGCAACTTTCCAACCGATATTTCGTTAAGCTTTAACTCACGGATATCTACAAAAACCACAACTTTGGAAATTTTGGTGTTTTGTATATATAACTACCAGTTTTATAGATAAAATCACTTTTGCTTAAAATAGATAAATTTAAATGTTTAAGATGAAGACACATGTACACGTACTAGAAACATATATTGAATTCAACAGAAAAATTTTTAAAATTATTTTTATAGTAGCAAATCGACCGATGATTGTGCGTGAGCAAGTCTCTATCAAATGAACATTGAAATTTTGGTTCCTACAAACGAGTTTTATTATAGTAATAACATTAACTTTACTGTGTTAGACTAATTGATATGAGTTGTGTAGTTGTGAAATTGAGTTTATAGTATTATATATAAATAAAAATTCTCATCCATTCTAAATATATTTTAATCTTAATCAATTGACTAAGACTGCTTATACAAATATTATTTAATTATGTGAGACTTATTTATTTTCCAAACATAAAAAAACCAAAATGTTAGGAGTTAAAAATACATGCAATGAACTCAATATTTTAATTTTTACAATATATTTCAAATACGTCATCAAAATTAAATTGACATTTGACAGTAACATAATAACTCAATTTATAATTAATCCTTATTTTATAAAAAAAAGTACCCTATTTACGGTGAAAGATACCTAGATGAAAGAGTTAACTAAGTAAATTTGGATTTTTATACACTCATGAGAGTGTTAAGGATTCAATTGACCCGATATTAAATTCATAGATAAGGTTAACCATTAGTTTTTATGTTATGTCAGACACTTTTTTTACGCAAATGTGTCTTTTACTCAAAGCAGGTGTAACACAAGTTTATCTTATTATATGTTGAAATTCAAAAATGATTGTATATATACACCTAATAGTTAAGATTGAATATGTAACTTTAGAGGTTATAGGTTTGAAACACAAGTTGAATGTGGAGATTTTTCTTTATATTCAATGAAATTGCAGTTGGGTTAATTTTTTTTAATCCAATAATTATACATTAACTAAATCAAAATTTAAGTTATAAAAGGTAAAAAAAAACCCAGAATTTCATAGAATTCGAAGCTTCTACTTGCTTATGGGTAACTTTATTGCTTAATTGCTGATTAAGAGAATAAATTGAACAAAAAATTCTCATTGACGTCATACCTTCTTGAATAAAATATTCAATTAGTCAAAACTTATTTAATATATTTTATAAGAAATTAAATGATGATAAAAAATAATTATTTGTTAATACAACAGTAATGGAAATTTGGCCACCAGTCGCTTACAAATTTGTTAGATTAATGTGACACTTACAATAATACGAAATGCCAAAGAAAATATGTCACTAAATGATGTATCGGCCAGAATTTTACTCTTGAGGAAAATTTAAGTTTGGATAAGATATTTAAAAGTAAAAAAATAAGAAAGAGGAACCTGTCAACAAATTTGTGCAGAATCACGCAAAATTGAATGAGGAAAACTTGTCCAATTATTTTTCCAGTTTTTTCATGTCAAAGTAAAATTAACAATAAGATTAAAATTGAATAAATCAATCGTTAAATAGACAATTTAAATATAAAAAATATTAAAAAATCATTTAAATATATCAGTATGACCTAAAAAAGTATTTATTCCCTTGTTACTAAAGCTGGATGTCAATTATTTGTAAAAGTCTATAAAACTATTAGCCAACGTATATATGCATGCTGTAACAGTAAAATCAGTAGAAATTTGTGGCTTGGGTGATGCAACTAGTCAATTATCAATAACAAAATTATGGCTAATTATAGCCTAACACCCACAAAGTCATATAAAATATTATTTGTTTCTAATCAATAATGATGGATCCCCAATCTTGTTTTCCTTCCATTTCTCATATTCAACCCTCCAATGGTGTTTTATAGCTTATATTTTATTCTTTCGTTTTCAACAACTTACTTGCCTTAGACTTGATACCTCTTCATATTGACAGTGAGCAATACTATAAACATTCCCGTGGATTTTATTTATTAGCTTTTTTCCGTTTTATTCAGAGTTATAGTTGGTGGTTTGAAACTTGGATAGTTTAGTTACGTTTCAATACATCGTTGACTTGACATATTTTAACCATTGTAAAAGAGTGTTAGAAATCATATAAAAATTATGAATGAGCCTAACCTATCAATTTAAAATATTTTTTCAATTGGCTCCATGCTATTGGTTTACACTTTTTTTTTTATATTTACAATAATATTTAATGAGATTAGGCATTGGGACGTCAGGCAAATTAATATTAAAAGTAGTAATATGGGTCTTCAATAAAAAAAATAATAAAATAAAAGATATTTTTTTTTAAAAATAAGGTATTGAAACCTTGCCATCTCACAACTTTAATAAACTCCTCACCAACATTAATTTGTGTCTACTTTTGTCTTTAAAATAATTACAACTGAATCTTTAACAAAAAAATTTTTTTCGGCCCCTTCTTGCTATAGGCCCCAGGCAGTGGCACCCATTGCCCACCCCTTGGGTCGAGCCTGACTGAGATAACCTTGTTCAGAGCTTAATTACAGTTAATGCTCCACACCTCTCTCAACAGGTGTATTTAGTTCGATTCGAACCTTGTTCTGTTGCCAATAGATTAAATATGTAATACAATTTTTTAAACATGCGAGACATGTATAATTTAGATTTCGAGCGCAACTTGTGGAAATTTATACTCAACAAGAGATAATTGTGAAGTGCATACAAAAAACAAACAGGAGTACAATCGATATAAGTTCAAGAGCCTCAAAATGCAAATTTCCCTATATTATTGTGATGAATAAATTAGCATACGTATTGCATCTATTTGTTATATTTTAATGAACAGATACGAAATCTTCAACTCAAATATCCTTTTTATATTATTCTGTCAAAGATCCATAAAATACATATTTGCTTTATATTAAAAATACATAAACTAAGAAACTCTGACTCAACCGAATAATAAACTATTGAAACATAGTCAAAGAGGAGAGGTTATAGAGTTACTATAAATATGATACCTTAGAACACAACCAAACCACAACAAAAATTCTTCAAAACACAAATTCTCCTAAATTATTAGTTATGGCTTCTTCATTTTCCTTGAATTCAATAAAAATAAAACTAGGGTTTGCAATGTTGTGCCTTGTTGGAATAGGGACGGCTCAGTTGTCTCCCACATTTTATTCAAAAGCTTGCCCGAATGCTCTTTCCACCATTAGAACAGCCGTGACTGCTGCCGTTTCTAGTGAGGCTCGAATGGGCGCGTCTCTACTTCGCCTTCACTTTCATGACTGCTTCGTTAACGCAAGTTTTCGCTTTTTTTTTTCCTGCTTCCTTTTCTTTTCACTTCCCACTATATGTTCTCTATTTCCTCATATGTATTTTTTCTCATTGGTTTGATCTATTACGTCCTCGAACAACATTTAGAAAATTATACAAATTACCGGGTTTATTGATGTGAAAAAATATGATGAGATCAAAATTTTTATTACTTTCGGCCTCACCTGGACACAACTTCCAAAATCTATATACCTACATATATATTGAAAAATAAACATAGTTTAAATTATGTTTATAGACAATGGGGTCAATTAGGGCCGGCCCTACAATAGAAGCCACTAAGTCAGCCGCTTCAGGTCTCATAAAAATGAGGGCCCCTATATATTTTTTTCTTTACTAATTTAATACCAAATTTATTATATTCTTAAGAAAATATATCACGACACGTTAGAAAATTTGTTTTTTCTTACTAATATTTAGCAAATTAATTTTAATTAACTATAAAATTGTTAAAATCTATATTTATCGTAGCCCCCATAATTTGTAAGGCCTGGGGTCAATGTTAAGATAAAACAACAGTGTGTGCCTTTTTTTCATGCATTTAGGGTTCTTTTTCTCATAAACCGACTCCAATGAAGCTAGGAATTGCTGATACATATGCTCATTGAATAAGTATATTGTATAACAGGGATGTGATGGATCAGTACTGTTAGATGGAGCATCAAGTGAAAAAACAGCAAGAGCCAACAATAATTCAATTAGAGGATTTGAAGTAGTTGACTCAATTAAATCCAAACTCGAGACATCATGCGCTGGTATTGTATCTTGTGCTGACATTTTAGCTGTGGCTGCTCGAGATTCGGTTGTCGCTGTACTAACAATAACTTAATCTCCATTTCATTTTGTTCATTAGAACTTGGTAATTAACGTTTACTTAGCTGATTAAGATATTAAACAAAATTTTGAATAATGTTACAGTTGGGTGGACCTAGTTGGACAGTTCAATTAGGCAGAAGAGATTCAGCAACAGCAAGTCTAAGTGTTGCTAATAGTGACCTACCTTCACCATTTTCAGATCTTAGTGTTCTTCTCTCTGATTTCTCCAAAAAAGGTTTCAATGCTCAAGAAATGGTCGCTCTCTCCGGTAATTCCTCCTCGATTCGACTAATTTACATGTTAGAAATAATAAAAATGGTATTCAAACTTTACATGCACACCAAAGTTCTAAGAAATTTAAATGATACAACAAATGGACAGATCGGGTATAGTCTTGGTATAGACAATCAATTAGTAGGCCTAGTCACTTATACTATGTTTTTGGTTGATGGATAAATGGTGTTGGAGCTCATACAATTTAAATATACATTACAGTTCTAAAACATTAAAATGATACAACATATGGATAGACCGGGTATAGTCTAGGTATAGACAATCAATGAATTGGCCTAGACACGTATACTATGTTTTTTGGTTGATCGAATGTTGTAGGAACTCATATAATTT
Organism: Euphorbia pulcherrima; assembly: GCA_947683365.1. Lineage (NCBI taxonomy): Eukaryota > Viridiplantae > Streptophyta > Magnoliopsida > Malpighiales > Euphorbiaceae > Euphorbia > Euphorbia pulcherrima. Next base: position 30,754,368 of record CANTUS010000008.1, read on the forward strand.
ACATATACATTAAATTTCTAAGAGATTCAAATTATACAACATATGGATAGATCGAGTATAGTCTAGGTATAGACAATGAATGAGTTGGCCTAGTCACTTGTAATGCATTTTTGGTTGACGGATAGATGTTGTAGGAGCTCATACAATTTACATATACATTAAAGTTCTAAGAGTCTAGAATGATACAACATATGGATAGATCGGGTATAGTGTAGGTATGGACAATCAATCAATTGGCCTAGTCACATATTATATAAAATATTTTGGTGGATTGATAAATGTTGTAGGAGCTCATACAATAGGGCAAGCAAGGTGCACGGTGTTTCGGAACCGAACATACAATGCAGCAAACATAGATGCTTCATTTGCAACATCATTAAAAGCGAATTGCCCGACAAGTGGAGGAGACAATAATCTTGCAAATCTAGATGTTAGTAGTCCTAAGATATTTGACAATGGTTACTTCACAGATTTGATTGGGAAAAAGGGACTTCTTCACTCAGATCAAGAACTGTTTAATGCAGGTTCCACTGATGCTCAAGTTACAGCTTATAGCAATAATCCAAAAACATTCAGTTCTGATTTTGCTAATGCTATGATTAAAATGGGAAATCTTAGCCCTCTTACTGGCACTAATGGGCAAATCAGGAAGAATTGCAGGAATCCCAATTAAGTAAAAATTAATCTATTGTAATCCTTTTTTGTTTTGTGTTGTAATGGAACTGTGTGATAATTTGTATGTCTTTTAAAATTATGGTAATTTGAAGAAAAATGCTGGTTATAATAATAATTTGTTTGTTTGGAATCCATTTTTAGTGGCATTTTTTTTCCTGAATTTGTACTACTTACAATTTTTGAATATAATTTATTGGATTAACTTAAAAAAAGTACCTTGTGATTTTACTCATTTGCAAAACGGGGTATGAGAAATTTTTTTTGCAAAATGGGGTCTGTGGTCTCAAAATATTTGCAAATAAAGGATACCCAATATTAAATTATGTCACAAAAATGGGTAATCTTGTTCGTTTTTATCTAAATTTTTGCGGGATGGTTATTAAATATACAGTACACATCGGTGAAAAATTTTGAAATTTTTTGAATAGTATAAATACATTTTTTAATTAAATTATGATAACAAATTTTAAAAAGTAATAAAAAAATAAAAAATTTCCGAAAATTACTCAAATCATGACGTATAATTTTTAAATTATAAGGTTAAATTATTTTAGAAGTGTTCGACGGGTGGGTTGGGCTGGGTTCGGGTCGGGCTCGACCGAACCGATAGAAATATGGCACGACCCAAGCCCAACCCAACCCACACTAATAATATACGGGCTTGGGTCGGGCCGGACTTGAATATCAAATTTCATTCCCAAGCCCAACCCAGCCCACCCATCACATGATTATAAATTTTTAAATATTTATTTTATTAATAATATATATTATGGTGGGAACTGGAAGGCAATAAAGAAGAAAATGCCTCTAAATCCATATATTGGTAATACATGGAAAAGAAAAGCAAAAATACAAGGTCAATCAGTAAGGTTGGAATAACACATTCTTGTCCTAAAAGTATCAAAATAATCAAGTTCCAGCAAACTAGAAATTGCAGGTGGGGGTTCCATCCTAATATGTACTCCCAGTGGCTCAAGAGCAGCCAATCTAGCCATGGCGTCTTCACAAGCATTGCCGTCTCATATATATATATCGAGCCGGGCTTTGGTTTTTATATAAAAATCAAGCCCAACCCATTATATGTTCGGGCTTTTGCGGGCTCGGGCTGGGCGGGTCTATATTAAAAAAAGTATGCCCAAGCCCGACCCATTGAAGTCGGGCTTGGGTGAGCCAGTCAGGCTACAGGTCACTTGAACATGTCTAAATTATTTGAATGTTGAATTATTAAAAATATTCAATGTAACACCACTATTATGTTTCTATAGGCACCATTTTATAAATTTTTTGAAAGCACATACCCCATTTTACAAAAATAAATTCCTCAAGCCCCTTTTTATAAATGAATGAAACCACAAGTTACTTTTATAAAGTTTGTCCTTGTTTATTTGACATTAAAGGTATATGAACAGTATTGATGGATACTAGGACAAAACTCGTGAGATGTTCTACAAGTAGAGAAAAAAAATTAATAATGCTTAATCAAACAATGTAAACGTGGAGTTGTGGACTCTTAACAGTAAATTTCCCTCACTTTCAAATTAAGTGTAACTTTTGGCAAAATCTCAAATACAAGATTACATTAAATGATGTAATTAAAATACTAATACAATAAAACCTCGGTAAAGTAATATTTGATAAAATAATTTTCTTGATAAATAAATAATTTTTCTCCGGTCCCGACTTGAGCTAATTATATTAAAGCAATATTTTCGTTAAATGCATTAGATAATAATTATAATAAAGTATTAAAGACCCAGAAAAAATATAAAGTAATAATTACATCAATAAATCAAGAATATTTCTAGACCAATAATATAAGATCAATAACTATTTCTTTTTAAAATATGAATATATAGTTGATTATTTTTTCTTTTCATCAAAACCAAAAGTAATCTTATCCTTAACTTTTTAAAGAGTGAACACAATTTTCGGTTATTGTGTTTCTTATTTTATCGGTTATAGTTTATTTTGTATGCATTTCAAATGATGAGAAGATTTTATCTTGGATTCTGATTTTTAAACATCTAGCATTTTTCTTTTATAGTTAACATAAAATCTATTCATATTCTTTATATATATATACATGAATACAATTACATGGAAACATTAAACTTTACTAAATTATTTTGCATTTCCTAGATTCCAATAATAAATAAGCAAAGACTATACATTTTAGTTTTCTATATATATATATATGCATGAACTCATTAATTTTTATTAAAACATTTAAAATTCTTAATTCAAGTATTTTTTCTTTCTTATAACATATACTAAAAAATACTTTTTAAAATAATAAATATTTATTTATCGATAAATGAATAATTTTTTTTATACATAAATAAATCACACTTTTTTTTTAATATTTATAATGAAGAAGTAAATAAAGGCAAAAAGAAAAAAAGATAGATAAGATCCACTGAAATTGATATATTTTAAAAATTTACTCTTTACTTAAAAAGTTGGGAAGTAAAACAATATAATCAATGTTTATCATACTTTTTTGGTTACTTTACTTTTTATAATGCAATTATTAGCCACTTTCCACTATTAGATAAACGACGTGAGATTTAATCTAAAGTTGAAAAATTATAAAGTGATGATTATTTTATAAAAAATAAAGTAATTATAGACTACACTATAGATAAAATATACTCACCTTATAATAGCTAAATTATCGATATGAGATGACATTTTCTAAATAAGCAAAACTTCATAGATTTTTTTAAAATTTCTCCAAAATTTATTGGTGATCGACATCCGTGAAATGCAAAAATAGGCCTCAGGATATCATCCCACCCTATCCGTATGTGGATTCTAATCTGTGATATATAAGATCACAACTTTAAGGCTCAAGCTGTGATCAAATGACTACCAATGTGTCTTGCATTTTTATTAGTGTTATAATAATTCTTGTTGTTTTTTTATAGTTGTTTGTAGAGACTACAATGTACAAAAGTATAAGGGCTCTTTACAGAAATGGGCTAAAAAAATAAAAATATTTGACCCAAAAAATTACAAATAACAAATATAAAGAAAACATACGAAAATGTTTCCAAGAACACGTTATGCTCAAATTATATTCTTCAATCAGCTCTTCCACCCATCGATCACAGAAGCTCCACTATCGGAGTTGAATTTACTACTCGCACCACCCACGCCAATGACAAGATCGTCGATTTGGGATACTGCTGGCCAAGAGATGTTCTTTTCTTCTTCTTTTCACTTCCTTTATCCTATGAGCTCTTTAGTTTTAGGGATTTAAGATATGAAATCTTATACTTTAGTTTCAATTTGAATTTGCATGGGTTATTGTGATCTGTTGTTCCTGGATGAGATAAATTGTAGAAAATCAATTTAAAATCCATCTGAAATTGGGCGTTTTCAATTGGAGTTTTTGCAAGGGTTTATTTGTGTCTTTTTAGTAGTTTTTATCGCTAACGTGGCGTGCTTCTTTGTTGTTTTAGCATATCAAAGCCATAATCACAACCGACGAGGTAACAAATCTTTGCTTCATTCATTGTTTACATAGAGCTATTGTTCAGAGGAGTAATTATTTCCCCAAATTCTAATCTGAATTATCTCTTTCAATTGTGCAGATGAAGTGTTTGTAGAAATGCCTGAATGAAGTTTGATTAATGAGTATTTGATTTATATTGGATGTCTATAAGATTTAGATTGGGTGTCTATTGGATTTCTATTGGTTCTTACATATTAATTCCTTGTCAGGTTCTATAGTTGAGGGAAGTGTAAATTGTATTGTTCTTTTTGTTGAATAGGTGGAAGAGTTTTTCTCATTCTTTGGTCCCTAGCATGCAATGGAGACCTAGAAGTCCACTCTAAAACAAAATGATTCGGTATCTTATCTATCTCATGTGTATGCATTTTCTATCTAGTGCTTGGGGTTGATACAATTAGTAATTGGAGGAATTTTAGTGCAAGAAAAAATAGACTACAATAAATCATAATAAGGTTATACAGTAGCATGACACTACAAGTCACTAATCTTGGTGGCTTGAAGCTTATATTTATTCAATTCATCATTATACCTGCCATCAAATGTCAATATTTCATCTGTTCAATCTGAAATGACACTGACTAGTAAGTTCCTTTATGTAAAATCAAAGTTTGATAAATAAGTATTTGATTAATATTGGATGTCTATAGGAATTATATTGGATGCCTATCGGATTCCTATTGGTTCTTACATATTATTAATTCCTTGCCAGCTTCTGTAGTTGAGGGAACAGTGAATTGTATTATTCTTTTTGTTCAATTTGTTTGATTAATGAGTAATTTTTTAGAAGCACAGTGTAACTTATTCTTAAGTCTTTTATAATTATAATTAAAGCAGCATTTGGATAGATTTATTACATCTTCTTCATTAAAATATCTTATTATAATACTGGTATTTTATTTCTAAATAAATTGTAGCGATTGTGGTATCTTTATGCTGAACTTTTTAGAGTACATGATTGAGCAGAAACAAATCCCAGATCAGTTTGATCTCTAAATCCACAAAACACGGTTGGCTAGCTTTAAGCTTATACAGGAACTGAAGGGAATATCTAGAATCCAAACTTAAGAGCCATAAGCAGTAAATCGACACAATGGACAATCCATAGAGATAGTTCTAATGATCAATTATGTTTCAATTCTGGAAATCTTGTGTAGTTAAGGATCTAAGTAGTTTGAATTGATGTCTTTTTAAACATACTCGAATTTTAATAGTTATGATGTAGTGTTTGCTAATAAAAAACTTTTATCTTTTATCAAAATATATTATCTATATTATAATTCAATTGGAGAACTATGACAATTATCTGTTTTTTTGAACTGTCACATATCCCATAGATAATAGAAATTAGTAAATGTAGAATAACTTTACTTCAAAACATTAGATGAATTTTTTTATAGATCAGAATTTTAAAATATATTTGTAAATGTAGAAGAACTTTGATTCAAAACATTAGAATAATTTTATTGACATTTGGATTAGATAATGTTCTGAAATAAGGTTTTGTTGTTGTAACTAGATGATAACTTCTGGTATTGTATGTATCCATCAGTGATAAGTGGTATTTGTACCATGTGAACACTAGTCAATCAGCCCTGAAATCACTGTAATTATGGTGAATTTGTATGATTTATTATTGTTTTTGATGAAATTTTGTATCACTACTGGATGCAGCAATGGTCACTGCCAAAGAGCTAGAAAGTGGACAGAGTGAGCAGAAGATTGGAGCGCATGAAGACAAAGCCACTCAAACCCAGCAAGAGGAGGAAAAATGACAAAAAAAATCCTTCTAGAAGACTTTTGCTTGAGTCAGTAGAGAAGTGCAAGTAGATGACGGTGAAAAGCATCTTTGGACGGCGGAGCAATGACACACGCAACACCTAGCCCCTCAAGTCGCAATTTACTTAATTAACTGAACTCTTATCTTCTAGAAGCTCTTTTGTGATTGGTTGAATTATTATTTTGATTTATTTTTGAAGTGCAAGGTGGCACATCTAGATCCTTCCACCTTTCTGTAAAAACTTTGGTCAAGCCTTTCCCATTGGCTAACTTTTCTGTAAAAACTTTATTAGTATATTATATATGCATTATTTTCATCTTCTCTAGAATTCTTTTGGGCTTTATCTCCATTTTCATGTGTAATTAAGTTCTTAGCAAGCTTAGCCAGTAAAGTAAGCAGATTTCATGGTATGATCTTCCCAACTCCTTTATTTTAGCATCATTTATTGTGATTGTTTAGAGTTGAGCTTAAATCACATAAGGATGGCCTAACTTATGTTGAGTGTAACAAGAGGAACCGAAAAGTGAATTGTAACACTGACTATAACACTAAACACATAGCTAAAAAATCTGAGAAGTGATTAGGTGTGCTAGGGGTTTCTAAATTATTAGAATACTTGCATAGATCTTAATGCTTAAAATATAATTATAATGGGTATCTATGTAGTGAAGCTTTGAAGGAACTAGACAATGGGTATCTACGGCTAATAACTATAGATGCAAGAAACCTAGATCCTTAGGTGCTACTATGTTTAAATAAAGGAAGGGTGATCATTCATGTATCCGCTTGCTTACTGGTTATGCTCACCTGGTTATATATTTGTTGGTAGTAATTATTCATAGTGATCATTTTTGCTTTCCTGTTTTTATTTTTCTTGTTAGCTCTTTCATTAAGATCCATTCATTTAACATTGAATTTAGACTTACCGATTTACATTTAGTTTAAAGTATTTCCCTTGCTCTTTGTTGAATAATACCTTGTATTTGCCATTTACTACTGATCGCGACCTAGTGCACTTGCTAGATCACTCTCATTTGGCAGACAACAAGTTTTTAGCGCCGTTGTGGGGGAGCAAAGTGTGAAGTATTTAATTTTTCTCGTAAATTGGTGAGTTTAGTCTGTTTGTTGCCATTTGTGAAGGAATTCTTATATTAGTAGCAATCATTGTTGTATGCGTAGAGCTGGTCACCCCCTAATCCCAGTAGATCCTGAAATAAAAAGGACTTGCCATAGATTAAGTGGAGCAGCCAGAAGAAGACATAGGCAATAAAGGATGGCTGATGCAACCAATCCACCAAATGGTAATGGACCCCCAGAAGGAGAAGGCGAGGTTAACTTGCCCCCACCAAGGTAAACACTCAAAGAGTATAGTAGACCATCAATATAGGGACACTCTTCTTGCATTGTTATGCCCACTAAAGGGAACAACCTCTTTGAGAACAAAGCCTTTATAATCCAAATGCTCCAAGCAGCTATTCAATTTGGAGGCTTGCCAGGAGAAGATCCTAATTCTCACATCCAAGAATTTTTTACTATGTGTGATATCTTTCGCATAAATAGAGCAATCTCGGATGATGTGATCAAACTCAAGCTTTTCCTTTTCTCTTTAAGGGACAAGGCTAAAAAATTGGCTGAAAAATCTTCAACCCGGATCCATAAGAACATGGGATCAGTTAGCACAAGCATTTCTTACTAAGTACTTCCCACCAAGGCAAGCAATCAAACTTAGAAATGAGGTGACTCGTTTCTCGCAGCAACCAGATGAATCTTTGTCCGAGGCATGGGAAAGATACTAGGAGCTACTCAGAAGAGTGCCAAATCATTAAATCCCACTCTGGATGCAAATGCAAAATTTCTACAATGGATTGCATGATCAACACAAGATCCAAATTGAATTTGTAGTAAATGGTGATCCTGAAGAGCTTGCCCCCGAAGAGCTTTATGAGCTCATTGAAAGGTTGGTTAACACCAGCTATAAATGGCACTCAGTTTGGGAAGAAAGAAGTAAGAGTAAGGAGTTAGAATCTGTTACAAAGCTCTCTGAGAAGATAGACCTGATCTTGAAGCAACTTGCCAAGTAAAATGTTTCGGCAATCTCAAATACACAAACTGTTTATGATTTTTATGGTGGCAACTACAGAAATATTGATTGCTATACTCCTATTGACCAAGAGTAGTGTGATTACATTGGGAACAACCCCAGGAACAATCCATTTTCAAACACATACAATCCTGGCTGGCGCAACCACCCCAACTTTTTATGGAGTAACCAAAATAAGAAAATTCATTACCAGCAACCACAAAACAATTTTTCACAGCAGCAACCAAACCAAGCAGTACAACAACCAAACCCATCTTAGTAATAAAAAAATCTGAGATTGAGGAAATGAAGGACATGATGATGCAATTCATGAAGCAAACATAGGCTTGTATGAAGAATTTGGAGACACAATTCCCGCAACTTACCACCATTGTCACTCCCAAAAGCAAAGGAGTAATGCTGAGTAATACAGAACCTAATCCAAGAGAGGAGTGCAAAGCTGTCACCTTGAGAAGTGGTAAGAATTTTAAAATTATTAACCCTATGGCTATTGTCGATAAACATGCAAGTAAGAAGAATGAAGTGGCCAGACCACTGAAGATTAAGTTGAAGGCAGTGACCAAACTGAAATTGAAAAGCAATCACAACCTGCCTCCACCCAACAGCAATCACAGCCAATACCTGACCTAGAGCAACCAAAAGAAAGTGAGCATGTGATCACTACTAAGGAACAACCAATGATCACCACCAAGGAGTCCATTCCTGAGAAGCAACCAATTCCAGCTTGCCAACCAAGGATTCCCTATCCTTAAAGAGCCAAGCAACATGAATGGCTAAGCAATTTGATAAATTTTTATAAGTCTTTAATAAACTTTACATTAACATTCCTTTTGTAGAGGCACTTGCACAGATGCCCATGTATGTGAAATTCTTGAAGGAATTACTGGCAAACAAGAAGAAATTTGAAAATGTGGCTATGGTTCAATTGAATAGAGATTGCTCCTCCATTCTCCAAAGTAGGCAACCCTTGCCTAAGAAACTAAAAGATCTAGGGAGTTTCTCTATTCTTTGTTCTATTGGTAACTTAAATATTGACAATACACTTTGTGACTGAGGACCAAGCATAAATCTGATGCCATATTATATTTACAAGCAACTAGGCTTAGGAGAACTATAACCAACTAAAGTGTCTATGCAACTTGCTGATAGAACTATTAGGTATCCTAGAGGCATTGTTGAAGATGTTTTAGTAAAGGTTGGAAAATTTATTTTACCTGTTGACTTCATTAACATGGATATGGATGAGGATTTTCATGTTCCTATCATTTTAGGTAGACCATACCTTGCTACCGGAAGAGCTTTACTTGATGTGAATAATGGCAAACTGATTTTAAAGGTTCATGATGAGGAAGTAACATTTAAAATGAATGAAGCAATGAAATAACCTTCTTCACTTGATGATCAATGTTAATTTCTTGATACCACAGATTTGCACTTAAATCCTTTTATTTTACAGGAGTTTGAAAAATTTGATCACGAGGAAGAAGAGGAAAGTTTGTCGAAGCAAGCAGAAATGATTACCCTAGAGGAAATTTCGCTGCAGCAACCAAACGTGCTAGAGGAGCAACCAAAACAGCCGTAATACCCAAACTGTCCACAACCCACATACAGAACACAACCTATTGAACCCTTAAATCATACACCAAACTTGTCTCCCAAAACATCACTTGAAGAACCCCCTAATCTTGAGCTGAAATCATTACCTCCTCACTTAGAGTATGCATTCCTTGACCCACCTAACAAATTGCCTGAGATAATCTCTTCCAACCTCACCCCTGACTAAAAATCCTAATTGATTGAGATGTTGAGGAAGAATAAAGAAGCCTTGGCATGGACAATTGCTGATATAAAGTGGATCAGTGCCTCAATTTATGTTCATAAAATTCTGATGGAGGATAACTATAAACCAGTGGTGCAATCACAGAGGAAACTTAAACCAACATGAAAGAGGTGGTTAGGAAGGAGGTGGTTGAACTCCTTGATGCAGGAATCACTTATCCCATTTCAGACAGTGTTTGGACAAGCCCTATCCAAGTAGTTCCAAAGAAGGAAGGCATGACAGTGATACAAAATGAGAAGAATGAACTCATTCTAATAAGAACAGTGACCGATGGAGAGTTTGTTGGATATGATGTATGCCCTTAAGGTAATTAGGGCGATATATCTTAATTATGTAATAGTATGAATATTTTGTTTAATTAATGAAGGCATTTAATCTTTTGTTTATATCGATGTGAATATATTCATTGATGAATGTATACAAAAGTCCTTGACGTATCATAGCATGAAGTCAGAGAAATTATAGTTGGACTATATTTGGTGGAACTGCTTCATGTGCAATTATGATTATGTCTAAACTATCCGTAGTCATAGTTTTATCAAGAAAGGATATTGATGAAGCGGAAAGACTAGCATATGGTCAGCTTTCTTGGAAAGGGTCCAAGAAGTCAATCTCCTAAGGACTGAAGGTGGTGCCTTAAGTTTGACTCATGGATATATCTGGGAGATATATTGGAGACCGCAATAAGATAAACACTTGGTGTATATATCAATGTGTTAGTGTTTATCTTCATGTAATAAGCTTTGCAAATATCCTCATTCTTGAAACATTACTTACCTTGTGCGGTACTATCACTATACTTTGGGTCATTCCCACACACTCATTAATTTAGGGTGTTACGGGTGATTACGGGTATAGTGATGACAACATGTTGGTAAGCTGAGTGGTCGGAAAGAATCCATCGCTCAGGATATATTAAGGAGTTATACCTAGCCACTTGTTGAAGTGATGATTGCCATAAACCTCTGATCAGAGTATGTGTTTGATAGAAATGGTTTCTAGGCAAACACACTATGGTAAAAGGCTATATACTTCAGTAACAAGTTAATAACTCGGATAGCTTAGAGCAACCTTGCTATTAGTGGGTTAACACTTTAATTGAACACTATAAACTGATGGTACTAATATTAAAGAATGGAAGGAGTTCATCGCATTGGAAAACCATTGCATTAACCGAGATTAAGTCATAAGCATAAATGACATTCCAAGTAATGGGGGATGGTAGACCCTTGCTAGAGGCGTGCTACAGTTGTTTAAGGTAATCGAGTTCTATTCACGGTCTAGAACATCGAGCCAATGGTTCCATTAGAACAAGGGTTAGTTAAGCCTTAATAGTCAATACTTCGGGATCCTATAAGGTCACACACCTTGGACCTTCATCAGACTAAGTAAAGAACTAATAGATTTATTCTATTACGAAAATATAATATAAATAATAATTGGATTATTATTTAATTGGTTAAAAGTGATCAAATCATTTTGGATAAACCAAGGAATTTATTTTTGACCGGTAACTAATTTATTAGGGTTAAAAAATAAATATTTATTTAAAAGGGATTAAAGGAGAATTTTGCTTTGGCGAGTTAAACCGAAAAGTACGAAATATATTTTGTACAGGTTCGATTGCACAGAATACACCGGAAGGTGCGCGAACACTGCTGGGCAGTGTTCGCGGCAACCGATGAACATGGGCTGCACAAAGGTAGCCCATGAAGGGCACCGTGAGCTGGGCTCAAGGCATGGGCCTCGAGGCCTAGCTTGGGTGCAAGGCAAGCCCGCATGGGCTTGCCTTGCGGAACACACATAGCACGCTGTGTGGGTGGGTTGTGCCCGGGGGTCATAGTGAACCGCGGCCATAACCCGCGTGGGATATGCATACATCAGAAGTGGGGGAGCAATTTTGGTCCCCCTTTTAAATTGCACAAAAGTTCAAAGCTAAATCCTAAGTTTAGATTCACTAAGATTAATCTCTTGGGTAATTGAGCAAGTTCTTTTTGAGGACCTTGTATTTATTCGAGCACCTCTAGTCTATCTTTTGGAGTGGGGCTTCTAGAGTTGTCTACCAACTACTCGCGGCTCCTTAGTTCTTCCTCTTTGGGAGGTTTTGGTTGGTAGGGTTTGTGTGGATACTCATAGAGGCTATCCTATGCTTGAAGGCTTGTGCAAGAAGGTTGTGCTAAAGCACGCTTCAACTGGTAAGTTTTCTTTCTTTCTCTTTTTATTATTAGGTCTTTTTCTTTAAGCGTTTTTAGACTTAATAATATGCTTAGGTTGTTTTGCATGCTTAGTTTATTTTATGCTTAGGGTATAGCTTAGAGTTATAACATGCTTAGGTTATAGCTTAAAGTTATAACATGCTTAGTATAAAAAAATGTGCTAGGATATAATTTAGAATTATGGTATGCTAGCCCTTTGCATGCTAAACTAGGTAGAGAATTATTTAGTTAAGGCTTTATTTAATTTATATGCAACTAATAGTAGTTCCTGGGGATAGGGATAAAATTTTTAATTTCCGCCATGCCTATTATGCATGTTCAATCTGACTGTCAGTTTCCAACAGAGTTTGCATTCGCAAGCTCAATGAGGCCACCAGAAAAGATCACTTTTCCCTTCCTTTCGTTGATCAAATGTTAGAGAGATTGGCTGGTTACAAGTTCTATTATTTCCTTGATGGCTATTTAGGGTATAATCAAATTGTGATCCATCCTTTGGATTAGGAGAAAACAGCTTTCACTTGCCTCTATGGTGTCTTTGCTTATACGAGGATGCCATTTGGACTTTGCAATGCTCCAACAACTTTCCAAAGATGCATGATTGCTATCTTTCATGACATGGTGGAGAAAACAATTGAGATCTTTATGGATGACTTTTCAATCTATGGAATAACCTTTCACTCTTGCCTAAGCAACCTAGAAGCTATTTTAATGAGGTATAAAGAGACCAATCTAGTCTTGAATTAGGAAAAATGCCACTTTATGGTTAGTGAAGGTATTTTTCTTGGCCCGAAAATTTCAGAGAAGGGCATTAAGGTAGATCAAGCAAAGGTGGAGATCATTGAGAAGCTTGCTACCCCAAAGTTAGTCAAAGAAGTCAGAATCTTTCTTGGACATGCTAGATTTTATAGGAGGTTCATCAAAGACTTCTCCAAGATAGCTCAACCCTTGACATCATTTCTCCATTAGGATATTGAATTCAAATTTGATGAAGCATGCTTGAAAGCATTCAATGAACTCAAGGCAAGATTAATCAAAGCTCCTATTTTAATTGCCCTAACTGGGAGATACCATTTGAGCTGATGTGTGATGCAAGTGATGCTTGCATTAGAGCTATTCTAGGCTAAAGGATAGACAAGCATTTCAGGCCCATATACTAAGCAAGCAAAACCTTGACTGAAACTCAGCAAAAATACACTATTATAGAAAAGGAGTTACTTGCTATAGTATATGATTTTGACAAGTTCAAATCCTACTTGGTCTTATCCAAAGTCACTGTGTTCACTGATCATGCAGCCTTGAAATACTTGCTAGCAAAGAAAGGTGCCAAACCAAGGCTGATCAGATGGTTACTCCTCCTACAAGAGTTTGATTTGGAGATCCAAGATAAAAAGGGTTCAGAGAATGTTGCAGCTGATCACTTGTCAAGAATTCCTGAAGGTAATCATTCAGAGCAAAAAGAAATCACTGAATCTTTTCCTGATGAGCATTTACTCGTGGTGAGATCACTCCCTTGGTTTGCTGATTTTGCTAACTTTCTTGCTTGTGGAGTTAAACCTCCTTTACCTTATGCTCAAAAGAAAAAGTTCTTTGCTGAATTAAAATACTATTTTTAGGAAGAACCATTTCTTTTTAAGCTATGTGCTAATCAAATCATAAGAGGGTGTGTTCCTGAGGAGTAAGTCCCTGCAATCATAACCATGTGTCATAGCAAGGAAGTAGGTAGACATTTTGGAGCAAGCAGAACAACAGCAAAGGTGATTGAATGTGGCTTTTATTGGCCGACCTTCTTTAAAGATTGCCAAAGTTTTGTTACAGAGTGTAATAAGTGTCAAAGGATAGGTAATATCTCAGCCAAGAATGCTATGCCTTTGAATAACATTATTGTATGTGAAATTTTTTATATTTGGGGCATTGATTTCATGGACCCATTCCCAAACTCATATGGTAACAAATACATTATTCTTGCTGTTGATTATGTGAGTAAATGGGTAGAAGCCACTGCTAGTCCCACAAATGATGCTAGGGTAGCGATCAAATTCTTGAAAACGTTGTTTACTCGTTTTGGAGTACCTAGGGCAATTATTAGTGACCAAGGAACTCATTTTTGTAATAATTAGTTTGAAAGGTTACTTAAGAAATATGGGGTAACTCATAAAATCGCCACTCCTTACCACTCACAAACAAGTGGGCAAGCTAAAATTTCCAATAGGGAAATCAAAAGAATCCTAGAGAAAACTGTCAATAATGGTAGAAAGGATTGGACAAATAAGCTTGACAATGCATTATGGGCTTATAGAATTGCTTATAAGACCCCCATAGGAATGTCCCCATTTAGATTGCTCTATAGAAAAGCTTGCCACCTACCTGTTGAATTGGAGTTTAAATCATCGAGGGCACTAACTTTGTTAAATTTTGACAGAAATGCAGTTAGAGAACAAAGAAGGTTGCAACTCAATGAATTGGAAGAATTTAGGTTGTTTAGTTATGAGAATGCCATGAATTACAAAGAAAAGACCGAGAAATGGCATGACCAAAGGATTCAAAATAAGGATTTTCAACCCGGGCAGCAAGTACTTTTGTTTAACTCAATATTAAAATTTTTCCCGGGAAAGCTCAAGTCAAGGTGGACTGGTCCATTTGTTGTCCAAAAGATATTCCCCCATGGTGTAGTGGAAATTATGTGCAATAAGGGGCAAACATTCAAAGTAAATAGACAAAGACTAAAACCCTATATGTCTAATGAAGCATTAAAGATTATTGTGGAAACACAGCAATTGCAACCACCTTAAAGCAACCATTGAAACTTGGTGTCTGCTCCAAACACCAATTGGAGCAACCATTGAGCTCAAGCTCAAAATCTGAACTTTGCATATATTTGTTATTTTCCTTATAATGTATCTTTTTAATGTAACTACTTTCTGTTTTGCAGGACTTATTGGATTAACGAGGGAAGGCAACACCAAGTGACCATTCATCTATCTTCTTGTTGGTTTTCCTACTTAAACTTTATTCTTTGTGTGGAATTGTTTTCTTTTATGGTCATTTTATCTTCCAAGGATTCCAGTCATAGTGCTGAATGTTTTTGAAAAATTCATGTTTTCTAAAAAATTGTTTTAAGAATGATCACCACGAGTATTTGTCTTTTGATCACCACTGCTTTTTCTCTCTCCTCCGATTTTTTACAAGAATAAAAGCAAGTAAAATTGGGTTTTTACATGTAAAAGTGACCTGTCTAGCATTGAAGGAAACTAAGTAATGAGTTGTTACCTTAAAAAGTTAACCTACTTTTTCATCATTACTATTTCTTACATGCGTGAATTCTTATTGGTGGTTCAAATCCCTTTTCAATTTTCAAAACCCAAGTTAATTAACTGGACTTTTCTCTCTCTTCAAGTGCATATGATGGTTTGAAAAAGTGGATTTTTACAAAAACCTTTCAAATTTCAAGTCCATTTCTTCTCTCTCCCAATTCCTCTCCCTACTATTCATCACCTTCTTCTCTTCTAATTTTTGTAAATTACCATGGTTTCAACCCGTAAATAGCGAGCCTCTTCCATTACTCTGATAAAATCTTCACCGCCGACATCAATTATCATCTCTAATGATACTTCCCTAAACCGATTCTGACCTAATTTTACAGAAGATGAAGGAGTTTGAGGAAAAATACGAGCAAGGGCACTATGAGTTCTTTAAAGCTGATGAGTTCTATCCTTCGAGAGCTTTTAGTTGGGGGTGCCTAAAAGAACTCAAACTGCCCAATGAGATCTCGCCCATGCTTAAAAAGGCTGGATTGGAGGATTTCGTGAAGAATGAAAAGCCTGTTTTCAAGGAGCTGATAATGGAAATTCTGTATACTCTTAAAGAGAAAGAGAGGGATTTAAAGAGTGATGATTTCAACAGGTATACTGTGCACCTATTTGGCAGAAAAAGAGGGATGTCTCTTGATGACCTCAACAAATTCCTTAGTGTTTCAGAGGAGACCCTACTAACCAACGAGTATCAGAATGCTCACCGACAAATTCCATAGGATTTTGACAAGGATAAGTTTTGGATGGAGCTCACTAGAAGGTCATATGAGAAGGAAAAGTGCTCTAAGCATCTCAAGAAATACAAGCACAAGATCATCCATAAATTCTTGGCAAGCACATTGTTTGGCCGCTTGAATCAGTCCACCATGAGTGGTGATGATTTTTTTATGTTGTATTGCATGGAAAGAGGAGAAAAGATCAGTGTTGGTAGTTTCTTTGCTGATTACATCCTTAGCCTTCCAAATAAGGGAAACAAGCACATTTTGGTGGGGTCTTATATCACTAAAATTGCCAAGAAAATGCTCACCTCTTTTTCTGCCCATAGACTGACAAAGGCTGGTTACCTAGAGCCAATGGAGTTCCACAACATGAACAAATATGGGATTCGTAGGTTGTGGAACAAGAAATGGATATTGTGGTATGAGGTAGATATTTTGGAAGCTAAGAAGCTGAAAAGGAAGGCTGTGAAAGAGGAAATACCTATTCCTGCTTCTAAAAAGAGGAAGATCACTTTAGTAGCAAACTTAAGGAAGAACTTGGCTGATGATGAGAAGATGGAATTCTTGGACAGATGTATTGGCTTGTCTATGTAAACTCTCTTGCCTATCATTGATGAGTTAGTTGAGGAGAGAAACGGTTACCATGATTGGAAGGATGGAGTTGAGCGAAGATTGAGAGGGTTGGAGGATGAGGGATTAAGTTTTATCCCTGAACTTGTCAAAAATACCCCAAGTGAAGAATTAGCTACTAGACTTAATCTGCCAATAATTTTAGCTTTAGCATCTAAGGAGTACCTAATTGAGAGTAAGGAACAATAAGAGGAAGTGGTAGACCAGAATCCCCCAAGGCGATTTGAGTAAATTTCCTCCACTCTTCTGATTTCCATATTTATGTGCCATCAATGAGGTATTATGTTACACTTACTCTTTTGCCTTGATTTTAATTGGTTTATGCTTTGAGGACAAAGTAATGATTAAGTGTGGGGGGAGGAGTAAGTGAGAAACTGTCCTTTGCATGTTTACGTCCTTATAACTATGCTTAATGATCATTGTATTAGATTGCTGGATATTGCTATGTTTACTCTGGTTTAAATTACTAATTATGATTACTCCCCTGCTTAAGACACTTGTTTAACTTTGAGCATTGTTTTTTTTATTTTGATGTTTTTTTAATCATGTTGTTTGTAAATAGCTTCACTTCTCTATTAAAAATTTGTTTAAATCGTAACTTTTCTATAGTTTGTCTTCTATTTTGGCAATTAGCATGAGAAACTATCTTTTGAGAATTAGTAGTCTAGGTAAGATACTTAGGGTTTGATTAATGATGGTAATGTTGGGAACTAACAGTCAAATTGAACATGCATAATAGGCATGACGAAAATTCAAAATTTTGTTCCTGTCCCCAGAAACTCCTTTTAGATGCATATAAATTAAATAAAGCCTTTAACTAAATAATTCTCTACCAAGGTTAGCATGCAAAGGGCTAGGCATACCATAATTCTAAATTATATCCTAGCACATATATTTTATACTAAGCATGATACTAAGCACAATTATTAAGTCTAAAAACGCTTAAATAAAAAGACCTAATAATAAAACATACTAGTTGAAGCGTGCTTTGGCAGAACCTCCTTACATAAGCCTCCAAGAATAGGATAGCCTCTAGGAGTATCCACACGAACCCCACCAACCGAAACCTCCTAATGAGGAAGAGCCGAAGAACCTTGAGTAGCTGCTAGGCCACTCAAAAAATCCCACCCGAAAATATATTGTTCAATTTACCTTACACGTAGGATTTACTATTGAAATGGTGTGATTTCAATTGGAGAAAAGGGGCTCAATTTATAGGGGGAGCAAGGGCTCCTCGCATTTAATGCGGGATAGGGACCCACACTTGGCAAACACATGGATCGTATATGACTCGTGTGCTGCCCACGCTGACCTGACTTGCTCCGCAAGTCGAGTCCTTTGCCATACAAGGCAGGCTCTCGCGAGCCTGCCTTGTCCCGCGGGCTGGGCCTTGCGGGCTCTCCCTCGAGCCTAGCTCGTAGCTGGCAAAGGCTGCATAAGGCAGGCTCTTGTGAGCCTACCTTGTCCCACATGTTGGGCCTCGCGAGACTTCCCGCCAGCCCATCTCGCGGGTGGCCTTGTTGCAGGCCAGCGCAAGCCTAGCTTGCGCTGCATGCAGCCTATGAGTGCTTTGGCACTCGTGTGGGCTCGCGTAGGTTTGTAAAGCCTTTGGGATTATGGGTCCTATTCACAAAGGGTCTAACCCTCATTTTTTTGCAGTTCTAGCCCTTTCTCCAATTTAATCAACCCTGATAAGAGGTTTATAGCAATCATTACTTCAACAAGTGGCCAGGTACAACTCCTTAATATATCCGGAGCGATGGATTCTTTCCAACCACTCAGCTTACTATGGTGCTATCATCACTATACCTATAATCACCCGTAACACCCTAAATTAATGAGTGTGTAAGAATGACCCAAAGTATAGAAATAGTACCACACAAGGTAACTAGTATCTCAAGTATGAGGATATTCGTAAACTTATTGCATGAAGATAAACACTAACACATTGATATATACACCAAGTGTTTATCTTACTGCGGTCTCCAATATATCTCCCAGATATATCCATGTGTCAAACTTAAGGCACCACCTTCAGTCCTTAGGAGATTGACTTCTTGGACCCTTTCCTAGAAAGTTGACCACAAGCTAGTCTTTCCGCTTCATGAATATCCTTTCTTGATGAAACTATAACTAGGGATAGTTTAGACATAATTATAATTGCACATGAAGCAGGTTCTACCAAGTATAGTCGAATTATAATTTCTCTAACTTTATGTATGATACGTCAAGGACTTTTGTATATGCACATCAATGAATATATTTCAATCGGGTATATTATATATTTATAAACACATCGATATAAATAAAAGATTAAATGTCTTTATTGATTAAACAAAATATTTGTAGTATTACATAAGTAAGATATATCACCCTAATTGCCTTAAGGGCATACATCATATCCAACAAACTCCCACTTGCACTAAGGCCAATTAGCTATATGTCTTAATCCATATGCTTTAACATGCTGGTAATGTTTGACTTAAGTCAATGGCTTCATCAGACCATCTGCGAGATTCTGATCAGTGGTAACATATTTTAGTCTTATAATCTTAGCATCAACAATCTCCCTGATTATGTGATACTTTCTGGATACATGTCTGTTTTTCTGATGAGATAGTGGTTCCTTTGCCTGAGCTATAGCACCATTGTTATCACAATACAAAGTAATTAGATCAACAGTCTCAGGCACCGCATCCAGATCACCAATAAATCCCTTTAACCAGACAGCTTCTTTTGATGCTTTGCATGCAACAATGCATTCAGATTTTGTGGTTGAATCAACAGTAGTTTCTTGATTGGAACTCTTCTAGCATATCGCCCCTCCATTTAACACATACAAAAAACCTGACTGAGACTTAAAGTCATCCTTGTTAGATTGAAAACTCGAGTCAGTGTAACCTCTTATATTGAAAACTCGCATCAGTGTAACCTCTAATTGTGAGGTCACCTTCTCCATATATGAGGAACTCATCCTTAGTCCTTCTCAAGTACTTAAGAATTACCTTGACAGTCATCAAGTGCTTTTCACCTGGATTTAACTGATATCTGCTTGTAAAGCTCAAAGCCTGAGAGACATCTAGCCTAGTACATATTATAGCATACATGATGGATACTATCGCAGATGCATAGGGTATATCCTTCATGCACATTCTCTCCAGAGCTGTCTTCGGATACTCAGCCTTAGATAGGTTTATCCCCTTTGTCATTGGGAGATAACCTTTCTTCGAATGCTCAAGGTTAAACCTATTCAATACCTTGTCTATATATGTACTTTGAGAAAGACTTAACAGCCTCTTGGATCTATCCCTATAGATCTTTATACCTAGTATAAATGCTGCTTCACTGAGGTCTTTTATGGAGACTTTTCTTGACAACCATACTTTAACATTTTGAAGAAGAGAAATATCATTTCCTATTAGTAGAATGTCATCGACATACAATACTAAGAAAATGACTGCACTCCCACTAACCTTCTTGTAAACACAAGGCACATTAACGTTTGGATAGAAATACAATTCAGGGATTGTCTGATCAAACCTTATATTCCAACTCTTGGATGCCTGCTTAAGTCCATAAATGGATCTTTATAGCTTGCATACATTCGAGCCATTCTGAGATATAAAACCCTCAGGTTGTGTCATATACACATCCTGGTCTAAATCCTCATTCAGGAATGCTATTTTAACATCCATCTGCCAGATCTCATAATCATAATGAGCAGCAATGGTGAAGGGTATTCTTATTGATTAGAGCATGGCTACTAGTGAGAAAGTTTCATCATAGTCGATACCTTTACATTGACTATAACTGTTCACAACCAACTTTGCTTTATAGGTAATTACATTATCGTCCATGTTAGTCTTCTTCTTGAAGACCCATTTACACCCGATCGGTCTAACCTCTTGCGGTGCATGAACCAAATTCCAAATTTGGTTCTCATACATGGAATCCATTTCTGATTTCATGGCTTTTAGCCATTTATCAGAATTCGAGATTTTCATTGCCTCATCATATATCCTCGGTTCATCATCCTCCAAGAGATACAGTTCCTTATTATCACTGATGATAAAACCATATCTATTGGGACTTTTATGAACACAGCCTAATATTCGCAATGCTTGTGTTTTGATAGGTTGTTCTTGGATCTCACTTTCTTGTGTATCTAGAATGGGGTCAATCAATTGAATGTCTATTTCTTCCTCTTGAATTTCCAGTTCAATACCGCTTCCACTGACTTTTGTATATAAGTGTTCTTTTTCCAAAAAGTGAGCATTCCATGATACAAATACCTTCTGTGCTTTGGGTTAGTAAAATAGATATCCAATAGTTTCCTTTGGATATCCAATGAACAAACACTTGTTAGATTTGCCATTTAGTTTATCTTACGCTATCCTCTTTACCATAGCAGGACAACCCCATACGATTAAGTGACTTAGACGTGGCTTTTTATTACACCATCTTTTGTAAGGTGTAAAATCAACTGATTTAGAGGGCACTCTATTTAATACATAAACTGCGCTCTCTAGTGCATATCCCTAAAAGGATTTACTGAGATCTGCATGGCTCATCATGGATCGAACCATATCTAATAAAGTCTGATTCCTCCTTTCTAGCACTCCATTGTGTTAGGGCGTATAATGAGGGGTCCATTGGGGAACTATCCTATTTTTCTTTAGATAATCCTGAAACTCCTGACTTAAGTATTCTCTACCTCGATCCGATCGAAGTGCTTTAATACTTTTCTCAGGCTATTTCTCTACTTCGGCTCTGAATAGTTTGAAATTTTCAAAACTTTCAGACTTGTGCTTCATTAAGTACAAATAACCATATCATGAATAATCATCAATAAAGGTTATGAAGTAGGAGTATCCTTCTAGTGCCTAAACACTCATTGGACTACATACATTAGTATGTATAAGTTCCAATGTACTCGTGGCTCAATCACTCTATCCTTGAAAGGGTAACTTTGTCATTTTTCCTCTTAAACAAGGTTCGCAATCACCATAAGACTCTAAGTCTTTTGGGCCCAAGTCTCCACGCTTATGCAACTTGGTTAAGCGATCTTTGTTTATGTGGCCTAAACGACAATGCCATAAGTAGAAGGAATTTTATTTATCTAATTTAACTTTCTTCACGTTGTTTATATTAAAAACTTCTATTTTAGTATCAAGAACATAAATGCCACCATTCAACATTCCATAACCATAAAGAACATTATTCAAACAAATCTAACAATTATTATTCAAAAATAAAATTTCAAATCCTTTTGCTGCTAAACATGCAACAGATAAAATATCCTTAGTAACACACAGAATGTAGTAACAATTATTCAAAACTAAAACAAGTCCACTTGGTAAAATAAGATTAAAGCTTCCTACGGCTAATGTAGCAACTCTGGCTAAATTTCCCACACGTAGGCCCATCTCCCCTTTTGCAAGTCTTCTACTGTTCCTTAGTCCCTGCACAGAAGTACATATATGAGAACCACAACCATTATCTAATACCGAAGTGGATTCACGAGGAAAAGTAGCATAGTTTTCAATTACAATCATACCTGAAGTAGATGCCTCTACAGGCTTCTTCTTCAAATGTTCAAAAGCAGGAGCTTTGCAGTCCCTCTTCCATCGTCTCGGTTTCCCACACTGGAAGCAGACATACTTAGATGTCTTCTTTTCTTTCTTCATTTTAAACCTTTTAAGTACTCCTTTGGTGACAGAATTCTTTGGGCCATTTTCTGGAGAATATTGATTTGTAGACTTACTGTGAGCACGAGATTTTAGAGTCCCTCTCGAGAGACAATGATGACGTATATTTGAATTTTAATCCTCATTAAAATTCATTTTGAATTTTTATTAACATTTGTCTTCAGTTCCGCATGTCCGACTATGCATCCGATGGAAGCTCGAACCGATGATTCTCACATAAAATACCCTAAAATATCTCAAATATATTAAAGTGGCTTTAAAAAGTCAAAAAATTAGCTTTTGACATATTTTCCCCCCTTTTCAACTTTTTAGGCTGTGGATCCTATTTGGCAGTATGCCAATAAGGGCCTAAAGCCTCCGGCAGCATCACCATGCCGACGATGACTTCACTCAGGCCACCGGCGGCCTGAGCCCTTGCGGGTAGTCTGCACTTTTTCCTTGTTGACTGAGTTTTTTGCCATTTCGGTGAAAACTTCATCCAACTCGCCCAGATTCATTTCCAGCTCTATAAAAGACCTAATTTAGGGTTAGAAAGGAGGAGGAGAACATCAGTAAACATTTGAGAGGCTATAGAGTGAGAAAGTGTGAGATTTTAGAGAGAGGAAGTGGAGAAAAGGTAAGAAAAGGGATTCTAAATCATCTTTTCTTGGTTTTTCTTTACAAAATCTCTTAGATTAAACTTAAAATCTGTAGAAATCCTAGGTTAAAATCAATCTAATAGGATTTTTAGAGACAAACATTGTTCAATCTTTAAATCACTACCCAAATCATCATTCGAGCTTCTCAGACGTGTCATTTGGATCGCGAAGAGGTGGATTCACAGCCCCGAGGTAAATTCCTGAGTCTCTTGAGCTCTTTAGCATTATTTCTTGCTATTTGTTGTGCTATTTGGTGTTTCTGGTTCGTTTTTGGAGTTTTCAGTTGTTTCCAACCTTGTGAATCTGTTTTTGTAGATTTCAAAATCGCCGGCGGTGTCACCCATGACGGTGCTATTTGGTGTACAGTACCATGATGGGAATCCAGTATTCCCCGAAAATGCTCCAAACCCTATAACATGTGGCAATTTCACTAATAATTTGGTTAAAATAATACTCGTGTCCAAAATGGACTTTTCCCTAAAATTCGTTCGGAAAATGAATTTTTCAAAGGGAACTTATACTCGACCCCAACCGGGGGCTCTGCTCCCGGACCGCCAGGGACGCTGCCCCTTTCAGGTAGATTTAGGTTAGATGTATGTTAGGCCTTTAGGTATTTTTATTTTATAGATAAATGTATAGGATTGGAAAGCCTTGTAATAATTTTGATTTCTACATTTATTTTTGGATGACTGTAATAATTTATTTATCGCTTCGATTGCTTGATAAACACGAAAACAACATATAAACCGCAAACGCAATAAATAGGGTGGATTAAAACCGATTACGAAAGAATGAAATATTTTAAATTGGCCTAATGAAAAATAGATAACGTCATCCAAAATCGGAATCTGTACTTAAGGTATGAGCTACCACCTGATGGGAAAATCGTACCAAAATTTCCCGGTTGAGCTGAACCAGGTAGCGACTCTATTTTAAGTACGGGGTTTCGATCTCGTATCCTTTAACACCAAAATTGGACTT
This sequence comes from Euphorbia pulcherrima, assembly GCA_947683365.1. Taxonomy (NCBI): domain Eukaryota; kingdom Viridiplantae; phylum Streptophyta; class Magnoliopsida; order Malpighiales; family Euphorbiaceae; genus Euphorbia; species Euphorbia pulcherrima. The sequence continues at coordinate 30,778,478 of CANTUS010000008.1, forward strand.
AAATTCTACATTAACACCAATTTCATCAATCCTTTTTTTTATCACGCTAAAATAAGGATCAATCCCTCGGTACGCTTCACAGCGCTTGTCATTTCTGCCCCCTGTGCTATGTATCTCATGCGGTCCTCGCGGGCGGGAAAAAGGTCATCCACTCACAGTGGCGACTCCGTTGGGGATTGATCTCTTTAAACTTGAGCTTAAATTTTTTTCATAAGTTTAAGTGATTTTGATGATGTATTGAAATCATTGGCCTAATTAAACTTCATTCTTTTTTATAATGTTTTATCCTTACGCGTGTAGATAGTTCGGTAATTTTTAGGTGCCCCATTTTACCCGAGAAGCTCGCAAAAGTATCACTCATGCCCTATTTGGAATTGAGGATGCCTAGTAAGTGGATCACTCGTTTTAACCAACACATAAACTCTTGCGATAGCACCTATTTGGGGAGTGGTTGAGTAACGTGGAATCAAGGTAAACGAGAACCTTCTACATCAACAACCCTATACCAAAGCCACGTGAGGAAAACCTTAGCACTTCATCCCTTTAGGATTACTAAAACAATGAAAATAATTGGGATGCACTTCTTTCGCCACTACTGGTGAAGAAGCCAAACTCCATCCTTCCAAAGAGGCATTACGCGGGAGATATAAGGTTGGAAGAGGGACGTTTCATGTGCAAAATGATACATTCTCATACATCAACCATGCATCGGCCTCAAGGGCTAAAAAATAAATCAACTTAACCTTACTACTTTCACCCATGGAAGAAGTTTAGTAACATGCATAGGACTTCTTTTTGTACCTCCATTGCATCACCATATATCACTATATATGGCGCGAGATATAAACATCCCATGCATGTTGGAGGGATAAGCTGTCACATCATCGCTAACAACATCTACGTGTAGCCATACATATCATGCACCACTTCTCAAAAATAAAAAAGCATGCATACCATCCACACCATTTACAACCCATTCATGGTCTGACCCACGGTTCATGATCCTAAAAAGTCTTCCTCCTAAATTCGGACCTTTGCAACTAGCCATGTCGCTTCCTCACAATGATAACTCAGCCTCGCCCAAAGAATAGACTGATCCTACCCTCACCTCGGGAACAACAGCTCACCCTCTGTCTCTTGGGTTAAAATTTACCACCGCTATCATCCAGTTTCTGCGCTCGTATCAGTCCTGAAACATCATTCGAGAACTGATTCAGATAGCTTTATAGATGTCCGTCAATTAATCCCTATAAAACCAGAACTCTGACCAGGTCACGTGATCTCTGGGAGTGACATCCACAGCTGTATCTATCCTACAACAGTCATCCATCCTTCGAACCAGCGATCGGGTCATGCAATCTCCGAACATGACACCTAATAGGGAAACACTCTTATCAACATCACCATCCACTTACCTCGGGCAAAGGGAAGGAGCCCAGAGTCTAGGTCCTCCATTATTCTCTGGCATCTCGCCTCCGATGTTAGTCACTCCATCGCAATTTATGCCATCCGCAGCCCCAACACCTCTTTAGTATGAGCAGGTCATGCAGTCTCTGGGCATGACACCTGAGGTTGAGACCTTCTTGCATCAGTTGATGGCAGCTAATTATGATCAGAAAGAGCAGGTTTCTAATAACTCTAGCATGCGCCCATTGACTAGTAGTGGTAAAACAAGCGCACCCTCCTCCTGGGTCTGGATAGGCAAAAAGGCCTCTTAAAAGCCAGCCTCAACTTTCACTACCCAATCGAGTGGCAGCCCTACAGGTAGCATATACCTATGGATTTTACCTCTCACTGTAGTATTCAACGAAGTAAGAAAGGATAATCTTCTTAAATCTCTTCGCGAGTATAGACCCCCCACAAAAGATGAGAGGAAGAACTTTTACGGATATCATGTCTTGCCAGGTCACCACACCAATGAATGTAAGGCCCTACTCAATGCCATATAATGTCTGGTAAGGGATAGGAAGATTGCTAAACCTTAAAGAGCATCTAGCACTATAAACTGCCCGTTGCCGGAGTTCGGTAACCAGACAAAGACGACCAATCCCAGCTTGTCTAAATAAGGAAATGGGCTATAGAAACTCATAAAGGTCATCCGTTCCAAGGCCAAAGCAAAATGATGCTCTGATAATGAGGACGAGGAGTCAATCGATGAAGAGGCCAAGGAGGTTATGGCTACCATGATCAAAGCCATGATAGTTTTAGTAAAGAAGCATGGTCAAAGCGAAGCAAAGAACCCAATGATCAAGGCCATGAGGCAGTTCACCGAGGTCCTCACTAGGGAGTTGAGTTAGGTGAGAGACAACTCACCCAGTACTAAGTAGAATGAGACTCAGCTCGCCACCGACATCAACACTAAAGACCCTCCGCCTGTAGAGGATAAAAAGCCTTAATTTATAATCTCTAGATTTCTTTATACTTTTAGTTTGAACAATGTTATGTTTGTAACATTCAGCTCCATGAGCAAACTTATATTTTGTTACTTATTTCATGTTTCGACCATTTGATCCACGCATTCATATGAGCATACACATGATGTTTTCAGTAGTCAAGATACTTCGTTTCATGAAATTAATTCGAGTACAATTGGAATTTCTCAAGCGGTAACCATTTCCAATAATTCAACTCCTGTTAAAAAAACGAGAGATAATAACGTGCTTAAAGATTGTGATAACGCTTTCGCCTAGTCATGACCAAAATCAACAAGCATAAAGAAAGAAGTTTGACCTTATTTGGAATTAACTCAACAATCTCACAACTTGTGCGCTATCCTAGTAAAGAAGTTTAGCTTGTTTCATGGAATGAAAAATCAAGGCATACATTTTTAGCCTACCCATTTCCCACCCTCGACCCTTCTCTCATGCTTTGCCCAAAACTTCCTTGCTCTTTGGACATTCTTGGCATGGGGGAAAATACGATTGATAAACTTTGGCCTTCATCAAAACCAACACAGCCACATGATCACAGCTTCAAGGAAAGCCAAATCTTACCGCCAAGAAAATGACCACACTCACAGAGACACACATCTTCACCTAACACGACTTAACTCGCCATAAGCACCTCAAGCAAACCAGCTAAATGAGCTACCATTCGTACCTTTTAAGGCACCAAGCAAAAGCCCCCCAAACCAAACGTCACTTGGCTTATGGAAACAAGATACAATTGAAACCCTCCACCACTGATACAAGGGGAAAAGTCAGGCCTTACCAGGGAGGACCGTACAAACCACAGACTAAAGAAGTAATAAAAAAAGCATTTAAACCAATCGAGGTAGCACTTTTTAAACACCAAAACTCCCATAAACCAAGCTCCTTGTAACATGGTCGATCGAAATCAAAGTAGGATCACCCAATGTAATTTTGGAGGTCAAAATGTACTAAGTAATCCAGTGTGATGGCCAAACGGATGCTAAAAGACTTGAAGAATCTGCAAAGGCATGATTGAAGGCACAATAGCAAGTTAGGTACTTGATACCCTCGGCAAGAGTCATAGACCCGTCATTAAGTCATCTAGAATATTCCAACACCAATGTCAAGAAAAAGTTGAGACCAAATTGGGAAACTGTCGTGTGGCAAAAAAGGGTACCAAATGAACCTGGCAATCAAAGTTATAAGCATGGGCAAGAGCGAGTTCATCGACCCGATTGACCAAGACAGGCTTAGGCATTATCTTATTTGAACAAAAGAAATAAATAAAAAAAGCCGCATAATAAAAAATAATAATAAATGTGATAATCACCCACCTTTCGGTCTTTTACTAATCAGGGAAAGATTAGGGTGACACTCGACAGTCGGTGTTCTGCAAACTGGCCGTGCAAAAATTAGGGGATGAGTCAAAATCTGGACTGAAAACTTGAAAAGGGCAGTTCAGGAAAAAATTAGGGCACGAGAGAAAAATAGTGAGATGTTAACCTGAGAATCTATGAAGACTGGTCAACACCAAGAGTTTGATTAATGGAAATGGTTACCAACATCTTGTACTCAAATTAAATTCGTTCAATAAAAGTGTCTTTTGCACTAAAATCTCTATGCTTATGATTATATGAATGCCTGGCGACCAAAGGGAAGGAAACATCACAAGTAAGCTTAATTGAAGATGCTCCGAGCTCATCAGTGATTCAATTCAAAAATCGGACAGACTAAAAACATCCAGGTGTATGCAAAAGTCAGAATAAGTCTGCTGGATTGAAAACCCAAAAAGGGCGTTCCAAGCAAAAATTAAGAAAAGACTCGATAGATTGAAAACCCCTAGGGAAAGTCTATGTAAAAGTTAGAGTAAAAAAAAGACAAGAAAAAATAATAAAAATAAAAAGGAATAAAAAGAAAGCAAAAGAGAAGTCCAAATCTGTAAATCTGGAACTGATACCGCTGGCAACTTAGTGATGCCGCCGACAGTGTGAATGAAACCGCCGGTAATGTGGGTCAAGCCATCGGCGGCATGACGCTTCCCCTGCAAATTTTAGGCATGTTTCGGCCATTTTAAACCTGTGTAAAACCTGTAAAAACCCTGTACTCTGTTCCCAGTCATATTTCAAGCCCAAAATCTAAGTTTTATTCAAACCAAAGCCTGAAGGCGCACAAGTTGTTCGAACATCCAAGCCTAAGCCTAAACAAATCAAATCCAAATCACCCAAAGTCAAAACCACAAACCAAAACTCAATTTCAAAATAACCAAACCAAATCAAGATCCCAGTATAACAGAGGTAACAAATCCAACAAGAAAAGAATAAAATCTAAGACTGCCCGCCTCCGTCAATCAGATGAAATGAAAACTCTGTGCCGTCCATAAAATAGCGGTTGGTAACATCTTCATCCTCCTCTTCCATCCTACCCTCAGTCAATGAAAGACTCCAAAAACCCGCAGTCTCGGTGGCAGGGCATTGACCGGCTATTTTCTTCTTACCTTTTCGGCTAGCCCAGAGTTGAGGGGTGCAATCCAAGTTGAGCTTACTCCTCCTCTCATAAATGGTGGCATCCAATTATTGGTCCAATTCTCTAACCCGATGCTTGAGTTCCTGGTTTACAGCCACCTCTTCCTGGTACATTGCCTGGGCCCGATCAACATCAGACAAAGACATCATCATAAATTCCTAAAAATAAAACAACAATATCCTCATCATTCATAACATTCATACATGCACCTTTTACTGTTAAAACATCATGTGAACATGTAGGTACCTTAGCAAACAGAGTCTGAGAAACCAGGGTATCTCTAAGGGCAAAGGTGTTCCCCGCGTGTAACCTATAAGATCTAAAAAGTTGCAATCAAGTGAATTATCTTGAAAAGAAGGATCATGTGGGTGTTCTTAGAAAGCTTACATGTGTGGTTTTGGGAGGCACGAAGTCCAACAAGTGAGTGCTCGGAGAAATCTTCCTAATCCGGAAGTCACTGCTAGGGCCTAAAAGCATGAAGGACTTCTCCAAGGCTATCGAGAGGCGCCCTGAAACTACATCTGCGCCACCATATCCGCCTTGGTCTCATACCTTGCTCGACTAAGGCCGGGTCCTCTTATTAGAAGGTGCCTAAAAACACAACAAAAACAAAAGCAGGTATAACCATAAGTGCTGAATTAAAAAGAAATATGTGGAAAGGTTGCGATGTTTACCTCTGAGGAATAATATTCCTCATGGACCGGTATCTCCTCAGCACTACCGCCACCATTTTCATCATCCTCCACATTACCGTCATCCTCTTCATCCCCCTCGCTACTCTCACCCTCGTTAATCACCTCACTAGGGGCCCTTGGTTCCCTTTTCTTGTTATAGAAAACGATCGTATCATTGGCTTGGATATGGAGGTAAAGGGGGAGCAACTGTGATGTAAAGTAACTATAAACACCCGAGACACTCGATATCACTCGACCATTTCCCTCAATAAAGTCAACCTTATTGTCCTCGTCAATAATAGTCAAGTGTGGCCACCATAAGCCTGTCGGGGGAGCTGGAGGCACAGGCCTAATAGGGGGCAAGACATTCCTCCACCCGCGCACTCTCTCACCAAAGTACCACTTCAGAGATAAGGGGCACTCGATCATAAATTGCCTATCATCCACATCCTCCTGCACTTTATGAACAGCCGCCAAGTTCGACACTTCCTCGAAAGGGTTCCTTTTCACATGCACAGACTAACTAGAATAACCAATGATTACCTCGGTATGGGAGAGATGATCTTCTTTTTCTAGGATAAGATTGTGATAGGCGTGGTTATCTTATAACCATACATGCTCTTGGATTCCTTTATGCCATAACCGATGGAAAGAGGGCAAATTTTCAGCCCCGGGATAGAAGAATCGAGCAAATTATCCCTAGCCTTGGCAGTTAATTTTCCTTTAAGAGCCTTAGAAATCCTCTTCATGGTTGGAATCGAAAGGAAAGCAAATGATTTAGTTTTTATGAAAGAAAGAAAGTAGAGAGGGGCTACGGTTTCTATATGCGCAGAATGAGAATAGGAGAAATAGAGTTTAATCCTCTTTTAAAACCCCCATGCGGAAATTTGAGGAGTTGTAATTGCCCATCCATGCCGCCGTTAGCATCACTCCAAACTGCCGGCGACATCAGTCATGCCATCGGCGACATCACCTTCCCCAGTTTGAATTTTGAATCCCTTTGATCAATCAAAGATGCCACATGGCATCCATACCACCAGTGACATCAATTTAGATCACCGGTGGCATCAGACAAGTTACCTGCATCATCAAAATACCCTTCTACATCTTTCAACAAATCCGATAGAATATCGGATTAAGCCTCGACATTCCAGGACTTCTGCAACTCTTATACTTTTAATTATCACATTTTTATTGTTGGTTGAAGGGGCGAAAATAATTTTTTCACAAAATCAATCAAGTAGTAAAAATGTCGTTTAAATATCTGTCTAATCTTGTTTCACTTATCACCCATTATAGGTACTACTGAAAGGGGCAAGCAAAATATCCTCATTTAGGCCATGCCCACACCGAACGCTCACTAAAGGTCCCTGATACAGTCTCCGTACATGTCATTCTTTGGGTTCACCCTTGTAACATCAACTGAAGGTCCTGATATAGTCTTCGTATGTGTCACCCTTTAGGTTCATCCATAGAACGCCAACTGAAGGTCCCTAATACAGTCTCTGTACGTGTCACCCTTTAGGTTCACCCCTAGAGCGTCAACTGAAGGTCCCTAATACAGTCTCCATACGTGGTTCACCCCTAGAATGCCAACTGAAGGTCTCTGATATAGTATCCGTACATGTCACCCTTTGGGTTGACCCCCAGAATGCCAACTGAAGGTCCCTACTATAGTCTCCATACGTGTCACCCTTTGGGTTCACCCCCTACAACGCCAACTGAAGGTCCCTGATACAGTCTCCATGTCTTGGAAAGCCAACTGAAGGTCCCTGATATAGTCTTCATACGTGTCACCTTTTAGGTTCACCCCCTGGAATGCCAACTGAAGGCCCTTGACACAGTCTCGGTACATGTCACCCATTGGGTTCACCCCTAGAATGCCAACTGAAGGTCCCTGATACATTCTCTATACTGTTACCCTTTGGGTTTACCCCCTAGAATATTAACTGAAGGTCCCTGATACAGTCTTCATACGTGTCACCCTTTGGGTTCACCCTAGGAATGCCAATTGAAGGTCCCTGATATAGTCTCCGTATGTGTCACCCTTTACGTTCACCCCCTAGAAACGCCAACTAAAGGTCCCTGATATAGTCTCCATACGTATCACTCTTTGTGTTCACCCATAGAATGCCAACTGAAGGTCCCTGATACAGTCTCCGTACGTGCCACCCTTGGGGTTCACCCTTAATATCCTAATTGAAGGTCCCTGATATAGTCTCTATACACGTCATCCTTTGGGTTCACCCCTGGAACACCAACTGGAGGTTCTGGCATGACCCCGTACATGTCGCCTTTTGATTCACCCCTCCAAGATGAAAGCATGACCCTGTACACATTGCTTTCGGTTTCAATCACCATCTGAAATCATAGGACTATTGAAACCCTTGTACTTTTTATTATTACATTTTTACTGTTGATCAAAGGGGCAAAAATATTTTTTATTTCACAAAGTCGATCAAGCAGTAAAAATATCATTTAAAAATCTATCTAATCTTATTCTTATACTACTGGTTGCAGGTATAACAATAGCCACAAACCTAATATACTCGTTCATTATGCTAACCGGAGGTCACGCCATGACCCTGTACATACCGATCTCTGGATTCATCCCTTAGAACATCATTGAAGATTACGGAATGACCTTGTACATTCTGATCTTCAAGTTTACCCCTAGAAAGCCAACTGAAGGTCCCGGTATGACCCCATACATGTCGCCTTTGGGTTCACCCCTCCGAGATCGTAGCGTGACCCTGTACACGTCGCTTTCAGTTTTAACCACCATCCGAGATCCGAGGACTACTTTTTATTATTACATTTTTACTGTTGATCGAAGGGGCAAAAATATTTTTTATTTCACAAAGTCAATCAAGCATTAAAAATGTCATTTAAAAATCTATCTAATCTTGTTCTCATACTACTCCTTGTAGGTACAACTGCAGCCACAAACCCAATATACCCATTCATTATGCCAATCGGAGATCACGGCATGACCCTATACATACCGATCTCTGGATTCATCCCCTGGAACATCATTGGAGATTATAGAATGACCCTGTACATTCTGATCTTCAAGTTTACCCCTGGAATGCCAACTGAAGGTCCCGGCATGACCCTGTAAATATCGCCTTTGGGTTTACACCTTCCAGATCGTAGCGTGACCCTATACATGTTGCTTTCAATTTCAACCGCCATTTGACATCCCATGACTTTTAAAACCCTTATACTTTTTATTATTACATTTTTACTGTTGATCTAAGGGGCAAAAAATTTTTATTTCACAAAGTTGATCAAGCAGTAAAAACGTCATTTAAAAATTTATCTAATCTTGTTCTCATACTACTCCTTGCAGGTACAACCATAGCCACAAACCCAATATACTCGTTCATTATGCCAACTGGAGATCATGGCATGACCTTGTACATACAGATCTCCGAATTCATCCCCTGGAACATTATTGGAGATTACGGAATGACCCTATACATTCTGATCTTCAAGTTCACCCCTGGAACACCAACTGAAGGTCCCAGTATGACCCCGTACATGTCGCCTTTGGGTTCACCCCTCCGAGATTGTAGCGTGACCCTGTACAAGTCACTTTTAGTTTCAACCGCCATCCGACATCCTAGGACTTCTGAAACCCTTGTACTTTTTATTATTACATTTTTACTGATGATCGAAGGGGCAAAAATATTTTTTGTTTCGGAAAGTCGATCAAGCAATAAAAATGTCATTTAAAAATATGTCTAATCTTATTCTCATACTACTCCTTGTAGGTACAACCATAACCATGAATCCAATATAATCATTTATTCTGCCAACCGAAGATCACGGCATGACCCTATATATACCGATCTCTGAATTCAGCCCCTAGAACATCATTGGAGATTACGGAATGACCCTATATGTTCTGATCTTCAAGTTTACCCCTAAAACGCCAACTGAAGGTCTTAGCACGACCCCGTACATGTCGCCTTTGGGTTCACCCCTCCGAGATCGTAGTGTGACCCTGTACACGTCACTTTCGGTTTCAACCGTTGTCCTATCATCCAAGACTTCTGAAACCCTTGTACTTTTTATTATTACATTTTTAATGTTGATCGAAGGGGCAAAAATATTTTTTATTTCACAAAATCGAATAAGCAGTAAAAATGTAATTTAAGAATTGATCTAATCTTTTACTTACCACTTGTTGCAGGAACTACACTCCACTAAATCTATAAAGCATAAGTCCGACCAAGGGGCAACCAATCCACAAAGCATAAATTCGACTAAGGGGCAACCAATCCATAAAGCATAAGTCTGACCAAGGGGCAACCTCTCCATGAAGCTCAAGTCCGACTAAGAGGTAGTCAATCCATAAAGCACAAGTCCGACTAAGGGGCAACCTCTCCACAAAGCATAAGTCTGACTAAGGGGCAACTAATCCACAAAGCATAAGTCCAACCAAGGGGCAACCATTCCACAAAGCATAAGTCCGACCAAGGGGCAACCTCTCCATAAAGTATAAGTCCGACCAAGGGGCAACCAATCCACAAAGCATAAGTCCGACCGGTGGGTAACCTCTCTACAAAGCATAAGTCCGACCAAGGGGCAACCTCTCTGCGAAGCTCAAGTCTGACCAAGGGCCAACTAATCCACAGAGCATACGTCCGACTAAGGGACAACCTCTCCACAAAGCATAAGTCTGACCAAGTGGCAACCAATCCATAAAGCATAAGCCCGACCAAGGGGTAACTCGATCGCAAAGCTCAAGCCTGACTAAGGGGCAAACTGATCATCCATTAGGTATCACTCCTAACCCTTACTCTTTAGTGAGATCTTACTAACATGTGCCAGCAGTGATCCCCCGAGGGGCAGCCTGTGAGCACCGAATTTCACAGTCCCTCTCGCGAGACGATGATTACGTATATTCAAATTTTAATCCTCATTAAAAATTCATTTTAAATTTATTTTAATGTTTGTATTCAGTTTAGCGTGTTCAACTATGCGTCCGGTGGAAGGTCGAACCGATGATTCTCACCCAAAATACCCTAAAATATCTCAAATATATTAAAGTGGCTTTAAAAAGTCAAAAAATCAGCTTTTGACCCATTTTCCCCATTTTTTAACTTTTTAGGCTATAGGCCCCTTTTGGCAGTCTGCCAATAAGGGTGGTTTGAACCGACTGCCTGAGGCATGCCGCCGGTGGTATGAGCCCTTGCGGGCAGTCTGCACTTTTTCCTTGTTGACTGAGGTTTTTACCACTTAGGTGAAAACTTCATCCAACTCGCCCAGATTTGTTTCTAGCTCCATCAAAGACCTGATTTAGGGTTAGAAAGGAAGAGGAGAACATCAATACACATTTGAGAGGCTTTAGAGTGGGAAAGAGTGAGATTTTAGAGAGACGAAGTGGAGAAAAGGTAAGAAAAGGGATTCTAAATCATCTTTTCTTGGTCTTTCTTTGTAAAATCTCTTAGATTAAACTTAAAATCTGTAGAAATCCTAGGTGAAAATCAATCTAATAGGATTTTTAGAGACAAACATTGTTCAATATTTAAATCACTACCCAAATCATCATTCAATCTTCCCGGACGTGTCATTTAGATCGCGAAGAGGTGGATTCACGACCCCAAGGTAAATTCCTGAGTCTTTTAAGCTCTTTGGCATTATTTCTTGCTATTTGTTGAACTATTTGGTGTTTCTGGTTCATTTTTGGAGTTTTCGATCGTTTCCGACCTTCTAAATCTGCTTTGTAGATTTCAAAACCGATAGCGCTATCACCCATGCCACCTGCAGCTCCACTATAATCGTCGGGATGTGAAGCCACCAGCAGCCTCACTCAGGCTGTCGGCGATATCACCATGCAGCCGATGGTATCACCCATGCCGTTGACGGCATGAGTTTCTGGGCAGCAACGCCGTTGTTGCCCTTTCGACCTACTTTCTCGTTTTTTCAATTTTACATATACAGTACCACGACGGGAATCCAGTATTCCCCGAAAATGGTCCACACCCCATAACATGTTGCATTTTCACTAATAATTTTTTTAGAATAATAATTGTGTCGAAAATGGACTTTTCCCTAAAATTCGTTCGAGAAATGAATTTTTGAAAGGGAACTTATATTCAAGAATCAAAACTTTTTAAGCTAACCTGGTAGCTCGACCCTAGTCGGGGGCTCTGCCCCCGGCCCCTAGGGGGCACTGCCCCTTGGACCCCGTAAAGGGCTACCGCCCCTCGGCCCATCGGGGGCACTGCCTCTTGACCCTGCAAGGGGCACTATCCCTTAGACCCCGCAGCCGGGAATGCCGCTTTGTGTGATATGCCTCGTACAATATGCCATATCTACGCTAACCATTTTACGTAGGTAGATTTAGGGTAGATGTATGTTAGGCCTTCGGGTATTTTTATTTATTGTATAGACAAATGAATAGGATTTGAAAGCCTTGTAGTAATTTTGATTTCAGCATTTATTTTTGGATGACTGTAATAATTTATTTATCGCTTCGATTGCTTGATAAACGCGAAAATAACATATAAACTGAAAACACAATAAATAGGGTGGATTAAAACCGATTACGAAAGAATGAAATATTTTAACTTGGCCTAATGAAAAATAGATAACATCATCCGAACTTACTTAAGGTATGGTCTACCACCTGGTGAGAAAATCGTACCAAAATTTCCCGATTGAGCTGAACCGGGTGGCGACTCTATTTTAAGTACGGGGTTTCAATATCATGTCCTTTAACACCAAAATTGGACTTAAATTCTACATTAACACCAATTTCATCAATCCTTCTTTTTATCAAACTAAAATGAGGATCTATCCCTCGGCACGCTTCACAACGCTTGTCATTTCCACCCCCCATGTTACGCATCTCACGTGATCCTCGTGAGCAGGAAAAAGGCCGTTCGCTCACACTTACTTGAAAATCCTTTGCTTTTGGCATCAAATTTTCTCAACGCATGAGTCAATTTCGGGAACGTACAGTCATGAACTTTGAACCAATGTTCCTTTACAAAATTAGCATAGCTGATAGGTAAAGAACCCAATAGGATATCTAAAGGATTGACTGTCTGTAGATCTCAGTGATTTTGATTTCACCATGAAATCTCTAATCTTGTTGATGTGTGCTACAACACTTGTCCCTTCCTTCATCTTAGAGTTGGAAAGTTCGTTACTCAACTTGAACCTTTCATACCTTGCCTTTTCAGGCAAACCCTTCAGATGGATCAACATGGTTTCCAGACTCATATGATCGCACTATGCATGTATCATAGGATTCATAGTATCTAATAGCAAGTATGACACATAAACCAAATCCTTTAGACATTTCAACCATGCCTGCTTAATTACAGCCAGTGCATCAGTGCTAGGAATTTTAGTGAATGGATTTTCAAGAACATATGCCAATTCATAATCCTTAAGGATGTCCCTTACATCCTTGATCCATTCATGGTAGTTAATTGTTGTTAAAACTTGGATGTATTTAAGACAAATTTTTAAAATGGAGTTCATATTCAACCTAAGATATAAGAAAAGAAAAAGAAGTTCAGATATTAGTTTAAGTACATGTATTTGATATAAGGACTTTTAATTAAATACATCTGTCCTACTATTTTCTCCAAAATTTACAATAGCTCATTCTATTAAATTCGGGAATTTTATCCAAGCTAAATTTCCTAGTAGGTAGTATCTATAACTGGTCTATTACGACCCCCAATTTTATAAGTCAAGTTACAATAGTAAGTTATAGTTGGAATCCCATTCCATTTGCATTGTATGTAATTGCTAATACATTCAAGTTCCCTAATCCCAAGAGACATGTGCTCTTATATTAGCATCTCCTTGAATATGTCTCAGATCTGGGCCTAGCCCCCAATTTTTTAGTGGACTACCCCAGTTCCATTAAGGCAGACCCTACCCAAACTTTACAACCAATCAATATGGACTAGAAGGAACACTTTGCATAGCACTTTGATAGCCTAAAGAGACCGTATTATTAATTTGAGTAAGGAAGACTATAACTTGCTTTAATATATTTTTTTTGATAAAAACTTGCCTTAATATATTTACTTTGGGATTTTATTGGTGTTAAGCGTCTCACTCAATCTAGGATTTTATCAGATGGACATATTTATAATAACTTATATTAATTCAAGGAATTTTAGAATTAATTTGTAAGGTCCAACCTTAGGTGGGTTCAGGCTCTTTTTTATAATTATTCCATCAACCTAGATAAATGCAAAAAAAATTAACACATTTATTTGTTATGTTTAAATTGCATTTCCTTTAAACTTTTATTCAATAAATTTAATTCTTACTTTGTTATAGAAACATATATAAGCACCATCTTATATACTAGAAATAAATTAGTCCATATTTAATCCCCCGGTTGGTCAATTCAAGCTGCACCGATATAGGTTCCCAGGTAGGAGAGGTGCCCTTGAAGTGAGTAGACACCAAGTCCAATCCTTAGCCAGAATAAATACGGGAACAAACTCGAAGACCAATGGATTCTCTTGAACTAATAAATTTCGTGCATTCAATTCATGTAAATTGAAAGCATCTATAACCCATGTAATTTAAATAAATTATTGAAACTTGTATAATTTGAGTAAGTTGAGGAGGGTTCTCCAAAAAAATTCACAACCATTTTCTAACCTTGAAATGAAAAGCACAAGTTCATATATATTGTTCCAAATAATTAAATAAACAATATTCATTTCAAATAGAAAATAATATTCAGTTCGCTTCTAACTTAATTATGCACTAAATATGCAGGCTCTGATACCACGGTTGGGAGCTGATAGTCAAATTGAACATGCATAACAGGCATGACGGAAATTTAAAATTTTGTCCATATCTCCAGGAACTCATATTAGATATATATAAATTAAATAAAGCTTTTAAGTAAATAATTCTCTACCTAGGTTAGCATGCAAAGGGCTAGGCATACCATAATTCTAAATTATATCCTAACACATATATTTTATACTAAGCACGCAAAACAACCTAAGCATAATTATTAAGTCTAAAAACGCTTAAAGAAAAAGACCTAATAATAAAACATACCAGTTGAAGCGTGCTTTGGCAGAACCTTTTTACACAAGCCTCTAAGAATAGGATAGCCTCTATGAGTATCCACACGAACACCCCCACCAACTGAAACCTCCTAATGAGGAAGAACCGAAGAACCTTGAGTAGCTGCTAGGCCACTCAAAAAATCCCACCCGAAAATATATTGTTCAATTTACCTTACACGTAGGATTTACTATTGAACTGGTGCAATTTCAATTAGAGAAAAGGGGCTCAATTTATAGGGGGAGCAAGGGCTCCCCGTATCAAATGCGGGATGGCAAAAACCCCATCCCACCCTTGGCAAACACATGGATCTTATAGGATCCATGTGTAAGCCACAATCAAGTCGGGTCCTTTGCCATACAAGGCAGGCTCTCGCGAGCCTGCCTTGTCCCGCGGGCTAGGCCTCGTGGGCTCTCCTTCGAGCCAAGCTTGCAGGTGGCAAAGGCTGCACAAGGCAGGCTCTTGCAAGCCTGCCTTATCCCACAGGCTGGGCCTCGTGGGACTTCCCACAAGCACAGCTCGTGGGTGGCCTTTCTGCAGGCTAGCGCAAGCCTAGCTTGCGCTACCTGCAGCACAGAAGTGCTTTGGCACTCAAGTGGGCTCGCGTAGGTCCGTAAAGCCTTCAGGCTTTCGGGTCATATTCATGAAGGGTCCAACCCTCGATTTTTGCAGTTCTAGCCCTTTCTGCAATTTAATCAAATATTTATTTTATGAATCTAATAAATTATTTTCCGGTCAAAAATAAAATTCCTTGGCTTAAAAAATGATTCAATCATCTTTTAAATAATTAAATAATAATCCAATTATTAATATGTTATATTTCATAATAGAATAAATCTATAAATTCTTTACTCAGTCCGATGAAGGTCCAATGTGTGTGACCTTATAGGATCCCGAAGTATTGAGCTGTTAAGGCTTAACTAACCCTTGTTCTAATGGAACCATTGGCTCGAGGTTTTAGACTGTGAATAGAACCCGATTACCTTAAACAACTATAGTACGCCTCTAGCAAGGGTCTACCATCCCCCATTAGATGGAACGTCATTTGTGCTTATGACTTAATCCCAGTTAATGCAATAGTTATCCAATGCAATGAACTCCTTCCATTCTTTAATATTAGTACCATCTGGTGTATAGGATTCGGTTAAAGTGTTAACCCACTAATAGCGAGGTTGCTTCAAGCTATCCTAGTTATTAACCCTTTACCGAAGTATATTGCCTTTGACCATAGTGTGTTTGACTAGAAACCATTTCTATCGAACACATACTCTGATCAGAGGTTTACAGCAATCATCACTTCAACAAGCGGCCAGGTACAACTCCTTAATATATCTGGAGCAATGGATTCTTTTTGACCACTCAGCTTACCAACGAGCTATCATCACTATACCCGTAAATTAATGAGTGTGTAGGAATGACACAAAGTATAGCAATAGTACCACACAAGGTAACTAGTATCTCAAGTATGAGGATATTCGCAAAGCTTATTGGATGAAGATAAACACTAACACAATTATATATACACCAAGTGTTTATGTTGCTGCGGTCTCCAATTGTCAAACTTAAGGCACCACCTTTAGTCCTTAGGAGATTGACTGCTTGACCCTTTCTAAGAAAGTTGACCACATGCTAGTCTTTCCGCTTCATCAATATCCTTCTTGATGAAACTATGACTAGGGATAGTTTAGACATAATCATATTGCACATAAAGCAGGTTCCACCAAGTATAGTCGAATTATAATTTCTCTGACTTCATGCTATAATACGTCAAGGACTTTTGTATACGCACATCAATGAATATATTTCAACCAGTTATATTATATATTTATAAACACATCGATATAAACAAAATTTTAAATGCCTTTATTGATTAAACAAAATATTCGTACTATTATATAATTAAGATATATCGCCCTAATGGCCTTAAGGGCATACATCATATCCAACAGGTAAAACCACAGTTAGAATGTTAACAAGATTGATCAAGCAAGTTAGACACAATTTGAAACTATTTTCAATAAATAAGACTAGAACAATCAACTAAATAAAACCCATTGTTTAGTGAGAACTTGATCTTAAATTTTTCTTGATTCATCATTCACTAAATCAATGCTTGTATCTGTTTTCAAATGACTAATCTGTTCTTGATACACAAAGTGCTTAATTTTCAAAATCACTCTCTACTTAATCAAAGTCTGAAATCATTTTCTCTCTTAAAGTAAAATGTTTTGAATTTCCTTGTTGAGAGGGCTTACATAAGCAATTTAAGGCTAGAACTTGATTTTGGAGAATTTGGATATAGTACTTATTGAGACCACATCATTAATCACTACATAAAATGATTAAGGCACTAGGATCGCACTCTTTTTAACCAAAAAGCCACCTTACATAATATATCCCCTAGTTAGCCCCCTTGAGCCTTAACCTTTTTCTTCATATAAACAACAATATAAACCCCACAACCTTTTTCTTTTTACTTTCCCTTTGTATTTCACCCTTGATTTTACCAAGAATTTTTTAAAACAGTAAACTTGAACTACTAATGGTTGTTATCTTGTTTCTTAAAAATTATTTCTCAAAGCAAAAACTTCAGTGAGCTTTCTTAAAAACATTCTATTCCAGCCATGTGCTTCAGATTTATGAAAATATAAGGAAAGAAAGAAAGAAATTTGAATAAAAAGAAGAAAAATAGAGAAAAATAAAAAGAAGTCTAATCAAAAGCAAGTTAAATTTTCTCTATTCTCTCATTTGAATGCTTGCTATGCTTATTTACTCAATCCTCTGTGCTGGAATGATTGCCTTACTTGCTACATGATTTGCTCTAATCTTCCATTGATTCCTTTGAGATCTGAACATCATTTTTCAATACAAGTGGTGACCATACAGCTTGCTGTATAATCACCATGCTCACTTAAAAAAAAGACTTTCACTACCACACCCCTAACCCTGAGCCTACATTATAAACCAATTAAAGACCTTTTGATTATATTGTGATCAATACTCTTAAGTGGTGGAGATGAGACCGATAATCAAGCCTATGGACTTAAGGTTTGCTATGTATTACTGATGAGTGATTTCTCAAAACTCAACCTTAAACACTTGGAATGAATTGAGTGACATCTTTAGTGAGGAAGGTTGATTTCAAAATTAGTTGTTGATAAACTAGCTTTGAATTGTTGTCTTAACATGCTTTTGAAATTAAGTAACATGCTAAGTGTAGAGGTATTCATCATTAACCTTAAACTCTGTATTTTGAATAGATTATTGAATTTTCCTAAGATAGAATTGATTGCTAATTGTCACCTTTGTTTTTGTTCTATTCTCTTTTCTTCTCTTTTTAAATTGTTATAATTTTCTATTTTTACATCCTGGTGTTTTTGCTTGAGGACAAGCAATTGTCTAAGTGTAGGGGATTTTTGATAAGTGGTATTTGTACCATGTGAACACTAGTCAATCAGCCCTAAAATCACTGTAATTATGGGGAACTTGTATTATTTATTGTTGTTTTTGATAAAATTTCATATCACTACTGGATGCAGAAATTGTCACTGCCAAAGAGCTAGAAAGTGGGCAAAGTAAGCAGAAAGCTGAACAGAGTGAGCAGAAGACTGGAGAGCATGAAGACAAAGACACTCAAACCCAGCAAGAGGAGGAAAAATGACCAAAAAACCATCCTTCTAGAAGACTTTTGCTTGAGTCGGTAGAGAAGTGCAAGTAGATGACGGTGAAAAGCATCTTTAGGCGGTGGACCAACGACATAAGCAACACCTAGCCCCTTAAGTTGCAATTTACTTAATTAACTGAACTCTTATATTCTAGAAGCTCTTTTGTGATTGGTTGAATTATTATTTTGATTTATTTTTTAAGTGCAAGGTGGTACATCTAGATCCTTCCGCCTTACACTATATTTTGGATACAAGTCTCACTTTTGTGACACCAACTTCAGTCAAGCCTTTCCCATTGACTAGCTTTTCTGTAAAAACTTTATTTGTATATTATATATGCATTATGTTCATCTTCTCCAGAATTCTTTTGGGCTTTATCTCCATTTTCATGTGTAACTAAGTTCTTAGCAAGCTTAGCTAGTAAAGTAAGCAGATTTCATGGTATGTTCTTCCAACTCCTTTATTTTAGCATCATTTATTGCAATTATTTAGAGTTGAGCTTAAATCCCATAAGGATGGCCTAAGTTATGTTAAGTGTAATAAGAGGAACTGAAAAGTGAATTGTAACACTGACTATAACACTAAACACATATCTAAAAAATCTGAGAAGTGATTAGGTGTGCTAGGGGTTTATAAATTATTAGAATGCTTGCTTAAAGTGTAACTACAATGGGTATCTATGTAGTGAAGCTTTGAAGGAACTAGACAATAGGTATCTATGGCTAGTAACTATAGATGAAAGAAACCTAGATCCTTAGGTGGTAATATGTTAAAATAAAGGAAGGGTGATCATTCATGTATCCGCATGCTTACTGGTTATGCGCGCCTCGTTATATATTTGTTGGTAGTAATCATTCAAAGTGATCATTTTTGCTTTCCCGTTGTTATTTTTCTTGATAGCTCTTTCATTAAGATCCATTCATTTAACATTGAATTTAGACTTACCGATTTACATTTAGTTTAAAGTATTTCCCTTGCTCCCTATGGAATATGACCTTGTATTTGCCATTTACTACTGATCGCGGCCTAGTGGACTTGCTAGATAACTCTCATCTGGCAGACAACAATCAGACATCAAATAGATTACCAATATATATTTGATACAAATCCAATAGACAATTGATCAAACATCTAGAATACAACAACAACATTACCCCAATGCCTAACAAGGCTCCCGCATGAGAAGGGTAAGGGCGGTTGGGTTTACGCAAACATACATCTGTAATTACAGAGAGGTTGTTTCCAATTGACCCTGAAGTGGAGTTTCGTTGCTATTCGTGGCTTCATAATAAAAGAAGCACATACAGTTTAATGAATCATTTTGCTTTAGTCCATTTTGCTTTAATGAAACATCCAAAATAATCTAACAAAATATTATAGACAACCAACAGTTATCCAATAGACAACCAATGTATATCACTTATTCCAACAAAAAAAAAGAAACAGTAACTAAAAAGGATCAATATTCAATATATAAAATATCAAATAAAAATTTATTAGAAATCCATTGAAACGCCAATTGAAAACACACAAGCCAGTTACACATACTTGTACAAACGTCTAATATCAACTTCTAAACAAGTGACAACTGAAATTTAAAATATATTTGTACAGATGTCTATTATCAATTTCAAAATAGATTTTCTAAAAGAATTCTAGAGGATGTTCGATAGATGTCCAATAGATGTTCAATATATGCTTCAAAAATTTTGTTTGAGCTAATCTAAAGTAGTTAACCACTGCATTAAAAACCCATCTTAAATCACAGACAACCGGTGCTGCTGCTAGTGACGCAAAACATTGGTGTAAACAAAATTGAACCATACCATATATTATCAAAAATGAATGAATTAAAGATCAAGTTGTTGGTTTCTAAGATTCAGGCCTAATTGAAAAATTAGCAACTAATTCACTATGGGATAAATACTAAAACAGATAGTCAATCTTTGCAATCAATCTCCAAAAGTATTTGTGGTCTAATTGAATGCCATATCATATATGTTGAGACTCAAATAGAATTGTAGCGTTCTTCCATTTAAGTTAGAAGCACACCATTGATAAGCACTGAATAAGGGATTCTTCGCTTAAAACCAAAATTACACTAGAGTTTAATAATATCCAATAAATGTCCAATATATAGCCAATAGATGTGCAATAGATATTCAATAGATGCCTAAGGTTAACATGACTATAATTTAGGTCACTAATAAATAACAATCTCATCCTTAATTTGGAATACAAGCACACCTTTCAACACCAAAATTGCTTGCTCCACTGGCAGCCTAATTAAATTGGCCACTGATATCAAAATAACTACCTTGACATTTTATCAAACACATGACGTGCACTTTGATTTCAACAAAACAAAAACCATGCAAAAATGTCCACAAACACAAACAAGTCCAATCTGAACAAATCAACCTCATTAACTAATTTTCTATCTCTTTTATTAAAATCCTTCTAATCGAATCCAATCAACTTAGCTAGCTTGAATCCAATTAAAACATCACCCACATAATCCAATTAAGAAGTTGTATGGCTCAATGTTTTCCTTCAACCTCTTCTTTCAATTCGATTTATTTGTAAATCTCACAAAATATATGAAATAATCAAACAAAATTAATAGCTTAATTGATTTTCTCTGATTCTCTTTCTGATCCGTTTCTTTTCTTATGCTGACGCCGCCTTCAAGATTCTCCATCGGAATATCGATCAACTTTGATTCCGATCCCTGTTTCAATTCTCTTCACTGCCGATTCCTTTCTTTTCTTTCTTTGCTTTCGATTTTTCTGTCCTATGCCTCATTAACTAATTTTCTCATTTTGATTGATGTCCTTATATACAACGTGAAGTTATAAAAAAAATTTGTTAAAAAAAATTCAAATGAAAAACGTTTAGCTGTCATGATAAAACAATAATTATTTTGAAAAAAAGTGATCAATCTTGTCAAATTCCTAACATAATCCATAATTTGACTGGTAAATATTTTTTTCACCATGTGCTTCTTTTTACTTCACAATTCTTAACTTCTTTTGTTTTCACTTTTACCAATATTAACCGCTTACTTCCTTGGCACGAACCGAAGCTCTTTTCTCCTCCAATTTGAACCACAGTGACGCAAATTCGATTTCTGTAAAAAGCTTCACTTGCTTCAACATTGATGCCTGACTATTCTTTAATCGGTTAGCTGTTCTTATCTTGTTATTTTCATTTTTTATACTCGTTGATGTGTTTAATTATAGTATGAGGTTTATTTTGATTAATCGAAAATCGATGGCGAGGTTTCCAATTCAATTTCATAAATGGTATTTTTCTAGGAAGATTACAATTCATCGGTGTTTAATTAGCTCTATGGATTTGAACTTGTGGATTATTTTGGGATCATCTCTTTTTGATACTTTTAGATTTCTCATCCTAATATCTCAAATTTATCTCTTAATTTGGGCGCAAAGTTGAGAAAAGAGGTTGATATATATGCAATATTCTAATTATTTGGGGGTAATTGCTGCCCTTTTTTAGTATTGAAATGGTTAATTTGGTGCATTGAGATTATGAATGTTATTTTTAAAGCAATTTGAAGCCTTTGATTCGTTCAGATGGGGTTATTAATTTCCAATTAGCTGCCATTTTTTATGTTAGTATTTGGTATGACTTGCTTTGATATGCTACTTGTAAATGCAATATATATGCTAAATATGAGCATTTCTGTATTCTTAATTGCTGATAAACATGCGAGCAAGGGCGGAGGGAGGGGGCAGTGGCGGAGTCAGTATCCCGACTCCGGGGGCACAATTGCTTCTAATAAAAGTTTGACTTCGACTAAAGTTAAATTAACTACTACAACGAATACAAAATCAAATGTGTACATTTTGTCAATCAAACCTTTCAGTGCATCGAGTTTTAGCATCAGATCCAACCTCAAATAATTAGTTTAGTACTGACGCCAATGAATTCCACATCACAAAGAGTCAAATCAATGTCTTATAATGAGAACCCTAACGTGTATCACCTAGTCGAGCTAAACTTATTTCTTGATTTTTACCCTTTCTAGTTGAAAAGCTCACCCTTTTGTATTTTCTGCACTACTTCATGGTGTAGCTGCAGCAGAGGATCCTTCCTTTTACACTAAGCTCCAACTGTGCTTACAATAATAGAAAAGGTTCCAAAAAATTGGCGCACAACATATTTTTCCTTAACAATAGACACAAGCTGAAGTTGATAAGCAAAGCAATGGATATGATGTGCATTCTTGTTTTCATTTAAAATGAGTGCTTTCAAGCCATTAAGCTCACCACACATATTTGAAGCACCATCATAACCTTGACCTCTAAGTTGTGCAATTGATATTCCATTCTTTGCAAAGAAGTCATCAATAGCATTTTTTAGATGTCATTTTGCCGAAGTCTCGCTGATATGAACCACTCCAAAAACCTTTCTGTGATCACTCCATTATCATTAACAATCTAAAAATTAAAGCCATTTGCTCCTTCACTGAACTATCCCGAGTTTCATCAATCAAAAGAAAAAAGTTCTTGTCTTCAATCTCACTCACTGTAACTTTTCTTGTCTCCATCGCACAACTTTCAATTATATCTCTCTGAATCATAGGTGAAGTCAACTGATTATTCTTAGGAGCTTTTGTTAGCATTACCTTATTTATATCTTCATGAAGCCCACAATACCAACTAATTAGCTCTAGAAAATGACCTCGATGATTTGATGTTTTAGACTCATCATGTCCTCTAAAAGCCAAACCTTCTCCTAAAAGAAATCGTGCAACATTTACCATTATTGTCAATCTAGTGCGATATTCACCTTCTATAGCAACATTTTTGGATGTCATGACATGATCTATGTTCTCTTTTTTATTTTGAAATTCAATGACTTTAATTTTACAACCATGATGTGAGCTACCAATACCTCCTTCATGAGAAATAAAGCCAACTAAAGCATCTTTCCAATCATGAAATCCAACTTCGGTAAAAGCCTTTGACCCTGACTTATTACTTTTTGTTATATCGCTATTTGGAAATACATAACAATATAAACAATAGGCTTTATCTTTTGATACACTATACTCTAGCCAAGCATATTTCTCAAACTAAGAAGAAAAAAATCTTCTCTTTTTTCCCACTTGAACTATTTGTGGAAATCTATGTCCAATTGGTTGACAAGGGTCTTTCGCTAACTATCTCCTTCTTAATGAATCTTGCATTTGGCTGTGATAACTTTCGATTGGTTTTCGTAACCCCAGATCACAAATCATATCATCATCTGAAACATTTATATCCACACGGGGTCTTTATTTGACTAGCTCTATCAACATGTATCGCACTAATATTCGATGGTTGTTCCTGTTCGGAATTCCACTTTTTAGGAAATTTTATTAAAGACTTCTCCATAATTCTTTCCAACAAGTTTACTCCCTAGAACATAACAACACAATTTTTTTTGTTAAATGAAAATTAAATTATAGAAAACAAAATCCAATATTAGAACTAAAGCATAAGAACACGAAATTGGATATACCAGAATTGCTACAATCTAATTTTGCATTATAAATGTTACAAATTATAAATTTTCCAAGACACAAAACATAACAACACAATAACAAACAATTAATTCAATTATAAATTTTCAAATTTTCAAATTTTCATTCATTAAACCTAACATTCAAACTAATTTCAGTTGAATAGACCTAATTTAAATATCAATTTTTTTGAAGTAATGAAATGGAGATATAAGTGTACGGTTTGTGATTCCTCTTTTTGACCTTATTTAAATTGTGAAAACCTTGTTTAATTTAGAGAACTTCAATAATTAACCCTAATTTCACTAACAAACTAAAGTTATTTATACATATTATCAATCTTATTTCAATCAACAACCTAAACTATAACTATATCAATTGAAATTTACGATTATAATTTAAAGATTGAATTTTAAATTTAAAAACTAACCTTAAATAAATGACCAAGGGAAGAGGAGAGAGTATTAAATGCAAAAAAGATGGTTCAAGTGGTCCAATGAATGCAACAAGTCAATAAAAGAGGGATTTTGAAAAGCAAAAAAAAAGGGAGAAATTGTTAAAAATATACTCCCTCCATCTAGTTTTTATTGTCTTTTTAGCTTTTTTTAGTTCTCTTTTTAGCTGTCAACTTATATCTTCAATGCATTTCTTACCACTTTTTCTCTAATTTGCCATTGTATTAATGATGAGAGAGATTGTATATGAATGAAAATTATAAGTTGGTAATTAAGAAGAAAGAGAATATTTATATAAAGTGTAAGGGATAAATTAGACATTTTAACAATGTAATGAATGTTTTATTGGTATTGATAATTCGGTTAAATGAACAATAAAAAATACATGGAGGGAGTACTATTTAAGTTTCTTGTTTACATATTTACTCCCTTGTTTATTCTTTGCACTCTCTAACCAATTTTAAGTTTTCAATTTAGGTCATACGTTCTATATAAACCGCGTTTAACTGTTTTTCCATCATTCTGCGATCTCCTCTCTTCATCTTCCAATCTTCTCTGCTTCTCTCTATTCTCTTTTCTTCTCTCTATTCTTTTTGTTTCTCTCTGCGATCTCTCATAGGTTTCATCTTCTTTGCATTAACTTATTTTGCTCCTGTATGCAACTGTTATCTTCTCTACAGATTTCAATTCTCTAGACAGGTTTGCTATTTTTTTAATCTAATTTTAATTTTCATTTTCAATTTTGAAATTTTGATTAGGTTGTGCTCTATTTTTTAATATGATTTTGATTTTTGTTTGAGTCTCTATAGAATTGATTGTGTTCCTGTTTCATTGCACTGCTATGGATCTTTGGACTGATGATTTCAAATTTGTTGGATATAAAGAGTCTTGATAATAAGGTGTTTGATGAATTGTCTCAATGGTGGTGAGATTGTTGGATATAAAGTTGTTGGAGTTTTGCTTTCAACTTCATCATGCTTTGATTTGATTCAGCTTTATTTTGATTTACAACTTATCTATTTTGATATATTTAGTTTGGATTTGATTACGATTTTGTTATAAATTCTTGATTTTAAAATATTGTATGCTAGAATTGTTTGCACATAAGGTGTTTGATGAATTTCCTGAGTGGTTTGTGAGATTGTTATTGTGTGCTGTTTAGGTAATGAACATTTTTTATCTAGTTGGTACCTGGTAGTTAACTGGTAGGGTGTTGCTTTGTATATGAACTTGTTTTATTCATTCTTAATAATATATATTTAATGTAATTCTATTGTTGCATTTGTTGTGAAATATATGACCTCAATGGTGGTTAGATTATTGGATATAAAGTTGTTGGAGTTTTTCTTTCAACTTCATCAGGATTTGATTTGATTCAGCTTTGTTTTGATTCATAACTTATCTCTTTTGATATATATAGTTTGGATTTGATTACGATTTTGTTATAAACTCTTGATTTCAGAATACTGTCTGCTATAATTATTTGCACATAAGGTGTTTGATGAGATTGTTGTTATGTGCTGTGCAGGTAATGAATAATTTTTTATTGTTGCTTTGTATATGAATTTGTTTTATTCATTTTAATATGTATTTATATGTTGTTATATGACCAGTATATGTCTAATGTAGTTTTTTTGTTGCACTTGTCATGAAATATATGCTACTTCTACAAAATAAACTATGATTCTGCTATTTTTTTTATTTTTTGATTTACTGTGAGTATGTAGTAGGAAAGTGGTAGGATGCTGGTATGTAATTGAATCTGTTGTTTTTCATTCACATTCTTTGTATGCTGTGTAGATAATGAACATTTATCATCTGATAAGTATTTGGTAGGTAAGTGGTAGATAGATGATAAGAAAGTTTTTCTAATGAAACCTAAATTGTAACCAATAAAACACAGTAATCAAGACATAAAAATCAATGAAAATGGAATATAAAGTGATTTGCAATAAGTTCAAAATCAATGTATGAAAAAACCACAAGTAATGGAATATAAAACACGTAGGAAACTGGTAGACACCTGGTATGAAAAATCATTCTAGTGAAACTTAATTTGTAATCAGTAAAAGAAATCATAGTGCTCTACAATAAATTTATGTTAGTACGAAACATGTACGAAACTGGTAAATATCTAAGAATCCATTAAAAAGACAAATTACTTCAAATCTGGTAGAAAACTAGTAATAACCTGGTATCAATTCTTGAGGTAACCAAATATTATCAAAAGTATCATTAAAAAATGAACAAACAGTAAATTGAAATCTTAAAAATGATTTCTCAACAATCAAAGGTACAAAAGCCGAGTTTATATAACTTCTAATTAATAACAACAAAAAAATGGTTAGAATAATAAATTATCTTATTAGGAATAAGAAGACAAACATCACCTGGCTCCCGAACAAGTTCTCTTGTTATGGCCACTAACCCCACAGGAGCTGCAACGTACACTGCCTCTCTAGCTCTTAAGCAGCCCTAATTCTATGTTTCTGTGGTCTCCCAACTCTTACAACTGCGTTCAACGGAAGAATAACTTGATCTTCAATATCTGGAGGTATTTCCCAATAATTTGAATGAGCAGCAACATATACTATTACATACCAACATCCTACCACTTTCCTACCACATATTCACAATAATATAAAAAAAATCAAAAAATTGGAGATTCATAGTTTACGTTGTAAAAGTAGCATATACTTCATAACAAATGCAACAATAAAACTACATTAGACATACTGATCATATAACAACATATAACTACATATTAAGAACGATTAAACAAATTCATATACATAGTATCATCCTATCACGTAACTACCACTTACCTACCAGATACTTACTAGATGATAAATGTTCATTATCTACACAACATACAAAGAATGTGAATGAGCAACAACAGATTCAACTACATACCATCACCCTACCACTTTCCTACTACATATTCACAATAAATCAAAAAATCAACCTGGTATTTCATTGGAAGTTTGTTTAATCCACCAAGTTTATGTTTGTAACAAGTTTCTACATTATTTCATGAATTTACTAGTATTCTATTAAGTGCGTACCAGATACATTCAAAAACTTTTCTCAACTATTTAATATATGGGAGGAACCATATATTTCATTGTTATCATTTAAAAAAGAAATTCAAAAAGATATAAACAAACAAAATTGCAAATTTAGAAAACTATCAGCTTCCTACCAGGTAACTACCAGGTACTTAAAAAATGGAAATGCAAATCAAATACAAATATGATAAAAAAAATACATCAATATCTTTGATTATTATCATTCAAAACTGAAATTTAAAAGCTCTAATCAAACAAATAAGTTGCGAATCAAAGTTTGATGAACTTGTAAGCAAAACTCAAACAACTTTATATCTAACAATCCCACCACCAACCAGGCAACTCATCAAACACCTTATGTGCAAACTCTTTATATCCAACAGAGATTCAAATCTGAAAACAAACAAAGATAACTGAATCAAATCAAAGATTCAACTCTTTATCCAACAAATCTGAAAACAAAATAAGTTGATCTAGATAACCAAATCAAATCAGAGATTCAAAATGAAAATTAAATCAAATTTAAAAAAATATAAAAACCTAATGAAACACCAAAATAATACAACAAAAACACATAATATCCATCAAATTCATCGAAATCGTTTTTGAATAAAAGTTAAATTGCTAGAGAAAAGAATCTACGAGTAGCAATTTCTTGGTATTAATGGAACTTGAAATGTTAACCGGTATTGAGTGTGTTGAACGGTTTAAGAAGGTGGAAAGTAAGGGAGATGAAAGGTTTTCTTGGAACTTATTGTTTGGGTATTTTGAAACTTGTTTGGTCAGAGAAAGTTATAGGTCAAATGTTGGGATGAAAAGAAACTTTAATTTTAATACATTTTTATAAACATTCTAAAGAAAAGGGAGCAAGGAGGGAGTAGAATTAATGAAGCCAAGTGGGGATTTGTGCACTCAGTTGTGGACGGTTTGGTTTATTTAAAAACCCTTCACCCGTGTATTTAAACCTTCACCCCTAGCACAAAACGCACAAAACGACGTCATTTTAGGCTAGGGTAAATTAAAAAAATTAACCTTCCATAGAGCGAAAAGGTGTCGTTTTGCGCCGGGGAAGGTTTTAATAAAGAGAAAGACAAAGCACAGTGTGCTTTGTCTTCCTCAAGGAGCTGCTTGGTGGTAGGGCACTCCCCACCACCAAGCTTTGGTGTGGGGGTATATGGGAGGGGTCTTGAGGCCGGTGGGGCACTGCCCCCACCAGACCCCCTCCCTCTGCCCTTGGTATTAAAATTACAATAACAATGAAATAAAAAAAAAATAATAATGGAGAAGTGGGTAGATAATTGAAATTACATTGCAGCTTGTTCTTGTTAAGTGACAAACCGCCATGACAACATCCACTTTTACTCATTTCAATCTTCAGTTTGGTTTTTTAGGTCTTTTGTACTCAATTAAGTACTTGCCCAATTTAATTTATTTTCCAAAATATTTTTAATTTATTAATTAATTGCACTAGCTGAGTGTTGGTGGACTTTATCAAGAACAATAACCTTTGTCATTAAGTCTGGTGGTTTAGGAGTTTTTGCTATGTTTTTTATTATGATCGATTGTTTAATTCTGGAATCAAAAATTATTACTATCAATTTAACATATCGAATCCTTTTACTCCCTCCGGTTCCTAATGATAATCGTTTAACTCAAAAATCCAATTTCCCTTTTGGTGGTCGTTCTCTTATTCCAATAATTAATTTCCCTCCTTATCCCAATTTTGCCCATATTTATGACAATACAATTCCAAGACATATAGCTACCTTAAATTACAAACTTCAAAATAAAAGATGAAAAGTCTCTACAAATCAGTATTTAAAGAGGAGAACAAGATTGCATCAACTCAATTAAACAAAGATAATAAAAACTGGAGGACAAAACTGTGGCAGGTGAAAGGAAAACTGATGAGGGGAAGGGCTGTACACAGAAGCAAAAGGAACATCTTTCAGTCCATGTGGAATTCCATCTGAATTTTATGGCTGATCGTCTGTTTGATTTGAATAAGCTTCCTCCCGACGAAGAAGATGAAGCCGATGTCAACGGACTCGAAATTAAAAGAATGATTCGGGCAATGCTGAAAATTTACTTTCCTAAATGGTATTATTAAGTGTAGTAGGCCGATGTAAGCTGTTAAGTATTTTTGCTGTTAAATTCCACGTAACAGCAAGAACAATTAAAGCAATTTGAATTTTTCAATAATTTGTCTTTTTGTTGTTTTAGTTTGGAATATTATATTAGATTGAGATTTGCACTCGTTAGTCTAGCTCCAAAGTCCATAACTTTTGTGTTACAAGTGCAGCTTAATCAAGGATTACTGTTTCGAAAAGAGAAGAGTTCTTAAATTTCGTCCTCATGCATTGGCAAGTTTTCTTTATGAATTGTTATTGATAAACCTGAATTTATATATAGTTTGTTGAATTTATATATTCTATCCTCATAGACACAAGTCATCTGTATGAAAGATCATGAATATTTACTTTAAATTACGATGTCCTCTTTTGGCATGTGAATCTTTATACTTCCGAATTTGTTTACTGCTTCCATTTCTACTTTAATTGTGTAGCTAACTAAACCAATGATTTTTCCTATTCTGTTTGTAAAAGTAAAAATAGTGAAATAATTCAATGTTTTCATGTTTATTTAACTCACTCTTGGCCAAAAAAGAATTATTTGAGTGACATACAAAATTACACACCAAAACTATGTAGCTCTGGATTAAGACAAAATTCTCACTGACAATAAAATTAATTTGTCTAATGATAGGCAATTTAACTTAAACGTTTTAAAACGTCTTCAACCAAAGCAGCATCACACTCTAGCCGAATGGGAAGCTTGCCTTCATGCTCTAGCTTTACCTTGTTGATATGTTGCAATTTGTAGTTATTTCCATCTCCTTTTTTCATGATTTCTATCATGCATTGCTGTAAAGTTAGAAAAATACGATTAGACTTAATCGTAGGAAACTCTTCAAATGATTTGATAACACCATTCACGAGCTCATAAATGGTTTTAGGGCACAACTTATACTGCAGGGGCTGAATAGCATTGAAGAATCCTAGGTCCAGAATATTTAAATCCGGAGAATTTGGAGGTTGACAAACCAGTCGAAAATCAAATCCATCTGTTTTTGCTCCTTCACAAAATTCATAATCATTAGAATCTACGTGAGTCCTTGCATTATCCTGTTGAATAAATATTAGTTGATTGATATCTTCAGCTGGCCATTTTTCTTTTATAGCGGGTACCACTTTTTCAATCAAGTAAGATCTTATATGTTCTCTTTTCACCGACATTATTGGTTTTGTTTCCATTGGATTTGGGGATAGAGGTGATGAAAAAGTATATATAGACATATATGTTGGAAAACAATTACAAAATAAATAAATACAGATAAATCTTCAATATCGGTTTTCTCTATTGGATTTGGGGATGCCAAATTCGTCGCGATGTCCCTCTCATAAAGTCCTTTCCGGTCTCCACCTCGCATCAAATAAATAAATATAATGAATAGAAATAATGTGAAAATAATATTGTAGAAATTTATAAACAAGTTAAAGGAAAGTAAACACCGATAGCTGAGTCCTGCGGAGCACTGTCCTTAAAGGATACTTGTAATGCCTTCCAGGATTAAACAGCTTCTTCAACCGATTGGTTGGATTAGGAATAAAAATGCGGTATTATATCCAGAATATAGATTAGGGGATAGAGGTGATGAAAAAGTATATATAGACATATATGTTTGAAGAAGAGCGCAGAAACTATATTGAGAGTAGAAAATATGTTAATTAGCATATATCAAAAGATAGCTGATGAGCACTTTTTATAGAGGTAAATAGTTGTTAGAATATTAAAAGAAAATCTTCAGTTATGGAAAACGTATAGCTAATCATAAAGAAATATGATTAACCTTGAAATATAAATACGTTTGTAATAACTAATAAGGGATGTAAGTTTTATATTAAAACTCATTCAAAATA
Organism: Euphorbia pulcherrima; assembly: GCA_947683365.1. Taxonomy (NCBI): domain Eukaryota; kingdom Viridiplantae; phylum Streptophyta; class Magnoliopsida; order Malpighiales; family Euphorbiaceae; genus Euphorbia; species Euphorbia pulcherrima. The sequence goes on from CANTUS010000008.1 coordinate 30,809,853, forward strand.
TAACGGCCATAATAATACAGTAACTCAAAACATGAATATAATATATAATAATACCTCTAATAAAATAATAATAATAATAATATATTTTCTTTTAAAATAATATAAAATAATTTTTTCAGCAATCTCTCACTTATTTTAAAAAAAATTTTAAAAATAAAGAATATTCTGGACTTCTCAGGTTTGACATATAATACATGGTATTAGTGTATTTTGGACTATAAACCAATACTTGATAGATAAATTTTAACTTACGGAATATTTGGTGAAACATATAGTTTCTATAAACCAAATAAGCGCTACTGTAAGATAGGGATTTTACATATCTCATTATACCAAGTACATTTCTGAACAACGCCGTGGTGCGCCACATTAGGCCATGCGCGTGTCTGGTCTTTCATAAGTGCTCTACAGATAGTGCCAATATCTCTTGGAAGCGGCACCACTTCACACTTACATAGGTGATTTTCATCAAATGTATATTGCACTTTATACATCACTTATAAGAACTATAAAATTCATTAAGAGTTCTTAACTCAACCTCTCAAAATACGCAACATGGCACTTTCTCACATCTATGATTGAGACCAAATTTTTAATGATAGCAGAACTAATAAAGGCTTGTTATTACCCATATGAACCTATTCCGTGGGATCTCCACTCATGTAGGTTGGATTCCCACCTTCGCTAATTTCAATGGCTTAAGTCTCATCTTCTCTGATGTTTCCGGTATAACTCAAAGATTAGTAAGATGATTTGGCCAAAATCACTCTTGACTCATAAAGTTCAAAAATCGAATTTCATCTTTAATTAATTAATTGTATCACAATATATTATCTCAAAAATATCTTATCTTATTTTAGAGATAGACATTGCCGTTAGGCAATCGCAAACCATTGTGATCAAGGATGATGATATTATTTTCAAAGGAATATATGCTAAGAAATTTCTTTAAAACCATAGCCTCAAATATATGTCAATTCTCAAACAACAAACTTTGCTTAATTGACATTCATATTATTCCACCACCAAGAGTGAAATTTATCTCATATGAAGTTATCATCATTGTACCCTTCTTATACAATGGATACCCACAAAATTAAATACCATAGATACGGTACTCTCAACATAATTTATTGAATTGAATATTTGAAATCATAAGGAGTACACACAAACTTATTAAAAGTTTCTCAATATAGTGTACTAAAATCTTGTGATAAGGCTTAAAAAAATTATGAACACGAATAGTAGAAAATTTTCCTACTTCTCAAAATCGAATGCACGCCCCCACACTTCCAAGAATTATGAAAATAATTTTTCCATAACTCATAACTCATATGATGTCTCAAAATTTTTATCCAACCAAATATTACATTTCTTTTCATTTGAATCTAAGATCCAATTAACATCATTACACTCTTTTAATACAACGGATATTCACAATATATAACACCACAATTCATAATAGTTCTCAAGAATTTCACAAGTATGATAACAGCAACTCATGATCATATTTATCTTTAATTGAATATTTGAATCTATAAGGGATACTCACTTGATTAATGTCATAAACCCAAACTTCTTAAGAAGTTTGTCAACATATAACATATAGTATTCTTGTATTAACAAGACACTCTCATTCATCCTTATGATTCTCATACCCAAAAATTATATATTTTTCTATATTATCTTCTTTGTATATAAAACTTTACATTTTCTCTATCCCAAGAAAATATATATCTTTCCACATTTCGTTTTCATCACTTCTATCATAACACCAAAAGAAAAATTGTTACAAAAACTTTAACAATATAAAATACTTGTAACAATAAAATTGATTTCTCTAAAAATAATAAATCACTTTTTTTTTCAAAACTAGAAAGAAGAACTTTATCAACACCTTTAAAAAACTTATACATTTTCTCATCTAAAAAAATATCTCCATATTTCCCCTTCTAAAAATCAAAAATAATAACTTCACCAAAACACCCTCCACACTTTCAAAACTTAAAGTTTGGAAATAATTCTTTCAAACACCATATTATATCCAAATGTTTTTGATTTAGTACAAAAACCAAATTTTGAAAAATTAAAAACATTAGTCCTTCAAAGAGGAATACGAAATATCCTTTAAGATTGTTGGAAAACAATTACAAAATAAATAAATACAAATAAATCTTCAATCTCGGTATTCTCTATTGGATTTGGGGATGCCAAATTCGTCACAATGTCCCTCATAATGTCCTTTCCGGTCTCCACCTTGCATCAAACAAATAAATATAATCAGTAGAAATAATGTGAAAATAATATTGTAGAAATTTATAAACAAGTTAAAGGAAAGTAAACACCGATAGCTGAGTCGTGCGGAGCACTGTCCTTAAAGGATACTTGTAGTTTTTTCTAGAATTAAATAGCTTCTTCAACCGATTGATTGAATCAGAAACAGAAATACGGTATTATATCCATAACAGATATTAGGGGATAGAGGTGATGAAAAAGTATATATAGACATATATGTTTGAAGAAGAGCGCAGAAACTATATTGAGAGTAGAAAATATGTTAATTAGCATATATCAAAAGATAGCTGATGAGCACTTTTTATAGAGGTAAATAGTTGTTAGAATATTAAAAGAAAATCTTCAGTTATGGAAAACGAATAGCTGATCATAAAGAAATATGATTAACCTTGAAATATAAATACGTTTGTAATAACTAATAAGGGATGTAAGTTTTATATTAAAACTTATTCAAAATATAACGGCCATAATAATACAGTAACTCAAAACATGAATATAATATATAATAATACCTCTAATAAATAATAATAATGATAATATATTTTCTTTTAAAATAATATAAAATAATTTTGTTAACAGGTTCTCGCTTTATAAACGGAAATATATCAATTTTATCCAAAAACATTTCATTTCCATATATATTGAATATCAGACGAGCTACAGCAGTAAAAAATATGACCTTTGTGATGAAATTTTTGCTTTTACATATACGTAATGATACTTCTTCGTCGGGTAATAGGTAGTACTTCTCTTTCTGTTTGGTCATGAAAACCATTTCTAATCAATATAAACCACCTTATACATGTCTTTAAAAATTGAATTACATGGTAGGCTTCGAGCATGGACAAATAAAATTACAGTCTTAATCTTTTGTTTTCTTCTTTCAAGAAAGGATTAATTGCATTAGAATGACGTCTTATGGCCCCCTTTTTCAATAGTCGAAGTAGCACTTTTTCGCTAATGTTAAGCACACAAGATATAGAGTTAATAGTGGTGCGTTTGTGGTTTGGAAGAGCTCGAATCTGCTCGAGGTCAAACTGTTTCTTTTTTCGACTACAATTTTTTTATTTTATTCGATACATCACCATTTGGTGACTCTTTAGCTCGTTTCTATATTCGTTCCACAGTAGGCAAACTACCAACCAACTAATCAAGCCTTAAATCCCACGCTATGTGGGGTCGGCTATATGGATCTTCCGACGCCATGAAGCTCTATCAAAAGCCAAATTTTCGTCCATACCGAGTAAACGCATATCCTTAGAAATAGTTTCCCTCCAAGTAATCTTAGGCCTACCTCTCCCTCTACCCTTACTCTTTGTCCATAAGTTCTCACATTTTCTAACTGGAGCATCTATTGGTCTACGTAGCACATGTCCATACCACCTTAGTCGTCCTTCTCTCAGTTTATCCTCAATATGTGCCACACCGGTCTTTTGGCGGATGCACTCATTTCTAATTCGATCCATCCTTGTATGCCCACTTATCCACCTAAGCATCCTCATTTCCGCCACATTCATCCTTTGTACATGTTGCGTCTTAATAGCCCAACATTCACTCCCATATGTCATGGCTGGCCTAACCACCGTTCTGTAGAATTTACCTTTCACTTTCAAAGGTATCTTTTTGTCACATAAGACTCCGGTAGCACTTCTCCATTTCATCCATCGGTGTTCTTTTCTTAAGCTTTCCATCCACACTTTTTTTAAGCAACATCTCATAAACAGCCATTCGTTCATCATCTGGTAGAATTTTTCTTCTTCTATTGATTTGACTCCCTATGTATGAAAACATATATCAACGGTAAGAAAATTGATTAATTCTCACAAAAGAAGCAAATTGAAAATAAGTACAAAGCCTCCATAAAAAGAATTCAATCATAAACATATTAACAAAAAAATGGGAAAACATAGTTTATACAAAATGATCAATAAATTGGGACAAAGATAATTAAAGGCTTTGTTGATCCAATCATAAATAAAAAAAAATAGGTTTAGATTAATCTAGTTAATATCCTTTGTTTTAGCAGCAAACTAGAGAAATAAAAAGCCATTTTTATTAGCTACAAATCACTTTCCATTATCTGATCAATTAGCTAATTAATCATAAGTTATTTTATTACCGTGATCATACATATATATATATATATACCTCAAATAATACAAACATTACTGTAGTGTCAAAGATTACCTGTATTAATATTTGTTCCCTCTTCCAGTTGTTCATCTGATCCTCCCTCAGGTTGTTCTACTTCCAATTGGTATAATTCTTCTTCGAAGTCATGTATCCCCTCTTCCAATTGATGTGCTCCTTAAATAATGTACGTAAAAGAGTTAGAATAAATAAAAAGTGAAAAAATATATAAATAACATCATAATTATAGAATACCATCACCTTCTTCTCTATATGGTTCACTGTTTAAATCTAAGAAAAAAAATAGTTGAGGGAGAGATTTCAGTCATCGTAGGATTATATTCAACATTAAGATCAAAATTCATTTTGTGTTTTTTGTTTGTCTTGTGATGATGTTCGAGTCATGCTATGTTTTTGTTGTTTCACCATTTATATATAAAATTCTCCAAAATTTGAACACAATTCTTGGCGGAATTTTCTTAAGGTAGAAATTTGTTTATGGCAATTGTTTAAAATTTTTTTGCAAAATATGGCGCCACCATTATTTTGCTTTGCCATATTAGAGTCTCAAGTTGTTGCCTCATATGACGGTTGATTTGCTAGAATTTTTTGGGAAGGGCATCCGAGAATTTCAATTTAGTTTGCCATATCATCAATTGCATTACCCGAAACCAAGACAAAACCACAATTATGAGGTTAATTTAAGGGTGATTTAGTAATATTGTACCCTTGATTAATTGATTCTTAAAATCTGTGAAAAACTCTAAAATGGCAAACAAAAGGAAATTGAGGGTGTAATACTTCATTATGTATTATATGTCCTACTATTATTATCAAAGACAATAATCAGGGGTGGAGGGAGGGGGTGCGGTGGGGGCAGTGCCCCACCGGTCGCCAGACCCCTCCCATATGCCCCCCGAGCAAAGCTTGGTGGTGGGGAGTGCCCCACCACTAAGCGGCTCCTTGAGGTCCTTCGTCTTCCTCTTAATTAAAACCTTCCCTGTTGCGCTAGGAAAGGTTAATTTTTTTTTTAATTTACCCTAGCTCAAAACGACCATGTTTTGCGCTAGGGGTGAAGGGTTTTTAAATAAACCCAACCGTAACACAGCTGAGTGCAGATATCCCCAATTGGCTTCATTAATTCTACTGCCTCCTTGCCCCTTTTCTTTTGCTTTTCAAAATTCCTCTTTTATTAACTTGTTGCATTCATTTGACCACTTGAAACAATCTTCCTTGCATTTAATACTCTCTCCTCTTCACTTGGTCATTTATTTAAGGTTAGTTTTTATATTTAAAATTCAATCTTTATATTATAATCGTAAATTTCAATTGATATAGTTATAGTTTAGGTTGTTGATTGAAATAAGATTGATAATATGTATAAATAATTTTAGTTTGTTAGTGAAATTAGGGTTAATTATTGAAGTTCTCCAAATTGAAATAGGTTTTCACAATTTAAATAAGGTCAAAAAGAGGAATCACAAACCATATACTTATATCTCCATTTCATTACTTAGAAAAAATTGACATTTAAATTAGATCTATTCAATTGAAATTAGTTTGAATGTTAGGTTTAATGAATGAAAATTTGGAAATTTATAATTGAATTAATTGTTTGTTATTGTGTTATTATGTTTTGTGTCTTGGAACATTTATAATACAAAATTAGATCGTAGCATTTATGATATATCCAATTTCCTGTTGTTATGCTTTAGTTCTAATATTGTATTTTGTTTTCTGTAATTCAATTCCCATTTAACCCAAAAAAATTGTGTTGTTATGTTCTAGGGAGTAGACTTCTTGGAAAGAGATATGGAGAAGCTTTTAACAAAACTCCCTAAAAAGAGGAATTCCGAACCCGAACAACCATCAAATATTAGTGTGATACATGTTGATAGAGCTACTAAAAAGACCTTGTATGGATACAGATGTTTCGGATGATGATATAATTGGTGATCCGGGTTACGAAAACCAATTGAAAGTTATCCCAGTCAAATGCAAGATTCATTAAGAAGGAGATATTTAGCGAAAAACCCTTATCAACCAATTGGACATAAATTTTCACAAATTGTTCAAGCCAGAAAAAAGAGAAGATTTGCTGGATCTTGGTTTGAGAAATATGCTTGGCTAGAGTATAGTGTGTCAAATGATAGAGCCTATTGTTTATATTGTTATTTATTTGCAAATAGCGATATAACAAAGGTAATAAGTCAAGGTTAAAGGCTTTTATCGAAGTTGGATTTCATGATTTGAAAGATACTTTAGCTGGCTTTATTTCTCACGAAAGAGGTATTGGTAGCTCACATCATGGTTGTAAAGTTAAAGTCATTGAATTTTAAAACAAAAAAGGGAACATAGATCATGTCATGACATCCAAAAATGTTGCTATAGAAGGTGAATATCTCACTAGATTGACAACAATGGTAAATGTTGCACAATTTCATTTGGGGGAAGGTTTGGCTTTTAAAGGACATGACGAGTCTGAAACATCAAATCATCGAGGTCATTTTTTTATAGCTAATTAGTTGGTATTGTGGGCTTCAAGAAGATATAAATAAGGTAATGATAACAAATGCTCCAAAGAATAATCAGTTGACATTACCTACGATTCAGAGAGATATAATTAAAAGTTGTACGATGGAGACAAGAAAAATTATATTGAGTGAGATTGAGGACAAGAACTTTTCTCTTTTGATTGATGAAGCACGAGATAGTACAGTGAAGGAGCAAATGGCTTTAATTTATAGATTTGTTAATTATAATTGAGAGATCACAGAAAGGTTTCTTAAAGTGGTTCATGTTAGCAAGACTTCGGCAAAATGTCTAAAAAATGCTATTGATGGCTTCTTTGCAAAGAATGGAATATCAATTGCATGACTTAGAGGTCAAGGTTATGATGGTGCTTCAAATATGCGTGGTGAACTGAATGGCTTGAAAGCACTCATTTTAAATGAAAACAAGCATGCACATTATATCTATTGCTTTGCTCATCAACTTTAGCTAGTTATTGTGTCTGTTTTTAAGGAAAAATATGTTGTGTGCCAAAGTTTTGAAACACTTTCTATTATTGTGAACACAGTTGGAGCTTCGTGTAAAAGGAAGGATTCTCTTCAGCAGTTACACCATGAAGAAGTAGTGCAGAAAGTACAAAAGGGTGAGCTCTCAACTAGAAAGAGTAAGAATCAAGAAATAAGTTTAGCTCGACCAGATGATACACATTGGGGTTCTCATTATAAGACATTGATTCGACTCTATGATATGTGAAATTCATTGCCGTCAGTACTACACTCGTTATTTGAGGATGGATCCGATGCTAAAACTCAAATCACTGCTGAAGATTTGATTGACAAAATGTACACATTTGATTTTGTATTCGTTGGAAAGTTCATTTTACATCTTTTGGGATTAATGAATACTTTATCAAAGGCATTACAAGAAAAAAAATCAAGACATAACAAGTGCAATCCGTATGATTAGTGTGGTGAAATGAAGATTACAAGAATTTAGGGAAAGTGTTGGGCTAAGTTGTTGGAAGAAGTCATTAAATTTTGTAAAGAACAAAATATTGAAGTACCTAATATGGAGGATATAGTTCCAGGTCGTGTTAAACAATTTGTTGATGGAGGAAAAAAGACTAATTTAAACTACTTTGGGGTCGATGTCTTTCTAAAGGTACTAAGTTTCCTTTAACTTTTTTTAATTATATTCATATCATATTATTCATTACTTCTAGTCTTTATTGTAATTCTTTTTCATATTCTAAGCGTTTTTATTAATGTCATGGTAGGTGATTGACATTGTTGCTCTAAAATTCAATAATCATTCATCGATGAAAAGACAAATTTACTTCAATGTTTAATGTGTTTTGATCCTTCAAATTCGTTTGCAAAGTTTGATTAAGAGCGACTACTTCATCTTGACGAGTTATACTCAGAAGATTTCACTACTGGTGAGTTAGTAGGGCTTAACCATGAACCTAAATACTTTATTGGCGATGTGAAAACTAACAAAGAGTTCTTTGGTCTTTGTGATGTTGTAGCTCTTGCAACGAGGATGGTGGGGAACAAATATAACAAAAATTATCGTTTAGTATATTGACTTCTTGAGTTGGTGTTGGTGTTACCTGTCGGAACAACTACAATTAAGAGATGTTTTTCTGCAATGAATATTATTAAGACCAATTTGTGGAACAGGATGGGAGATGACTTACTCTCTGATTGTTTATTGTCATTCATTGAGAAGGAGATTTTTGTTACAATTGCCAATGAAACTATTGTGCAATGTTATCAGAAATTTGCATCCTGGAGAAATTTCCTACCACCTATCGTAATTTCATCTTTGTCGGTAAAGAAAAAATGATTGTTGAATTTTTTAATTGGTAGTTATGACTTTTTTTATTTGACTTTGTTATTCGGTGATATGACAATTGTATTTATAGTAGTTAATTTAACTTTAGTCTAATTAAAATTTTATTAGAAGCAATTGTGCCCCCGGAGTCGGGATCCTAGCTTCGCCACTGCATGCGATATGTCAAAATTAACTAAGTAGCAGCTAAGTGCTATGAATAATTCATCCATTGAAATTAAAATATAATTATGGTTGACATTATTGGATAAAACCATTTGTATTTTCAATTGTGGGATAACTGCATTATTTGTATAATGAAAATACAACTTTTATATGATACATTTGGTTTTGCAAATGCATTGACTCTATCAAGGTTATGTTATAAACCCTTAAATTATGTTGCATTATTTAAGGTTTTATTTAGAAAACTATACAATTAACTTGCTTAGCAAATCAATCACTTTGAGTCCTCACAAGTTCTCTATTGTGGTTTGGTTCCAATAAAATCGAACTTGACCATTTAAAAATAATGCATGCATTAAAATAGTGTTGACATGAAGAACACTGAGTCGATTCTGTTAGAGATTATACTAAAAGCTATTATTGGGTGTTATCTATCAGCTTAACCTTTTGGTAAATTGATTTCATGACATATTTCACCCTATACGAAAATCGAATATAATGCAACTTATGCATTTGAAGGATGCCATGTGGCACCTTATCATATTCTAGCCTATCACATCAAATGTTCTTTATTATATTTGATGCCTAATGCATCAGGAACCCTTGAATTCGTCTCTAAACTCTTGATGTCACACTGAACTTTTAAATATTTCCAATAACCCCGAAACTTGAAAAAAGTGCATCGATTTGTCCCCCTTAATGCTATGTGACGGAGATAAAAAAAATTAGGAAAAAGACATCTTAGAAAAGTCAAATCAACCCAAAAGCTGACACATGGCGTTAAGGGGCAAACCGATGCATTTTTTCCAAATTCAAAGGGGCAATTTGAAATTTCAAGGTGACATCAGGCCTTTAGACCGTCTTCAAAGGGTCCTCAATGCATTTAAGCCTAGATTTGAAGGATACAGATAAATATCAATTGTTGTATCGTTGCTACATTATCATGCAACAGAATTCACACAAGTTACACTTACTATTTCAAACATTTTACTTCTTTGAAAATTAAACATTTGGATTAATTCTGAGTTTCTCGTATAATATTACTATCCAATATCTGGAAATTGTCCCTAGTATCTTGCTTGCTTTAATAAGAAAACGCTACACTTACAAGAAGACGTGTTAATTGGGTGGGATTTTCAGGGCCAGGGTCGGACTTAGGCGGGCTTTTATATTATTAAGTATGTCCAAGCCCTGCTCGGCCCTTCCTACAAAAATACAAGGCCGGGCTAGGCCGGGCCAGGGTTGGAATATCTTATCCGAAGCTCAAATAATTTAGCCTGCTAACTCTTACTAAGCTATAGGATTAAACAATAAAATTGGTCTTCCAATTCCATAAAATAAAACATTCAAATTCAAAATACAACCCAGTATGTATATCCAACTGTAGTTTTCAAACATACACGTCCAATGCATAAAATTTTCAAACAAATATAAATGACAAAAAAAAAGCCATCATTATCTTGTTCTTCATCAGTAGCACCATCCTCATTACTGGAACTTTCTGACTCTTCCATGATCATATCTTTAACTACAAAAGAATTCCAAAGTAAATATACGACATTAAGAGTAGCTTAAAGAAGATGAGTTAGTGAAAAAATAAAAAAAAATGAGAGGAGAATAATGAGCAGATTGAGATGGGTGGCTATGGAGGTGAGAGTAGAAGAGGAGTCATTAAAAAGTCATTAGGGTTAGGATGAATGTGAAGTAACCGAAATGGGGATCAGTGAAGTTAGGTTCTAGCTTATGGCATTGGCATGTTAACAAATGAGCCTGCACTCAAATTAGTTTAGTTTTTTTAATATCTGAATTAATTTAAAATTCATTTTAAGTGGTAACTACACTACAAGGCAGGGCCGGGCTTAATGCATTTTAATATGTATGACCAGGCCCTGCCCTTTAAATGCAGGGCTTGGACTAGGCCGGGATATGCACCAAATATAATATCCACGACCCTTATTTTTTAGAATAGGCCAGGGCAGGCCGAGCGGGCCGCCAGACCAGTTAACAGGTCTTCTCACACGAAACCCCTTAGTTGGCCAATTCCAATGAGCGCTATCTATCCTGATCATCTACAAATACATGATTAATATTAATTCATTTTCATACATTAATAAACTACTTAACCTTTTCTAAAACACAGTAAAATTAATTCGATTTGCACTTTTTCCCTTTATGCCTTGTGCTCAATATTGTGGATTGCTAGTTTGACAAATTCAACAACACTTTCTCCTTACTACTATGAGAAAGTGTGTCCCCAAGCTTTACCAGCCATCCAATGAGTCGATAAGCTTAGAGAAGGAAACTCCGGGGACTGGATGTAGGCAAGGCCGAACCAATATAAAAATCTTGTATTTAATTTTCTTTACCTTGCACTTATTTACTTTTACCTATTTTCAATTGATCATATTCAGCTAACAAGTAAACAACATACATCAAACACCATTATTCATCAATAAACTTGTGTCAACACTTAAATTAAAATCAACTGAACAAAAAGTTTATTATTTCACATCCATATTCAAAAGGAGTCAATCACCCCCCTCTAACTCCTATATCACCCCATCACATGGACAAACAAATGGTATTAGAGCTAAGCTCATTTAAAATAAACAAACTGAACAGTCTTGAGTTTAAAGGGGACCCGTGGGTGATAGATGTGAAAGACTCCTTCTAGGAGTGATGAATCAAAATCAAGGTCGGCTATAAGGGGGAGCGAGTGGAGCGACCGCTTAGGGCCCCAAGTCTTGGGGGCCTCAGATTCTTTGTTCGGGAATTGTTTGAGTAAAAGAATAAAAGAAATATATAAAAACAACTATATAAATATGCCATGAAAAGGTTTATTTCCCTTTCCAAACTTTATCCTAATAATTCCAGTATATGCCTAGGTACTTGATGTCTTCAATGGATGACCTTTTAGCTGGATCTTGTCTGGATGTTTCCATTTGGATTTAGGAGTTTAAGTTTTTGTTTCTTTCAAACTTGATCCAAATATTTTAGTTTAATTTATGATCTGAATCATTGTTTTCCAACAAAACCTTTTAAACTAATACCAAATCGACAAAAAATTTACTGGAAAAATTAATATTAAATCACTACTAATCAACTGTAAAATAATAAATACATAACGCTCTTGTTAACTCTTGTTTACATTGAGTGTTTTGTGAGATAAAACTAATAAAAGATAATTAAAAACTATATATATTTTTTAATATAGAAAAGATTATGCCTAAATATTTAAAGTAATATAAAAGAAGTTGTGTAAGATAACAAATTGTTAGAGCAAAAATGAGATTAAATAAAAAAGCATCGCCGGGAATTGAACCAGGGCCAATAAGAGTGTGATCCCACATCGATTTGGAATTAGTTTAAACGGTTTTGTTAGAAAACAATGATTCAGATCATAAATTAAACTAAAATATTTGGATCAAGTTTGAAAGAAACAAAAACTTAAACTCCTAAATCCAAATGGAAACATCCAGACAAGATCCAGCTAAAAGGTCATCCATTGAAGACATCAAGTACCTAAGCATATACTGGAATCATTAGGATAAAGTTTGGAAAGGGAACAAACTTTAATCCTTCAAGATCGGCTCTGGAAGAACTGATTGCACTAGCTCCGGAAGAAGATAGATCCTGAGATAATGAGTTTGAAGACGTCTGGAAGACTCATGCTTGAAGACAATGGGAAAAGTTTCAAAGATAACTTTTCCCTCCACCTTTTGGTTTACAAATTCGAAGATCCTTTCCCCATATGCAAGACAAAAGAGAGAGCTTGCACTTTTCAGAAAAAAGATAAAAGGACTGACACCAGACAGAAAAAGTTAACAACCTTTTTCACCTAGACCAATAAGGAGGCACATAGAACTCACACCAAATGGTTACTTGTATAAAAGTTGATGTGTCACTAAAACACAAGGAAAACGATCACTAACATCTTTTCAGCCTCAATCCTAAGGATTCAAATGGGTCAAATTACTGTCTAACGAATTGATCAACAACTCCGGAAGCACCACATTCAACCTAATCAAGGGTGAAGATTAAATTCAAGCTCAACAACCCACAACGACTACATTTATGATAGAAGCCTATAAAAGGGAAGCTTCACACATTGAGAATGTTGGTTGGTTGAGTTGAGATAGCAATTGACAAAGAGAATTCATAAGAAGCAATCAGAAATTCATCCCCCTAAGAACCAAACAATTCCAAATCAGTTTGTAAGGATTCCTAAGTGAGTTATAAACTTAAGGAAATCCAAAAACCAAAACCTTTGATAAAAACCAAAGTGTAAAAGATCTCCTACTTGGGTGAGTTGTGAGATCAGGTTATAGCTTGAAGTAGGTGCTTTGAGTGGGATCTCCCTGTAGGACTCAGCTTAGATTCGGGGTAGAAGTCTAAGTGGTATATCCTACTAATGACAAAAGGACTCATCAAGGAGTTAGTGCTTCTAGTGGTATATCCTACATCTGAAAAGGGTTACCATCCGGAGAGAACCTGTAAGGCTTGATTCCTACCAGTTGGAAAGGAATCCACTAGTGGATAAGCTCGGAGGAAGGAAACTGCGGGCACTAGACGTAGGCGGAGCCGAACCATTATAAATCGCTGTATTTGATTTTCTTTCCATTACTTACTGCATTATATTGTCATCTTTGCATCATCCAGATCCATCCTTCGAATCATAATCAAACATGCTATACTTAGACTTGTTAAAGTCTATTAATTCCGCCAAAAAAGGTCATTCAACCCCCTCTAACCTTATATAGACTCTCACAGGGACCAACACGTGGTATTAGAGTAAGTGCTCAAAACTAGAGATCTAACAATCTCGAGCTAAAGGTCTAAAATTTTGATTCAAACATCAAAATGAGTTTCTAAAACTCACAACTCCTTCCCGAGGGTATGTCCATTACCCATCCTCCACTCTTTATCAGTGAACACTACACATTCTAGAAAAACCGAACAAAGAACTTTATTCAAGCACAAAGCATGCAAGCGTGGTTGGTTATCCAGGATGGCCCATATGAGCCTACTCATAAAGTAGAGAGTATGATCACCCGAAAGCCATCACGCTTATGGGATGAGAATGATTTTAAAAAGTTGCGTGAAAATGCAAATGTTATTAACATGCTTCATTATCCTCTTAGTGCAACAGAATTCAACAGGATATCTAGATGTAAGACTGTAAAGGAGATCTGGGAGAAGCTGGAGGTAACCTATGAAGGAACAAGTAAAGTGAAAGAAGCAAAGATTGATCTACTCCAGTAAAAACTTGAATCCTTCAAGATGAAGCCAAAAGAATCCATCAATAGCATGAACACTAGATATACCAATCTAGTGAATGAGATGAAAAGGCTCGGAAAGGAAGCCTCTGAAGTAGAAATGGTGAAAAAGGTGCTCTAGAGTCTCACTAAGGAGTGGGATAATAAGAAGACTGTCATTGAAGAAGCTCATGACTTAAATGTGCATAGTTATGATGAGCTAATTGTCAATCTCTTGACCCAAGAGCTATCCATGGAGAGATATAATCAATAGGAGAAGAAGCCTGAAGAAAAGAAGAAAGCTATTGCACTAAAGGCAGAATCCACCGGATCAGCTTCATCTGGAGAAGAAGAGCAAGTCACTAAGTCACTAAGCACTAAAGAACAACTTGCTAAATTAACTAGATAGCTCAATAGGTTCATGCAAAAGAAAGATAAAAGGAAATCAAGAAAGTATAAATCCCGGAAACTAAGAGAAGGCACATCCAAAAGAGACAAGCCCAGAAAGAATCCGGATGAAAATAAGGATCCAGAAAAAGAAGCTGACTGTATTGAGTATGGAGAGAAAGGCCATTTCAGAACAAAATGCCCCAAGCTTAAAAGAACCAAGAAGTATAAAAAGAAGGCAATGGTGGCTACCTAGAGCAATAGTGAGGAAAGTGGTAGTTCATCTTCAACAGAAGAAGAAGAGACTGTCAATTATGCATTAATGGCACTGACTAATCTGGAAGCAGAGCAATCCGGGAAGAATGCCTTTAAGCAAGATATAATCCAAATTGAGGAATTAGAATCAGAAACAGCAAACACTGAGGTAAAATCTTATTCTAACTCTGCTTCTAATTTTAACCTTGCTAAATCTCTATCTGTTGTGATCAAGAGCGTGCAGAAGAATGCAAAAGTAATCGAGTCTTTAAGAAGAGAAGTGTTAGAGACTATTGAGGATAATAAAGCCTTAGAACAAGATGTCAACCTAATAAGAACAGCAAAGCACATTGATGAAGTCGAGGAGAACTACCTTAAATGCTAAGTGCCAATCTGATTGGGTTGGATAGAGAAATAGCACTGATAAAGGAGGCATCCAGATGGAAATCAAATTCTTCACAAAGAAGGAGAAATCCAGGGAAGGCTATATCAAAAAATTCACATCATGCTGCCAAAGGAAATCCAAAACCCTCTAACCAAAAGGTGAAAGAGGTCAGCATGCAACCATAAGCCCAAAGATATACTGCTGCTCAAAAGGGAAAGGCTAAGGAGGTTTACAACTAATAACCTGCCATACAGAGAAGAAATTATGCAGCAGAAGTTGCACCCTCAACCAGCTTCTGGATACACGCCGGACCATCTACAAGTATACAAAAAGCTGGATATAGAGGAAACTATGGGAAGGGAGATCTTGAAAGGATAAAAAAGAAGTAGGAACAGAACGGATCCATTGCTAGGTGCAGGTTTTGTGGGAAAAATAATTATATTACTAAATTATATAGACTAAAAAATGGTTATTATGATGTTAATCCTTGGCCTAAGATGGTTATTAACCCGAGAGGACCTAAATCTGATTGGGTACCCAAACCCATTTGATCTATTTTCCAAGTATGCCTTAGATCCAAAGTAGATTAACACACTTAGTAAATTGATAGTGGATGCTCTAGGCACATGATAGGTGATGAGAAGACCTTCATCACATTAACCAGGAAGAAGGGAGGCAAAGTAAGCTTTAGAGACAATAAAAAAGGACATATCATTGGACATGGAACCATTGGATCTGAATTAAACATTGATGATATCTCACTGGTTGATGGACTGAAGTTCAACTTACTAAGTGTTGCCCAACTCTGTTACAAAGGAAGAAAAGTCACATTTGATTTCAAAGGCTGCTCAATTTATGATAGTAAGTCAAATCAACTTATACTTTATGCACCTAGAGTAAATAATGTCTATTCTATTATCATTAAAAATGAGAAAAAGAATATCTGCTTGGTGTCTAAAGAAGAAGAATCATGGCTATGGCACCGGAGGTTGGGACATGTTAGCATGAACCTCTTGTCCAAACTAGCCAAAAAGGAATTAGTAGTGGAAGGGAAACTTTTCTTATGTTATTTACCTAATTGGCATGCAGTGCATAGATGATCCTTATCAAAAGCAACCTTAGGCAAACCCACTACTAATTCCTTTTTGGCTAGTTTGGACAAGAGGTTCATGCTAAGTGAGAATTGTTTGCCAAAATATTTGTGGGGTGAGGCCTTAAACATAACATGTTACATCTTGAATAGAGCACTCATTAGAAAGACCATAGAAAAGACCCCATATGAAATCTAGAAGGGAAGAAAACCCAAAATTGAGTACTTTAAGGCATTTGGATGTAAATGCTACAGCCTAAATGATAGAGAGCAACTAGGAAAATTTGATCCTAAATTTGATAAAGCAAATTTCCTTGGCTACTCAATACTTAGTAAGGCTTACAGAGTCTTTAATAAACGAACCCAAACTGTGGTAGATTCCATACAAGTAGATTTCGATGAGACTAACCAGGTAGGTAAAAGAAGTTCAACTCCGGAAGATCCAATTCCGGAAGCTGAAGAATCTGGAGAAAAGAAGGAGGCAAAAATTCCTGATTCATTCTAAATCAAGAAATATAAAGAAGAAGATGAAGGAATATCCCTTGATCCAGAAGTACGACAAGTTAATCTCAACCCACAAAAGATTAACTTCAATGAAGGTCAAGAAGAAGCAGCTGAGGCAGAAGTGGAAAAAGCTCCAATCCAATATGAAGGATTACAAAGGGAAATTTGGAATGACAGAGATCATTCAATGGATAATATTCTGGATGATGTTCAGAATCCAGTGAGAACCAGAGGTTAACTCAATAGGATAATGAGTCATGCTACCTTTTTCTCATTAATTGAGCCAAAAAAATTCTATGATCCAAAAGGTGATGAAAGCTGGATGATGGTGATGCAAGAAGGACTGGATCAGTTCTCCAGAAATGATGTCTGGGATCTAGTACCACCTCCCAACGGAAAATCAATCATTGGCACTAAGTGGGTGTTCCGGAACAAGCTTGATGAATCTAGAGTTGTGGTAAGAAACAAGGCAAGATTAGTTGCCCAAGGATACAACCATCAAGAAGGAATTGATTTTGAAGAAACCTTTGCACAAGTAGCAAGGTTGGAGGTAATTCGGATCCTTTGCTCTTTTGCTTCATTCATGGGGTTCACACTATACCAAATGGATATCAAAAGTGCATTTCTAAATGGTGTTATCCAAGAAGAAGTCTATGTTAAGCAACCTCTAGGATTTGAAGACCCAAAGAATCCGGATCATGTGTACAAACTGAAGAAGGCTCTCTATGGATTAAAGCAGGCACCTAGAGCTTGGTATGAAAGATTAATCTCATTCCTTATATCCAAGGGATATATCAGAGGCAAGGCAGACACCACACTCTTCATCTAGAGGAAGAAGGATGATGTTACCCCATCCAAATTTATGTGGATGAAGTTTTGGAGCTACTGATGACAAGATATGCAGGAAGTTCAGCTCTCAAATGTAGAAGGAATTTGAGATATCCATGATGGGACAACTCAATTTCTTCCTTGGTTTATAAATCAAGCAAAGTCCGGATGGGATTTTCATTAACCAGTCAAAGTATACCAAGGAGATCTTGAAGAAGTTTGAAATGGACAAGAGCAAGCCTATGTCCACTCCAATGGGATCAGATACAGTCCCATCCAAGGATTGTGAAGGAGAAGATATTGATCTGAAGCTCTACCGAGGGATGATTGGCTCACTCTTATACTTGACGGCTAGCAGGCATGACATTCACTATATAGTCTGCCATTGTGCTAAGTATCAAGACAATCCTAAGGATGCTCATTTCAAAGCAGTAAAGAGGATTCTTAAATACCTCCTAGGAACCACTAATATGGATTATGGTATCCTAGTAATGGATACTTCACACTCCAAGGATTCGCTGATGTAGATTATGGGAGAGATACTCTTCAAAGAAAGAGTACATCTGGAGGTTGCCATTTCCTTGGAGATTGCTTAGTATCATGGTACAATAAGAAGCAAACTTCAGTTGCTTTATCTATGATAGAAGCAGAATATATGGCAGCTGGAAGTTATGTGGCTCAACTACTTTGGATCAAGCAACAACTAGAAGATTATAGAGTTCAATCCGGATGTGTGGATGTTATGTGTGATAACAAAAGTGCCATTGATGTGTCAAAGAATCCAGTACTGCATAGGAGGATGAAACACGTGAACATAAGGCATTATTTCATTTGGGATCATGTGATGAAGAAGGATGTTGCATTGGTATGCATTCCAACCAATGTGCAAAGAGCTAACATCTTTACTAAGCCACTGAGTAAAGATCAATTTGGGAAGCTAAGGGAGTCAATTGGAATGTCTAATCCAATTTGAAGCTAAACTGGAAGACAGTCCAAAATCAATCTGGATCCTGAGGAGGACAATTAATCGGGAAGAGAAGAAGCATCAAAGGAAAATCCATTTTGAAGAAAGGTGCCACTTCAGCAGACAAGAATGATAAATGACAGTAAAAGCACTTAAAGGTAACTGTTACATTTTAAATCTCAAACGATTATTGGCTATCACACGCGTAAGTGAAAATCCAGCTAATTCAAAAATAAACCGTTGCCATTCTCCGATTTTAACGCCATTTACCTCTCCTCCAAAACTTTAACTGCGTCCGGATTCCCAAAATACCCTTGCCTTGAAAAATCTATATAAACCCCTCCAAAATTACCCTTCTTCTTCACGTGAGCAACTAAGTTCTCTTACTCTACAATTTTTAAAAATCAGAACCCTAATTTCGTTTGAAACCATCTCAAATGGCTGCAATTATGATAGAAGAAGGACCTAAACTGCTTCCTTCCTAAAACATGTTCTCAGAATCCAATCTAAAAGATAAATACTTCATCCCTATAAACTATAAATCCTCTGATTCTGTTATCCTCACTGATTTTTAGGCAATAACTTCGTCTTTGAAACTAATCCCTACTCTAGGATTATTGAGGATCAGCACTTGACAGACTTTCTCAAGATAAATTGCCAAACGTACCCAGATTTAGTCTAGGAGATTTATGACAATTTGAGAGCCAATCAGCACTTTGATGCCCTATAAACTAAGGTTCAAGGGAAAGAGATCACTATCACTCCGGATTTCTTCGAGAACTCCCTTAATATGAAGAACAACAGAGTTTTGATGAGAATGGATGGAGATGAGACAAAGGTGAAGTATGATACAAAAATGTGGCTCCTATCCAGATACTTTGGGGATAAGTTTTCTACCTACTAGCCACAAGCACCGAGGTATCTCCAGTACGTGCTTGCCAGTTAGTGCTAATTTGGAAGGGATCATTATCAACTGTCTCCAGTTTCTAAAACTGTGTACTCTAGCACTGGGCAGAATGTAGAGAGGTTAATATGTTAGTGCTGATAATTCATTACTTGAAGCAACATAGAAATTCCCATGGGGCACTAATCAATCGGATTCTTCAAGCCCATAAGATTGACTTCTCTAGATTTGAAGGAGTCAATGGAAAAGAAATCTTGGAGAAAAACTTTAAGAAATTAACCTTTGGGGAAACATGGAATGAAGAGAAAGCTAAGAAGCGCCGGGATGAGAAAAAGAGTAGAGTAAGGAAAGCTACCAATCCGGATGCAATTGCTCCTACTCCCAAGAAAGCACAAACCTCCAAGCCTAAGGCAAGGAAGGAACTACCATTAGTTCCGACAGGGAATGTCAATGAGGATGCTTTATCCTTAACCCAGCTATTGGCCAAATCCACGGAGAAGCCTAAGTCAAAAGGCAGATTGATCAAAGCAGCTGATAAAATGAAAAGCTTGTATGTGAACCAGAGGCAAAATAGACCATCGTAGTGGCTGCTGCTGCTATAAGAAAGGGATACCAAAAAGGGTAGAAAAGAAAGGCAATAGAAATGCTAGCAGAAGAGCATGGATCTGAGGAGGAAGAAATAGAGGATGAAGCTCCAATTCCCCGAAAGCAATTCACCCAAAAGGGTGTACCTTTAATGAGGCTGTAAAGGCCCAAAAAGCTCAAAATCACCAAAAGAAGAAGGCCAAAAAGCCTCTGGGAATAATTATTGATGAGGAAGCAGCAGAAAGGCTAGTAGTAGAGGAGTTGGCTAAGGCAAAAGTCTCCCAGGGCAAATATGTGCCTAGATCAAATGAAGACATCCTTTTGGAGGATCCTCAGTATGATAAAATGATGGCATCGGTTACTAATAATTATCGGATCAACAATCAGACAATAGAAGGGCCCGGTGGCTCTTTCGGTGATCAACTCATCCAAATTGATCTAGTGGATATGGCAGAAATCTCCTAAGATCTAGAAGCAACAAATTTTCAATTCTTTCCTAGATCTGGACAGCTTTTAGAGTACTTTCTTAATCCGAAAGCTGAAATCCCAACTGAATTAAGTCCTATAAAGGCATATGGAGAGGGTAATGAGGACATTTCCAATGCACCTGGGGGAGAGATTCCATGTCCTACTAAGGCATTAGAATGGGTGGCTGAGGATATTACCAGCCATCTGGGAGTTGAGGAGGTTGAGGAAGGAAGGAAGGAAGCAACTGATTTAAACAAAATGTCATCCACTAACCTAACTTGGTATCTTTTGATATCAATACTGATGTTACTGCTAGTACTGAAATAGCAGCTGAACAAAGGGATAACTTGGATGCACATTCCCCAATTACATCTAAGGATCAGGAGTCTGACCCGAAATATAAAGTTTCAGAGGAGGGACTTAGGCCCTATTCTTTTTAACTTATATTCAGTCTAGTCCCGTTCAGTTCAGTTCAATTTAGTATTGCTACTTATAAGTTGAAAAGAATAGGGCCTTAGTCTGAGATCCGATAAGAATGCTCCTAGAGTGGACTCAAAGGACGAGGCTAGTCTAGAGGAACGGTTGGAGGAAGAAGAAGAAGAAGGTAACAGTGGCTCTTTCGGCTCATCCGCAGATGATTCTTCTAGCTCATCCGAAGATGATTCCTTAAGTTCATCTAGAGACAAAATCCCTTCTGCTGGTAGCCCTATCACAATTCTAGCTATTAACACTAAGCAAGCAAGGTTACAGTGGTGCTTAAATTGCTAAAAGAAGCCACTCAAGAGGAGATTGAGGAAGGGTATATCAAGTAGAGTCTCTAGAATATATGCAAACACTTACAAACTGTGAAGAAAATACTTATCGAAGAATTCCAGCCTCTGACCATACAAAATTATTTGAAGAAATAAAGGGGAATATCAAGAAGATGGCAGAGAAAGTGGAGGAGTTTCCCTCTCCAGGCACACTGGTAGAAGCATCCTTATCTTAAGTCAAACCAGTTCTTGAGAAACTCAACTCAAATATAGTAGAAGCAAATCGGATTACCAGTCAAGCAAACACGAGTATAACTAATAATTGTGCAACTATTCTGGATAAAATCACCTCTTCCTCCTATAAGCTATCAATTGAAATCATGGAGTATATTGATACCAAGTTTGAAAATCTATCAAAATTTATGGTTGAAAGAGATCTAAAGCCTGCAATCACGAAATTGGGAGTAGACCAATAAGTAGTCCAGGAAATGCTTGTGGACTTTCTGGATGAATCTCTCCCTAAGATCCAAGAAAAGATGCTAGATGATATGGGTGAAGAGATGGGAAGTCACCTGGCCGGAATAGAAAAGATAATAAATGACTGGAAAGCCTCCATCATAAAAGAAACATCATTTCAAACAGAATCTATCCATAACATCCAGAGAGGGATTAGTGAAGATATAAACCTCCTTCAAACCGAAATCAATAACCTATCCTTATCCGGATTCTCTTCTGACCCAACAATTCTGGAAAGCCAACTCCTTCCAGTCTTCCATAATTTAATTCAAGTAATTGGGGATTTTGGTTTCTTTGGACAAAAAGGGGTGACAACATTGCTACAGGCACTCTTCTCTTACTTTGACAAGAAAGATCAAGAGTTTGTGCTCCACATCCATCTTGCTATCAAACAGGCATATACTCAACTAAAGAAAGCCATCGAACCCTATTAGCTCACTCTAGCGACCGTTGATCAAATCATTGATGAGAGGAGCAAAGGTAATGTTGACTAGAAGCCTGGGATAACAGAATCTATATGGCAATCAATCCCCAAGCTGAAAACAAAAAGGGGGAGAAAAGTCTGCAAGGGGAAGGAACCAGCAAAGGCAAGGAAAAGGAGGGAGGATCATCCGGTGGAAATTAGACTGGCTTATCATTCAATGTAAAATTTTGTAATAGCTATATTCACTCATATATTTCTGTATTTGTAATCTTGCACTTCATTGATGTTAACTATTGTTAACAGCAGAAGTATATAGTGAATATCTAATTTCTGAAAAAATTACTTCTAAAGTACAATCTGTAACTATACTATAAAAACATTAAAAGCTGGAATTCAAAAATATTGGGGGAGTTAGGATGCTAGAATTATGGGGGAGTAAAACTTGTAAATGACTCAGTATCAAGAATCATACTTAGCTCATATATACTTCATTCCCCTATGCTTAGTTTTTGTTTCCATCAAATGGGGGAGATTTTTGGGAAACAATGATCCGGATCATAAATTGAACTAAAATATCCGGATCAAGTTTGAAAGAAACAAAAACTTAAACTCCTAAATCCAAATAGAAACATCCGGATAAGATCCAGCTATAAGGTCGTCCATTGAAGACATCAAGTACCTAAGCATATATTGGAATCATCAAGATAAAGTTTGGAAATGAAACAAACTTTAATCCTTCAAGATTAGCATCGGGAAGAACTGATTGCACTAGCTCCGGAAGAAGATAGATCCAGATATAATGAGTCTAAAGACATCCGGAAGACTCATGCTTGAAGACAACGGGAAAAGTTTCAAAGATAACTTTTCCCTCCACCTTTTGGTCTACAAAGTCAAAGATCCTTTCCCCATATGCAAGACAAAAGAGACAGCTTGCACTTTTCAGAAAAAGGACAAACGAACTGACATCGGATAGAAAAAGTTAAAAACCTTTTTCACCTAGACCAATAAGGAGGCACGTGGAGCTCACACCAAAAGCTTGCTTATATAAAAGTTGGTGTGTCACTAAAATACACGGAAAATGATCGCTGACATCTTTTCAGCCACAATCCCAAGTATTTAAACGGGCCAAATTATTGTCTAATGGATTGATCAACGGCTCCAGAAGCGCCACATTCAACCTGATCAAGGGTGAAGATTAAATTCAAGCTCAACAACCCACAACGACTACATTTATGATAGAAGCCTATAAAAGGAAAGCTTCACACATTGAGAAGGTTGGCTAGTTGACTTGAGAAAGCAATTGACAAAGAGAATTCGCAAGAAGCAATCAAAAATTCATCCCTCCAACAATCAAACAATTCCAAATCAGTTTATAAGGATTTCTAAGTGAGTTATAAACTTAAGGAAATCCAAAAACTAAAGTGTAAAAGATCTCCTACTTAGGTGAGTTGTGAGATTAAGATATAGCTTGAAGTAGGTGCTTTGAATGGGATCTCCCCGTAGGACTCAGCTTAGATTCAGGGTAGAAGTCTAAGTGGTATATCCTGTTAAAGATAAAAGGACTTAGCTAGGAATTGGTGCTTCTAGTGGTATATCCTACATCTGGAAGGGGTTACCATCCGGAGACAACCTGTGAGGCTTTATTCTTGCTAGTTAGAAATGAATCCATTAGTGGATAAGCTCGGAGGAAGGAAACTCCGGGGACTGGACGTAGGCGGGTCTGAACCAGTATAAATCACTGTGTTTGATTTTCTTTCCTTTACTTACTGCATTATATTGTCATATTTGCATCATCCGGATCCATCCTCCGGATCATAATCAAACATGCTACACTTATACTTTTTAAAGTCTATTAATTCCGCGAAAAAGGGTCACTCACCCCCTCTGACCTTATATAGTCTCTCACAGGGACCAACAGATTTGACTGAATTGTTAAACACACTGCTTTTTTTCACAAAGTAATCAATATTTGTATTTAATTTTTGTGTCACTTTTTAATTATAATTTACAATGCGAAAATTATTATAATATATTGAGTATAAGAATTTGATATATAGTCTTGTATTTAAAAGAAAAATAAATAATATTTTAATCATTTTAATATATATTTTCAAGTATCTAGTCCGATATTTTATTGAAAGCCATTATATTCTTATATCTTTCAAAAATATCAATATTCAATAAAATCGAAAGATAATTTTAAATAAAAATTTTTATAAAAGATTAATTAAAAATTTATTTAAAAAAATACCCGAATAACTAGAATTTTAAATAATAATAAATAGTATTCTAGGAAAGAAAGGCAGGCCCTCTCACTTTTGACAATTTGTAATAATTATATGTTAGTTTGATATAATAACAAGTAATTAGCTTGGCAGAGTTGGGTAAGTCTTAGTTAGGGGGGCGGCGTTCAGTGGGTTGTACGTTCCATTCTCTGTTCCTACATTTTTTATTCGAGGGTTATTAAAGTGTAAAATGGACATAAGTGGGGTTGGTTGTGTTTGGCATCCAACAGTTCTTAATTCCAATTTTTTCCATTTTTTTTCATCTATCAAAATCCAATTTCCATCACAATCTCTACATCCATTTTCATGTGCTTCTGTCTCTTAGCGGTCGTTTATTCTTTTTAATAAGGTTAGCTTTCTTTTTTTTTTCAATTTTTATCCTAAACTAAAAATTAAATAGTATACAAGTTTATTTTATATTGATGTGTTACAATTATATAGTAATATTTGTGTTAACTTGATTTAGTGCGTTAAGTAATGTTTTGCATCATAAATGTATTATTACTCTACCGAGATTTTTTATAATTATGTCCATCAATTTTTGGCCCCCATGAAATCAATTTTGAATCTGTCCCTGCTAGAAAATATATATGTATGTACCGAAATTTTAATATATGTATGTATCCAAATTTTAATACTTCTTTTTATTACTTATTAGTGAAATATAAATTTTCTTGTTGGATTTTTTTAACATTTTTTCATTCGATAATGGCCCATATTTCATTTTTTGCTCAGAGCCTCAAAATTTTTCGAGACGACCCTGATTAAACTACTCAAGTCCTGCTAGAAGGATTGACTATAAACAAGCCTCCTCTGTTGTTTATGCCTTTTGGAAAAATCGTATGATACGTTTCATACAATCCAAAGGCATATATGCATGGTTAGCAATCGCTAACGGACCCTATAGAGCTACTAAGGTTAAAAAGAAGAGAGTACATCTCAAACCTGAAGAGAAATGAACCGATAAGGATATCAAAAGATATGAGAGTAACGTAGCTACTATTAATATGTTATATTGTGCTTTAGATGTTGCACAATTTAACAAAATCTCAAGTTGTGAGATTGCACGGAAGATCTAGAGAAAGCTGAAGCCACCTACAGGAAATGACAAGGTTACAATAACATTGATATAACTCCTATGTTTAGCTAAGTTTTCACAATAATTTTTAAAATTAGTATTAAGGGTGACTTTGTTCACTCTAAAATAAAAAAATTTGTAGCTTAATTGGCGCCATTATTTTAAAAATTTCCGTCTAACTCTATTTAGGCGCTACTTTTTATTTATCAGACGTTATCAGACACTAGATTGATATATTATCGTTCAGGTACCGCTTATTTCGACTTTTCTCGTTTAAGCACCGCCTAATTTAATTTTTTCTGCATTTCTTAAGATACTTATACTTAAAATAATTATAATTCAAAATATTCTCACTGTATAACTCTCATTTTGAATCTCAAACCGATATATAGTACGATATAAACCACAAAAAAAATTATGAGGATATGCGTTTTTAAGGAATTGATTTTAATGTTAATGTATTTTTATATAAGAATCGATTAAGACTTATGTTGTTATATGCTAAACTATATTTTTATAATATATTAGTATATTATAATTTATTTTTTAATTGAATTTATACTTTTAACAATTAATAAATATTAAAATATAAAAAAATCAAATATCTACCTAATCATCACCTAGGCTATACCTAAACACTAAAAGCCTCGACCGTTCGACTAGCGCACATACTTTTAAAACATTGATTAGCGCACTAAATTCCAGTAACTATGGATGCACAACACAAAGCTTATGTGCAACAAAATAACAGAGATTGTCTTCATCTTTTTAAAATAGGTATATTAGCCTAAATTTAATTTGTTAAAATATTTTTAGATATTTTTTTATTATTCTTTTAATTTTACCCATCTACTATTAATTATATTTGGTTAAAAAATAAAAGTATTAATTAAACTATAAGGATAAACTAGTATTTTCATACCCTCAATTAATTAGTTTATTAAGGCCATGTTCTCTAGGACTGTAATTTGATGCAGTTAAGTTCAATTCAGACAACTTCAGTTCAGTTCAGTTCAGTCTACTTCTGTTTAGTTCAGCTCACTTCAGTTCAGTTCAGCTAACTTCAGTTCAGTTTAATTCAACTTTCAGAAATTGAAAAGAATATGGCCTAAAAAAACCTAAAATTTGTGGGAAGACAATTAAAATAATAGGGGGGTAGTATTTATTTTATTTTGATTACAAAAATATAATCCACAATTTGGCTGTTTTAGTGTAAATATTTTTTTCACCATACGCTCCATTTTACTTTACAAGTGTTAGCTTCTTTTGTTTTCACTTTTCCCTATATTAGCCCCTTACTTCCTAGCCACGAACCGAAGCTCTTTTCTCCTCCGATTTGAACCAAAATGACGCAGATTCGATGTTTGTAAAAAGCTTCAACAATGTTGCCTACCTATTCTCTAATCGGTTAGCTGCTCTTATCTCTGTTATTTTCGTTTTTAATATTCGGTGCTGTGTTTAATTATAGTATGAGGTTGGTTCTGATTAATTGATAATCGCTGGCGAGGCTTTCCAATTTAATTTCATAAATGATGTTTTTTTTAGGAAGATTACAACTAACTGGTGTTTAATTGGCCATCTGGATTTGATGGTGTTTATTTTCATAAATGATGTTTTTCTTAGGAATATCAAATTTGTCTCTCAATTTGGGCGCAAAGTTGTTTTGAACTTGAGAAAATCGGTTGATATATCTGCAATATTCTAATTATTTGGGGTCATTGCTGTTAGGCCCAATAATAGATTACGAGAAAAATAATAGCAGCAGAATAAAAAGACACGCAGATTTTTACTTGGAAACCCCAAATGAATTAGGGAAAAACCACGGGACCAACTCCGAATAATTCTCCACTATAAAAATAATAGTAGGTACACCAAGAGATTACAAAATAGTGGCACTCAAGTGTTTCCCAAAACCTCACTATTTTCTATCTTGCCCAACTCTTAGGAACCCTTTTCTTAAGTTTCTCTACACAGATAATATTTGTATCTGTGCTTACTCTTCTGCTGTAATTTTGAGGCAGAAATCTCTCTATTTATAGGAAATACAAACGCGTATGGCCGAATTATGTACAGTAATTTTACTGTGCGTATTTTGAAAAACGTTCTGCCGACCTGCCTCTTTTTGAATTTTTTTTTAATTAATCAGTGGGTCCCACAATAATAGGGACACCACTCAACAAATCTCCCCCTCCCGATTACATTGTGGGACTCTCCATCCCGGTTGCTTCAATGCACTGGTCGAGCTTTTCTTTTGGTACAACCTTTGTCAGCATATCAGCAGCATTATTGTTTGTATGAATCTTCTGCAACTTGAACTCTTTTTCTTCAATGGCAAGTCTGAGCCAATGATATCTTACATCAATATGTTTCGTCCGTGCATGATACATAGTATTTTTGCTCAAGTCTAGTGCACTTTGACTGTCACAATAAACTATGTAGTCTTTTTGTTGCACACCCAATTCTTCAAAGAATCGCTTTAACCAAAGCATTTCCTTTCCTGCTTCTGTTGCTGCAACGTACTCTGCTTCAGTTGTTGATAATGAAACACACTTTTGTAACCGTGACTGCCATGAAATAGCTCCCCCTGAGAATGTAAATAAGTAACCTGATGTAGATTTTCTTTCATCAAGGTCACCAGCCATATCTGCATCTGTGTAACCAACAAGTGCTGGCTTTCCACCTCCAAATGTTAAACATAATTTTGAAGTTCCTATCAGGTATCGAAAGATCCATTTAACTGCTTCCCAATGTGTCTTCTAGGGATTTGACAGAAATCGACTCACAACTCCAACTGCATGAGCGATGTCTGGTCTCGTACACACCATTGCATACATCAAACTTCCGACCGCTGAAGAATATGGAACATTTAACATATCTTCTCTATTTTTCTCTGTTGAAGGGTAGGATTTCTTACTCAACTTGAAATGAGCGGCAAGTGGAGTGCTAACTGGTTTAGCATTCTTCATATTGAACCTTTCTAGTACCCGTTCAATATATTTTTCTTGCGATAACCACAGCCTGCTGGACCTTTGATCTCAGGTAATCTCCATTCCAAGAATTCGCCTTGCCGGTCCCAAATCTTTCATGTCAAACGCCTTAGACAAATCACACTTCAACTTACTAATCATTTTGGCATCTGGCCCAACGACTAGCATATCATCAACATATAAGAGAAGAATGATAAATTTTCCATCAGGGAATTTCTGGACATATACACATGGATCAGCTTCTGTCCTCTTGTATCCTTGATTCACCATGAAGGAATCAAACTTTTTATACCATTGCCGCGGGGCTTGTTTTAGCCCATACAAACTTTTCTTCAGGCGACACACCATGTCCTCCTTTCCCTTGACCTTGAAACCTTTTGGTTGTTCCATATAAATTTCTTCTTCTAAATCCCCATGCAAGAACGCGGTCTTTACATCAAGCTGTTCTAACTCAAGGTTCAAGCTGGCTACAAGACCTAGCACAACTCGAATGGAACTCATTTTCACAACTGGTGAAAAAATCTCGTCAAAGTCGATACCTTTCTTTTGAGTAAAGCCTTTGACAACCAATCGAGCTTTGAATCTCACTAGGTTTTCATCATCTTTCTTCAGCTTGTATACCCATTTGTTCTTGAGTGTTCTCTTCCCTTTAGGAAGTTTTACTAGCTGGTACGTGTCATTCTTCTTTAAAGAATTCATCTCCTCCTGCATGGCCTTCATCCAACAATCTTTATCTTTACAAGATTGCACATCTTGGAAGCTTTCAGGCTCCCCCTCATTAGTGATTAAAATATAATCAGAACTGGAGTATTTTGTAGATGGTTGGCGTTCTCTGACTGACCTCCTTAATTGAGGTTCTTCTTCTGGTAGAATGGGGTTCTCTGGCTCCCCCTGCTCAGTACCCTCTTCATTCGTATCTTCATCTACAATCGCATCTTGATCCCTCACAACTGGCTCTTCTTCTCTATCTTGTTCTGATTGATGCATTCTTCTTTCTGTGGCATCATCTGATAGAATGCTCTTTGGTGTTATATCGATAACGTCGTCACTTGTAGATCTTTCACCGATGACATTATTCTCGTGAAATACAACATCTCGGCTCCGTACAATTTTCTTTTTCACTGGATCCCATAATCTGTAGCCAAACTCTTCATCGCCATAACCGACAAAAGTGCAAGGAACTGATTTATCATCAAGCTTTAGCCTTTGCTCTTTAGGAACATGCATAAATACCTTGCAGCCAAATACCCTCAAGTGAGAGTATGAGATATTTCTTCCTGTCCAGACCCTCTCTGGAATATCAAAATCCAAAGGTGCTGAAGGTAGTCGGTTGATAAGATAGACAGTAGTATTGACAGCTTCTCCCCAAAATGACTTAGGTAAGGTAGCCATTTTCAGCATGGATATAACTCTTTCGACAATGGTACGATTCATTCGTTCAGCAACACCATTGTGTTGAGGTGTACCAGGAACTGTCTTTTCATGCCTGATACCATGTTGACTACAGTAATCCTTGAACTCCTTGGAGATATACTCACCACCATTATCTGTGCGTAAACACTTCAATGGCACTCCAGTCTCCCTTTCCTCCATTGCATGGAATTGCTGAAAGTGCTTGAATACTTCATCCTTTGTGCGCAGCAAATAAATCCATGTCTTCCTTGAAAAATCATCAATGAAGGTAAGAAAGTATCTTCTTCCTCCAATGGATTCTGTATCCATGGGACCACAAACGTCAGAGTGTACCAACTCTAACTTATTATTTCTTCTTCTAGAGCTTTTCTGAAATGAAACTCGATGTTGCTTCCCAAATAAACAGTGATCACACGGGTTAATTTTTCCTTTGGCTAATGGGATGAGGGACTTCTTAGCCAGTATATTCAACCCTTTCTCACTAACATGCGCCAGTCGCCTATGCCATAAATTTGGTGAAGCATCATCTCCAACTGTATTCAGTTGACTCGCACATATTATTGCGTGCATTTTGTATAGCGAGCAACACAATCTTCCTTTCGCCACCACCAATGATCCTTTGGTGAGTTTCCAATTTCCATTGCCTGTATGATTGTGATAACCTTCCTTGTCCAATACACTAACAGACAATAGGTTCAACCGAAGATCTGGAATGTGTCGTACATTTTTAAGTGTTAATGTGCATCCGACACTTGTCTTCACGCAGATATCACCGATTCCCACCATTTGCGAGACACTATTATTTCCCATTTTAATAGTACCATAATCGCCTGCTTTGTATGTTGAGAAGTATTCCCTTTTTGGAACACAGTGGTATGAGGCACCAGAATCTACAATCCACTCGGTATCTGCGTTTTCAACATGACAACAATCTGCATCATGAGATACTAAAGCCACCTCTCCATCTTCTTTTGTGACTGTAGCAGATGTATTTTTGTCATTATCATGACTTCGTTTTGCATTCTCTTGTTTAAAGAAACGGCAGTTCCTTTTGAGATGGCCCTGCTTTCCACAATGGTAGCATGACCTCTTCTCCCGGGACTTGGATCTATCTCTGGATTTTTCATTTCCACGTCCTCTACTCTTGCTTCGGCCCCTGTTTTCCGTGACAAGGGCTTGTGAACTGGTACTGGCAATGTCTTTTCTACGAAGTTCTTCATTAAGTAGGCTATTCTTTACCATAGACATTGTTACCATACCATTTGGAGCTGAGTTACTCAGTGATACAACAAGAGTATCCCAGCTATCTGGTAGAGTTCCCATCAAAAGACATGCTTGCATCTCATCATCCAAGGACATACCAGTGACTGCTAACTCACTTATGAATCCTTCAAAGTCGTTCAGGTGTTGTGTGATTGATCGTCCCTCTGTCAATTTCAAGTTCATGACTTTGCGAATCATGAACACTTTTCCTTGAGCATTTTTAGCCTCGTACATATCCTCTAGCTTTTTCCAGAGAACTTTGGGATCTGTTTCGTTCCTCACGTGGTTGTACAGGCTAGCATCTATCCATTGGCGTATTGTACCCAATGTCTGCTTCATCTTTATCCACTGCTGATCTTTCATATCCTTCGGCTTTGCGTCGTCACCCTCAATTGGATCATACAAATCTTTGCAATTGAGGTAGTCCTCCATTCTGGATTTCCACATTGAATAATTTGTATCCGTCAATTTGATCATTACGCCGTCATTCGCCAAGTCGAAAAATTTAAGAATGGCAAAATTTTACTATTTACGAATTTCACTATTCACATAAATAGTGACTGTATATATGAATAGTGTCGTATACCCAAATAATACTTGTATATTAGAATAGTAACAGTATGCCCGTATTCTTACATAAAACTATTCATAAGAGATGGCCTAATATGAATAGTTATTATATATGAATACTATTATTAAGTTACTATTTTACTATTCACCCAAATTGCCTATGACAGTTTTTCGAACGGATTGCGCCACCGGATTCCCCGTAATTTTCTCGTCGTCGTGGTATATTTATTTTTGAAAAATATATCCACGGATTTTACTGATAAAACAACCTTCAGCTCTGATACCACTTGTTAGGCCCAATAATAGATTACGAGAAAAATAATAGCAGCAGAATAAAAAGACACGCAGATTTTTACGTGGAAACCCCAAATGAATTAGGGAAAAACCACGGGACCAACTCCGAATAATTCTCCACTATAAAAATAATAGTAGGTACACCAAGAGATTACAAAATAGTGGCACTCAAGTGTTTCCCAAAACCTCATTATTTTCTCTCTTGCCCAACTCTTAGGAACCCTTTTCTTAAGTTTCTCTACACAGATAATATTTGTATCTGTGCTTACTCTTCTGCTATAATTTTGAGGCAGAAATCTCTCTATTTATAGGAAATACAAAGCACAGTAATTTTACTGTGCATATTTTGAAAAGCGTTCTGCGAACCTACCTCTTTTTGAATTTTTTTTTTAATTAATCAGTGAATCCCACAATAATAGGGACACCACTCAACAATTGCTGCCATTTTTTTTAGTATTATTGAGTTGATTAGTTTGGTGAATTGAGATTGAGATAGTTATTTTTAGGGCGATTTGAAGCCTTTGATTTATTCAAGGCTTACTAATTTCCAAGAAGCTGCCTTTTTTTTGTGTTAGTATATAGTATGACTTGCTTTGATACGATACTTGTAAATGCAATATACTGAACATTTTTTTATTCCTAACTGCTGATAAACATGCTATATATGTCAAAATTAACAAAGTACCACCTAACCGCCAAGAATAATTCATCATATACTTACGGTTAACATTATTGGATAAAATCATTTATATTTTTCAAATATGGGGTAACTGCATTATTTATATGATAAAAAAAGAACTATATAATACATTTGGTTTTGCAAACGCGTTGACTTTATCAAGGTTATGTTATGAACCCTTAAATCATGTTGCATTATTTAAGGTTTTATTTAGAAAACTATACAATCCACTTGCTTAGCAGATCAACCACTTTGAGTCCTCACAAGTTCTTCATTGTGGTTTGGTTCCAATAAAATTGAACTACTAAAAGCTAGTATTATTAGGTGTTATCCATCAGCTTAATCTTTTGGTCAAATGATTTCATGACATATTTCACACTAAATGACAATAGATTATCAGGCTTCTTATGCATTAGAAGGATGCCATGTGGCACCTTAACATATTCTAGCCTATCGCGTCAAAAATTACTTATTAAATTTGAGGCCTAATGCATCATGAACTCCTGAATTCGTCTCTAAACGCTTGTTGTCATGCTGAACTTTCATATGTTTCAAATAACCCCTAAACTTGCAAAAAGTGCATCGATTTGTCCCCATCAATGCTATATGTCATCTTTTGATGGAGAGAAAAAATATCAGGAAAAAGACAACCTAGAAAAGTCAAATCAGCCGGAAGCTGACACATGGCGTTTACGGGACAAACCGGTGCATTTTTTTCCAACTTCAAGGGAGTAATTTGAAATTTCAAGGTGGCATTAGGCGTTTAGGACAGTCTTCAGAGGGTCCTCGATGCATTTAAGCCTAAATTTGAAGGATAAAAATAATTATCAATTGTTGTGGTTGTCACAATATTATCATGCAACAGAATTTAGACAGCTTACACCTGACTAAATCAAACATTTTACCTCTTCAAAAATTAGACATTTTGATTAATTCCGAGTTTCTCATATAATAATAATAATAATAATAATAATAATAATAATAATAATAATAATATCCAACATATGGAAATAGTCCCTAGCATCTTGCTTGCTTCAATAAGAAAACTCTACACTTACAAGAAACCCCTTAGTTGGCCAATTCCAATGAACACTATCCTGATCATCTATAAATACAATATCACTGTTAATTCATATTCATACATCAACAAACTACCTAAGCTTTTCTAAAGCACAGTAAAATGAATTCGAGTTGCTTTTTTTTCCTTTATGCCTTGTGTTTAACTTTGGGGATTGCTAGTTTGGCATCTTCAGCCACACTTTCTCCTTACTACTATGAGAAAGTGTGCCCCCAAGCTTTACCAGCCATTCAACGAGTCGTTAAGGCTGCTATTCAAAATGAACCGCGTATGGGTGCTTCTATATTGCGTTTACATTTCCATGACTGCTTTGTTGATGTAAGTTTTCACTTTCTTTTCCGTCTTACATTCAAAAGTGTTGATGAAAATTATACATTTTAGATATGGGAACCTAATTTTCTTATTGCTTTCGGCTTTCATTTAATAGGGTTGTGATGCATCAATTCTTTTGGATTCTTCACCTACTATAGACAGCGAAAAGAATTCCCTTGCTAACCGCAACTCGGCTAGAGGATTCGAGGTTATTGACAAAATTAAGGAAGAAGTGGATAAAGCATGTGGGAAATCGGTTGTTTCTTGTGCAGACATTTTAGCTGTTGCAGCTCGTGATTCTGTAGTTGCGGTACTTTTCTTTAGCCCTTAGTATTTCGATTCACATAATATTTTATGGCTAAAGAGTCAATATACCGTCTTGTACAGCTAGGAGGACCAACATGGCAAGTACAGCTTGGAAGGAGAGATTCAACAACTGCGAGCCGAACTCAAGCAGACCGAGACATCCCATCGCCATTTATGGACCTTGGGGCACTTATTCACAACTTCAAAAGGCAAGGCCTCGACGAAAAAGACTTAGTTGCCCTTTCCGGTGGCCATACTTTAGGGTTTGCACAATGCCGCACTTTTAGAGAAAGAATCTATAATGAATCGAATATCGATCCCAAATTCGCAAAAGAGCGTAGAGCAACATGCCCTCGAACTGTCGGGTTTGGCGATTCAAACCTTGCACCTATAGATCCATCGCCCGCGAGATTTGATGTTGCGTACTTTATCAATTTGATCAAGAAAAAAGGGCTTCTTCGTTCTGACCAAGTGTTGTTTAATGGTGGTTCTACCGATGGATTGGTTAAAACTTATGGTTATAATGCCAAAGCTTTCTCGAGTGATTTTGCTAAGTCTATGATTAAGATGGGGAATATAAAGCCGTTGGTTGGATATCGAGGACAAATTCGTTACAAATGCAACAAGGTGAACTGAAGAGTACTTCTGTGTCTCAATAATTTCTTGCTTACATTTACTTTATTTATCTAGGGTTGCAGATAAGGACATTATGTAGTATGAATATTCACAGCATAACATTGTTTTATTTTAATTCTTTTGGTATGTATACTATGTAACAACCAATGTGCCGAAATTGTGTGACTTCTATGTTATAAGATGATACAAGTCATAGCAATACTTTTTAAGTGCAAGTAATTTGTTAGTTTTTGTATACGTATCCTCATCAAGAACTAATTTACTATAGTGATTTGATTCCATTCATAGACTTTCACTAATTTCTCGTCACCAGATTTAGCAAACCAATAAAATTGAAATGCAACTCGAATTGAAGTAATTAATACATTGGTTAATTTAATGCAAGTAAGACATCTCATGCCCATATTGTTGTGAATGTTATACTTGAGAATTGTAATTTACAAATTAATATCAGTTAGATTCATCTAGCTTTGGTAGACTTTAATTAATGATACATTGTGGTCATATTTGTAAGTGTTGAAATTTTTTATTCAAATTTATTTCAAAAGAAATTAATTCGTATATTATAATATATTACTACGATATATTAGTAACTTATACTGTTTTTAATATATATTTATCTATTCTAACAGCAACATTTCTTACTTAAATATATTAACTATTATTAGTTTTATCATATTACTTTTATAATTTGCAAGTGCCGTTTGAATGTAATTATGCAAAGGCTTGCTAAATTTATTATATATGTTTTACCTTTTTCTTTATTCAAAATGGGAGTTACAGATCTAATTTTGTAACATTATTATAATTCATTGTATTTTAAGGCTAGCTTTAATACATCTTAACGGGTACTTTCACAGCTCTATATAAAGCTGTTGTTTTCACAATTTTTGGTTTGCACTTATCTTCTCTATTTTATTATTTTGGATATAATACCGCTCCTGATCCAAAGCTGTTTAATTCTGGAATAAACTACAAGTATCCTTTAAGGACAATGTCTTAGACATGACTCAGCTTATCGGTGTTTACTTTCCTTTAACTTGTTTATAAATTTCTATAATATTGTTTCTACATAATATCTATTGATTATATTTATTTGTTTGGTTGAAGGTGAGGACTAGAAACTTTATAAGATGATCATATCAACAGAATGGAGGTGGAATAACTCTATAAGGGGGACGTTCCGATGAGATTGACACTCCCATATTGGAAAGAGGAAAAACGAGATCCAAGATATATTCATTCTTTATTTATTTTGTAATTATTTTCCGTAATCAAAATTTAATCCTAATTAGAGTAACACTATAAATAGCGAATTAGAACAAAATAAAACCTAATACACTACATGAAAACGTTGGCAGCCACTCGAAAGGAGGAACACGTTTTGTGCATATGGAGAATATGGGGTTTTTGGTGATTCCTTGGGTTTCAAGAGGCGATCATGCACGCGTGACTGAAGAGTCAACACTTGAAGGCTTCAACTGCAACCGTCTCTTAGAAATATATATTCAGGTTAGTTCTTTATTTGATTGACCATGAATTTCTCAAACACTATCAATGATTCTTGACAATATTTGATAGTTCTTGACAATATCTCATTCGAATTCGAGAAAAATTTAATTAATGATTTTTCCTTTACAGTTATGTTTCTGCAACCGTCTCTTAGAGTCATGATTTCAATTAAAAAGATTGAATGATTTTTTTTATTTCTTAAAGTTTCCGAATCTTCATATAAAACGTTTTATATGATTTTTTGAAGCTTTACCATTTTTCTAAAAAAATTGTTTTAAAAATTCTATTAAAGAACGGTTTAATTGATTGAAAGAAACTATGTTAAATTTTAAGATTGATAAATGTTATCTATTTTGGTAAAGTTTTGAATGGGTACTTGAAATCTTATATTTTTCTTATCAAAGAATGTTTTTAATTTAATTTAAAGAAAATTTATCGAATTCAATATCAGAATGCTTAGCCTATTTTTATGAAAATTGGTTATTGAGATTTT
This sequence comes from Euphorbia pulcherrima, assembly GCA_947683365.1. Taxonomy (NCBI): domain Eukaryota; kingdom Viridiplantae; phylum Streptophyta; class Magnoliopsida; order Malpighiales; family Euphorbiaceae; genus Euphorbia; species Euphorbia pulcherrima. Next base: position 30,847,031 of record CANTUS010000008.1, read on the forward strand.
AAAATTGTCCTCAAGTTGTGTTCTTGATTAATGGAGAAGATTGATTGATTGAATTAGTGATTGTAATTGATCAAGTTGTTTTCAATGTAGTAAAAAAATCAAGTTTTTTTATTGATGAAAGTTTTCGATTCGGTTTCCAATTGAGTTTTCATATTTATCTCAAATATGTTGGTTTTATATTGGTAGCTATTTTTGATTAATTGAATTTATTAATTAATATAACATAATTAATATATTTTAACAAATGAATAAATAAATATAGAATCAGTAAACAGCGTCCAAGTGGACTCTACCCACCATTGAGAGAGCTTGGTCCGTTAATGGACCCAGCTCATGGACGTTACTGTCCATGTGTACGGGGAGAAAATCTCCATTTCTTATTTTTTTTTTCATTTAATATTTGACACATAAATTATATATAAATGAGAGAAAAAAAAAATAAAAAAATAAATATATATATAAAAAAAAATAAAAAAAATAAAAAAAATAAATATATATATAAGAAAAAGATGATAAATATCGGATATTAAAAAGAGGGACATTCAAAGAGACACGAAGAGGGACAACAGTTTTTTCGTGTGTACTGCGTTGTTGTCCACAGTAGACAGTAACCACTCCACAAGCCTACAGGCTGTGGGGCCGGCTCAATAGGTCCATGGATTGGAGATTCTCCAAACAATTTTTTCTCCATCGAATGACTGAATGGGATCGTGTTTTAAAATTAAACGAGTAGTTTATATTTAGAGCTTCTTATAAAATATGTTATAATTCTGAAAATAATTTGATCAAGTTGAAAATAATTTATAAGTTAAAAACACCTTCTACAGTAAAATAATTCTCACAATTTACACATCACGCGTTTAGTATGTCTTTTGTAATTGTTTTTACCCTATTTTACATTTATATCTTAAACTTTTTTTTTAACATATCGCTCTTGAGTTTTTAGGTCGTCTCTTTTTTATGTTCGAAACGACATCCACTGTAATGTTTTTTTCCATTTTTTTAACTGCCAGAAATTTACTTTCGAAGTCTCATAGAATTCAGTAAAACTAGAACTAGATTTTCCAGTAGATATCCAATAGATGTTTAATAGTTGTCTAGTAGACGACAACTACAAATAGATTTCTAACAAGCATGATATCTTAGTAAGGTATGATCAATATTGATAAATAGCCTTAAATTTATTTGGGCTAAATTAAGCCGAATTGTACATTAGTATGAAGGAGCGAATTTTATTACGGTAAGGCTATATTAACAACTTATATATTGACAACTTTTGGCACATTTAATCTCCACTCTCCATCTTATTATCATCTAACGGTGGGTATCACTTTAATAAAAATAAAAAAAATACTGATTTTCCTTCATTTTCCAACTTTAAAACTCGCAAGTCACTTTTATCTTCTTTCCTAATCAATTATCTTCTTCCTCACTCCCTATTTTCTAACTACCTTTACCAATTTAAAATCCTTATTTTCTAGCTACCCTTATCAATTTTAAATCCCTATTTTCTAACTACCCTTACCAATTTGAAATCCTATTTTTATAGCTGCATGACAATACTAAAACTTTAGAGTGGGCAAAATGAACCATTTTGGTAACGGTGTACAGTATAGGTGCATGCCCCTAAAAGATTCAGTGCACGCATGAACATAGGGGCATGCGTGCACAGTATCTTTTAAGGGCATGCACCTATACTGTACACCGTTATCAAAAGGGTTCATTTTGTCCACTCTAGGGTTTTAGTATTGTCATGCAGCTATAAAAATAGGGATCTAAAATTGGTAAGGGTAGCTAGATAATATGGAAAGAGGAACAAGATAATTAATTAGGAAAGAAGATAAAAATGCATTGCGAGTTTTAGAGTTGGAAAAGGAAGGGAAAATAATATTTTTTGTTTTTATTAAAGTAATACCCACATTTAGATGATAATAAAATAGAGGTTGAGAATTAAAGGTGTCAAAAGTTATCAATATATAAGTTGTCAATATAACATTACCGATCTTATTAATATAAAGTTAAATTATAATGATTTTAAAATTATTTTAAGTCCGTTTTAAAATTTTAAATGATCCACCCGAATTATTTTAAAATAAAATTCTAATTATTTCATTAATTGCAAATTTCCAATATTTTAAAATAATTAATTCCAATAGCTCAGTTGCCCTTTCATTCGTTTTATTGAAAGATACTTTAGTCATCTTCCCACATAAACATGGTTCGCATGTGTAACATGGATCTAAGTCAAATGCACCTAACGCTGCACTAGAGTGGAGTTTAGCTATGCATTTTTCATAGATGTGACCAAGTTTGCGATGCCAGATGTAAGTAGAATTAAAACTTTTTAATCCTTTTAGTATTTATATATATATATATATATATATATATATATATATATATATATATATAGAAAATGAAAAATATTAAAGCTAAAAAATATGTTATATCGTGTATCAAATTATACTGCGAAAAACCTCTTTATATACAACATTTGCAGCTTTATCTGTTACTTGTCCATCATCATCAAGAGAAAAGGGCAGAAGTTATCTAATTCTTTTTTTTAAAGAACAATCAGCAGTTTAAAGAAAGAGGGAGATAGAAAAGTGAAAGAATAATAAATTCTTCTTGAGTTATGTGCATTTCTCATTCAAATATTTAGAGTAAATCATTAATAGAATGATATCTTTACATAAGAAACTAAATTAAATTTGAATTTTTTTCTTAAATAAGATTATAATTTTTTTAAAGAGAAATAAGATTATATATAATTAACATAATAGAATTAAATAAAATTAGTAAAAACATTTTAAATTTTAAGAAAATAGATTAGGAAATACATAGTTGATGGACATACTTAAATGATAATTATGAAATTTGAATTCACTTGATCAAATAATTAAAAATAATCTAGTATCTTCTATAAGAAGGAGGTACTATTACAAAATTATCCATAAGAAAGATTAAGTACTATTATAAAATTCAAATCTTTTCTTAAATAGGATTATAATTTATACGTTTTTGCTAATATTTGATAAGGAAAAAAGTGTCACTCTGATTCTCAAATAAGGAGTAAGTACTATTACAAAATTTAAAATTTTCCTAAATAGGATTATAACCAACATAATTAAATAAAATCAAGAACAACAAATTAAATTTTTAAATGAATAGATTTAGAAGATATAGTAGTTGACCTAATAATTTAAAATATTACAATATTGACAATAGTTCAACAAATGCTAATCTTTCTTTAAAAATAGATACATATAAATTATTCTTCATCTTCTTAATTCCTTATCCGTTTTGCTCGATTGCTCAAAATTTGTGCATTATCTTCATCTACAAATAGGATTATAATTAAATAAAATTATAATAAGTATATCAATGATAAGTTTATTTTGTAAATAGGATTATAATTTATTCTTAAAAATAGTTTAGAATTAATGTCACTCTATAAGAATTAATGTGACTCCTTTTTCCTCATCAAATATTTTATTATTACTATTGTTGTTGTTGTTGTTGTTATTTTAATTTTATTTTAATTTTATATTTTGGTATTGTTATGATTAATATGAATATTAACCAATTTTAAATACCATTATTATAGTAATATAAATTGGAATAATATGGTAATTAAATAAAATAAATTTAATAATAAAATTTAAATATTTCTTTTGAAAAGTATAGGGTCAAAGAAGTAAGTATATATATATATATATATATATATATATATATATATATATATATATATATATATATATATATATATATATATATAATTTAAACAAATTTGCTTGCTAAAAATAGTGTACTTGTTTACGTTCTACCAATTCTGCGATTGTCTTTACTTGTACTGATCCACTTGCTATCTCTTCAGACACAAAGAATGCATTTTGAGATGATATTTGAGTTTTCCTTTCAGAGCCCGATTGACTAACAGAGAGCAATCTAAACTCAAACTATAAGAAATTGATATTAGGAAAATTATAAAGTATAAATTTTTTATGCTGGTTATATTTAAATATTTAAATTAAATTAATAGCAAAAACAAAACTGTAATATTTTACCTTGATTTAAATTCCGATACCTCAGGAAGGTTCGGATTAATCCACAATTTGGATGCATGTCAAGTATTAGCGACCTCATAGTTACCTACTTTGTTAAAATAATATTAAAATTGAAATTTACAATTCATTTGTGAAATTTTTTTAATTAAATTGAAATACTGCAATTTTAGTCACAAGCGATTATAAAAATTATAGTTGAACACCATTACATGAGAGCTAAAAAAATTAAAAAAATCAGTACCTCTGTATTCTCGAGCACGTATCAACTGCATAACAACAACAATTCGTTCATCATTAGATGAATTGAAATGAGATAATATTTGTTCTATAAATTCACCCCAGAACGTTGCTGATATTCTATTCATCTTGCATTTTGATTTTATAATAAAGTTTTAATTAATAAGGAACAATTTATGCAAATAACATGAAAATTTTTAGATAAATACTTATGGTCTTGAAGTTCCGAATTCAAGAAAGTATTGTTAATTCCATTCATAAAAAGGCTTTGCACATCACCACGGCTGACAATTTCACCAATTATATCTTTTTAAAAATACGTGTATTTAATTAATTGCTAATTATAGATTAAAATATAGAATTGAAATTAAAATTAAAATAATAATAATAAAATAATATTACAAAACATCAAAAAGAGTAGAATTTTTTTGTTAGTTATGCAAGTTTATTAAACATTTAGTGTGATAAATTTTTTAATACTCAATTATAGATAATTTATTAATATACCTTTTTATCCTGCAAAAACATTTCAATAGTAAATATTACATTTGGTTTATTTCATTCTGGAATGGTCTAAAGGCGGAGAACACATACTTTGAGGGTCCATTGCACCTTAGTTGGATTTATATTGCATATAAAATCAGTCTTCAGTTGCACTTTAAGTGGGTTGATATCATCCACTGAATTATGTTTCTGCTTCAACATAATGAACAATATACTTTTCTACAATTATCTTGTACTTTCCTTTCAAAATTTGCTGAGGAAAAAGGAGTCATACGGATTCTTAAATAAAAAGGAGTAAGTATTGCTATGAAATTCAAATTTATTCTTAAATAGGATTATAACCAGCAGAATTAAATAAAATTAAAAATTAAAAATTAAATTTTAAATAAATAGATATAAGAGATATATATTATTTTGATTTGTTTCTATAATTCACCCTAATTAATTATTTCCTTATAAAAAGTAGTTATTGCTATTAATCATTATTATTTTTTAAATCAAACCTATTCGAGAAATATATTAAAATTAGATTCATAAAATTTTAATTTAAATTCATGAAAAAATATCCAATTTAATAATTATGATAGACGGTAGTAAAATCTGATCATATATAATGTAAAATAAAATCAATTAAAGTAAAGAAAGCTCTTATATGTCAACAAATAATTAAAAAAACTAGCAATAACATATTAAATATTCACATTGGTAAAAAAATAAGAATCAACTTGTAAAAAAAATTTCATAACAATTGAACAATAAATTAAAATTAAAAAAATATGACTCTATTGATTATAATCCTATTTAAGAATTAATGTGACTCTTTTTTATCAAATATTTATTATTATTATTATTATTATTGTGGTTATTGTGATTATTTTATTTTTATTTCAATTTTATATTTTGATATTGTTATGATTATTATTATGAATATAACTGAAATATAATTTTATTTTTTTAATATGTAGATTTTTTATTTTGATTTTATTCATTAAAAAACACCATTAATATAGTAATATTAATGTGACTTTATAAGATGTGTCTACATTAACTGCGCTACTGAAAGGTAATTTAAGTCAGACGCGTTCAAAATATCATTATTATAGTAATATTTTCAAATAATATTAACCATTATTATGAGATCATTATTATAGTAATATTAATTTTATTCTATAAGAATTAATATGACTCCTTAATGTGACTCTATAAAAATTAATTGACTACATTTTTACTTATCAAATATTTTATTATATATATATATATTATTGTTATTATTATTATTATTATTTTGTAATCAACATGTGTTATATTTTTAATATTGTTATTATTATTATTATTATTATTATTATTATTGTTATGATTAGTATGAATATTAACCAATTTTAAATACTCATCAAATATTTTATTATTACTATTGTTGTTCTTGTTATTATTATTTTAATTTTATATTTTTGTATTGTTATGATTAATGTGAATATTAACAAATTTTAATTACCATTATTATAGAGATATTAACCAATTTCTATAATAATAGTATTATATATATATATATATATTGAAAGATGTAGGGGTAAGAAGGTAATTTAGAAAATCTAATATTGCCACAAGAGATTGAAATTCTACCACGTCTAATATTTAATTAAAATCAACAATATCCAAACAAGAAACTGAAATAATATTTCTTCCCATAGTAGGTATATAATAACAGTTTTTGAAATCTAAAACTAGCCCACAAGGCAAATCTAAAGAGTAATCTCTAACTTCCATGACCATAACCCTAACACCATTGCCAACTTAAAGATCCACTTCACCATCTGCTAGCAATCTCTTATTTCTTAGTTCCTGCACATTTGAATAAATGTGAGTAACACACCTGTTGTCAACGACCCACGATGTTGAAATAATTAGATTAATCTCAACAACGTAAATACCTGAAGTAATGGCTTCACCACTCTTCACCTTTCGCTCCTTCAATTCCAGACATGCACTCTTATAGTGCCCCTTCTCATGACATTCATCATCCAGAGAGGGACGCATTCCTTTAGAGCTACCCTTCTTTTTAGTCAAGGGCTTAGACTTCTTTGCTTTACTCCTGCCCTTAAACTCGGCTTTGGCCTTAGCAGTGCTCCCACTTCCCTTATTAACCAACATTACCTCAGGAGTTTTCTTGTCCAAACTTTGCTCGACTACCTTAACCATGTCGTGTAATTGATCAACCATTTTCTCATGACCTTGCATATTGTAGTTCATGAAGAAATGGTTGAAGAAGGCAGGAAAAGATCCTTATATAATATCAATTGTCAATTCCCTTGATACATGTGACCCGAGTAGAGCTAGTGTCTTAGCTTGACCCTTCATTATTAGTACATGACCACTAACAGAAGCCTCGGGCACCATTTGTGAGGCATAAAAGGCCTTATTGATTAAGCACCATTCCTGATGAGCCTATTCTTAGAACATCTTTATCAGATTATCCATGATATCTAATGCATGAAAATACATGATCTACTGAAGGTAAGGAGTCACAGTGGTAAGCATAATGCAAGAAACCTCACGATCATCCTTTATGTGTTGCTCACTGAACAACAATCTCAGGAGTGACTCCACATCCAGTAAGACGAGCAACATGTAAGGGATTGTTCAAAACATAGTTCTAAGTCTCCATTTGCATAACAATCAATATGTTCCATAAACTAATCAAGGAAATTCAATCCTGAAAGTTTCTCCTGTTTAAGAGTGATCTGATGGAGACCTTGTATTATTTTAGTAACTAGAAAATCTACACAAAAATTCAATATTTGCAACAAAGGTCTTTTTAGAAAGCTAAAAAAAAATCAGTCAATCCAAAATCAATTTCAAAGGCGGTTTTACGATTTAGCTTTATTCTAAGATCCACAACCCTCCAACAATGAGTCAGACTAAGCTCGTACGAAAACACATTATTGAATAAGACTACCCAATCCTTCCATAAAAGGCTCTTGGTTTGATGGGAGTATTATCACTTCACCCATCTTTATTCATTGGCCTAATTGAGTTAATATGAAAACCCATTGAGTCATCATTCTACATGTTAGTCATACAGAGTATCCTAACCATTTGTGGCCCATTGATAACACAATGAGCCATATTTAGCATGTTGTACACTGTGCTTCAATGGTCTAACAAATATTTAATTTTTATGGTTGATCAGTGAGTAGCACATGAAGGATGACTGTGAGGTTTTTTGCACTATGCTTACCATGATGACTCTTAATTTTCAGAAGCAGTTCACAGATTATCATGCATTTGATATCATGGATAGTCTGAAGAGGATGTTCTAGGAACAGGCTTGTCAAATAAGGTGTTTAATCAATAAGACATTATGTACCTCATAAATGGTGTTTGATACTTCGATTACTGCTCATGTACTAATGATAACAAGTTGGGCTGAGACTCTAGCTTGAACCTGTGCGTAGGGAATTCACAATTAATATCATACTAGGATCTCTTCATGCCTCCTTCAACCATTTTGTCATGAACTACAATATGCAAGGTCATGAGAAAACTGTTGATGAGTTGTATACCTTACTTAAAGTAGCTAAAAAAACTGTTCATTAATAAGGGAAGTGGGAGCATTGATATGGCCAAGGATAAGTTTAAGGGCAAGGGTTTAGCAAAGAAAGCTAATCTCTTGACTAAGAAGAAGGTTGGGTGCATATGCAAACAACCCTCTCCGGATGATGACTATCATGAGTGTTTTGAGAAGGGGTAATGGAACAGTGCATGACCTAAACTTAATGAATGAAAGTTGAAGACTGGAGAAGCCACTACTTCAGGTATTTATATTGTTGAGATTAATCTAATTTCTTCAACATTGTTCGTCGTTGAAACTAGGTGTGGTACTCACATTTATTCAAATGGGAAGGGAGTAAGAAATAGGAGATCACTAGTAGATAGTGAATAAGATCTCCAAGCTGGCAGATGCTAGAGTTATGGTTATGGAAGTTGGACCTTACTCTTTAGATTTTTCTAGTGGGCTAGTTTTAGATTTGAGAGGCTGCTATTATATACCTGCTGTGAGCACGGGCTTTTCGGTTAGGGATGTCAATGGTGCGAGGCGGGGCTGGGTACCATACCCCCCATTTCGCACCCAATAGTTTACGGGGACGGATTCTGGGATTCCCTATTTAATGTTATGGAGATTTTTTTACACCCATTCCGTACCCATGCGGGTATCTACGGGTGTCGGGTAATCCCCACCCAACAAAAAAATTTAAAGTAAGCATTGTCTGTATACATAAATATTCAATTCCAAATTTGAAAATGTAAACATCAATGGTTCAAAGTTATTGGAAAACTAATCCAACATTAAAAATGTTCAAAACCATGATAGAAAATACAAAATAGTTCAAGTGTGTATATATATAAATAAATATATTATGTATATATTGCGGGATTTTTACAGGGATTTATTCGGGAACAGTTTGGGGATCCTAGTGGGGCGGGTATATATCCACCACACCCGCCCATATTTTCAACTGGGAGGTAAAAATTTGCCCATTTTTATCCCATGGGTGAAAATTTTTGGATTTTCCCCCACACCTATTTGTTCGGATGCAACAGTTTTCAGGTAATCCCCGCCCCATTGACATCCCTATTTTCGATGACCCGCGGAACGATGATGACTTTTTGCTCTGACCTATTTCTTGTTGTTCCATTATTTTAGAATCGAATTGCGTTGGGAAAGTACTTTGTTGACGATTTTGTGACCTTTGACCACGCTTAAAAATAATTAAATCACGTTTAAAAGAGAACATTTATCCTTTTCTCGCTTGCAGTAATTTGTTTCATGGTTTTCCATAAAACTCGATCATTTTCAGCAAGTCCCGTGATTTTTGTTGGATTCTTGACTCTCCGAGGTTTCTGGAATGTCAAGAATCACTTAAATCCGATAATCGTGGTGGAAGTTACGGATTTTTGAAGTTCGGAATCCCTTAATAATAAAATAAAAAATAATAATATGGTTCTTCTCGCCGGAATCGCCGCCGGCGCGGCTAACCGCTCCGGCGGTACGGTGACAGTTGATGTGGCAACGGTCACCATGTGGCCATCATGGTCTCATATCTTTAGGCCATGATATGGCCACGTTTTAACCGTGCCTTTTGCACGGTTAAAACGGTGGTCGACGCGGTTACTGTGCCATGGGCACGATGACCGCTGCCATGGCAGCGGTAACCGTGCCATTGGCACCATAACCAGGATAGTAGCAACAGTCAAAATTTGACCGTTGTACGGGCTGTCCTGCTCGTCGCCACTCTTGCGTTTTCTCTCTCTTAACCGGATTAGATAGCTTTTTCAATGGATTTTAACAATTTGAAGGACGAATCGAGCTATTTGGGTGGGTAAAGTCTATATAAACCCATTAAATCGCCTTGTTTAAGGACTTTAGGCAAAAGTTAAAAAGAAAATTAAATTTGTTAGAAGTCTAAGTTCTAGAGTGAGAAAGCAAGAGAAAGAGGTAGAAATCCGGGTTAATACACATTAATTTGGATTCTTAATCGTTCTTGAGCCTAATCACTTAGGTAAAACGCTTAAATCACCTAGAAATCTTAAGTTTAAAGTGATTTAAATAGGTTTTTAGTGACTTTCGTCTTAAATACTACCTAAATTGTCGCCATTTCTCGTCACTGCTTCGTCAGATTTTCGTCATAAATCCGTCACAAAGCTTGCCAAACGACCGGTTCGAGTCTCAAAAAGTGGATTCACGGTCTCTAGGTAATAAAACTGAGATCCAATCTATTTCCATTATTCATTTAAGTATTTTGGCTGCCTTTGGTTATTTGTTTGTGCTTGTTTTCCTTTTTTCTTCGGTGTTTTTACAAACACTTTTATCGGTGTTTTTGGGTTCGTCTTTTATCCCTAAGTCAAAAAATCAAAGTTATTGAGTCATTTTAAGTCCAGATCTACTGAAATATTGTTGAAATTGGCTTAAAATCTTGGTAATCTTGATTTTTCGGGTGTAAAAATATCGATTTTTGGTCCGTTTAACATTTTTCCTATCTAACCGCTCCGGCGACACGGTCACCGTTGCCACGGCAGGGGTCACCATTGCAACGGGAGCGGTCAAATGCCCACTCCAACAGTCAGACTGGCAAAAATGCCAAAAAGTCCCCGTTTTGTGTTTTGGCCTTTTTTTTTTTATCGTTTTCTTGCATTTTGACCCCGATTTTCACCAAAAAAATTTCCAAAAAATATTATATAACCTGGAATTAATTTTATTCTATTTTATTAATTATTTAATTGGTTAAATCTCTATTTTAATGGCTTAAAAATGAGTTTTTCACTAAATAAATCTAAATAAATATTCTTACAACATTAAAAAAATTCCAAAATAGTTTTTGTAATTTTTTATTATTGTTTTAGGATGTTTAGTTGATTTGAATAATATTTTAAGTTGTTTAGATATTTAATAAATACCTAAAAATTGTGTTTTGGTCCTGAAAAATAAAAAAATATGCTATTTTTCTTTGTTTGATTATATCTGCTATTGTTATTTATTATTGCATCGTTTATGATTGGTAGTATATATTTTGCCTTGTTTGGAGTCGGGCCGAGTTGGTAAGCTCAGTTAAAACCCCGGTTTCGCCCGTTTATTTATTTATTTCTTTATTTATTTTCTCGCTTTAGAAAAATGTAAAGGTATTTGTAAAGCCATGTAATAATTTATTTTCTTACTTTATTTACCGCTTTTGTGTGATGTATGGCATATAAACCGAAAGCACCGAATGATAACCGGATTTAAATCGCATAAGAAATAAAGTCGAGTTTGTTGAAATATAAACAGTTTGATTTAAAAATTGAAAAGTAAGCAACATCATCCGGACTTAGAATCTTTGTCTTAAGGTACGATCCAACCAACCGGTGGGAATATCGTACCCAAATTTTTGGTGGAGCTTAACTGGGTGTCGACTCTATCTTAAAATACGGGATTCCAAGTCTCGTATCCCTTAACATACAAATTGGACTTAAATTCAACATTAAACATCATTTTCATCATGCCTAAAATAAGGATCATCCCTTAGCACGCTTCGTACCGCTATTCATTTTCCACCCCCCGTGCTACGCATCTCACGTGGGTCGCGGCTGAAAGTGGTCGTCCGCTCACAGTGGCGACTTCACTGGGGATTTCCTTTTAACTTAAAACTTGAAAATCGCTTTCATTTTCAAAATTAGTTAAAGGATTTTGATGATGTGCCTAAATCATTTTTAAATCAACGCTTTATTTCTTATGCCTTTTGAATCCACCGCTTAGTTAGATTCTAAGTTTTAAGGTGCCATTTTTATCAACCCCTTGAAGCTCACTTGTATACCTCATGCCCACCAGGGATTGGGGATATTTGTGGGTGGAACACTTGTTTCAACCAATGTGTAATTCCCTTGGTTGCACTCATTTGAGGAATGGTTGAGTTACACGGAATCAAGGTAAACGAGACCCTTCTATAGTGTCGTTCCATGACACCAGCAGTTTAAGACTATGCACCGTAATAAATCTACCAATAGAAACTTCCCCTTAGGCTCATCAAAACAATTTAGAACTAGGTCGCATACTATCTTGCCCTTTTTTGGCGCTAAAGTTCGCCCTAGATTCTAAATTGGAGTTGCGCGGGAGTCATAAGGTTGGAAGAAGTCTTTTGCTTTCGTGTGCTACTTGTGTTGTGCTCATGCATATGCACTTCATGCATAGGCCACAAGTGGCCGACCTTTATTTTTGGTTTGCTTACCTCTATTCTCCCCTCGCTTGAAGGGGGAATTTAACAAAATGCCTGAGATCATTTAAGTCCTGACGACCCGTACCTAGTTCGCTAGGCATAGCAAAGAATTCGTACGTCTCATGTATTTTAGGGTTAAGCCTCGCATCATAAGCTCTTCTACTCTCTACCTCTCTAAACCACCCCCCGTGCATATGGCACTCATCATTTGGGTTATTATGTAATCATCCTTTTCATTCATGGTTTGATTTAGGCTGATCATCTTCCGGTTTCTCAGTTAGACTAAGGCACCACTATTATCAGACTCGATCATCCTCTAGTTCGCTGTTCTGTGGGTTCGAATTTAGTTTCAAGCTCAGTTTTGGAATCTGGTTTTTTTGCTATGTCTGATTTACCGACAGTGGATTGGTTTTCGTCCGAGGGTTCTTCTTCTCCTCTTCTCCTCCCGCCTGATAAGGGTCAGTCTCCTTTTAGTTTCGAGATTGCCAATGCTTTGTCATGTCTCTATGATCCGATCAATTTTGAGATGTAATTCAGGGGCAGATCTAAGATTCGATTTATGCAGTTTTGGAAGAGAAAAGAAGTGTTCAAAGGATTCTGATGATTGATATTCAAGCTCAGGGACAACTAGAGACCTCTCAAAATGGGTCAGTTCAGGTTCCTTCCTTTCAGGCTCAGTCTTCTATTCAACAAATTCAATAGGTTTAGTGTGTGCAGTAGCCTATTCAGCCATACCATTTCGGTTTGGTCAGGATATCATGCAATCTTAGTCGCTCGCCTTCACTTATCAAACCCAGGCTCTAAACCACCCCTTCAAGACTAATTTTCTCACCAGTATGAGCCAGTAACTGTTGACCCCAATAACCCCAGATCAGTTTCATCCCGCTCGATCAATTTCACCCGTCGAGTCCCGATCCGGTCTATTCCAACTAGATAAGAATTTACCTTAACCTCAAATGCCTCCAACCCCTTTTCTCATGCTCCTACTCAGTTTATTATTACTCCGAGAGGGCTGCGTATACGTAAAACCCCTTTGATGCTAATCTATGGGTTGGTTCTCCAGTCAAAACCTCATCGCTTGATTTACCATTCCAGTTTGGTGCACCCCATCCCTCTAGCGACCAGGTCATGCAACCTCCAGGCATAATACATGAAATTGAAGCTCTCGCGCATTGTTTAGCGACTCTTTCATCCAGCGACCAGGTCATGCAATCTCCAGGCATGACACCCAAAATGGAGGCTCTACTACATAAGTTCCTACTCTTTTATTCTGAAGGAATTCAGAAAGTGAAGCTCAAAGAGAGTGATGGACCTCGTGCTGTCCCATCTTAGGCCAAGGTGAAGGAGAAGCTTTCTTAAGATAGCAAGTCGAATCCCGGATCATCACCTCAAGTTTGGACTATCACTTAGGCACCAGTCATGGTTACCGCCATCCAACAGAGCAATAACCCCAAAGATATTACAAGTCCATAGGAATTACCCCTCAGTGCAATCTTAGCCACCTTAAGGGAGCGCGACCTCCTCAGAACCCTTCGCGAGCATAGACCCCTTAAGGAAGAGGAGAAGCATAACTTTTATGCATACCACGACAAAAGAGGCCACCACACTAATAAATGTCAGAAATTGATTCAAGACATCCACTATTTAGTGAGGGAAGGAAAGATAGTTGAGCCTGAAATAAAGGAGACACCTCCGCTTTCTGGCTCACCAAAAGGGGTTAGTGGTCTGCAAGATCTCATTAGAGCCATCTTTTCTAAAGGCAAGAATCTCGCGAGGTCTCTAACGAATAAAGGATACAGGTCATCAACCGAGCAAGTGACAGTTTTGGATCTCATCCTGGACGATGCACCAATGAAAGCTACCGAGGATGCCTAATCTACCAGCACTGTAACTTAAGACTCCGCCTATGTAGGATGACTATCTATTGATGGCGTAATTTTCTTCCTTTTTAGTATTTAGATATGAACGATTCTGCCTTTAAGGCATCTTTTATTCAATCAAAGACTCTCTTTTTGCTTATCTATTTGATGTTTTGCCCGATGGGTCCATGCATTCATTTTATCATAAGTATAATGTGTTCAGTATCCATGATGTTTCATTAACTAAAATATATTTGAGTACAGATGATAACCTAAAATGGTAACCATTTTCTAATGACCTAACTTCTGAAAGAAAATGAGAGATAACAAGTGCTTAAAGATCACGATAACGCTTTCGCCTGGTCACACCTAGCCATACCCAAGGTTCATCGTCATATTGCAAGCATCCTATCTTTGCACCTAAACCAAAAGAAGCACAGTCTTTCCGTGGATAGATCCAATATAACAGTCGGTCCGTCGCCGGCCTCACATATATGTGCAAACCAATTTTTAAACTAGCGAAGAAGTGTCAGCCAATTATGGAGAAAGAGCACCGCCAAATCAACTTCAACAGAATCGTGGCTTACCTTTTTTTTGCCCACTGATTCACAAAATTCCCAACCCCGATACACCATTGATCCTTACTACTATCCAATCCCTTCCAAATCCATAAACCTTCCTTATTTCTCTCCTCATTGGCCATTCTCAGCGAGGGGGACACATATGATCGACGAGATTCAACCATCATCAACAAATGAACACTACTTCATCATCGTAGGGACAGATAACTTCACAAAATAGGGGGAAAGCTGGGTCTTTTGCCATCATCACCGCCGAGAAAATGGCTAAGTTCATTGAGAAGCACATCTTTACTCGGTGTAGCCTACCTCTTCACATAATTTTGTATAATAGATCTCGATCACAAGAGGAAACCCCTGATTGATTAAGAAATTTAGGTTTGAGCACCGCAGGTCCTCACCGTACAGACCACGAGGTAATGGGGTAACCTAAATCACAAGCCAGCTTATCAAGAAGTTCATTTCTAAGACCACCGCAATGATCAAAGATTGAGCCGATGAGATATCATTCACCCTTAGAAGATGCTAAACAAATGTTAGAATTCTTGCAAACCAAATACCTCTTTCCTTTGCCTAAGAAATGGAAACCGTGCTACCAAACAAAACTAAGGTAAAGTCCTTAAGAGTTATAGTCAAAGTAGTCTTCAGGTATACCGACAGCACATAGTGAGGCCGAACAACAACCGTGTCAAGCATCAAGAGTATCCGTCAAAGGCCAATGATCTGATTTTGAAGCAAGTAAAGCCTGCCCGCGTAGACCTAAGGGGGAGATTCTGTCCGGATTGGGTAAGACTTTGTGTATTCAGAAAAGCACTCGATCTAAGGGGCATGATTATCAATGATAATGAGTTCATAAACCCTATCAATCAGAATCACTTGAAGCGTTATCATATCTAACCAAAAGAATCAAATCTAGAAAAGCGGCACATAAAAAATAAATCAAAATCAATCACCCGAAGAGTGGTCCTCTACTTCTTAGGCACAAATTAGGGTGTATCCCGCTGATTGGTATTCTACAAACCGGTCAGGCAAAAGTTAGGGTGCAAGAATAACCCGTAGACTAAAAAATCGTAAAGGGCAGTCTAGGCAAAAGATAGGGTAAAGTGAGCTAAGAGAGCGTGTTGGCTAGAAAACCTACAAGGGCTAGTTAACACCAGAGTTCGGGTCAATAAAAATAATTATCATCATTATGTACTCAAACTTAATTCATTTAACGGAAATGTCATTTTACTGAATTCTTTATGTTTGTGCTTGAATGAATATATTGGACCTTAAAGGCGAAATGTGCAAGTAAGTTGAACAAAGGGTTCCGTGCAGTCAACCCAATCCCTCAAAAGAACAGAAAGATAAAAGGCAAAAATCTTGATAGACTGAAAAGAAGCGAGGTATATATAAAATCCAAGAAGAGTCCTCTGGATTGAAAACTCGAAAAGGGTAGTCTAGTCAAAAGTTAGGACATAAAAGCAAAATAAGCAAGTCTGATGGGCCCAACACAATGTTCGGGTCTATGTAAAAATTAAGAAAACCAAAATAAAGATAAATGACTATCATCGATCACAACGAGATACCTACATTATTGCCATCGTCATTATAGTGCCTGAATATCTTCTGCAATCTGATAGACTCGAAGGGCTTAAATCTATCCTCTACGCGTGTCTACTCCATTTTCGACTGCAACCATACCTCTCGAGGCCACAAGGTTTGAATCCTCTGAACACATCCTGGGTAGAATTTATTGGTAGTGATAACGTCCTGTCGTTCGTTATCCAAAATCTTGAACTTCATTTCGTGCACTCCTTTTTCTTTATCATGCTCGATCCAGCAAACAATTTAGAGTCGACTAGCTGCTTTGCATAGCTCGTAAGGAGCCCTCTGTCACCTATCATACTAGCAATGCAAAATTCATGGGTGTTGTATCAACCATGGTATCTAAACACACGAACCCGTGTGTGCACCACAGCTTCTATAGTTCTCCACCAGGGGCATTTCCACCTAATCTGTGCGACATCCCTAGTCCTCTGCCAGAGGTATTCTTATCTTGTCCATGCTATAAAGAAGTTCCATATATTCTTCCTTCTAGTAAGCAACCGAGTTGAGAAAAATAGATCAGGCGAGCAGTCACGTAGCTCATATGTGGAAGATGATCACTCCAAGCAGCTCATGCATTCGTGCATCCATGCATAATAATCTATAAATGTCATATCCTATCTATTTTTCTATGCTAAATTCTACAGGAAACAAAGCACCGAAAAGAATCCTTGAGCTATACGCTCGACCTCCAAGCATATGCCTATATCAAGGGGCAAAACTCTTCGATCGGTTATCTCTTTCCGACTCTCGTATTCCATGTGGCGACCTAGATGGATAACTAACCCGATGGATCCTAAGATAAGAACTCAAAGTCTCTCCCAGGGGCACCTCAACACAATATTCCAAATCTCCAAGGGCACTTTGATGTAGCTTACCAATCCAAAAGCCCTCAAAAGCCCAAGCCCCCACTTGGCAAACCTCAAAAGGCTACGCTCGTGATTAGCAACCCTCAAAAGCCTAAGCCCACACTTGGCAACCCTCAAAAGCCCAAGCCCATGCTTGGTAACAACCCTCAAAAGTTGGAGCCCACACTTGGCAACCCTTAAAAGCCAAAGCCTATGCTTGGCAACCCTCAAAAGCCTAAGCCCACGCTTGCCAACCCTCAAAAGCCCAAGGCCGCTCTTGGCAACCCTCAAAAGCCTAAGCCCGCACTTGGCAACCCTCAAAAGCCCAAGCCTGCGCTTGGTAACCCTTAAAAGCCCAAGCCCGAGCTTGGCAACCCTTAAAAGCCTAAGCCCGCGCTTGGCAACCCTCAAAAGCCTAAGCCTGCACTTGGCAAACCTCCAAAGCCTAAGCCCGCGCTTGGCAAACCTTTAAGCCCAAACCTGTGCTTAGCGAGCCTCGCAACCTAAGCCGGCTACACCCCATTTGCTACCAACTCCTATTATGCCCAGTGGGACTTAAAATCAGAATTTCTCTAAGGGGCATATTAGCTAGACCCGATGGATACCTCAACAGTTTCTTTGGACTCCCGGAAATCCTAACTCAGCTTTCATTCTTCTATTTCAATTGCTTAATTGAAGGGGCAAAAATTTTTGTTCCACAAAATCAATTAAGCAATTGAAACGCAATTCATGTCGTTTACTAATGTTTCAAAACTACCTTGACAGGTAATCCCGATGGACGATCAATCCAAAGATCCAGAACCTAAAATTCAGAAAATCCTTTCGGGACACCGCGATGTGGCTTTTAGTCCTCCAGGGGCATCCCAATACAACTGTCACAAAATTAACCTAACTATGGACTTCCCAGACATCTCTAAACTCTTTTTCTCGATATTCCATTTTTATTGCTTAATTAAAGGGGCAAAATTTTTTATCTTGACAAGATCAATTAAGAAATTAAAAATGCAATCCATAACAACTACTAACTTCTCAAATTTTTTTAATACTCCGATAGGTCCATTGATGGTGCATTCCCAAACCACCCGTAGACAACCGATTCAGCATCACATTGGTTAGGTCCATTGATGGTGCATTCCAAGACCACCCTTAGACAACCGATTCACCTTTCTTCTTGATAGGTCCATTAATAAAGCATCCCCAGACCGTCTGTAGACAATCGAATCAATAAATCCCTACACTTTTTTTTAAAGCAACTAACAATCCATCCTAAAACCGCTTTAGGGGAATTGAAGGCGGTACCGAATCAA
Source organism: Euphorbia pulcherrima (assembly GCA_947683365.1). Lineage (NCBI taxonomy): Eukaryota > Viridiplantae > Streptophyta > Magnoliopsida > Malpighiales > Euphorbiaceae > Euphorbia > Euphorbia pulcherrima. Next base: position 30,865,760 of record CANTUS010000008.1, read on the forward strand.
AATGTCCAAGTTATAATTTTGTTCTTGATAAGTCTTTTGATGGCAACCCCCGTAGACAACCCGTTCAAGAATATGCACCTTAGGTATAACCTTCTATCCGTCGCTCTTTCGTGAGATCACACTTGGCTCGCCAAGTGGCAATCTCCCGAGGGGCAGCCTGTGAGCACGGGCTTTTCAGTGATCCGTGAAATGATGATGACTTTTTGCTCTGACCTATTTACAGTCTAGTTGTTCCATTATTTTAGAATCGAATCATGTTAGGCAAGTACTTTGTTGACAATTTTGTGACCATTGACCGCGTTTTAAAATAATTAAATCACATTTAAAAGCGAACATTCATCCTTTTCTTGCGTGCAGTAATTTGTTTCGCGGTTTTAAATATAACTCGATCATTTTCAGCAAGTCTCGTGGTTTTTGTTTGATTCTTGACTCTCCGAGGTTTCCGAAATGTCAAGAATCGCTTAAATCCGATAACCGTGGTGGAAGTTACGAATTTTCAAAGTTTGGAGTCCCTTAATAATAAACTAAATAAATAAAAAAATAACATGCTTATTTTCACCGGAATCGCCGCAGGCGGCGCTGCCACGTTGACCGTTGCTGTGGCAACGGTCACCGTGTGGCCATCATGGTCTCATATCTTGAGGCCATGATGTGGCCACGTTTTAACCATGCCTTTTGCACGGTTAAAACGGTGACCGGCGCAGTTACTGTGTCATAGGCACGGTGACCGCTACCATGGCAGCAGTAGCCGTGCGATTGGCACGGTAACCGGGACAGTGGCAATGGTTAAAATTTAACCGTTGCACAGGCTATCCTGTTCGTCGCCACTCTTGGGTTTTCTCTCTCTTAACAGTATTAGATCATTTTTTTCAGTGGATTTTAACAATTTGAAGGACTAATCGAGCTATTTGGGTAGGGTAAAGCCTATATAAACCCATTAAATCGCCTGGTTTAAGGACTTTTCGCTAAAAATTAAAAAGAAAATTAAATTTGTTAGAAGTCTAAGTTCTAGAGTGAGGAAGTAAGAGAAAGAGGTAAAAATCCGGGTTTATACACATTAATCTAGATTCTTAATCGTTCTTGAGCCTAATCACTTAGGTAAAACACTTAAATCACCTAGAAATGTTAAGTTCAAAGCGATTTAAATAGGTTTTAGTGATTTTCGTCTCAAATACTACCTAAATCGTCGCTATTTCTCGTCACTGCTTCGTTGGATTTTCGTCACAAATCCGTCACAAAGCTTGCCAAACGACCGGTTCTAGTCTCAAAACGTGAATTCACGGCCTTTAGGTAACTTAACTGAGTTCCAATCTATTTCCATTATTCATTTAAGTGTTTTGACTGCCTTTAGTCATTTGTTTGTGCTTGTTTTCCTTTTTCCTTCGATGTTCTTTCAAACACTTTTACCGGTGTTTTTGGGTTCGCCTTTTATCCCAAAGTCAAAAAATCAAAGTTATTGAGTCGTTTCAAGTCCATATCTACTAAAATATTATTGGAATCGGCTTAAAATCTTGGTAATCTTGATTTTTCGAGTGTAAAAATACCTATTTTTGGCCCGTTTAGCATTTTTTCGGTCTAACTGCTCCAGTAGACATTTGACCGCTCCGGCGACATGGTCAACATTGCCACGGCAGCGGTCACCATTGCAACGGCAGCGGTCAAATGCCCACTCCAACGGTCAGACTGGCAAAAATGCCAAAAGGTCCATGTTTTGTGTTTTTGGCCCTTTTTATCGTTTTCTTGCATTTTGACCCCGATTTTCACCCGAAAAATTTTCAAAAAATATTATATAACCTGGAATTATTTTTAATTAATTTTATTATATTTTTCATATTTTATTAATTATTTAATTGATTAAATATTTATTTTAATGGCTTAAAAATGGGTTTTTTACTAAATAAATCTAAATAAATATTCTTACAACATTAAAAAATTTCAAAATAGTTTCTGTAATTTTTTATTATTGTTTTAATATGTTTAGTTGTTGTCCACTATTTCGATGGGGCCAAAGATTCATCATTCTTTGGCTTTAGATTATAACGGACTAAAGCAAAATGATTTATTAAACTGTCCGAGCTTCTTTTTATTGTGATGTCACGGATAGCTGTTTGCAACTCCACTTCAGGGTCAATTAGAAACAACCTCTCTGTAATTACAGGGGTAAGGTTGCGTACACCCGACCCCCCTTACCCCGTTTGTGCGGGAGCCATTGGGGTAATGTTGTTGTTGTTGTTGTTTTAATATGTTTAGTTGATTTAAATAATATTTTAAGTTATTTAGACATTTAATAAATACTCTAAAATTTTGTTTTGGTCCTGAAAAATTCAAAAATATGCTATTTTCCTCTGTTTGATTATATCTACTGTTGTAATTTATTATTGCATCTTTTATGATTGATAGTATATATTTTTCCTCATTTAGAGTCGGGTCCGAGTTAGAAAGCTCGGTTAAAACCCAGTTTCACCCGTTTATTATTTATTTCTTTATTTATTTTCTCGCTTTAGAAAAATGTATAGGTATTTGTAAAGCCATGTAATAATTTATTTTCCTGCTTTATTTACCGCTTTTGTGTGATGTATGGCATATAAGCCGAAAAAATCAAACAATAATCGGATTTAAATCGCATAAGAATTAAAGTCGAGTTTCTTAAAATGTAAACGGTTTGATTTAAAAATTGAGAAGTAAGCAAAATCATCCGGACTTAGAATCTCTGTCTTAAGGTATGGTCCAACCAACCGGTGGGAATATCGTTCCCAAATTCCCGGTGGAGCTTAACCGGGTGGTGACTTTATCTTAAAATACGGGATTCCAAGTCTCGTATCCCTTAACATACAAATTAGACTTAAATTGAACATCAAACATCATTTTCCATTATCGTTTTGACTAAAATAAGAATCATCCCTTAGCACGCTTCACAGCGTTATTAATTTTCCACCCCCCATGCTACGCATCTCACACGGGTCACGGCAGAAAGAGGTCGTCCACTCACACCTACTATGCACAAGAATATTATTCCAATTTCTTCTTTGCATATTGTTGGTTTTAATTTATATATTTGACTTGCTAGAATTTCTATCTCTTGTGGCAATATTGATTATGGAACAACATTTCTTGATAGTGGCTTATATATCCTCGATCTAAAACATGAACACAATTTGTCAAATAAATACTAAAAAGGATTAACCAATTAGTTATAATTCTACTTACATATAGCATTACAAGCTTGGTTAGATAAATGAAAAATGCATAGCTATACTCCACTCAAGTGGAGTGTTAGGTTCATTTGACTTAGAGTCATATAACACATGCGGACCTTGTTTATGTGGGAAGATGACTTTAGCTTCTTTCAACAAAATGAATAAAAGGGAAATTGAGCCGCTAGAATTAATACATTCAGATTAATGTGGTCCAATGAGCACATGTGCTAGATATGGTCATATTGATGACTTTGGTAGGTTCGGGTATGTATACCTAATTAGACATATTTTTGAAACATTTCAAAGGTTTAGAGGATACAAGAGCGAATTAGTGAGCCAACTTAACAGAAAATAAAATCACTTCATTTTGATAAAGGAGGTAAATATTTGAGCCAAGAAATTTGATTCATGATCGATAGAATGTGGAATTATTTTACAACTCACTCCTCCCGGTACACCGTAATGGAATAGCGCATCTGAAAGAAGGAAGCCAACCTTATTATGAATAATTCGCTTATTGTTGATCACGATTCTGTTGGGAAATAATAATCCGGATAGCAATCTAAAAACAAATCCGGATCAAGTATGAAAGAAACAAAAGCAAAAGTATGTAATAATCCCAAATCTAAATGGAAATATCCGGACAAAGATCAAGATACAAGTCATCCATTGAAGAAATTAAATACCTAATCACTAAAGGAAATCATCCGGATAAAGTTTGGAAAGGAAACAAACTACTTTCCTTCAAGACTAGCATCCGGAAAAACTGATTAAAGCTATCTCTAGAAGAAGATAGATCCGGAGAATATAGGTCCAAAAGACATCCGGAAGACCTATATTTCAAACATAGGGAAAGATACAAAATATAACTTTCCCTCTATCCTTTTGGTCTCCAAGTCAAAGATCCTCTCCCCTCTGAAAAGACAAAAAAATTGATAGCTTACATTTTCAGAGAAAGGACAAAAGGACTGACACCGGACATAAAAAGGAAACTACCTTTTTTACCTTGACCAATAAGGACGTGCGTGGAGCTCACACCAAAAAGCAAAAGGTATAAAAGTTGGTGCATCACAAAATGATAAGCAAAATGATCATTGACAAATTTGTAGCCTCAATCCTAAGATTTCAAACGGGTCAAAATACAGTCTAATGGATTGATCAACGGCTCCACTATACCCGTAATCACCCATAGCACCCTAAATTAATGAGTGCATAGCAATGACCCAAAGTATAGCAATAGTACCACACAAGGCAACTAGCATCTCAAGTATGAGGACATCGCAAAGCTTATTGCATGAAGATAAACACTAACACATTGATATTTATACCAAGTGTTTATCTTGCTGCGGTCTCCAATATATCTCCCAGATATATCCATGTGTCAAGCTTAAGGCACCACCTTCAGTCTTTAGGAGATTAACTGCTTGGACCCTTTCCAAGAAAGTTGACCACATGCTAGTCTTTCCGTTTCATCAATATCCTTTCTTGATGACACTGTGACTAGGGACAGTTTAGACATAATCATAATTGCACATGAAGTAGGTTCCACCAAATATAGTCCAACTATAATTTCTCTGACTTCATGCTATGATATGTCAAGGACTTTTGTATACATACATCAATGAATATATTTTAACCAGCTATAATATATATGTATAGAAACACATTGATATAAACAAAAGAACAAATGCCTTTATTGATTAAATAAATTATTCATACTATTACATAATTAAGATATATTGCCCTAATTGCCTTAAGGGCATACATCATATCCAACAAACTCCCACTTGCACTAAGGCCAATTAGCCATATGTTTTAATCCATATGCTTTAACATGCTGGTCATGTTTGACTTGAGTCAATGGCTTTGTCAGACCATCCGCGAGGTTCTGATCAGTGGGTACATATTCTAATCTTATTATCTTAGCATCAACAATCTCCCTGATTATATGATACTTTCTGGATACATGTCTGTTTTTCTGATGAGACCGTGGTTCCTTTGCCTGAGCTATGGCACCATTGTTGTCACAATATAAAGTAATTGGATCAATAGCCTCAGGCACCACATCGAGATCACCAATAAATCCCTTCAACCAGACAGCTTCTTTTGCTGCTTCGCATGCAGCAATGTATTCAGATTCCGTGGTTGAATCAGTAGTAGTTTCTTGCTTGGAACTCTTCCAGCATACTGCGCCTCTATTTAACACATACACAAAACCTGACTGAGACTTAAAGTCATCCTTGTCAGATTGAAAGCTTGCGTCAGTGTAACCTTTGATAGTGAGATCACCTTCTCCATAAATCAAGAACTCATCCTTAGTCCTTCTCAAGTACTTAAGGATTACCTTGACGGCCATCCAGTGTTTTTCACCTGGATCTGACTGATATCTGCTCGTAAAGCTCAAAGCCTGAGAGACATCCGGCCTAGTACATATCATAGCATACATGATGGATCCTATCGAGGATGCATAGGGTATATCCTTCATGCGCATTCTCTCTTGAGCTGTCTTCGGACACTCAGCTTTAGATAGGTTAATCCCCTTTGCCATCGGGAGATAACCTTTCTTTGAATGCTCAAGGTTGAACCTATTCAACACCTTGTCTATATATGTACTTTGAGAAAGACCTAACAGCCTTTTGGATCTATCCCTGTAGATCATTATACCTAGTATAAATGCTGCCTCACTAAGGTCTTTCATGGAGAACTTTCTTGACAACCATACTATAACATTTTGAAGAAGAGAAATGTCATTTCCTATTAGCAGAATGTCATCAACATACAATACTAGAAAAACGACTGCACTCCCACTAACGTTCTTATAAACACAAGGCTCATTTGCATTTGGGCTGAAATCCAGTTCCCGGATTGTCTGATCAAACCTTATATTCCAACTCCTGGATGCCTGCTTAAGTCCATAAATGGATCTTTGTAGCTTGCATACCTTCGAGCCATTTTGAGATGTAAAACCCTCAGGTTGTGTCATATACACATCCCGGTCTAAATCCTCATTTAGGGATGCTATTTTTACATCCATCTGCCAGATCTCATAATCGTAATGAGCAACAATGGCGAGGAGTATCCTTATGGATTTGAGCATGGCTACCGGTGAGAAGGTTTCAGCATAGTCAATACCTTCCCGTTGACTATAACCTTTCGCAACCAACCTTGCTTTACAGGTAATTACATTACCGTCCATGTCTGTCTTCTTCTTGAAGACCCATTTACACCCAATTGGTCTAACCTCTTGTGGTGCATCAACCAAATTCCAAACTTGGTTCTCGTACATGGAATCCATTTCAGATTTCATGGCCTTTTACCGTTTATCAGAATCTGAGCTTTTCATTGCCTCATCATATGTCCTTGGTTCATCATCCTCCACAAGATATAGTTCCTTATCATTAGTGATAATAAACCCATATCTATCGGGACCCTTATGAACACGACCTAATCTTCGCAATGATTGTGTTTCGACAGTTTGTTCTTGGATCACACTCTCTTATGTATCTAGAACGGGGTTAATCAGTTGATCATCTATTTCTTCCTCTTGAACTTCTAGTTCAATATTGCTCCCACTGACCTTTTCAAGTAAGTATTCCTTTTCCAAAAAGTGAGCATTGCGAGACACAAATACCTTTTATGCTTCGGGTTGGTAAAACAAATATCCAATTGTTTCTTTTGGATATCCAATGAACAAACATTTGTCAGCCTTGGCATTTAGCTTATCTGACGCTATCCTCTTTACCATAGCAGGACAACCCCATACTCTTAAGTGATTTAGAGATGGCTTTTTGTTACACCATCTTTCATAAGGTGTAAAATAAACTGATTTAGAGGGCACTCTGTTTAAGACATAAACCGTGCTCTCAAGTGCATATCCCCAAAAGGATTTACTAAGAACTGCATGGCTCATCATGGACCTGACCATATCTAATAAAGTCCGATTCCTCCTTTCTGACACTCCATTGTGTTGGGGTGTATAAGGAGGGGTCCACTGGGGAACTATCCCATTTTCCTTTAGATAATCCTGAAACTCCTGACTTAAGTATTCTCCCCCTCGATCCGATCGAAGTGTTTTAAAACTTTTCTCAAGCTGTTTCTCTACTTCAGCTCTAAATAGTTTGAATTTTTCAAAACTTTCAGACTTGTGCTTCATCAAGTACAAATAACCGTATCGTGAGTAATCATCAATAAAGGTTATGAAGTAGGAGTATCCTCCTAGTGCCTTAACACTCATTGGACCACACACATCAGTGTGTATAAGTTCCAATGTACTCGTGGCTCGTTCACCCTTTCCTTTAAAGGGTAACTTTGTCATTTTTCCTTTTAAACAAGGTTCGCAATCACCATAGGACTTCAAGTCTATTGGGCCCAAGTCTCCACACTTATGCAACTTGGTTAAGCGATCTTTATTTATGTGGCCTAAACGGCAATGCTATAAGTAGAAGGAATTCTCATTACCTAATTTAACTTTCTTCGTATTATTTATACTGAAAACTTCTGTTTTAGTATCAAGAATATAAATGCCACCTTTCAACATTCCATAACCACAAAGAATATTATTCAAATGAATCTGACAATTATTATTCGAAAATAAAATTTCAAATCCCTCTGTTGCTAAACACGCAACAGATATAATATTCTTAGTAACACTTGGAATGTAATAACAATTATTCAAAACTAAAACAAGTCCACTTGGCAAAACAAGACTAAAGTGCCCTACGGCTAATGCAGCAACTCTGGCTCCTTTTCCCACGCGTAGGTCCATCTCCCCTTTTGCAAGTTTTCTACAGTTCCTTAGTCCCTGCACAGAAGTACAGATATGAGAACCACAACCAGTATCTAATACCCAAGTGGATTCTTGCGGAAAAGTAGCAAAGTTTTCAATTACAAATATACCTGAAGTAGATGCCTCTGTAGGCTTCTTCTTCAAATGCTCAGAAGCAGGAGCTTTGCAATCCCTCTTCCAATGTCCCGGTTTCCCACATTGGAAGCAGACATACTTAGATGCCTTCTTTTCATTTTTCTTCTTACTGATTCTTTTCTTAGCACCCAGTGCCTGCTTCTTCTTCTTAGAAGCCTTGCCTTTTTCAATGAACAGTAGAGGTTTCTGATCTTTCTTGATCTGAGGTTCTACTATTTTCAGCATGTTAATTAATTCAGGGATAGTTGAATTAATCCTGTTCATGTAATAGTTAGTTACGAAGCCTGAGTAACTATCGGTCAAGGACATCAACACAAGGTCAATGCTCAAGTCATGATTCATCTCGAATCCCAATCGATTCAGCTACTCAAGGTATCCCAAGAGTTTCAGTACATGCTGAGAGGCAGGGGTGCCAGCCTGCATCTTGGTCCCGAAATGGAGCTTAGAGGTCTCATACCTCTCTGTCCTCTCCCTCTCCGAAAAGAGTTCTTCAAGATGGAGAACCATATCCTCCAAGGGCATGTTCTCATGTTGTTTCTGAAGCTCAAAATTCATGGACCCCAACATAATACACATGGCAGTCTCACGATCTTTCCTGTGCTTCAACCAGGCATCACGTTCCACATGATCCTCAACATCAGGTTCTACAGGGAAAATTTCACTTAGGACATAGGCAATTCCCTCAGATCTGAGAACTATTATCACTGCTCGGAACCAATCAGAAAAGTTCGAGCCATTCAATTTGGTGTCAAGTAACATACGGAGATTAAAATTGGAAGCCATTTTCAACCTAAGACATAAGAAAAGAAAAGTGTTTAGATATTAGTTTAAGTACATGTATTTAATATGAGGACTTTTAATTAAATACATTTTCCTACTATTTTTTTCGAAATTTACAATAGCCCATTCTATTGAATTCGTGAATTTTAGCCCAGCTAAATTTCCTAGTAGGTAGCATCTATAACTAGTCTATTACAACCCCCAATTTTATGAGTCAAGTCATAATAGTCAGCCATAGTTGGAATCCAATTCCATTTGCATCGCATGCAATTGCTAATTCATTCAAGTTCCCTAATCCCAAGGGACGTGTGCTCTTATATTAGCATCTCCTTGAATATGTCTCAGATCTGGGCCTAGCCCCCAATTTTATGGTGGACTACCCCAGCTCTGTTAAGGTAGACCCTATCTCAAACTTTACAACCAATCAATGTAGACTAGAAGGAACGCTTTGCGTAGCAATTTGATAGCCTAAAAAGACCATATTATAAATTTGAGTAAGGAAGACTATAACTTGCCTTAATATATTTACTTTGGGATTTTATTGTTGTTAAACGTCTCACCCAATCTAGGATTTTATCAGATGGACAAAATTATAATGACTTGTATTAATTCAGGGAATTTTAGAATTAATTTATAAGGTCTAACCTTAGGTGGGTTCAGCTCTTTATTATAATTATTCCATCAACCTAGATTATATGCAAAATAATTAACGCTTTTATTTGTTATATTTATATTGCATTTCCTTTAAGCTTTTATTCAATAATTTTAATTTTTTACTTTGTTATAGAAATATATATAAGCACCATCTTTTATACTAGAAATAAATTAGTTCATATTAATCCCCCGATTGGTCAATTCAAATTGCACTGATATAGGTTTTCAGGTAGGAGAGGTGCCCTATGAGGAGTAGACACCAAGTCCAATCCTTAGCCAGAACAAATACGGGCACAAACTTGAAGACCAATGGATTCTCTTGAACTAATAAATTTTGTTCTTCCAATTCATGTAAATTGGGAGCATCTATAATCCATGTAATTTAAATAAATTATTGACACTTGTATAATTTGAGTAAGTTGAGCAAGCTTATTCAAAATTATTCATAACTAATTTCTAACCTTGAAATGAAAGGCAGAAGTTTATATATATTATTCCAAACAATTAAATAAACAAATCATTTCATTTAGAAAATAATATTTAGTTTGCTTCTAACTTAATTATGCACTAAATAGGCAGGCTCTGATACCACTGTTGGGAACTGACAGTCAAATTGAACATGCATAAGAGGCATGACGGAAATTCAAAATTTTGTCCCTGTCCCAGGAACTCCTATTAGTTGCATATAAATTAAATAAAGCCTTAACTAAATAATTCTCTACCTAGGTTAGCATGCTAAAGGACTAGGCATACCATAATTCCAAATTATATCCTAGCATATTTATTTTATACTAAGCATGTTATAACTCTAAGTTATAACCTAAGCAAAAAATAAACTAAGCATGCAAAAATAACCTAAGCATAATTATTAAGTCTAAAAACACTTAAAGAAAAAGACTTAATAATTAAAAGAGAAAGAAAAAGAACTTACCAGTTGAAGCGTGCTTTTGCAGGACCTTCTTGCACAAGCCTCCAGTCGTAGGATAGCCTCTATCAGTATCCACACGAACCCCACCAACCAAAACCTCCCCAGGAGGAAGAACTAAGAAGCCTCGAGTTGTTGCTAGACCACTCTAGAAGCCTCACCCAAAAATATAAACTAGCGGTGCCCGAATAAATTCAGGCTCCACAAAAATAACTTGCTCAAGTACCCGAGAGATTAATTATCTCGCTTAGGATTTATGCTTTGAGCTTGGTACAATTTAAAAGGAAAGGAAATAGCCTATATATAGGCTTGGGGGAGCAAAAATGCTCCCCTTTCATCGATGTGGGATGGGAGTATTACTCCCATCCCATTAATTAACATATATATATATATATATATATATATTAATTCACATCACACACCGCCACTTTTCATGGGCTGCCTTTGTGCAGCCCATGAATAAGGGTTGTGCATTTTTCGGCAACCGAACTTTGTACAAAATATTTTATACTTTTCGGTTCCAACTTACCAATGCGAAATTCCTTATAAATCCTTTCGAATCAATTTTTATTTTTGACTCTAATAAATTAGTTACCAGTCAAAATAAATAATTTGGTCCAACCAAAATTGATCTAATCAATTATAATTTATTTATGACTCTAATTAATTAGTTATCGGTCAAAATAAATTCCTTGATCTATCCAAAATTGATCTAATCAATTTTAACCAATTAAACAATAATCCAATTATTATTCATGTTATATTTTTGTACTAGAATAAATCTATTAGTTCTTTACTTAGTCCGATGAAGGTCCAATGTGTGTGACCTTATAGGATCCCGAAGTATTGAGCTGTTAAGGCTTAACCAACCCGTGTTCTAATGGAACCATTGGCTCGATGTTCTAGACCGTGAATAGAACTTGATTACCTTAAACGACTGTAGTATGCCTCTAGCAAGGGTCTACCATCCCCCATTACTCGGAACGTCATTTATGCTTATGACTTAATCCCGGTTAATGTAATAATTATCCAGCGCGATAAATTCCTTCCATTCTTTAATATTAGTACCATCTGGTTTATTGGGTTCGGTTAAAGTGTTAACCCACTAATAGCAAGGTTGCTCCAAGCAATCCCAGTTACTTACTTGTTACCGAAGTATATTGCCTTTTACCATAGTGTGTTTGACTAGAAACCATTTCTATCAAACACATACTCTGATCAGAGGTTTATAGCAATCATCACTTCAACAAGTGGCCAGGTACAGCTCCTTAATATATCCGGAGCGATGGATTCTTTCCGACTACTCAGCCTACCAACGTGCTGTCATCACTATACCCGTAATCACCCGTAGCACCCTAAATTAATGAGTGCATAGCAATGACCCAAAGTATAGCAATAGTACCACACAAGGCAACTAGCATCTCAAGTATGAGGACATTCGCAAAGCTTATTGCATGAAGATAAACACTAACACATTGATATTTATACCAAGTGTTTATCTTGCTGCGGTCTCCAATATATCTCCCAGATATATCCATGTGTCAAGCTTAAGGCACCACCTTCAGTCTTTAGGAGATTAACTGCTTGGACCCTTTCCAAGAAAGTTGACCATATGCTAGTCTTTCCGTTTCATCAATATCCTTTCTTGATGACACTGTGACTAGGGACAGTTTAGACATAATAATAATTGCACATGAAGTAGGCTCCACCAAATATAGTCCAACTATAATTTCTCTGACTTCATGCTATGATATGTCAAGGACTTTTGTATACATACATCAATGAATATATTTTAACCAGCTATAATATATATGTATAGAAACACATTGATATAAATAAAAGAACAAATGCCTTTATTGATTAAATAAATTATTCGTACTATTACATAATTAAGATATATCGCCCTAATTGCCTTAAGGGCATACATCATATCCAACAGTATATCCTACATCCAGAAAGGTTACCATCCAAAGATAAATTGTAAGGCTTGATTCCTGCCAGTTGGAAAAGAATTCACCAGTGGAAAAGTTCAGAGGAAGGAAACTCCGGGGACTGGAGTAGGCGGGGCCAAACTAGGATAAAAACCTTCTGTGTTTGATTTATTTAACCTTCATTTATTATATTATATTGTCATAACTGCATCACCCGGATCCATCATCTGGATCATATTCAAACACGCTATACTAAGAATTTTTAAAGTCTGTATATTCAGAGTAAAAGGGTCATTCACCCCCCTCTGACCCTATAAAGACCCTCATAGGGACCTACAAGTGGTATTGGAGTAAGTGCTCAACCTAGAGATCTAACAATCTTGAGCCAAAGGTCCATATATTTTGATTCACATATCAAAATGAGTTTCTAAAACTCACAACTCCTTTCCAAGGGTATGTTTATTACCCGTCCTCCACTCTTCACCGGTGAACACTACATGTTCTGGAAAAACTGGATGAAGAACTTCATCCAGTCACAAAGCATGCAAGCATGGATAGTTATTAAAGGTGGTCTATATGAGCCTACTTATGAAGTAGAGGGTTTGACTACCCGAAAGCCATCAAGTATGTGGGATGAGAATGATTTTAAAAAGTTGCATGAAAATGCAAATGCTATTAACATGCTTCATTGTGATCTTAGTGCAGCTGAATTCAACAGAATATCCGGATGCGAGACTGTAAAAGAGATTTAGTAGAATTTGAAGGTAACCTATGAAGGAACCACCAAAGTAAGAGAGGCTAAGCTTGATCTACTCCAAAAAAAGTTTGAATCCTTTAAGATGGAGCCTAAAGAATCATTCAACAACATGAACACTAGATACATAAATCTAGTGAATAAAATGAAAAGGCTAGGGAAGGAGATTCCAAAAGTAGAAATGGTTAAGAAAGTGCTCCGGAGTCTCACTAAGGAATGAGATAATAAAAGGATTGCCATTAAGGAAGCTCATGACTTAAAATTTTATAGTTATGATGAACTCATTGGTAATCTTCAAACCCAAGAATTGTCCTTGGAGAAGTATAGCCAATAAGAAAATAAGCCTGAGGAGAAAAAGAAGGCCATTGCTTTTAAGGTAGAATCCACCTGATTTGCTTCATCGGGAGAGGAAGAGCAAATCAATGAATCAATGAGTACTAAAGATCAACTTGCTCTACTAACCAGGAGGCTGAATTGATTCATACAAAAGAAAGATAGAAGGAAATAAAAAAGGTATGAATCCTGGAAACCAAGAGAAGGCACCTCCAGAAGAGATAAACCTAGAAGGAATCCGGAAGAAAAGAAGGATCCAGAGAAAGAAGCTGCTTATTTCAAATGTGGTGAAAAAGGCCACTTTAGAACAAAGTGCCCCAAGCTTAAAAGAACCAAGAAGTTCAAAAAGAAGGCAATGGTTGCTACTTGGAGCAACAGTGAAGAAAGTAGTAGCTCATCTTCAAGAGAAGAAGAGGAGACTGTGAACTATGCATTCATAGCTCTGACTGACTCGGAAGCAGGAAGGAATGCCTCCAAGTAAGAAATAGTGCAAATTGAAGAATCAGAATTAGATACAGCAAAAATTGAGGTAAATTCTTGTTCTAATTCTGCCACTAATCTTGATCTTGCTAAAGCTCTATCTATTGTAATCAAGGGTGTAAAGAAGAATGCAAGAGCAATCAAATCTCTTAAAAGAGTAGTGATGGAGTTGGCTGAAGATGCTGAAGTAATGGCACAAGACATCAACTTGGTAAGAACAACCAAGCATATTGATGTTGTGGAGGAAAATTTCCTAAGGAATTAAGTCCAAATCCTAAATGCAAATGTAATGTGACTGGATAGAGAAATCAATCTGTCAAAGGAAGCATCCAGAAAGAGATCAAAAATAAAGGATCCAAGAAGAGATAATCCTCCTCCTCCTCCTCAGAATAGATTTAAAAGGACCCCCAATCAAAAGATAAAGGGAGCTAGCAGGCAACCACAAGCTCAAAGATATACCGCTGCTCAAAAGGGAAAGGCTAAGGTAGCATACCACCAATAACCTATCAAACAAAGAAGAAACTGTTGGATATGATGTATGCCCTTAAGGTAATTAGGGTGATATATCTTAATTATGTAACAATACGAATATTTTGTTTAATCAATAAAGGCATTCAATCTTTTGTTTATATCGATGTGTTTGTATATATATTATAGCTGGTTAAAATATATTCATTGATGCATGTATATAAAAGTCCTTGTCGTATCATAGCATGAAGTCAGAGAAATTAGAGTTGGACTATATTTAGTGGAACCTACTTCATGTGCAATTATGATTATGCCTAAACTATCCCTAGTTATAGTTTCATCAAAAGGGGATATTGATGAAGCGGAAAGACTAGCATATTGTTAACTTTCTTTGAAAGGGTCCAAGCAGTCAATCTCCTAAGGACTGAAGGTGGTGCCTTAAGTCTGATACATGGATATATCTAGGAGATATATTGGAGACCGCAGTAAGATAAATACTTTGTAAATATATCAATGTGTTAGTGTTTATCTTCATGCAATAAGCTTTGCGAATATGCTCTTACTTGAGATGCTAGTTACCTTGTGTGGTACTATTGCTATACTTTTTTGTCATTTCTATACACTCATTAATTTAGGGTGTCATGGGAGATTACGGGTATAGTGATGACATCACGTTGGTAGGCTGAGTAGTCTAAAAGAATCCATCGCACCGGATATATTAAGGAGTTGTACCTGGCCGCTTGTTAAAGTGATAATTGCCATAAACCTTTGATCAGAGTATGTGTTTGATGGAAATAGTTTCTAGTCAAACACACTATGGTAAAAGGCAATATATTTCAGGAATAAGTAAATAACTGGGATAGCTTAGAGAAACCTTGCTATTATTGGGTTAACACTTTAACCGAACCCTATAAGCCAGATGATACTAATATTAAAGAATGGAAGGAGTTTATCGCATTGGATAACTATTGCATTAATTGGGATTAAGTCAAAAGCACAAATGACGTTCCAAGTAATGGGGGATGGTAGACCCCTGCTAGAGGCGTACTACAGTCATTTAAGGTAATCGAGTTCTATTCATGGTCTAGAACCTCGAGCTAATGTTTCCATTAGAACAAGTTAAGCTTAACAACTCAATACTTCGGGATCCTATAAGGTTACACACATTGGATCTTCATCGGACTAAGTAAAGAACTAAAAGATTTATTCTATTACAAAAATATGATATAAATAATGATTGGATTATTATTTAATTAGTTAAAATTGATTGGATCAATTTTGGATAGACCAAGCAATTTATTTTAATCGGCGACTAATTTATTAGGGTCATAAAATAAATGTTTGATTGGAATAAAGAGTTTTTATTTATTGACCGGTAACTAATTTTATTAGGGACATTAAATAAAAGGGAGCAAAAAAAATGGATTGGCAAGGTGAGGGTTGGACCCTACACACTTGGGCCCCACAGGCCCGAAAGGACTCGTGGGGACTATAAAGAAAAAGGCCACATGAGTGTATAGTGCACTCGTGGTGGGCTAGGCAGGCGCCACATGTGTAGCGCTTGCCTAGCCCAAGAAGGACCTCCGCGAGTTGGGCTCATGGGAAAGCCCCCGAGGCCCAGCTCGCTGCACAAGACAGGCTCATATGAGCCTGCCTTGTTGCCTTGGGCAACACGCGGATCCACTAGGATCCACGTGTTCCCAAGGGGAGGGATGGGCATTAATTAGGCGGAGCCTTTGCTCCACCTATAAATAGGGGCTCCTTTCCCCATTCCAATTTGCACCAAATTCAAGTGGATCTTGAATCTTTAGAATATATATTTTCGGGTAGGAATTATGGAGCGATCTAGCAATTGCTCAAGGTTCTTCGGTTCTTCCTCATTGGGAGGTTTCGATTGGTGGGGTTCATTTGGATACACATAGAGGCTATCTTACTTTGGAGGCTTGTGTAACGAAGTTCTGCTAAAGCACGCTTCAACTGTAAGTCTTCTAATTTCAATTTTAATTATTAAGTCTTTTTATTTAAGTGTTTTTAGACTTAATAATTATGCTTAGGTTATAACGCATGCTTAATTTATTTATATTTAAATTATAACTTAGAGTTGTAATATGTTTAATATAAATATTATTGCTATGATATAATTTAGAATTATGGTACGCCTAGCCCTTGCATGCTAACCTAGGTAGAGAAATATTTAGTTAAGGCTTTATTTAATTTATATGCAACTATTAGGAGTTCCTCGGGATAGGGATAAAATTTTAAATTTCCTCCATGCCTGTTAAGCATGTTCAATTTGACTGTCAGTTCCCAACAGAAACTATAGAGCAGAAGTTGCACCGCCAACTAGCTTCTAGATTAACACCGGACCATCCACCTGTATGTAAAGAGCTGGGTAGAAAGGCAACTATGGGAAAAAGGATCTGGAGAAGATCAGCGAGAAGTTAAAGCAAAACATACCTATTTCAGGGTGTAGGTTTTGTGGGAAAAATAATCATATGACTAAATCATGTAGATTAAAAAATGGTTATTATGATGTTTATCCTTGGCCTGAGATGGTTATTAACCCGAGAGGACCCAAATCTGATTGGATACCCAAACCCACTTGATCTGTTTTATAGGTATGCCTTAGACCCATAATAGATCAACACACGTGGTATATTGATAGTGGATGCTCAAGGCATACGACAGGTGATGAAAAGGCCTTCATCACACTAACCCGGAAGAAGGGAGGCAAAGTAAGCTTTGGAGACAATCAAAAGGGAAAAATTATTGGTCATAGAACCATTAGATCTGAATTTAAGATTCAAGATGTCTCACTGGTTGATGGACTAAAGTTTAACCCGATAAGTTTTGCCCAATTATGTGACACAGGAAGGAAAGTCACATTTGACTCCGGAGGCCGCTCAATCCATGATAGTAAGTCAAATCAACTTGTTCTTTACGCACCTAGATTAAATAATGCCTATTCTGTAAACATTAAAAATGATAAGAAGAATATATGCTTGGTGTCTAAAGAAGAAGAATCATGGCTATGGCACCGGAGGTTGGGATATGTAAGCATGAACCTCCTGTCCAAACTAGCCAAAAGGAATTGGTTATGGGTTTGCCTAAGGTTGCTTTTGATAAGGATCATCTATGCACTGCATGTCAATTAGGCAAACAACATAAGAAAAGTTTCCCTTCCATCACATACATTGCTTCCAAAAGAGTACTTGAGCTCTTACATATTGATCTCTTTAGTCCAATCAAGCCATTGAGATTAGGTAAAAGAGAAGACACCATGGTTATTGTAGATGATTATTCTCTATATACTTGGGTTCTCCTGCTAACAAGTAAGGATGAAGCCTTTGACCAATTCTCCAAGACATTCATCCGAATAGAGGTAGAATAGGGCATAAGCATCGCATGCATCTAGAGTGATAATGGTGGATAATTCAAAAATAAGCATTTTGCTAATTTTTGGGACTCCAAGGGCATTGGACACAACTACTCTGCCCCTCACACTCTTCAATAGAATGGAGTTATTGAGAAAAAGAACGGGACTATAGTTGAGATGGTTAGAACAACGCTTAGTGAAAATTATTTACCAAAATATTTTTAGGGTGAGGCCGTAAGTACAGCATGCTATATATTGAATAGGGCTCTCATTAGAAAGACCATTGAAAAGACCCTATATGAAATCTGAAGGGAAGAAAGCCTAAAATTAGGTATTTCAAGCATTCGGATGTAAATGTTACATCCTTAATGATAGATAGCAACTAAGAAAATTTGATCCTAAATCTGATGAAGAAATTTTCCTTGACTACTCAACAAATAGTAAGGCTTATAGAGTCTTCAATAAATGAACCCAAACTATGGTAGATTCAATGCATGTAGACTTCAATGAGACTAACACTGCAGGAAAGAAAAGCTACACTCCGGAAGATCAAGTTCTAAAAGCTGAAAAATCTGGAGAAAAGGAGGAAGCAGGAATTCCTGATTTAGTTCAAATGAAGAAGTACAAAGAGGAAGATGAAGGAATATCCTTTGATCTAGAAGTACAACAAGTTAATCTCAATCCACAGGAGATTGGCTCTAATGAAGGCCAAGAAGGAATGGTTGAAGCTGAAATGGAGAACTCCCAGTTCAACATAAAGGCCTACAAAGAGAGATTCGGACCCACAGGGATCATTCCATCAAAAATATTCTGGATGATGTTCAGAATCTAGTTAGAACCAAAGGTTAGCTCAATCGGATGATGAGCCATACTGCCTTTGTCTCTCTCATAGAGCCAAAGAAATTTCAAGATGCTGAAGGTGATAAAAGCTAGATGATGGCAATGCAGGAAGAGTTAGATCAATTTACCATGAATGATGTATGGGATCTAGTGCCCTCTCCTAAAGGGAAATTAATCATTGGCACTAAATGGGTGTTCCAGAATAAACTTGATGACTCACGAGTAGTGGTGAGAAACAAGGCAAGACTAGTTGCCTAAGGCTATAACTAGCGAGAAGGAATTGATTTTGAAGAAACTTTTTCTCCTGTAGCAAGGCTGGAAGTAATTCGATTCCTGTGTGCTTTCACATCATTCATGAGGTTCACATTATACCAAATGGATGTCAAAAGTGCATTTCTAAATGGTGTCATCCAAGAAGAAGTCTATGTTAGGCAACCACCTGGATTTGAAGATCCAAAGCATTCGGATCATGTCTACAGGCTGAAGAAAGCTCTCTATAGATTAAAGCAAGCACTAAAAGCCTGGTATAAAACATTAAACTCATTCCTTATATCTAAGGGATATGCTAGAGGCAAGGCAGACACCACACTATTAATTAAAAAGAAGAAAAATGATATTATTCTAGTCCAGATCTATGTGGATGATATCATTTTTGGAGCCACTGATGAAAGAATGTGTGAAGAATTCAGCTCTTAAATGCAGAGGGAATTTGAGATATCCATGATGGGAGAGCTCAACTTCTTCCCTGGTCTATAGATCAAGCAAAGTCCGGATGGGATTTTCATTAATCAATCAAAGTATACCAAGGAGATCCTGAAGAAGTTTGAAATGGACAAAATCAAACCTATGTCCACTCCAATGGGATCAGACACAATCTTATCCAGGGACTGTGATGGAGAAGATATTGATCAGAATCTCTATAGAGGAATGATTGGTTCACTATTATACTTGATAGCTAGCAGACCTTATATACATTATGTAGTTTGCTACTATACGAGGTATCAAGCCAATCCTAAGGATTCCCATCTCAAGGCAGTTAAAAGAATCCTTAGATACCTCCTGGGAACCATTGAGGTTAAGTTATGGTATCCTAGTAATGGAGATTTTACACTTCAAGGGTTCACTAATGCAGATTATGGTAGAGATACTCTTGAGAGAAAGATTACATCTAGATGCTGCCATTTCCTTGGAGATTGCTTAGTCTCATGGTATAACAAGAATTATACTTCAGTTGCCTTATCCACTATAGAAGCAGAGTATATGGCGGCTGGAAGTTGTGTTGCTCAACTCTTATAGATCAAATAATAACTTAAAGATTATGGAATGCAATCCAGATGTGTGGATGTTATGTGTGATAGCAAAAGTGCTGTTGATGTGTCAAAGAATTCGGTGCTTCATAGTAGGATGAAGCATGTCAATATAAGGCATCATTTCATCCAGGATTATGTGCTGAAGAAGGATGTTACATTGGTATATGTCCCAACCAATGAACAGAGAGCTAATATCGTTACTAAGCCTTTAAGTAAAGATCAATTTGATAAGCTGAGAGAGTCAATTGGAATGTCAAATCCAATTTAGGGAGAATCCAGAAGACAATTTTAAACTCAATCGGATCTTAAGCTGAAAACTCATTCCGGAAGACAAGGAGTATTAGGAGAAGATCTATTCTAGAAGATTGCCATGTCAGCCCACAAGAATGACACATGGCAGTAAAAGCTTATAAAGGTAATAGTTACTTTTTGAATTTCAAAGCTCCATTGGCTATTACACGTGCGGTAAATATAGCAGTTATTTCAAAAATAAACTGTTCCCATTCTCTGATTAAACTGACTTTACCTCTCTCCTAAAAATCTGACTGCTATGTCATCAATCCAGCCAAAACAGCCGCAGTCTAGATTACTGAAATACCCTCACTTTAAAAATTCTATATAGACCCCTCAAAATCCCCTCTCTTCTTCATGCGAGCAACATACTCTACCGTTACTTTGCAAAAATTCAAACCTAGAACCCTAGCTTTCAAAATCTGTCTCAAATAGTAGCCACAAACACTTCAAATACCCTCGAGATTGTACCTAGCAAAAATTTCTTTCAAGTATATGACTTGAAGGATACTGATTTTGAACCCCTGAATTTCAAGACCTCCGAATCCGTTATTCCCACTAATCACTTTCATGATGATTACTTATTCAAAACCCTCCTTTCTTCACCCTAATCAAAGATCAAAATTTGGGTGACTTCCTGAAGATAGATTACCCTACATACCCAGAGCTGGTGAAGGAATTTTATGAAAATCTCAGCGCTCATAACCATTTTGATGCCTTACGCACTCAAGTCCAGGGGAAGGTCATAACTATCACTGTAGAATTCTTTGAGAAGAATCTAAACATGAAGAGCTCTGGTGTATTGATGAGAAAAGATGGCGATGAAACTAGAGTTGACTATGATTCAAAACTATGGCTTCATAAGAATTATTTTGGAGACAAATTCTCCATATACTTCCCCAGAACGCTCAGAATTCTATAACATGCTTTGGCGAAACTCATCCTGGTAAGGAAGGGATCATTGACTATAGTTTCTTCCTTCCAGCACTGCATCTTGTAAGTACGGAAGTAAACTAGCCAGTCTTGATCATTCACTATCTCAAGATGCATGTGAACTCCCATGGCGCCCTAATCACTAGATACCTGCAACCAGCGAAGTAGATCTGATCGGGTTTGAAGGCATATATGGCAAGCCTATTCTTAAGAAGAATTTCCTCAATCTTTGATATGATGAGGAGTGGGATGAAGAAAAGGCCAAACAAAAAAGGGAAGAGAAAAGAAGCAAGTCTCAAAAGATGATAGACCCTAAAGAGCAAGCACCTGTTCCTAAGAAACCCAGAACCACCAAAGCCCAAGCTTAGAAGCAAACAGAAGTGGTTCTGAAAGAAGTCAATGAGGACTCTCTACCCCTTACTCAGATTTTAAAAGGGAGTTCAGAGAAGCCTAGGCCCAGGGGGAGATTTATTAAGGCTGTAGTAAAGAAGGGAAGCAGTGTGATTGATGAATTTGTTGCTAAGGCAATTGAGGCAGGAAGAAAGAAAGCCAAGAAAAGCTTGGCAGAAATGGAGAAAGATGATGAAGAGATGGAGGATGAGGCTCCTGAACAAAAGAAGCTTAGAAGAAAGGGGCTAACTTATGATGAAGCCGTTGCTGCCCAAGAGAAGAAGGGCAGTGAAGGAAGGAGACTAGCTGGAATAGTGCTAAATGAAGAAGCAAAGAAGTATAGGGAGAAAGCTGCTTTGGAAAAAGCAAAATCAAGTAAAGGAAAAAATGTTCCCGGAGCAACAGAGATAGTAGGGAAGGTGATGAACAATATGCAATAATACAAGCTATCATCAGGGAGAACACCAAAATAAACCGAGAAAGAACAAAAGTTCCAGGTGCTTCATTTGGAGTAAATCCAGCCCTGTTACCTCCAATTTTAGTGACTCCTGATGAGATGGACACATTGTCCAAAATCCCTAGAGCTGATTCATTTGTTTTTGCCTCCCACAAAGAAGATCTACCGGAGAATATGCTTAGATCCGACACTCTAATAATAAATCTTGAAAGCCCTGAAAAGGCACTAAATAAGGGTGTTGAGGAAAATACCAACACGCCTGGGGGAGAAAAGATAAGTCCTAAAAAGGCATCTGTTGTAACCGTTGAGGACACTTCCAATATGCTTGAAGAGCGAACTGTAAGTCCGATAAAGGCACTTGTAGGGGTGGTTGAGGATAGTTCCAATCATCTAGAGGCTAGTCTGGAAGAAGAAAAGCAGGAAGTTAAAGATGATCAGGATCAGATGCTACAAACCAATGAGGTAACCCCTGCTCTACTTCATCCTGATTTCGATCTTGTTGCAAAAAATGAGCACAACTTAACTACAGACTCTCACAATGTCGCTAAGGACATAGTGCCAAACCCAGATGATATAACTCCGGAGGAGGGAGCGAGTCTGAGTTCTAAAGGGCACACTCCTAAGTGGACCCTATGGGTGAGGCTCATCTAGAGGAATGGATGGAGGAGGATAAAGATGAAGAAGAAAGTGATGATGAGGAGGAAGAAGAAGGACATGAGAAAGAAGATAGGGAGGAAGACACCTCATCCAGCTCCTCTGATGAGGAATTCCCTCCCAAGATTCCAGCTATGAGAGTGCCAGTGAACAACACTATCAAATCTAAAGTTACAACTGTGCTTTAATTATTGAAAGAGGTTGTTAAAGAGGAAAGCGAAGAGGGATATATGAAGTAGAGTCTCAAAACTATATGCACTCATCTTCGAGGAGTTGAGAAGGAATTACTAAGGCGACGATCTAATACAGCAGTACAAATGAACTTGGGTGAGATCAAGGAGAGTTTGAAATGCCTCCCCAGAATTGAGAAACAAGTTATGAATTTTCCAACTCCAGGAGCTCTAGCGGAAGCATCTCTATCCCAAGTCCAACCAATTTTGAATGAACTTAAAGAGAGCGCCACTACAGCAAATAGGACTGCCAGTCAAGCAATACCTTAGCCTTCGATAACTGTGCAACTATTCTTGAAAGAATGTCCTCATCCAACACTGATCTATCCACTGAAATAAAGGACTATATTGATTCCAAGTTTGAAAGCTTGACAAAATTCATTAAAGAAAGAGACCTAAAACCTGCTCTCTCCAACCTGGAAACTGATCAACAAGTGACCTAGGATATGCTTACTCACTTCATAGATGACACAGTTCCCAAACTCAAAGAACAGATCCTTGATGATATGGATGTATGAGATGCAGTCCAAAAATTTTGGGATCGAACAATTGATCAATGAATGGAAGAAGTCAGTTTCCAAAGAAATAAAGGATCAAACTGAATCACTTCACAATATCCGAAAGAGGATCTCAGAGGTAATAACTTTACTCCAAAATAGAATCAACAATCTGTCTATCTCCGGACCCTCTTCTCCTCTAGCTATTCCAGAAAGCCAGCTCATTTCGGTATTGCACAATCTTATTCAAGCTATAGGGAACTCTGGGTTCATGAGCCTAAAAGGTATGACTACTCTTATTAAGGCTATGTTCCCCTTACTATGAACCCAAGGACCAAGAACACATCATGTAGATTCTTCCCCAAGTCTCACAATCTCATGATCAACTACAAAGATTTCTCTGCTCTTATTACTTGACTCCGCCTATAGTTGATCACATCATTGATGAGAGAGCAAAGGGCAATAAAGACTATTCTATCTACTCCTCTACTTGGCAGCAGTCTTGGGACAAGCACATATACATGGTCATAGACCCCCTAGATGGAAGCAAAAAGGGGGAGGAAGATTCGAATCAACCAGGGAAAGGAAGTGGAAATGGGGAGGGAAAAAGGCTAAAAGTCAGGAAGAGCGAACTATCCGGAGGAGAAGTAGTTAAGATAGCTAAATGATAAAACATTGTAACATTTTTGTAATAGCTAGATTCACTTATATGTATTTCTGTATCATGTTAAAAATGAACTTCATGACGTTAACCATTGTTAACAGCAGAAGTATATATATAGTGAATATCTTAACCATATAAACAATTGCTTCTAAAGTACAATCTGTAATTGTACTAAAACAAACTTAGAAGCTAGTATTACAAAATCATGGGGGAGTTAAAAGAGTTAGGATGCTAGAATTATGGGGGAGCATTATAAATGACTAGTATCAAGAATCATAGTTAGTTCATATACCCATGTCCTATGCTTAGTTGACTTAGGTTTTTGTTTCCATTAAATGAGGGAGATTGTTAGGAAACAATGATCCGGATAACAATCTAAAAATAAATTCGGATCAAGTTTGAAAGAACAAAAATAATGTATGTAATACTCCCAAATCCAAATGGAAATATCCAGACAAAGATCAAGATACAAGTCATCCATTGAAGAAATTAAATACCTAAACACTAGAGGAAATCATCCGGACAAAGTTTGGAAAGGAAATAAACTTCTGTCCTTCAAGACTAGCATCCGGAAAAACTGATTGAAGCTATCTTTGGAAGAAGATAGATCCGGAGAATATAGGTCCAAAAGACATCCGGAAGACCTATATTTCAAACATAGGGAAAGATACAAAATATAACTTTCCCTCCATCCTTTTGGTCTTCAAGTCAAAGATCCTTTCCCCTCTAGAAAGATAAAAAATCGACAGCTCACATTTTCAAAGAAAGGACAAAAGGACTGACACCGGACAGAAAAAGGAAACTACCTTTTTTACCTAGACCTATAAGGACGTGGGTGGAGCTCACACCAAAAAGCAAACGGTATAAAAGTTGGTGCATCACAAAATGACAAGCAAAACGATCACTGATAACTTTCTAGCCTCAATCCCAAGATTTCAAATAGGTCAAAATACAGTCTAACATATTGATCAACGGCTCCGAAAGCTTCACAGCATGACCTGATCAAGGGTGAAGAATGAATGAAAGCTCACCAACTACAATGGCTACATTTATGATCAAAGCCTATAAAAGGAGCTCTTCACCAAATGAGAAGGTTAACTGGTTGATTTACAAAAAGTAAGTAACAAAGAATAATCATTCAATCAGTTGATATAATCCCTCCAAGAACCCTTTGATTCAAATCTGTTGTAAGGATTCCTAAGTAAGGTATAAACTTACGAAACTCCAAACCAAACCTTTGATAGAAACCAAAGTGTAAGATCTCCAACTTGGGTGAGTTGTAAGATTGGGATACAACTTAAAGTTAGTGCTTTAAGTGGGAACTCCCTGTAGGACTCAGCTTAGATTCAGGGACGAAGGCTAAGTGGTATATCCTACAAAAGACTCAAAGGACTCAGCTAGAAGTTGGTGCTTCTAGTGGTATATCCTACAACCGGAAGGGGTTACAATCCAGAAACAAATTGTAAGGCTTGATTCCTGCCAGTTGAAAAGGAATTCACTAGTGGAAAAGCTTGGAGGAAGGAAACTCTGGGGACTGGAGTAGGCGGGGCTGAACCAGGATAAAAACCTTCTATGTTTGATTTATTTAACCTTCATTTATTGCATTATATTGTCATAACTGCATCATCCAAATCCATCATTCGGATCATATTCAAACACACTACACTAAGACTTTTTAAAGTCTGTATATTCGGCGAAAAAGGGCCATTTACCCCCCTTGACCCCATAAAGACCCTGACAGGGACCTACA
Organism: Euphorbia pulcherrima; assembly: GCA_947683365.1. Lineage (NCBI taxonomy): Eukaryota > Viridiplantae > Streptophyta > Magnoliopsida > Malpighiales > Euphorbiaceae > Euphorbia > Euphorbia pulcherrima. The sequence continues at coordinate 30,891,595 of CANTUS010000008.1, forward strand.
GATTCACTTACCTTATCCTTTTAGGATACGCTTTAGAGACAACTGCTCAATTAGTAAATGTTACTCCTAGCAAGGCAGTTGTAAGGACACCATAAGAGATATGGAAGGGCTACAAACCTGTCTATCATACATGGAGATTTAAGGTTGTGGTGCATATGCCAAGAAATTGACAAGTGAAAAACCCAAACCCAAATCTATAAAATGGCAAATTGTAAGTTACCCTGAAGAAATAAATGGTTATTACGTCTTTGATCCGGTTGAAAATAACGTTTTTGTGGCTAAAGGAGCGAACTTCAAGGAAATGGAGTTTCTTGATAGATAGATCAAAGGAAGTAATCTTGAACCTAGATAAGTTCAAGTTCCATAGAATTTTTCAGTTAAAACTGAAGTTGTTATAGAAATCGAGCCAGCAGTTTAACAGTTGAGCGTCAACTAATTGAACAAGGTGCACAGGAACTTAGAAGGTCTAATAGGGTCCTCCATCCGCTGAAAAAAAACTAATTTACCCATGACAGATGATGGGAACCTCATGGTCATAGATCATGAAGAACCAATGACATATCATAAGGCTATTGAAGGTCCACACTTAGATCAATGGCAAAAGGCTACAGAGGTTAAGATATAATCTATGTATGATAACCATTTCTAGGAATTGGCTGACCTACCTAAAGGTGCTAAGTTAATAGATAGTAAGTGGTGTTTCAATTTGAAAGGCGACAACACCTTCAAAGGTAAAATTATTGTAAGAGGATTTAGGCAAGTTTAAGGAATTGATTATGATGAAACTTTTTCACCAGTGGTAATGCTCAAATCCATTAGGATTCTTCTTGCCATAGCTATAGGTATGACTTTGAGAACTGACAAATTGGTTTCAAAAAGGCTTCTTTGAATGGAGAGCTTCTCGAGGATGTGTCTATGACACAACCTTAGCGTTTGACGATTCAAACCATCCTAGATGAGTATGCAATCTTCAAAGGTCCATTCATGGATCAAAGCAAAAATATAGGTCTTGGAATCAGAAATATAATGAAATTTTGAAAGAATATTGCTTCATAAAAAATGATTATAAGCCCTGTGTGTACAAGAAAGTTAGTGGTATCATTATACCTTCCACGTGCTATATGTTTGTGATATCCTAATCATTGGCGGCGATATTCCAATATTGCAAGGAGTTAATCAATGGTTAAATAAGTGCTTCTTTAAGGCTTTTGGGGAAGCAGAATTTATTCTTTGAATTTGAATCCATAGAGATAGATCCAAACGGCTTCTCAGTCTTAGTCAAGTCGTATACATTGATTAAAATCTTTAGAAAATTTAGGATGGACGGGGCAAATAAAGGTTTTTGTGCGCCGATCTTAGTAAGGAGAATTGTCCTAAAACAAGACAAGACCACGAGTACCACTCCCAATTCCAATTCGAGAAGAATTTGTGCATGTGGGATTAAAGAGATTTCACTAGATAGCTTCTACTGCAATCATATCTACAAGAGACATATTTTGGGTTTATTTATGTAAACTCACAAGTTTTAAACCATTGATCAATGACTCTTGAATAAAGATCATCCGCGGATTTTAGAAAATTTCAGCCTGTTATTCAATAATTTTGGTGAATTTTCGATGATAAATCCCTTGAACTAGTATAGAACAAATTGATTCAATGGATTTTCTCCCTTTCGTTTCTTTGACTAGAATAGTTTATGGAATTCGCTTTGTCGTGGATTTTAATTATTTTTCTCAAGTTAGTTTTTTTTGGTAATATTTACAAGTATTTTCATTGAGATAATCTTGTCCAGGGTTTAGTCACACTTAACGCTCCTCATCCTTTCCAACAAGTGTATTTAGTAGGATTCGAACCTTGTTCTCTACCAACTTACCCAGTCTGCGTTGACAAGATTAAAACTGAAAATTTATTTTCTTGTTCTACATACCTATTCTTGGTTTTTTTTGTAATACCTATGCTTGTTTGTGCCTTGGGTTTGAGTGTAAAATTTATTTTAATTTGACTACATAAATTTTGAAAGATTTTATTAGGAAAAGTAAAGTTTTTCGAAAAAGCAAACCGGCCAGTGCGGCGGCTGTATTGCAGCAGTGTTGTCGTCGCTTCGTGTGGAAGCAGTTAAACTAAACCGAAATTTGGTTTGGTTCGCAAAAACCAAATTTCAACCAAAATATTTTCGGTTTGAATAGTTTGATTCTCAGAAGTAATTTGGTTTAGTTGATATTTGCAAGGAAATACGGTAGTCCGGTTCGGTTTAGTCGAATGCTCACCCTACTTGAGCTGCAATGTTTTATGCAAAGTTGTCCGACTTTTCAACCGAGTAGTCTTTCACAAAAGAAATGAGTATTTCAGAGGATGAAAAAAAAACCCTAGCAAAGTAATATGCAAAAGCACACATATTGCAATAAAATCGGTTTTGTTGCAAAACGACTTCTTCTACTAAATTTCTATTATAGTTTTTCCGACGGATCACTCATTTACTTGTAGTGGTGACTATAGGCTGCAGTTTGACTCTAGTACTTGGAGTTATAATAATTGTTGAAAAGCTCTTTTTTTTATAATACTTACAACAATATTTATTGAGATAATTTTATTTGGGGCTTAGTTATAATTAAGGCTCTTCACCTCTCTTAATAAGTGTATTTAATGAGATTCGAACCTTGTTCGACTCCAACTTACTCAGTCCGTATTGCCAATTGAACTACCTTGTTGGTATTTGTAAAGCTCTTTAAAGTAGAATACAACTACCCATTCATGTTATCGAAATCAAAATTATTCACATGATAACAAATTTTAAAATATATAGTGAACAACATTATCCATCTCTATTCTTTCAGACTTAATTTTAATTCTAATAAGTTAAGATTATTTCATTTTAGTTCCATTAAGTTGAGGTCAGTTCAATTCAAGTCCTTAATTTTTGTATAATTCGAATTAGGTCCAATAAGTTTGTTCAGTTGATCAGGTCTAATAAGTTCAATTTATGTTTAGTCTATAATTATTTTTTAAGATAATAATACCAATAAAATTAATCATAAAATATAAAATTTATTATATACTACTTATCATTAAAAATAATAAATTTTAATTATAAATTATTATTAATAATAATTTACGTTGAATTTTTAATTATAAATTATTATTAAAAATAATTTCTTTTATGTTCACAAAATAAATAAATAATATTTCTAACCACATAGAATTAAAATATATTTCAAAGAAACTCATAAATGTATATAGGCACACAAGTACACATAAATATTTAATCTCTGGTAATACTTTGTGTTATATTAACATAACTACATAAGTACCATTTTGAAAGAAGTATGGAAATGCATAAAAATATTTAACGACATTATATTAAGTTAATAACATAAAATGTTCATTAATATATTAGGTGAAAATTAACGGATATTATTTTACTAATAGCAAAATGTAGTTTTGTACGTAAGAAAAAAGGACAGACTAAATATTTGATTAATAAATTAAAAAATGACCTTAATAGGTAAGTTTTAGTTTCTTTGTGAATAAAATAGGTTGATTAGCTTAGGAGTCGCTGAATTTTCCAATTTTATTTGTCGTCTGAGCTGTCTACTTTTCCAACGTCATTTTTTTTATATTGTGTTCTTTATTTTATATTATTTTTTTAAAAATAAGGTCAATTTTTATTATTGTTAAAATTAATTCAGTACAATTCAATTTATTTTATTTTAATTAAATTAATTATATATAATTATAAATTTATATTAAAATATATTTAATTATATATAATATATTACAGTTCAATTCAATTCATTTGTCAAATGCATATACATATACATGTTTTTGGGTTGACGGATATTATGAATTTACCCCTGAATATGTTAGACAACATCACTTTCGCTCTTATGACACGTGACTACTTCATTTACTTTATTATATCATTTTTTAAAACATTACATAAATACAAAAATAGGAAATTCCATACATTATTTCATACTTGCATTTTTTTTAAAAAAAATTTATTATCTGTTAAAACTATGGTTTTGAAAACCGGATTGGATAGACTGGTCGGATCGGGTTTAATTAAAATCAGTGTCTGATTCGATCCGGTTTGATTGGATTCTTGATATAGTCAACAATCGATCAATGACCGGTTGAACCGGTCGGTTTGATTGAGAATCAGTGGGTTCAACCGGTGATCAGTTTTTAGTTCTCTTAAATCATATTTTTTAAAAAATTGTTGGTGGCGGGAATTTTACACAAAACCTCCAACATATGATTCAATGCACGCTCTACCAATTGAGCTACCACACACAAATGGTAACATTTTCTCCTACTATACTTTTATATTATATATTGTTTTTAAATTGTTTTAATGACATTTTATTATAAAAAACCATAATAAATATTTTTTTTATTTCATATACTACACATTTTATTAAATTTAAAATATTTCTTTCAATAACAGCTTTGATATAACATGTAATTTTTTTAAATAACATTACTCTAAGTTTTTTGATTAAATTTATATTAAATGGATATATAATTTTTTTTATTTTACATATTGTGTATAAATTTTAATTCTTTTAATGCGTAGTTTTTATGTGTCATAAATTAAATTTATTAACTTTTTTATTCAATCTATACAATATAGAATTCGGTTTGCATTCTTTCATTAGATTATATTAGTTATTATCTTCTATTTTATTTTTATTTGAAATATAACTTTAAATTATAGAATATTTTATTTAATATTATTAATTTTTATATTAAGTATAACTTATATTACATGTTTAATATCAAATTATATAAAATATTTAGTATTTTTACATGTTTTAAAAAAATTCGGTTTAACCATCGATTTAATTCAGTTGAACCTTAAATCCATGAGCCACTGCTTTCATCGGTTTGGTGGCCGGTCCGAGTCTGAAAACCATGATTGATACTATCCTTATTTTGTAGCTTAATGGTATTTAAGACTAACTCAAATATGGGAATGGCCGTATTTATAAGTCTTTTGGATGTATCTCTTCTGCTTGCCTGTGTCAGGTGGTTAGCGGCAGGAAGTCATGCTCACATTAATGGCGCCACAAAAGTTATCAACATTATTGTGATGTTTTTGGGCCCTTGTGACGAGCTAAGAGGGAAGTATGATTGTTATAGTTTATGATTTGTCAACCTTCCGTAGAAAACATAATTTGACAAATTTCTATTTCTTCCTTTCAACAAAATGAAATTTGCCGAAATTGGCTGTACACTTTTAATACTATAACAAATTGCACATCATTGCTCAATATTTCTAACTGAACCACAAATGAAATTTGACTTTTTATTTGACTCTCATGTCATTGGCATCTAGCATATATCAAATTTTAATCATATAAAAAAATACCTGTTGTGCATTAATCTACTTGTAAATTTGATCCCTAAGCCAATATAGGAAACAATATGTTACGATCATTTATTCATTTCAATGATATGCTTATCACGTGGCTGATCATTGTCCTTGCAACAGCTGCCATTTTCATTTCAATATTCCTTGCAAAAAAGGAGAAAAACATGCATCTTCCTCCTGGGCCGAGAGGCCTCCCGGTAATAGGAAACCTCTTCGAGTTCAATAAATCAAACATTGCCAAGCATCTATGGAAGCTCTCAAAACAATACGGTCCAGTGATGTACATGAAAATAGGTACAAAGCCAATCCTCGTAATTTCTTCCCCAAGAATGGCAGAACAAGTACTAAAAACCCTAGATAATGTGTTTTGTAGCAGACCTCCTTTGTATGCTATTCAAAAAATTTCTTACACTGGTTCGAATATTGTTTTCGCTCCTTATGGTCCTCGTTGGAAAGAGACGAAAAAAACATGTGTTGTTAATTTCTTTAGCTCAAATAAAATCCAGAGTTTTCGGCCAATTAGAGAGGATGAACTCTCCCTTCTTCTTCATAAAATTACCAAATATGCTTGTTCTGAAAATCCTATAAATTTAACGGAAGTGATTATGGGTTTTACGAGTAGTCTTATTTGCAGAGTGGCATTCGGGAAAAGTTTAAATGAAAGTGAAGCAAATAAGTTTCATGTGCTTCTTAAAGAAACTGAGGCCTTGGCTGCTGCCTTCTTTTGTTCCGATTATTTTCCTCGATGTATTGGGTGGATTCCTGATAAGCTTTCAGGTCTTTTGAGCCGACTAGAAAAGAATTTCAATGAGCTTGATGTCTTCTACCAGAAACTTATTGATGAACATCTTATTAGTAATAAGAAGAAGGAAAATAATATTCTTGATATATTGATTCAAAAGGCATTTCCCAATCAAATTTGTAAAGTAGATTTGAAAGTAAAAGCTCCACGGGCAATCGGAATCCAATGGAGTTTTATCCAGAAAGATTTATCGGTAATAGCATTGACTTGAAAGGACAAGATTTCGGGTTTATTCCATTTGGAGCTGGCAGAAGAATTTGTCCTGGATTACTTATGGGACTTGCCAATGTGGAGCTTTTACTTTCAAATCTACTTTACAAATTTGATTGGGAAATGCCTTTTGGAATGGTAAGGGAAGATATGGACACCGAGAGTGTACTACCTGGGATAACTGTGCTTAAGAGAGATCCTCTTTATCTTGTTCCTAAAACCTATATTTAATCTAAATTTGTGCGTAAGCTGACCGAATCACGATGGTTGGATGGTTGACATGTAATCGCTTCTGGAGTGGATTGTGTTCACAGCAGAATATAATATGCATTTATGTTCTACAAATAAGCATGATTATCCACTAAATAAATTTATATGAAAGATTTAGTATGAGATAGAGGTTGATTTATTGAAAATTGTTCATGAGGTTTTCAAATTTAATATCTTAGATGATTTTGTTTTTCTTCAATATTTGGGAGAGAAAGATTATAATTGATTGGTGCTTATCTGACTATTTATATTTGGTTGCGTGGATTATTTTGGTATTCCTTTTAGCTTTTTTGTACTTTCAGATCTCTGTTTATATCAATTTCTCTCTTGATTTGAGCACCGTGTTGTTGAAGTTGACAAAAATGAGATTTAAAAAAAAAAAAGTTATCTCATTGGCATATAATAATAATATAAAAAAATCACATCTTACCCATTCGTATGTGAATTCGAACCTATGATCTCTAAAAGTACAGGTTTAAGGCCCAACCACTAGGCTAAGCCTTTATCACAAGTTGACAAAATGGGTTGATATATATTTTTTTTAAAAAGAATTCGACTCATTAAGATAATAACAAGGAAAAACTCTACCCCTCCCATCTAAATATGAACTCAAACCTATAATCTATAAAAATCACAGCTTCAAACCCAACCTAAGAATAACCACTCCGCCGAGGCCTTTTACACAAATGGGTTGATATATATATGTAATATATATTGATATATAAATTTCTTAATTATTTGGAACTATTGCTGCCCTTCTTTTCTGCTCAGTTGATTCTTTGGTAAAATGCAATGTTATCAATACGGTAAAGTATTAGTCGATTGATCAGTTTTATTGCAAAATGATTATGACTGCAGATGGTACTAAAATCGGAGAAAATCGAGTTAAATTGGAAAAAATCAGTAAACTGGAGTACCTTTTTAAATCCAGTTTTTTTAAAATCCTTCCAGCAATAAGTAAAAGTGTTGATAAAGACAGAGAAGCGTTGCTAAAGACTCAAAATGTTGCTAAAAACTTATAAGCGTTGCTAAAGACCCAGAAAAGAGTCGTAATAGCCATCGAAAACCCTAAATAATATATATTTCTTTCCAAAACTCCTCTGGCAACATGTAGAAGCGTTGAAAAAAATCTAAAAAGCGTTATAATAGCCACTAGAAACTATAAATAATATATATTTTTAAAAAATAAAAAATTGATAAAATCACTAATAAGATCGGTTATATCTCATATCATTGATCTCGTCGGTATAAGACCTGATACGATATTGATAACATTGATAACATGAGATTGAGATTTTCGGTCCATCATTCTAGTTTCTCAGTTCTATTTTTGCTATGAGAAATGCCTTATACACCCTTTTAAAGCAGAAAAACCTTATAGATGTTTTTTTCGGTATTTTTCTCCAAATTTTAATTAATTACCGACATCATGATATGCATATTAATGCTCTAATTTTTTTAACTTATAAATAGGTGGTAGGTATTAAATAGTGGTGGAGTCAGGTCCTTATATTGGGGGTTTGAGTTTTTAATGTCATCGTATGAATTAAGCCAGGGTCGGTTTAACGGTAGAAGTTATTAAAGTGGTTGTTTAGGGCCTGATAAAAATGAGGGTTTTTGTATAATTTTTTCTTTATAAATTTAATATTAAATTTTTTATATTTTCAAAAAAATATATTACTATACATTAAAAAATTATTTTTTCTTATCAATACTTAATAAATTAATTTTAATTAATTATAAAATTATTAAAATCTATATTTTTATCCTAGAGCCCTGCAATTTATAAGGCTAGCCCCCAACTAAGTACAAATTAAATAATATTCATAAATGCAAAAAACTATCGTTCCACTTATCACTATATGAGTTCTCTTACATGAGAAAGATTTTGTATATATAAGTTCAATGATTCTATAATATCCGACAGGTACCGAAGTGTACGATAAAGTTATTCACAAAATTAATTATCTTTTAATGCTATTAATTGATTATCTCCTTATTTTATTTCATACAATTGATTATATCTTATTTTTACTAATTATCTCCCTAATAATTATTTATTTTCTTAATTAAAAAATTATCTCCTTTGTAATTATTTATTTTCTTAATTAAGTTTGATAGATACATAATGTATTAGCTTTTAAAAAATCATTTAGGGCTTTTGATTTTTTTGATTAAATTAATTAGGTATTTTTTGTTGGAAAATTTGTATTGAATTATGGAATTAGGTTTTGAATTTTGTATTTCAATTGGAAGATTCCTCTTATTTGATTGGAGGTTTAGAATTCAAATGAAATACCAAATCCTTTTAATATGCTAATGTAAAACTTAAAAATCTTGCCTATAGGACAGACATAAATAAGCTTTACATTATAGGCAACATAATATGGTAATCTAATTATTTTTTTTAATTATTGAGTTGAAAAATATGATTTATAGTGTAATAGACTCATTTCTATTTAATTCGAATTTCGAATTTGACACTTCTTAGAATTTGAGACTAAAATGTAATGCAATTAAAACAGTAAGTTTGGTTGCTCTAGTTTGATTGTTTCTAACAATTTTATACTGGGGCAGGCAAGTCTAGCGGGCAGACAGACTCAGTTTTAACTCCTCTCTTTATTCTAACTTGTTAAAGTTCATTGACCTAGGGTATCTTGTACCAAAGTCACTAAGTTCAACATACCAACTTATTGCTTAGATTCTTTAAGGTTTCACTCCGGGAACCTCCTCTTGCATGCTACACCTTAAGCATTAGATTTAAACAAGCATTCTATTATTAAACAGAAACCCCTAGCACATTTCTTACTCATTTTTAGTGAATATAGAAGTGTGTGTCTTGTGTTTAATTCCGTGTAGTTCACCTTACGGTTCTTCCTAATTCCACTATGCACAAGTTTGGCCTAACTTATGATTCAATTAAGTTCTAACAAATACAATCAGTATTAAGGTAATGTTAGAGATAGAGAAAGAGAGCTTTACCTGAGATTAATCCATCTACTTACTAGGCTTACCCGCTGAATTACTTAGTTAATCATAATTAGAGATAAACACACAATAATAACAATAAATATAAACATAACTAGCATATATTAATGACTGGAAAAATGCATAAAATAAGGGTAGAAGAAGCCAATACCAAGCTTGCCAAAATGGCAGTCATTGGCCGAAACATATAGTGGTGTTTCAAGGATCTAGAGACACCACTTGCAAAAATATAAAAATCCTAGATAATGGTCTTACATCAACTGATCTAATAAGTCTTTCTAGAAGATAAAGGGTGGTCCAATAGAAATTCACCAGAGTGGCTAATAAAATAATATAACCAATCCACTAGCCCACTAACAAAAACGTCTCCAATACGCTTCCCACATGTCTTCTAGAAGCAAAATAATGGACTTTCTCTGGTATTTTATTTTTCCACGTTAGCATGGTCACCTCCTTCTTTTTATGCCTACACATTCTGCTTGCCATGACTGTCTTTCTGCCTGCTCCGATGGTTTTCTGCCTACTCTGCTCTTTTTCTTGACCGCTTGGTCTCGTTTTCTCCTCATTCTCTACATATTCTATTACTTTGAATAGAAACCTCAAATATTAATAAGAAACACTTATAATTCTCTCATTTTAGCTCCAAATTGGATTATTTCAAGGTTAAAGTACTAATATTTTCATGGTATAAATTGTACTTATCAATTTCCCCCACACTTAAGCATTTGCTTGTCCTCAAGCAAGACAAAGAGAAACAAAATCGAAGGTACAATAAAAGAGAAGAAAAAAAAATAGGCAACAAGATAAAACAAGAGTAGCAATCAGCAGTTTAACATTTCTTTTAAGAAAGCAAAATAGTCTTACAAAAATAAAAAGATTAAAGAAGGAGATGAATACCCTCACACTTAGTAAGTAACTTGATTTCAAAAATATGTCAAGACTATAAAATAGAACTAGCTCGTCAATAACCAAGTCCAATGTGAAACCAACTACCGCACCAAAGGTTTTCACTCAATTTACTCAATGTGTTTAAGGGTCAGTTTTCAAGAATACACTCATCGGCTGTGCACAATAATCTTAAGTCCATAGGCTTGATTATCGGTCCTATCTCCACCACTAAGCTATTGATTACAAACACAATCAAAAGGTCTTTTGTTTGGGTTGTAATGTTGGTTAAGGGTTAGGTGTGTCAAGTGAAAGGCTTTTTATGTGTGAGGTGATTTTACCGAAGTATACATTGATAAATTTATAGCAAGTTGTTGGATATGATGTATGCTCTTAAGGTAATTAGGGCAATATATCTTAATTATGTAATAGTACGAATAATTTGTTTAATCAATAAAGACATTTAATCTTTTGTTTATATCGATATGCTTGAATATATATATATATATGTATTAAAGCTGGTTAAATATATATTCATTGATGTATGCAAAAGTCCTTGACATATTATAGCATGAAGTCAGAGAAATTATAGTTGGACTATATTTGGTGGAACCTGCTTCATGTGCAATTATGATTATGTCTAAACTATCCCTAGTCATGGTTTCATCAAGAAAGGATATTGATGAAACGGAAAGACTAGCATGTTGTCAACTTTCTTGGAAAGGGTCCAAGCAGTTGATCTCCTAAAGACTGAAGGTGGTGCCTTAAGTTTGACACATGGATATATCTTGGAGATATATTGGAGACCGCAGCAAGATAAACATTTGGTATATATATCAATGTGTTAGTGTTTATCTTCATGCAATAAGCTTTGCGAATGTCCTCATACTTAAGATGCTAGCTACCTTGTGTAGTACTATTGCTATACTTTGGGTCATTACTATGCACTTATTAATTTAGGGTGTTACGGGTGATTACGGGTATAGTGATGATAGCACGTTGGTAGGCTGAAGTTGGAAAGAATCCATCGCTCCGGATATATTAAGGAGTTATACCTGGCCACTTGTTGAAGTGATGATTGCCATAAACCTCTGATCAGAGTATGTGTTTGATAGAAATGGTTTCTAGTCAAACACACTATGGTAAAAGGCAATATACTTCGATAACAAGTAAATAACTGGGATAGCTTGGAGCAACCTCGCTATTAGTGGGTTAACACTTTAACTGAACCCAATAAACTAGATGGTACTAATATTAAACAATGGAAGGAATTTATCACACTGGATAACTATTGCATTAACCGAGATTAAGTCAGAAGCATAACTGACGTTCCGAGTAATGGGGGATGGTAGACCTTTGCTAGAGGCGTACTACAGTTGTTTAAGGTAATCGAGTTCTATTTACGGTCTAGAGCATCAAGCCAATGGTTCCATTAGAACAAGGGTTGGTTAAGCCTTAACAGCCCAATACTTCGGGATCCCATAAGGTCACACACATAGGACCTTCATCGGAATAAGTAAAGAACTAATAGATTTATTCTATTATAAAAACATAACTTAAATAATAATTAGATTATTTGATTGGTTAAAATTAATTAGATCAATTTTGGATAAACCAAGGAATTTATTTTGACCGGTAACTAATTAATTAGAGTCATAAATAAATTATAAATGATTAGCTCCATTTTGGTTAGACCAAGAAATTTATGTTGACTGGTAACTAATTTATTAGAGTCAAAAATAAATATTTCTTTGAAAGGATTTAAAGGGGATTTTGCATTGGCAAGTTAAAATTGAAAAGTATGAAATATTTTGTACAAAGTCCGGTTGCATGAAATACACCGAAAGGTTAACGGCAGCCCGTATTCATGGGCTGCACAAAAGTAGCCCATGAATGCAAGGCAAGCCTATAAGGTGGGCATGCCTTGCCATAGCATGCTGCATGTGAATGGAATGCCAAATGTGGGATGGGAATTACTCCCATCCCACATCGCTGATGGGGAGCAATTTTTTGCTCCCCAAACCTATATCCAGGTTGTCCCCTTTCCTTTTAAAATGTACCAAGCTCAAAGCATAAATCCTAAGCGAGATAATTAATCTCTCGGGTACTTGAGCAAGTTATCTTTGTGTAGCCTAAATTTATTCGGGCACTGCTAGTTTATATTTTTGGGTGAGGCTTCTAGAGTGGTCTAGCAACTACTCGAGGCTTCTTAGTGTTTCCTCCTAGGGAGGTTTTGGTTGGTGGGGTTTATGTGGATACTCATAGAGGCTATCCTACTATTAGAGGCTTGTGCAAGAAGGTTCTGCAAAAGCACTCTTTAACTGGTAAGTTCTTTTTCTTTCTCTTTTAATTATTAAGTCTTTTTCTTTAAGTGTTTTTAGACTTAATAATTATGCTTAGGTTATTTTTGCATGCTTAGTTTATTTTATGCTTAGGTTATAACTTAGAGCTATAACATGCTTAGTATAAAATAAATATGCTACGATATAATTTGGAATTACGGTATGCCTAGTCCTTTAGCATGCTAACCTAGGTAGAGAATTATTTAGTTAAGGCTTTACTTAATTTATATGCAACTAATAGGAGTTCCTGGGGACAGGGAAAAAATTTTGAATTTCCGCCATGCCTCTTATGCATGTTCAATTTGATTGTCAGTTCCTAACAGTGGTATCAGAGCCTGCCTATTTAGTGCATAATTAAGTTAGAAGCAAACTAAATATTATTTTCTAAATGAAATGATTTGTTTATTTAATTGTTTGGAACAATATATATAAACTTGTGACTTTCATTTCAAGGTTAGAAAATGGTTATGAATAATTTTGAATAAGCCTGATCAACTTACTCAAATTATACAAGTGTCAATAATTTATTTAAATTACATGGGTTATAGATGCTCCCAATTCACATGAATTGGAAGAACGAAATTTATTTGTTCAAGAGAATCCATTGGTCTTCAAGTTTGTGCCCGTATTTGTTCTGGCTAAGGATTAGACTTGGTGTCTACTCCTCATAGAGCACCTCTCCGTCCTAGGAACCTATATCGGTGCAATTTGAATTGACCAACCGGGGGATTAATATGAACTAATTTATTTCTAGTATATAAGATGGTGCTTATATATGTTTCTATAACAAAGTAAAAAATTAAATTTATTGAATAAAAGCTTAAAGAAAATGCAATAAAAAAATAACAAATAAAAGTGTTAATTATTTTGCATATAATCTAGGTTGATGGAATAATTATAATAAAGAGCTGAACCCACCTAAGGTTAGACCTTATAAATTAATTCTAAAATTCCCTAAATTAATACAAGTTATTGTAATTTTTTTCATCTAATAAAATCCTAGATTGGGTGAGACGTTTAACACCAATAAAATTCTAAAGTAAATATATTAAGGCAAGTTATAGTCTTCCTTACTCAAATTTAGAATACGGTCTCTTTGGGCTATCAAAGTGCTACGCAAAGCGTTCCTTCTAGTCCACATTAATTGGTTGTAAAGTTTGAGATAGGGTCTGCCTTAACAGAGCTGGGGTAGTCTACCATAAAATTGGGGGCTAGGCCCAGATCTGAGATATATTCAAGAAGATGCTAATATAAGAGCACACGTCCCTTGGGATTAGGGAACTTGAATGAATTAGCAATTGCATGCAATGCAAATGGAATAGGATTCCAACTATGACTTACTATTGTGACTTGACTCATAAAATTGGGGGTTGTAATAGACTAGTTATAGATGCTACCTATTAGGAAATTTAGCTAGGCTAAAATTCACGAATTCAATAGAATGGGCTATTGTAAATTTCGAAGAAAATAGTAAGAAAATGTATTCAATTAAAAGTCCTCATATTAAATACATATACTTAAACTAATAAACACTTTTCTTTTCTTATATCTTAGGTTGAAAATGGCTTCCAATTTTAATCTCCTTATGTTACTTGACACCAAATTGAATGGCTTAAACTTTTCTGATTGGTTCCGAGCAGTGAGAATAGTTCTCAGATCCGAGGGAATTACCTATGTCCTAAGTGAAATTTTCCCTGTAGAACATGATATTGGGGATCATGTAGAACATGATGCCTGGTTGATGCATAGGAAAGATCGTGAGACTGCCATGTGTATTATATTGGGGTCCATGAATCCTGAGCTTCAGAAATAATATGAGAACATGCCCTTGGAGGATATGGTTCTCCATCTTGAAGAACTCTTTTCAGAGAGGGAGAGGAAAGAGAGGTATGAGACCTCCAAGCTCCTTTTCAGGACCAGGATGCAGGCTGGCACCTCTGCCTCTCAACATGTACTAAAACTCTTAGGATACCTTGAGAAGCTAAATCAATTGGGATTCGAGATGAATCATGACTTGAGCATTGACCTTGTGTTGATGTCCTTGATAGATAGTTACTTAGGCTTCGTGACTAACTATTACATGAATAGGATTAATTCAACTATTCCTGAATTAATCAACATGCTAAAAATAGTAGAACCTCAGATCAAGAAGGATCAGAAACCTCTACTGTTGGTTGAAAAGGGCAAGGCTTCTAAGAGGAAGAAGCAGGCACTGGGTGCCAAGAAAAGAATCAGTAAGAAGAAGAATGAAAAGAAGGCATCTAAGTATGTCTGCTTCCAATGTGGGAAACAGGGATATTGGAAGAGGGATTGCAAAGCTCCTACTTCTGAGCATTTGAAGAAGAAGCCTATAGAGGCATCTACTTCAGGTATGTTTGTAATTGAAAACTTTGCTAATTTTCCACGAGAGTCCACTTGGGTACTGGATACTAGTTGTGGTTCTCATATCTGTACTTCTGTGCAGGGACTAAGGAACTGTAGAAAACTTGCAAAAGGGGAGATGGACCTACGCGTGGGAAATGGAGCCAGAGTTGCTGCATTAGCCGTAGGGAGCTTTAGTCTTATTTTGCCAAGTGGACTTGTTTTAGTTTTGAATAATTGTTACTACATTCCAAGTGTTACTAAGAATATTGTATCTGTTGCATGTTTAGCAGCAG
The DNA here is from genome assembly GCA_947683365.1 of Euphorbia pulcherrima. NCBI lineage: Eukaryota > Viridiplantae > Streptophyta > Magnoliopsida > Malpighiales > Euphorbiaceae > Euphorbia > Euphorbia pulcherrima. The sequence goes on from CANTUS010000008.1 coordinate 30,907,123, forward strand.
AAGGATTTGAAATTTTATTTTTGAATAATAATCGTCAAATTTGTTTGAATAATATTCTTTATGGTTATGGAATGTTGAAAGGTGGCATTTATATTCTTAATACTAAAATAGAAGTTTTCAATATAATCAATGTGAAGAAACTTAAATTAGATAATGAGAATTCCTTCTACTTATGGCATGGCCGTTTAGGCCACACAAACAAAGATCGCTTAACCAAGTTGCATAAGCGTGGAGACATGGGCCCAATAGACTTGGAGTCTTACGGCGATTGTGAACCTTGTTTAAAAGGAAAAATGGCAAAGTTACCCTTTAAAGGAAAGGATGAACGAGCCACGAGTACATTGGAGCTTATACACACTGATGTGTGTGGTCTAATGAGTGTTCAGGCACTAAGAGGATACTCCTACTTTATAACCTTTATTGATGATTACTCACGATACGGTTATTTGTACTTGATGAAGCACAAGTCTGAGAGTTTTGAAAAATTCAAAATATTCAGAGCTGAAGTAGAGAAACAACTTAAGAAAAGTATTAAAACACTTTGATCAGATCAAGGTGGAGAATGCTTAAGTCAGGAGTTTCAGGATTATCTAAAGGAAAATGAGATAGTTCCCCATTGGACCCCTCCTTATACACCCCAACACAATGGAGTGTTAGAAAGGAGGAATAGGACTTTATTAGATATGGTCATGTCCATGATGAGCCATGCAGTTCTTAGTAAATCCTTTTAAGGATATGCACTGGAGAGCACAATTTATGACTTAAACAGAGTGCCCTCTAAATCAGTTGATTACACCTTATGAAAGATGGTGTAATAAAAAGCCATCTCTAACTCACTTAAGAGTATGGGGCTGTCCTGCCACGGTAAAGAGGATAGCGTTAGATAAGCTAAATGCTAAGGTTGATAAATGTCTATTCATTAGATATCCAAAGGAAACAATTGGATATCTATTTTACCAACCAGAAGCATAAAAGGTATTTATATCTCGAAATGCTGACTTTTTGGAAAAGGAACACTTACTTACAAAAGTCAGTTGGAGCAATATTGAACTGGAAGTTCAAGAGAAAGAGACAGATAATCAACTGATTAACCCTGTTCTAGAGACACAAGAGAGTGCGATCCAAGAATAACCTGTTGAAACACAATCATTGTGAAGATTAGGTCATGTTCATAAGGGTCCCGATAGATATGGGTTTATCATCACTAATGATAAGGAACTATATCTTATGGAGGATGATGAACCAAGGATATATGATGAGGCAGTGAAAAGCTCAAATTCTGATAAGTGGCAAAAGGCCTTGAAATCAGAAATGGATTCCATGTACGAGAACCAGGTTTGGAATTTAGTTGATGCACCGCAAGAGGTTAGACCAACTGGGTGTAAATGGGTCTTTAAGAAGAAGACAAACATGGATGGTAATGTAATTACCTATAAAGCAAGGTTGGCTGCGAAAGGTTATAGTCAACGGGAAGGTATTGACTATAATGAAACCTTCTCACCAGTAGCCATACTTAAATCCATAAGGATACTCCTCGCCATTGCTGCACATTACGATTTTGAGATCTGGCAGATGGATGCAAAAACAGCATTCCTGAATGGAGATTTAGACCGGGTTGTGTATATGACACAACCTGAGCGTTTTACATCTCAGAATGGCTCAAAGGTATGCAAGCTACAAAGATCTATTTATGGACTTAAGCAAGAATCCAGGAGTTGGAATATAAGGTTTGATCAGACAATCCGAGAACTGGATTTCTGTTCAAAATTGAATGAGCCTTATGTTTACAAGAAGGTTAGTGTGAGTGCAGTCTTTTTTCTAGTATTGTATGTTGATGACATTCTGCTAATAGGAAATGGCATTTCTCTTCTTCAAAACGTTAAAGTATGGTTGTCAAGAAAGTTCTCCATGAAAGACCTTGATGAAGCAGCATTTATACTAGGTATAAAGATCTACATGGAGAGAGCCAAGAGGCTGTTAGGTCTTTCTCAAAGTACATATATAGATAAGGTGTTGAATAGGTTCAACCTTGAGCATTCTAAGAAAGTTTTTCTCCCGATGACAAAGGGATTAACCTATCTAAGGCTGAGTGTCCGAAGATAGCTCAGGAGAGAATGCGCATGAAGGATATACCCTATGCATCCGCGATAGGATCCATTATGTATGCTATGATATATACTAGGCCGGATGTCTATCAAGCTTTGAGCTTTATTAGCAGATATCAGTCAGATCCAGGTGAAAAGCATTGGATGGCCGTCAAGGCAATCCTTAAGTACTTGAGAAGGACTAAGGATGAGTTATTAATTTATGGAGAAGGTGACCTCACTATCAAAGGTTATATTGATGCGAGCTATCAATCTGACAAGGATGACTTTAAGTCTCAGTCAGGATTTGTGTATGTGTTAAATGGAGAGGCAATTATGATTATGTCTAAACTATCCCTAGTCATGGTTTCATCAAGAAAGGATATTGATAAAACGGAAAGACTAGCAAGTGGTCAACTTTCTTGGAAAGGATCCAAGCAGTTGATCTCCTAAAGACTGAAGGTGGTGCCTTAAGTTTGACACATGGATATATCTTGGAGATATATTGGAGACCGCAGCAAGATAAATACTTGGTATATATATCAATGTGTTAGTGTTTATCTTCATGCAATAAGCTTTGCGAATGTCCTCATACTTGAGATGCTAGCTACCTTGTATGGTAGTATTGCTATACTTTAGGTCATTACTATACACTCATTAATTCAGGGCGTTATGGGTGATTACGGGTATAGTGATGACATCACGTTGGTAGGCTGAGTAGTCGGAAAGAATCCATCGCTCCGGAAATATTAAGGAGTTATACTTGGCCACTTATTAAAGTGATGATTGCCATAAACCTCTGATCAGAGTATGTGTTTGATAGAAATGGTTTCTAGTTAAACACACTATGGTAAAAGGCAATACACTTCGGTAACAAGTAAATAACTGGGATAGCTTTGAGCAACCTCGCTATTAGTGGGTTAACACTTTAACCGAACCCAATAAACTAGATGGTACTAATATTAAAGAATGGAAGGAATTTATCGCACTGGATAACTATTGCATTAACCGGGATTAAGTCATAAGCATAAATGATGTTTCGAGTAATGGGGGATGGTAGACCCTTGCTAGAGGCGTACTACAGTCGTTTAAGGTAATCAAGTTCTATTTAAGGTCTAGAGCATCGAGCCAATGGTTTCATTAGAACAAGGGTTGGTTAAGCCTTAATAGCCCAATACTTCGGGATCCTATAAGGTCACACACATAGGACCTTCATCGGAATAAGTAAAGAACTAATAGATTTATTCTATTACAAAAATATAACTTAAATAATAATTGGATTATTATTTGATTGGTTAAAATTAATTAGATTAATTTTGGATAAACCAAGGAATTTATTTTGACCGGTAACTAATTAATTAGAGTCATAAATAAATTATAATTAATTAGATCAATTTTGGTTAGACCAAGAAATTTATTTTGACCGGTAACTAATTTATTAGAGTCAAAAATAAATATTTATTTGAAAAGATTTAAAGGGGATTTTGCATTGGTAAGTTAAAACCGAAAACTATGAAATATTTTGTACAAAGTTCGGTTGCATAAAATATACCGAAAGGTTCACGGCAGCCCATATTCATGGGCTGCACAAAGGCAGCCCCTTGCCACACGCAGCGTGCTATGCACGTTGCATGTGAATGGAATGCCAAATGTGGGATGGGAATTACTCCCATCCTACATCGCTGATGGGAAGCAATTTTTTGCTCTCCAAGCCTATATATAGGTTGTCCCCTTTCCTTTCAAAATGTACCAAGCTCAAAGCATAAATCCTAAGCGAGATAATTAATCTCTCAGGTACTTTAGCAAGTTATTTTTGTGGAGCCTGAATTTATTCGGGCACCGCTAGTGTATATATTTGGGTGCGGCTTCTAGAGTGGTCTAGCAACTACTCGAGGCTTATTAGTTCTTCCTCCTGGGGAGGTTTTGGTTGGTGGGGTTCGTGTGGATACTCATAGAGGCTATCCTACTATTGGAGGCTTGTGCAAGAAGGTTCTGCAAAAGCACGCTTCAACTGGTAAGTTCTTTTTCTTTCTCTTTTAATTATTAAGTCTTTTTCTTTAAGTGTTTTTAGACTTAATAATTATTCTTAGGTTATTTTTACATGCTTATTTTATTTTATGCTTAGGTTATAACTTAGAGCTATAATATGCTTAGTATAAAATAAATATGCTACGATATAATTTGGAATTATGGTATGCCTAGTCCTTTTGCATGCTGACCTGGGTTGAGAATTATTTAGTTAAGGATTTATTTAATTTATATGCAACTAATAGGAGTTCCTGGGGACAGGGACAAAATTTTGAATTTCCGCCATGCCTCTTATGCATGTTCAATTTGACTGTCAGTTTCTAACAGTTGTGTGGTTACTAACTCATGCGTCAAGAGAGGATTTCAGATTCAAGGACAATCAATGGAAGAACAGAGCAATCAAAACTTTAGAATAGAACCATCATTCCAGTAAAAGATTTCAAGAAGATAAACATAACAAGCTTTCAAAATTTGATCAAGAAGGCTTGGCTTGCTTTTTTCAGTAACGAAGAAATGCACAATTGATGAACTATTTCTTTTTCTTTTCTTTTTTTTCTTTTTGTCATTTTTTTGGATATCATTTCCCTTGTACAATGAAGAACATGAACTAAAAAGAGATAATGAATTTGAAGAAAGCTCAATGAATTTTCCTTGAAAAGATTTATGTTGAAAGCAACCCAAAATATTGTGAAAATTTGCTGTTTTGTGAAAATTTCCTTGGTAAAATCAGAGGTGAGAAATGTAAAACAAAGTGAAAAAGGCTATGGGTTCTAGTTAATGTGTGTATGAAAGAAAAGGTTAAATGGCTCAAAGAGGCTTACTAGGGGATATTTGTATTAAGGGTGGCTTTTTGGTTAAAAGAATGTGAAATCCTAGTGCCTTTATCAGTTTATATGAGTGGACAATGATGTGGTCTTGACAAGTACTATTTCTAATTTCTCCCAAATCAAGTTCTAGCTTAAGTATACATGTGTAAGCTCTCTCAGTAAGGAATTCAAGCAAATAATTCATCAAAGAATGATTTGAAATTTCAGCATTAATTTCTCATAGAAATAGCAAAGAATTGATTCAACACAAAAGAATCGGCTTAAATCCTCACTGGAAAATGGGTTTATTTTCAGTTGGTCCACTTTAGGCAAAGTTATTGAAAAATAGTTCCAAGTTTATAGTCTATCTTGCTTAAGCTGCCTCATTAAACTTGCTAATGTAAGTTTACCATCTACCAACCAAACTCAAGTATTTTAAAAAGACTAATTGTTTTCAAAAGATCAAAGTTACATGATTATTGCCTAAAACTAGACACATATTGAGAGAAATAAAATTTTTTTGTCAATTTAAAAGAGAAGTGAAGCTATATACAATGGCTGAAATCAGAATACAGGAACACACTTAAAACGTAAGGAAAACACATATTGAGAACAACAAAATGGAAGAAAACACAATTGAAAAATAGAATGTTCAATTTTAAGTAAAATACTCAAATGAGGAGATTATAAGTAACAATTATACCAATCAAATACCAATAATCAGCAACAGTAATCAATAATAACCTAGCAGCAGTAAAAAATAAATGACAGTAAGATCAGCAGTTAAAATGTAAACCACCCCCCCACACTTAAAGATTCCTTTGACCTCAAAGGAAGGAACAAAAACAACCAGCAAGTAAAGAGGGTAAGTAAAAATTACCTTTTAATCGCATTGTTTTTAAGCAAAAGTGGAAGTGAAATACCAGGAATGGAAGAAGCAGATTATCCCCATTTAGGAAGTGACTAATCAAAAATCAAACTGTAAGTGTATTAGAAAACAAAAATGATTGAAGTCTTGGTGTTTCCCCCACACTTAATTCATTGGCTCCTATAAAAGACAAAAAAGAAACATTAAAGAGATATTAAAACAGAATAAAGGAAACAAATATTTACAAGGATGGAAATTAAGCTTGGGCTCAAAAGTTGCTCCAATTGGTGTTTGGAGTGGACACCACTTCTTTTGAGAATTCAAGGTGGCCTTAAGTGCTGTCCTTCAACATCAATTTTTTTTGCCCATTGGATAGATAGGGCTTAAGCCTTTGTCCATTTACTTTGAATATTCTCCCCGAATCACCTATGATCTATATGGCTCCATGGGGAAAGACCTTGTGGACGGTGTAAGGACCCGTCCATCTAGATTTAAGCTTCCCCGGGAATAGTTTTAACCTTGAATTAAATAATAACACTTACTGCCCTGGTTAGAATTCTTTTGACTCAATCTTTTGATCATGCCACTTTTTAGTGTTTTCCTTGCAGTTCATGCCATTTTCATAACTAAACAACCTGAATTCTTCCAACTCATTGAGTTGCAATCTTCTTTGTTCGCCTACTGTATTCCTATCAAGATTTAACAAAGTTAGTGCCCACAAAGCCTTAAATTCTAACTCAATGGGGTAAATGACAAGCTTTTCCATGGAGCAATCTAAATCGGGACATCCTAATGGGGGTTTTATAGGTTATTTAGTAAGCCCATAACGCGTTACCAAGTTTGATTGGCCAATCCTTCCTAGAGTTACTAACAGTTTTCTCAAGAATTCTCTTAATTTCACTATTAGAAATTTATACTTGCCCACTTATTTGTGGGTGATAAGGATTGGCTATCCTATGTGTTACCCCATATTTATTAAGAAATTTTTCAACCTGATTGTTGCAGAAATGTGTCCCTTGATCACTTATGATTGCTCTAGTGATGGATTGTATTTTCAACATGTATTTGTGCTTATTTTCATATCATAGAGACCATGTTTTTAGTCTTTTTGGCTGTTATTACTTCCTTTCTTGTCTTTTCAGGTTTTAATGGTGATTTGGAGAAAACATGCAATATCTAGGCAAAAAGAACCCTCCACCGATACCTAATGTAGACAGCGGGAGCGATAACTGGTCCTGATGACTCCAGAACACTTCAGAACGACCAAGATGACATCAATACCAAAGTCGGCATATTTCAAAGGGATATTCAATCTATCATCCATCATCTATCATCTACCGTTCACATTTCACAGTCCTTCTAGTCTAGTTTTAGTTCTTAGCTCTTAGTTTCTTTATTTTCAAGTACTTTTGATTTTTGAGTTTAAGATTTCCGATCTAGTTTAATAAGCAAGTTCGATTTCAGTCTTCATATTTTCAGCATGATTTATTTTAGTCTCTTTACATTTCGGTACATTTAAATTCAGTAACTAAATTCTTTATGGCTTGACCAAGTAAGGGTTATAGCAGAGTTTAAATGGTGTGAGGACTATAACTGAATACAAAACTTCACAAGGCGACCTATTTACCAATCTCTGTACTTCAAGGATTTCATGGTTAGGATATCACCTAGTCTCGCTGCTTGGCCTGATCAACCATTTGGTAAGTCTTTGTGATTATTGTTAATCTTAATTCTTGCATCCGTAATTGTGCCTGAAAAGAGATAAAGTGACTATAGTCTCCATCGAGACTGGAGAAAGGTAATCTTATGCTTGTTGGGAGTGCTTCACTACCTATCGGTAAGGATTTAGGCTTTTCTAATATTTATTGCTATTCATTGGCGAGCTCTTTAGCGCGAAGTCAAGAGACACAGTGTGTAAGAGAGAGATCGTAGTGCGAAGTTCGGTCTCCATACACTATATAAGAGTTTATAGTATTGCACGATGCATGAGTGCTAGTATAACTAAATCTAGGTCCCTGTGTAATTAATTCCTCATCCCATAATTGCCATAATGTTCAGTCTTACTCTACTTTGGTTGAGCCATTATTTCTCATTGTTTTATTACCTGATTTATTTAGTTCTAATCTATAAATTACCATCGAGAGTACTTCTAGGTCACGTTGTGTGTTATCTTCTAAGAATAACATTGTCAAATACCATTCCTTGTAGATTTGTCCTCTGCTTACTACTAACTACCAGTTTATTTTGTGCAGGGATTTATTTTTTGTGGTCTCGACACCCATCAAATTTTGGCACATTTCTAGGGAACGATTCCTTTTGACTAGTTATTTGACGTGGATGACCACAACCACAGGTCATGGCAACAAATTCTTCTACGATCCCAAAATTGAAAGATCCAACAGAGCTCGCGCTAAGCAAGCTTGAGAGTGTAGAGAGTCTAAAGATCAAGCAAAAACTTTAAGCGAGCCCAACGACGGCTTATTCAATATAGAAGGGCTATTTAACGATCCAAATGACTCAGATTCAGAACCTGAAATAGCCATTATGACCATGGCTAACCATGAACAGTCAATCCGAGACCTTGTATGGGTCCCGATGGATCAACGACCACTTTGTATCACTTATCCGACCTAGACTGATGATAATAACTTTGAGATGAGATATGGGTTTGTTCATAGCTTACCTAAATTCACTAGAAGGGCCATTGATGACCCTTATAAACACTTGCAGAAGTTCCATTTAAAGGTTTGTTCCATGAAGCCACCCAAGGTCTATCTAGATATTGCCAAATTAAAGTCCTTTGCCTTCTCTCTTGAGGACTCAGCTAATGACTGGTTTTGTCATTTAAAACCAGGATCCATTACATCATGGGACCAAATGTCGAGAGTCTTTCTTGACAAGTACTTTCCAGCATCGAGAGTTACCACTTTAAAGAGACAAATCTGTTCAGCCAAGATGAAAGACACAGAGAGTCTCCATGAGTATTATGAGTGGTTTCAGCACCTTTTGGCAGCTTGCCCACCACATGGATTTATCGATCAAGCCTTAGTCTAGACCTTTTATGAGGGACTCCCGTTCTCCCAACAATCTATTATGGATGTCACTAGTGGGGGTGCTCTCATCAATAAGACCCCAGCTCAGGCTTGGGAACTAATCAGGATATGGCAAAAACTACTCAATAGTTTGGCGACCGCGAAGGAAACTCTACATCGAGAGTAGTCAATGAGATCAGTTCTTATGATCTTAATGATAAAGTAGAGAGGCTCGATGAGCTTGTGCACAAGATAGCTTTCCAGACCGAGGTCGTAAAGTTGTGTTAACTTTGCAAAAAGACCACTCATACTACTGATGAATGCCCTCAAATAGGAGACCCTGAATTTGAGCAAGTCAACGCCATGAGAAACTATTGTAACTATAGTAATCAAGGAAATAAGCAGCCTTACATCCCACCACCATAAAGAAATCAGAAAGGGTGGCGAGATCATCCTGCACTCCCTTTGGGAAATAACGACAGCCAATAACCACAAGGACCATAGAATCAACTCATAGTGAGAAATCAGTAGAACGCAATCGTAACGAGACCTCCCTAATAGATCCAACCCAACACACCTCAGCAGTTGTAACATAATCCTTATAAAATTTTCGCTGCTCTCGCTGAGAGTTCTAATAAGCGGTTTGAGTTGGTAGACGAACGGATGCACAGAATATAGGGTAACTTATCAAACTTGGAAAAATAGATGGCCCAGATAGGCCACACTCTCTCCAAGATCGAGAACATGGGAGACTTCTAACTCAAACGGAGGATAATCCAAGAGAGAATGTCAGCTCGATCACACTGAAGGAAAAGAAAGAGACTCTACCAGAACCAACTAGAGCAGAAATGGAGGATGAAGTCATTATAAGTCCCAATAAAGCAGAGGAACTTGTGATTTCTACCTAAGCCAAACCTCCTTTTTCGGAGAGACTGACAAAGACCAAGAAGCTAAAAGAAGAGAAGGACATCTTCGAGACCTTGAGGAAAGTCGAGATCAACATCCCATTACTCGATGTGATTAGATAAATACCTAAATACACAAAATTCCTCAAGGTGCTATGCACCAATATGAAGAAGCAGCATGACCTGGATAAGGTCATGATGGGGGAGAATGTATCTACCATGATCCTATGCAAATTACCCCCTAAGTTGAAGGACCAGGGATTGTTCGCGATCAATTGCACCAAAGGTCAGATTGGAATTCAAAAGGCTATGTGTGATCTCGGTGCATCTATAAACGTCATGCCTTCCTCTATCTACCAGCAAATATCAACCAACTGTAATATGCCTCTCAAGGAGACCAGGACTGTCTTACACTCGCAGATCGCTCTATTATTTACCCCAAGGGAATTTTAGAGGACACATTGGTCCAGGTGAATGATTTTGTTTTCCCTGCTGACTTTTATGTTCTTGATATGTGTAATGTAGATAAGAAGGGGAACTCAGATTTTCTGTTAGGGAGACCATTCTTGAGCACTGCCAAGACCAAGATCGATGTACATAATGGTTCTCTCACTATGAAATCCAACGGGGGAAATAGCTACTTTTAATGTTTATGATGCCATGAAGACCCTAGAAGAAGATTCGAGTCTATACAGCATTGATAGTCATGATCTCATCATCTAACATATTTTTAAGCTCAATCTCTCAGACAAAGTATTTGGTTACGTTGAACGAAGCACTTTGTGAGCACCAGATTTTATAGTCCCTCTCACGAGATGATGATGACGTATATTCGATTTTTATTCCTCACGATGAAAAATCTTTTTTAGAATTTTTATTACCGATAAAAAATTCTTTATGGATTTTATTTTCAGAAAAATTCAGTTCAGCATGTCCGATAACGCGTCCAGTGGGAGCTCGAACCGATGATTTACACCAAAAAAATAATTTAGTCCTAAATACCCTTAAAAACTCAAAAATAACCTAATTATACAAAAAAAATCCCACTAAAACACCTTTATAGGCGGATTTTGGCACATTTTCTCCTTTTTAGGCTAGGCCATGCTTACTTTACAGACCTAGCAGAAGTTGAAGAAGCCAGCGGCTTAATCGAGACTACCGGCAGTATCATCCACGCCGCCGGCGGCATGATTTTCTATAGTAGACAGCTTTTTACCATGCTTGCTCGATACCCACCGGATAATTGATCAAAGTCCATTTCCACCGAATTTTAGTGTATATAAGGAGCCATTTACAGTGGGAAAAGGGGTGGCAATTACACACTTGAATTCTTAGGGAGATTTTAGCAAATTCTAGTTAGTTTTAGTGGGATAAGGCATAAAAAAGGTAAGAAAATGGGAGTTAATCCATCTTTGCTTCGTTTTTCTTAATTAAACTCTCTTATATCTAAGTTAATTTTAGGTTTAAAACCACTATTATAGGATTTAGAGGCTAAAATCCCACACTTACTACCCAAATCATCACTTTGAGTTCCCCAGAGGTGTCATTTGGATCACGAAGAGGTGGATTCACAACCCCGAGGTAAAAATTCTGAGTCTCATAGCTCTTTGGCTTTAATTTTAGTTGTTTATTGTGTTAAATTATTGTTTTGTTCTTAATTTTAGGTTTTTGATCGCTTTTCGACCATTAATTGCTGCTGCTGTAAGAAAGTGAAGCCGCTGGCGGTATCACTTATGTTGCCAGTATCAACAGTGATATTGCCAGGGGCTTCCTTTGTCCCCAACGGCTCTATTTCTTATGGGTTCCTTTCTTTATAGTATCCAGAATGTCATCCCGCCTGTCTGAGTAAATGTAATCGCCAGCGGCATCATGGATGTTACCGACGGTATGAGGTTCTAGACAGCATGCTTATTTTGGTTTTCATTTTCGACCTAGTTTAATTTTCGAAGCTAGGAATCTCGATTACCCAAAAATGGTCCAAACCCCATAATATGTGGCATTTTCACTAATAATTTGGTTAAAATAATAATCGTGTCCAAAATGGACTTTTGCCTAAAACCGCGAGGGGCTACCGCCCCTTAGACCCCGCTGCCGTGGGTGCCACTTTGTGTGATATATCTCGTACAACATACCGTATCTGTGCTAACTTTCCATGCAGGTAGATTTAGGTTTGATGTGTGCTAGGCCTTCGAGTATTTTATTTTTTGCTTTACACAAATATAATGGATTTGAAAGCCTTGTAAAAATTTTAATTTCCGTATTTATTTTTGGATGACTGTAATAATTTATTTATCGCTTTGATTGCTTGCTAAAACGTGCGAATACAACATATAAATCGAAAATACAATAAATTAGATGGATTAAACCGATTAAGAAAGAATGAAACTTTTAACTTGGTCAATACAAAATAGATAACATCATCCGAACTCAATCTCTACTTAAGGTATGGTCTACCACCTAGTGGGAAAATCGTACCTAAAAATTTCCTAATTTAGCTGAATTGGATGGCGACTCTATTTTAAGTACAGGATTTTGATCTCGTATCTCTTTGAACATAAAAATATGCAAAACTTTTTTTCTACCATCACATCACGATCACACAATTATTTTTAAGAGGTCGATCCTCCGGCTCGGCTTTAAAGCCTAACCGAAATATCATCCACTCACACACTTGACACCAAGACTCTCGATAATACTGATTTAGACAAGAAGGTAAAAGAGGCCATCTATAATCTCGACTCACCTCAACCTGCATCGAGACCTGGACCAAAGCTCGCTTTACCACCTTTTAAGAAATTCACTCCCTTCATCACCCAACCACCGGAGCTCGAACTCAAAAGTCTGTCGAATCGCCTCAAGTATGCTTTCTTAGGGGATAATGATACAATCCTAGTGATCATTTCCAGTATATTGAGTCCTGATGAAGAAAAACGACTTATTTCCTTGCTCCAGCAACACAAGGAGGCAATTGGATGAACTATAGTAGATATCAAGGGGATTAGTCCTGCCACTTGCATGCACAAAATCAAGCAAGAGGAGAATGCCAAGATGTATCTCCAACCTCAAAGATGACTCAATTCCCCTATGATGGAAGTTGTGAAGAAAGAAGTGATCAAGGTCATGGAGGTTAACCTTATTTACCCTATCTCTGACAATGAGTGGGTTAGTCCGGTACAAGCTGTTCTAAAGAAGACATGGATCACGATGATAACAAATGAAATAGGATAATCGGTCTCGATGAGAAAACAGAATGGATGGAGAGTCAGTATTGACTATCGCAAGCTCAACACTGCAAACAAGAACGAACATTTCCCGCTACCATTCATTGATCAAATGCTGGAGAGACTAGCAGGAAAGTCTCATTTCTATCATCTCGATGGAATTTCAGGTTTCCATTAGATACCAGTGGCACCAGAAGACCAAGAGAAAATAACATTTACGTGTCCCTTTGGTACCTTTGCTTACAGACGGATGCCTTTTGGTCTCTGCAATGCTCCCACTACATTCAAGAGGTGTATAATGAGTATCTCTTCTAATTATGTGGAAAGTATTGTTAAGGTATTCATGGATGATTTTAATGTGTATGGTGATTCTTTTTATACATGTCTCGATAACCTTGGTAAGATCCTTAAACGATGTATCGAGTCTGACTTAGTGCTTAGCTATGAGAAATGCCACTTCATGGTAGACCAAGGTTTGATATTGGGTCATGTTGTATCTAAGAAGGGTATTGAGGTAGATAAAGCTAAAATTGATGTTATTCAATTCTTACCTTACCCTACTTCTGTAAATGATTTACTCAATCCTCACCTTACCCTAATTCTATAAAGGAAGTTAGGTCTTTTCTTGGACATGCAGGTTTTTATCTCATGTTCATCAAGAAATTTTCAAAGATCACCGAGCCCCTTTGTAGAATACTTTAGAAATACGCTAACTTCGAGTTTGGGGATCCTTGCAAAGAAGCCTTTGACACTATTATGAAGAAGCTGGTCTCTACGGCCATTATCTAAGCACCCAATTGGGAATAGCCCTTTTAGATTATGTGTGATGCAAGCGATAAATCAGTAGGAGTAGTATTAGGACAACGGGTTGGCTGAGAACCTCATGTTATTTATTATGCCTCCCGGACTCTCGATACAATGCAATGGATGTACACCATGATCGAAAAAGAACTCCTTGCCATCATATTTGCATTGGAGAAATTTTGTTCATATCTTCTTTGTTCTAAGGTCATTGTATACTCAAACCTTGCTGCTCTGAGGTACCTCATGACCAATAAAGATGCCAAACCAAGATTGATTTGGTAGATCCTTTTGCTTTAAGAATTTGACATCGAGATCAGAGATAAGAAAGGAACAGAGAACTTGGTGGCCGATCATCTCAGCAGGCTGACCAATTCAGAAGAACCAAGGGAAGTGCAGGATGAACATCCTAGGGAGAGTCTCTTTGCTATCACCAAGACTCTATGGTATGCAGACCTTGTCAACTTTCTTGCAATCGGGAAATTTTCGGATGAATTCTTACGCAATGACAAGGAGAAAATGAATAGGGAAGCTAGCAGTTATTTTGGGGATAATCCTTATTTATGAAGATAAGGGAATGATCTAGTTTTGAGGAGATGTGTTTACGGAGAAGAGATACCGAAACTCTTGCAAGCATATCATTCTGAATTTTGTGAAGGTCATGGTGGGCCAAGAAGAACAGCGCAACGTATTCTTAAGTGTGGATTTTATTGGCCCCACATCTTTTGTAACTCCTATATGTTTTGCAAGGCATGCGACAACTATCGACGGGTTGTTAACCTTGGACGTCGAGATTAGCTCCCGATGACTCCTATCTTGGTCGTTGAGATCTTTGATGTCTGGGGTATCGATTTCATGGGCCTTTATCCTCCTTCTTATGGGTTCAAATACATCCTCCTTGCAGTGGATTATGTCTCCAAGTGGGTAGAAGCCAAGGTGACCAGGAATGACGATAGGAAGACCGTAGCAGATTTCATCAAGGACTACATCATCTGTAGATATGGGACATCGAGACTACTTATCAGTGATCGCGATAATCATTTTTACAACAAAACAATCTCTGCATTACTGACGAAATGGGGGGTCAAACATATGACTTCCACGATATACAACCCATAGACCGATGGACAAGCTGAAGTGGGAAACAGAGAGGTTAAGCTCATCTTGGAGAAAACAGTCGATCCCAACAGGAAAGACTGGAGTCTCCATCTCTTTAAAGCTCTCTGGGCAGTCTGTATAGCATGGAAAGCCCCCATTAGGATGTCACCTTACAGAGTTGTCCATGGGAAAGCATGTCATTTACGCATCGAGATTAAAGACAAGGCATACTAGGCCATCAAAGAGACCAATTTTAGGCTCGATGCGGCCAAGGAGCATAAGAGGTGATGGAATGTTAATTTTACATGATTACAAGTGTTATTTTGTGTGTTTTTATGTGTCAATACTACTAATTTGGGACCTAATTGACTATATTAGGTAATTCGGGTGCTAAAGTGGACTTTATTTGCAAAATGCCGATTTTGGTGCGTTTATGGAAGCCTTCTGGACAACTGTTTGTATTTTGGCCATAACTTCTTCATATAACGTCGAATTGAAGTGGTTTAGGATGTGTTAGATACTTTGAAGAACAGTCTAAATTTTCATGTCAACCAGTTAACTCCAAATTCGGACTTATCCTAGGCAAAAAATCAAGGTCAAAGTTACGGTTCTGTGAAGACTTATGCTCGGGATTGGATTCTATCACATTTCGGTTTTTCCTATTCAAGAGTTTCAAAGCAACTGAATAAGTAGTATCAAATTAGGTTGAATATTTTAAAGATATTATTTCCTTAGATATATTTTAATTATTTAGTTAGGATTTTATTCCTATTTCGAATCATTATCTGATGAGGACTTTAGTCTAGTCTTTATATTTGGAGTTAGCTACTTTTTAGAGGGGGGAATCGTTGGTTTTAGGTCTGCAACTTTCAGACCTTATTTTTGTCATATTTTCTTATGCTTTCAATTATAATTTCAGTTTCGTTTTTCCTAATTATGAGTAACTAAACTCGCTTTCTTTCGGTGAGATCAATTTCTAAGGCTGCTGCTGGATTGTGAGACCTGTTTCTTTTGATTTTTTACCTCAATTCTCAATCTATAATCTGATTTTATCTTATTATTGTTTAGGTTTTGGCTTCAAGTAGAGCTCATTGAGGTTTTCACCTATTTGATATATCGTTATTCTTTTATAATCTCGTTGGTGTTATTATAATTGATATTTAGTAACAAGCGGATTGTTGGGATTCGTGGTTGTAGTTGAGTCTATCAAATTATTTCATATCGGGTGATTAGTTCGGTAGGAATTGGATCTTCAAATCTTAAATGATAACTTTGTGGTTGAATCTTGTACGTTAGATATAAGGTTGTCATGAAATTAAGAGATTAATTGCATGGTGGGTGTTCTTAATCTAATTTAGAAAAAGATACTTAATTGTAATTGATGAATCAATTTAGTTAGACCAACTGATTAAAGGGTAAGATTATTCTTTTGTCCATGATCAATTCAACATAAGCCGAAGAAGTTACCACACTATAAGGCTTTTTCTTAATGATTTCTCTGTAACTTTTTTTTATTTGCTATTTAAATTTATTTTAAATCAAACTCTCAAAACCCGCCACTATTTAATTTACTTGTTTTAATTTGATCATTGATTTGAGACAATTTAGTTTGTTAATTCTCTGTGGATTCAACCATATTTATTGCTACCACAAATTTAGATCTAGCAAGGTATAGGAATTATTTTTGGTGGATTCGACACCCATCAAATTTCAGCACCATTGCCGGGTAATTTACTAATTGATTTTATTTCATTAATGACCAGGACTGATCATGGAAGTGATAAGTTCTACGATCCTGAAATTGAAAAGATCACACCCACCTTGAGAAAATTACTGCGCAAAACAAAGGAGTAGGAAGTTCGACTGAAACTGGGGAGCTAAAAATTTATCTGGATCATCAGCTTTTAAACAAAATAGGCAGCCTCAAGATAGAAGATTTTGATCACGAATAAAAGAATGAAATGGCAGACAACCGTACATTCCGCGAGCTAGCAATTCAAAGGCCGAATACACCTAATTTTTGCATCAACTTTCCTGAAGCTCCAGCTGACTTCGAGCTCAAATCAGGCCTAATCCATCACTTACCAAGGTTCCATGGAATGGAAAAGGAGGATCTTAATAAGCACTTAAAGGCTTTTTATGGTGTTTGTGCCGGAATGAAACCTCAGGGAGTTTATCTAGATGAAGTTTCATTACGTTATTTTCCTTTTTCCTTAGAGGATGCCGCTAAAGAATGGTTATATACTGTCCCTGCAAGTACTATCACTTTGTGGCATGCCCTTGAAACTACATTCTTGGAGAAATACTTTTCGGCCAACAGAGCAATCGCAGTTAGGGTGGAAATCACATCTATTAGGCAAAAGGAGACCGAAACTCTTATTGAGTATTTGGAAAGGTTTCAAAAGCTCATGGAAGCATGCCCAAATCACGACATCTCTAAAAACGGGATGGTTGAGTACTTCTACTAAGGATTGCTCCCTTTGGAAAGAAAGTTCGTTGATGCAGCTTTCAATGGAACTCTAATTGACAAAATGCCTACTGATGCAAAAAAGCTCATCTCCATGATGGCCGCAAGTTCACAACACTTTAGTGACCCGTACCATACCCTACCGAGGAAGGTCAACATGGTAAAATCTTTATCTATTGAAAATAAGTTGGCTGAACTCACTTCTTTGGTCAAGTCTTTGCAGGTAGGAAATTTGAGCCAAGCAACAGTTTATGAGATTTATTCAGTTGTTGGTCACACAATAAACACTTGCCCCGTTCTCTATGAGGAGGAGCAAGTAAATGCTATTGGCGGGTTCACTGGACAACAGAGGAGATATGACCCTCATTCCAACACTTATAACCCGGGGTGGCGAGATCACCTGAATTTCAACTATGCACAAAGGAATCAAGCTCCTCCATAAAATGCCATTCCGAGGCAGCAAAATTCCTGACCTCAGTCCAACAAAATAGCGATGACACTTGAAGAAATGATTACAACAATGGAAGCCAACACACTCCAATATCAGCAGAAAAACGATGCCACCATTTGCATTCTACAAAGCCAAATGAGTCAAACCGCCACATCTTTGAGTAAGTTAGAGAACCAAGGCAAGCTTCCTTCTCAAACTGAGGTTAATCTGAAACAAAATGCATGTGTAATTACACTTTAAAGTGGGAAAGAACTTGTTAACGACAATTCTGAAAAAGCTACAGTTAGCCTGGAGTCCAGGGTAAACAAATCCAATGACTTAAATTCGAAATTAAAGGCCAATTAAGAAAAGGAGATAACTATATATGGTAATAAGGGATCTACACTAACAATAACAGAACCAATAGTCTACTAACCCCTTTTTCCAGATAGGTTGTCAAAAACTAAGAAGGAAAAGGAGGATGGTGAACTAATGAAAATATTTCGTAATTTGGAAATCAATATCCCATTTCTTGATGCCATTAGACAAGTCCTAAAACATGCTAAGTTTCTCTAAGATTTGTGTTCTAATAAAAATAAATTGAACTAAAATTAAAGAATACAAATTGGAGAGAATGTTTCGGCTATTCTTGAAAAGAGGTTGCCTCGAAAATGCAAGGACCAAGGTATGTTTTCTATCCCCTATAAAATTGGTGAGGTAGGTATTAAAAATGCCATGTGTGACTTGGGTGCTGCTATAAATGTTATGCCACTATCTATCTATCAAACTTTGCATGCTAACACTTTGAGTAAAACCGGTGTTGTTCTTCAATTGGCTGACTTGTCTTTGGTGTACCATGAAGGTGAATTAGAAGATGTTCTTGTGCAATTCAATCAATTAGTTTTCCCTGTTGATTTCTATGAGCTTGATATGGTTGATGATAATTCTTCTAATTCTCATAATTTATTGCGAGGAAGACCATTTCTAGTTATGACTATTACAAAAACTGATTTTCTCACAGACATGCTTTCTCTGGAATTTGATGATGAAATTGTTAAATTCAACATGTATGATGCTATGAAATTTCCATGTGATTTAGCTACTCTTTGTATGGTTGAGGACGTTGAAACTATATAAACTCGGGAAGATCCACCATGATGTTTATGAAAGGAACAAGGCCTACAAGAAGACCACTAAGCGCCACCATGACCTTTTTACTTCTAGGAAAGTCTTCAATATGGGACAGAGAGTCCTTTTGTTTCAATCATGTCTTAAACTATTTCCTAGATAATTGAGGTCTTGGTGGGCTTGACCTTGCATTATGACCAAAGTATCTCCACATGGAGCAGTCATTATACAGAGCATCATGACTGGGATAGTTCTGAAAGTCAATGGACATCATCTCAAACCCTACTATAAAGGATTTCAAGCTCACTCTGAGGAGATCACTCTTACAGAGACTACTGACACCACACTGTGATCTCAGTGTAGTGCGTGAAGCTCACCGACGTTAAATAAAGCTCTCTTGGAAGGCAACCCTAGCATTTCTAATTCTTTATCTCTCTCTTTTAGTTAGCTTTTAATAGATGTATTTAGACAAGGACTGATTTTTCTCTCCCTGTCATTTATCGCAGATATAAGTCTCTGCACATACATTTGGACCCAAGGCACCATACACCAAGAGACGTGACTGAAGAGATAGGGGATGTGAAACAACTAGCATTCCCGGGTACATCCACAGAGGATGACGTGGCAGTCATGCGATTATTATGAAGAGTTCATGATGGTTTGCACTAAATCGAGGCCAAGATTGCTTCTACTCTAATTAATACCCTTTAAGCCAACCCTTTGCATGCTATATTCATTATTTAGCCTCTCTCTCAGCACTCAACAGTCATGATGTCTTTCAAAACCTTAAACCTCTCAAAAGCAAATTTCTTCTGCTCCGGCGAACTTTACTCTTAACCACCACTTACTAACAAAATGGCTTCCAATTAAGACACCACTACCACCACCCCGGCGACTACTAAAATCCTCATTGGCAGCATTCCTATCGATACTTCTCCCTTTATCACTATCGCTACCACAACTACCACTGTTATTCCGGTAGTAGCGACCTTTTCCACAATCACCACCACCACCACTGTTTAACTCCCTGAGGCCGTGGTCACTCTTCCAAAGACCACAGCAATGCCAAGCCATGGGGTTCCTACTCCTACCACCTCTTTCAGCACCACCACCACTCCTGGCGAGCTTCCACTCACCGTCGACCCAATCTTCATAATATTTCCCATCGTCGCTGATCTTGAGGAGTCTAGTGAGACTCCAGTGAAGAAAGAAAAAAGACCTTAAGGAGAGGTTAAGCCCTAAGATGACCTCATCAAGATTGACTCCAACGAGGGAAGTGACCACACACCTGCTCCCCCACCTGCCAAGAGGAAGATGCTCACAAGGAGCCCCGTTAAAAGTGACCAAAGTTTAAAGAAGGCCAAAGTGGCCAAGGAAGAGGAAACCCCTGCTCCTGGAGCAAAGACCAAGATCCATAGCTCTTTCTATCATCCAGCTCCATGCACCACTTATGCTCATTTCAAGGGCCAATCTTTAAAGCCTTACAAGTCTGCCTGCAAGGAGGCCATGACCACTCTCGGCATCAACTAGGCCGTCATTGATGCCTACACTGTGATCTCATGGATGCCCGTACTCTTCATCTATTTCCCCTCCTACTAGGAGCTTGTTTGGGAGTTTTACATAACTTTCCAGTTTAAGAAGGACTACACTAGCTACCAAAAGAACAGGGTGATTAAGTTCCATCTCCATGGGAAGACTGTGAGTTGGAGTCTCGATGACTTCAACAAGGCACTAGGGGTGACTGACCCATCTGATGACATGTGTGATGCTCTTCCCTCTAAGTTCAATGCTGCTGAGACCTACTTCTGCCTCTGTAACAATGATCCTCGAGTCATCACTTGGAAGTTTGGTGACTCGCAAGACTTCTACATTCATGAGTCCCACCTCAGCTATGGCCATAGAATCATTGTATTCAGTTTTTCTAGTCGCTATAGAAGTTCTGGGACCCTGAACGAGAAGGGAGTGCACATTCTGTGGTGCATGAAGAACAATAAGAGGCTCCACTTGGGCGCCTGGCTGGCCAAGTAGTTTTAATATGTCTTGACTCACCCCAAGAGCCTCCCAATTCTAAGCGTAGTGATCTCAATGATCGCGCATGGCATGGAGCATTTAAAAGCCTGTCCACTACACTAGGACCCCTGAAACTTCGCTCCTAGACCTAGATGCTCTTGGGATAATGCTGCTTACTAAAATGATCAATGGGATGCACCCCCTAGTCCTCCTAAAAAGCCTTCTCTACCTGCTCCTAAGGACCCTCAGCCAGACCAGCCTACTCATGATGACTCTATTCCTTCCACCGCTTACATCGAGCTCCTCTAGAAATTCACCAGTCTAGTGAACCAGTACAAGGACCTTCTCAAGAGTCTCTTTGAGCTCGTTGGTGAAAATCATGACCTCTAAACCTATTGCGACCCCTTAGAGCTCAATATGGACCTGATTATTCAGCAACTCGGAGTTTAAAGGACATAGCGAGATTAGCTGGGTCTCTTTTGCCCCACTCCTCCTCCACCAAGACAGTAATGTTTTTTTCCCTCTCTTCTATCTCTTTTTGTTATTTCTTTTACATTAAGGGCAATGCTCAGTTTAAGTGTGGGGAGGAATTTATCATTTTGCTTCTTCTGTTTAATCTTTTTCTTGTTTTTTTAATATATATTTATCTTTGCTCCAAGAAAAAGTTTCACAAAGACTCATACTTTATATTTTAATCCTAGTAATGACCTTGTTTTGCTCTCTAACTTGTTATTGAGACGTGATGATAATCAAGATGAGAAATACTGTGTAAATAACCAATTAAATAACTAACAGGACTATTTTGATTAACTGAAACTTATCATCGAGACCTGAATTGAATATTGATATTCCAATCTAAGATTTCTGATAATCACTTTGTAATATTCTTAGTCCCAAGGAGTACAGAAAAGTGTAACATGATTTTATTTTTAAAATGCTATAATTTGGACTTGATTTGCCTTTAGTTAGTCCCTGTGTATCATGAGATCCTCCATTGAGACCTTATAATTCTGGCATCAATCTTGGTGGTTATTTTCTACTATGAGTTCTGCAATTAGTCGAAACAAGGCTTACTTGTCTCGTAACCTTGTTTGTCTCTTTCATAAGGCTGATAGAAGAAAGAGCTATCCACGGCTAAAAATCGAGAGAAGACTCTTTCATAAGGAGAGATAGAAGAAAGAGCTATCCACAGCTAAAAACTAGGAGAAGACTCTTTCATAAAGAGAGATAAATTAGGAAGAATTGATGGTTGGAAAATGCAGCAAAACCTAAGCAAAATGGCGAAGTACGTAACGAGATAAAATGGGTTAGCAAATTTAAAAAGGATCTGGCAAAGCTAGCAAAGCAAAGTTCTTAAAATCCAAAGCAAAATCCAAATAATAGCTAGATAGATCTTAAGGACCCCATTAAGTAAAAATGTGCTTCAGATAAATAAAAGGTTTAGAAGGAGTCATCTCATTATCACCAGGATGCGATAAATTTCAAATCAAGGTAACTTTGAAGAATAACAATATTTTGTGTACTCGTGCTTTAATTTGGTAAATACTCTAAGACAAAGCTTTGAACAAAGTCTTCTTGATAATATCTTACATTAGAATGCTCAATAATCAATGAAAGGGCTCAATATAAGTCTCGGTGAAAGAATACGGTCTCTGTAAAGTTATTTAAGGTTACTTGCATAGTATAAATTTCTCTTCTTCTTGATCTTTAATGCATACTTGAGGGCAAGTATAGAATAAGTGTGGGGAAATTTGATGGGTTGTATTTTCAGCATGTATTTATACTTATTTCCATATCATGGAGACCATATTTTTAGCCTTTTTGGCTACTATTACTTCCTTTCTTGTCTTTTCATGTTTTGAAGGTGATTTAGAGAAAACATGCAATATCTAGGCATAAAGAACCCTCTACTGATACCTGATACAGACAGCGGGAGCGATAACTGGTCCTAGTGTCTCAAGAACACTTCAGAACGACCAAGATGACATCAATACCAAGGTCGGTGCATCTCAAAGGGACATTCAATCTATCATCCATCATCTATCATCTGCCATTCACATTTCACAGTCCTTCTAGACTAGTTTTAGTTCTTAGCTCTTAGTTTCTTTATTTTCAAGTACTTTGGATTTTTAAGTTTAAGATTTCGGATTTGGTTTAATAAGCAATTTCAATTTCAGTCTTCATATTTTCAGCATGATTTACTTTTAGTCTCTTACATTTAGTACGTTTAAATTCAGTCATGCTTAGCTAAATTCTTTTTGGCTTGACCAAGTAAGGGTCAAGGCTGAGTTAAAATGGTGTAAGGACTGAAACTGAATTTAAAAGTTCACAAGGCAACCTATTTACCAATCTCGATACTTCAAGGGTTTTATGGTAAGGATATCACATATTCTCGCTGTTTGGCCTGATCAACCAATTGGTTAGTCTTCGTGATTATTGTTAATCTTAATTCTTGCATTCGTAATTATGCTTAAAAAGAGATAACATGACAACAATCTCCATCGAGACTAGAGAAAGGTAATCTTACGCCTGTTGGGAGTGCTTCACTACCTGTCAGTAAGGATTTAGGATTTTCTATTATTTATTGCTATTTATTGGTAAGCTCTTTAGCACGAAGTTGAGAGACACAGTAAGAGAGAGATTGTGGTGCAAAATCAGGTCTCCATACATAGTAAGGAAGAGTTGCTAGTATTGTATAATGCATGAGTGCTGGTATAACTAAATCTAGGTCCCCGTGTAATTAATTCCTCATCCAGTGATTGCTATAATGTTCAGTCTTGCTTTACTTTGGTTGAGTTATTGTTTCTCATTTTTTTATTACCTGCTTTATTTAGTTCTAATCTATAAATTCCCATCGAGAGTCCTTCTAGGTCACGCTGTGTGTTATCTTATAAGAATAACAATGACAAATACCGTTCCTTGTGGATTTGACCTCTGCTCACTACTAACTACTAGTTTATTTTGTGCAGGGATTTATTTTTTGTGGTCTCGACACCCATCATCTAGGCACCCCAAAGCGGGTAAAGAGATTTTTAAGAATTTTTACAACTACCCTAGCATCATTTGTTGGGCTAGAAATGGCTTCAACCAACTTACTGACATAATCAACAGCTAAGAGTATGTACCTATTACCATGTGAGTTGGGAAATGGTTCCCATAAAGTCAAGGCCCTAAACATAAAAAATTTTGCATACTACAATGTTGTTTAGGGGCATAGCATTTCTAGCAGAGATGCTACATATTCTTTGGCACTCAATTCACTCTACAACAAACCTTTAGTAGTCCTTAAAGATTGTTGGCCAGTTAGAGCCATATTTAAGAACTTTGGCTGCGATTCTAGTTGCTCTAAAGTTTCCACCAGCTTCTTTGCTATGGCACATGTTTAGAATGGCTAGAATTTCTTCCTCAGGAACACACCTCCTCACCATTTGATCTGCACACAATTTAAAAAGGAAAGGTTCCTCCCAAAAGTAATATTTCAAGTCAGCAAAGAACTTTTTCTTTTATTGGTAAGACAAATGAACATGTTTAACACCACATGCAGGGAAATTAGCAAAATAAGCAAACCAAGGGAAAGATCTCATCGAGAAAAGCTATCAAGGAATGAGTCAATAACTTCTGGTTGCTCTATTTGGTTGCCCTGTAGAATTCCGGATAAATGATCAGCGGCAACATTTTCTAAGCCCTTCTTGTCTTGAATTTCTAGATCAAACTCTTGTAGAAGAAGTAACCATCTGATTAGCCTTGGTTTTTCATCCTTCTTTGCCAATAAGTACTTCAAGGCTTCTTGATTAGTAAAATAATGACTTTTGATAAGACCAGGTAGGATCTAAACTTGTCAAAGGCATAAACTATAGCAAGCAACTCTTTTTTAGTCGTAATGTAGTTTCGTTGCATTTCAGTGAGAGTTTTGCTTGCATAGTAGATAGGCCTAAAATGCTTGTCAATTCTTTGGCCTAAAATAGCTCCAATGCAAGTGTCACTTGCATCACACATAAGTTCAAATGGCTGCTCCCAATCTAGAGCAATCAGAATGGGTGCATTGACAAGTCTTGCCTTTAGCTCATTAAATACCTTCAAGCAAGCATTATCAAATTTGAATTTAGTGTCCTTGTGGAGGAGGGTTGTTAATGGTTAAGCTATCTTGGATAAATCCTTGATGAACCTTCTATAGAATCCAGCATTCCCAAGAAAGCTTCTGACTTCTTTGACTGATTTTGGAGCAGTCAACTTTTCAATAATCTCCACTTTTACTTGATTAACTTTAATCCCTTTCTCTGAAATCTTGTGGCCAAGATAAATGCCCTCATTTACCATGAAATGGCATTTTTCCTAGTTCAGAACAAGATTAGTCTCTTTGCAATAAATCAAAAATAGCTTCAAGGTTGTTTAATCAAGATTGGAAAGTTGCTCCATAGACTGAGAAATCATTTATGAAAATTTCCACTATTTTCTCCACCATATAGGGAAAAATGGGCATCATACACCTTTGAAAAGTGGTTGGAGCATTGCAAAGTCCAAATGGCATCCTCCTATAAGTAAAAACACCATTGGGGAAGATAAAAGCTGTTTTCTCTTGATCTAATGGGTGGATCGCAATCTGATTGTACCTTGAATAGCCATGAAGGAAAAAATAGACTTTATAACCGGCCAATCTCTCCAACATTTGATCAATGAAAGGGAGTGGAAAGAAATCTTTTCTGGTTTCTTCATCGAGTTTACGGTAGTCAATGCAAACTCTCCATCCTGTGACTATTCTTGTAGGGATGAGCTCATTCTTTTCATTTTTCACCACTGTCATTCCTCCTTTCTTTGGCACAGCTTAGAATGGACTAGTCCAAACACTATCCAAAATAGGGTTCCAGCATCAAAAAGTTTGATTACTTCCTTCCTCACAACTTCTTTCATGTTGGGATTGAGTCTTCTTTGGGGCTGCACCACTTGATTGTGGTTTTTCTCCATGAGAATTCGGTGCACATAAATAGAAGCACTAATTCCTTTAATACCAGCAATTGTCCATACTAGGGCCTCCTTATTTTTCCTCAAGATATCAATCAGTTAGGATTTTTTGTCAGGGGCTAGTTTTGAGGAAAAAATTACAGGAAGTTTGTCAGAGGGGTTAAGGAAAGCATATTCAAGACGGGGAGGAAAAGGTTTCAGCTCAAGATTTGGAGGTTCTTCTAGTGAGGTTTTGGGAGAAAGATTTGGTGTGTGATTTAGTGGCTCAACGGGTTATTTTCTGTAGATGGGTGGTTGACAGTTTGGTTGCTCTGCTGTCTGTTTTGCCTGCTCCATTGTTTTTTCCTTCTCCGTAATTTCTGGAGTAATTAAATCTTCCTCTTCAAAATCATTTTCTTCCAGTTCTTGCATCAGAAAAGGGTTCAAAATTACATCAGTAGCATCAAGAAAGTAGCATTTATCATCAAAATTAGATGGATATTTCATTGCCTCATTCATTTTAAATACTACTTCTTCATCATGTATTTTCAGAATCAATTTTCCATCATTTAAATCAATTAAATCTCTTCCAGTTGCAAGGAATGTTCTACCTAGAATGATGGGCACATGAAAATCTTCATCCATATCCATTATAATGAAATCAACAGGCAAAATAAACTTTCCAACTTTAACTAAAACATCTTCTACAATGCCTCTAGGATACCTAACAGTTCTATCAGCAAGTTGTATTAATACTTTAGTTGGTTGAGGTTCACCTAAGTCTAGTTGCTTATAAATGTAATATGGCGTCAGATTTATGCTTGCTCCTAAGTCACAAAGTGCATTATCAATGTTTAAGTTACCAATAGAGCAAGGTATAGAGAAACTCCCTGGATATTTAAGTTTCTTAGGCAAGGGTTGCCTACTTTGAAGGATAGAGGAGCAATCTCTATTTAGTTGCAGCATGGCCACATTCTCCAATTTCTTCTTGTTTGCCAACAAATCTTTCAAGAACTTTACATACATAGTTATTTATGCAAGTGCTCCTATAAAAGGAATGTTAATATGAAGTTTCTTAAAGACTTCTAAAAATTTATCAAATTTCTTAGCCATTTCATGCTGTTTTGCTCATTAAGGATATGGAATCCTTGGTTGGTAGGCTGGAATTGGCTGTTTCACGGGAATGGGATCAGGTTGAACATGATTCTATTTTACTTGCTCTAAAGTTTCTGCCTGCTCCACTGGATTTTGGTTGCTCTGAGCATTTTAAACTTCATAATGTTGCTCTTTTTTCTCATTCTTTTCACCTGCATTTTCATCAACAACAACAATAGACTTTTTAGGTTTAAAATTATCACAAATCTTACCACACCTTAGAGTTTTGGCTTTGCAATTCTTCATGGAAGCTTGAGTTTGCTTCATTAATAGCATCATCATTTCCTTTATTTCTTCGAACTCAGATTTCTTTGGTTGCTGAGATAATCTTGTGTGTTGCATATTTTGTTGTGGTTGTTGAGAAAAATTGCCTTGGGGTTGCTGGTAAGGAATCTGCTTGTTTTGGTTGCTCCAGGAGAAGTTAGAATGGTTCGCCAGCCTGGATTGTAGGTATTTGAGAAGAGATTGTTCCTCTGGTTGTTCCCAACATAATCATAATGTTCTTAAGTGAGAGGAGTGTCACAATCAATATTTCTATAGTTGCCACCACAAAAATCACAAACTCCTTGCATATTTGAGATTGCCAAGACATTTTACTTTGCAAGTTGCTTCAGAATCAGATCCATCTTCTCGGAGAGTTTTGTAACAGATTTTGACTCCTTGTTCTTACTTCTCTCTTCCTGAATATAGTGCCATTTGTAGCTGGTGTTAACCAACCTTTCAATGAGTTCATAAAGCTCTTCAGGGGCAAGTTCCTCGGAATCACTATTTACAGCAGATTCAATTTGAATTTTGTGTTGATAGTACAAACCATTGTAAAGATTTTACGTTTGCATCCATAATGGGCTTTGATGATTTGGCACCCTCCTTAACAACTCCTTATATCTTTCCCATGCTTCGGCAAGGGATTCATCTAATTGTTGCATGAAATGAGTCACCTCATTTCTGAATTTGAATGCTTGCCTCGGTGGAAAGTATTTTATGAGAAAAGCTTGTGCCATTTGATCCTAATTTCTTATGGATCCAGGCTGAAGATTTTTCAGCCAATTTTTAGCCTTATCCTATAGAGAGAAGGGAAAAAGCTTGAGTCTAATGAAATTTGTATGGAAAGTATCACACATAGTGACAAATTCTTGGATGTATGCATTAGGATCTTCTCCTGGAAAACATCCAAATTGAACGGTTGCCTAGGGCATTTGAATCATGAAGGCCTTGATCTCAAAGAGGTTGTTCCCCTAATTAGGTATTATAATGGAAGAGAAGTGTCCCTCGATTGAAGGTCTACTATACTCTCTGAGAGTTTGCCTTAGTGGGGGTGGGGTTGACTTCACCCAAAACCTCATGTTGCTCATTACCATTTGGGGGATTCGCTTGATCATCCATTCTTTGTTGTCTTTGCCTTCTTCTGGCTGCTCCACTCAATCTACGATAAGTTCTTTCAATTTCAGAGTCTATTAGAATAAGTGGTAGTCCAGCTCTTCGCATACAACAAAAATAGCTTCAAAAAGAAAAAATCCTACAAAATGACAACAAATGGATTAAATGCACCAATTTACAAACAAAAATTTAAAAACTTCACACGTTGCTCCCCGGCAACAGCGCTAAAAACTTGTTGATGCTTAGCAAGAATACTAGGTCGTGGTCAATTGTACAAGGCAAGTACAAGTGTCATCCAACAAGGAGCAAGGAAAGTTATTTAAACCAAGTTGCAAATTAGTGAGCTAAGGTTTACAGTGTAATAAAATTTGATTTTTAATAAAAAGAAAACTGAAAAAAAAAGTTGCAATGAAAATAGTAAGTTTGGTTGCTCTAGTTTGATTGCTTCTAACAATTTTATACCGGATAGGCAAGTCTAGCAGGCAGACAGGCTTAGTTTTAACTCCTCTCTTTATTCTAACTTGTTAAAGTTCATTAACCTAGGGTATCTTATACCAAAGTTATTAAGCTCAGCATACCAACTTATGCTTAGATTCTTTAAGGTTTCACTCCAGGAACCTCTCTGACAAGCTACACCTTAAGCTTTAGATTTAAACAAGCATTCTATTATTAAACAAAAACCCCGAGCACATTTCTAACTCATTTTTAATGAATATAGAAGTGTGTGTATTGTGTTTAATTCCGTGTTCGTACTTCACCTTCTGGTTCTTCCTAATTCCATTATGCACAAGTTTGGCCTAACTTATGATTCAATTAAGTTATAACACAATACAATCAGTATTAAGTTGATGTTAGAGATAGAGAAAGAGAGTTTTACCTGAGATTAACCCATCTACTTTCTAGGCTTACCCGCCTAATTAATTAGTTAATCATAATTAGAGATAAACACACAATAATAACAATAAATATAAATATAACTAGCATATGTTAATGATTGAAAAAATACAGAAAATAAGGGTAGAAGAAGCCAATACCAAGCTTGCCAAAATGACAGCCATTGGCCGAAATATATAGTGGTGTTTGAAGGATCTAGAGACACCACTTGCAAAAATAAAAAATCCTGTATAATGGTCTTACATCAGTTGATCTAATAAGTCTTTCTTGAAGATAAAGGGTGGTCAGATAGAAAATCCACCAAAGTGGCTAATAAAATAATATAACCAATCCACTAGCCCACTAACAAAAATGTCTCCAATACGCTTCCCACGGGTCTTCTAGAAACAAAATAATGGATTTTCTCTGGTATTTTATTTTGCCACATAGGCATGGTCACCTCCTTGTTTTTATGTTTGCCCATTCTGCTTACCCTGACTATCTTTCTGCATGCTCCGATGGTTTTCTGCCTGTTCTGCTCGTTTTCTTGACTGCTTGGTCTCGTTTTCTCCTCATTCTCTACATATTCTACTACTTTGAATAGAAATTTGAAATATCAACAGGAAACACTTATAATTCTCTCATTTTAGCTCCAACTTAGATGATTTCAAGGTTAAATTACTAATATTTTCATGGTATAAATTGTACTTATCAGTTATAAGTCCAATATAAGTCTCTTTGTATTTGTAATGTTTATTGAACTGTTATATATCTACTTTATATATCTGATATATATTTGTCACAAACCTAAGACAAATATGTTTACAGTCTCTTTGTATTTGCAATGCTCATTGAATTGTTATATATCTACTATATATATCTCTTACAAGTATAATATAAGCCTATTTGCATTTGCAATGCTCACTGAATTGTTATATATTTACTATACATCTGATATATATCCGTTACAAACCTAATACAAAATCTGTTATAAGTCTAATACAAGTCTCTTTGCATTTGCAGAGCTCATTAAACTATTGTATATCTACTATATATATGTCATATATTTGATACATATTAGTTACAAGTCTATAAGTCTCTTTGTATTTACAATACTCGTTGAACTATTATATATCAATTATACATCTAATACATATCTGTTACAAGTCTATTACAAGTCAAATATAAGTCTCTTTGTATTTGTAATTCTCATTTAACTGTTATATATCTACTATATATTTGATATATATATATATATATGTTACAAGTCTAGTATAAGTCTGTTATAATTTATAAGTCTAATATAAATCAATTGTAACAGATATGTAATAGGTTTGTAACAGGTCGAAACTTTTTTTGGAAAAAAATATATGACAATAGATAACGTTTCTAAGATAAAAATGAGACGAACAAAAATATCTAAAGTCACATATCAAAAAAATGAACGGTTTGTGAGATAAATGCAAAATATGCAAAAAAATTGAAGAAAACAAAAACAAATCGCATGGATACGAGGAAGGGCATAAAAAAGGTAATATGGAAATTAGTTAAGGTATGCTGTTACTTTGTTTTCTATTGGATTGTTTTGATATTTATTTTGCATAATTGGATCAAATCTAACAATTCCCGAAAATTTAATATGAAGATAATTAGAAAGAAATAATTAATTATGTGAAATAAAAATAAGGAGATAAATAATTAATAGCATTAAAAGATAATTAATTTTATGGATAAATTTATTGTATACTTCAATATCAGCCGGGTATTGTATAATTTTCGATATAAGTTATCATATAAATGTTTCATTAATCTCAAATGGGTAATTTCAGAAATTTTTTCTACATGTGGGATTATCTTCGATTGATTCTCTGTGAGAGAGTTCAAATAAAGAAAAAAAGTCTCAGTGAAGAGAAAAGATAATGGAATAAAAGAGATTGTACGAAGAGACAGAACTGGTTGTTGTATCATTTATTGACATATTAAATAGTTAAATCATTTATTGACATATTAAATAGTTAATTGTTACGCGAAATCTTATTAACTCCCCAAACAACCCTATTAATTTAAAAATTTTAACTTTTGAATTTTAAAAATTCTACGTAACATCTTAAAAATTTCACTTTCTAAATTATCAATTTGAATCACTAATTTTTAATTTTTGTTAAAAAAATTCTGAAAATACATGTGGACATCCTATTGAGACGCCTACAATTTCATGATGGCCTTTCGTGATTGACGGCCACCTTGAGTGGCAGGCGTCCACTATGGACGCCCACCATTTCATGGCATGCATCCCAAGTGGACGCTTTCGTGCTATTGTTTGAATGGCATACAGGCGTCCACTTGGGACTCCCACATGAAATGATGAGCGTCTACGGTGGACGTCCGGAATATATTGAGATTGGTCGATAGAAAAATTCAGCTCGTCAATTCCGAAAAATTATAATTTAAAAAAATTAATTTTAGAATTTAAATTAGTTTAAGTTTAAGGTTAGATAAAAAAATTTAAAATATAAAATTTAAATTAAAAATATATTAAAGGATAACTTTATCTTTTTACGAGGGTGACGTAAAATAAAATTAAGCAAGGTATTATAATACTCTAAATATTAAATTACTACACATCATTTCATTTTAAGATAATTTTATGTTTTCACGAAGGTGACGCATATAGAGTATATATTTCTCTAAATAAAAAAGTACAGACGTTAATTCCTAAGCAATGGCTAGGACTAGTCATGTTTTGTGGGCCACACTTTAATGACTAAAAAAGAAACTTCTTGCCCCTCTTTTCATCTTCTTCGTTTCTTTCCTTTACTCAGTTTTTCAGTTCTTCACTGACACATATCAGAATGCCTAAATACTAATAGGGGTTTCAAATTTTCCAGAAAGTTTGGGGGGTCAATTGACCCTCCGTAATCCCCCTTGGATTTGTACCTATTAAACTAAAATGTAATTGTTTTAGTGTATCAGTGTTATTAGATCCAATCCAGTCCAGTCACTCAGATCAGAAAATCCGGGATCCGATGGCAAAAATGGACAGAGTAATGCTAAAACCCATTATATAACTAGTTAAAACCTGTTGACCCGATCAGTTGACCAGTTATTCAGGACTGATTAATGGTCAATGACTTGAAAATTTTTTGCTTGATGTATAAGTAAAAATCTATCAAATCGCAGCCTATAGAGTCTAGACGATTTACAACTTTTAATAAAGTTATTTCGATGAGTCTTTTATTTTTTCATGTCAATTTTTCAACATGATATACAAATTTTAATAGTGAAATTTATATTTAGTCTCGTAATCAATAATTTTGATATTTTTTAATCTGAAAGTATTGATTATAAGATGTGTTTGTTTTATTATATACTTCCCTTTTTATTTAATTTATGATATTGAATAAATTAACTTTATTTAGTTTTATACATATAATTAGTTTGCTAGTTAATAATTTTTTTAATAAAATTGAAAAGAAAAAAATTTTATGTGAGGCCAGACGTCGATATTGTTTTACGAGTTAACGATTTATTATAACATGTTTTAATATTTTAAATATTGAAAATAATAATTTTTAACAATTTTATTTGGATTTGGATTTTCTAAAGTTCAAACTCTCTAAAGTTGTACATTTCAATCAATCCTAGTTATTCATTGAGTTTTAATGGTCTAAATTTTATTATACTGTGGACCCCACAAATCACTAAAACCATTAAAACTCAATGAATGGTTGAGATTGATTGAAATATACAACTTTACAGAGTTAGAACTTTAGAGAATCCAAATCCATTTTATTTTAAACAATTAAACTACGGTTCAACCATAATTGACTTATCGACCCTTGACTCTCTATTTTCATCGATCAAGGAGTCAAACCAGCCGAATTTGGCAACCATGTGATAATGAATGATACTGTATAAAATTAGACTGAATGAATTACCAGTTGATAATTTCAAAGTGGCCTGAGGATCCTTATCCATTCCATATCGGCCTCAATATAAATAGAGGCTCACTACCTTATACTTTCTCGTAGGCTCTACATGCACATAGCAAGTTTTTCTATATCTCTCTTCATTATTGGAGGTTTTTTGATAATATTTTTAATAAACAACAACGAAAAGGTAATATTAGAATGTTATAAAATTATAAATGAATTAATAAGTAATGAAAGAAGGTAAACAAATACAAAATACAGACATTTATTATCAAATGGACACCTATGAAGGATGTACTAATCAAACTTTAAGCTTTAAACCTGAGACTTATTATAAAATACAAGAAGAGAAAGAAGAGTTATCTATAAATAAAATTTTCAAAACTAAGTGGTTTGATAGAAATAAAGAAATAAGATATGTAGTTCAGAAACATGAAAATACAATAGATATAACTATAATAAATGGAAAAGCAAGAATTAATTTAATATCGGATGAAGTAGTAAAAAGAGAATTAGCTAAGTTGTCTAACAAAGAATCTAAAAGATATAAGAATACATATTTCGGTGGAATTGAATTCAAAATAAAAGCATATTTTCAGAAAAATATAAATACTCCTATACAAATCTATATACTAGATGATAGAATATTAAATAATCTACAAGATGCATTGATTTGAGTAATAAGAGGAAATTTAATTTATCAAAAATTAAAATTTACTATTCAACCAGACTTTAGTATTTCTTTTCAAGATAAACATAAAGATTTAGCTCTAACTCTATATTACAAATTAGAGGGAATAAATATGCCACCGGGAAGCAAAGTAATAAGTGTAGAAATAAAAATGATATATGCATTAACCGGAAATCACAACATAAGAAAACACTATGAAATAGATATACTAGTACCTAAATTATATCAAGAAATATTAGAGCCTCTAGAACATAAAGATTATTCTCAAATAACAATACCCGAAGAAATATGTATGGATTTTGTTGACACACAAAATAAACCTATTCAAAAATTAATACCCGTAATAGAAAACGCAAGATTAAGCTTTAAAAAAGAAATAATAGATTCTCCAAGAATATTGAATCTTATAAATACATATAAATTTAGAATAAAAGTTATATTATTTACACGAATATTAGCTAATGACTACATAGCCGAAATAAATAAAGAAGTAAAAAGTTGCATAAATATGGATAAAGTAAATAAAAATAATTGTGAAATGATAGAGCCACAAATATAAATTCACCCTAATAACACTAGAGAACTTATTATAACCCAAGTAGCTAGATTAAGATTTAAAATCCAAGACTGAAAATATGATACAACCATTAGAGTAGCATCGAATATTAGTAATAGTTGTGATTTAATATTAGGACATGATTTTTTAGAAAAAATAGAGTATGAGATTCACCATACTGGAATAACCATAAAAGATCAAGGAAAAGTAAGGTTTATAGATAGAATATGAATAAACAACACATAATTAAAAATAAAGAAAAGGAATTAGAAGTCATTAAAGATTTTCTAAATACAACAATAATTGAATCACAGATAAAATATTTACAATTTAAAGAAGAACAAGAAAATTTAGAAAATGAAATCAAACAATTAAAAAGTTTATTAGAAAAACCTCAAAAAAATGGATCCAGAGTGAACAAGGATGGATAAAAAAAGAATATATCCATGAATAACGATAAAAAAAATTAGACGAAATATGGAATGAACTCGTAGTAAAAGAGCAATTAAAAACTATAATGAAACTATTAACCGATATACAAGAAAGTTTAAAAGAAAACCAATTTTACATACAGCAAATAATTAAACAAGAAATAAAAAATCAATGGAATACTTCAGAAATAACAACATTTAAAATAATATTAGAAAGATTAAATATGTTAGTAGACAAAGGAAAAGGAATAGCTCAAGAGAAATCAGATGAAAAATTAGATGAAAAATTAGAATCTCCTAATAAAATATTCATAGAAGAATTAAAATCTAAAAAGAAAAAAATCTGAAATAGGATTCAATTATAAGTACAAATTTCAATTTAAAAAATCAGAAGAACATACATCTTTTTGGTATAAATCTGAATGGAAAAAGCCGAAATGAATATGCAAATAGAAGAATTAAAAAATTTATTATCTAATTTACATATACATGAAAACTTTAAAATAGAAAAATATGATGAAACAAATGAAATTATTTTTGAAGAATCAGATGAAGAAAGTGATTTTGAAACAAAACCTATTAAACAAGAAGAAACCGAACCAAGTCATAGGTATCAGTTTGATAGTCAATATGTTCCACCTAGAGAAACTATAAGGAACACAGGCAAAAAACAAAGATATACATACTACAATAACAAATTCAAGAAAATACTAGAACCTTATAAATCAAAAGTTAAACATATAAATAATGATTTAATATTAGATTTAGACTGTGCAGAAAACGGAGAAGATTTATTACAAAATTGGATCTCTAGGCACACCTTTGAATTAGCCATTAATGAAGCATTAGAAAACCTAAATATAGAAAGTACCCATTATTACTTATTATTCCATACTAGTGGAGACGTATACAATTATCTAAATAAATTATCAATACCAACCGAAAGCAATCAGCATCCAATAGAATATGTTAAATATATTGGAAATGAAATTAATAAGGAATTTTTTGGAAAACATAGTGACGTACCAGCCAGTAGAGAATAAGAACAATTTATATCAAAATATATATTATATAATATACAACTCTATAATATATGTGAATTTAATGAATTTTCATGTCAATACAGAAAATATTATAATAAACTCGATTTAGTAGAAAGAAACCCATTTTTAGAAATTTTTATTAATAAATTACCTTGGCCAATAAATGAAGAAGTAAACAAAAGATATAAAAACCAAGTAAATATCACAATCCCAGAAACATTAGGATCTATAATAAAAATAACTAAAGAATATATAACGGAAAAGTGTACTGAATCAGAAAAAGATAAATTATTAGAAAACAAATTTAGTATTAATTGCTGTAACAATTTTACAGAAGTACCACAAAAGTTCGGATGTTCAAATCTCTCTAGGGGGAAGATCTAAACATTATAAATGAAAATATCAATCATACAAATATTATAAACCTTATAAATATAAACAAAGAAAATATAAACCAATCCCAAAAAGAAATTTCGACCCAAAAAATAGAAGAAGATATTTCAAAAGAAAAAGTCATACTAAAAAATAAAAATACTGACCTGAGAAGAAAAAGAATTGTAAATGTTGGTTGTGCCAAGAAGAAGGACATTATGCAAATGAATGTCCTCAAACGAATAAAAAGACAGAAAAAATTAAATTATTAAACTAGATAGAAGAAATAAATTTAGAACCAATCGAGTCAGATGTTGATAATAATGATGAATTATATTATTTAGAATCCACTGATGAATCAGAATTATTTAGTAATTCATATGAATCCAAATAGTACCTATATCAAAATAATAATAGGAAACAAACCAGTATTAGCATACATAAATACGGGAGCATCTCTATGCATAGCATCAAGAAATTTTATACCAAAAACCTTTTGGAAAAAGGCTTCTAAACCAATAAAAGTTAGAATAGCAGATCAAACCCCATTAGAATTAAAAGAACTAGAATAAGAACTTACTATCCTTATATCTGGAAAGAAATTTATTATACCAATCTTATACCATTTAGAATCAGGGGTTCCTATAATTTTAGGTAATAATTTTTTAAGATTATATCATCCATTTTGCCAATATTTATTTCATATAGAATTAACTTGTCCTAAACTAAAAGATTAAGATAAACAAATAGTAAAAATACCCATAGAAAAAACTAAGTTAGAAAATATAAAACAAAAGTTAAAAATAATAATTTATAAACTAGAAGAAGAACTAGAAAAAGAATTAGAAGATGAAATAAATAAAAAATTAGAAGAACGATTTACTGATGATCTATTAGGAATAAAAAAATACGAATGATGCTTTAATTGAAATTAAACTAAAGGATCCTACAGTAGAAATAAAATGTCCTAATAACATACCCTACACAAAAAGAGACGTAGAAGAATTTGAAAATGATATGAATTAATTAATAAAAAGAGGAGTAATTAGACCTAGCAATAGCCCTTATAGTGCCTAGCCTTTTATGTAGAAAATCATGCCGAAGAAAAAAGAGGAAAAAGAAGAATATTTATTAACTATAAAAAAATGAATGAAGCAACCATAGGAACACCCAAGGGATTACCAAGAAAGGATTATATTATGAATAATTTACAACAAAAAAGTGGTTCTCAACATTAGATGTAAAATCAGCCTATTGGCAATTACGATTACATAAAAATACTAAACCTTTAACAGCTTTTACTTTTCCACCCAATAATCATTATGAATATAATAGTTTACCTCTAGGATTAAAACAAGCCCCAGGAATATTTCAAGAATTTATGACTCGGCAACTTAAAGGATTAGAAAAAATCCGTTCTATATATATTGATGACATTATAATATTCACAGCTGGATCAAAAAAGGATAATTTAATAACAGTTATCAAAATAATAGATAGATGTAGAGAAAAAGGAATAATTCTATCCAGGCCAAAAGCTATAATAGGAAAAAAGGAAATAGATTTTTTAAAATTAACTATTTCTAATGGAGAATTAAAATTGCAACCCCATATAGTAGAAAAACAAAATCAATTTTTAGATCAATTAACGGATAAAAAATAATTACAAAGATTTTTAGGAAATCTTAATTATATTAGTGATCAAGGTTTTCTAAAAAATCTAACACAATTAAGACGAAACTTACAAAAGAAATTGTCAGAAAAAATTAAATGGTCATGGTCAACAAAATACACTAAAAATGTAATCGCATTAAAAAAGAGCTGTCAGAACTTACCATCTCTATATAACCCCATAGAAAAAGATTTATTAATTATTTCTACTGACGCTAGTGGAGAATATTGGGCAGCAGTAATGACGGCCCTACCATTTGAATTGTTGCAAACTTACAAACAAGAGAAAGGAAAGGAATTAATAGAAGAAATATTTTCTACTATCACAGCATTATTTAACACTAAATAATTTGTTTCTTTAGAAAAAATAGCTAAATATATTTACAGATACCCAAAAAAGATATACTACCCATGAAAGAGAAACATTGGCCATATTAAACACTGTAAGAAAGTAGAAAATAGAGTTATTATCAAAACCTTTTATTGTCAAAACAAATAATAAATATGTTACTACATTTATTCGAAATAAAATAAATACTCATTATAATCAAGGAAGATTAATTAGGTGGCAACTAAAATTATCTTATTATGAATTTCAGGTAGTATTAATAAAATCCGAAGAAAACTACGGAGCAGACACTTTGACTAGGGAATGGAGTCAAGAATAGTAGTCTTCACCAACCAATTGAAGCAGAAAAATAATCAATTGGAGCAAGTATTATCAAATGTAGAAAAAATTAAAGCAGAAATAACACAACTGGAAACCACTCTTGCACTAATCAAGGGATTATCCGGAGCTGACACTGTAAGCACCCCAATAAATAACCACTCGCTATTAGTCAGTTTGCCTATGGATAAAAAATTATCTTGGGCAGATGAAAGTGAAGCATCAGAGAAACCTGAAGCATCTGTTTCTACCAGTAATATATAGCCTGAATCTAAAAATAAAGGTAAAACAGTATTAATTACCCTAGCCGATATAACTGCAGGATTACCACAGTTAGTTAAATAGCCCAGTAAGACTTATTATGTAGTCCATAATGGGCCAAACCGAGGCCTGTTTGACGAATGGGCGAAGGCCACAATATTCATCCAGGGACAACCCGGTATTATTCATTTAAAATATCCATCTTTAGAATTAGCAAAAAGGGCTTTGGAAGAAACCAGTAATATGTATGGAACATATAAAGAAAAAATACTATCTAATAAAGTTCCAGAAATAAAAACTGTTTTGGGCAGGATTCCCACAATTACCCAAATAAAAACAGTATCAGAAATAAACGAAATGAAGGGAACATCTTTTAATAAATATATCAAATGGTCCCAAATAATCCAAAATTATAAGGACGACGATCAAAGCAGGAATATGTATCCTACAACCAAGGATCAAATGAAAACGAAAATGATTGTATTACCAGAAGCCAACCCCATGGAACCATACGAGTTAGCAGTACATGGATTAATAGATACTATTTATTTAAACAAATTAGATGTCCTAAAATATTTCCCGGAAAAATTTAGAAGATCCGTTTCATTATAATTCAAGAATTATGCAAAAGGAAGAATGATCTTTCTAAGATTTTTCAGCAGCATCCCTATTTTCTCAGAAGAAGGCGAAGAATTAACACCTTCTTTTGCATATATTTTAATGGAAATATCAAATGGGCACTATCCAGACTTTGAAGCAGCAAAAATTCCTATTACTTATGAAGAAAGAGTATTATGGAATCAAACCCTTTTCTCCATAATAATCAGACAATTAGCAAGTATAGAAGGAGCATTCAGAATTAATTATAAATTTGATTACTGGTTATTAGCAACTCATTCTAAAAAGGAAATACCCATGAAAGCCACAATGGAATCAATATTTTATGAATTTGAAAAGAAATTCCTTGAATCAAGAATTCCTAATCTCGACCAACAATCAAAATTATTTCTGTGTCAAAAAAGTCCAAAATTATCCAGGGCATTCCTGTGATGCATGTAGATTAATTGGAGAAGAAACATCAAATCACAGTGAAGCAGATGAAGCCCCATTAGTTGAATAAAACAAAAATGTAGACACCTGTAAAAATCTGCCTCTACTAAGATAAGGATACTTATCTTATCCTATCGTTATACTTATCTTTTTATTTTTGTTGTCATGTAAATTATTGAGTGTGATAACTGGCGCTTGCCAGTATGTTTTCTTTTTTACCAGTTTAATATGTAATTTTGATATGTATATAAGGGAGTTGAGATCCTTGTTCTCAGCAGAACTTTTTAAGACAAATAAACTTCAGTTTATTTAATATTTGAGTGCAAACTTTAGAGAGGTTAGCTCAAAAAAATACTATTGAGAGCATTTTAAAATCCAATAGAAGATTCATAAAACACCGTTATCATCAAGCAATACTTAAGAGGCCAATCTTTACAATTCACAAACAATCAGGTAAACTTTTAATCATGTATATATTCATATTTAATTTATTCATAATATTGTTAATAAATATTGAGCAATGAAAACAGTGGTATCAGAGCATTTTAGAAGAAGTATTCCGAAATTAAGAAAAGATTTAAAGTTAAAAATATTAAAAATGAACATAAGAATTTATAATAGAAATTAGTTCAGGATTATATTGCATAGCAGAATTGAGACATTTAATAATATTTTTAATAAACAACAATGAATTAAAAATAAAGAAAAGGAATTAGAAAGTATAATGTTGCGGATATATGTTTGTTTTTGCTGTAATTTTTTATTCACGAAATATGTAACAGTCATAATCAAACACATAAAACTATAGTTTGATGCCAATATTACAAAAGATAGTTATTAAAGAAGTTGTCAACTACCACTAAAATTTGATGAGTTAAATGTAGTTTCGTGTGTATTAACTCTTTAATCTTATTAGGATTTGTGCCCATAAACCTGCCCTTATAGCCCATTAGCTTTAAGATATCAGCCCATAAGCCCATCTAGTGTTAAGGCCTCTATTGTGATATTAGCCCATTTTATTACTTAGTATGGTTATGGGTTACTGACCTTAAGGGATGCATTTAGGATATTGAACATTATATTTTTGTAGGGTTTTATTATCTGTTGTTTCCCCTTCTTATATTTTAGACGCCACCTTCTGTTAACTTTTTTTCATCTTTATTCTCTCAAGAACTCAAGCTTTGTGGTTGATTCCTTGATGACGTATCGTGTTCTGGTGAATTTGATTGAAGGCAGATACTCAAGCGATTACTCTTCAGGTTATAAATACCTTTTTTATTCTGCAATGTATAATGGCTCGGTTTTAGAGTTTTTGGGTTCTATTCTTCTTTTCAGTTCTTGAGTCTGTTTTGCATTATTCTTGTTTTCAAAGTCAGAACCGAGTTTTGTTCCTAGAGTTGTAATCTCCATTTTTGTGCATTTAGAAGCAATGAATAAAACAACCTCTGACCCGTAGTCGTACCCTAATATATCCCTAAAATGGATGGATATGGGGGATACTACGTTAAATCTTTCTGCTATTTTATTTACTGCTTTATGATTCTTGCGATGAATATATTTGATGTTACAAGATTTGGGTTATTTTCGGTTGGGATATATGTAAATTCTCTTTCATACATATATATATATATATATATATAAACATATATTCACAATAGAAAATTGTGGAAAAATGAATTCAACACAAAGTATTTTTGTGTGGTTCCTAAAGCCATTTTGAAGTGGGTTAGTCAATGCATGGGTGAGAGCAGAGTTGCTTCATTAAGATGTCACTAAAGACCATGCAAATAATTACCGAGATACAAGTATATACAGAGACTACATATATAAAATTCAACAAAATAATAGGTAAGAACTCTAAAAACAAAGAAAACACCACAATCTCAAAACTAGATCGTTATTCTTGTAGGCTTAGTCGGGTTCAGGCTGGGCTTCATCCAACTTTTTACGAAAAACATCAACTCAAGCCATGTCCTACCCACACTTTAAATTTAGGGCTCAGGTTAGGCTTGGGTCGGGTTTAAGATGTGGTTCCCAAGCCCATCCCAAAGTCATAAATATTTTTTCTTTTAAATTTTTAGGTAAACTAAAAGAGTATAAAAGATAAAGTTTATACAAATGTGTCTAAATTCTACATATATTTACATTCATTACTTGCATAATTTAATAAATAGTAATATAAATTGAAAAGTTCAATAGGTTTTTCTTAAAAAAATATGTTCATGTGCGCTCACATTAAATGTAAAGAATAATCATTATTCACTCCGAATGTAGTTTGAACCTATGACATCTAGAGATCAGAAGTTTAGTTTTAACCACTATATATATTTATATATATAATAACTGTTTTGAATTCCGAGCACTACATCATGTCGATTAACTGTATCAGGTCAGATATTGCTGGACCTAAACATTTGAAGTTCTTTAATATGTGGACCGACCATCCAGCCTATTATAGGGTGGATGGTCGGTCCACATATTAAAGAACTTAAAATGTTTAGGGGTGGTTAGTGAGATCTGGCATGCCAAGATGGTTGGCTCCCCTCTTTTGAAGATAGTCGGGAAATTAGCTAAATTGAATCGGGGAGGTTTTTGGGGATGTTGAAATTCGGTATCATGAAGCTCTTCAGAAGGTTTATAGTATCCAAGCCACTTTACAAGGGGATCTGCTTAATCCTACTCTCATTCTTCAGTAGATGATAGTACTCGTTACTTTCATGCTTCTATTAAAAGTAGGGGTATTTAGAATATAATACTTTCGTTTATGGACAATAGTGCTAGGATTGATGATTTCAGATTAGTGGTTAATCATTTCCTCAACCACTTCAAATCTATTGGCACGAATTGTTTAGTCACTCATAAACTTGATAGAAAATTCATATCCATGGGTAGTGTATTGAGAACGGGTCAACAATTATGTTTAATTAATCCTTTTACAGCTCAGTAAGTTAAAGGGGTTATATTTGATATTGATAGTAATGAAAGTCCAAGCATGGCCAGTTGTGGGTCTGGTTTCTTTAAAGCCTCATGGAGTGTTATTGGTAGAGATGTTGATGTTGTTAACGAATTTTGTGTGACTTGTTGTCTGCCTAAAGCCTTTACTTCTACCTTATTGGTTCTTATTCCTAAAGTGGAAAATGCCTCAGTAGTTGCCGAGTACAAACCCATAGCTTGATATAGCATTGTATATAAGTGCATCACTAAACTTCTTTGTAAAAGAAGTTTTGTTGTTTAACCCGATCTTGTTAATGGAAATTAAGGTGCTTTCAATAAAGGGAGAGTGTTGGCCCATAATGCCAAAGTTATTAAATGATTTAAAGCATGTCTTTGCTTTGTTCAATGTCTTATTATTGAATGGTTGAATCCAAGTTGACATCTCTGGTAAGAAAGGCTTGACACAAGGGGATCCCATGTCCCCTCTATTGTTCTTGTTATGGAGTATCTTACGCGTATTCTGAAATGATTTACTTGTTTTGAGGGTCTAAAGTTTCATCCGGGTTGCAAGCAAGTAGGCCTAACCTCTCTATGATGATTTGATTCTTATGTGCAAGGCTCATAGCTCTATTGTAATCTCCTTAATGGCAGGTCTGAATCTTTTCTTTAGTACCACTA
Organism: Euphorbia pulcherrima; assembly: GCA_947683365.1. NCBI lineage: Eukaryota > Viridiplantae > Streptophyta > Magnoliopsida > Malpighiales > Euphorbiaceae > Euphorbia > Euphorbia pulcherrima. The sequence continues at coordinate 30,950,630 of CANTUS010000008.1, forward strand.
GTTTATGCATTAACAAGAACAAGTCATCTATGTATATATGTGGTGTGGGGGAGGCAATCAAGCTTAAATTGCTTGAACTAGCGGGCATCCAGGAGGGAAATTTCCTTCTAAGATATCTTGGAGCCCCCCTTAAGCCTAATAAATGGAATGCCAATGATTGTGCATGTTTTGTGGATAAAATTAGGAGTGTTGGGGGCCTAGGCATTTATCTTATGCGTGGAAATCTCAACTAATTTCCTCTGTTGTTTTTAGCATGCGTTCTTATTAGATGAATATTTTCTTTCTCCCACAAGTAGTTATTAAGGAATTTGATAGACTATGTAGATTCTTTCTTTGGGGAGACTGTGAGCAAGTGACCTCCTTTGCGACCCCTTTGAAAATCAGGGAGAGGCGGAAGAATAAACGCAGTGAAGCGCGCTAGATCGAATGCCCTATTTTAGGCGTGAGAGAAAATATTTGTTAAAATAATGTTAAAGTTGATATTTAGGTCCAATTTATGCGTTAAAGGAGACGAGATCACAATCTCGTCCTTAAAATAGAGTCGCCACCCAGTTCAGCTCAACTGAAAATTATTGGGTACGATTTTTACACTGGGTGGTATACTACACCTCAATTGGAGATTCTGAGGTCGGATGATTTTATCTATTCTTCATTTAATAAATGGAATCATTTATTTTTTAATAAAAGTTTCTCTCGTTCTTGTGCGATTTAAATTCTCCTAACTTAGAATTTTTGGTTTATATATTCATTCATCACGCGGCGAATCATGCAAAAGCAGTAAATAAAAGAGCAAGAAATTAAAATTATTACATGCCTTTAATAAATCCTATACATTTTTCTATGCGGGAAATGAAAATATACCCGAAAGCCTAACATACATCTATCCTAATCTACCTGCATTCAAATACCGGATAGCACAGATACGACATATAGCGTAGCAAAACACCCATTAGCACGAATAAACAAGGCACAAACAATTTACCATTGAAGATTAAATTTTTATTTGATAAAAAAGATTTATTGTTGATTTTTAGGTGACAAAATTCCATTTTTAAGCCAAGTTGAGTTATTTAATCAATTAATTAATTAACCAATCAAATTAGATTCAATTATAGATTATTTATTTTATTTAGGAAATTTTTCGAGGGGTAAAATGGACTGAAAATGCAAGAAAACATGAAACAAGGACCTTTTTTGAACTTTCACCCGGCGCCACTACAAGGGGGTGGTGCCGTCACTACTAGGTGTAGCGGCGCCGCTATAGCTACGGCGGCGGCAGCACCATTTGTAGAGGCCTTGAGAAAATTTCAAACAAAGGGGGGACAATGGCATTTCCGCTTCCAAAAAATCAAAACTATTACGAATTTAAGTCAATTTCGACAATATCTCAGTAGATCTGGACTTAAAACACCAAAATAATATGTATTTTAAGGATTGGGGAAAAGAAAAACCCAAAAATCAAAATAAGTAACTGAGGCCTCTACAGGTGTGGCGCTGCCTTTACTAACCACGGCAGCGACAATACAGGTGTAGTAGCGGTTACTGAGGTGGTAGAGGTGGTGGCGACATAGGTAGAGGCTCGGGTGATTTTTCCTGGCTTCGCGAAAATACTAAAGGAAAATGAGCAAAAAGCTCCAAAAACACCACAAAACAGCAGCAAAAATCAAGGAAAGCAAGAAGATAATTAATAGAACTCAGTGTTACCTTTAGGCCGAGAATCCACTCTTTGTGACTCAAATCAAACCAAGGCGAGCTCCTTTTTATGATTTGTGACAAAACGACATAATTTAGTGATGGAATCAGTGTCGAATTTAGGTAGTACTTGAAAGAAATAGTCTCTAACCCTATTTAATCATTTTTACCTAAGATTTCTAGTTGATTTTGATGATTAATCTAAGAGATTAAGCCTAAGAACAACTTAGAATCAAGATTATGAACAAATTCAAGCTTTTCTTGAGCTTTCTCTCTCTAGGACTTACCTTTCTTTCTCATGTTCTTAATTTTCTCTCAAATCTGAATTTCTCTACTGAAAATTAAGCCAAAAAAATCCTTAATTCTCTCTCTTAACTTGGTTTAAATAGTTCCACACACAAAAATAGACCGACTTAGGGTGAAAATTTGGGGAAAAAAATCTAAACCAATGAGAAAAGAGAGAGAAAAGGAAACCAACACAGGTCAGGGAGGCCTGTGCCAGCAGCGCTGCCGCCGACGGCGGCTCCGGCCAGGTTGGGGCAAAAAAGGAAAAAATCTTGGATTTTTGGGATATTTAATATTTTTGGCATTTTTTAATTTTTATTTTAGCGTGATTAGGTCGAAAAACATCACAAAGGAATTTCTCCATGTGTGTTTCGAACAAGAAAAATAGGATGATTGGTCCGTAAAAGGTTAGAGCAAACCCATCATCGTTCTGCGCAGGCGACCGAAAAGCCCGTGCTCAAAGGCTGCCCCTCGTAAGATTGCCATTTGACGGGTCAAATGTGATCTCACAAAAGAGCGAGGGATAGACAACCATACTTGAAATAGTGGCTTGTCAAGTCGGCTTTCTACGGACGGTTTAGGAATGCATCATCTACGGACCTATCGAGGATAGAAAATTCTTTGAGTTGGTTGTTTACGGATAGTCCGGGGACGCATCATCAACGGAACTATCAAAGCCAAATCCCTGAGTAGGTTGTCTACTGGCGGTTTAGGGACGGACGCACCATCAACAGACCTGTCACGAACAAAATCTTGAGTCGGGAAATTCAAGATCAATTGTTTTCTGGGGTTGCCATCGACAGACCTGTCAAGAATAAATTTTGAAGAAGTTAGTAATTGTTGGAAATTTTTTTTCTATTGCTTAATTGATTTTGTCGAGACAAAAATTTTTGCCCCTTCAATTAACAATAAAAATGAGATGCTAATAAACTGAGTTCAAAAATATCCGGGAGCCCAAAAAAATTGCCGCTTTGTCGATTTGGTCCCTTGAATAAGAGAATATTTCGAAAAGCATGCCAGGTAGATATGAATAAAAAGTAAGGATTATTTTCATTCCATTTCCTTTTCTTCTTTTCCATTCCTTGCACCTTTTCCAAAGCTCAGAAATTTTTCATTTCTCTACGGTTTCTATATCCAAGATGCTCAACAAGTTGCGGGAAAGACGTACTAGTAACATCATTCATGATTCTTTACTCGAGGGGAGACACAGTTTGCGGGTTCTTTCAATTCCCAAGGCATATAGATTACATAAAGATGACGTCTATTTAGGATGTTCTCCGCGTTCCCATGTCTCCATATACATCGAGCTAGGAGACAACGCCTCTGATCGCTAGATGAGTCAACTTAAAACCCGATTCAATCCCCAAATTTAGAACTTTATGTCGAAACTCGAAATCTGAATTTTAGGGTAGTTAGACTTGAAATTTGGTGAAATTGATTGCTGAATCATGCTTAGAATATGTTTAGGATTGCTTTTGGATCGACTTTGAATGAATTTTTGTCGAATTTTTGAGCCAAAAATGCAAAAATGGGGGAGAGGGAGGTTTGTGCTTCGCCGCCGCTACTCAGGTAGCGGCCGCTACTACCTGTGTAGCGGCGGCGGGGATGCCACCGCTTCGATACTCAGAAAAAATCCTGCAAGTCTCCTTTCTGCTCGATTTTTTTGTGTTGAGTCCAATTTTGATGTCGAAACTAGATTCTGAGTTGATTTTGATGCTAAAATTTGGGTATTTCATTGATTTTCTATACTTTAATTGCCAATTATGATGCTCTAGGATAGATTTTAGATTTCTAACTCTGTGCAGTCCTAATATTACAAGTATATGGGTTCTTTGAGGCATTGTGCCAAGTGGTGGGCCCAGATAAAGGCGAATGCTAATGCAAGTGGGGACTCTTCGATAGTTAATGCCATTGCTGCTACCGGGTTCGTGCTACTAGTTGAGGCTCTATCGACGGGATCGAGACCGATAATCCAGATGGTCATGGCATGCCTAGTGGAGCAGTGGAGTGAGACTACGTATACATTCCACTTGCCAGTCGGAGAGATGACCATTACCCCTTTCGACATAGTGGCGATGACTAGCTTCAGATGGGAGGGCCAGACGATCCACTTTGACGTATATCTTGATCAATTCTTTGACATGGTGGCCTCTTGAGCTCAGGTAGAGGCACTCCTCAGGGTTCCATTATAGGTGAGGGATAGACTCAGGTATGCTACCCTTAAGGCTTACTGGATACAGTAGACTTTAGTGGGGAGAGGCTCACACATTACGCTTGATCCTTCATCATCACATTGCTCACTTGCCTTTTCTTCCCTTCCACTTCTAGTAGTATTAGCTTGGGATTACTTAGCCCACTAGAGGTAATGGGTGTCTTTCGGGAGTGGAATTAGCCTTGGGCCACACTCGAATAGATCTACTATGCTCTTGACTGCTTGGCCCAGGGTGAGATTGACGAGTTCAAGACCGGGCACTATGGATTTAGGTGGACAACTATGCCCCATAAAGACCCCCGCACCACAAGGGTTTCTGCAGTTTACTAATGTTGTCATTGTTTTCTCTACAGGTGTGGGCTTATATGCATCAGATCATTCCCTCACCTGGATTAGACAGTCAGTCGCAGGCAGGTACTCATTACATCGCTCGATAGATTGTTGGTTGGAAGGACAAGGGGAAGGTCACGCACACTTAGTATAGAGAGTATATGGGGTAGCTTCGTCGCCATTGGGTAATATGCATTTATTTTCTGCACATATTTTTCTTCAAATGATTAGTTCGAAACTGTTGGTCTAGATTAAGGGTTTTAACATGTAAAACAGGCACAGTGGAAATTCAAAAATTTAATCTATTTCGCTAGATCTCCTAAGCATGGCATGATTGATAATAGTACTAGTCTTAAATTATTCTAGGTCATAAACACTTATTAAAAAGAACCTAATAATAATTTAACCACGTATCAGTTGCAGCGTGAATCCTAATGTCGGCAGAATGACCCCATCAGCTGCGTGCACAGACTCCAAAGTAGAAGCCCTCTATAAATAGTCCACACGAGCCCTACCGACCAAAACCTTCTAGAATGGAAGTACCAATAAATAAGTGGAAGATATCTAGATCTTCCCTACTAATTTATACTATAAGAAATTCCCTTAGTTTTCTATTCTAAGTAAATATGTCTTTCAAATAATTACTTTTAGAAACCAGAACAACTAAAAGAATAAAAGAGAGAGGGAGGGATTTCAAAACTGGTGTGTAAAATAATAAAGGAGGAGGCTTCTATTTATAGTGGTTGGGAAATATTCAAAGGACAATAAAGTCCCTAACCTCAACCAATCATAAATAAAATAAACATAACCTTTTAGTCATTTATTAAATAAGAAAGAGTCGATTTTAAATTCATTTTCCTTTATTATTATTATTATATTCAATTAATTAATCCACTAAACTAATTGATAAAATTAACAATTCCTATTTAATAGGAAAGAGAATCTAACTTGACTTTCAACTCTTATTTAATAATCATCCAACTAATTATAAACCAATTAACTAATTTATAATTGATTAATTAACTAAAGAATAATTAAAACTTATTTAAATAATACTAAACAATTAGAAATAGAACAGAAGTCAGATTCTGTGTCCAACTAAAACACTGCTAGCTGCTGGCTTCTTGCCCGCATAGGCCTGCGCTAAAGCGCAAGCCCAGCCTGCTAGCGCATAACCCACAATTGTGGGTTGTGTGCACCACATATGCGCGCATGCCTTTTCCTGCACGCTGCGATAAATAGCGGCCTGCTTTAGCAGCCCGCTTGAGCAATCCCACTGGGCCTTACGGAGGACTGCCAATGCGCAGGCCCACTCATGTGAGTCCATACAGTACCTTATCGTGGACCCCACTATGCAGTTTCTGTTTCCCTTCATGCCTTCTCATTATTTTCGATACATTGGTCCAACCAGTAAAATTGGTCTAACCAATAAAATGGCCTAACCATTTATTTCCTGGTATACTGGTCCAACTAGTAAAAATTAGTCCAACAAATTAAAATAGTCTAACCATTTATTTATTTTCTAGATTGGACCTAGTCTAACAGTTCTTTACATGGCTCGATCATAACTCAAAGTGTGTGACCTTATAGGATCCCGTTATATCAAGCCGTCAAAGTTTGACCTAGCTCAAACTCCTTTTCAGGAATTTGACTGGCTCGGAGCTCCAGACCATTGTAGAATTCGATGACTTCGATTGGTCATAGTGGCTCTCTAGCAAAGGGCATATGACCCTTGAATATTAGAAATGTCACGTGCATATGACTTAATCCCGATTCTGCAATATTATCAATACAATTCACTCGTTTTATCAACTGTTAAGTACCAACTAGTTTCTAGGACTCGGTTTAAGTCCACTAGTAGCCTTAGAGGCTACCCTAGTAGTTTATGCTTGCTAACAAAGTACACTACTCAACCATATTAATGTGTTGACTAGGATCTCATCCTCTCAACCCATACTCTACAGAGATTTATGAGTGTCTCACTTCTAACAAGTGGCCAAGGTATAGCTCCCTTATATTGCTATAATAGAGTGATAGATTCTATCTTGACTGCTCAGCTTGCCAACAAAAAGACATCAACTATACCTGTAATCATCCGTATTACTCAGCCTATAGAATGCTTAGGTATGACACAAAGTGTAGTAACATCTAAAGAAGGTAACTAGTATCTCAAGTCTAAGGATATTCGTATTGCTATTGCAATAAGATGATTAAACACCAACACATAATATAGATTATCGAATGTTGTCTCATAGCGGTCTCTAATGTATTTCCCTAAATACATTTATGTGTTAACCTAAGGTACCACCCTTTAGCACTGGAGATATGCTACTCTGAATTAAATTCAAGAGGTATGATGATACATGCTAGTCTATCTGTATTCATTAATGTCTAGTCATGATGATACTATAACTAGGGATATTTAGACAAGTCATAATTGCACACGAACCAGTTCTCACCAATATAGTCCTACTATGACCTTGCAATACGTGCTATGATTATGTCATGTACTTTTGCAAACATATTAAGGAATATATATTCTCAACCAGTCATAATATATTTTCACAGTCATCGATGAAACAAAAGAAATGTCTTTATATTTGTTCATACAAATTTAACTAACTAAGATATATCGCCCTAATGGCTCTCAGGCATACACCATATCTAACAATCTCCCATTTGCACTAGTGCCAATTAGCCATGTGCATTTATGCCATAACTATTAACATGCTGGTCATGCTTAATCTGTGTTAACGGCTTTATCAGACCATCCTCCAAGTTTTGATCTGTGGGAATGTATTCTACTATTACATCCTTATCCCTTATCATATCTTATATGATATTTTCTGTGTACATGTCCGTTTCTCTGACGAGCTCGTTGTTCTTATGCCTGAGCAATAACCCTAATGTTATCCCAATATAATACTATAGGATCTTTACTATTAAACACCACATCGAGATCACCAATAAATCTCACTGTCCAGATAGCTTGCTTTGCTACTTTTGAAGTAGCAATGTACTCAGATTCAATGGTTGAATCAATAGTCGTATCCTATTTGGAACCTTTCCAAACAACTGCCACTTCAATTATCATAAATAGGTAACCTAAATGTGACTTGTAATCATCTTTTTCAGATTAAAAAATTCACATCAATGTATCCCTTTACTGAGAGATCACCTTCTTCATATACCAAGAACATTTCCTTAATCCTTCTCAAGTACTCAAGGATTTCTTAATGGCCATCCAGTGCTACTCACCTGGGTCAGATTAAAATCTACTAGTAATGCTCAACGCGTGTGAGACATCTAGCCGTGTACATATTATAGCATACATGATAGATCTTACTACAGATGTATAGGGTATTTCATTCATTCGCAATCTCTCCTCTTGTATCCCCAGACACTCAGATTTAGAAGGGTTAATTCCATGAGACATAGGAAGGTTAACCCTTTCTCAATTGCTCAAGGTTGAACCTAGTCAATACCTTGTCTATGTACATAACTTGCGAAAGACCTAACTGCCTCTAATATCTATCGATCTTTATACCTATTATAAATGCTACTTCTTTAAAGTCCTTCATGGAGAACTTTCATTGAAAATTATAATTTTAACCTTTGGAAGAAGAGAAATGTCATTTCCTATCAGTAGTATGTCATCAACATACAATATAAAGAAAATGATTGCACTCCCACTAACCTTCTTGTATACACAAGGCTCATAAGCGTTTGATATAAAATCTAAATCCTTGATCGTATCATGAATCCTTGTATTCTAGCTCCTGGATGCCTGCTTAAGTCTATAAATGGATCTTGTAGTTTGCATACCTTTAAGCCATTATGAGATGTAAAACCCTCAGGTTGTACCATATATACATCACAATCTAATTTTCCATTGAGGAAAATCATTTTCTCATCCATCTGCCAGATCTCATAGTCATAATGAGCAATAATGGCCAAGAGTATCCTTATGGATTTAAGAATAGCTACTGGTGAAAAAGGTTTCTGTCATAGTCTATGCCTTCTCACTGACTATAACCTTTTGCAACTAACCTTGCCTCATAGGTAATTACATTACCAACCATGTTGGTTTTCTTCTTGAAAACCTCTTTGCATCCTATGGGTCTAACCTCATCAGGTGCATCGACCAAATCCCAAACTTGGTTTTTCGTACCTGGAATCTATCTCTGACTTTATGGCTTTTAACCATTTATCAGATTTTGAGCTCTCCATTGCTTCCTAGTAGGTCTTAGGTTCATCATCCTCTATTAGAAAGGTTTGTTTATCACCATGATTAAAAATTCACATCTTTCAGGAGCATTGGAACCCTATCTGATCTACGCAATGGCTGTTGTATAATAGGTTGTTCCTCGATCACACTTTCTTATATATCAGGCGCAGGAATCATCAATTGATTGTCTTGTTTGCCTACCCGAACTCCAAGTTCAAGGTCGCTCCCACTAGCTTTTACAAGCATGTGTTTCTTCTCAAGGAACTGAGCGGTCCTAGAAATAAATACCTTTTATTCCTCAAGATCATAAAAGGTATATCCTATTGTCTCTTTAGGATAACTAATGAACAAGCACCTATCAGGTCTAGCTCCCAACTTATCTGACATTGTCCTTTTAACGTAGGCAAGACAACCCAGGCTCTCAGGTGAGAAAGAGTGGGTTTCTTACCATACCACCTTTTGTATTGTATAGTATCAACTGATTTTGAGGGCACACGAATTAGGATGTAAACTGCGCTCTCAAGTGCATTTCTCCAAAAGGATTTACTGAGACTTTCTTGGCTCACCATGGACCGAACCATGTTTAACAAAGTTCGATTCCTCCTCTCAGACACACCATTGTGCTAAGCAGTACATGGAGGGGTCCACTGGGATAATATCTCATTATCCCTCAGATAATCTTGAAACTCTTGGCTTAAATATTTTCCACCTTGGTCTATTTGTAGTGCCTTAATATTCTTTCTAGTTGTTTCTTAACTTCAATGCTATAGTCTTTAAACCTTCCAAAACTATCTAATTTATGACTCATAAGGTATAAATGCCCATATCGTGAGTAATCATTAATAAGAGTGATGAAGTAAACAAATCATCCACGTGTTTAGACATTCATTAGACCACATACATCTGAGTGTATTATTTCCAATGTACTCCTGGCACATTCCCCTTTTTCCTTAAAAGAGCTTCTTTGTCATTCTGCCTTTTAAACAAGGTTCGCAAGCCCTATAAGACTCCCAGTCTATTAGGCCCAAGTTATCACCTTTGTGTAACTTATTTAAGCGGGTTTCGTTTATATGGCCTAAATGACAATGCCATAAGTTAGATAACCTGTCTTTATCTAATTTCTCTTAGCATGGTTAATATTGAGAATACACTTTAGTAATCACAAAATATCTTTCATTATACTTCTATCTAGAATATTTTTTTCATAATCTTTGATAATATCTTTTATCAAATCCGAATCAACTCCATCTTATGTGAAGCAGGAAACTATATTCATAGAAGTATAACAATAATTTTGTCCTTATTACAAAATAGCCAAATGGAGATTTTAAGTTCCTACATCAAAAGTAGCTACCAAGCTCTTATGATATCCCATAGGTACAGCTCTCCTTTTACTAATACTCTTGTTTGCTTTATTTCAGTGTGATTAATGTGCTTGCTTATTTGAATGCCTACTTGATTGCATTGTTTCCTCGCTAGATGAATGTTAGGCATAGTGGATGCTTGATTAGGAAACCTTGATTGATTCCCGAATATGCTCAAAATTGAAAGGATTAACAATCTTGTGAATTTATTCAACAAGTGATCAGCATGTAGAGATTATAAATGGTGAGGCACAATACCTGACTGAGGCACTTTTTGGGGACTCTAGAGAATTTCGACTGGAAGAAACTGAAGGACTTTAGATTATGGGGACTTCAATACATTGCTAGCAGGCTGGTGAATACAGCTTTCCTTCGCGTGGCATCCACCTTCTGGGATCCGATGGACCATGTGTTCTGATTCTCAGATTTTGGCGATCCTGACCTGATCGAGGATTACTTCTCTGTGCTACATGTAGCCCTTTGACGTGACTCAGAATTCTGAATATCCAAACCAAAGTTGAATTTGAAGCCTCAACTGAATCTAAATATGAAACCCAAACTATATCTGAATCTAAAACCCAAACTGAATCTGAATTTGAAACCCAAACTGAATCTGAATCTGAAACCTAAACTGAATCTGAGCTAAATTCTAAAATTGACTGAATCTAAACTAAATTCTGAAGCTAACTTGCAGGTTTGGCTATTGGAGAAGCTGGCTTGGATTCAAGAGCCTCGGGCCAACCCTGACGAAGTATCAGCCCAAGAGCCATCACAAGAGGAGCTTGGTTACTCATGGCCACGACACCCTAACATTTGAGGCTTGGTTAGGCATCATGCAAGGGTGTATTTATACGGACATATAATGGGTTTACTGCTGGTGCAGGATCACAGACGTGCTAGTGGATTCTGGTGGTATTTGAGTTCAACTTGCAGGGCTACGATAGCTTGTGCACTACTTGCCTTATCACCTATGCTGCCAGTGAAGGGAGCATCAGAGGGTTCCACACTACCTGACAGAGTCAAGGGGCCATCCATTCAGTGCCAGCTTCATCGAGCATGCCAGAGTGGTGTAGGGATAAGAGGCAACATATATAACTCTGGATTACGACCGATTGGATGATGTCACTATTGAGGATGGCTTCATGACATTCGAAGGCTTTGGACTCAGGATGATTGAGGCCGATCATGGCATGAGTGGAGACATGAGCAAGATGGACTCAAGCCCTACACTTCTACCGTGGCGGAGAGGATCTCCCGATTCTACGATTTTGACCATGATGATGATGAGGGCGCATATTCCTCGGTGTGATTGATGACAATCACACTACCTTCATCTTTATTTGTCTTAATTTTTTATAGAACCAAACATTGTGTTTGGCCCATCGGACTTTTTTTTATTTATTATTTTTTTATGTCCTAACTTTTGCCCGGACCGCCCTTTTCAGGTTTTCAATCCAGCGGACTTTTCCGGCTTTTGCATAGACCTTGATGTTCTTAGTCTATTGGATTTTATGACTTTTATTATTATTATTTTTATTTTATTTTATCGCAAGCTATTGACCTAATTGCATGGAACCCTGAATTCAACTTATCTGCAACATTTCGCCTTTAGAGCCCAATATATTCATTTGCACACAAGCATAATAACTCAGTATAAGTGACATTTACATTAATTGAATTAAGTTCGAGTACATAATTATGATAACCATTTCTATTGACCCAAACACTAGTGTTAACTAGCCTAAATAAGTTTTCTAGCCAACACGCTCTCTTAGCTCACTTTTACCCTAATTTTTGCCTAGGCCATTCTTTTCAGATTTTCAGTCTAGCGGGCTATTCTTACACCCTAACTTTTTCTTGAATGGTTTACTGAATACCAAACAGCTAGTTACACCTTAGTTTTTGTCGGAGTAGTAGAGGACCACTCGACGGGTGATTAATTTATTTATTTTTCTATGTGCCGCTTTTCTAGGTTTGATTCTTTTAGTTTACATATGATAATGCTTTAACTAATCCTGATCGAAATGTTCGAGAACTCATTACCACCCATGTTTGTAATCTCCATACCACCTTTTCCAAGCACTTTCTTAATCACATAGGGTCCTTCCTAATTCGGTCAAAACTTCCCCCTTAGATCAGTATTGGTAGGCTTAACTTGTTTCATAACTAGATTGCCGGCCTTTAATGGATACTTGTGATGCTTGACTCGGTTGTTATAGGCCCTAGCCATGTGTTATTGGTGCATCTGAAGGTTGTCTAATGCTTTTAAATGCTGCTCATCCATAGTGTTGAGCTTTTCAAACCTAGCCCTTGTCCATTCAGTTAAGAGCTTTCCTGACGTCACCCTGAATATGCACTTCTTTGGGTTAAGGCATAAATTTTACTTCTCAATACGAGACATAAACTTATCCAAAACTGCGGGTTGCTCTTCCTTGGTAGGAGACTTAACCAACATGTCATTGACATAGACTTTTACTCCTTTATAGATCATGTCGTGCAAAAGAGTGGTGACGGCTCACTGATAGGTTGCCCCAGCATTCTTTAGACCAAATGGCGTAACTTGATAATAGAACACCCCCCACTCCATGATGAAAATTATTTTGACCTTGTCGATTATGTCCAATAAATTATAATTGTACCCTGAGAACCCATCCATGAATGAGTACATTACGAATTTGGTGGCGCTGTCGATCAATACATCGATATGCGGTAAAGGAAAGTCATCTTTCGATGAAGCCTTATTCAGATCTCGATAATCCGTACAAACCCTTACCCTTCCATCTTTCTTCGCAACCGGGAAAATATTGGATAACCAGGCCGGATACTCAATAACTTTAACTTATTGGGCTTCAATCATATTAGCAACCTCTACCCTAACTTTGTCAGCCCATTCTGGTCTTAAATGGCTGAATTTTTGCTTGACAGGTCAAAACTTAGGATTGGTTGGAATGCGATGCTCAGCGATATGACGATTGACACCGGGCATGTCCATATGCGACTAAGCGAAAGCGTTAACATGATATTTTAGCACTTTAATTATCTCTCTTTTTATTTTAGGGGTTAAGTCATTATAAATGGTTACCATTTTTAGGTTATCATCTGTACTCAAATTTATTTCAGTCAAAGAAATGTCATGAATACCGAACACATTATATTTATGATTAATGCATGGACCCATCGGGTGAAACATCAAGCAAATAAGCAAAATTAGAGTCTTTTATTGAAATAAAAGCATTGTAAGCTACATTGTTCTCATAAAAAACACTGAAAATATTAAAACTTACATCATCATAGATAGAGTCATCCTCCACATGCGAATGGCCATGATCAGCGGTATTAGTAGAGTTGACACCCTCGGAAGGTTTCATGAGTAGGTTATCCAGGTCGAGACCCAGAGCTTTCTCTTGTTCAGCACTTAATGTGTCTCCTTCCCTCGCTAGAGACCTCATGATCTTCTTTACAGCTTCAGCCAGAGGATTGGCTTCATCATTCTTCTTCGATTTCTTCCTTAATAGAGTAGACATAGCCCTGGACATAACGACCACAACATCTTCAACTTCGTGAAAAGGAGGCTTCTCTTAATCTGAATATGGATACAACTTCTTTTTACCCTATCCATCAGATTCAATAATATACACGGGCTTGATAGGGTCCTCTTCCTCAATAAGGTAGCCTTTCTTAAAATCCTACACATCCTTGAAAAACTTAAAAACTGGCCACATCTGACCATCATGCTCTAAGAGCTCCAGCTCTCCTTTGTAGGCTCTTTTTCCTTAGATTTCACAAACATTAATCACTCCACAGTACATGGGTTGAAGACGCCTTTAAACTTTCTTTGGGGTATACCTAAAGCCAGCATGCAATGGGAACTTCTTGATTTTAATAGGATCTGGAATGCCTCCATAACCTTTGCCTAACCCTTAACCAGGTACATGGCTTCTTTTCTTCATCATCTTTCTAGCTGCTGATGAGTAGTGCTTAAAGCAAGGGATCTTAGATTTCTCATTATGGACAACAGCTACGCGAAATCTAAATTTTTCCTCCTCTTCTATAACTGCCATCACAGATACTTGATCAGCCTCAATAACATAGAGCCTTTCATCCTTCCCTCTTAGCTTGATCTTCTGATGGAGCGTTGAAGAAACCGCTCTTAAAGCATGGATTCAAGGGTGACCCAAAAGCAAAGAGTAGGAAACATGGATATCGATTTAATAGTGACTTCCACCCCAGTCTCTTTGGCTTTAAACACCTCAATCACCCCTCTCTTTGAATCATCAAAAGCACGACTGATAGTATTGGAATTTTTTAGTATGACCTCGGACAGACCTAAGTGCGAAAGGATCTTGAGGGGGCAGAGGTTCAAAGTAGATCCATCATCAACCATAACACAGGGGATAGTTCGATCTAGAATTTGAACACAGATGAATAGAGCACGATTGTGGTCGATCCCCTTGGGTGGGAGATCCCTGCAAGAAAATAAGACCCCATCTTCCCTTCTTGGAGCCGGAAGCCCTTCACCTATCATACCTCACTGTTGAACAAAGCATAAGGTTAGGTTGACTCATTGGATGACTCAGTAGTGCTTAAGTTTTGATCATACCAATTAAGTTAAGTTTGAGTTAATTAAATCAATAATGATGTTAAAATAAATGGTCTATGGTTGTATGTGAGTTATTGAATTCGAGGGTAGAATTTCAAGTCTCAACTAACCTAGCTATTTAGTTTTAACTCTAAGTTCTTTTGGGCTAGGTTGTGTAGTTAGTCGCTGACTAAGCACTATTCACTCAGCTCTCGATATTTAGATTTTATTTCAGTTGTGTACTTTGTTTTATCATTTTAATAAGTTACTTTCTATTAGTCAAAGACACTGACCTTTCCATTTAAGGCAAATGGAATCTTTCTATTTTAGTTCTACTTTTACAGACATTAATGAAAGAAAGACAAAAGGAATTAATGGCTTGACAAGATAACCTCTTTATAAAGAAAATGCCAAAGTTCTTCAAAGATCAAGCTGCGTTAAGTCATTGCCAAATTCAAAATTGCTGTAGATTTACCAACCTAGTATCTCGTGACTCTGCAAAGTTGTCAGATTACCGAAGGAATGGGAAGATGACATGTAGCTAGTCACAGCAAGATCTCTCTAACTGAATACTGGCATTAAACGACAAAGGATTCAAATTGAAGCTCAAATTTCAATCTATTTCCTAACAGATTGATTTCTATCTCACAATAATATGATTATATCTCTTAATAGATTGATTTAAAGAAGCAATCGGTGGATAGCTAAGCTGGCAATTTGCAAAAGATGCCAAGAAAAGTTCAACGGCTACATTCTTGATTTCTACTATAAAAGGAGTAAGAAGGCAAGCGTTAGAACTTGGTGAATACATAAGAATTTCTAAGAAGTAAAAACTCTACCAACTTTTAAGCTTTAGAGAAGTTCATTCAAGAAAGCATCTACTCAGTAAGAATCTGCTTTGAAATAAGAGAGATTAGAATAGATCATTTGAATTGTAATATCAGATTATTTGTAATTAGATCACGTTTCTATAAGTTGAATCTAGCTCTTGTTTAGACTCTATTGAGTTATTGGTAGAAGAGGGTATTCTACTTAGTAGGTGAGCGATTGTAGTATGGAGGGTACTCTTTTGTAATTGGGATACTTTGTGAAAGGCTTCTCCACCTAGGGTAAAGGAGTTGAGATTAGTGGATTAAAGTCAAGACACTCTCTTGGGACTGGATGTAAGTACATGTTGCCAAACTAGTATAAAATCTTTGTGTTCTTTACTTTATCATTGAAGTTTTCTCAGTTTCTGTGTTACCCACTGACCTACTCAACGTAGTTTATTTAATCCCAAAAGTTACCTATTTTATTCTAGCAAGTCATTCACCCCCTCCCTCTAACTCACTGATTGTATGTATAGGGACTAATAAGTGGTATCAGAGCTATTCTTAATCTAAAGATTTCACAATCTTGAGATAAAGACCAAGGCAGGAGGAGAATCTAGTGGAAAGGCCCAAGCCTACATTCTACCTGAAGGCATGTCAGTCACCAGGCCTTCCATGTTCAATGGTGAGCACTATACCTACTAGAAGAACAGGATGAAGAATTTCATCCAGTCTCAGAGTATGTATACTTGGATGGCTATTATTAAAGGGCCATTTCTTCCTACTATTATGAAGAATGAAGTGCCTGTTGATAAGTACTCTGATGAGTAAGACAGTCGGTATTTAGCCAGATTGAAGGAAAATGCAGCTACTATCAACTATCTTTATTGTGCCCTTGATGCATCTGAGTTCAACCATATTTCAGGGTGTGAAACTACATGAGAGATCTGGAAGAAGTTAGAAGTAACTTATGAAGGAACTGACAAAGTTAAAGAGTACAAAATTAACATTCTCATGAAAAATTTTAAGATGTTTCATATGCAACCCAAGGAGGACATTTCTAACATGAACACTAGATTCATGAATATTATTAATGAGCTGAAAAGACTTGGCAAAAGCTTCACTGAAGAAGAGACTGTTAAGAAGATTCTAAGAAGTTTGACACAAGAATGGGATGCAAAGAAGAGTGCTATCGAAGAAGCTCATGATTTCAAGACCTAAAAGTTTGATGAGCTAATGGGAACCTTGGTGACTCTTCAGATGTCTTTAAAGAAATATAAAGATGAGTCCAAGAAGCTCAAGTATAAGGAAAGAGAAAGCTCTAGCAGAGTTATTATTCTTAAGGATGATGATGATTCGTCTGATGAGGAATATCCAGAGGACAGGAAGGAAGAAATAGCACTGATGATCAAGAACTTTAATAGGTTCTTGAGGAAAGATAAGAACTTTCAAAGATTCAGAAAGCCCAACAAGTACAAGAAGGGAGCAGATGACAGACCACCCAAGGAAGTTAGCAAGGAGTATAACAAAGACATCAAATGATTTGAATGTGGTGAAAAAGGGCATATCCAGTCTAGCTGTCCTAAAGTTAAGAAGGATAAGTTTAAGAAGAAAAGGGATAACAATGCTCTTGTTGCTACCTAGAGTGATTGTGAATAAGATTCATCATCCTTAGATGAAGAGGCACAAGATTCTGCAAATGTGTGTCTCATTGCAAAGGATGATCAACCCAACCCATAGTCAGCTGACCAACCATCTACTTTCGTTGCCAATAAATCGGTTGACTAGAGTAGAGACAAGGGAAAGAGAACTAAGGTAAATTCTGAACCCTCTTAATCTTCAGATGATCTTACTGCAGTACTCAATGATGTTATTAATATGACTAAGAAGTCAGCCAAGTACATCAAAGTACTCCAGAGGAGGTATGATGATCTAGAAGATGTCAATTCTTCTACCACACTTGACATCTTATACCTTATGGAAAAAGCTGATTACCATGATGGATATAATATCAAGCTCACTAAGAAAATGGATGAGTTAGCTATTGAATTAACATCTTTAAAAAAGGCGCCGATCCCTCCTCAACCTAGCAGGAATACTTAAAGTGACCACACTCACCACTCTGAGAAGGTTTCTCAAAAGAGTAAAGTGAGCAGGCCTAATCCTAAGGCCGTCAAGACATGCCACAATCATGTGTAGACACAAAAATGGTTACTATTATGAGTATGATCGGTCAAGGATGACCACCACTAAAAAAGGTGGACCTACCCAGAAAAAGGCATGGGTAGCTAAGGAAAACTTAACTATTTTACAGGTGAGCCTGAGATCCACTGATGATAGAAAAATGTGGTATTTGGATAGTGGATGCTCGAGGCATATGACAGGGGATGAAAACAAATTCATCACATTGGAGCGAAAGAGGAATGGAAGTGTGAGTTTGGAGACAACTAAAAGGGAAAGATTGTTGGCAATGGCACTATAGGAGTCAAGCCTTCAAATATAAAATGCGTCTCTAGTAAAGGCCTAAAGTTCAACTTGCTAAGCATTACTCAGCTGTGTGACAAAGGCAGGAAAGTGATTTTTGACTCAATGGGCTGCTCAATCATTGATGGTAACTCTGACCTAACTATTCTTTATGCTCCTAGAATTAATAATTTTTATATGGTTGATTTATCCCCTGGCTCCAATGATATATGCTTAGTGTCTTAGGAGGAAAGTTCATGGCTATGGCACAGAAGGTTAGGACATATCAATATGACCAATCTGTCCAAATTAGCCAGAAATGAGCTTGTTGAGGGTTTACCTAATCTAGCCATTGAAAAAGATAGACCCTGCTCAGCATCCCAAATTAGGAAACAATTTAGGAAGACCTTTAAATCATTTTCTGATATATCTTCTTCTCATCCCCTTAATCTTCTACACATGGATTTGTTTGGGCCAGTATTACCAACAAGTCTAAGTGGAATGAACTACACCCTCATGCTTGTAGATGCTCTGATTAGGTTCACTTGGATTGTCTTGCTTGCAAGAAAAGATGAAACATTTAAATCATTCTCTAGGTTGGATACCCGGATCATGAATGAAAAAGACATTAAAATTAATATAATCCGCGGTGACCATTAAAGGGAATTCGAAAATAGGCAGTTTGAGGAATTTTGCTCTAAGCATGGTATTAACCACAATTTTTCTGCCCTCATACTCCTAAGCCGAATGGGGTTGTTGAGAGAAAGAATTGCACTATTGCAGAGATGGGACATTCTATGCTGAGTGATAACAATCTACCAAAGTAGCTAAAGGTTAGTCATCTCAAGGCCTTTGGTTGTAAATGCTTTAAATTAAACACTAAGGACCAATTAACTAAATTTGAACCTAAGGCTGATGAAGGAATCTTTCTAGGTTACTCAACACACAGTAGGGTATATAGAGTGTATATTAAGAAATCTGGCACATTAGAGGAGTCTATTCATGTAGATTTTGATAAAACTAATAATGCAGGTAGAGAAGCTAGTGATGATGAAAAGGAAAGAGATCAAGTCAGTGGATCAGTCAGTCAGTGCATTGTTATTCCTGATCTAATTACAGAAAAGAAGATTTTGAAGTTGACTTGGACCAATCCATCAACTTTGGCGATGATAATAATGCTCAATCCATGATAGTAGCTCAGCGAGCTGATCCTGATCTATCAAAAAAAGTTAGAGGAAGGAGAGATCACCCAGTTAAGAAGATCCTTGATAGTGTGCAGAATCCAGTGCTGACCAGAGGTTAGCTGAATAGAATGATGAGTCATTCTGCATTTGTCTCATTGATTGAACCCAAGAAGTTTGAAGATGTTGAGTTTGATGACAATATGATGATTGTAATACAAGAGGAGATAGACCAATTCCGAAGAAATGAAGTTTGGGATCTGATGGAGAATCCTAGAGGTAAGTCAATCACTGGCACCAAATGGGCTTTCAAGAATAAGGTAGATAAAGATGGTAATGTTGTCAGAAATAAAGCCATACCAATTGATCAAGGCTACAATCAACAAGAAGGAATTGACTATGGAGAAACCTTTACACCGATAGCAAGACTTGAAGCCATAAGAATTCTCTGTGTTATTGCATATCATACGAACTTCAAGTTTTTTCAAATGATGTCAAGAGTGCATTTATTAATGGATATATTCAAGAAGAAGTATATATCAGAAAACCCCCAGGCTTTAAAGATCTAAAATATCGAGACCATATCTTCAAGTTGAAGAAGGCTATTTATGGACTGAAGCAAGCTCCAAGAGCTTAGTATGAGAGACTGACTAACGTTTTACTCAACAAAGATTATGTCAAAGGAAATGCAGATAAAACCCTCTTCATCAAGAAGAACCATCAAGATGTGTTGCTGGTCAAAATCTAAGTTGATGACATCATATTTAGGGCAACTGATGAAAAGCTTTGCAAAGAGTTCAACCAACAGATGAAGAAAGAATTTAAAATATCAATGATGGGAGAGCATAATTTCTTTCTTGGTTTACGAATCAATCAAGGAGATGATGGGATTTTCATCAGCCAAGCTAAGTATTCCAAGGAAGTATTCAAGAAGTTTAACATGGATAAAGCTAAGCCAATGTCAACACCCATGGCCACTGATGCTATTCTCACTAAAGATGAGGAAGGTAAACCTGCAGAGAATAAACTCTACAGAGGTATTATTGGTTCTCTACTTTACTTAACTGCTAGTAGGCCTAACATTCAATATGTTGTATGTTATTATGTAAGATATTAAGTTGAGCCCCAGAGAATCTCACTTATGTATTGTTAAGAGAAATCTTATGTATTTGCTAGGTTCTATTGATGCAGGTTTATAGTATCCAAGTAATGAAAATTTCACTCTGAGAGGATACACAAATGCTGACTGTGGAAGAGAAAAACTTGAAAGTAAAAGCACCACTAGAGGATGTCATTTCCTTGGTGATTGTCTAGTAATATGGTATAGCAAGAAACAAACTGTTGTGGCACTGAGTAAAGCTGAGGCTGAGTAAATGACTGCAGGAAGTTGCGTAGCCCAACTGCTATGGATTAAGCAGCAATTAGAAGATTATGGTATAAAGTCTAAGTGCCTTGAATTCACGTGTAATAAAAAGAGTGCAATTGACCAATCCAAGAATCCAATTCGACATAACAAGACGAAGCATGTCAATATTAGACATCACTTCAAAAGGGATCATGTGCTAAAAGGAGAAGTCAAGCTCACATATATTCCTACTAATGAATAGTGATCTGACATATTCACAAAGCCCATTGGAAAGGACCAATTCAACATTTTGAGAGAATTAATTGGAATGTCTAATTTAATTTGAAGAGATATTTTCCCCGTTGACGTATACTAGATCTGACCTCTTCCACTCTGAGCTCTTGCAAATTAGGTTAGGTATTTCTTCTTCGCGCGTGAACTTTAGACACGTCATAAAAATTGTCATTGGTTTCATTTAAAATTTAACCTTGAAAGAAATGGTAGCAAGTTTTAAAATGATCCATATTCAACCGCTTAAACTCTATGTTTTACATAATCATTTATTTCATGGTAACCGTTGATCAATCTCGCCATTAAAATATGACCATTGCTTATGAGTCATACACGTAGCTCTATAGGTTTCAATTAAAGAGTTTTTTTGCTATTTAAGAAGAGACAAGGAAGAAAGAGGGTTCACTTTAGAAAATTTTCTTCTACAATCTTCTTCTTAAATCCCCAAATTCTCTATTTTCTTCAAAGCAATTTAAATGGCAAGCACTTCTGGTTGTTCAAACTCTAGTGTGCAAGAACCTCTCTTTGCCAGAAGTGAGGATGATTCTTACTAGGTTGCAACTCAAGATCATTTGGCCCAGGTTGCAGTGAAAATAAATGAGAGAGAATACCTATTTATTCCGGCTGAAATCGCTTATTCTCCAATGGAATGGTGCTCTAAAGAGGGAACTATTATTAAGGAACCTATCACTGTAGGTATGCTGAGTTTCTCAAGCAATGAGCGATTTGGCAAGTGGATGCGTCAACATCATTTTAGAGGTTTCTTTAAAATTCCAAGTGGGTGATATGAGTAAATTGTTAAGAGATTCTTTTAAGGGATTCACATAGTGGAGGATTTAATGAGATGTTTGTCATTACAATGATGGGAAGAAAAGTCTATATGATGCCCAAGCTGATTATAAATCTATTAGGGATGTCGGAAAGAGGCTTGAGAATGTGTGTTGTTAAGGAAGAAGAGCATGTAGATATCCTAGTGGATTATGAAGTCCTATTGACTACAAGGCAGAAGAGTTAACAGCCTCCATGTTTACCAAGAAGAGGAAGCAAGCTCTTGAGTTGGTAACAAAAGTTCTGCTGCTAAAAACTATATCAACTAGAAGTTGTTCCAAGTTTGAGAGGGTGTTTGTCTATAACATTACTAACGGCATGAGTATCAACTGGTCCTTGGCCATTTTACACAGGTTTCTTAAGGTGTCTAAACATATAGTGTATGACCATTTGGTGATGGAGATATGCAGGGCATATGAGCCAGATTTTAGAAGGATGGGCTCTGAGGAATACTATTTTGCATAATGTTATTGAATCTAGAGTACTCGGTAATGCGCATTTCTATAATCTCCGCTGTGAAGAGAGGCCTAAAACCACCAAGTACATCAAGCTTAAGCCGGGAGAGGTCAGAGTGAAGGACCCTAAGGCTAGTATGAAGTTGAAGCCTATTGAGCCTAAAGATGAAGATCAGACTTTGGCTACTTTTGTGGCTAAGGAGCTAGAAAGAATCACCAAACAAAGAGCTAAGGAAGGAGGAAAGACAAAGTCCAAGAAGGAGAGTAGCAAGGAGGTAAGGAAAGACTCCAAGAAAGAAGTAAAGGGAGAAAGCTCAGCCAGCTCTCATCTTGTGGATATCCCTATTCTAAAGAGATCCTGATTTTTTAAGGGATCTAAAGATGTGAAGCCTAAGGAGCTGACTGCTAAAGAGAAAGAAGAAGAGAAGAAGGCTGAAGAAGAACTCAGAGAGGACATGCCTTTGAAAACGTTGAAGAAGAGGAAAGTTGAGGATGCAGGCCTACACTCTGAGAAGACTGAAGGATAGTGTGAGTGGACGACCTTTTTCCCAGACCGCGAGGGCCGCTTGAAATGTGCCTCATGGGGGGAAATATAAATGGCGCTGTGAAGCGTGCCGATGGATTGATCCTTATTTTAGTGTGATGGAAACACTGATGTTGAAGTTGGATTTAAGTTCAATTTAGGTGTTAAAGAATACGAGATCGAAATCCCGTACTTAAAATAGAGTCGCCACCTGGTTCAGCTCAACCGGGAAATTTTGGTATGATTTTCCCACCAGGTGGTAGACCATACCTTAAGTAGAGATTCTAAGTTTGGACGATGTTATCTATTTTTCATTAGGCCAAGTTAAGATATTTCAATCTTTCTTAATCGGTTTAATCCATCCTATTTATTGTGTTTTGATTTCTATGTTATTTTTGCGTTCACCAAGGAATCAAAGCAAAAAAAATTATTATAGTCATCCAAAAATAAAAGCAGGAAAATAAAATTATTACAAGGCTTCCAAATCCTATACATTTTTCTATGCAATAAATTAAACACCAAAAGTCTAACATACATCTACCTGCAGAAGATAGTTAGCACAGATACATCACTTTGTACAAGATATATTACGAATCATGTATAGTCAGCAAACCAGACAAGACCCGAGTTTGTGTGAATATGGCATATTTCATTTACAATAGTATGAAGCCTGGTTGGATGGCTAAAATGAGATTTGAACGACGTTTGAGGAAAATTCCGTTTTAAACCAAATTTTAGACTCGATTGTTATTTTATCCGGATTATTAGCGAAAATGCCACACAATATGGGGTGGGGTCTATTTTCAGAAGGTTTTGGACCTCCATCATTGCACTGTGTATCCTAGCTTCGGAAAATAAACTAGGTCAGAAATGAACGAAATAAAACAGCTGTCCAAAAGGTCATGCCGCCGGAGACGTGGCTGATGCCACCGGTGACATCAATGATGTCACTAGAGGGATCAGTCTATAGGCAGGTTATATGGCTTTCTGAGTACCATAAAGAAAGGGTCCTACAAGAAAGTGAGGCCTCTGGGGAATGTTATGTCGCTAGCGATATCAGCGATGTCTCTGGCGACATGAGTGATACCATCAACGATATCACATATCTCCGGTGACTTCAATTTATTACAGCAACAGCAAGTAACGGTTAAAAATATCCAAAAACCCAAAGAACAAGCACAAACAGTAAACAACTCCAAAAACAAGCAAGAATAATGCCAAAGAGCTATGAGACCCAGAATTTTTACCTCAGGGTCGTGAATCCACCTCTTCGTGAACCAAGGAACACCTCCAGGGAGCTTGTAATGATGATTTAGTGGTAAATTGGGTACTTAAGTCTCTAAGTTCCTGTTTAGATTTATTTTAACTTAATGTCTACTGATTTTAAGTTTAATATCAAAGAGTTCAAATAAGAAAAACCAGGAAAAATGGATCAGAATCCTTTTTCCTATCTTTTCTAATTCTTATCTCATTAAAATCTATTTTCTTACTCTAGAACTCTGCAAGTTCAAGTCTCAAATTGTTCTTGTGTTCCCCCCATTTTTTTTGAAACCTAAGGTGTGTTTTTACAGGCAAATTGGGGTGGTCTTCAAGACCTTTCATCCATTTTTACCGAAATGGAAAAAAAGAGACTGTCTCAAGGAGGAAGATGAAAGCTGTTAGCATAGCCCAATTTGGCCATGCCGGCGGTGGCATGGGGCAATACCGCTGGTGGCATCAGCTTTCAAAAAGCTGACTACCAGCGGGCCCACAAGCCTAAAAAGCTACCAAACACGGGTCAAATGGGGTTAAAGTGAGATTTTTAAATTTTAAAGGGCATTTTAATGGGTATTTAGAGATTTATTAAATTTGGGTGTAAATCATCGGTTCAAGCTCCTACCGAATGAGTTATCGGCCACGCCGAACTGGATTTTACCAAGAATAAAGTTTGCAAGGAACATTATATTGGTGATAAAAATTCTAAAGAGAACTTTTTATTATGAGGCATTAAAATTGGGGATACGTCATCATCGTCTCGTGAGAGGGACTGCAAAATCCCGTGCTCGCAGGCTGCCCCTCAGGGGATCACTGCTACCACAGGTCAGTATGATCGCATGAAAGAGCAAAAGACAGGACTGATACCTAATGAATGACTAGTTTGCCCCTTGGTCGGACTTGTGCTTTGTGGAAAGGATGCCCCTCGGTCGAACTTATGCTTTATGGATCGGTTGTCGCTTGGTCGGACTTGAGCTTTACAGAGAGATTGCCCCTTGGTCGGACTTATACTTTGTGGATTGGTTGTCCCTTAGTCAGACTTAAGCTTTGCAGAGAGATTGCTCCTTGGTCAGACTTATGCTTTATGGATCGGTTGCCCCTTGGTCGGACTTATGCTTTGTGGATTGGTTACCCCTTGGTCGGACTTATACTTCACGGAGAGATTGCCCCTTGGCCAGACTTATCCTTTGTGGATCGATTGCCCCTTGGTCAGACTTATGCTTTATGGATCGGTTGCCCCTTGGTCGAACTTATGCTTCGTAGAAAGATTGCCCCTCGGTCGGAGTTATGCTTCATGGATTGGTTACCCCTTGGTCGGACTTATGATTTATAGATTGGTTACCCCATTGGTCAGACTTATGCTTCGCAGAGAGATTGCCCCTCTGTCGGACTTATGCTTTGTGGATTAGTTGCCCCTTGGTCAGACTTATGCTTTGTAGATTGGTTGCCCCATTGGCCAGTCTTATGCTTCGCAGAGAGATTGCCCCTTAGTCAGACTTATACTTTATGGAGAGATTACCCCTTCGTCGGACTTAAGCTTTGTAGGTTGGGGTGCCCTTGGTCGAACTTAAGCTTTGTAGGTTAGTGGAGAGTAGTTACTGCAATAAGCAAAAGATAAGACCGATTCTCGAATGAAATTTTTACTACTTGATCGATTTTGTGGAACAAAAAAATTTTTGCCCCTTCGATCAACAGTAAAAACATAGTAATAAAAAGTACAAGGGTTTCAAAAGTCTTGGATGATAGGATGACAGTTAAAATTGAAAGCAGCATGTACGAGGTCACGCTGCAATCTTAGAGGGGTGAACCCAAAGGTGACATATATAGGGTCATGCCAAAACCTTCAGTTGGCATTCCAGGGGTGAACCTAAAGGGTGATATGTACAGAGCCTGTATCAAGGACCTCCAGTTAGCATTCTAGGGGTGAACCCAAAGGGTAATATATACAGAACCTGTATCGGGGACCTTCAGTTGGAGTTCTAGGGGTGACCCAAAGGGTGATATATACAGAGACTGTATCAGGGACCTTCAGTTGGCATTCCAGCGGCGAACCTAAAGGGTGATACATACAGAGCCTATATCAAGGACCTTTAGTTGGCATTCCAGGGTTAAACCTAAAGGGTGATACATACAGAGCCTATATCAGGGACCTTCAGTTGGCATTCTAGGGGTGAACCCAAAGGGTGATACGTATAGAGCATGTATCAAGGACCTTCAGTTGGCATTCCAGGGGTGAACCTAAAGGGTGGTATGTACAAAACCTGTATTAGGGACCTTCAGTTAGTGTTCCAAGGGTGAACCTAAAGGGTGATACGTAAAGAGTCTGTATCAGGGACCTTCAGTTGGCGTTCTAGGGGGTGAACCTGGAGATCAAAACATAGAGGGTTATTCTATAATCACCAATAGTGTTCCAGGGGATGAATATGAAGATCGGTATGTATAGGTTTATGTCATAATCTCCGGTTAGTTAACAGGGGGTGAACCCAAAGGGTGATACGTACAAAGACTATATTAGGGACCTTCAATTGGTGTTCAAAGGGTAAACCTAAAGATTGACATGTACCGGGTCATGCCACAATTTCCTGGTAGCATACAGAATGAGTATATTGGGTTTACGGTCGTGGTTCTGTGCGTACAAAGAGTAGAATGAGAATAAGATAAGACAGATTTAAGATGACATATTTACTGCTTGATTGATTTTGTGAAATAAAAATATTTTTTCCCCTTCTATCAACAGTAAAGTACAAGGGTTTAGAAGTCCTAAGATGTCG
This sequence comes from Euphorbia pulcherrima, assembly GCA_947683365.1. Classification (NCBI taxonomy): domain Eukaryota; kingdom Viridiplantae; phylum Streptophyta; class Magnoliopsida; order Malpighiales; family Euphorbiaceae; genus Euphorbia; species Euphorbia pulcherrima. The sequence continues at coordinate 30,977,240 of CANTUS010000008.1, forward strand.
GGGCTAGAGCCGGGATTTCATCGAGGATGGCTGAAAAAAAGGCATGCAGAGAAAGTGATATCATCGACGACATGAATGATGTCGCTTGCGATTTGAGGTGATGTCGCCAGCGATGTGAGTGCCATATGGCAGCTTTAACTGGTCAAATAAATTTAAAATTTAAATCAGTGGAGGTGATGTTACTGGCGGCTTGACTGATATCGCTGGCGGTATGGAATGATGTTGCCGACGATATGGATTGGGCAGTTTCAAATAAATTAAAACTCCTTAAATTCCACGTGGGGGTTTAAAAGGAAGTAAAACTCCTTCCCTTCCACATTCTACAAATACAGAAATCAAACCCCCTTTGCTCCATTCTTCTCCAAACCTTTTGCTTTCTTTGCTATTCAAACCATGAAGAGGATTGCCAAGGCTTTCAAGGGAAAATCCGCTAAGGCTAGGGAGAGCCTACCTGATTCCTCCGTCGAGGGGCTAAAACTTCTCTCAATTCCCGTTGCTTACCGTTTAAAGGAGACGGCCAAGATGTATGGGTATGGGATCAACTCCCCTATCATCGACCTGACCCCGGACAAGGAGAAACATATTTGCTGCGTCCAAGTAATCCTGTAAAACTCGAAATTCTTATTTCTAGGTTGAGTTTTGATACAGTTTTAGGCTTAAAATCGTGCTGTGATGGGAGTTATAAGCATGAAATAGATTGATTTGTGAACTAATATTGTATGTTTTAGGTTCGATTTTTACTATTCTTAGGCTTAGGATTTGATTAATTGTGATTTTTGTGGTTTTGGCCCGATGAGTGTGATTTTTAGGGCAAAACCGGGTTCTGCCCGCAGGTATCAATGTCGCCACCAGCATGAGCGATGTCATTAGCAGTATCAGGCCTTACAACAGGCCAATGTAAGTGTGATGTCATTTCTGCTTGTGGTGATATCGCCAGCGGCATCATGTATACCGCCAGCGGTATGGGTGATGTCGCTAGCGACATCACTTCCAGCAGAAGCGATATCAGCAACCTTGCAATAGGGAATAAGAGCTAGAAAATGACCTGAGACTTATCTATTTATTTTTTATTTTTGCATTCACATGGTTTGACTTACACCGGAGGTATGAGCACCATCGGTGAGTGGTGGCACCACATCTTGAGAAAGGACCCCAAACTCGTGCTTGCCATCAATAATACATGCTTTGGCAATTTAGTTCAGATTATACCCATTCTGATGCCAAAGCTATCTCACCTGACTGTAGTTGATTTGATAGAGAAGTGGTCTGAAACCATGCATACTTTCCACTTCCTATTTGGGGAGGTGACCATCACTCCTTTGGATGTAGTGGCAATGACTGGATTACCGTGGATTGATGAGGTTATCCATTTCATCATTTACATGAATAAGTACTATACGCAGAGGCTGGTGGTGCAGCGCGTGAAAGCGCTGTTTAGTCTGAAGCCCTCTTCAGGACGGCTATCTTATGGCTATCTGTACGAGCGCTGGACTAGGGAGGATGTGGTGTCTGAAGATGATAGGAATGCATATGTCTACTCCTTTGTAATCTCCCCACTCACCATGCTATTGTTCCCAGTCTCGGGGTCTAAGATCAACTACGGGCTGATTTCCGCTATGGAGAATATGGTGAGCATAAAAAAGAAGAACTGGTCGAGGGCCATCCTAGTGCAGATGTAGCATGGGCAAGATGTAGGCGCTAGAAAGAAGGGGAAGGCCCTCCGTCTCAGCCATCGGCTACTTCAGGTATACTTTTCTTGGAAGCATTTTACTTGATTGTGTATGTTTCATTTACCATGGATGTTTTTTAACTGATCAATTGTTACTTGTGCAGGCTTGGGCTTTCAAGCACCAGATCCTTCCGCCGGTCGAGTTCGAGAAGACCATGCCACTGGGTCCCTATTTTCTCGTGCTATTGGTACAGTGGTATTGGCGAGAAGGCCAAGTACCCCATGAAGTATAGGGAGGTCTTGAGGAGCGTGTAACTGAGCTCGGTATGAGATCTTTTCATTTAGTCCCTATTTCACACTTAGAACAAGACATTAGAAAACAAAAAGTGCTTATAAATTTACATTATACTTACATCGGTTGTTTGGTTGATTATTGGTACAGCTTATCCTGGACCTGTTTGACGGGGTAAGGAACCCGGTGGAAGTTGTAAGGGTCAGGAAAGAGGTGGATGACCGTCAGTTTGTAATTGAGTGCCCTGTGTCACAATAGCGGTACTTAGGGGAACGCGTTCAGGGCAGGAGGTTTGTCCCTATCACTGCCAGATCGATGCCCGCTGATCCTCCTAATGGTTTATAGTGGCCCTATTTGGTGATTACATCCGAGGCTGACAAAGCCGACTATATCGAGGGGGATGGCCGGGTCATCCTTAGCATTCTAGGCACCTACGAGCAGCACCAGCAGTGCCTACTCCCCTTGTGCTCCTGCATCTAAAGGGATGATATAATTGAGCACCACAATGAACAAAGACTGGAGGAGGAGAAGAGGTGGCTCAAAGGGATAGTTAATGTTGAGGAGGAGGAAGAAGAAGAGGAAGAGGAGGCTGAGATGGAGGCTGAGGAAACCGTTGAGAATGAGCCCAAGGGAGAGGACGAGATAGGTGCGGATGTGGCTGGCAGGAGTGTGCCGATGTCCTAGGGGGGCACCACTCTTTTGAGGATGATTGCATTTATGTGCATGATTTGCAATTATTTGGGTTAGGAATGTTACTTGTTTGTTTTTTTCATGCTTTTCAGGAACCCACGAGGAAAATAGGTCGGGATAACTAGAGCAGAATGCAATACTATGGTGTAACGGAGGGGATAAATTTTTTGGAAGGGTGCCTGGTCAACTTGATGGAGACCTAGTTCATACTAATGAATTCCCGAGGTGAGTTCCATCCTAGGAATATAGGCCCAAGCTGGCATGCTCCGATCTCCATGCCAGAGAGCATTACTTATGTAAGGCTTGAGAATATGATAATTGCCTTCTTGCTTACCCTTAGATACAGGTGCTTATTGATTTGCCTTTTGGATTTTTCAGGTTGCACAGAGCCATGTAGAGTAATTGGCAGAGAACAATTTTGCTCTTTGGGACACACTTATTGAGCAATTACTGCTTGTTCAGGTACTTTCCCTGTTATGACATGCCAAAATAAGATAAGATGTATGTATGGACGCTATGAATGAAGTGCATTATTGACGCTTTCCTTGGTTTGTAGGATTTCTTGGCCCTTTCCCTATAGGATGTCGATGCAGCCCGACTGTGATATAAGGAGGAGACTGCAGCACTCTGAGGTTGTTTGAGCAACCTTGAGGGTCAATTGGAGGCTGCTGTTTATAAGCAGAAGAGCAAGCAAAACTTGGATCTGCTGCACCCCTGTAGCACCAGTTGTAGAGGAGTGAAGATGTTCGTCGGTCGGTGCCCGTCTATTGCGGTTGAGGAGTCTAGCAGCATCCTGATGACTGAGGGAAGAGAGGAGGATGAGGTTGATGATTGGCTAGTGAGCCCTAAGGATGTTTCATCTCGCCCGGCTAGTAGTGGCGGGCATGCCTAGATCCATACCTTCATTTTGCTTTTTATTTTGGATTTTGGTTTGTACCCTCGATACATTGGGTTTGAATAATTTGGATTGTTGTTTGGTTTTGCTTTGGTAGGCTAGATGTTCGGAATATTTGAATGGTTTGTGCCCTCAGGCTTTCATTGAATAAAATGGATTGGCACTCGGACTAGATTTTGAAAATGGATTACAGGGATGTTTACAGGTTTTGTATAGGTCCAAAATGATGAAATCGCTTCTCATACCGCTAAAGAATTAATTCCATGCCGCTGGTGGCATCATTCATATCACCGGGTGTATCACTTCAAAATTGCCCACACCCATGTCGCTAGCGTCATCAACTAATATCGCCCAAAACAATCCATGTTGTCTGCGGTATGGCCCATATTGCCGGCGGCATCAACTTCCTAGAAATACAAATTCAGTCATTTCTTCAAATTCTACTAAGGCCAGCCACACTCAACAGCTACGGGGCTTCCTGCAAAGCCTGTGGAACGCAGATTGGAGGGAACTTGAGAAATTCAGGCTTTTCTTACTTTTTTTCTTTTTTTACTTACTTTTGCATAGACTGCCCCAAGGGGTTTTCAATCTATCGAGCCTTGTCTTAATTTTTGCCTGGACCACCCTTTCGAGTTTTCAACTCAGCAGACCTATTTCGACTTCTGTATAGACCTACATGTTTTCAATCTATCCGGATTTTTGAATACAAACATCGATGAGCTCAGAGCATTTTCGATTAAGCTTACTTGCGATGTTTCTTCTCTTGGTTGACAGGCATTCATACATTCGCAAGCATAGAGGTTTCAGAACGAAAGACACTTTCATCGAGTGAATTTAATTTGAGTACAAGATGTTGGCAATCATTTTCATTAATCAAACTCCTGGTGTTAACCAGCCTTTATAGATTTTCAAGTTAACATCTCACTGTTTTTCTCTCGTGCCCTAATTTTTGTCTGAACTGACCTTTTTGGGTTTTTAGTTTAGCAGGCGATATTGACTTATCCCCTAATTTTTGCATGGCCGGTTTGCAGGATACCGTCCGTCGGGTGTCACCCTAATTTTTATCCAATTAGCAAAAGACCGAAAGGTGGGTGATTATCACATTTATTTTTTTGTGTGCCTCTTTTTTAATTAATTTCTTTTGTTTAGACCTGATAACGCTTAAGCCTGTCCTGGTTGACTAGATCGATGAACTCGCTCTTGTCCGTGCTCATGACTTTGATAGCCCTGCTCATTTGGTATTATCTTTGGCCACATGACAGCGTTCTCAATTTGATCTAAACTTTTACTAACATTAGTGTCGGAGGGTTCCAGATACTTCAATGCCAAGTCTATGACTTTTGGCAAGGCTATTAGGTATCCGACTGGCTGCTGTGCGCTCGATTATGCCTTTACAGATTCTCCCACATTCTTAGTGTCCGTACGGTTTTTGCCTGGATCACCCAATTTATTCTGACCTTCAAAGTTACATCGGGTAACCTTGCTTCGATTCTGATTGGCCACATTGCAAGGATTTTAGTTTATGGGAGTTTTGGCACTTACACAGAGCCTTCTTGGTTGGTTCGATTACGGTTTTAATTGCTATTCCGATTACTCCTTCAGTCTATAGTTTATACAGCCCTTCCTGGTTAGGCCTGAATTTGCCCCTTATACCGGTGGTAGAGGGTTTTGACCAAGTGAAATTTAGTTTAGGGGCCTTTTACTTGGTACCTTTGAAAGGTTAAATGGTAGCTTGTTTTGCTAGTTTGCTTGGCAAGTTGATCACAACTTCAACTGTGCGCTTATCTTTATTGCTTGTGGGGCAAAGGTGCTTGCCCTCATACTTTATGCTCTTGGCAGTGGTTACCCCTTGAACTTTGTTGCTAGAGGGGTTTGATGTAGGTTGATTTGTGCTAGGTAAAGATGTGTTTCTCTACGAGTTTGGTCATTTTCTTGGCGGTGACATTGGTGTAAGATTCAGCTACGGTGTCTATTTGACAGAGGTTGGGTTTTATCGTTCGTTTATGCCCTCACGCGAAGGATGGCCAAGATTCACAGAAGTGATGGAGAATGCTTGAAAAAGAGAAAGGGGTGGGTGGGTGAAAATGCCGTGATTTTCCATTTCAGGGAACCAATTGATACTTCTTTGGTAGCTTGAAGGTGTACCGTTACAGGGTTGTTGAGTTAATTCTGGAAGAGAACCGTGGTGTTTAACAGTCTGACTATTGATCTAGGGACCAAGCAAAAGCATTATCGCGGTCTTTAAGCCCTTTATTATCTCACATGTGTTTGACAGGAGTTAAATTATTGGAGTTGATTACCATATAAGATCCTTTATTTGTACTCAAATTAATTTCATACAGTAAAATATCCTGAATACGGGAAGCATCATGCATATGCTCATATAAATGCGTGGATCAAATGGTCGAAACATGACATAAGTAAGAAAAATAGAAGTTGCTCATGGAGCTCAAAGTTTGGTACATAAAAAGTTCAATGAAACAAAGCATACAGACGTAACGATTACATATTAAAAAACATCAACCTCCATAGGCGAAGGGCTTGCAATACCATGCCTTTGGGCACGAATTGATCGAGAGTGAAGTGTTGAGGGCCTTCTCTACGGCAAAAGGAGGGCAGTTAGACTGGACTGCAGCCACTAGCAAAAAAGCTTGGATGGTTGTTGCCTGGACATCATCGTCTTTTCTAAGCCATACATTTTCCATCCTCCCAGATTGCGTAAATCTGGCCTTCCCAGCCTCATTATCAAGGTACATTTTCCTCTTTCTACCGGCCTTTTCCTTGGAACCAACAATCTGAGTGAGCATACGTTGCCCAATCGCTCGTTTAGGCGTACCAAAAACGGTTATACTTGCCTGGTCGATGAGCTTTGTGACCCCAGGCATTCTATCCAGCTCGGCTATCTTTCCTTCCTTCGCTAGAAGATGTATAGCTCAGGCCAAGGTTTGGAACTCATTCGTGCGATGTCCCCACTGGGCATGATACCTATAAAAGTATCCCTTCTCGTCTTCCATTGGGTTTTTATACTCACAAAGGGGTTCGATGAGACCATATCTTCTTAATCTGGTCAAAATCACATTGAGGGGTAAAACCCAGGGGTTTATAATGTCAGCTGGGATAGGTTCTTGAGAGGCTTTTCGGCTCCTCTTGACCTAAGATAGCAACGCTCCTGACCTATTATAGCCTTCTACCTGGCGTATACTAGAACCCATGGAGACTCAATCGCTATTTTCTTGGGGTTCCCATTCCTTTTGAGATGCCGACACTAGTTGATGCATGGCTTTAGGTATCACGCCCGGCGATTGTATGACCTAGTTGTGGTTTCTGAACTGACTGTAGGGATAAGGAGTCAGTTGCTCCATTCGGGGACCAGTCATCAGATCATTTCCAAAAAGGTTTTACTAGTAGGTCATCCACTGAAGTGTTGTACTAAAAAGTGGTGTCGGCATTGCTGGTCGGGCCAATCCTCTAGGGAGAGCTGAGATTTATAGGGTGGGCTCATTAGTAAATGGAAGAAGGATTGAGTTTTGGTCCATATGCCTTGGGCTTGGAGGTAAGAAAACGAAAGTTGGCTGAGTCACAGAAGTCTGATCGAGTTGGAATAGACTAGGCTGGGGCCGAGTCTAAATTGACCGACCAGGAAGCTGAGCAAACCGCACTGGTTGTGCTCCTATTGGATAGAATGGAACATGATCTGAACCATTTTGAATAAATTCATTCTGATACTAGGGCTAACTGTCTGATTCTGAAATCCAACTGGCGTTCTCACTTGCTAGGGCTTGCCTGACAAATAATTGCACTGCTGTCTGGATTTATTCCTGAATAGTGTTGTGGAAGAGATCTAAATAGATAAATTGGGTCATGGTGGAGGCGATTTCCATGCTGAGAGATGGAGGAAGAACTGGTCCTACGGTATGGGTGGAACTTGCTTGGTCTTCTATTAGGTCAATATTATCATCATGAGGGAGAGCCATGATTGGTGGTGAAGGTCTGGACTTGGGAGGGAGGCTGATTAAGATCATGAACAGTGGATCAGACCATGAATGGGTTGTAAATGGTATAGACGGTATGCATGCTTTTTGTTTTTGGAAGTAGTGTGTGATATGTATGGCTGCACATAGATGTGGTTAGAGATGATGTGATGGCTTATCCCTCCAACATACGTGGGACATTTGTATCTTACGCCATACATAGTGGTATGTGGTGATGCAACGGAGGTATAAGAGAAGTCCTACGTGTGTTGCTAAACTTCTCCCACGGGCTGAAGTAGTAAGGGTAAGTTGATTCATTTTTTGCTCTTGAAGCCGATGCATGGGGGTGCATGATCACGGAGTACATAGCACGCAAGTCGTCCCTCTTCCAACATTATGACTCCCGCATAATGCCTTTTTGGAAGGATGGATTTCTTGGCTTCTTCACTGGTATTGGCAAGAGAAGTGCATCCTAATTATTTTTTATTGTTTTGGTAATCTTAAAGGGATGAAGTGTTAAGGCTTTTTTCTAACGTGGCTTTGGAATAGGGTAGTTGATGTAGAAGGTTCTCATTTACCTTGATTCCATGTTACTCAACCACTCCCCAAATAGGTGCGATCGCAGGAGTTTAAGTGTTGGTTAAAACGAGTGATCCACCCACTAGGCATCCTCAATTCCAACAGGTCATGAGTGATACTTTCGTGAGCTTCTCGGGTAAAAATGGAGCACCTAAAAATTACCAAACTATCTACACGCGTGTTTTAGGATAAAATGTCATGAAAAAGAATGAAGTTCTAATTTGGCCAATGATTTCAATACATTATCAAAATCCTTTAAACTTGTTGAAAATTTTAAGTTTCAAGTTTAAAGAGGTCATCTCTAACAGAGTCGCCACTATGAGCGGATGACCTTTTTCCCCTCCCGCTAGGGTCGTATGAGATGCGCCGCAAGGGGGGAAATATAACTGGCGCTGTGAAGCTTGCCAATGGATTGATCCTTATTTTAGCGTGATGGAAACACTGATGTTGAAGTTGGATTTAAGTCCAATTTAGGTGTTAAAGAATACGAGATCAAAATCCCGTACTTAAAATAGAGTCGCCACCCGGTTCAGCTCAATCAGGAAATTTTGGTACGATTTTCCCACCAGGTGGTAGACCATAACTTAAGTAGAGATTCCGAGTTCGGATTATGTTATCTATTTTTCATTAGGCCAAGTTAAGATATTTCATTCTTTCTTAATCAGTTTAATCCATCCTATTTATTGTGTTTTCGGTTATTTTCACGTTCATCAATCAATTAAAGCGATAAAAATTATTACACTCATCCAAAAATAAAAGCGCGAAAATAAAATTATTAAAAGGCTTCCAAATCCTATACATTTTTTTATGTGATAAATAAAATACCCGAAGGCCTAACATACATCTACCTGCAGAAGATGGTTAGCACAAATACGTCACGTCGTACGAGATATACCACGAATCATGTATAGTCAGCAAACCAAACAAGACCCGAGCTAGTATGAACATGGCATATTTAGTTTACAATATTATGAAGCCCGGTTGGATGGCTAAAATGAGATTTCAACGGCGTTTGAGGTAACCAAATTTTAGACTCGATTGTTATTTTATCCGGATTATTAGTGAAAATGCCACACGGTATAGGTGGGGTCTAATTTCAGAAGGTTTTGGACCTCCATCATTACACTATGTATCCTAGCTTCGGAAAATAAACTAGGTTAAAAATGAACGAAATAAACAACTGTCTAGAAGGTCATGCCGCCAGCTATATGGCTGATATCGCTGGCGACATCAATGATGTCGCTAAAGGCATCAGTCTTGGGCAGGTTATATGGCTTTCTGAGTACCATAAAGAAAGAGTCCTACAAGAAAGTGAGGCCTCTGGGGAGTGTTATGTCGCTAGCGATATCAGCGATGTCTCTGGCGACATGAGTGATACCGCCGGCGACATCACATGTCTTCGGCCACTTCAATTTCTTACAGCAGCAGCAGGTAACAGTCAAAAACAACTAAAAACCCAAAGAACAAGCACAAACAGCACCCACTACAAGCAAGAATAATGCCAAAGAGCTTTGAGACCCAGAATTTTTACCTCGGGGTCGTGAATCCACCTCTTCGGGAACTAAGGAACACCTCCGGGGAGCTTGTAATGATGATTTGGTAGTAAATTGGGTACTTAAGTCTCTAAGTTCCTATTTAGATTGATTTTAACTTAGTGTATACTAATTTTAAGTTTAATATCAAAGAGTTCAAAGAAGAAAAACCAGGAAAAATGGACCAGAATCCTTTTTCCTACCTTTTCTAATTCTTATCTCACTAAAATCTATTTTCTTACTCTAGAACTCTGCAAATTCAAGTTTCAAATTATTCTTGTGTTCCCCTCTTTTTTTTGAAACCTAAGGTGTGTTTTTATATGCAAATTAGGGTGGTCTTCGAGACCTTTTAGCCATTTTCACCGAAATGGCAGAAAAGAGACTGTCCCAAGGAGGAAGATGAAAGCTGTCAGCAAAGCCTGATTTGGCCATGCTGCCGGCGACATGGATGATAACGCCAGCAGCATGAAGAGATACCACTGGCGGCATCAGCTTTCAAAAAGCTGACTGCCAGCGGGCCCACAAGCCTGAAAAGCTGCCAAACACGGGTCAAAGGGGGATAAAGCGGGAGTTTTGAATTTTAAAGGGGATTTTAATGGGTATTTAGAGATTTATTTAATTTGGGTGTAAATCATCGATTCAAGCTCCTACCGGACGCGTTATTGGGCACGCCAAACTGGATTCTACCAAGAATAAAGTTCACAAGGAACATTATATTGGTGATAAAAATTCTAAAGAGAACTTTTACTATGAGGCATTTAAATCGGGGACACGTCATCATCGTCTCATAAGAGGTACTGCAAAATCCCATGCTCATAGATAGGTAGCTACATTAGTACCTGCACCTGAAGTTAGGTAGCCCAAGAAGAAGTTCGCAGGAAAGAAGCTGATTGGCGTAGTCCAGAATATGGAAGAGGTTGAGAAGGTAAACGCAGCAGAGGCTGAGTGATTGAAGAAAAAGTAGTAGGATCTGGAGGAAAAGATTAGGAGAAGAGTTAAGGAGACAACTACTCAGACTAAGGTTGATGTGAAGATAGCATATGTAAAAGCAAAAACCAGTCTAGGGGAGAAACCTATTTTTGATGTTGTTAATGAAATGATAGAAGCTCTGGATAGAATAGAGAGTGATGGAGATGATGAAGAGGCTGGAGATGTGAATTTAGTTGAGTTCAATATGAATGAGGAACAAGAAGACCAGAAGATTATCGTTGTATCCGTTATGGAGTCTAAGGATGAAATGAAGGAGAAGAAGAGGAGATTGTTCAAGAAGATGAATATAGCCTTCGATGAGGATGAAGGATACTTGGACGACAAGGAGGAGGGAGAGATTTTAGTTGAGCAAGAAGCTCAGCTGGCTGAGCAAACAACTCTAGCTCAGGTCAGTGAACAACTTGTTGAAGGTGCTGAAGAAAAGGAGGCTGAGGTGTAGCATGAAGAACCATTCTTATTTCCCAATCTTTCTACAGAAACACCTCTCTCACCCACACCACTTTCCATGCAACCCTTAACCATCCCAGAGAATTAATCACCATCCACTTCCAACTCTGACCAATCAAACACTTCCACCTTTAACTAAACAGACCACCCATCCATCATCTCACTTCTTTCACCCGTTGGATCTCCTTTGCGTGAACCATTGCTGATAGAAGGACCAATTCTCAGAGGTCCAACGATTGAGGAGATTAGCAATGAACAACCACCACTTCCACCAAATCAACCTGCACCTTAATTTAACCCACAAGCTGAACTTTTGGGAAACATAAGGAGATTGGAAAGAGAGAGATATCTAGCACTGAGGACAAAGGAATAAATTAATGCTGTTATAGCTAAATCATTACTTTCTGAGGAAGTGTTGAGGAGGATTACAACGGATGATGAGCCAGTGCAGGGTTTTATGGAGGCGTTGGAGGAGATGAAAGCCTTACTCAAATCAATTCCTACCCAATTCTCTTTAGTAAAGGCTATAGTATATCATACTTTACCTATTTTATCTGTTGTAGGTAGGAAGGCTAACTACTTGAAGATGGAAGTTGCTGAACTTAAGCAAAAGATTGAGAATATTTTTTAGAACAACTGAAAAGTTATGAATAAAGAGAGGATTTTAGGAACTCTCTGATCGACAAATTTAATCCAATTTTGTTAGCATTGCAAGCAGTGCTTAATGGATATAGCATTCGGAGCAAAGAAATTAACAGTAACACATCCAAGCTAGATGTTGTGATCGATTCTATGAACGCACTGATAACTATTTTTTAGCAAAATCAAGGCAACTCTAATGAGCTTAAGCATGTGAATAATGAGCTATTGAAGGGAGTAAAGGCCTTAAAGGGAGAAGTTGTGAAGGCGCTAAAAGGGCTAAATATCTCTGATGCTCTAAATAGTGATATCGTGATGCTAGAAGCTAAACAAGAACCATCTCTCCATCAGAAGCTTGGTCAAATTCATGATCAAATAAAGGTTGTTCAAGTTGTTGTCTTCAACGATGGTCAGGCTATTGATTAGGTACATAAGCAGATCTCTTTACACATTCAGAGCACCCTAGAGTGTTGTGTGAAACCAGCCAGGCCAGAGCTATCTCAAGCTTAAAGCAGATTTCTAGGGAAGGACTTAACGTATAATTCAGAGTGAACCAGTCCTAGTCTCATGCCCTTGTGGCACTAATCTCTTGCATAAGGGAACATGACTTCATTTCTAAGAAGGTTTATGAATCCATGGTCAAGATCTTTAAAGCTGATATTTTGGGTGATCTGATCAAGTTTGGGCAAAAGTTTAACTCATTTGATGTTCAAACATAAGCCATTTTGGATTCAATGGCAATGGGGGAGAAATATCACAAGAAGCGTGAGTAGGCAGAGAAAGAGAGTGAAGCATGGATAGCTGAATTCAACTTTGAACTGTCCCAGAGTCTGATGCGCGCTAAACAAGAATTCTCTAAGCTTAGGAAGAGGAAAAAGAAGGAGATAGTGTCCCCAAAGCAGAAGCAATCGAGATGGGATCAAGAAGCCTATGAAAGGAAGGCTGCTAGAGTGAAAGGACCTATTTTTCCTGACAAGTTTTAGAATAGAGTTACATTGTAATCCTTAGATTTTCTTTGTAATACTTAGTATAGGTTAACTCTTTATTGACCTGTACTTAGTTGATCATTTATAAAAGGATTACTTATTCTATTCTAAGTTAAGAACTTCTTAACTTCTTGTATTTTCTGCTATATATCTATTGTTGACCTTGCAAAAAAACATGAGAAGTATAGAGGAATGCTGATTTAAGAGAAATCAAGGATTATGGGGGAGTTAGCATTCACTCTGAGCAAAATGAAGATGCTGAACAAATATATATGAAGCATTCTTTTGAGGTAACTCTAATCTAAAAATCTTATTGACTTAACTCTCGCTTAGTCAAAAGCCATTGATTAAAATGGGGGAGATTGTTGAACCAAGCACAAGGTTAGGCTAACTCAGTGGATGACTCAGTAGTTCTTAAGTTTTAATCATACCAATTAAGTTAAGTTGGAGTCAATTAAATAGTCTATGGATGTATGCGAGTTATTGAATTCGAGGATAGAATTTTAAGTCTCCACTGACCTAGCTATTTAGTTTTAACTCTAAGTTGTTTCGGGCTAAGCTGTGTAGTTAATCACTGACTAAGCATTGTTCACTCAGCGCTCGATATTTAGATTTTTTCAGCTGCGTATTTTGTTTTATCATTTTGCTTAGTTACTTTCTATTAGTCAAAGGCACTGACCTTTCCATTTAAGGAAAAATGGAATATTTCCTTTTTAGTTCAACTTTTGCAGACATTAATGAAAGAAAGACAAAAGGAATTAATGCCTTGATAAGACAATCGTTTTATGAAGAAAATGCCAAAGTTCTTAGAAGATCAAGCTGTATAAAGTTATTGCCAAATTCGGAAATGCTGCTGATTTACCAACCTAGTATCTCACTACTCTGCAAAGTTGTCAGATTACTAGAGGAATGGGAAGAGGACATGTAGCAAGTCAGTGCAAGATCTTTCTAACAGAAGACTGGCATCAAACGATAAAGGATTCCAATTAAAGCTCAATTTTCAATCTGTTTCTTAACAGATTGATTTCTTTCTGACAATGGTGTGATTCTATCTCTTAACGGATTGATTTGAAGAAGTAATAGGTGGATAGCTGAGCTGGCAATTTGCAAAAGATGCCAAGATAAATTCAACGGCTACATTCTTGATTTCTACTATAAAAGGAGTAAGAAGGCAAGCATTAGATTTTGGTGAATACACCTGAATTTCTAAGAAGCAAAAACTATGCTAGTTTTCAAGCTTTAGAGAAGTTCATTCAAGAAAGCATCTACTCACCAAGAATCTGCTTTGAAATAAGAGAGATTAGAATAGATCATTTAAACTGTAATATGAGATTATTTATAACTAGATCAACGTTTCAATAAGTTTAATCTAGCTCATGTTTATACTCTATTGATTTGCTGGTAGAAGAGGGTATTCTACTCAGCGGATGAGTGATTACGGTGAGGAGGGTACTCAGTTATAATTGGGACACTCTGTGAAAGGCTTCTCCGCCTAGGGTAAAGGAGTTGAGATTAGTAGATTAAAGCCAAGACGCTCTCTTGGGACTGGATGCAAGCACAGGTGGTCGAACCAGTATAAAATCTCTGTGTTCTTTACTTTATCGTTGAAGTTTTACTTAATTTCTTTGTTGCCCCCTGACCTACTCAGCACAGTTTATTTAATCGCAAAAAGTTACTTATTTTATTCTAGCAAGTCATTCACCTCCCTTTGACTCATTGAGTGTACGCATAGGGACCAACACACACATTTATATCACTGAAGTTGTAGGCTTTGCTTCAATTTCGAAAATCCTTTTAATAAGAGCTCTTTGGTGGGCGTCAGAACTAAGGACAAGCTACCCGATGCTATAGCGGGCATGCATATTCTTCAGCTGAGTGATAAGAGGGTAGATCTCGAGACTTGTCTCAACCTGAGAGGGCGGAGATGTTGGCTTAGCAACGGCTCTAACAGATTTCTTCATAGGATCATTCTCAAGATGAAGACGGTTATCCTTAAGTTGATACACTCAACTGCTTCAAGTGACATTCAGAATCCCATCAATCTTCACACTCTTGGTAGCCAGAGTTTCAAAAAAGTAAGCCGGCTCCTCATAAGCCAATGCCATATCTTGAAGCTCATACTCAGCCACATTGAAAGCCTCGAACTCCTCATCAGAATATTCCCCTATAAGCATATATTCGTCAACATTGAATGGTTCTTCCTTAACCATCTCCACGCCTTCAGTCTTGATCTCATTTCCTTGCTCCATTTCGTCAATCTCCATGGAGCTTACCACAGGATTAGACTGCAAGATCATGTCAAAGACAAAGTTCAAAGGAAGGCTAAAGCCACTAACAATCACGAACTCTTTAGAGATCATTTTCAAAACGTGTTCCTTACTGAGACCAGAATTGATCATAGAGACCTTGCCATCGAACTTAGGCAAAGGGTTTTCCATGATGCTCGGCTTCCTAGTTGGCTACTTAATTTTCCCTTCCCTTACCATTCGAGTGATGGTGGAAGCCAAGACTCTGCATTGATCGATCTGATGTCCTTTCTGAACATGGAACTTGCAAATGTTTCCTTTCTCATATGGCTTAGGAGCTTTGCAATCACGCGGGGGCTTTATCTTACCCACTTCAAATAATCTAGCAAAGATATTACCGAGAGGTAGTTTCCACGGAGATACAAATGCTTGATGAGAAGGGGCTACTTGGACTGCGGACACCTCCTCTTGCACTACAACTTGAAGTGCAAGCATTCTCACCCTTAGCAGGGACAGGGGTAGCTTCATTCGACTCATTCTTGTTATACCACGACCGATTCCCACTCGGCTTATTCGCCCTCTTTTTCTTCATGGTGCTCAATCTTCTCAGCTTTCCCAAAAACTTTAATATACGACCCATATGAATCCGTTTCCATCTCCTTACGAAAGATCGGGAGAGATCCATCAAGAAGCTTCGGGATCATCTCCTGTAGATTGAGCTTTTGCTTTAACAGAACTTGGGTGGCCATCCACCGATTGAAGTAGGACTTAAAGGTCTCGCCTTGCTTCTGCTTAACTGCCTCGAGATGCTAAATAGTGGTCTCCATGGTCTAGTTGAAACCATAGTGAGCCTGTGATTTTGCTCGGCCTCGATGATGAGATATATATGGTTATCATTTATTTGAGTTTCTACATGTACTGGTCCGAGAAGCCTAATTTAATTTTAGCGGGCCTCGAGTCAACCGAAATAACTACGAGACCACATTTATTAGACCCGTGTTACTCATCCCCTAAATGACTTGATAATTTCCTAATGTCTAATAGCTCAATTGTGTTTATGTTAGTCATTAAAAAAAGTAATGTTAGAAAGGAAAAGAAAGCAAATAAAGAAAAGACAAAAAATGAAATAAAAAGGAGGGGCTTTTTAGTCGTAAAGGGCAAGGAGCTTAGAGTTTCAAAAAGGGACCATTTTTACAAGATAAAGGGGGTCTCAATTTTTTTTTGACAAAGGAGGCAGACAAAAATGGGGAAATGGAGAGCTCATTTTCGAGAAAATAGAGAGGGCACAAACAGAAAAACAAAATTTTTTTTAAAAAAGGTTTTTGGATTGAAGGCAGCTCATGGTGAGTGGCGACACAAAAATGGAGAGGAGAGGGCTAATTTGTATGGAATGGGTGGCGGCACATTAGAGTAAAAGGAGAGATTTAGTTTACTGGAAATAAGGCACTAAAGTTAATACATTTAACTCTTGCTTTATCTTGATTTTCTTGATCCCTTTCACCAACTCACTCAACCAAAGTCACATTCAACTTTGCTCAAATCCATGTGAGTCTCGTCACACCAAACACCAACTTATTGAACTAAAACACACTTAATCGAATTTCACTCAACCAAATTTCATTCAACCAAACACAAAAACACATAATCAAAACCATTTCAAATCCTACACCTAATACGGGTTGTGAGTTTCAATAGTTCGTTTCGGGTAGATTCGACTCGGTAAAATCCGGTAAGGGCTTCAAGGATCAATCCTCGGAAATTCATAGATCTGACTATAAAAATAAAAGGTAATCTCTGAGAGTTATCAAATCTCTTTATTTTCATGTTTTTATTCTCAAATTTGGTCCACTTGCTTTGATATGGTTTTAGTATTAGTAATATATACATGTATATATTATTCGTGTCATTTTGTAGTTAATTAGTATTAGTTGTCAAGCTTAGTGTTTTCTTAGTGTGAGCCGACCACCTTTTTCGACCCGACCCGCAGGGATCGCATGAGATGCATAGCACGAGGGGCAGAAAAACAACGAGAGTGTACTAAGGGATAATCCTCATTTTAGGCGTGAGCAAAATACGGATAATGGAAAATGATGTTGAAGTTGATTTTTAGTCCAATTTAGGTGTTAATAGATACGAGACTTGAAATCCCGTATTTTAAGACAGAGTCGCCACCCGGTTTATCTCTACCGGGAATTTTGATACGATATTCCCACTGTGTGGTTGGGCCGTACCATAAAACGTGAGATTCCAAGTTCGGATGATGTTGCTTATTTTTCATTTTATTAAATCAAATGTTCATATTTTAATAAACTCAACTCTAGTTCTTATGTGATTTAAATCCGATGATTGTTTAGAGTTTTCGGTTTATATGCCATACATCACACGAAAGTGGTAAACAAAGCAAATGAATAATTATTACAAGGCTTTACAAATACCTATACATTTATCTAATGCGGAAAAATAAATAACGCGGTAAATAAATAAACGGGCGAAATCGAGTTTCGATCGAGTTTACCAACTCGGACCCGACTCCAAGCGAGGCAAAATAGACGAGAATAATCACAAGTAGAGCATAAATAAATAAAAGATAGAAGATAAACACACAAAGACGGATTTAAAACATCGAGAAAACGATTATTGTGATTTTTAAGTGAGAAAAACCCCGATTTAAGCCAAGTTTACATGATTTAACCTGTTAAATGATCAATTTATCATTTTAAGATCAACAAAAACAAGTTTCAGATCCATCAACATAATTTACAGATTAAATCATAATGGAAAACACGAAAAATGGGCAATAAACGAAAGAAAACAAGCTGAAACTAAGATCCGCGGCCAATGCTGTAGTGACAGCCTTGACCGATGTCGCTATAGCGTTGGCCGCTATAGGTATAGCTGCCGCCGGTATGGCCGCGGCGGTCAAGGCTGTGACACGCCAGATTTTGGCTCCAATGAGATAGATCTGGACTTAAAACGCACAAATAACGTTGATTCTACGGGTTTGGGATGGAAAACATCTAAAAATCCGAAAAATTGTAAGACCCCTATGAGGATAGCTTTCACCGCTATATCTATAGCCTTCACCGCTATAAGGGTAGTGGCCAAGGCTATAGGGATAGCGGTGAAGGTTATCCTTATAGAGGTCGTCCCCTTTTCTAAGATTATTGAAGAACACTAAGGGGAATATAACCAAAAATAAGAACAACAGCAGCTAAAATGTGATAAAAGTAAGGAAATAGATAAGGGAACTCAGTTTTGTTACCTCTAGGACGTGAATCTATCTTTGGAGACTCGAATCAATCCTTGGGAGGTGTCTTTGATGATTTTTAGACGAATAGTGCCGAAAATCAGTGACAAAATTAGTGACGTAATTTAGGTAATATTTGGAAAACAAGTCTCTAAACCTATTTAATCCATTTTCCCTAAGATTCCTATTCAATTTTAGTGTTTTAACTAAGAAATCAAGCCCAAGAACAACTAAAAATCCCAAATTAGGGGTGATTAAACCCGGATTTTTGCCTTTCTTAAGCTTTCTCTCTCTAAGTTGCTAGTTTCTAGGTTTCTTGATTTAAAATCTTTGAATTTCAGCTAAAAGTCCCTCAAATCTCTGTCTTTAAGATATTAAATAGTCTCACACTCAAAATTCACCGACTTTGGGTGAGAAATCGGGTGAAAAAATGTGGCCCAATCCAGAGAGGAGGGAGAAAACAAGTGGCACGCCTTGGGTTTGGCCGTGCTATAGGCACCGACATAGCTATAGCGGTGGCCGCCACTGCTATGGCAGTCACTGCCATAACTATAGTGGTGACGACCATCGTGGCGGTGGGGACCGCCGCTATGATGACGAGGTGGCCAAAATGGGGGTGGCCACCCCGTGCAGCGGTCATCACCATTACAACGGCGGTGACCGCTACACGGACTGCGGTGGCAGCCATAAGGATGACGGTCACCGCCGTCACCAGAGCGGTTCGCCACTGCAGACGGTGGTGGCAACGGCGGCTCCGACCGATAGAGGAGGACAATAGGAAAATCCTAGTGTTTCTTATTAGGATTTAGGGTTTCTAGGTTAATTAGGTTAATTAGGGTTTTGGATTAATTAGGGCAGATTAGGGTGCCAACTTCTGACGCCTATAACTTTCACTACGATTATCTGATTAGGATGATTCTTAACCTTTCGAAAAGATTAAAGAGTCTAGAATCTAATGATATAAACAAAACTTGCTGAAAATGCTTGAATCTTATTGAAAATTACTAAACAAATTAATGCGCATGAGTGAATGAAATCAGCTAATCCTAAACACATATGAATGATATCTAAGCATGGTCAAAGGTCAGAAAATCATCAAAGGGGACTTGCCGAACGTGATTCAACCTTTAAAGAATAGAACAACCAGACCATACGAGGTTAGAGCAATAAGTTCTCATCATTCCAAGGATCACTGAAAAGCTCGGGCTCACGGCTGCCCCTCGGGAGATTGCCACTTGGCGAGCCAAGTGTGATCTCACGAAAGAGTAAAGCATAGAAGGCTATACCTGGGGGACAGATTCTCGAACTGGTTGTCTTCTAGGATTGCCATAAATAGACCTATCAAGAACCAGGTTGACTAAAAAATCTTGATTCGGTATTACCTTTGTTGCCCCTAACGGATTTGAGATGCATTGTCGGTTGCTTGGGTTATTTTGGCACTTTTGCGATCACCCCGGATCCTTAAAAAATGGACTTAAACTTCAGTGGTCACCTCGGACCCTTCAAACATCTTTGCGATCACCTCAGACACTCCAAAAATGGACTTAAGATTTTGGCGGTCACCTCAGACCTTTCGGTCATCTTTGCGGTCTCCTTGGACACTTAAAAAATGGACTTGAGATTTTTATGGTCACCTCGGACCTTCGAACATCTTTGCGGTCACCTCGAACACTTTAAAAATGGACTTTGAGATATCAGCGGTCACCTCGAACCTTTTGGAGGTAGAGGTTGAATTGGTTATCTACGGGAAAAGAGGAGAAGGGAATCCTTGAGTCGGTTGTCTACGTACTGTTCGGGGACGCATCATCAATGAATCTATCAAGAAAATTTTGAACCATTAGTAGTCATTGTGAGTTATGTTTCTGATGCTTAATTGATTTTGTCAAAACAAAAATTTTTGCCCTTTCAATTAAGCAATAGAAAAAGAAGTAAGAAATATAAATGGAGTTGGAAATTCTCGGGTATCTGAAGAAGCTCATTTCTTGGTTGGTCTTTTGGAATTGCATCGAGGTGCCCCTAAAGGGTTGAAGGCTGCATCGAGGTGCCCCTAAAGGATTGAAAGTTGCATTACGGTGCCCCAAAAGGATTAAGAACTGTATCAAGGTGCCCCTGAGAGGATTGAAAGTTGTATAGCGGTGCCTCAGAATGGTCGAAAGCTGCATAGCAGTGCCCCAAAAGGATTGAAAGCTGCATTGAGGTGCCCCTAAATGGTTGAAAGCTGCATAATAGTTCCCTAAAAGATTGAAAGCTACATCAAGGTGCCCTTGGATGATTGAAAGCCGCATAGCGGTGCCCGTAGATGGTTTCTGAGTTTTGAATTTTGGATCCTTGGATCGGTTGTCCATCGGGATTGCCTTATGGTATACCTGTCAAGGAAGCTTTGAAGCATTAGTAAATGATATGAATTGCATTTTTATTGCTTAATTGATTTTGTAGAGCAAAAAAAAATTTTGCCCCTTCAATTAAGTAATAAAAATGGAAGAATGAAATATAAGAACTGAGTTAGGATTTTCGGGAGTCCGGAGAAGCTGCGAAGGTCGAGATTTGAGATAAGTTTACGTGCCCCTTGGATACTCAATCTTTGAATGTAGGATAGGAAATAATTCTGAGATGCCCCTTAATATGGGTGCTTGCTTGGAGGTCGAGTGTATAGCTCGAGGATACTTTTCTATGCTTTATTTCCTGTAGAATTCACCATAGAATAATAGATATGACATTTATGAATATTATGTATGAATGTATGAGCTGCTCGGGCTGATCATCTTCAAGATGACTGGTTGACTTGCTTGGTCGATTTTGCTCAACTCGGCTGCTTGTTCGGAGAGAGAATATATGGAATTGCATCGCCGTACAAACAAGATAAGAATGCCCCTGGTAGAGGATTAGGGATATCGCACAGATCTGGTGGAAATGCCCCTGGTGGAGAATTAGGGAAGCTGCAGCGAGTCGACTGTAAATTGATTGCTATATCGAGCATGCTGAAGATAAGAGGGGGCATGAAGTGAAGTTCAAGATTCTGGATAACGAACGACTGGATGCTATCACTACTAATAAACTATACCAAGAATGGTTTTAGGAGATTGTGGATTCGGAATGCTTGGCTGTGGTCGAGATTGGAGCAAACATATGTAGAGGATGGATTTGAGCCCTTTGAATCCACTAGACCGAAGAATGCATTCAGACATTCTAATGATGATGACGATAATGCAGATATCTCGATGTGATCGATGGTAGTCATTTATCTTTATTTTGATTGTCTTAATTTTTGCATAGACCCAAACATTGTGTTGGGCCCATCGGACTTTGTTACCATTTTGCTCTTATGTCCTAATTTTTTCCTGGACCACCCTTTTCGGGTTTTCAATACAATGGACTTTTCCTGGCTTTTGCATAGACCTCGCTTCTTTTTAGTCTATCAGGATTTTTGCCTTTTGACTTTTGCTTTCTTTTAAGGGATTGAGTTGACTGCAGGGAACCCTATGTTTGACTTACTTGCAACATTTCGCCTTTAGGTCCCAACATATTCATTCAAGCACAAACATAAAGGATTCAGTAAAATAACATTTCCATTGAATGAATTAAGTTTGAGTACATAATGATGATGACCATTTCTATTGACCCAAACTCTGGTGTTAACTAGCCTATGAAGGTTTTCTAGTCAACATACTCTCATGGCTCACTTTTACCCTAACTTTTTCCTAGACTTCCCTCTTCGAGTTTTCAATCTAGCAGGTTATCCTTGCATCCTCTTGTAGAGGTCGTTCCTTTTTCTAAGATTACTGAAGAACACCAAGGGGGAAAACAACTAAAAACAATAACAACAGCAGCTAAAATGCGATAAAAGTAAGGAAATAGATAAGGGAACTCAGTTTTGTTACCTCTAGGCCATGAATCCATCTTTGGAGACTCAAATCAACCCTTGAGAGGTGTCTTTCATGATTTTCAGACTAACAGTGATGGAAATCAGTGATGGATTAGTGACGAAATTTAGGTAATATTTGAAAAACAAGTCTCTAAACCTATTTAATCCATTTTCCCTAAGATTTCTATTCAATTTTAGTGTTTTAACTAAGAAATCAAGCCCAAGAACAGCTAAAAATCCCAGATCATGGGTGATTAAACCCAGAATTTTGCCTTTCTTAAGTTTTCTCTCTCTAAGTTCCTAATTTCTAGGTTTTTTGATTTAGAATCTTTGAATTTCAGTCAAAAGTCCCTTAAATCTCTCTCTTTAAGGGTTTAAATAGTCTCACACTCAAAATTCACCGACTTTAGGTGAGAAATTGGGTGACAATACGTGGCCCAATCTAGAGAGGAGGGAAAAATGAGTGGCACGGCCTGGGTTTGGCCGTGCCACAGGCACCGCCATAGCCACAGCGGTGGCCACCACCGCCACGGCGGTCACCGCCATAACTATGGTGGTGATAGCCATCATGGCGGTGGGGACTGCCGCTATGATGGCAGGGTGGCCAAAACGGGGGTGGCCACCCAGTGCGGCGGTCATCGCCATTACAATAGCGATGGCCGCTATAAAGATGGCGGTGACCACCATCGCCGGAGCGATTCACTGCCGCGGATGGCGGCCGCGATGGTGGCTCTGGCCGGCGGAGGAGGACGACGGGAAAAGCCTAGGGTTTTTTATTAGGGTTTAGGGTATCTAGGTTAATTAGGTTAATTAGGGCTTTGGATTAATTAGGGCAGATTAGGGTGCCAGCTTCCGACACATATAACTTTCACTACGGTTATCCGATTAAGACGATTCTTAACCTTCCAGAAAGCTTGAAGAGTCTAGAATCCAATGATATAAACAAAACTTGCTGAAAATGCTTAGATCTTACAGAAGATCATTAAATAAATTACTGCACACGAGCAAACAAAAAGGCTAATCCTGAACACATATGAATGATATCTAAGTGCGGTCAAAGGTCAGAAAATCATCAAAAGGGACTTGCCAAACATGATTTGACCTTCAAAGAATAGAACAACTAGACCATAGGAGGTTAGAGCAACAAGTCATCATCGTTCCAAGTGTCACCAAAAAGCGCATGCTCACAATTAGTATACTCATTATTTACTAGAAGTATTAGAGTAGGTATTGTTTTTGTTACTTTTATATCTACCTAATATTTTCATTTTTACTTGCCCCTATTTAGCCACTGTTTTCGTATTATTATTACTAATGTATTGCCCGTGAGATGCACGGATAGGTTATTTATAATAAGTATATCAATGATAAGTTAATTTTGTAATATATATATATATATATATATTATAAAAATAGAAAATATTAAAGCTAAAAAATATGTTATATCGTGTGTCAAATTGATTCTAAAAAATCTCTTTATATACAATATTTGCAGCTTCATCTATTACTTGTCCATCATCATAGACCAGAATTTTTAAACCCTCTCTTTTTGTCACTCATAATAGAGCAACATAAAGTTGTCCATGTGTAAACACAGGTTTTCTAAGAAATAATCCCATATGAGAAAGCGATTATCCTTGACTTTTATTGATAGTCAAGGTAAATGACAATAGTGGGAATTGCTTTCTATGAAATTTGAAAGGTAATCGTGCATCGGATGGTGTTAATATCATTCCGGAGATGAACACTTTTTCTCCAGCCTTATATCCCGATAGAATCATTGCTTCAATGAAGCGTTGAGCTAGTCTAGGATCTTAATAACGTCTTGACTTGCTTTCCTTCCTTTGCTGCTTTCGATTTTCTTTCTTTGCTGCCTCGCTTCTCGTACTTTCCCCAATGACTCTATTACTTACAGACACCTCGCTACGTTGGGTACACCTGGGACTAATACGACCTTTCGAGCTGGACCCCTATCTTAACATTCTTCTCCTAGTTGGCTCGCGTAAGGCAGGCAGAAAAGTTAACGAGTGAAGGAGATAGCAGCTGCCATTGAACGCGGTAATCCAGCTTAGACTGCAAGCAGATGCCATAAGGAGTGAAAGAGAGGAGGACACTTAGGCAATTGACATATTACAAGGAAGCTGATCTCCTAGTCTCATGATAATCAATCTCATGCCATTACACAATCCAGATGTTTGATCTATATTCCTAAGTAGCATCACTGGCACACCCTCCTTCAAAGTGATTGAATGATTCGAATTGCATAAATTAATAAAATTACGAAAAGAAGAACAATATATTACATTGCTAAAGATTTAGAATTTGATTTTAAAAATAAATAATTTTATAAAGGTCTAGTTTTTATGTATCAAATGAAATTGAATGTTGTAAAATATAAAATATCAAAATTTTGGAAAATAAAAATTAAACAAATTAAATTTGAATAGAATAACTAAGCAAAATTAAAATAGGAAGAAAATATAGAAAACAAATATACTTAAGGTAAGAATATGAAATTGAATTATGTACAAATATAAAATTGATCAATTAGTTAAACATTAATATAGTTAATGGCTTGAAGATTAAATAACAAACTTAGAAATATTATTTTTTGTTACCGTCACTTGAATGCGATCTCCATATTGCAACATTATACAACATCAAAAAGAGTAAAATTTTTTGCTAGTTATGCGATATTATTAAACATTTATTGTGATAAATTTTTTAATACTCAATGACAAATAATTTATTGACATACCTTTTTTTCTTGAAAAACTATTTCAATAGTAAATATTAAATTTGGTTTATTGCGTTTGGAATGGTCCAAAAGCGGAGAATGAATACTTTGAGGGTTCATTGCATCTTAGTTGGATTTATATCAGATATAAAATCCGTCTTCAATTCCACCCTAATTGGGTTCATATCATCCACCGAATTATGTTTCTGTTTCAACATAATGAACATTATACTATTCTACAATTATCTTATGATTTCCTGTCAAAATTTGATGAGGAAAAATTAGTCACACTGATTCTTAAATAAGAATGAGTAAATATTGTTACGAAATTCAAATTTTATATTAAATAGGATTACAACCAACATAATTAGATAAAATCAAGAACAACAAATTAAATTTTAAATAAATAGATTTAGGAGATATATTAGTTGACCAAATAATTTAAAATATTCCATTATCGGAGTAAGTACCATCATAAAATTTAAATTTTTTCTTATTTATAATTTATACTTTTTGCAATTATATTGTGATTCCCTATCAAATATTTGATGGGTCACATTAATTCTTAAATAAGATTATAATAAACAAATTTTAATTAGTTAGTATTTATAGTAAAAGCAAGATATTAATTATTTGGATGAGTTTTTCTGATATATGTACGTTTGTATATTATTTTAAAGGTCAAATAATCATTAATTACTATAACAGTTTTGTAATATAATTCTTATCAGCAATTATTAATTATTTTACTGTGTAATTATTGCTATAATTGGTTGTATGTTTACTTTGATTTATTTCTATGATAATGGTATTTAAAATTAATTAATATTCATAATGATCATAACAATACCAAGATACAATTCTGTTGATTATAATCCTATTTAAGAAAAAATTTCATATTTTCAACTTTAATTACCAATTAATTAAATACACGGATTTTTTGACAGATATAATTTATAATTTATTTTTAAATAGATTTATAATTTAGAATTAATGTTAGCATTAATGTGACTACTTTTTAATCATCAAATATTATTATTATTATTATTATTTTAATTTTATAATCAAAAGAATTATATTTTGGTATTGTTATGATTAGTATGAATATTAACCAATTTTAAATACTCATCAAATATTTTATTATTATTACTATTGTTGTTGTTATTATTATTTTAACTTTAATTTTATTTTAATTTTATATTTTGATATTGTTATTATGATTAGTATGAATATTAACCATTATTATAGTTATATAAATTGAAATAATATGATAATAAAATAAAATAAGTTTAACAATAAAATTGAAATATATATTTTAAAAGGTATAAGAGTAAAAAAGTCTTTTAATATATATATATATATATATATATATATATATATATATATATATATATATATTATAACCGTATGTACATAGGTGATTTACTTACTTTTATTATTATATTGTTATCATTATTATGATTACTAGATTATGATAAATACTTTCTTGCATTATTTTCATTAATACTATTATTATGATTTAAGACTTTTAGTAGACTTCTTTTTATTACTATTATTATTACTATTAGTTTATTACTATTACTATCTTAGACTACTTGAGTCGTCCAAATGAGCTTTCTGGAGATATTATTGAATCTCGAAAAGGTGGATTCACAGCATAAGAGTACTTTTTTAAGACTCTTAAGCTCATTTTAACATGCAGTGATGGAGGGAGAGAGGGGCGTGCGACACGTACCCCACTAACGCGGGAAATAATCCCCCCTCCTCCCTTGGTCGAGCAGAGCTTGGTAGGGAAGTGCCCCACCAAGCTCTGCATCAATGGTGGCCATTACAGAGGAAGGAAGACCAATCATCCTCCTCTTTTTTTAATTAAATCCAACATCTTAAAACGACGTCGTTTTGGGAATGGGAGCTTTAATTAACCCTAATATAATGCGACGCCGTTTTCATTTAGTGGGATGAGAAATATATAATTTAAGTTTTAGCAGATGCTATATGCATTCGTCACTTCTCTTCTCAATTCTTTTTCAATTTCTTTCTTCTTCAATTCATCTATTCAATTCACGGTGAAATTTCACACATCACCCGACGCCACAGCTTTTCCATCCGCCACTACTTTGCGGCCTTCAACAATTTCAGGTTAGTTTTTCAACTCTACTTTCAAGATTCTGAAAGGATTTAGGGGTTTAAGGTTATAATGGAATAAAATTGAACTTATTTGTAAATTGAAGTTGAAATAAACAATCGGGATATGGAAATTGATGCTATGTTTGAAATTTTTATTCTGTGAGGATGAAGTTGAAATTGAATTGTGTTTGAATTGAAGTTTGTGAAGTTGAAATTGTTAAATTAAAATTGTGAAGTTGAAATTGTGAAACTGAAATTATTTCTTATGAAATTGTTAGTAGTTAGTAGTTCAATGAAATGCTTATGCCATTATCAATCAAATACACAAGTCTATGGAAATGAAACTTGCATAAGAGCCACAAATTGAACACCAAGTAATTCTAAGAGGGAATGGCCAATGGTAAATCCAATCAAACATATATAAAAAAATTGATTTAGGTATAGATGAAAAAAAGTTATGAATTACAGAGCTAAAGCTGAGACTGCTTGTTTGTTTAGTTCATACCTAGAATGAATGGAATGGAAATATGACCACCCTTTTTTCTCTTTTGATTGGGTTGATTTTGGTTATTAATTGCAACTTCCTCTTTTTCTATTTTTTTCCATTGTTGAGCTCTACAGTTGGATTGTTTTGAACAAGGGAAGTTTAGAGAGAAAGAGAGAGTGAGAAGTCAAGAAATCTTTTATTGAATTGCAAAGTTTTATATGTTGCATTACTAAAAGAAGAGAAAGATCTTTGTTTACTATAACATGTGACCCATTATGTGTATTATTATAAAATTAAATTCTTTTTTTATAATATTTGAAACTTTTTAATGTATATTGTTTTCCGGATACCTTCAAGGGTAGTGGTAAGGGTCGGTAGTGTCGGTAGTGCATTGGCCTCGTCTTAATCGATTTTTTTATACAATTGTGCCCCACCAAAGTTAAAATCCTAGCTACGCCACTGTTGGCATGTTATTCGTTGTTTGCTTTACTTGTTGATTTGTGTGTTTTGTTTGTGCTGCTGCAAGGGATTGATCTCATTAGTAGTAACATGATGTCATTACCAATGTTATGATGCCGCTACTGGTATCAACGTCTTTGTAGGACTGCCTTTGTACCTAGAGCATCATGAAGTTATTGTTCAGATATATGATATCGACGCCCTGTCATCGGGATATCAATATCGATATCATCATGTCAGTAATGATATGGATTTCCGGGCAGCAACTTTGTTTCCTTTTCCTTTTGACCTAGATTTAATTTTTAGAATTTAGGATGAACCATTCGACGACGAGAAATCCAGTTTACCCCAAAAAAATGTCTCAACATGGTTCATGCGGCATTTTCATTAATTAAAATCGAGAAATCGGGTCTAAAATACTGATTTTTCTAAAGGAAATTCATTTTTTAATCATTTTCTTACAAATAAAAATTCACGCTAATCGAGTCTTGTCTTGTATCTAATTATGCATGTTAATGGGTGATATGCCATGCAGTGAGGCATCGATGACGTGTGGGTCTCCCTTGGCACCTATATGAGAGGCAGGGCCTACTGGGGGTTGGTTGGATTTAGGCGTGACCAAACATTTTTAGTTAAAGTTTGCACAATAAGCCAATTATAATGAATAAAAGAATCGAGACCCAAATCTTGATACAATTGATAGAGTCGCCACCCAAGTTGTCTACTTGGGAAAGAGTTTTGGTACGGTTCCCTGTAGGTGGGAGACTCGTACCTATTGGATCAAAGATTCGGGTATTGGATGAGTCACTTATTTCTCATTTAGTAAAATTCAAATTACATTCACCGCGAAAAACCCTTTTTGTTTTCATCATTTGGGGAATAATCACAGAATTCCTAATTCTACACTCTTTCACACTCATTACATGCTTTTACATATTACAATAAAGCACTAGCAATAATTGGGGGAATAAAAATTACAATCGGGGGGGTGGGGGGGAATGGGGGAATTGTAAGTGAACCTATACATTTGTTCTAAGTTATAATGCATCCACAAAGATTAGCACAATTTATAGCATACCATAAGTCAACATTTTTATTAGGAAAAATGTGATTATGTTAGCGTAGTGGTTTTACAACCGATAGTGCCCGGGCGGCTTCTAGGATCGGATAGAAATAACGGGTCTTCAACGTATTTTATTGTAAAAACACATTTTAGCATTCGTGGCTTGATTACCAGATTATTAGTGAAAGTGATTGCGTGGCGCATGGTGAGTTGGATTAATTTTTAACCGAATTAAAATGAGTTCTGGATTCTGCCAAGGGCTGCTACCCGTACAGGTGGGTGGGACCCGTACGGCTACCAAGGAGGACCGGTATAGGTATGGTGTACCCGTACGGGTCTTGTCTGGCCCAGGCAGAAGCTTTGTTTAGTTTAACTTGCAGAATAACAGATTAATGGAAGAAAAATAAAATAACAAAGGGATTTCCCTCCATATGAGTATGGAGCACCAATTTAATATCTCGAAGATACAAGGTGCCAAGAAGGCTCATACGAGTTAGGACCAGGCCCGAAATAGGAAATAAAAAGAGTAGATATGATAGAGGTGGTAGAGAATAACAATAATAAAATAACAAAAATGTGAGTCTCTTGGAAACCCAAGAGCGTTACCTTTGCGGCGTGAATCCACTTTGAGGGATCCCTTTACTATTGAGAGCTTCTGGCCAAAGTAGATGGTGAAATAAAACTATTTAGGTGAGACTTTGTATGGACAGAACCTCCCCTAAATCCTAATAAACGAAGTTAGGAACGAAAAAAATGTGGATAAAACCTTAAGGAATAGGTTTTCTCCCTATGTTATACCTCCTATACCTTTACTATACCTTTTTTATACCTATAGAAATTGCTAGAACCTTACTATAATTTCTCTATAGTATATTTTTCATATGAATTATGTGTCTTGAAATGAGAGGAAAAGGCCCTATTTACAGAGTGAGAGTCAGGTCTGAATGCAGTAAACCGCATTCAAGACCTGCCTTTTCCCAAAAAAGGTAAGAGATTACTTCAAAAAGAGCCTGATTAGGCATCCAGAGGACCCATATGGGTGGGCTATACATGTACTATAGAACCCGTACGGGTCCCCTCCAAGCGTACAGAAGGTAATCACCTATACGGGGTTTGATAATGGATCCGTACCACTAGACAAAACCCTTCCGGGTACCTAAGGGCAGAATAAGTCTCTGGGCTTCAGCCAAACTCAACTCTATAGCAGTAGCAATACCTCTGATGGACAACAACTACAAGATATTACATCATATAGCTCTCACATGGTTTCATGAGAAGGATCGTTAAAATCCAATGCTCATAGACTGCCCCTTGCAGGATCACTACAGATACGGATCTGTATGATCTCACGATGTGAGCGAGGGTTTAGAAATCATACCTGAGGTGATGACATGGGTGAGTTACTTTCTTGAGGCGAACTTCTTTCCTTGATGTCCCTTTCTTGAGGCGGACGACTTTCCTTGCCAATGCGTATCCCTTTCTTGAGGCCGATGACTTTCCTTGCCAATGCGTATCCCTTTCATGAGGCAGATGACTTTCTTTGCCAATGTGTATCCCTTTCTTGAGGCGGATGACTTTCCTTGCTAATGTGTATCCCTTTCTTGAGGCGGACGGATGACTTTCCTTTGCTGGTGCATATCCCTTTCCTGAGGCGGGTGACTTTCCTTTGCTACTGCATATCCCTATCTTGAGGCGAATGACTTTCCTTTGTTACTGTGTATCCCTTTCCTAAGGTAGATGACTTTCCTTTACTACTGCATATCCTGAGGCGGATGACTTTCCTTTGCTAGTGACTCTACTGGGGAAGGAGTCGTATCCCTTTCTTGTGGCAGAGTGACTTTCCTGACTGATGGTGTATCCATTTCTTAAGGCGGATCAACTTTCCTGACTGATGTATCCCTTTCTTAAGGCAGATCGACCCTCCTAGCTGCTGATGATGTATCCCTTTCTTAAGGCGGATGACTCTCCTGTTGGGGAATTTGAATAACTTAAAAAGAGACAACAATCAAACACCGAGTTAGTCATTATCCAAATAGACACATCTTTATTCTTAATTGACTTTCGTGAAAACAAAAATATTTTTACCCCTTCAATTAAGAATAAAGAAGTGTGGATGAGGGTTAGCCCCAGAAATAAACTAAAAACTAAGTGCGAGAAATGCCGGGTTCAGCCCGATTGCTGCGGGTTCCACTTCTAGGGAATTCCTCTAAGGTGGGTGCCCCTAGGGTTTTTTACGATGGGGGCATGCCCCTTGACTAATTCTAGTGGTGAAGGATGGGGGGATGCCCTGGGTTTATGGGAGGATCCCCCTTGATTGATTCCACTACTAGGAGATAAGGGGATGCCCCTAGATTGGTTGGGGGGATGCCCCTGTGATCTAATTCTTCTACTGGAAATGCTCCTAGGATGAGTGCCCTTAAGGTTTTTGATGATGGGGCTTCGCCCCTTGACTAATTCTACTACTAGAGAATGGGGGATGCCCCTGGATTAGTGGGGAGATGCCCCTTAGTTGATTCCGCTATTGGGGAGTGAAGTAATATCCTTTGGTAAAACCTCTTATGCTAGGGAAGTCCTTCTTGATAAGACTTGAGGAGGAATTCATACTAGTTCAAAAATCTTCCCTTGGATGGTAAGAGGGGGCCCGTACGGGTAGGCCAGGACCCGTACGGGTGAAGTCCTTGAGAGTGGAGACCCATACGGGTGGGGTGGGCCCTGTATGGGTCCCTGAAGGGGGTTTCAAATGCTTATCAGACCCCTCATATCCCGCCTCATACAAAATCTTCCCTTTTGCATTTTCTAGCAATTTTCCCTTTTTAATTGATCAAAATGTACAAAAAGATCCCAAAGACTGGTTGTTTCTCCCTTAGACTCGAGGATTTGCCCCCGGTGGGTGATTCAGGGCTTTGAGAATGTCGGTTTCCATCGGGTATGCCTTTCATGAAGGAGACTTGTTTTTGGGGCTTACTCATGTCTTTAAAGTGCCTCTGATCCCTTCCCCCCGATACCCATTCCTCTAAACTCCAGGTATTTCCCATAATTCTCCATTTTCCATTTTTGAGTTCTTTGAGAATTTCCTAGTTTTTGGCATGATTTAGGGTGTTTTAGACCTTAGAATAGAGCCTGATGCATGTAACTTTAGCCTAGGATGCTTTTAAGATAGTTTTGGATGAGCTTTGGTTGAGATTGGATGAATTTTGATTTTTGAGAGGTTTGTCTACAGAGGGACTATTTGCAGCGGACCCATACGAGTGAGGGGGGACCCGTACGGGTCTCGTTTTTCATATGGGTACACCTTACGGACCCGTAAGGGTGGGGTGGACTCGTACGGGTCCTTCTTAGGATAGAATGTTTGAAACCTGTATTTCTGTAACCCTTTTCTGATTTTTAACCTTTCCACTGTATTCTAAACTTGTTGAGCTATATTCTGTCTTTGCAGTTTTAATACAATACTATAGGGGCCCTAAGCTTCTACAGGAATGGTAGGAGGAGACCCGTACCATAGGGGATACCGAGTTACTGGCCCGGATTGATTCCTTTGGCTTTAGTGATATTATCGAGGCCATTCCTTAGGCTCAAAGACGCTGGCCCCGGGGGCCATTTCTGCCTTAGCAGACAGATGGTTGGAGATGACCCATACTTTCCATCTAATGATTGGGGAGGGTACTTGTGAGCTATCGATGACATATGGGTCTCCCTTAGCGACTGTGTGAGAGGCGGGGCCCACTGAGGGTTGGTTGGATTTAGGCGTGACAAAACATTTTTAGTTCAAGTTTGCACAAATAGCCAATTTTAATGAATATAAGAATCGAGACCCAAATCTTGATATAAATGATAGAGCCGCCACCCAAGTTGTCTACTTGGTAGAGAGTTTTGGTACGGTTCCCTCTAGCGAGAGACTCATACCTATTGGATCAAAGATTCCAGTATCAGATGAGCCACTTATTTCTCATTTGGTTGATTCAAAATTACATTCACCGTGAAACCATTTTCATTTTCATCATTTAGGGAATTATCACAGAAATCCTATTTCTACACTCTTTCACACTCATTACATGCGTTTACATATTACAACACATGCAATAAATAGGGAATAAAAATTACAACGGGGGAAAAATAGGGAAATTGCAAGTGAACCTATACATTTGTTCTAAGTTATAAAACAAAATAAAAATAAATTCCCCTGTATCCACAAAGATTAGCACAGTTTATAGCACATCATAAGTCAGCATTTTATTAGGAAAAAAAGTGATTATGTTAGCGTGGTGGTTTTGCAATCAATAGTGCCCGGGAGGCTTCTAGGATCGGAGAGAAATAACTGGTCTTCAATGTATTTTGTTATGAAAACTGATTTTAGCTTTAGTGGGTTGATTTATCAGATTATTAGTGAAAGTGATTGCATGGCAAGTGGTGAGTTGGATTGATTTTAATCGATTGAAAATGAATTCTGGATTCTGCTTAGGGCTGGTACCTGTATGGGTGGGTGGGACCCGTACGGCTACCAGGGAGGACCGGTATGGGTATGGTGTACCTGTATGGGTTTTGTCTGGTCCAGGCAGAAACTTTATTCAGTTTAGTTTACAGATTAATGGAGTGGTGGCAGAAAAATAAAATAAAAAGAGATTTGCCTCCGTATGAGTATGGCGCACCAATCTAATATCTCGACGATACAAGGTGCCAACAAGGCTCATATGAGTTAGAACTAGACCTGAAACAAGAAATTGAAAGAACATATATAATGGGAGAGGCAGAGAATAACAATAATAATAAACTGAGATGTCTTTTTGAAACTTAGGAGCGTTACCTTTGCGGCTTTGAATCCACTTTGAGGTAATCCCTTTATTGTTGAGAGAGACCGGCCAAAGTTGATGGTGAAATAGAACTATTTGGGTGAGTATTTGTGTGGACAGAACCTTCCCTAAATCCTAATAAATGAAGTTAGGAATGAATAAAATGTGGACAAAACCTCAAATGATGGGTTCTCCCCCTATTTTATACCTCCTATACCTCCACTATATTTTTTCTATACCTATAGAAATTGCTAGAACTTTTACTGTAATATTTCCGTAGTTTTTCTTCTAATATGAATGGGTGTTATGAAATGAAGGGAAGAGGCCCTATTTATAGGGTGAAAGTCAGGTTTGAATGCTATAAACCGCATTTAAGACCTACCTTTTCCCGAAAATGGTAGGAGATTACTTCCGAAAGAGGCTTATTAGGCAATCAGGGGACCTATACTAGGGGGCCCGTATGGGTCCCCTAGTATCGGTATGGAAGGTAATCCCCGTACAGGTATGTCAGTGGATCATACCACTAGACAGAACCCGTACGGGTACTTAAGGGAAGACTAGGTCTCCGGACTTCGGCCAAACTCAACTCTGCAGTAGTAGGTACACCTCTGATGGACAACACCTGAAAGACATTGCATCATATAGCTCTCATCATCGTTTCGTGAGAAGGATCATTAAAATCTAGTGCTCATATTACTGTTACTCCTTCTGATGTATCTGTCGCAATGGGAATGGAGTGGAGCGGGGATATTATCCACTTTGATGGTTATGCCGACCAGTGGCATTCCTTGTCTGAGGTGAATGCCTACATTGCTAGATTACTTGGGCTTCATAACAAGCTCAAGTACGGGGACCTACATGCTTACTTGATTGGGCAGCCGAGTCCTATTGCGGCTGATAAGAGGGACCTGTACGGTCGATCTTTCCTGCTGACGTTCCTTACTACCGTCTTTTTCCCGGTCTACTCGAGCAACCTCAATTATGGTTTGCTCACCGCTGTGGAGGATCTTGCTGTTATGCCAGGCAAGAACTGGTGCCATGCCATTCTAGCACAACTATATTGTGGATTGGATGTAGAGTCCAGGGTGAGCAGTCTGAGCTCAAGATCTACCACCTGATACTACTGGTAAACTATGAGCTGATCTCTTATGCTTTAACCTTTCACTTAGATTGCTGTGACTAATCCTTATTTTATTTTACAGATTTGGGCCTTTGAGCACCAGTTTATCCCTAGGCTGGGTTTGCCTATACAGCCCGAGACACCGTACATCATATCCAGATAGATGGGGCTATGGCAGGGCCAGTGTTTAACTACAGCACAGTACAGAGAGTTCCTTCGCCAGCTGCGTTTAGATCAAGTAAACTTCTTCCTTACTAAACCTGCATTTTACATTTCAATAAATAATTAGTCAAAACTATATTACGAGGTTGCGATACTCACAGTGCATTTGTTTCGTGTAGGTCATCCAAGACCCGTGGGAGAGACTGGATATGTATGGGGCTATCGAGCGGATACGAGCTTACGTGGATGACCGCCCCTTTGTCTTGGAGTCACCACTCTCTTACGAGTGGTATTTCAGTGAGCGGGTCCGAGGGTGGAGGACCAGTGCCATGGTTGAGAGACGGATACCTCCCCCGATCCCAGCAGGCGTCTTCTAGCCTCATCTCATACCGGGGACCAACCAGGGGCTATACTTATTGGGTAAGGGGGTTCACGTGCTATCTATAGAGGACTCCATGCTGAGTTTATCGATTCCTCACTTTTTCCTCCTTGCGAGAGAATTCACCATGAGGATGAGCCCCTTGAGTTTCATTGGAGTGATAGTGAGGATGACGATGATGACAATGAGGAGGAGGGTGGATCGAGGGGCGACCAAGGGGGCCATCTATAGTTCAGGGTACTAGAGGCTCATCTAGGTCTGTTACCCCTTCTTCTTAGGTATCTTCTTAACTTAACCTTTGTGAATATCTTAGTGTTTCTTGAAATTGATTGGGATTCTGAGTACGACCCTTCATTACTGCAGCCTTATACTTCCATGTAGAAGAGGCCTGTTGTTGATGCTGCCGCTGCCACTGAGCCACCGACAAAGCGGTCTCGCGCTTTCGGGTCCGTGAGAGAGGGGATCCTCCAAGCGGAGCTAGATAGTTTCTTCTAGCTCCTAGATCATTCGAGGAAGCAAGCTGTTAAGGAGCTCGAGGAGTCAGTCCAGCCTATCGGTTTCACTCCTTCCCATTCTACTCATGTAAGGAAACCCTTACCTTAATCTTTATCCATTACTGTGATTGCTTAGAATGTCCTATCTTTATGTGACCTTTTCCTTTTAGGTGACCATCTCTGAGGCCGAGAGGATTGCCAGGGGCTACTTTTTTGTACAGGATTTGCTACTGGCCCAGGATCCACTAGCTTTGGTAAATTTCTTTTTCCTGTAAAATTTAACAAACTATGCATAATGCAAGCTATGACATTTATATATGTGTGTTAATCTTATGATTTCCATTGCAGACTCTGCTGGCCATGGAGCGCAGCAAGTACGCTCAGGACTTGGATGCTTCGGAGGAGAGAGCCAGGTTCTTGGAGGAGCAGCTGCGGGCAGCTACCACTGAGGCTAACCAGGCTAGGGCTGAGACTGCTCGGGCGAGGGCCGAGATCAAGATATGCTGAGGGGCTAGCTTGTGAAGATGACTGAGGACAGGAAGACGCCGGCTCCTTCTGATGATGAGTTCATGGACGATCTTTTTGCATACCGAGTGACTCAAAAGGGTGGAGATAAGTCTATTGAGAGGGGTGGTGCTGCTAGGGCTGCTGCAGGGACCTCAAAGACTAGGGCTGCCGCCTAGCCAGCTATTGATACCATTGAGGCCGAGGATCACATGACTATAGATGTAGATTATCTGTTGGCGGGTACTCAGGATCAGAGGCCAGAGGGTCGCTAGGGACAGGATCCCCCGGCAGCTTAGATTATGATTACTTTCTGAACCGTTGGTACTTTTTGGGCCCTGTGCTACTTGTTTTGGATGTAAACTTTGGATTGATACTTTTGATAATTAACTTTCATGCATGTGGATTTTTCTTGAACTAAGATCATTGAGTATTGGTGCTTTGCGAAACCATATTACTTTTGTCCAATGATTTTATAGTGAGCGGACCAAGTGATGTTCTAACTTTTGCAAGGGCCATTCGATGTGAGATGACCTATCGAACATTTATTTTTATTTCTTTTTATCCTAATTTTTGCGTGAACTATCCTTAACGGCTGAGTCCAGCCGAGTTTTTTTTTTCTTTTTAGATTTAACTTTTGCCTAGCCCCCCTTTCGGGTTTTCAACCTACCAAGCTTTTTATTTACTTTACGCCTTAATTTTTTCCTGGACCGCCTTTTTGGGTTTTCAATCCAGCAGACTGTCTTAATTTTTGCCTAAATTGTCCTTGGCGGCTCAATCCAGCAGACTTTTTCTGAATTTATATATGCCTGATTTCTTTGGAACTTTTATTTCTGTTGGATTACAAGTATAATGAAAGAAATAACAATGATGCTCAACATGTAGAGAAAAATTGATGTTCACACACACCTGCGATTATTTCACCTAAAGTCAAATTGAACATGCATAACAGGCATGGCGGAAAGTCAAAATTTTATCCCGGTCCCCAGGAACTCCTACTAGATGCATATAAATTAAATAAAGCCTTAATTAAATAGTTCTCTCCCTAGGTTAGGAAGCAAAAGGGCTAGGCATATCATAATTCTAAATTATATCCTAGCATGTATATTTTATACTAAGCATGTTATAACTCTAAGCTATAACCTAAGCATGTTATAACTCTAAGCTATAACCTAAGCATGTTATAACTTTAAGCTATAACCTAAGCATAAAATAAACTAAGCATGCAAAACAACCTAAGCATATTATTAAGTCTAAAAACGCTTAAAGAAAAAGACCTAATAATAAAAAGAGAGAGAAAGAAAACTTACCAGTTGAAGCGTGCTTTAGCAGAACCTTTTTGCACAATCCTCTAAGCGTAGGATAGCCTCTATGAGTATCCACACGAACCCCACCAACCAAAACCTCCCAAAGAGGAAGAACTAAGGAGCCTTGAGTAGTTGCTAGACCACACCAGAAGCCCCACTCAAAAACATAGATTAGAGGTGCTCAAATAAATTCAAGCTCCTAAAAAAGAAATTGCTCAATCGCCCGAGAGATTAATATTTGCGAATCTCAACTTAGGATTTAGCTTTGAGCTTTAGTGCACTTGAAAAGGGTGAAGGGAAAGCCTCTTTATAGGCTTGGGGGAGCAAAATTGCTCCCCTTTTTCAAATGTGGGATTGCGCAAAATTGACCAATCCCCAAATGGGTCAACACACGGACCCTTATGGGTCTTCGGGTTGACCCACATGCAGCGTGCCTTGCACACTGCACGCTAGGCCGGAAGTGGGCTTGTGGGCTAGACTATGCTGGGCACACCCTGTGCTGCCTAGCAGCGCTGGTGTGTCCCAGCACCCACTGACCTTTAGCCAGCCTGAATGGGGCCCCTAAAATTGGCCCCCATTTCCGTAGGGTCCGACCCCTTTGCCCCAAATAGAAAATTCCCTTTTAAATCCTTTTCAAATAAATATTTTTTTTGACCCTAAAAATTTAGTTACCGGTCAAAAATAAATTCCTTGGTTTATCCAAAATGATCTAATCATTTCTAACCAATTAAATAATAATCCAATTATTATTAAGTTATATTTTCGTAATAGAATAAATCTATTAGTTCTTTACTTAGTCTGATGAAGGTCCAATGTGTGTGACCTTATAGGATCCCGAAGTGTTAAGCTATTAAGACTTAACCAACCCTTGTTCTAATGGAACCATTGGCTCGAGGTTCTAGACCGTGAATAGAAATCGGTTACCTTAAATGACTATAGTACGCCTCTAGCAAGGGTCTACCATCCCCCATTACTCGAAACATCATTTATACTTATGACTTAATCCCGGTTAATGCAATAGTTGTCCAATGCAATGAACTCCTTCCGTTCTTTAATATTAGTACCATCTGGTTTATAGGGTTTAGTTAAAGTGTTAACCCACTAAGAGAAAGGTTGCTCCAAGCTATCCCAGTTATTAACTTATTACCAAAGTATATTGCCTTTTACCATAGTGTGTTTGACTAGAAACCATTTCTATCAAACACATACTCTGATCAGAGGTTTGTGGAAATCATCGCTTTAACAAGTGGCCAGATACAACTCCTTAATAAATCTGGAGTAATGGATTCTTTGCGACTACTCAGCTTACCAATATGTTGTCATCACTATACCCGTAACACCCTAAATTAATGAGTGTATAGTAATGACCCAAAGTATAGCAATAGTACCACACAAGGCAACTAGTACCTCAAGTATAAGGATATTCGCAAAGCTTATTGCATGAAGAAAAGGTTAACACATTGATATATATACCAAGTGTTTATCTTATTGCGGTCTCCAATATATCTCCCAGATATATCCATGTGTCAAACTTAAGGCACCACCTTCAGTCCTTAGGAGATTAACTGCTTGGACCCTTTCCAAGAAATTTGGTCATAATCATAATTGCACATGAAATAGGTTCCACTAGATATAGTCCAACTATAATTTCTTTGACTTCATGCTATGATATGTCAAGGACTTTTGTATACATACATCGATGAATATATTTTAACCAGCTATAATATATTTATAAACACATTGATATAAACAAAAGATTAAATCCCTTTATTAATTAAATAAAATATTCATACTATTACATAATTAAGATATATCGCCCTAATTGCCTTAAGCGCATACATCATATCTAACAAACTCCCACTTGCACTAAGGCCAATTAGTCATATGTTTTAATGCATACGCTTTAACATGTTGGTCATGTTTGACTTGAGTCAATGGCTTCGTCAGACCATTCGCGAGGTTCTAATCAGTGGGTACATATTCTAGTCTTATTATCTTAGCATCAATAATCTCCCTGATTATATGATACTTTCTAGATATACATATGTTTTTCTGATGAGACCGTTGTTCCTTTGCCTAAGCTATAGCACCATTGCTATCGCAATACAAAGTAATTGGATAAACAGTCTTAGGCACCACACTAAGATCACTAATAAATCCCTTTAACCAGATAGCTTCTTTTGTAGCTTTGCATGCAGCAATGTATTCAGATTCCGTGGTTGAATCAGCAGTAGTTTCTTGCTTGGAACTCTTCCAATATACTGCCCCTTCAATTAACACATAAACAAAACTTGACTGAGACTTAAAGTCATCGTTGTCAGATTGAAAACCCGTGTCTATGTAACCTCTAATTATGAGGTCACCTTCTCTATAAATCAAGAACTCATCTTTAGTCCTTCTCAAGTACTTAAGAATTGCCTTGACGGCCATCCAATGCTTTTCACCTGGATCTGACTAATATCTGCTCGTAAAGATCAAAGCCTGAGATGTATCTGGCCTAGTACATATCATAGCATACATGATGGATCCTATTGTGGATGCATAGGGTATATCCTTCATGTGCATTCTCTCCTGAGCTGTCTTCGGACACTCAACTTTAGATAGGTTAATCCCCTTTGTCATCGGGACATAACCTTTCTTAGAATGCTCAAGGTTGAGCCTATTCAATACCTTATCTATATATGTACTTTAAGAAAGACCTATGAGCCTCTTGGATCTATCCCTATATATCTTTATACCTAGTATAAGTTCTGCTTCACCAAGGTATTTTATGGAGAATTTTCTTGACAACCATACTTTAACATTTTGAAGAAGAGAAATATCGATTCCTATTAGTAGAATGTCATCGACATACAATACTAAGAAAACGATTGCACTCCCACTAACCTTCTTGTAAACACCAGGCTCATTAACGTTTGGATAGTAATCCAGTTCACGGATTGTCTGATCAAACCTTATATTCCAACTCCTGGATGGCTGCTTAAGTCCATGAATGGATCTTTGTAGCTTGCATATCTTCGAGCCATTCTGTGATGTAAAACCCTCAAGTTATATCATATACACATCCCGGTCTAAATCCTTATTTAGGAATGTTGTTTTAACATCCAGCTATGAGATCTCATAATTGTAATGAGCAGCAATGGCGAGGAGTATCCTTATGGATTTAAGCACGGCCACCAGTGAGAAAGTTTCATCACAGTTGATACCTTCACGTTGACTATAACCTTTCGCAACCAACCTTGCTTTATAGGTAATTACATTACCGTCCATGTCAGTCTTCTTCTTCAAGACCCATTTGGACCTAATTGGTCTAACCTCCTGTGGTGCATCAACCAAATTCCAAACTTGGTTCTCATACATGGAATCCATTTCTGATTACATGGTTTTTAGCCATTTATCAGAATCTGAGCTTTTCATTGCTTCATCATATGTTCTTGGTTCATCATCCTCTATGAGATACAGTTCCTTATCATTAGTGATGATAAACCCATATCTCTCGGGACCTTTATGAACATGACCTGATCTTCGCAATGTTTGTGTTTCGACAGGCTATTCTTGGATCTCACTTTCTTGTGTATCTAGAATGGGGTCAATCAGTTGATTGTCTGTTTCTTTCGCTTGAACTTCCAATTCAATATTGCTCCCACTGACTTTTGCAAGTAAGTGTTCCTTTTCCAAAAAGTGAGCATTCCGAGACACAAATACCTTATGTGCTTCAGGTTGGTAAAACAGATGTCCAATTGTTTCCTTTGGATATCCAATGAACAGACACTTATTAGATTTATCGTTTAGATTATCTGACGCTATCCTCTTTACCATTGTACGATAGCCCCATACTCATAAGCGACTTAGAGATGGTTTTTTATTGCAACATCTTTCGTAAGGTGTAAAATCAACTGATTTAGAGGGCACTTTGTTTAAAATACAAACTGCGCGCTCTAATGCATATCCCCAAAAGGATTTACTGAGATCTGCATAGCTCATCTTGGACCGAACCATATCTAATAAAGTCCCATTCCTCCTTTCTGACACTCCATTGTGTTGGGGCGTATAAAGAGGGGTCCACTGTAGAACTATCTCATTTTCCTTTAGATAATCCTGAAACTCCTGACTTAAGTATTCTCCACCTCGATCCGATCAAAGTGTTTTAATACTTTTCTCAAACTGTTTCTCTACTTCAGCTCTAAATAGTTTGAACTTTTCAATACTTTCAGACTTGTGCTTCATTAAGAACAAATAACCGTATCGTGAATAATCATCAATAAAGGTTATGAAGTAAGAGTATGCTCCTAGTGCCTGACCAATCATTGGACCACATACATCAGTATGTATAGGTTCCAATGTACTCGTGGCCTGTTCACCCTTTCCTTGAAAGGGTAACTTTGTCATTTTTCCTCTTAAACAAGGTTCGCAATCACTATAAGACTCCAAGTCTATTGGGCCCAAGTCTTCACGCTTATGCAACTTGGTTAAGCGATCTTTGTTTATGTGGCCTAAACGACAATGTCATAAGTAGAAGGAATTCTCATTATCTAATTTAACTTTCTTCACATTATTTATATTAAAAACTTTTATTTTAGTATCAAGAACACAAATGCCACCTTTCAACTTCCTACAACCATAAAGAACATTATTCAAACGAATCTGACAATTATTATTCGAAAATAAATTTTCAGATCCTTCTGCTGCTAAACATGCAACAGACAAAATATTCTCAGTAACACTTAGAATGTAGTAACAATTATTCAAAACTAAAACAAGTCCACTTAGCAAAATAAGATTAAAGCTTCCTAAGGCTAATTCAGCAACTCTGGCTCCGATTCTCACACGCAGGTCCATCTCCCCTTTTTGCAAGTTTTTTACTGTTCCTTAGTCCCTGCACAGAACTATAGATATGAGAACCACAACCAGTATCTAATACCCAAGTGGATTAACGAGGAAAAGTAGCAAAGTTTTCAATTAAAAACATACCTGAAGTTGATGCCTCTACAGGCTTCTTCTTTAAATGCTCAGAAGCAGGAGCTTTGCAATCCTTCTTCCAATGTCTTGGTTTCCCACACTAGAAGTAGACATTCTTAGATGTCTTCTTTTCTTTCTTCCTTTTAAACCCTTTAACTACTCCTTTGGTGATAGTATTCTGTGGGCCATTTTCTAGAGAATATTCATTTGTAGACTTATATGAAGATTCTTTGCTTTTGGCATCGAATTTTCTCAACGCATTAATCGATTTTGGGAACGTATAGTCATGGACTTTGAAGTAATGTTCCTTTACAAAATCACCATAGCTGATGGGTAAAGAATCCAATAGGATATCCATTCCAAGGATTGACTGACTGTAGATCCTAGTGATTCTAATTTCACCTAATCTTGTTGATGTATGCTACGACACTTGTCCCTTCCTTCATCTTAGAATTGGAAAGTTCATTAGTCAACTTGAACCTTTCATACCTTGCCTTTTCAGGCAAACTCTTTAGATGGATCAACATGTTTCCTAGACTCATGCGATCGCACTGTGAACGTATCATAAGATTCATAGTATCAAATAGAAAGTGTGACACATAAACCGAATCCTTTAGATATTTCAACCATGCCTGCTTAATTATAGCCGGTGCATCAGTGCTAGGAATCTTTATGAATGGATTTTCAAGAACATATGCCAATTCATAATCCTTAAGGATGTCCCCTACATCCTTGATCCATTCATGATAGTTAATTGCTGTTAAAACTTGGATGTATTTAAGATGAATTTTAATAATGGAGTTCATATTCAACCTAAGATATAAGAAAAGAAAAAGGGTTTAGATATTAGTTTAAGTACATGCATTTAACATAAGGACTTTTAATTAAATACATTTGTCCTACTATTTTCTTCGAAATTTACAATAGGCCATTCTATTGAATTTGGGAATTTTAGCCCAGCTAAATTTCCCAGCAGGTAGCATCTATAACTAGTCTATTACAACCCTCAATTTTATGAGTCAAGTCATAATAGTAAGTTATAGTTAGAATCTCATTCCATTTGCATAGTATGCAATTGCTAATTCATTCAAGTTCCCTAAACCAAAGGGACGTGTGCTCTTATTTTGGCATCTCCTTGAATATGTCTCAGATCTGGGCCTAGCCCCCAATTTTATGGTGGGCTACCCCAGTTCTGTTAAGGCAGACCCTATCCCAAACTTTACAACCAATCAATGTGGACTAGAAGGAACGCTTTGCACAACACTTTGATAGCCCAAAGAGACCGTATTATAAATTTGATTACGGAAGACTATAACTTGCCTTAATATATTTACTTTGGGATTTTATTAGTGTTAAGCGTCTCACCCAATCTAGGATTTTATCAGATGAACATATTTATAATAACTTACGTTAATTCAGGAAATTTTAGAATTAATTTATAAGGTCTAACATTAGGTGGGTTCAAGCTCTTTATTACAATTATTCCATCAACCTAGATTATATGCAAAATAATTAACACTTTTATTTGTTATATTTAAATTGCATTTTCTTTAAGCTTTTATTCAATAAATTTAATTTTAACTTTTTTTGTAGAAACATATATAAGCACCATCTTATATACTAGAAATCAATTAGTCCATATTTAGTCCCCCGGTTGGTCAGTTCAAGCTGCACCGATATAGGTTTCCAGGTAGGAGAGGTGCCCTTAAAGTGAGTAGACACCAAGTCTAATTCTTAGCCAAAACAAATACGGGCACAAACTTGAAGACCAATGGATTCTCTTGAACTAATAAATTTCGTTCTTCAAATTCATGAAAATTGGAAGCATTTATAACCTATATAATTTAAATAAATTATTGAATTAATTTGAGTAAGTTGAGCAGGCATATTCAAATTTATTCATAACCATTTTCTAACATTGAAATGAAAAACACAAGTTCATATATATTGTTCCAAATAATTAAATAAACAATAATCATTTCATATAGAAAATAATATTCAATTTACTTCTAACTTAATTATGCACTAAATAGGTATGCTCTGATACCACTATTGGGAACTGA
This sequence comes from Euphorbia pulcherrima, assembly GCA_947683365.1. Classification (NCBI taxonomy): domain Eukaryota; kingdom Viridiplantae; phylum Streptophyta; class Magnoliopsida; order Malpighiales; family Euphorbiaceae; genus Euphorbia; species Euphorbia pulcherrima. The sequence goes on from CANTUS010000008.1 coordinate 31,021,933, forward strand.
CACTCAAATTGAATATGCATAACAGGCATGGCATGAATTCAAAATTTTGTTCATGTCCCAGGAACTCCTAATAGATGCATATAAATTAAATAAAGCCTTATTTAAATAATTCTTTACCTAGGTTAGCATGCAAAAGGGCTAGGCATCCCATAATTCTAAATTATATCCTAGCATGTATATTTTATAGTAAGCATGTTATAACTCTAAGCTATAACCAAAGCATGTAATAACTCTAAGCTATAACCTAAGCATGTTATAACTCTAAGCTATAACCTAAGTATAAAATACACTAAGCATGCAAAATAACCTAAGCATATTATTAAGTCTAAAAATGCTTTAAAAAGACCTAATAATAAAAAGATAAAGAAAGAAAACTTACCAGTTGAAGCGTGCTTTAGCAAAACCTTTTTGCACAAGCCTCCTAGAGTCGGATAGCCTCTATGAGTATCCGCACGAACCCCACCAACCAAAACCTCCTAAAGAGGAAGAATTAAGCAGCCTTGAGTGGTTTCTAGACCACTCCAAAAGCCCCACCCAAAAATATAGACTAGAGGTGCTTGAATAAATTCAAGCTCCTCAAAAAGAACTTGATCAATTGCCCGAGATTTTAATCTTTGTAAATCTCAACTTAGGATTTAGCTTTGAGCTTTGGTGCACTTGAAAAGGGTGAAGGGAAAGCCTATATATAGGCTTCGGGGATCAAAACTTGCTCCCATTTTTCCAATGTGGGATTGGGCAACATTGCCCGATCCACACATGGGTCAACATGCGGACCCCCATGGGTCTACGGGTTGACCCATGTGCAGCGTGCCTTGCACGCTACAAGCCAGCCCGCAAGTGGGCTTGCTCACCTCCGCAAGCTGAGTTTGCGGGCTGGGCTATACTGGGCACACCCAGCGCTGCCCAGCAGCGCTGGTGTTGTTGGGAACTGATAGTCAGATTAAACATGCATAACAAGCATGGCGGAAATTCAAAATTTTGTCCCTATCCCCACGAACTCCTAATAGTTGCATATAAATTAAATAAAGCCTTAACTAAATAATTCTCTACCAAGGTTAGCATGCAAGGTCTAGGCATACCATAATTCTAAATTATATCCTAGCAATAATATTTATATTAAATATATTACAACTCTAAGTTATTATTTAAATATAAATAAATTAAGCATGCATTATAACCTAAGCAAAATTTTAAGTCTAAAAACACTTAAAGAAAAAGACTTAATAATTAAAGGAGAAATTAGAAGACTTACCAGTTGAAGCGTGCTATAGCAGAACTTCGTTACACAAGCCTCTAAGGTAGGATAGCCTCTATGAGTATCCACACGAACCCCACCAACCAAAACCTCCCAATGAGGATGAGTAGAAGAACCTTGAGTAGCTGCTAGGCCACTCCAAAATCCCACCTGAAAATATAGACGAAATTATTCAAGTACCACTTGAATTACTATGAATTAGAATGAGGAAAGGAGCCCCTATTTATAGGTGGAGCAAAGGCTTCACCTAATTAATGCGAAATGGGTAAATACCCATCCCGCCCCTTGGGAACAAGCGGATCCTAATGGATCCACGTGATGCCCAAGGCAACCCGGGTTGCATAGCAAGCCGGGTTGGCTTGCCGCACAAGGCAGGCTCATAGGGGCCTGCCTTGTCCTACAAGCTGAGCCTCGCAGGCTTTCCCGCGAGCCCGGCTCGTGGAGGCCTTTTTTGGGTTGGGCAAGCGCTGAACATGCACCGCCTGCACAGCCCAAGCCACGTGCCCACGTAAGTGGGGCTTATATGCCACGCCGCCCACGGGTGTACTATACACTTATATGGCCCTTTTTTTAGGTCCCCATGAGTCCTTTCGAGCCCCATGGGGCCTACGTGTGCAGGGTCCAACCCTCGCCTTGGCAATCCAATTTTTGGCTCCCTTTTATTTAATGACCCTAAAAAAATTAGCTACCGGTCAATAAATAAAAAATCTTTATTCTAATCAAACATTTATTTTATGACCTAACAAATTAGTCGCCGGTCAAAATAAATTGCTTGGTCTATCCAAAATTGATCCAATCAATTTTAACAAATTAAATAATAATCCAATTATTATTTATATCATATTTTCGTAATTGACTAAATCTATTAGTTCTTTACCTAGACCGATGAAGATCCAACGTGTGTGACCTTATAGGATCCCGAAGTATTGAGCTGTTAAGGCTTAACCAACCCTTGTTCTAATGGAACCATTGGCTCGAGGTTCTAGACCGTGAATAGAACTCGATTACCTTAAACGACTGTAGTACGCCTCTAGCAAGGGTCTACCATCCTCCATCACTTGGAACGTCATTTGTGCTTATGACTTAATCCCGGTTAATGCAATAGTTATCCAATGTGATGAACTCCTTCCATTCTTTAATATTAGTACCATCTGGTTTATAGGGTTCGGTTAAAGTGTTAACCCACTAATAGCAAGATTGCTCCAAGCTATCCCAGTTATTTACTTGTTGCCGAAGTATATTGCCTTTTACCATAATATGTTTGACTAGAAACCATTTCTATCAAACAAGTACTCTGATCAGAGGTTTATGGCAATCATCACTTCATCAAGTGGCCAGGTAAAACTCCTTAATATATCCAGAGTGATGGATTCTTTCCGACTACTCAGCTTACCAACGTGTTGTCATCACTATACCCGTAATCAACCGTAGCACCCTAAATTAATGTGTATAGAAATGACCGAAAGTATAGCAATAGTACCACACAAGGTAACTAGTATCTCAAGTATGAGGATATTCGGAAAGCTTTTTGCATGAAGATAAACACTAACACATTGGTATATATACGAAGTGTTTATCTTACTGCGGTCTCCAATATATCTTCTAGATATATCCATGTGTCAAACTTAAGGCACCACCTTCAGTCCTTAGGAGATTGACTGCTTAGACCCTTTCCAAGAAAGTTGATCATATGCTAGTCTTTCCGCTTCATCAATATCCTTTCTTGATGAAACTATGACTAGGGATAGTTTAGACATAATCATAATTGCACATGAAGCAGGTTCCACTAGATATAGTCCAACTATAATTTCTCTGACTTCATGCTATGATATGTCAAGGACTTTTGTATACATACATCAATGAATATATTTAACCAACTATAATATATATATATATATATATATATATATATATATATATATATATATATATATATATATACACAGAAACACATTGATATAAACAAAAGAACAAATGCCTTTATTGATTAAACAAATTATTCGTACTATTACACAATTAAGATATATTGCCCTAATTGCCTTAAGGGCATACATCATATCCAACAGATGTGTCCAAGAACGTGGGCTCGCTACGGCAAGCCCACTGCCCTTTAGCTAGCCTGTATGGGGCCCCCAAAATTGGGCCCCATTTCTGTAGGGTCCGACCCCTTTGCCTCGATTGGAAAATTCCCTTTTAAATTCTTTTCAAATAAATATTTATTTTTTGACCCTAATAAATTAGTTACCGGTCAAAAATAAATTCCTTGGTTTATCCAAAATGATCTAATCATTTCTAACCAATTAAATAATAATCCAGTTATTATTATGTTATATTTTCTTATATAATAAATGTATTAGTTCTTTACTTAGTCCGATGAAGGTCCAATGTGTGTGACCTTATAGGATCCCGAAGTATTGAGCTGTTAAGACTTAACCAACCCTTGTTCTAATGGAACCATTGGCTCAATGTTCTAGACCCTGAATAGAACTAGACTACCTTAAACGACTGTAGTACGCCTCCAGTAAGGGTTTATCATCCCCCATTACTTGGAACGTCATTTATGCTTATGACTTAATCCTGGTTAATGCAATAGTTATCTAATGCAATAAACTCCTTCCATTCTTTAATATTAGTACCATCTAGTTTATAGGGTTCGGTTAAAGTGTTAACCCACTATTAGCATGGTTGCTCCAAGCTATCCTAGTTATTAACTTGTTAACAAAGTATATTGCCTTTTACCATAGTGTGTTTGACTAGAAACCATTTCTATCAAACACATACTCTAATCAGAGGTTTATGGCAATCATCACTTCAGCAATTGGCCAGGTGCAACTCCTTAATATATCCGTAGTGATGGATTCTTTTCGACTACTCGGCTTACCAACGTGCTATCATCACTATACCCATAATCACCCGTAGCACCCTAAATTAATGAGTGTATAGAAATGATCAAAAGTATAGCAATAGTACCACACAAGGTAACTAGTATCTCAAGTATGAGGATATTCGCAAAGCTTATTGCATGAAGATAAACACTAACACATTGATATATACACCAAGTGTTTATCTTACTGCGGTCTCCAATATATCTTTCAGATATATCAATGTGTCAAACTTAAGGCACCACCTTCAGTCCTTAGGAGATTGAATTCTTGGACCCTTTCTAAGAAAGTTGACCACATGCTAGTCTTTCCGCTTCATCAATATCCTTTCTTGATGAAACTATGACTAGGGATAGTTTAAACATAATCATAATCGCACATGAAGCAGGTTCTATAAGATATAGTCCAACTATAATTTCTGTGATCTCATGCTATGATATGTCAAGGACTTTTGTATACATACATCAATGAATATATTTAACTAGCTATATTATATTTACACAGAAACACATTGATATGAACAAAAGAACAAATGCCTTTATTGATTAAACAAATTATTTGTACTATTACATAATTAAGATATATAGCCCTAATTGCCTTAAGGGCATACATTATATCAACCAAACTCCCACTTGCACTAAGGCCAACTAGCCATATGTCTTAATCTATATGCTTAAACATGCTGGTCATGTTTAACTTGAGTCAATGGCTTTGTCAGACCATCCGTGAGGTTTTGATCAGTGGGTATATATTCTAATCTTATTATCTTAGCATCAACAATCTCCCGGATTATATGATACTTTCTAGATACATGTCTATTTTTCTGATGAGACCTTGGTTCCTTTGCCTGAGCTATGGCACCATTGTTATCACAATACAAAGTAATTGGATCAACAGCCTCAGGTACCACATAGAGATCACCAATAAATCCCTTTAACCAGACAGCTTCTTCTGTTGCTTTGCATACAGTAATGTATTCAGATTCCGTGGTTGAATCAGCAGTAGTTTCTTACTTGGAACTCTTCCAGCATACCGCCCCTCTATTTAACACATACATAAAACTTGACTGAGAGTTAAAGTCATCCTTATCTGATTAAAAACTCGGGTTAGTGTAACCTCTGATTTTGAGGCCACCTTCTCCATAAATTAAGAACTCATCCTTAGCCCTTCTCAAGTACTTAAGAATTGCCTTGATGGCTATCTAGTGCTTTTCACCTGGATCTGACTGATATCTGCTCGTAAAGCTTAAAGCTTGAGAGACATCTAGCCTAGTACATATTATAGCATACATGAAGGATCCCATTGTGGATGCCTAAGGTATATCCTTCATGTGCATTCTCTCCTGAGCTATATTCAAACACTCAGCCTTAGATAGGTTAATCCCCTTTATCATCAGGAGATAACCTTTCTTAGAATGCTCAAGGTTGAACCTATTCAATACCTTGTCTATATATGTACTTTGAGAAAGACCTAATAACCTCTTGGATCTATCTCTATTGATCTTTATACCTAGTATAAATGCTACTTCACCAAGGTCTTTCATGGAGACCTTTCTTGGCAACCATTATTTAATGTTTTGAAGAAGAGAAATATCATTTCCTATTAGCAGAATGTCATCAACATACAATACTAGAAAAATGAATGCACTCCCACTAACCTTCTTGTAAACACAAGGCTCAGTAGCGTTTGGCCAGAAATCCAGTTCCCAGAGTGTCTGATCAAACCTTATATTCCAACTCCTAGATGCCTGCTTAAGTCCATAAATGGATCTTTGTAGCTTGCATACCTTCGAGCGATTTAGAGATGTGAAACCCTTAGGTTATATCATATACACATCCCGGTCTAAATCCACATTCAAGAATGCTATTTTTACATCCATCTGCCAAATCTTAATATCGTAATAAGCAGTAATGGCGACGAGTATCCTTATAGATTTAAGCATGGCTACCGGAGAGAAGGTTTCATCCTAGTCAATACCTTCCCGTTGACTATAACCTTTCGTAAACAACCTTTCTTTATAGGTAATTACATTACCATCCTTGTCTATCTTCTTCTTAAAAACCCACTTGCACCCAATTGGTCTAACCTCTTACAGTGCATCAACCAAATTCTAAACTTGGTTCTCGTACATGGAATCCATTTCTGATTTCATGGCTTTTAGCCATTTATCAGAATCTGAGCTTTTCATTGCCTCATCATATGTCCTTAGTTCATCATCCTCCATAAGATATAATTCCTTATTATCAATGATGATAAACCCATATCTATCATGGCCCTTATGAACCTGATCTGATCTTCACAATGACTGTGTTTTGATAGGTTATTCTTGGATCACACTCTCTTGCGTATCTAGAATGGGGTCAATCAGTTGATTATCTATTTCTTCCTCTTGAACTTCCAATTCAATATTGCTCCCACTAACTTTTGCAAGTAAATGTTCCTTTTTAGAAAAGTGAGCAATCCAAGATATAAATACCTTTTATGCTTCGGGTTGGTAAAACAGATATATAATTGTCTCCTTTGGATATCCAATGAACAGACATTTGTCGGTCTTGGCATTCATCTTATGTGACGTTATCCTATTTACCATAGCAGGATAGCCCATACTCTTAAGCGACTTAGAGATTGCTTCTCATTACACCATCTTTCATAAGGTGTAAAATCAACTGATTTAGAGGGCACTCTGTTTAAAACATAAACCGCGCTCTCCAGTGCATATCCCCAAAAGGATTTACTAAGAAATGCATGGCTCATCATAGATCTGACCATATCTAATAAAGTCTGATTCCTCCTTTTTGACCATTGTGTTGGGGTGTATAAGGAGGGGTCTACTGGGGAACTATTCAGTTTTCCTTTAAATAATCCTGAAACTTCTGACTTAAGTATTCTCCGCCTCGATCCGATTGAAGTGTTTTAATTCTTTTCTCAAGTTATTTCTCTACTTCAGCTCTGAATAGTTTAAACTTTTCAAAACTTTCAAACTTGTGCTACATCAAGTACAAATAACCGTATCGTGAGTAATCATCAATAAAGGTTATGAAGTAGGAGTATCCTCCTAGTGCTTGAACACTCATTGGACCACACACATCAGTATGTATAAGTTCCAATGTACTCGTGGCCCGCTCACCCTTTCCTTGAAAGGGAAACTTTGTCATTTTTCCTTTTAAACAAGGTTCGCAATCATCATAAGACTCCAAGTCTATTGGGCCCAAGTCTCCACGCTTATGAAACTTTGTTAAGCAATCCTTGTTTATGTAGCCTAAATGACAATGACATAAGTAGAAGGAATTCTCATTATCTAATTTAACTTTCTTCACATTGTTTATATTGAAAACTTCTATTTTAGTATCAAGAACATAAATGCCACCTTTCAACATTCCATAACCATAAAGAACATTATTTAAATAAATCTGACAATTATTCTTCCAAAATAAAATTTTAAATCCCTTTGCTGCTAAACACGCAACAGATACAATATTCTTGGTAACACTTTGAATGTAGTATCAATTATTCAAAACTAAAACAAGTCCACTTGGCAAAACAAGACTAAAACTCCCTACGGCTAATGCAGCAAGTCTGGCCCCATTTCCTACGCGTAGGTCCATCTCCCCTTTTGTAAGTTTTCTATAATTCCTTAGTCCTTGCACAGAAGTATAGATATGAGAACCACAACCAATATCTAATACCCAAGTGGATTCAAGCAAAAAACAGCAAAGTTTTCAATTACTAACATACTTGAAGTAGATGCCTCTGTAGGCTTCTTCTTCAAATGCTTAGAAGCAGGAGCTTTGTAACCCCTCTTCCAATGTCCTGGTTTCCCACATTGGAAGCAGACATACTTAGATGCCTTCTTTTCTTTGTTCTTCTTACTGATTCTTTTCTTAGCACCCAGTTCTTGCTTCTTCTTCTTAGAAGCCTTGCCTTTTTCAACCAATAGTAGAGGTTTCTGATCCTTCTTGATATGAGGTTCTACTATTTTCAGCATGTTGATTAATTCAAGGATAATAGAATTAATCCTATTCATGGAATCGTTAGTCACGAAGCCTGAGTAACTATCTGTCAAGGACATCAACACAAGGTCAATTCTCAAGTCATGATTCATCTTGAATCCCAATCGATTCAGCTTCTTAAGGTATCCCAAGAGTTTTAGTACATGTTGAGAGGCAGAGGTGCCAACCTACATCTTGGTCTCGAAAAGGAGCTTTGAGGTCTCATACCTCTCTGTCCTTTCCCTCTCCAAAAAGAGTTCTTCAAGATGGAGAACCATGTCCTCCAAGGGCATGTTCTCATATTGTTTCTGAAGCTTAAGATTCATGGACCCCAACATGATACACATGGCAGTTTCACGATCTTTCCTATGCTTCAACCAGGCATCACGTTCCATATGATCCTCAACATCAGGTTCTACAGGGAAAATTTAACTTAGAACATAGGCAATTCCCTCATATCTGAGAACTATTCTCACAGTTCGGAACCAATTAGAAAAGTTTGAGCCATTCAATTTGGTGTCAAATAACATACGGAGATTAACATTGGAAGTCATTTTCAACCTAAGATATAAGAAAAGAAAAAGAGTTTAGATATTAGTTTAAGTACATGCACTTAATATAAGGACTTTTAATTAAACACATTTGTCCTACTATTTTCTTTGACAATTACAATAGCCCATTCTATTGAATGCGGGAATTTTAGCCCAGCTTCCTAGTAAGTAGCATCTATAACTAGTCTATCATAAACCCCCAATTTTATGAGCCAAGTCATAATAGTAAGTTATAGTTGGAATCCCATTCAAGTTGCATCGCATGCAATTGCTAATTCATTCAAGTTCCCTATTCCCAAGGGATGTGTGCTCTTATGTTAGCATCTCCTTGAATATGTCTCAGATCTAGGCCTAGCCCCCAATTTTATGGTAGACTACCCCAGTTCTGTTAAGGCAGACCCTATCTTAAACTTTACAATCAATCATTGTGGACTAAAAGGAACGCTTTGCGTAGCACTTTGATAGCCTAAAGAGACTATATTATAAATTTGAGTAAGGAAGACTACAACTTGCCTTAATATGTTTACTTTGGGATTTTATTGGTGTTAAACGTCTCACCTAATCTAGAATTTTATCAAACGGACAAAATTATAATAACTTGTATTAATTCAGAGAATTTTAGAATTAATTTATAAGGTCTAACCTTAGGTGGGTTCAGCTCTTTATTATAATTATTCCATCAACTTAGATTATATGCAAAATAATTAACACTTTTATTTGTTATATTTATATTGCATTTCCGTTAAGCTTTTATTCAGTAAATTTAATTTTTTACTTTGTTATAGAAATATTTATAAGCACCATCTTATATACTAGAAATAAATTAGTTCATATTAATCCCTCGGTTGGTCAATTCAAATTTCACCGATATAGGTTCCCAGGTAGGAGAGGTGCCCTATGAGGAGTAGACACTAAGTCCAATCCTTAGCCAGAACAAATGTGGGCACAAACCTGAAGACCAATGGATTCTCTTGTACTAATAAATTTCGTTCTTTGAATTCATGTAATTTAGAAGCATCTATAACCCATGTAATTTAAATAAATTATTGACACTTGTATAATTTGAGTAAGTTGAGCAGGCTTATTCAAAATTATTCATAACAATTTTCTAACCTTGAAATGAAAGGCACAAGTTCATATATATTGTTCCAAACAATTAAATAAACAAATCATTTCGTATAGAAAATAATATTTAGCTCGGTTCTAACTTAATTATGCATTAATAGGTTGGCTCTGATACCACTGTTGGGAGCTGACAGTCAGATTGAACATGCATAACAGGCATGGCGGAAATTCAAAACTTTGTCCCTGTCCCCAGGAACTCCTAATAGTTGCATATAAATTTAATAAAGCCTTAACTAAATAATTCTCTACCAAGGTTAGCATGCATGGGCTATACGTACCATAGTTCTAAATTATATCCTAGCAATAATATTTATATTAAATATATTACTACTCTAAGTTATAATTTAAATATAAATAAATTAATTATGCGTTATAACCTAAGCATAATTATTAAGTCTAAAACCACTTAAAGAAAAAGACTAAATAATTAAAGGAGAAATTAGAAGACTTACCAGTTGAAGCGTGCTTTAGCAGAACTTCGTTACACAAGCCTCCAAGGTAGGATAGCCTCTATGAGTATCCACACGAACCCCACCAACCAACACCTCCCAATGAGTAAGAACTAAAGAACCTTAAGTAGCTGCTAGGCCACTCCAAAATCCCGCCCAAAAATATAGACGAAATTATCCAAGTTCCAATTGAATTGGTACGAATTGGAATGGGAAAGGAGCCCCTATTTATAGGTGGAGCAAAGGCTCCACCTAATTAATGCGGGATGGGTAAATACCCATCCTGCCCCTTGGGAACACGAGGATCCTAGTGGATCTGCATGTTGCCCAAGGCAACCCGGCTTGTCGCACAAGGCAGGCTCTTGTCTCGTGAGCTGAGCCTCGAGGGCTTTCTCACAAGCACAGCTCGCGGAGGCCCTTCTTGGGCTGGGACAGTGCTGCACATGCAATGCCTGCTCAGCCCAAGCCACGTGCCCATGCAAGCGGGGCTTGCGTGGCACAGAGCCCAAGAGTGCACTATGCACTCGTATGGCCTTTTTTCTTTATAGTCCCTAAGAGTCCTTTCGGGCCCATGGGGCCTACGTGTTTAGGGTCCACCCCTCACCTTGGCAATCCGACTTTTGGCTCCCTTTTATTTAATGACTCTAGTAAAATTAGTTACCTGTCAATAAATAAAAACTCTTTATTCCAATCAAACATTTATTTTATGACCCTAATAAATTAGTCGCCGGTCAAAATAAATTTCTTGATCTATCCAAAATTGATCCAATCAATTTTAATCAATTAAATAATAACCCAATTATTATTTATATCATATTTTTATAACAGAATAAATCTATTAGTTCTTTACTTAGTCTGATGAAGATCCAACGTGTGTGACCTTATAGGATCCCAGAGTATTGAGCTGTTAAGGCTCAACCAACCCTTGTTCTAATGGAACCATTGGCTCAAGCTTCTAGACCGTGTAAAGAACTCGATTACCTTAAATGACTGTACTATACCTCTATCAAGGGTCTACCATCCCCCATTACTTGGAACGCCGTTTGTTCTTATGACTTAATCTCGGTTAATGCAATAGTTATCCAAAGCGATGGACTCCTTCCATTCTTTAATATTAGTACCATCTGGTTTATAGGATTCGGTTAAAGTGTTAATCCACTAATAGCAAGGTTACTCTAAGCTATCCCAGTTATTTACTTGTTACTAAAGTATATTGCCTTTTACCATAATGTGTTTGACTAGAAACCATTTCTATCAAACATGTACTCTGATCAGAGGTTTATGGCAATCATCACTTCAACAAGTGGCCAGGTAAAACTCCTTAATATATCCTGAGTGATGGATTCTTTCCAACTACTCAGCTTACCAACGTGCTGTCATCACTATACCCGTAATCACCCGTAGCACCCTAAATTAATGAGTGTGTAGAAATGACCGAAAGTATAGCAATAGTACCACACAAGGTAACTAGTATCTTAAGTATGAGGATATTCGTAAAGCTTATTGCATAAAGATAAACACTAACACATTGGTATATACACCAAGTGTTTATCTTACTGCGGTCTCCAATATATCTTCCAGATATATCCATGTGTCAAACTTAAGGCACCACCTTCAGTCCTTAGGAGATTGACTGCTTGGACCCTTTCTAAGAAAGTTGACCACATGCTAGTCTTTCCGCTTCATCAATATCCTTTCTTGATGAAATTATGACTAGGGATAGTTTAGACATAATCATAATTGCATATGAAGCAGGTTCCACTAGATATAGTCCAACTATAATTTCTCTAACTTCATGCTATGATATGTCAAGGACTTTTATATACATACATCAATGATATATTTGACCAGCTATAATATATATATACACGGAAACACATTGATATAAACAAAAAAAATAAATACCTTTATTGATTAAACAAATTATTCGTACTATTACATAATTAAGATATATTGCCCTAATTGCCTTAAGGGCATACATCATATCCAACAGATGTGTCCAAGCACGTGGGCTCGCTACAGCAAGCCCACTGCCCTTTAGCCGGCCTGTATGGGGTCCCTAAAATTGGGCCCCATTTCTGTAGGGTCCGACCCCTTTGCCCCGATTGGAAAATTCCCTTATAAATCCTTTTCAAATAAATATTTATTTTTTGACCCTAATAAATTAGTTATCGGTCAAAAATAAATTCCTTGGTTTATCCAAAATGATTTAATCATTTCTAACCAATTAAATAATAATCCATTTATTATTATGTTATATTTTCTCATACAATAAATGTATTAGTTCTTTACTTAAGGTCCAATGTGTGTGATCTTATAGGATCCCGAAGTATTGAGCTGTTAAGACTTAATCAAACCTTGTTATAATGGAACCATTGGCTCAAGGTTCTAGACCCTGAATAGAACTCAATTACCTTAAACGACTGTAGTACGCCTCCAGCAAGGGTGTACCATCCCCCATTACTCGGAACGTCATTTATGCTTATGACTTAATCCTAGTTAATGCAATAGTTGTCTAATGCGATGACCTCCTTCCATTCTTTAATATTAGTACCATCTAGTTTATAGGGTTCGGTTAAAGTGTTAACCCACTATTAGCATGGTTGCTCCAAGCTATCCTAATTATTAACTTGTTACCAAAGTATATTGCCTTTTACTGTAGTGTGTTTGACTAGAAACCATTTCTATCAAACACATACTCTGATCAGAGGTTTATGGCAATCATCGCTTTAACAAGTGGCCAGATACAACTCCTTAATATATCCGGAGCGATGGATTCTTTCTGACTACTCAGCTTACCAACGTGTTATCATCACTATACCCGTAACACTCTAAATTAATAAGTGTATAGTAATGACCCAAAGTATAGCAATAGTACTACACAAGGTAACTAGTATCTCAAGTTTGATAATATTCGCAAAGCTTATTGCATGAAGATAAACAATAACACATTGATAGATATACCAAGTGTTTATCTTACTGCGGTCTCTAATATATCTCCCAGAAATATCTATACGTGACAAACTTAAGGCAACACCTTCAGTCCTTAGGAGATTAACTGCTTGGACCCTTTCCAAGAAAGTTGACCACATGCTAGTCTTTCTGCTTCATCAATATCCTTTCTTGATGAAACTATAACTAGGGATAGTTTAGACATAATCATAATTGCACATGAAGCAGGTTCCACTAAATATAGTCCAACTATAATTTCTCTGACTTCATGCTAAGATATATCAAGGACTTTTGTATACATACATCAATGAATATATTTTAACAAGCTATAATATATTTATAAACACATTGATATAAACAAAAGGTTAAATGCCTTTATTAATTAAACGAAATATTCGTACTATTACATAATTAAGATATATTTTCCTAATTGCCTTAAAGGCATACATCATATCTAACAATGCATGCATTCATTTGACCAAGATTCTTAGCAAAATCATAACATGTTCATTGTTGAGATTAATTTAGTACATCGGCAATGGTAATAATTTCCCATGGTTAACCCCTACTGGCTACTGGTCTTTTATAGATTTTCCAGAAGGTAACTGACATTTTTCTCTCGATGCCCTAACTTTTGCCTAAGTGGTCCTTTTTGGGTTTTCAGCTTAGCGGCTTTATTTGTGCTGGAGTGCCCTAATTTTTGCCTGACCAGTTTACGGAATACCGATCAGCGAGTTGCACCCTAATTTTTGCCCAAGTAGTAGAGGACCGCTTGTCGGGTGATTACTTTCTTTATTTCTTTTATTCTTTATGCTGCTTTTTTATGACTTAATTCTTTTGACCTAGACATAATAACGCTTAAGCCTATCTTGATTTACTGGATTCACGAACTCATTTCCATCCATATCCATAAGCTTGATTCCTCCTTTTCCTAGGACTTTTTTTTATTACAAATGGTCCTTCCCAATTAGGCGTGAACTTTCCCCTAACTTCCATGTTGACCTGGCGTAGCTTCTTGAGAACCAGATCACCCGCTTTGAGAGGTTGTTTGAGGTCTCTAACTCTGTTGCTCTAAGCTCGAGCCATGCGTTGTTGGTACATCTGTAGGTGGTTAAGTGCTTTGAGCTTCTTTTCATCTATTGCGTTTAACTGCTCGTACGTAGCCCTTGCCCAATTTGATTCATTTAACTGAGCTTCGAGTGCCACTCTTAAAGGTCTTACTTCTATTTCAACTGGTAGCACAACTTCCATTCCATATACCAAGGAAAATGGCATCTGATCGGTGGGAGTTCTTATACTGGTTTCATACCCCAAACTGCGAATGGAAGTTTATCAGCCCAGTCCCTGTAGGTGGCTACCATTTTGGATAAAATCTTCTTGATTTATTAATGATCAGCTTCCCTTTAGAGCTTCTGAAGGATTTTAGGCATTTTTATGACCCAATATGTGCTTCCTATTTTGCATAACCAGAGCCAGCCTCCTGTTGATGCTCTCATAAGTCTTCTTGGTCTTCTTTCTTGACGACGTATACTTTTGTGCCTTTTCCCCCTTTGTGAAGAAAGATGAACTAAGTCTTATTGTTATCATATTTGCTAAGCACATTTATTATCTCTTTTTTATTTGGTGATAGGTTTTAACCATTGGATATTTATACCATTACGGTGTATTCAAAGTCAACCTCATTAATGAATATGATGATATTGCAAGAATGTTGTAGTTATAAGTGCATGGTATAATTAGAATGAAATATTCGAGGGAAATGTGAATGAGAGATGCATCAATTTATTCATGACTTGCTAAAAAGTGCCGATGTTACAACTTATCCATGATATGCCTTATAAGAGGCATTGTTTGCATCAAAAATATTTGCAACATTAAAAATTACATCATTTGAATCATCCTCCAAAGGCGGAGGGCCTTGTTGATTGGCTTTGGCAATACTGACAGCTGAACTGGTAGCTCCAGTGTGCACCTTTGCATGCTCTTCTTCGGCCACTGCACTTTCTAAATTTTTGACAGCCTTGCTGATAAGATTTCCCTTCTCACTTCCCTTCCAATTCTTCCTCATAAGTACTGCTAGTGCCTTGGTGATGGACTCGATTGCTTCCTTTATTTCATCTTCTTCACCCTTCCCGCATACTTCCATAGAAATTAAGGTTTCAATCATGCAGCCTTTCTTGAAATCATATACATCGTTGAAGATCTCAAAACCAGGGACCCTTTTACCCCCTACCTCAACAGGTTCTTCCTCACCTGTGAATATCTTTTACTTGACCTCAGCCCCTGTCATGAGGTAGGATTGGGTTTTAGATTTCTTAGCACCTGGCCGATTCCCCAAACCAAGTCTGAATGGCCATGGAAGAAGCAAAATGGGCTCCAGCATTCCCTGCAGATTCTTTCAGAGCCCCTTACCTTTCACACAACCTTGTTTCATCATGATCTTTTTGATTTTAACTGATATGTACCTCCTAATCATACCGTGGTGAGCTACAGCTACCCTAGATTCCTTTTCTTTGGCCTTCATAGCTACCATGACAGATGGTTCATCTGCTTCAATGGTCACTAGCTTTCCATTATGGATGAGCTTAACCTTCTAATGGACTGTAAAAGGGATGGCTCCTAATGTATAGAGCCAAGGTCAACCCAATAATAATGAGTAGGTGACAGGAATGCCAAGGACAGTGAATAAGACTTTAGACTTTACTCCCTCAACTGTAACTTCAGCATCAAACACCCTAATGACACTCCTCTTTGTGACATCATATGCTCTTATAACAGTATTAGATTTCTCCCACATATATTCATCTAGCCTTAAGTGAGGAAGGATCTTACTAGGATAGAGATTAAGGGCAGAACCATCATCCACCATAACACATGGGATAGGGCCTTAAGTGACGAAGGATCTTACTAGGATAGAGATTAAGGGCAGAACCATCATCCAGCGTAACACATAGGATAGAGCAATCAAAGATTTGCACCTTAGTGAAAAGTGCCTTGTTATGCTTGTTCCCTTAGACCGGGAGGTTTGACGGATAGAACTTAATAAGTTTAAATTGATTGGGAGGAGATCGCCCAATAACTGAAAATACTTCAACCAAAGTGGTGAAAGGCGTAGCCTTCATACTTACTAACTTTTCTATCAGACCCTTCCGATGATCTTCAGAGTCAATGAGAAGCTACCAAATGTTGTACTTAGTAGGGTAACTTGCAACTGCTAGATGAGAGGGGTGATCTTTGAATCTTTCTTTTCATTGCCAACTGATGTTTGAGTTTCAATAGCAGGCATGAAGATTGGACCCTGATTGATATTTGGAATGACCTGGATATCTACATCTCTGCCCCTTCTTCTTTTTGGGAGAGGACTAGGAGGAATCCTACCACTTTGGGTAACATGCAATACCCCATTTTTCATATAACTTCTCCCTTTGAAAGTTTCCACCAACAAGGCTTGTCCTTCTAGCTCATCATTCTCCAATACATAAGCATTGATATCAATTGGTTCTAGTTGAGCCAACATAGCTTCCTTATCATGAATCCTTCTAACTCAAATGCATCGATGTCAATGGGGACCGGTTCATCAGGTAAAGCCACTATTGAGAGAACCATAGGATTAGCTTGTGAGATCATATTAAAGACATTGTAGGAGGATAACCTTGACTCAATAGCTGTAACCAACTTCTTAAAATTTGGCAGGGGGTTAGTCATGGTGCTAGGGTTAAGCTCAGGTTCATGTATCTTCTTTTCCCTAATCAAACCACGAATAGCCTCAAGTAGATCTCTACAGGCACTAGTGCGATGACCCTTACTGATGTGATAAGCATAAAACTGATCCTTGTCTTTAGGTTTGGAAGGGACATAAGGCTTGTTACTCTGAAGAAGGCAAAGTGCCCTTAACTTAGTGAAGATGGCAGGCAGAGATGCTTTCCAAGGGGAAATGTCATCTTCAATGATACGAACTGCAGCTACTTCTTCTTGCACTACTGCTGCATTAGGATCAAAGCCAGACTTTAACTTAGAAGCCTGGGCTGGGGCTGAAGGGTCGTTCTTTTTTAACCAAGGTTTGGTTGGCACAATCGCCTTCTCTAATTCCTCGATTCTTTACCATTTCTCAGCTTTTTCAAAGACCTTAACATAGCTAGAGAATTTATCCATATCAAGAACCTTACGATAAGCAGGCAAGGCACCATCCACCAACTTCACGATCATCTCAGGGAGACTTAGCCTATCTTTCAATAAAACCTAAGTGGCCATCCATATTTCAAAATAGGGCTTGAATTTCTCATTGGGGGCCGGCTTGATTACCTCCAAATTCTGTACGACGGTTTTAATGGTGGCATTGAAATCATACTGCTCAATAAAAGCTTCAGATAAAGCTTTCCAATTTTTGATCACGTCATCTAACAGAGTATTGTACCATTCGATAGCAGGACCTTCCAAGGTGCAAGGGAACATTTTGGCAAGGACTTTATCACCTAAATTTTTGATTCTTATAACCCGCTGATAGGTGGTGATGTGAGATTGAGGTGGACCAGTTCCCTTATACTTTGTTATGCTAGGCATACTAAAGTTTTCAGGGACCCAGTCCTCCTCTCTAGCGATTTAAACTGATAGTGATGAAGGCTAAGAGCCAGGATTAGTAGCAAGCAATTTTTAAAGAAGATCATGCAATTCCATGGACAAGGATAACCCCTCTGATTGAGTAATTGCACCCAAAGGTAAACCTATTAATTGAGGAAAGGTTGTCCCCTTAGGTGTGACCACAAAATTAGGGGTTAGGCTAGATGCCCTAAACTGAAATGGAGGAGGTACAAACCCCTGACTAGGCTGAGTGAACTAACTGACGGCTAGTGAAACCACTGTACCCACTAGATGGAATGACTGGCTAACTAAACTAAATGGACCCATAGAACCCAGCTGACTAAACTGATTGGAAGAATCCCCGCGAGTCCGCATAGGTGGCAACTGAAACTGAGTGAATGGATTATGAGTAACTCTCGATACTTGCTCAATAATCACTGCACTCATTGCTAGAGCATTGACAGGTGCGCTATAAGGAGTATACACCATTCTCTCTTCAGCCATGATCGCCCTGATGGAAGCCAACATCTTATCATTCAATCCGTCCAAGAACTGATCGATCCCCAAGTACTGTGAGACAGCATTTATAATCTCCGACCTAACCTCGACCTTTGGAGCATTTTTCTTCTCACCAGTAGAAACATTCTTAACCTCAACATTAATCTGGCCTTCTGGAGTCAGGATACGAGACATTTCCTCAAAGTGATAGACAGAAAGATCAATCGGACTAAACTGACTGCTGGATGAAATACTTGTTGACGGAGGTGGAGCAACCCTTAACTAAGGTGGAGGAGGATGACGAGGAGCTGAAATTTGAGTCAAGCAGACTTGAGAACATTGCCAAGTTAAACCCTTTGAGCTTTGGCTGAGGTGATAACTAAAATATCAGTACATGCATGGGATGCGTTATGCATGAACAAATTATAATAATGCATGGTAGGGTTAATTATAAGGGTATGTAACACAACACATGCAAACCAATTGATTTCATCCTTATTTCTCCCACCGAGTTTGAGGGTATTCTTCCTTAATCTAATCTCACACAGAAATCAGGGTACCTAGAAGGCAAAATTCTAATGATTTTGATAAGAATGGCATAAGGACATATCGAAAGTTTGATGTAGAAGGTTCCTATTACATCAAGCCTCTTTTGGAGGGAGATAGCAATGAGTGCTCCACCCACTAGAGTGCTCTACCCACTAGAGTGCCCCCAATTCCAAGTGGGCATGGGTAACACCTTCGCGAGTGTTATAGAAATAATAGGGCACCTTAAGCTAGCACTAGAAGAAGAGCGCATCTAACTAAAGAGAGAAGGAGATGAGAAGATAGAGTGTGATAATTTTCCCAAATGATAAAAAAGAAAATGGTTCGAATCAAGTAAATGATTTTCGGTGCTCATCTTAATCTATTAAGCTTTTAAAACAAACCAAAATTTTGCAAGTTAAAAGATTATCCCCAGCAGAGTCACTACTGTGAGGTGTCGATGACGTGTGGGTCTCCCTTGCGGCCTGTATGAGAGGCGGGGCCTACTGGGAGTTGGTTGGATTTAGGCGTAATAAAACATTTTTAGTTAAAGTTTGCACAATAAGCCAATTTTAATGAATAAAAGAATCGAGACCCAAATCTCGATACAAATGATAGAGTTGCCACCCAAGTACTCTACTTGGGAAAGAGTTTTAGTACGGGTCCCTCTGGGCGGGAGACTCATACCTATTAGATCAGAGATTCGGGTATCAAATGAGTCACTTATTTCTCATTTAGTTAATTCAAGTTACAATCACCGTGAAAAACCATTTTTGTTTTCATCATTTGGGGAATAATCACTGAAATCCTATATCTACACTCTTTCACACTCATTACATGCGTTTACATATTACAATAAAGCACAAGCGATAATTGGGGGAATAAAATTACAACCGGGGGGGATGAGGGAATTGCAAGAAAACCTATAGATTTGTTCTAAGTTATAAAACAAAATAAAGATAAATTCCCCCTGCATCTACAAAGATTAGCACAGTTTATAGCATACCATAAGTCAGCATTTTTATTAGGAAAAATGTGATTATGTTAGTGTGGCAGTTATTATGATCGATAGTGCCCGGATGGCTTCTAGGATCAGAAAGAAATAACGAGTCTTCAACGTATTTTATTGTAAAAACACATTTTAGCTTTTGTGGGTTGATTTACAATATTATTAGTGAAAGTGATCGCATGGCATGGTGAGTTAGATTGATTTTTAACCGAATTAAAATGAGTTCTGGTTTCTGCCTGGGGTTGGTACCCGTACGGGTGGGTGGGACCCATACAGCTACTAGGGAGGACTGATACAGGTTTGGTGTACCCATACGAGTCCTCTCTGGTTCAAGCAGAAGCTTTATTTAGTTTAACTTGTAGATTAACATATTAATGGCAAAAAAATAAAATAAAAAAGGTATTTTCCTCCGTATGAGTATGGCACACTAATTTAATATCTTGAAGATAAAAGGTGCCAACAAGGCTCATATGGGTTAGGACCAGACCCGAAATAGGAAATAAAAAGAGTAGATATGATAGAGGAGGCAGAGAATAACAATAATAAAGTAACTGAAATATGAGTCTCTTTAAAACTGAGGAGCGTTAACTTTGCGGCGTGAATTCACTTTGAGGTGATCCCTTTACTGTTGAGAGAGTATGGCCAAAGTAGATGGTGAAATATGACTATTTAAGTGAGAATTTGTGTGGACAGAACCTCTTCTAAATCCTAATAAACGAAGTTAAGAATGAATAAATTATGGACAAAACCTCAAGGAATGGGTTTTCTCCCTATTTTATACTTGCTAGAACCTTACTATAATTTCTCTATAGTATATTTTTCATATGAGTTGTGTGTGTCTTGAAATGAGAGGAAAAGGCCATATTTATAGGGTAAGAGTCAAGTCTGGATGCAATAAACCGCATTGAAGACCTGCCTTTTCCTAAAAAAGGTAAGAGATTACTTCCGAAAGAGCCTAATCAGGCAACCAGAGGACCCGTACGGGTGGGCCCCACCCGTATGGGTACTAAGGGACCCGTATAGGTCCCCTCCAAGTGTACAGAAGGTAATCACCCATACGGGTCTGACAGTGGATCCGTACAACTAGATAAAACCCGTACGGGTACCTAAGAGAAGACTAGGTCTCTAGGCTTCGGCCAAACTTAACTCTACAGCAGTAGGAACACCTCTGATGGACAACACCTGCAAGATATTGCATCATATAGCTCTCATCATTGTTTCGTGAGAAGGATCATTAAAATCCAGTGCTCACACATGCTATGTGCCGTATTTGGATGCAGATAGATTACGTTAGATGAATGCTAGGCCTTCGGGGTATTTTTCATTTCCCGCATAGAAAAATGTATAGGATTTGATAAAGCACTGTAATAACTATTTAATTTCTTGCTTTTATTTATCGATTTCGCATGATCGTCGCATGATGTATGGCTAATTTATAAACACAAATTCTAACTAGGGGATCTGAATCGCATAAAAACAAAAAGATATTTTTATTAAAATATAAATGATTTGATTCGATAGTAACGAAGAGTAGGTAATATCATCTGAGCTCGAAATCTCTGTCTTAAGGTACGGTCTAACCACTCAGTGGGAATATCATACCAAAATTCCCAGTAGAGCTAAACCGGGTGACTACTCTATCTTAAAATACAGGATTTCAATCTCGTATCTTTTAACAGTTAAATTGAACTTAAATTCAACTTAAACATCAATTTTATTAATCAATTTTTTATCACGCCTCTGAAATAAGGATCGATCCTTCGGCACGCTTCGCCGGGCATCTAATTTTTCTCGCCCTTAAGGGTTGGAAAAAGGTCGCCCCCTCACAGTGGTGACTCTGCTGGGGACTGTCCTTTTGACTTAAAATTTAAAAATTCTTTTCTTTTTCAAAATTTGTTGAATGATTTAATGGTGTACCGAAATCTTTACAGAATCAAAACTTCTCTTCATTCTTATGCCTTTTTTACCAATTGTGTATATTAGAATACTAGGCTAGGTTGCCCATTATTTAGCCATGAAGCTCACATGTATCACTCATGGCCGCCAGGAATTGGGGATATTTCGTGAGTGGATCACTCATTTCAACCAACACATAAACTCATGAGATAGCACTCATTTGAGGAGTGGTTAAGTAATATGGAATCTAGGTGAATGAGAACCTCCTACATTAATAACTAGTTTGAGACCACGACCACGATAGATAGGCCATAGCAACTTCCCCTTAGGAATTACTAAAATAAGCATGTTTTAGAATTAGGTCGCATACTCTCTTAGCTTTCATTGGCATTAAAGTTAAGCCCCATATTTTTGAACGGTGTTGCGCGGGAGCCATAATGTTGGAAGTGGTTTCACTTATCGTGTGCTATTTGTGTTGTGCTCATTCATGCAAAGTTCATGCATAGTCCACCTGTGGCTGACCTTTTTATTCCTTCGCTTACCTCTATACTCTCTTCGCTTGAGGGGGGAATTTAACAATATGCCTAAGATTGTTTGAACCCCGAGGAACTATACCTAGTTTGTTAGGAATAATGAGGGATTCAAGCGTCTCATGTATATTGGAGATAACCTTCGCATCATAAAGCCTTTCTGCTCTCTACCTCTCTAAACCACCCTGTTTATATATAACCATTCATCACTTCAAATAAATATGTAAACCATTCATTTCATTCATGGTTCGCTCTTGGGCTGATCGACTTCCAGTTTTAAAGCTAGGTCAAGGCGTCCTCGTCGTTATAGTCTTCTTTAGCTTAAGCTCGATCGTCGTTTGGTCCATCATTCTTTAGGTTCAAGTTCAGTGAGAAGATCAGTTTCTGATTCAGTTTTGCTAGCCATGTCTAATTCATAGCTAGTTGATGAGGTTCTATCTAAGAGTTCTCCGACTCCTTCTCTTCCATTGGGTACTGAGATCGCCAGTGCTATGGCCATGTTTCTCTACTCTGATCTATTTCATACTACTATTTAATAGCAGATCCATTCCCTTCTTGGGAAAGAGAGGGATACTCAAAGACCATCAGGGTTAGTGATTCAAGCTCAGGCTCAATCAGAGCCAGCTCAGAATGGTTAGGGTATGGTTCAGTCAGTTCAGGTTTTATTGAGTCAAATTCAGCCTTCTATTCAACCTATCCAGCCTATTTAGCCTAACCAGTTTTATTATGAACAGGGTTCAGTTCAGCCACCTCCATCCTTTACCCCACCGATCTTCACTTTCCCTACTATGAATTCTAGACCAACCACTCAGACACTTCATCATTCTCTCCATCAACCTTTGTGTTCCCTTCTCAAGACACAAGGCCAATTGTTCATACTTCAGTTTTCCCCACTTTTTCAAGGGGTTTCACCCTACAGATGACCGTACCTTCAAGTGGTTTTACTCTTCCTTCGATACCCCTGGTGTCTTTTACTCCTAATTTTGTGGTAACTCCAAGGGGGATGACTTATACTCAGAATCCATTCAGTTAGAATTTCCAAGCACTTCCTCGTGTTTAAAATCTATCACCTCCTTCACCTTTCCAATTTGGCGCCACTTTTGCTCCCAACGACCGGGTCACACATTCTTTAGGTGTGACACCAATCGACTAGGTCACACGATCTCTGAGTGTGACACCTGAAGTGAAGGCACTTCTTCATCAACTATTGGCCATGAATCAAAAGAAAGAAGAAGAGAGGGAAGAGGATTAGGTCCTAAAGAACGTTTCTATGCCAACAATGGAAGCCTACACCGGTGAGGGTCCCCCTAAGTCTCATATTGTGATGTATGAAAGAATTATAAGGGTTTAAAAGATCGGTGACAAGGTACTGGCCAAGATGTTTCCATGCACTTTAGGTGGGCCAGCTCACAACCATAATGACCAATTAGAGCCTCAGAGAGAAGCTTCCAACCGAGGACCACATTGGTTGGAAGAGTATTCTACCATTCGAGAGCCGAACCACCTAAATTACAAGGAAACAACTTGGTTATAACCTTATCACCGATTTTCTAGACTCGCATGATTCGCTAGTACATGATAATGTGAAACTTAAGGGCCCCTTCACCAGTATAAGGCTTCATTCAGGCCTAGAAAAGTTCTTTGGAACCTAGTCCTCATCTTTCTCTTCTTCTTTCTTATCTTTCATGGCTATCAATTGTCTCAATAATGCCTCCACTTCTGGCATCACACCCGTAGATTGTGTGACCTAGTCAAGGAGTATGACACCCGGAGATTGTGTGACCTGGTCATTGGGAACTAAAGTGACTCCAAACTAATAAGGCGGAGGAGGTGTCGGAATCTCAACCTGAGGACGGGCAAAAGAATTCAAAGGGAAAGTGGTTCCTCTCGGAGTGACCGTAAAGTTAGGGGGAGATGGTGCAAAAGACATCGGTGCTATCGGAGGAAGGATAAAACCACTAAAAGACATAGTCATTTGAGGAGTAAAACCCTCTAAGAAAGCGGGGAAAATAGGATCTTGAGTTACAGGCCTCAGGCTCGGAGGAGGAAAACTAAAGGTTGGTGGAGTTAAGATAGAGATGGCTGAATTGAAGTCTGCCTAAAGTGAAACTAACTTGGCTGAATAGGCTGGATAGGCTAGACTGAAGGAACTTAAGTCTGAGTCTGAATTGTTGGAACCTGACCTTACCCGACCCATTCTAAGTGATCTCTGGTTGTCCCTGAGCTTAAATCACTGACCTTAATGGCCCGTAATCATTCCTTTCTTCCCTTAAATTATAATGGACTTGCTCTTGAATTAAAGCGCAAAACAAATCAGACTGAAGGAATATGGCAATAGCACTAGCGATCTCATTACTCAACTGAGATTGATCCTAACCAGGTAGAGGAAAAGGAGGAGGAGAAGTACCCTGAGACATAACCCCATCAACTGGTGGTAGATTAGACATGGCTGAAAAAGCAGATTCTAAAACTGAGCTTGAAGTCATGGAATGATGAATCAAACGGTGATTAAGCCTGGACCAGATTAGACTATGATGACTCGGACATCTCAACCTAGCTGAGAAATCGGAATCTGATCAGCCCAAATCAAACCATGAATGAAATTAATGGTTGGTATAATTATTTGAGTGATGAATGTAATATACAGATAGTGGTTTAGAGAGAGAGAGGAGAAAGGCTTTATGATGCGAAGCTTATCCCCAATATACATAAGACACGTCAATCCTTTGCCATTCCTAGTAAACTAGATATGGTTTATCGGGACCCAAATGATCTTAGGCATATTGTTAAATTTCCCCCTCAATCGAAGGGAGAGTAGAGGTAAGCGAAAGAATAAAATAAAGATCAGCCACAAGCAGCCTATGCATGGATGTTGTGTGAATGAGCACAAGTAGCATACGATATGTGAAACCACTTCCAACCTTATGACTCCCGCGCAACATGGTTTCAAAAATCTAGGGCTAACTCTAGTGCTAACAAATGCCAAGGGAGTATGCGACCTTAATCTAAAACATGCGTGTTTTGGTGATTCCTAAAGGGAAGTTGCTATGGCTTATCTAACATGGTTATGATCTCAAACTGGTATTGATGCAAGAGGCTCCCATTTACCTTGATTCCACATTGCTCAATCACTCCTTAAATGAGTGCTATCGCAGGAGTTGACGTGTTGGTTGAAATGAGTGATCCACCCATGAAGTATCCCCAATTCCTGGCAGGCATGAGTGATACATGTGAGCTTCACGGGAGAAAAATGGGCATCTTAACTTAGTATTCTAGCTACGCGATGGATAAAAAGGCATAAGAAATAAAGAAGTTTTGATTTAAAAACGATTTTGACACATCATCAAATCTTTTAACAAATTTTGAAAAACAAAAGAGTTTCAAATTTTAAGTTCAAAGGATAATCCCCAGCGGGGTCGCCACTATGAGTGGGTGACCTCCTTCGCGACCCCTTTGAAAGTTAGGGAGAGGCGAAAGAATAAACGCGGTGAAGTGCGCTAGAGGGAATGCCTTATTTTAGATGTGAGAGAAAATATTTGTGAAATGATGTTAAAAGTTGATATTTAGGTCCAATTTATGTTTTAAAGGAGACAAGATCAGAATCTCATCCTTAAGATAGAGTCGCCAGCTAGTTCAGCTCAACTGGGAATTTTTTGGTACAATTTTCCCACTGGATGGTAGACTGCACCTTAATTAGAGATTCTGAGCTCGAATGATGTTGTCTATTCTTCATTTAATAAATCAAATCATTTATTTTTCAATAAAATTTTCTCCCATTCTTATGCGATTTAAATCCTCCATATTTATAATTTTTGGTTTATATACTCATTCATCAAGCGATGAATCATGTAAAAGCAGTAAATAAAAGAGCAAGAAATTAAAATTATTACATGGCTTTAATAAATCCTATACATTTTTCTATGCGAGAAATGAAAAGATACACGAAAGCCTAACATACATCTATCCTAATCTACTTGCACCCAAATACTGGTTAGCACATATACGACACATAGCATGGAAAAACACCCATTAGCACGAATAAATTAGGCACAAACAATTTACCATGGAAGATTAAATTTGTATATGATAAAAAAAGATTTTAAGTTGACAAAACTCCATTTTTAAGCCAAGTTGGGTTATTAATCAATTAATTAATTAAACAATCAAATTAGAATCAATTACAGATTATATATTTTATTTAGGAAATTTTTTAGGGGGTAAAACAGACTGAAAATGCAAGAAAACATGAAACATGGACCTTTTTGAACTTTTACCCGGGGCCACTACAGGGAGGTGGTGTCGCTGTTGCTACTATGGCGACGCCGCTACTGGGTGTACCGGCGCCGCTATAGCTGCGGCGATGGTGGCACCCGTCTGTAGAGGCCCCAAGAAAAATTCAAACAAAGGGGGGAAATGGCATTTTCGCGTCCAAAAAAATGAAAACCATTAAGATTTTAAGTTGATTTCGACAACATTTCAGTAGAACTGTACTTAAAACACCAAAATAATACTGATTTTAAGGATTGGGGGGAAGAAAAACCCAAAAATCGAAATAAATAACTGCTGACTCTATAGGTGTGGCGCCGCCTCTACTAACCGTGGCGGCGCTACTACATGTGTAGCAGCACAGCTACTAGATGTAGCGGTAGTGGCCGCAGTGGTAGAGGCGGTGGCAACATATGTAGAGGCTCAGGCGATTTTTCCTGGCTTTGAGGAAATACCAAAGGAAAATGAGCAAAAAGCTCCAAAAACACCACAAAACAGCATCAAAAACCAACGAAAGCAAGAAGATAATTAGTAGAACTCAGAAATGTTACCTTTAGGCCTTGAATCCACTCTTTGTGACTCGAATCAACCCAAGGCGAGCTCCTCTTTGATGATTTCTAATGAAGCAGCGACATAATTTAGTGACGGAATCAGGGATGAATTTAGGTAGTATTTGAAAGAAATAGTCTCTAAGCCTATTTAATCTATTTTTACCTAAGATTTCTAGTTGATTTTAATGATTAATCTAAGAGATTAAGCCTAAGAACAACTTAGAATCAAGATTAGGAATAGATTCAAGCTTTTCTTGAGCTTTCTCTCTCTAGTTCTTACCTTTCTCTCAAATCCGAATTTCTCTACTGAAAATTAAGCCAAAAAAGTCCTTAATTCTCTCTCTCCACTTGGTTTAAATAGTCCCATAAAAATAGATCGAGTTAGGGTGAAAATTTTGGGAGAAAATCTAAACCAATGGGAAAAGAGAGAGAAAAGGAGACCAGCACAGGTTAGCGAGGCCCGTGCCAGCGTCGGCGGCGCTATAGGCAGCCGCCACCCGGGCAGCGGCGCCTACACCACCGGAGCGGCCTGCGGCGGCGGCTTCGGCCAAGTGTGGGCGAAAAAGGAAAGAAGCTTAGATTTTAGGGAGATTTAATATTTTTGGCATTTTTTAATTTTTATTTAAGCGCGATTAGGTCTAAAATCGTCAAAAAGGAACATCTCCATGCGTGTTTCGAACTAGAAAAATAGGACGATCGGCCTCTAAAAGGTTAGAGCAAATCCATCATCATTTCGCAGAGGCGACCGAAAAGCCCGTGTTCATAAAGAGAAAGATGGAAAGAGCAAGATGCATTCTATGTCTTGGGATAGAGCCTGCCTATCTAAACATTCTGGAGGTTTGTGGTTTAAAGTAGGCTCTAGATGAAATAGAGCTCTATTGGGTAAACATATATGGGTTATAGCTCTTAAATAAGACTCCCTTTGGCTTAAATGGGTTCACAATGTTTATATAAAAACTTATGGTTTTTGGATTATCGGTCGGATAGGTGATTGTAGCTGGCATTAGAGAAAACTTTTGAAGCTTAGAGAGACCATTTCCCCACTGTGATTCATAATAGTTCCGTGAATGGAATATTTTTGCCTTATAAACGCTATGTTATTCTTGCGGGTACTGTCAATGTTTTCCCTCTATATAAGCAAGTATGGTGTCCTGCTATACTTCCTAAACACATTTTTTTATTTGGCTTGCTTCACGACATAGCTTCTTACAAGAAATCTACTCAAAAGATGGATTCATGACATCATTGAAAATTGCCCAGTTTCTGATACTGCTCCAGAGAGCACTTGCAGAGTTTGTGATTGGTTTGGAGGTTCCACTTCTTTTTCTCAATTTGATCAGTGGACTTCTGGGCTGAGTAATATCAATGCATCTCAGTTTGCTAATGAGAGCTTGCTTACTGCCCTTCAAGCGACTGTTTATGTGATTTGGCTCAATAGAAATGTTTTTTAACTTTACTAAGTGCAGTTCTTCTATTGATCATAGCTTTAACCAGATTAAAGGAGTTTATACAATAGGTTGCTTTTTTAATTTGATGTTTGACCTCCTTTGAGGTTTCCTTGTACTTACGTATGGTTTTGAAATTAATGGAATATAATTCTTTAATTAAAAATATATAAATATCTAACAAATAGAATTATTATCCTTTAGGCAGAGCTCGAATTAGATTGGGGTATTTATATAAAAATTAAGCTCGACTCATTAAATTTTGGGTTTAAACAGGCTCGAGTCGAGCTTTATAGAAAAAGGTAAATACACCCAAATGTCATTTTTAGGCAAAATATTAACCAATTTACTTTGACATGTAACCTTTCTCTCTTTTATTATTCTCAACTTTATTTTTCTACTTTTTTTTCGTTCTATAAATACCCCTTTTGTTCTTCAGCCTCTTCTTTCCCAATCTATTTCTCCTCAATTTCCTTTCTTCGTCGATTGAATTTCTGAATTGTTATTTGTCGCTCATAATTACTTAGTGTTGAGTGCATTAAGTACCCTTTTATCCTTATTAAAATCCCTTGTATACTTTTCCTCCCTTTTCCTTCCTTTCACCCTTACTACCTTCCTCTTTGTTATCCATTTCCCATTCAGGCCCCATTTATTTGGTGAAAAATATTATGTAGGAAAATATTTTTCGGATTTTTCGGTGTTTGTTTTGTTCGAAAAATAAGTTAATGAAAAATATTTTGCAAGTCAATATGAAAATGTAGTGTAAATAATGAAAAATATTTTACCCTTTAAAAGATCAAAAAACATTTTCCCTCCACCTATGACATTCTCTTTTTCCATCCTGCCTCAACTATCAACACCATCATTTTTTTCGTCTCACCACCTCCTCCGCCTCCACTGCCACCTCCTCCACCCACCCCATCACCATCACCACCGCCACCACCACCTCTACCTCCACTACTTCCTCCACCTAATTTTTACCATCATCACCATTATCTTTACTTTCATTTCTAACTTTACTTTCACCACCACTATCTCTACTTTCATCTCCATCTCCACCTCTGCCGCCACCACCACCATCACCACCATTATTGCCTATGTATATTTCACCTTCACCATTAATATTACGACATACTATTTTCAATCCAACTCCACCTATATTTATTTTTATGTAAAAATATTAATTATTCTACAAAACTTATTTTTTATAAAATAATAATTCAATATTCACATATTTCACTATTTTTATATAAATATGATTTAAAATGTTAATATATTAAAATAAATAATATTAAGTACTTAAATTTTGTGGTTAGAAAATATTTTCTAATATTTTAAACAAATAGCAGAATACATTTTTCACTGTTGGGGCTAAACACAGAAAAATATTTTATTTTCCTGTAAAATATTTTCTCTTGCACAATATTTCTCTTACACATTATTTTTTTTGCAAACAAATAAAATTATTATATTTGTATTCTTTTAATAAGCATTAAAATGTTAATCTGCGACACCCAAATAAGCACCCCTTTTATGTTAAAATTTACGGCCTTCAATTGTGTTATTAATTTAGTAATTCTATTATATAATAATTTTCATCCATTCAAATCCATAAATATATTTCAATCTATTAGTTAGTGATAATAATGACTAGTTTTTTTTAACTATAGATAAAAATTGTAATATAAAAAATCTCAACTTGTAAGGGTTAAGTAGCTATTGATCATTTAACGCTATTTTTTTCTTTTCTATATTGATAAAGAGATAAATGAAGTAAAGAATAAATCTTTTTCTTCCGTTTTTAGTATATAAAAATATATTATAAAATTAGATTATTTTATTTTAAAAATCTGAACATAACGAATAGAAATTTATTATACAAAAATCGATTAAAAGAAATTTATTATATATTCGCTAATATATCCTAATGCTCTGTCCTAGCAGTATAATAGTTTTTCCATCCATGAACACCGGCGTTACGCTTTTCAAACCATGTAATAGATATTGGTGGTATTGGACAATTAGCTGTTGAATTTAGTCTAATATAGTAATCTGGATGTTCTAAAAAGGCTACACATATTTCACTAGATGGGCAGTTGTCAACTAAATTTTTATACAACGGAAATATTATAAAGCAATTGCATAGATTTTTCGGGGTTGTTGCGTGAGCGATAAGAATCATAGTTGTGTTAAAAAATGTTGTTATTAAATACAAGTCTCTCGAAACTGTCATCCAGTGCCTTTGATCGCATCAACCACTAGTCTAAGCAATACGTTCAATAGCTTCATTTATACCTGAAACATAAATTGATTCATATAGGGTACATTTAGCCAATATTTCATTTGCTATCACAAAGCGTACATGCATATATTGGTCTTCGGTATCAAAAAAAAAGAAAGAAGATACAATACGGAAACCGTAGTTGCCATCATCCACAACATCTACAACACCTTCGATGAATGCCCAAATAATATGCAAAAAACTTTCATTCCACATAAAATTTACATGCTCGACTCCGAATGGACCTAAAACTCCAATTAGATATTTATTATATTTTTATAGAGATAACACGTAGAGTATAACTACTAATACACTGAATTTAGTAAATTAAAAATAAAAAAATATGTGCATGCCAGATGTTGATGCATTGTTGAATGATTTGAGACTACTAGAATTTTTTCGAGATGAAGTTTTCAAACGACCACATTTAGAATCCCTTTGAGCATACTCAAATCCACTAGGTTCACGCCTAGTTGACTTGCTAGCTCTCGGCCTACGCCTAAGATTCTCATTCACCTCCGGTTGAAGAAAGTTTGCATATTTTGGGTGGAGTTCATCACGCATAATGTAGATTATTTTTCGAATTATAACATGATTGTGTTCTCATACCTCATCATTCATTGATTAATTGCATATCCAGAAAAATTAGTATTCTTTTCATCCATTATTTGTGAATATATGTCAATTGTCCGCCAAAATGAATGGATACGATTAATATGAATTGGCGTACTTGACTCAATTGCTCCAGCTATCTCGCATGCCTAAGGAATGTCATGAGTTGCTTTCACCGCACAATGACATTCCTCGTACTATTTGTCGCCCAAAACTCTTATATGCTTAATTCTTTATTTAGTATCTCTAAGCAATGATGTGAAACATAGCAACCGATATTGTTATAATGGAAAGTCAGCTGGAAAAAGACATGTAATATCTCTTAGCTGTTCAAGAGTGTACCTGAAAATAAAATAGAAATAATTTTTTTTAATAACATCAACAACAAACAAGAGAATTAATAGTAGAGTTGATTAATATTTGAAAAAAAAAGTTTACCTTATTTTATTTTCTTGTGCTTGAATTTTTGAATGCACTTTTGCCTATATTGTATCTAAGGATCCAGTGGAGGTATATATCCATGATTTTAGGGACGAATGTTTACTTTCAACACGACAATTGGTTACATTGCCAAGGTGTAAGAATTGATTTGTCCATGTGGGAATAAACTTTTCTTTATGAGCGAGCCATGTACCATGAGCATAAGATATGATCACATGTTGATAACCCCACATATGTTCCATCTCGAAATGGCCATGTTGTACTAGTTTACTGTTGAGCATTCATGACTTTATTCCATGTATTTTGAATGAATTTATTTGTAAGATCGTTCTTATTTTTCAATATTTTCAAAACTTTTGCCTCCACATCTTTGTGTATGTACCATATACATAAGCTGCTTGGAAAAAATTTCTGTGATTGGTGTGATAAGCCCCAACCCTCAATCAGTAACTATTGTAGTCGGCCGAACATCATCGCCACTGATCATCCTCAAGTTGTCCAACGTCCATTCATACACGTTGCCTCATCTTTCATAATGGCATTTGCGATAAGAAAGTTCAGATTTGCAAGAGTAACCCCCATAAATTCTACTAAAGGCATCTTATACCTATTGTTTTGTATGTTGAATCGATTCCAACATACCAAGGATAGAGTTTCAGTAACTTGAGGGGTTTTGGATGAGCCATAAAGAGATGCGTTACGATATTTGCTTCATCAACCTTTGTAAAATATACATAGCCATAGGAGACAACAAGGTGATACAATTGACCCACAACATCCATGCCTTCAAATTCTTATATTTTGATCTGAGAGTAGTAATTGTAAATTTGGCGATGATTGTGATGTTCATCTTTAAATTTTGCATTGAGATGCACCTTTATAGTAGATGGCTTGGGCTGCAGTCATTTCACAATTTACCTCTTTTGCTTCTTTGCTTAATTTATAGTGTTCTGTTAGTCCTTCAGGAGACTTATACAATGGATGGTGTAACCATTCATAATCACAATAACAATAATCCATTCACCATATATCAGTTGTTCAGTTTTAATCTGAAAAGGACACTCGCATGCTTTTGAACTGGTGCGCTTTCTTGTTGCATGTATCAGGTTTCTACCTTTGCTTTTGTTTCTCCAACCACGGTTACATTTCAGATATTTGACAGTTCCACTTTGTTTGATTGACAAAATAGTTATTTCAAAACCACATTGAAGTGTCACACCCTGTGCCTATATTTTTGCATCTTTATCTGTTGGAAATCGTTCTTCTATGTTGAAATAGTAACTATAATCAATGCCATCACCCCTAGTGGAATGAATATCAGCATCATCAAAATCTTGCAATGGGTCTGTAAAATCCATTCAAGAAAATCTGTGACTTTAACCTGCATATGAAATGAATCAAAAAATTTAC
This sequence comes from Euphorbia pulcherrima, assembly GCA_947683365.1. Lineage (NCBI taxonomy): Eukaryota > Viridiplantae > Streptophyta > Magnoliopsida > Malpighiales > Euphorbiaceae > Euphorbia > Euphorbia pulcherrima. Next base: position 31,055,178 of record CANTUS010000008.1, read on the forward strand.
TACAAATGGCATGGGCATTTAAGCATACCCAAATTCATTGGACCATGCATTAACCAGAAACACACCATCGCAAGTAATTTAAAAAAAATACCACTTTTTACCAACTAGTTATCTAACTTGTATCAATAAATAGAAACATATATAACAATTATCTCAACTATTTAGAAAATAAATTACTGATAATCAGTTATCTTAACTATAAATATAATACTTATCTCAAATATAATTGTGCTCCACCCTTTTTTCATGCATAATATCAGAAGGCAGCTTGGACCTAAAGGTCGAGGATTCGAACCCTAGCAGCTCCATTTGTTGAGTTATATTACAACACATAGAGGAATGAGTATATGAGTATGTGTTTCACAACACCAAATCAGCTAATATGTGACAACAATATACTTGTCACAAAATTATTGTCATTAAAAGGCTATTATTTGTTACAATAAAATTTTTACCGTCACAAAAAATAGTTTTTTGAAATTTTGATATAAAATTGTCACATATAATAGATGTTCTGTGACAATTACTTAAGATTGTAACTATTTTTCGTTACAACTTAAGTTGTAACCCATAAAATGGAAATTGTTACAATAAAAAATTTTATTGTCACAAAAACTATTATGTGACAACATAAAAAATTGTTACAAAAAATACTTCAGTATGTGACAAAGATATAAATAACATTGTCTCTTTTCATAAAAAAAAACATTGTCTCTCTTTCATTTTCATTTTTAGGTTTTGTTTCTCTCCAAATCCCGATTCCTCACTTCACCCACTCTTCATCTCTATCTCGCTCTCCCTCATCGTCAATTCCAGTCAAATATTTACAGCCACCATTATCACCACCGACCATCTTCGCCGTCATCATCTCACCGTTTTTATCTTCTTGTTGTCTCTTTCTCTTAGTACTTCCACCCGCAAGAGAACCTAGATCCAAATAAGCGAACCAATATAAACCTAACCAAATAAGCAAATCCATAAAACCCCTTTATCCTCTGTATCTATTGAATCCTAGAGTCACATTCTCTCTCTTCTTATTCTTCCATTTCATTAGCCATTTCATATAATTAGAAGCGACTAATTATATGGTGATTGCCACCAGTAGATCGACTTGGAAGTCAGATTCATCACTCTAGCCTTAGGTATGCTTCTCTGTTCCTTATTTTTTTTAGATTAAAGAGAGGTTCTAATTGTTTTTTGAAAATACAAAAACCCAGACCCCTAATTGTTCGTAGCAAGAATACTTATGTCGTTAAGATGGGAAGAAAGGTATCCATCCTTCCAAATTTTCAATCATTTTTATAATCAAGATTTCTGTGAATTTTGGGTTTTGAATTTCAGTGGATAGCTTGGTCCTTAGCTTAAGTAAATCTTAACCCATATTTATGAAGTGCGTTGTGGCAAGATTAAAAAGTGTATTGTTTATCACTTGAACCTTGAATCATATTCTCAGGTCTTCCAGAGGAAGAGAGCTCAACAAAAGTAATAAAATTTCCATTTTGGTTAGCATTAAACAAGGTAATTTGTCTCAACCAGTATTGTTAATTGGGGGTTTTGCTAATTTAGGATCTGTAGTTGAAAGTTGAGGCTATAATAACTGTTATTACTGCCATTGAGAATGTTAGATGAAATTTTTTTTGTCTATAGTTTCAATTTTCAAAGGGAGAGATGCGGAATAGTAAGGTTATATATGGAATTCTGTTGTGGCTTTTGTTTTCTCAAATTAGTGTAATTGATTTAAGCCCCATGTGTGTAGTGGTTATTGTTCTAGTTGTCTATTTTAGTTTTTGTTGTTGATAAACTAAAATTATTCAAGAAATCAAATTTGTACAAATTCAAATACAAAATTGATAGTTTTCAGCTACAATTGATTATGTGTTTTCAATTGTATGCTTAAAAATAATGTTGGATCTTTAGCTAAAGTTGCAATTTTATTGGGTAGATCTTTGCTGCGAAATTTTGCTTTTAACTTTGTCTAATGATATAAAAAAAAGTGGTTGTAATGGTATTATAGCATGTGTCAGCTTAAGCTATTCCATCTTTTCCGAAAATGTTGGGACTAGTTATTGGTCCTATTTTCATGTTGCAGTGAATGTCTTATTCCATTGGGTTTCTAAAAATTGAAGATCAAGTGATAATTAATTATATGGATTTTCTTAGTAATGGTTTTATGCTCTTTAAGGATGCTCATTTGAAGTCAACCCTTTTAGTTTAAGAATCAAAATTATACAAAAGTGTATCATTTATCACTTGAACCTTGAATAAAATAAGCAGCAGAAAATGTTGTTGCCTCATGAGAAGCAAGTTCTATGTTCATATAAAAAATGCAAGATAGAGTTCTAAAGTCATTAATAATTTACTACGCTACCAATTCACAAAAATGCATAACTATTGTTAGTTTCTATGATTTAGCGAAAATATTTGATTGTGGTGAAGATTATGAAGAGTTTGTGTCCTATTAAATTTGACAAATATACTCTTGTTGAAAGGATGATTGGCTAATAAATATTTGTTGTTCATAAATGTTCATGTTCTGTTTGAGCTTCAATTCTTGTTTTTTTATCATCAGACTTGTGCAACATTCAGCTTGAGCTTCACTTAATTCATTAATTTGGAGCCCAATATGATTACAATTGACATTTTGTAGGTGCTCTTATTTGTTTTATAAGTTATGTGAATTTTATTTGATGTGTTTGTGTTGAAATAGGCTCTTTCAGTCTTTCCTAAAGAACTATAAGACATATTTTAAAGCTCTTCTCATAGGACAAGTAGCCAGTTGAATTGTTGCCCTAGTATGTTTCATTTCTTAGAAAGTGAACTCATGAAGGAGTTACTTTCGGTTAGTTTCAATTTTTTCTGCTGGTTATATATTTTATGGTTTGAAACTGAGATGGTTAATTTTGTAGGACTATATCAACTGTGGATTTGTAGCTTGATAACATTCCTCAATAACTTTCTCTCAAAACAGCTTATCGGAACTGGCTCCAGCTGTATAAAAGGTGCATACTTTAATTTTATCTTGGTAGTCAGCTGTATGCATGGTTAATTAGGCTTTCTGTTATCTTCCCCGATGCTTATTAGATATAACCAAAGGTAAGAGTAATAATATATGGTAAGTAGTCACATAGCAGAATATATATGGGTATTTATTATCATGTTATAGCAAATCCAAAATGAAATAGAATACAATGTGATTTTAGGTATTAGTTTGATCCTTCAATTTCAGATTTTGAAGGTCAAATTTAGTAATTTAGTTGTAGTGTGAAACATACTAACTGAATATTTTTGTCATTGATGCATAAGGAAAGTGAATTTAACCGGGAAATCCTACCACTAAATTTAAAGAAACATATACGGTATGCACACACATGAACAAGTTTTTATGTTAGATTTCTTAATAAATTAGTAAGATTGAGTGTTTTTTTTTGTTAGATTAGCCTTAGACACTTGTAATAACAAGTCAATTATAAAGAAACAAGATCTAAAACACATTATCATCTTTTTCTTACCCTAATTGATTATCTAGTTAGAGTGTTGTGCAAATTTAGGTGCCAATTTATCCCATAAAAGTTTATCTGTAACACGATTAGAGGTCTTTTCCTTTGTTTCCTTGTGGAAGTTTGGCATTAATTTGTTGTGTAATCAGTCCCACTATAAGGTTTTTAAGTACCATTACAACCAGGACAAATACATGTTTGTTTGAATCACTTGCGTGTTTGCCAAAATCATTCTCTTCAAAATTCAAAGCTTTACCACATCTAATAGAAGGTATATGACATGTATTGAAAAATTATAACGACGCTATAAGTCATATGAAAACTCATAGGGAAGTTATAGACTATATGATAAGTTATATAAAAGGTATAGAAAAGTTATAAGTTATAAAAATGTATAGGAGAGATATAGGTTTTTCTTGAAACTGTTATTATACTTATTATAATAAGAATTTTGTACAAATTTTATAATAATAAGTTTTATAATAGGTTCTGAATACTCATCTAGGCCACATAGGCTCCAGCCGTACTACTTATGCCAATACTTTTTAAAACACTGCTCTAGAATAAAAGAAAAACACAAAATAATAAAAGACACTAACAATAGCAGGTTGAGTGGTGAACCAAAGCATCAGACTAGTTTGCTTGCTCTTTTATAGTTTTGTTATCATTGTGACTGTCTAGCGATCAAGTCTTTCTTTTCTTGCTTTTGTTACTCAGATCTTCTATTAGTTATGTAATAGAGAGTGAATTAAGCACCTATCTTTGTGCTTATTTCTTCAGTTGTGAGATTTAGAGTTTCAAATAACTTAGCTTTAAAGACACGGTTTTCATAGCTTTTATTCTCAAATAAATGGTTGCATGTTTGACTATTTAAGCATTCCCTATTTCTTTTTATGCAGATAACTAATTTTCAAACCACTGCTCACCGTCACCCATTATAGTTAAACACCTATTGAAAACATTTCTTTTGACACTCAAGGTACTAATCTCCTATATGTCAGCAGAATTAAGAGTTTAGATTATTACTTGTTCTGAGAATACTCCCTCCATTCCATTTTAAATTACTCTTAAGCCTTTTTATTTTGGTCCATTTTATTTGTCAAGTTAGATTATGAATGCATTTTTTACCATTATTTCTCTAATTTACCTTTTAGCCTTTTGTTGTTTATCTTTGTTTATAAGCTTATTTAATTTAAGTATAATTGCATTTAGCTTATTTTATTCATTGTTAAATTTCTATTCGTTGAAATTCTCTTTTATTAATTATTGTGTTTTTAGAATTTTTGAAGCTAATAATATAAATTTGAGTTCCCTTCAATCCAAAATTGTTACAAATATTAAATGTAACAAGCTAATATTGTAACTACAAATAGCTAGTGACAGAAAAAGTTGTCACTGATAGTCATCACATATTATGTGGCATAAAAAGTTGTCACAAGAAGTCTTTGTGACGACTAATAAAAGTTGTCGTGCTATTTTAGTACAATTTGTCGTATAATACGTGACATTGAAAATTATTGTCACGAAATTGCAATTTTTGTGACAACACATTTGGAAATATTATCTATTACGGAGTTATTAGCGACGATATCTTTGTGACAACTATTCTTGTCACATATTGACTTGTGTGACAACTTCGATAATTTTTATGACATCAATTATTATCACAAATAAATTTCTATGTGACGACTTTTTATGTTATCACTAAAGTTGTCACAAAAAATTGTTGTCACAAAATATTTAAATAATTGTGACAACAATTTGATGAAAAAAATGGAAATATTATCTGTTACAGAGTTATTAACGACGACCCTATGACGACTAATTATTGTCACATAATGTTACATGTGACAACTAGGGGGCATTCGCATGCGTGGGAGAGTCGGGAATAATATAAATACTACGATTGTAACCTAATCACTTAAGCTTTTGGGTGAGACGGTTCCATGACATTTGATACTTTCAAGTTTCTCTTCCTAAATTTCAAATGTGTCTCTTAGTTTAGGTGCAGAGCTGTTGAAGTTGAAAAAAGGGTTGATATATGCATTATTCTAAATTTCAAATGTGTCTCTTAGTTTAGGTGCAGAGCTGTTGAAGTTGAAAAAAGGGTTGATATATGCATTATCTAGTTATTTGGAATTATTGCTGCCGTATTTTAGTACTGTGTTGATTAATTTGTTGAAATGAGATTGAGATTGTTGTTCTTAAAGGCAAATTGAAGCCTTTGATTTGTTCAGGGCTATTAATTTCCAAGAAGCTGCCGTTAATTATGTTAGTATTTGGTATGATTGCTTCGATAATGCTGTATAATATGTGAAATGTGAGCATTTTTATATTCTTATTGTTGATAAATATGCCATATTTTCAAAAGTAACCAAGTAGCAGCTAACCCCCAAGAATAATTAGACATTAAAATATACTTATGGTTGACAATATTTGATAAAATCATTTACAATTCCAAATGTGGGGGTAACTTGTTCATATGATAAAAAAATAACTTAAATCATGCTTAAATTTAAAACAAATCATCAAGAATAATCATACTTTATAAATTATTTATGAATTTATCATAAATTAAATTATTTACAAATACACATTCCCTTCGATTCTATTTACATATCATGCCATCCACTTGTTTCTCTTCTTTTTTTTCTTTTAATTTTGTTCTTATTTTTCATTTATCTCTCAAACCGTTTATTTTTTCGACATGCCGCTTTAGAGCTTTTTGTTCGTCTTATTTTTATCTTCGAAATGACATCCACTATGACATTTTCGAATTTTTTGAACCAGTAGACATCTGATAGACGTCCAATAGACATGTGATAGAAGTCTGGCAGATATATGGTAGATATTATTTTTTTATGATTTTTTTTATGAAATCGTTATGTTAGTTTGTGCAAACCTTGAAATTAATCCACTACCTGAACAATGATAAATTAGTGACAAAAAGCAAACAAATATCAAGAAAAGAAGATAATCGAGATACGATTTCCAGATCAAGAAAAGAACGCAAGAGCAGATCTAATATAGAGAAAGTACAGTATACATATCAGAAGAGAAAAAATGCTATTAAAAAAATAGATTCAACACATCTATCAGACTTCTACTATATGTCTATCAGACTTCTATAATATGTCTACCAGACATCTACCACATGCCTATCAGTTGAAAAAGTTCAAAAAAGTCACAGTGGATGTCAATTCAAAAATAAAAAAGAGATGAATAAAAAACTCTAAAGCGTCATGTCAAAAAAATGAACGATTTGAGAGATAAATAAAAAAAAAAAAAATTAATAAATTACATCCGCTGTCACATGATTTGGTAATTAACGTATATATGTAATAAGTTTGTGGCCCAAATTATTTTATAAAGAACGTTTTTTTTTTTAAGAGCACCTAAATTCAACTTCAAAAGGCAAGGCCTTGACCAGACTGACTTAGTTTGCACTTTCAGAGCTTTAGGCTTTACACAATGCTGCACTTTTAGAGGATAGAGTAAACCTGTTGATGGATCGGGCTAGTTATCAGGTTTGGTATGAGCCCGCTTCTATGAGCTAGGCTTATACACTTATTATTTATAAAGTCCAATTCGAGCACGTAAAAGCATGAAGTTTTATGGGTCAGGTTCAATTTTTATATAAATACCTAAGTCCGATTCGACGAATAATAATTTTATGTAATATATTATATATTAAATGTAATTAATTAAAATTAGTAAACCACTATTTAATCGTCACAACTTGCCTATAAGAATTGTGAGCAGAGCCCAAACCAAACTAGTTAAACTTTAAATAACAGTTAACTATTGTACTTTTTGGTGCCACTCTGTTTTCCTTCCTTTTTTTCCTTCTAAATTTGTGTATGTAACTTCCAAATTCAATTTGTTTTAACTTATTCAAATTTTGTAGTTAATTTGATTTTTCAATTTGAGCCTCAATTTTTTATTTGACTCTAAATTTAGTTTAGTTTAGTTTAGCTATTTTTACTTTACATATTTGTATATAATTTATGTCTATCAAAAAAATTATGTATGGGTCATGGGTCGGTCTTGGGTATGACCTTAAAACTCAGACCTCAAGCCCGAAATTTCAAAGTATGGGTTGGGATGGCCTTGGGTTGATATTTTTAATAAAAAGCCCGATGAGGCCGGCCCGCCAGACGAACAGGTCTAGCATAGAGTAACATGTTAGTATTTTAGTGTAATTGGATCGACTAGTTGACCAATGCGATTATGATATTTCATCGAACAAGTTGGGAGACTATGGAGTGCACGCTTTGTTCGAATTCTATCACGATGTTTGGATCTCCGGGGCAACGCCTCCGGTGGCGGGGTCTGAGGGTGGTAGGCCCTCGCGTGGTCCAAGGGGTAGCGCCCCTGACGGGGTCGGGGGCAGCGCTCCCGGTTGGGGTCGAGCTACCAGGTTGGGTCAAGAATTTTTTATTTTCGAATCAAATTCCTTTGTAAGAAAATTCATGGAAAAGTCATGAAATTTTGGATTTGGACCATGTCGTGATCGCGACAAAAACGTGCCCGTGATTGCTTTCGTTTGAGAAACAGAAGGTTTTGACATATCAAGTCATGATCGCGACAAATGAGTTGCGGTCGCGACACGCTGCGTCTGGACGAAAATAACAGCAAAAACAATTACCCTCTATATATAGAGAACGAGCATTGGCATGAGATAGACGTTTTTACAGACATACAAGGTTCATATTATTCACAACAAACATTCGTTCTAAGTTCTTGTGATTTAGGATTTTATCCGATTGAATTATTTAGTAAAAATACCAAATAAATTTCAATTTGAAAATATTCGTCATGACTTCAAAAATATACAAACTGTTCTATTGGATTTCCCCAGCACACATGTTAATCCCAAATTCATAAAAGAGTGTAGAGCAACACATCCTCAAAGTGTCAGGTTTGGCAATTCGATCTTGGTGGTTCACTTATGGATTCGCGAAAATGTATGGATATAATGCCAAAGCTTTCTTTCTCTAGTGATTGTGTTTCCAAAGCTTAATTTTAAGGGAATTCAATTTAATTAAATTCATTTTATCAATTTTTCTTGTTTAGAATAAAAAAATATCATTGGAATTCAAATCACGCAAGATTTGAATTTCTGTGAATGTATAGAATAGAAATCTTGCCAAAAGTTGTATGATTTTGTTGGCATTCATTTGACTTTTGGATATTGTTAGTATCATATTATCCTTAATATGAGTGAACCACATCTGGCATAAACTATCAAAATTTTAAAAAAACACTGACAAAACTTTTTTTAAGTCCCTATAATTTTAATTCAACCAAAAACACCATCTTCTACAATGGATTTCAAAAAAAATATTGAAAAAATTTATTTAAGTCCCTGTTACTTTTATCATATAAAGAAAATAAATTTGGTGCAGAAAATTTTTAAAAAATATTTATGGAAGGACCCGAAAATGTGAAAATACGCTTCAGAGTCAGGTTTCGTAAAAAATCAAAAAATCCCAAAAAAAATTATGATAAATCCGAAAAATAAAGAAAATAAATTTGGTGTAAGAATTTTTCAGAAAATGTTTCTGGAATGGCCCAAAAATATGAAAATAGGTTTCGGGGCCCGGTTTCGTAAAAAATTAAAAAATTCTAAAAAATTATGAAATATTCAAAAATAAAATTAGTGCAAGAATTTTTCAGAAAATGTTTATGGAAAGGCAAGAAAATGTGAAAATATATTTCAGGGTCCGGTTTTGTAAAAATTGAAAACTCTCCAAAAAAATTATGAAATATCCGAAAAATAAAGAAAATAAATTTGGTGGAAGGATTTTTTATAAAATGTGAGCTTTTCAAACACACCCTAGAGGAGGAAGATAGTCATTTTGTAATTAGAAAAGTATTTAGGGATTTTTTTATGATTTTTTTCAAATTATTGAATTTATTTAATTTTTTACTCAATTGGAAGTCAACCACGTGCTCCCTTAGTCAAAGCAAGACACTTCAGCTGCTACGTAGGACTGTTGTAGAACGGAAGTTCACTGTTTACAAGTTTGGGTACTTCAGATGTCCACTTAAAAATTGGAGGAATCTAAGGCAAAAAATACCCAACTTCAATGATATTAAAGATCATTCAATTTTTAATTACACATTTACTAATGCTTGTTGTAGAAGAATGACAATTTTAAAAATAACTAAAAATAAATTCTTTAAAAATCAATTAAATTATAAGAAATTTTTAAATAAAAAATTTAAAATAAAAAAATAAATTTAATTTAATTACGTTCTCTTCTTTCAAAAATTTAATTTAATTCTTTTTATTTCCTTTAAAGAATCGATTCCAAACGGTATGATTAAGATGGCGAATATATAGCCGTTGGTTGGGAAACGAGGACAAATTCGTCACAGACACGCAACAGGGTGAATTGAAGACTCCAACGTTTCATTAATGTCTTACATTTTATTTTATTCGCTTAAGATTGCAAATAAGAAAATTATATACTAGTATGAATTAATATTCACCGCATAACAATTAATGTGCCAAAAAAGGTCAACTTTAAATTGTGTGTAAGAGTTGTTCTATTTTGTAGTATGAGTTTATTTTTATGTTTGAGAACGATCGGCACTTGCGATTTGAAAGGCACTTACGTTTTTCTGAATTTGTTAATTTTAAATAACTAGTTTATACATATACTGCATTTGACAAAATATTGTTGGGTCACTATAAAATAAAGTGTTAAGACAATGTCAAAGGACCCAATATTTTTATTGGTAATTATTTTATCAGTTAAAGATTTTCAATGTACTATTGCTAGAACTCAAAAGTATATAACGTAAGCAAAGCAACTAGAGCCTCTGCCTTTCAAGTCAACTTTGTTATTACAATAAGTAGTGTACTAATCGTGAGATGTATGGATGGATTCAAAATAATATATTTAATATTCTTTATATAATTAAAATAAAAGTAGAAAATATTAATATTAAAAAAATATATTATACTGTGTATTAAATTAAATTGCGTAAAATCTTTTTATGTATTATATTTGTAGCTTCATTTGTGATTTGTCCATCATTATTATAGACCAAAATTTTCAAACCCTCTCTTTTTGTCACTTGCGATAGAGATACATAAAACTGTCCATGCGTGAACACGGGTCTTCTAAGAAATAAACCTTACATGAGAAAACAATTGTCCTTGACTTTTGTTTATAATAGTGCAAGTAGAAATTACTTTCTATGAAATTTGAAAGGCAATCGGGCATCAGATGGTATTAAGGTCATCCTGAGGATATACACTTTTTCTCCAGCCTTATTTCCAGATAGAATCTTTGCTTCAATGACTCAATCTCCTAGTCTCGTGACATGGTGCCATTACACAATCCCGATGTTTGATCTATATTTCTAAGTAGGATCACTGGCACACCCTCCTTCAAAGTGATTGAGTGATTCGGAATGCCAAAAGATTTGATACTATTTAAGAACTCAGGTGTATGTACATACTTCAGAGGTTCAAAAGAGTGATCATACATACATGCAATATCAGAACTCAAATACGATTTCTCGAGGCCTTGATTTAGAGAAATCATATGTTCATTTATTGAGTCCACCATGTCTAAGGTAGGAGCGAGAATTGCTCGCTGCTGCAAATAATCTGGATCACCAAATCGCAATGTGTAGTTTGGATAAGAGCATTGAGCTATAGCAGATATTGGATCATCTCTTTGACTTATGAGCAAATCATTAGGTATTTGCACTTTTCCAACGTCGTCCACTGTAGTTGCAACCTTTCCGTCTCCAATCAATAAAATCCACTCAGAAAATTTTTTCAACTCCTCTGTATGTGCGCCTTCTTGATTTGCTTGCAGTCTCATATTCTTTGTCAACTTCAGAATTTGGCAATGAGGCCATATATATGATGAATTTAAAGTAGCATTGACAATTTAAAATCTGATAACTCGGAGAGATGTGGATTAATCTAGAGTTTGGATGCATGCCAAGTATTAGCCACCCCATACTTCTTACCTATATTGTTCAAATACTATTAAAATTTGAATTTCCAATTTACTGGTGAATTTTTTTTAATTATAATCAAATATCGTAAATTTAGACAATAGTGGTTTAAACAATTATAGTTGGACTCTATTGCATGAGAATAATAAAAATAAAAAATTCAGTACATTTGTATTCTCGAGCATGTATCAACTGCATAACGATGATAATTCGTTTATCATTTGATGAATTGAAATGAGATAATATTTGTTCTACAAATTCATCCTAAAATATTGCTGATATTCTATGCTGCCTGTATTTTGATTTCATAATAAAGTTTTAATTAATAAGATACATTATATGCAAACAACATAAAAATTGATGATTAAAATAAATACTCATGGTCTTGAAGTTTCAAATTCATGAAAACACTGTTATTTCTGTTAATGGAACGACTTTGCAAAACACCATGGCTGACAATTTACCTAATTATATCTGACAAAAAATCAATGTATTTAATTATTTGTAAAGTAAAATTAAAAAATATGGAATTCAATTTAGAAATAATTAAAATAATGTATACATACCAAATAGAATATCTTCATTGACTTTGATTGGATCAAGCAATTCTGTATAAGAAACTAAATCGAATAAATTCAAAGTAAAATTTGGGTCATTAACCTCCCAAACAATCCTCCTCGACGAAAATGTTAACCTCCAATCATTTTTTGTTGGCTTAGGTGTTCTGATATTATTCGAGCTGATAATAAAGTTCGTCATATGGTAGACCTTGACTTCTTGAAGATTATTAACAAACTTGAAAATATTAAATTTGGTTACCGTCACTTGAATGCGATCTCCCTATTGCAATATTACAAAAATAAGGAAAATTAGAACTTTTTGTACTCCCTAGTAAAAATCTCTTTTTTTAAAAATATGATATGTAAATGAATTGATTAATTTTTTTATTAGTTATCTAATACTCAATGATAAATAATTGTTTAACATACCTTTTTGTCTTGTAAAATTATTTTAATAGTAAATATTGAGTTTAGTTTATTGTGTTCTGGGATGGTCCAAAGGCGAAGAATACGTACTTTGAGGGTTCAATCCATCTTAGTTGGATTTATATTAGATATAAAATTCGTCTTCAGTTTCACCATGCTTGGGTTGATATCATTCACCGAATAATGTTTTTGCTTCAACATAATTTTCTGCAAGAATAAATAGTAATAAAAAGGAAACCATAAATTAGAATAACACAATAGAAAACTAATATGAATAGTTTATTTTCACAACCATTAGGAAATCCTATTTATTTTCTAAAAATCCTAAGTAAAATTAAACTTAGTCATGACTAAGTTTGTTGTTTCTCACAAATATAGTAATTGATATTATCATATATTTTTTTAAATTTTATTGTATAGCTAAATTTTTATTTGTGTTCGACGTATTAAATTTGTCTTTTACGAAGCATGTCAATCCTAGATTATATATGTTTGATACTGTTGCTTTTGCTTTCTTAGTTAAGATTTTCTAGTCTAGTTACTTTATGTTCGATTATATTTTGCTATGAGCTGGCTATTATTTTGTTCTATTTGATCAGTTGGGAGGCCTGAAGACTGCAATCATGTTTGACAACACCAACCTAATTTTGGTATCGTAATAGCCATTCCGGATTTCTTGTTTTGATGGGAATTGGCTTTAATTGTTGGATGTTATAAGTGGCTTACAATTGTGACTTCGTCTTTTTCATTTCTTAGGGATATGTTTATTGGAAAGAGAAGTTAAGACTAGTGAGTAAAGTATTCTTACTTTACAATTTTAATCTAGTTTCTTTAAAGGTAAGCTTGCTAAAAAAATATTCATAATATTTTAAAATACCCTTTTGGACCTCTGCCAAAATAAAAAAAACAAAGATGAACTTTTACTGTAGTTTTTCTCTAAGTTTTCTAACAGTGCTTATTCTGTCTTTTAGTTTTTGTAACCAAAAATTTTCATCAGATGTTCTAGTTAGACTTATATTAGAACTAATTCAAGTCAATTCGATTACTTATTGTGTCTTTTACTTTTTGTAAGCAAAAATTTTCTTGAGATGCTCTAATTAGACTTATATTAAAACTAATTCAAGTCAATTCGATTTTTCATAAATATTGAAATACGTTTCATTAGCTAACATATATGAATTCAAGAAAACATAATTTAGAAAAATGGTTTTCATAGCCGAATATCATAAAATAACAAAAATACAAAGTAGCGAACAATGAAAGTATTTAGGGTAAAAAGAAAAGGAATAAAACCACATACCTATATATGAAGAGAGGAGTAGCAAAAACAGGAAGCGAGTAGCAATGCAGTGAAACGTTAGGGGTTGCTGGTTTTATAGGCGGAGAAGTTTAATCCAAGCAAGAATGTGAAATACATTTAATCCACAATTAATCCGGCTATTAATCCGTGCTATTATGTAAAATATCAGTATAAGAAGTTTAATCCAAGTAAGAATGTGAAATAAAAAAGCTATTAATCCGGTCCGAGAATGATTTGTTAAATTAATTTAATTTAGAGTTTAAAACGTACTACTACTTCTATCGGTTGATCTACTTCTATCAATCTAGTGAAAGAAGTTTAATCAAGTAGGAAAAAGAAGCAATATGAACAACAGATGGAATATAACTGCAATAACATGGAATAATTCCAATTGGTTTGTATTTTACACTTTTTAATGTTATTATATTTAACTGTATATTTAATTCATTCCAATTCATTCACGGTAATTTGATAAAAAATGAGAAAAATATATAGATTAGTGTTTGAAAATGTATAAAGGTAAAAGAGTCTTTTAAGACTTCTTCCCTTTTATAAATATATAGATAGATTGTTTAATAAATATCTCGACATGATAAATAAGCTAATTTATTATGATATTGGGCATATTTAAGTATAGTTGAAGTGTTATTGGTTTTAACTGAAACAAATAGTTAAAGGATTCTTGATTGAAAATGTGAGGAAAAACTTTATTTATTGAAAAAACTTAAAAAATGAATTATGTAGATTCACTCGTTTGTAAACTGGTTTTTGATTTTTTTTTTATAAAATGAGATTTGTAGTTTTAAAAAATTGATAAAAATAGGATAAAAATATTTTTTTAAAATAGTAATGTTACATAAAATATTATAATTAATTTAACGTTTTCATAATTTAACCTTATTATTTAAAAAATTATACGTCGGGATTTGAGTACATTTCGGAGATTTTTTCTATTTTTTATGATTTTTTCAATTTTATCATCATATTTTATTTAAAAAATATTTACATTATTAAAAAAATTTAAAAATTTTCACTGACGTGTTGCAATTTTATTAACCAATCAACAAAATTTTGGATAAAAATGAACAAGATAACTCATTATCGTGACATAGTTTAATACTGAGAATGAATTCTCTTTATGCCAATTTTTTGAAAATGCATGCCCCATTTTGAAAAAAATTTCTCAGATCCCGTTTCTCAAATGAGTGAAACCAGTACTTTCTTTTTTAAGTTTGCCCTTATTTCTAAAAAGGATTACTAACAAGGTGTAGCTTAGTTGGCAACGCATGTTGAGTAAATTGAAGGAGAATAAGGTCTGAATCCTGCTAAATACACTTATTGAGAGGGATGATGAGCTTTAACTATTAATAAGCTCCGAATAAGATTACCTGAATGAAAATACTTGTAAATATTACCAATAGTATATCATGTATAAGGTAATATATTATTTACATTGGTTGTCAAACTTAAAAGTTTGTTTTTGCACAGGTGAAACTTTTGATGGCAATTTCTGCAATAAAATTTGGAAAAATATATGGGTAAATTTCAAAAACATACCTCATAGTTTAGTCGTTTTGTGAAAAGGCGCTTGTATAATTTTATTTTTTAAAATGGTGCATGTGGTTTCAAAAGTTTGTAAAAAGATGATTTTTAAAATTTTAAATCACATTTTGAAAGGTATCTTATCCATTTTGAAGTGAAATTTTACAGCTTAGTCAATGAAAATATAATACACCTTTATTATAAATTTTAGAATTTTTTTATAAGTATTAATATTTTTTTAATTAAAATTTAATTAAAACTTTAAAAAAATCAAAATAAAATAATTTTTTTTTGAATATTACTAAAATCGTGATATATAATTCTTAAATAATATAGTTAAAATATAGAAATATTGAATTAATTGAAATAACTGGTGTAGCACTGTAATTTTCAAACTATAGACACCCTTTTAAAAACTTTTGAAACCACATGCACCATTTTAAAAAAAAATTTCACAAGCACCTTTTTACAAAACAACGATCAAATCACATGTTATGGTTTTAAAGTTTACCCAAAATATAATGAAGAATCAAGGGGTTCAACTTGATGAAGTTCACTGAAACAGAGGAAGGATGCTGCACAGGGAAAGTTTGTGGAGAGGTATTAACTGCCTAGTTGAGTTAGCTGCCACTTGCGTATAAATAACAGAAGTTGTTTGTATTGTGAACCAAGTGACTTCAATAAGAGGGTTATTCAATTTTAAAAGTAATAATAAAAATATAAAGTTATTGAGAGATTATGAACTAAATTCTTAACTTTTAATCTATTTTTGAGAGACGTTTTAATTAATTTAAAATTTGCTTAATATTTATTTTTCTCACGTTACAAATCAAGATTCTAAATAGTTTATTTTTCTTTACCTTTCCACTTTGAGTCATTGTATCACGGCCCCTCATTGAAGAATTTGTATAATATCACATAGTTGTATGATTTAAATAAAGTATACACATTAGCTAAGTTTGTTAAACAGTGGGCGTTTAATCTTTTGGTTTCAGATTCGACTAACTATATCAAAAATAATATAAATAGAGTCTTATCTAGCAGTTTAAGCTTTTAGATTAAATAATAATATGATATGATATTAAAACAGCTTATACCTAAAGGTTAATGGTTCAAATCCTAGCAGTTTTATTTATTAATTATATTTCAATACATAGCAGAATGAGTCTATGTTATACCCGCTTCAAATTCAGAGGAGATTCGCGTGCAGGGGAGTGTCATGAATAATATATACATATACTATTATTAAGTCTTATTTAACAACTTAAACTTTTAAGTGAGATAATTTCGTGACAAACTTAACTACATTTTTGTTTTGAAATACATTCTTCTCATCCATGCCACGAATGCACCTCAAACATCCAATTATCAAATCGTTTATTACCAACTAGGCTAAGTAGACATTATAAAATCGGCAATTCCCATGGATTGAAACTTTACTTTCTACATAATTATTGTCATTTCTTTCAACACATTTATGACTTACATAATTTTTTTTATCGAAATAGTAAAAATAAATTCTGTATCACGAGAAAAGCGGTTGAAAATAGTTCACAATTTTTTTTTAAAAAATAATTATTGCTTATTTATTATTTTATAAATTGATTATTTGAATATTATTGTAATTAAGATTTATTAAAGAAGTATTGTATTTGATGTATTCTTTTTCAAAATTAGGAACATTAATATTTTACGGTCCTCAAATCTGAGTCTCAGTCTGCCCTTATCAGGGAGCTTACACTTTCTTCTCGCCCTTCAGAAACGACCTTCTAAATTAAGGTCATATTTTCTTGGACCACAATTCAGTTTAGTTTAGTTCTGTCAACTTCAGTTTAGTTCAATTTCATTCAGCTATGCGTAGTTATAAATTTATATTGAAATAAGTTCAGTTCAGTTCATCTCACTTCAGTTTAATTCAAAACTTTAGTTCAGTTCAACTTTCAGAAGTTAAAAAAAACAGTCCTAACTTGTGTTAGTAAAGAAATCTTATTTGAAGACTTCACAATCAGAGTAAAAGAAGTTTATTAAAGGAGGGAACATATTGGTTAAGAAGAAGTTTCCGACTTTAACTACAATATATAATTGCTTAGATCTGACTTTCGTTTTATTATTAAAAAAACAAAAGTTTGAAGGAGTTAGGCTACATAATGAAGCAAGATCTGATTTTATTAGATAAAGGATATTTATAATAATACAATGGATTAATTATGAACAATAATACATGTATATAGAGAAGTACCCTTATATATGTTGAAATAAATTAAGTAGTAGGTGAATTAAATTTATATTTGTGTGAAGAAATCAAAAGCATTCCCTGATAAAGAAATGTGGCAAGATCTCAAATATGTTATAGGGGACAAAGTGACACCTAACAAAGGGCAAAGGCCAAAACCACAATTATTTATTTTCTTTAATATTTATGAATTGGTATTTATTGTTGTTTACAAAGTAACGATAATTTTATCTATTATCATCACTTAATTAAATTATAAACTAAATTTTATACTATTAATTTAATAAATGATAAAGGAAATATAATCAATATTTTACAGAAAAAACAAAGTATTCATGTAATGCACTGAATGAGTTACATAATTAATTTTATAATCAATTATTTCGATATATTGGATATATGTTGGGTTGATATTTCTTTTCCACGTGAGCTATACCATTCACTAATTAGGATGCGGAATTAGAGAAGTAAAATGTATTTGAAGTTTTTGAATAGATTTGAATCATATATTTTACACATTGATAGAAAGGTACACTAGTAACTCTTTTTACTATCTTTTTAAATTTTTTTATCAATATTAATAAAAAATATTATAATATTATTTATTATTTATATTTTTATATTAAAAATCTATCTTAATTATGAACACATAATTTCATTAAAACATAATTCATCTATCCATTAGTATACATGTAAACTAGTGAAAAATAGTGAAAAAATGTACTAATATTTGAAATTGATAAATGAAAATGCTAAAATGACGACAACCCACATAAAAATAAAAAATATTTTATATAAATTTGATTAGCCAATTGGAATAATTCCAATTTTCCTTTTATTTCTTTCGAATTTCGGTAGTTTGATAAATATGGTAGGAAACTGTGGCCATCTTCCCTCTTTGCATTAAATTATAACACGAGGTCAGACAAAGACACACTGCAATTACTAGTAAAGATATTCTTTTTTTTTATTTATGTTATTGTATAAATAATAATATTCAACTACCTCCATTTGTCATCTTCTCCAACTCATCAATATAAAAAAAAAAATCCTGTAAGCCTATCAAGTGTATCGTAATCAAATTTATGCATTTGTATGTTTTTCTGAACAGTAGATCGATTCAACAATAAGTAATTAAT
The DNA here is from genome assembly GCA_947683365.1 of Euphorbia pulcherrima. Classification (NCBI taxonomy): domain Eukaryota; kingdom Viridiplantae; phylum Streptophyta; class Magnoliopsida; order Malpighiales; family Euphorbiaceae; genus Euphorbia; species Euphorbia pulcherrima. The sequence continues at coordinate 31,073,861 of CANTUS010000008.1, forward strand.
ACTAAAAATCTTACATCATAATCTCGCAAAAAAATCATGTGACTCGTGTTCTTACACTTCTTATTGCCAATATTCCGGCGGTCTAGATTATTCAACAATTTAGCTTTTTAATTTTTATTAGCTGCAATGTAGCTTTTTATTTTTTTTAACTAAAATTATATTTCACAGCATACACTAAAAATTAAATCCTTAAATGTATATGGACCAACCTTAAATTTTGGGGCCAAACATCTTATTCTTCGAAATATCTCTCAAAATAATAATCGAGAATTAGACTAGATATGAACATAACTTAAGAATACCGTCCATAGTTACAATCAAATAGCCTTAAAAGAGTTTATATATATTTAAAACCTCTTTTGTGTAGTGTTGGAATTTTATTTGGAATTAATTCCAATCAAACCAAATATCCAAATCCAAACATATTAAATTTTGCAAATTATTACCAATTAATTAGTTAGTTAAATTATGATGTTGACCAATCAATAGTGCTCCTCTATATTTTATTATTCTAGAGCGTTAAAATCCTTTTCCCCTCTTCTTTCTAAAAAAGGACAATGTATATATTATGCTGAAGTTTGGAGTGCATTATGATTGATACACGGTTATAAAGGCCAAATGTATTAAATAAAATATTTTATTAAAATCATAAAAACATAATTTTATTATATGAAAGATATAAATAAATATAAAGAAATTTAAAATAAAATAATAATACTACTCCAACCTATATTAAATTATCTCTACTATTTTGTTATACTTCATTTAAAATTGTTTAACAAAATACATAGAGTATTAAAATAATTAAATTGTCTCTACTATTTCCCTTCTAAAGCTTCGATACGTACAAAAATAACAATTGATAAATATGAAACGTTATAAAATAAAATAGATGGAGTATTTAACTTATATAACAAAGGTGTTGATAACTTCTAAAAATGGAAACCCACTCCCATGAAAAGGGAAAATTCATCCAAAATAGACTTGTCCACTTCTTGGATCTACTTCCCACTTATAGCTTAAATGTAACTTACCCTACAATTCATATAAACTTGTTCTCTGAAATTTATTTCAGTCTGAATTTTAACTATAAAAAATTTATTTAAATCGAATTGATTTTAAGTTTATGATAACATACCCGAATTCTAGATATAAAGTAAACAAAAAATTGAAAGACAACAAAATTCATATAAATTTCAAATTAAGAATTTACAAGCTATGTAACATATACATAACGTCATAATAATTTCCTTGTAGTTCCAACTCCAATACAATCATGGAGAAATAACATTAGGATTCAAAGAAAACAATTACTAAAACAAACAATAAATACATATATAATTAATCTTTTAGGCGAGTGTGGTCCAAACCATAAAATTTCTCATGTACAGTAGGAAATGACTCGAATCTCTCATTCTATTTAAGCATTAAAAATCAATTTGAAACAATTTAACCTTTATTATCAAAATGATAAACATACATATAGATTAACTTCAAAGGGAAGAAATTAAAACCTTGGGCAGATCTCAATGCCCAAACATGTACTATCTATAATTATAAAAAAAAAAGACTTAAAGCATCCATTACCTCCTAAACTTGGCACGTTTTATCACATGTTATTCCCAACTTTCAAGTGTTTCACTTAATCCCCTAAATTGAAAAACTAATACAGTTTGTCCCCTCAATATCACATGTCAACTTCTGATTAAATAGTAAAAAATCTAAAAAATGACATCTTTGAAAAGTCACACCAGCCGGACACTGTCACATGGTACTGAGAGGAGAAGCTGTATCATTTTTGCCAACTTTAGGGGATAAAGTGAAATACTTGAAAGTTAGGATGACATGTAATAAAACGTGGCAAGCTTGGGACAACAGATGCGTTTAAAAAAAAATATAAATCTAAAATAGTTACTTGTTGAATTGATCACCACCAAGAATAACACCCTTTAATTCCTCTATCAGATGAACTTAGAATTACAGTTTCTTGATCATACTCATAAACCCTTGAATCAAATGAAGATCCACAGCTCGAAAATCTTCGCCTTCCACCATTTTTCCTACTAAGAAAAAAAATCGAATCGTTCGAAGATGAAATCGAAGAAGAAGAAAAGGAAGTACTGGAGCTTGGATAAGTGCTTTTCTTGGGATTAATTTTAGAAAAGAGAATGTGAATGAGATTCAAAGTTGACTTTTTCTTGGAAGTTTTTTTAATGGAAGAATTAGAAAAAAATGAAGGAGGGGGAGTAAGAGGAGGGAGAAAAGTGTTTTCAGACAAGAAGTGTTTGTGTTTGGGAGTACCAGGTTGAGATTCCCAGGTGAAGGGAACTGCAACTGCTACTCGAAAAGACGGATTTGCCATTGATGATTCCTTTGAAAGAAGCCTTGAGAAGAATTTGTCATCTTCTTTGATTTTTAGAGATTTTTGTGCAAGATCTGTGCTAGTACTGTACATTTTAGATGAAGCCTAAGGAACAAGGAAGACAATAGAAAATAGATGCAAAGATGTGTACTTGGGTATATAAATTATATATAGACAATATAATAATTAATAAGATTTGGATTTTTCCGAGAAAAATTGAGATAATCTACACCCTCTGTTTAACAAAGAATGGACTAGATTTATTTAGTCTCTCTAAAAGAATTTCAAACCGAAACAAGTCATGGATCGATTATAATAAATTCATCGAGAAATAAAACAAAATTGGAAGTCTTTACTTAATTGCATTAACGATATTTTAGGGTCGAATAATCTTCTAAAAGAATTTGATCGATGTGTGCCCTATGTCAAAGTGAAGTGGTTATAGATGGTAATATTTATAAATGGTGATATATCATTTTAGCTCATCTACAAAATAAAATTTACTCACTAGTTTACACTTTCTTTATTCGAATTATTTGACAACTTAATACAATATTTTAGAATTTGACCATAAATTTATTTAAATTATTTATTACTTTTTAAAATATTTACATGTATCTTTATTGAGATAATTTTGTACGAAATTTAATAACAGTTAAGGTTCCTCACTCTTTCCAACAAGTGTGTTTAGTGAGATTTGAACCTTATTTTTCTTCAATATGCTCAGTCTGCTTAGCCAGCCAACCAAGCTACACCTTGTTGAAATACTTAAATATGTAGATTATTTATTATTACTACCATACATATTAAATATTTATATATTTAGCTAAAAATTTATGACTTATTTTAAAATTAATAAAACACTCACTCCATAAAAAAGAAAATTACTTTATTGAATAAGAGACAACTTTACTATCGTCCAATTCCTAATTAATAACAAATGCATTATTTCAGAAAATACAAATCCTAATTAATAACATATGTAGTATTTTGTTTATTTACTTTTGGGTATTGAGTTGTATCAAGATTTATGTGATGTGTATGGTGTCCCACACTGGATGTAATGTCATAACAGAATTCATTAATACCTTACGTGGGTCTGCCTCTTTTTTTACTAATAATCTTTATTATGCTTTTGGTTCCAATGGTATAATACGATGATAATTAAAAAAAATTATGTATGCGATTTGAATTTTAAATTTTAGAGGTTATAAATTCAGTTTTAACTATTAAATTAAAACTTCACCGTGATAATATAATTTTTATGTTGTAGGTATATTTGACTAAAAAATTTAATCTTAATGGTATAATCAACAACAGTTTTGGTGTTTTTTGTGCATGAATAGTTTGCATTCAACCATTTTTCTAGAGTAATTTTTTGAACCACTTTCTCAACGATAATTTGTTACAATACTCTTCATGGTATCGTAGATCTCTAATGAAGAACGGTGGAATATGACAAAATATAAGTTGTAATGTTTTTATATTCTTCTTTATGTACTATGTAGTTCGTTTTGAGCAAATGACATGTTTTTCCCACAAATATTACGTTTTATATCAATATTTTTAGAAATAAAAATTTGCTTGATTAGTGAATTTTAGTACCAATAAATTCAAATTGTTGTATTCTACAATTAAAACAACATTTTTATAAAAAAATATTATAGGTAAATTGTCGGATTTGGCTCATTTGGGCAAATTAATTTCGGCCTAAGTTTAGCCCAATTACCTAAAGCCGTTTTATGTTTTTGGAATAACCTTCGTATGCTCTCCATATTTTTTCACACGCTCTTCGTAACTTTCATACGTTCTTGCTGAATTCCAGATTTGTATTAGGTTTGTAACAGACTTGTAACATAACAGCCTTGCAACAAACTTGTAACAGACTTGAATTACATTTGTAAACAGGTATATAATAGACTTGTAACAGATTAATGAATGACAAATTATGTCAAACACTTCAATAATAATCCATTATAAATAAAAATCGATGAAAATCTACTATTTATTTCATCAAATACTTAAATACTTATATATATATATATATATATATATATATATATATATATATATATATATATATATATATATAAGCCTTATAATAGACTTGAACACTCTAATGGGATTATATAGTGCTGATATTCATATTCATGTGCTGATATTCTATCTAATTCAATACTGCTACATGTTTGTTATATATTCATCAAACACATGTATATTAGACTTGTAGCAGATATATAACATATATGCAGTAGGTCTGTACTAGATATGTAACAAATATAAAGAAACACTTCGTTTCATATTCTTATCTGATATAATATTATTACAAGTATGTTATATATTCATCTAACACTTTCACTAGATTTGAAGGTGATATATAATAGATATGAAGTAATTTTGTACTACATATGTAACAAATACAAAGCAAAACGTCATTAACATTAATTCTTATCTAATACAATACTATAACAAGTCTGTTATATCTTCATCAAACACTTTTATTCGACTTGTAACAGATATGTAACAGATACAAAGCAGCACTTCAATAACACTATTATTTCATACAATACTATTACAAATCCGTTATATCCTATTCAACACTTGAATTAGACTCGTAGCAAATAGATAATAAATATGTAGTAGGTTTGTATTATGTGTACCACGTAGAAAAAACATTCAAATCAATTTGCCAAACACCGTCTACATTGAATCCAATAAATCTGTGATCAGTAGTCCATGATCCGTTTACATGAAGCAAAACATGAGTGGTGTTCATCTTTGAATTCCAAAATTTGATTCAAAATCTGGATCGCAGGAGAGCAAAGAAATCGTGAAAGAAGAAACTATTTGAATCAGAAATCAAATCTGAAATTGAGAACAAAGAACACAAATGAAATCGAGAACGAAGAACACAACTGAAAATTGAATTCCGATATTCGATTCCAAATCTGGATCACAATAGAGCAAAGAAATTGGAATGAAGAATAAAGTTGAATCAGAAATCAAATGAATTGAGAACGAAGAACACGGATGAAATCGAAAAGCAAAATAAAATCGGGACTGCAACTTTGAATCGGCAACGAGAGATAATTCAGAAGAGATGTCGACCGAAAAATGCGATTTGTGGTTAGTTTTCTGTGTTTATGTAGGACATATAAAGGTTAGCATCAGATTAAAAACTTTTATATTGGTTACATGCGTTTTTTTAGCCAAAAAGGTAATTATTTTCAAAACTTTAGCCAATTAGGTGATTTACCCAAAATTATACATAGATCATATACGTACAAGTATAACAAAAAGGCTCTTAATATGTGTTAAAATTTCAAACATTAGTTTTTTTAACTCAAAAATAGTAACGAAAATAAATTGCAAAAAGGCATTTTATCATTATTAAAGTCTGTTGGAGAACCAAGGTCATGTTCCCTTAAATTTCAATAAGTTTAGATAAAATAAATTCATGCTATGTAGGGTGAATTAAACTAAATTGGTTTTAAGTTCATAATAACATGACCTAAATTCATGGCATGATATTAATATTCATATTAATCCTATTTACTACAATTTAAAAATTAAAAAATATACTAATTGCTTTATCAGGACCGTCAGAATAGAATCCTACTTTGTGGTTCTAAAGCGAAGTAATTAATTTGAAGGCAACATCACAAGGTGGTCTTCATGCCATCACAAAAATTAAGTGGAAAATACATTTATTTGCCTCATTTTTAAGATTTCTTCCCATCTGTCCCATAAATAGGGAACTTTCTCATTTCCTTTCTTTTTTAACTTTCGTTTTTCTATCATACCTTCACGTAACAGTTTTCTCGTTCCTATTTAGTGCCAGTTTGGCATTGATGTTTGAGCTGCTTTCAAAATAAATTGTTCTCACAAACTTTTAATATAACTACATGTTTTGGCTTAGAACTATACATTTTGATCTTTCATATTAATTAATTGCGAACTGTTTGATTTATTTTTTCTAAAATCAAATCTGCAGCTTTCAAAAAAAACTTGAAAATTGAGCTTTTCAGAAAAGCTGCTGAAAAAACTGCAAACACTCACACCCAAATTCAGTGGCGAATCTCCAAGTATAAAGGTAAAAACTATATTTTAAACATATGTAAATAAAAATCCATTTCCATATTCAAACTAAAAATGCATTCATAGCTTTCCTCTACGAGTTTTCACACTTAGAAAATAGTACATAAATTGGTCATTGCTAACACTATCAAAAAAATTTGCCTCATTGAACTTACAGTAATAACAAAGAAAAACCCCATCCCACCCCCTTATATGCGGACTCGAACCTGTGACCTTTAGAATCACAGCTTCAAAGCTCAACCACTGGACCAAGCTTTTGCCACAAAGGAAGAAGTCATTACTAACACTATCAAAAACATCTTTTTTCAATATATGTTACTAAACTATCATTCAACAATTGATCGTTCACTAGGATCAGCCCAAAGGGCATTCAAATCAGTTAATTGAGAATAAACACGATCAATAAATTCATCTACAAATTTGTTAAAAAGTTTCATAAACATTAACAAAATAAACGAAGCTTTTTTTATATAAATCGTAACATACAAATTACTAAAATTTTCCAAACTTATAAACTTGATTGAGCAAAAATGAGAGCAATTAAGTAGTATATGACAACAAAGAAATAATTAATTAAATTAATGTACAATTTAAATACCTTATTTTCAAAATCTAAACTTTCTTATCAATCTATGTAGGTTTTGAAGCTCACTGTTATGATATTTTGATTTTAAGAATAGAAAAGTAGTAGAATTTAAAGAAGTAGATGATAAGTATTTTTAATTTATACATTCCATTTATGTGACTCACAAACAGAAGATGAACCGATTTGACAAGTGTGGATCGATGGATCTTTGTTCGATGGGAGGAATGTTGTGGTAAAGAAATATCCCACATTAGTTTGAAGAGATGAGATTTTATGGCTTATAATATCTCCAATATTATGAGGTATTTTGGAGTAAAGCCCAATAGCAAATCCATGAGGGCTTAGGCCCAAAGTGGATGATATCATATCATGTGTGGGGATGTGTCGTGACCAATGCTTCCACTATCCTGCTCAACAAGTGGTATCAGAGTCATGCTCCAGAGTTAGCCATATAGATGAATCCTCGGAATGTCGAACAAAGGTGATTTGCCAAGTTTGATCACCAGTTATCTGTGTAACCACTAGTGTTCTATGTAAGGCGTGTCCTCCATCGCATTAAAGTGAAATGAAAAAATGTGTCAGTGAACGGATGAATGATCTATCGAGGGGAGGCTCTATGATACTTCGTTCGAGGGGAGGATTGTTAGGGTGCGGATAATGTCCCACATTGGTTAACAAGATAACGATTGAGTGGTATATTAGTGTGAACAATATCCCTAATGGTATGAGACCTTTTGGGATTAAAGCTTAAGATCAAAACCATGAGGGCTAAGGCCCAAAGTGGATAATATCATACCATGTGTGAGGATATGTGGTATTCATGGTACTTCCGTCAGGCAGCTACACTAAAAAACATATCAGTCTTCAATAATTCTTAGTGAGAAACAAAAAGAAAATAAATGTGAGGCAAGAAACCTGGAGTGGAGTGTGTCCAAGCAGTTCAGGCAAATGCAATATGAATATTGAAAACTTTTCTGGGTTGAATTGATTCAACAACTGCATTTATGTTCCCCTCAAAACTGATTCTTTCATTTCTTCGGTTCAAAACTAGCTTCTTAGAGCTAAACAAAATCAAATTCTGTCCATTGAAACAGTCATCACCAAGAAACCAACCATTTCATTTGAATTAAACAAAAATTTCTTTAGTCACCGAAATCCCCAATTAAACCCTAGAGCATTTGAAATATAAAAAAAATTGAATGGAAACCGCATATTACAGACAAAATACAATGTAGGTAGAGAATCAAAATCCTCAATCCAAATTTTGACTCAAATTAATTTTATAGCATTGTATTTCATTCTAATAATTAATTCTAAAATAATAATTGAACATATAAAATATTTAAAAAAAATACTAAAATAATTATGATTATAATTATTTATGAGTAATAAAAGGACAATTAAAAAAAGACAAGCCAGGCAAATGCATAAAAAAAATATTCAAATGTCATTCCTCGTAAACACTACCTATTACAATGTTTTTTGAACGGGTTTTGAGCCACCTATTGATGCAACCGAAATGGAAGCATACACCCGAGGCCACAGTGCACTCCTCGCTAGTAGCACACGTTGGATTCAATTAGCATTCAGTGCATAGATTCATAGTATAGTTTCCGCAAATAGCGCAGCTATCCACAACAATATCGCTACACCAAAACGTAGACACTGACACTGGGTTGGACCAGGTTTGGGTTAGGCCAATCGGACCTAATTAAAAGACCCTTATTGTATAAAATGTCCTCCTACACAATTCCTATTTATTAAATACCCCAATTAAAAACTTATTCATTATATACCCTAATCTAATAACTAAATTCATTAAATACCATTTAAATCCTAAATATCATTTAGTTCATCGATCTCCAATTTCTCTCCATCCACTGACGGTGCCTCTTCTCCCTTCACATTCACCACCACCACCTCCTCATCCGCAACCGCCGTCTTCTCTCGACTTCAGATTCTAATCTTTCCAATCTTCCTTCTCTTTTCTAGTTTTTCAGATCTAGATTTCTTCTTCGTCATTGAGATCTGAATTTCGTATTTTGGAGTAAACTGCTTCCGCTGTGAGTTCTTCCTCCTTCATGCCCTGATTGCTTCAATTTTTGTTTTGATATTTTGTATTCTCTGAATTTGTATTTTCCATATATTTAGCTTGGTTTTTAATATATGTTCATTGTTGTTTGTTGTTTTCAAAGAATATATTATTATGGTTGTACATTTTATCCAAGAAAGCAAGCAATCTGTACATTGAAACTGAACTCTTTTAATTTATATATTTAGGGTTGTTTTTCTGAGAGTTGCCTGTATTTTACTCATTAGTATTCTTTATGTATAATTTAGTTATTGAATCTTTTGGCATGCCTATAGGAGTTGCGAAGTTTTAATTAGACAAGTGAGAATCTCAACCTTATTAAATTTGGTACTAGTTAAGAAATCATATAGAAAGGCTGTCTATTTTATGCAGATAGCTAATATTTGATTTCATCTTTTTTAGATACATTCTTCAATTTATACTAACAGATATATTCTCCAAAAACCACTTTTCAAATGTAAATTTGTTTTTGTGGTTACTTTCATTTGATTTATTTGCATATATATTTGTTATTTTGTATGATATTCAATATAACAAATGATATAGTTTTCCCTGATTTAGTTATGGAAATAACAAGGTTTAATCACAGACAAAGAGAGATTGATGAAGAAGTTGAAGGTATTAACAAGCGATTAGAAGCGACAAAGTGGTGATTTGTGTATTTCGTTTTTGAGATCTGAATTTCGTATTTTGTATATTAGCAATACAATTGTAGTGTTATGATTTGTGATGTATACTGATGATATACAGTTGTATTACTGATATACAGTCTAGATAAATACTGCCTATTAGCAATATACAGTAAAAACTACATTTTGTTAATAGCTCAATTTGTATGTTGTCATTAGTGTCTGCAATTTGTATACTGGTTTTACCTATATTTTGTACATGAAAACCAACTAATATACAACCATTGTAGTGTTATGATTTGTGATGTATATTGCTGATATACAGTTGTATTGCTGATATACAGTCTGGATAAAAAAATGACTATTAGAAATAAACAACAGAAATTATATTTTGTTAATAACTCAATGTGTATGTTGTCATCACTGTTTGCAATTTGTATGTTGGTTTTACTTATATTTTGTACATGAAAACCAACTAATATACAACCATTGTACTGAGTTGATTTATGTTGTATAATGCTGATATACAGTTGTATTGCTGATATACAGTCTGGATAAAAAAATGCATATTATCAATAAACAGCAGAAACTATATTTTGTTAATAACTCAATTTGTATACTGTCATCATTGTCTGCAATTTATATGCTGGTTTTACTTATATTTTGTATATGTAAACCAACTAATATACAACCATTGTAGTGAGTTGATTTGTGCTATATACTGCTGATATACAATTGTATTGCTAATATACAGTTTGGATAAAAAAAATGTGTCGATTATCAATAAACAGCAGAAACTATATCACTGAAAATAACACAACTGTAAATTGTTGATATATAGTTTCTAAAGAACTGTATATTACTGTAAATTGTATAACTCATTACAAATAAAATTAGATTGAAATCCGCGTCATGTTTAAATAAGAATAATATTGATATACATTATTTGCATATTGATATCCCTTTTATTTGGAATGTGAAAACCAACTGATGTGCATGACTCATAAACCAAATATATACTAATAATCGTATATTGATACACAATTCATATAATATTAATGATATTAGATCTTTAAAATTGTCTGTGTATTAGAATTGTATAGTAATTTATTTATGAATTGCAGCTATTACCCTAATTCGTTGTGAAATATACTGTACACCGCTACTAAAAGGATGCATTTTTTCCCACGTAGAGTTTTAGTATCATCATGCATCAATACTGTTCATGCGTGCACAGTATCTTTTAGGGACAGACATCTATACTGTAAACTGCTAGCAAAAGGGTTCATTTTGCCCAACTTAGGGTTTTAGTATCGTCATGCATAAACATGAACCCTTTTGCTAATGATGTACAGTTAGACGCCTATCCCTAAAAAATATTATGCACGCATGAACAATATTGAAGCTTGACAATACTAAAACCCTAGGGTGGACAAAATGAACCCTTTTGGTAACGGTGTACAATATAGGTGCATACCCCTAAAAGATACTATGCACGCATGAACAGTATTGATGTCTGACAATACTAAAACCCTAGGTTGAGCAAACATGAACCATTTTTGCTAAAAATGTAGAGTATAGATGCCTACCCGTAAAAGATACTTATTATGTATATGAAATATACCTCATCCCAAATAAAATTGGATTGAAATTCGCGACATGTTGAATTCTGTATATTATTATGTTAACAGTGTGTATATTGATATAATTATTTGCATATTAATTTCCCCTTTTATTTGGAATATGAAAACCAACTAATGTACATGACTCATTGTAACATCCCATTTCACACATCATTTTATTCATTTATGCATATATATTAGAAATTATTAGATGAAGTATAAATATAATATATATATATATATATACATATATATTAATTTTGGTATATTTGGTTTAAAATATATTACATATATACATATATACACTTAAATATATAAAAGGGATTTGAAATTTTGTGAAGATAAAAGTAGAAATTATAGTTGGTAATTAAATTAGCACTTGAGTTGTTTATTATTGGTATAAGTATAGTACAGTATAGTATAGTATAGTATAAGTGTAAGGTATATATAATGAAAAAGAAGGGCAAAATGGTCATTTTAGCCTATAGATAATTGTGGAAGTAATAAGGAAGAGATAAGTATCTGAAATCAACCAAGAAAGAAATAAAAACTCAGAATATGAAAGGGTAGGAGTAGAAGAGAAGAAGAACAAGAACAAAGAGAGAGGAAGAATCAGGTATGTATATGATTTTGTAATATGATTTTTGAGATGTTAGAGATAGAATTTGAGGTTATGACAAAAAGACGAATTGATTCTCTACATCTCTAGATTACTTCTATAAAATTTGGGGATTTTTAGATGAGTAGATCAATAGATATGATTTTTATAAGATGAAGTGTCTAGAATTGAATGATCAAAGAGATGAGGTGAGTTTTGAAATTAATCTGGGATTGTTATACTACTTAGAAAATTCTGAATCTTTTATATGTTATTCCCTTATGTGTATAGTTTAAGTAGGAAAAAGAATCAGGTCGATTCATGTTGTTTACAGAAAGTTATGGTCGTTTTACTAAGATGTTGTCCAGGTAGAACGGGTTGAAATAGGGCGTTGAAGGAAAATTCACTATAAATCGTACAAGGCTTTGAAAATTTTGAGGTTTTAGTATGTTATGTAATTGTGTATTAGGAATTGAACAAAAGAAGAATCAGAGCAATTGAGTTAGTGAGTTGAAACTTATGAATTTTGAAGTGAAGTGAGGTCACAAGGATACTGGTTCTAAGTGCAGGAAAAACAGGACAGAATTAGAGTTCAAAATATCAAATTCGTAATAAATGGAAAAGAAATCAGAAAATTGTGAATTTTTTATATGTTACAAAGCTATGTGTTAAGAGTAAAATGAAACTAAAATCAGGTCATTTGGTTGAGTACTTTGAGAAATATGACTGGTTATAGTCAGTAAGGTCACAAGGATAGTAATTTTGTTCTAGTTTATATTAATCTTTATATATTTACAAAAGGATAGAAGATGTATATATGTATGTTTGATATATAAATATGTATGTTATCGGAACTCAAAACAGTGAAGAGATTCAGGACAAAGGTCCAAGTCGTTCCGAGAGAATTAGCTTGGATAATCTGTGAGTATAAACATGATATGAATATATGGGTGAAATGTGTTGATGTGTTGATGTGTTAATTGTATGAATATGTGAATGTGATATGAATTATTTTGATATGAAATTGTGTGAGAAATATGTTGATATGTGTCATTTGAATATGACAATGGATTGAATTCTTAAGTAAAGTGAATTGGCGCATATATGAATTATTAGATACGTTTATAATGAGAATTGTATTTGATAAGTTGGATTTATATAATATATGCATGTGGAATATATGTTCATTTGTGTTAATATATGCTAATTGTAAGTTCAATGGTTCGTAAAACAAACATTTGCACTTGAATATATGAAAAGTATAAGAGGCGTTGTGACATAGCTGATCAAACATTGCAAGACATGTTCTGTTCATCTGGACCTATATGGTCAACCAATTGCAATATCTGACAAATGGATCAAAAGGTCAACCAATTGTTTATCTGGACCGAAAGGTCAACCAATTGTTACATAGCTGGCCAGCAAATCAATTGACAATTGTTACAAATGTTACATGTATCCCGGGGCAATAGTTTGGCTGGTGTTGTCACAACAATTAAATAACCGATTCATTCATTCTCATATAAGTGTGACTGTATATTGAATTTGTATATATATATCTGTGTGTGTGTGTGTGTGATTTGCTACTGAATTTATAATGTGTGTAAATATGTGATTTGCTAAATTCATAGATTGTTTATATTCACTGAGTTGCGTCTTATATAAAGCACTAAATTTTTCAGAGCTGATAAAGTTTGTACTAGAAGCTCATTACCTATAGATATCATGGACGAAAGATTGGTTGGCTGTGTTCCATCTCACTCCCTCTCCTCACAAAACAATCATATTGAATAGAAGGTGGTCGGTTTTGATTTTGCTTTGTATAATATTATTTTATAAAAAGATATAATATTACAAGTGATAATATAAATAAATGAAGTATAACTACAAAAAAAATTTATATGTTGTGATTACGATTTTGGTGATTTAGTATAAGGTATAGGTTGTTTCACTCATAAATCAAACTCTATACTAACAATCGTATATTGATACACATTTATTATAATGCTATATTGACAGCTAGAAAATAGGAATTTTAAATTGGTAAGGGTAGCTAGAAAATAGGGAGAGAGGAAGAAGATAATTGATTAGGAAAGAAGATAAAATGCCTTGTGAGTTTGAGTTGGAAAAGGAAGGGAAAACAATATTTTTTATTTTTATTAAAGTGATACCCACCGTTAGATAATAATAAGATGAATGTTGGAGATTAAAGGTGTCAAAAGTTGTCAATATAGCACTACCGTTAGTACAAGGTATAGGTTGTTTCACTCATAAATCAAACTCTATACTGACAATCGTATATTGATACATATTTATTATAATATTAATGATATTAGATCTTTAAAAATGTTTGCATATTAAAAATGTATACTAACTTATTTATGAATTGCATCGCTGGTTTACAACACCAGAGTTTTACAAACATGGAATACCATATTAATGATAGAATCGGACAACGACATTATTCGTGTCATTGCCAAACTGGCTGAGAATATCTGTAAAAAGTTCAGAAGCACAATATTCGGATATTGGGTGGACCACCCTGGTTTTAAGATTCACACAAACATGCTACTGTTTAATGATATTAGTTTGAAACATAGAACAGTGTGACAGTATTTTTTTTTGTAGAATGAAACATTACAATTATTATTTAAGTTATGAATTGTTGCAACAGATAAAGGTAAACTGTATACCGATGTATATTGTTCCAACAAAAATGTGTATATTGATGATATATGAGATAAATAAACTGTATACTATGATTGTACAAGGCACAAGACACATGTCAATGCCCAATCTCAGGCACAATTAATGATATACGAATTGAATAAACTGTATACTATGATTGTACAAGACATAAGTCACATGTCAAAGCATATTCAGGAATTATAATTCATAAATGAGCTATAATGATATACAAATTTGAATATATTTTCCCCTACATGAATATACAGTATACATGAGTGTTGAAACTAGTTTTTTTTCCTAACAAACTATTAATGTGGCTAATAATCCAACCCTATTTGAATGATTTTCACAAGGCAGAAATAAATTTAAATTAATGTAGCTAATATTCCAACCTCACTTGGCAATGACATCTATACCGACACTATCACTTACGACATATGTCATCACCTATTTTATACATTCTGGCTCCGCAAATGTAAGCATTCATTCAGTGGCATAATTAAGTAAAGCAAGTGGCTAAACAATTTATATTCAAACAAAAAAAGTTAAAACCATTAGCCTTCTCGGGTCCAACTTCTTTGTCTATTTCTTGTTTTTCTTTGCAACCAAGAATCCTATACAAACAAGATAACAACAAAAAGAAAATGAGTCCAGCAAGCAGAGGATGGGCAGTTGCAGCAACTATCAGAGTAGTAGAAGCATTGAAAGATCAAGGTTTATGCAGATGAAATTTTTCTTATATATCAAATAACAATCCTAAATATGTATATGCTGATGTATACATATATCTCGAATATACAAAGAATATTGTATATCAACAATATATAGTAATGGACAAATTAAATATCAATCAACAATAGACAATAATAGACAAATTGTATATCAATAATATACAACACAACCATAGACAATACAAAAAAGTTGCATCAATGGACAAATATACATAGACAAATTGTATACCAACGATATACAGTTGTATATCAACAATATACAGTAATAGACAGTAAAACAACACGACCATGTTCATATTCATACCTCAATTATAGAATTGATTTTAGATTTGATTGATTTTTTTTCCTTTTATCCAATTTTATCTGAAAAAAATCGAATCAATTATATTTGTCAAATCCTTCAATTCAATTTCAAGGAATTCAAAACACTAAATTTACTTATAATAATTGGATGAATCATACCTATGTTCTTTCGATTTCATTCTCTGTTGTTACGTCTTTCTCTTCTTGTTTGCTTGAAGAAGCCCTTGTTTTCATTGTTGTGAACATCGTTCATTGTAGTGAAGAATCCCTTGTTATCGTTGGATTTATGGCTGACAAAAAACTCAACAAATCGGTGGTTTTGAGAGAAGAGGAGAGACGACACAAATGAGGGAAGAATCAGGATAGAGAGCAGAGTTGTGTAGTAATGGACGATGAATAATGGATGGGGAAGAAGAGTCCTGTCTGCTCATGAGTTTTTTTTAATGGGGTATTATTTTTATTAAAGGGGTACTTTATGAACAGGTTAGATGAAATAGGTAAATTATGAACTATAAAACTCCATTTTTTAAATGTGTATTGTCGATAGGGGTAGTTACCTAGGTTGCCCAATTAGTAGCACAAGCCCAATCCCACCCAAAAAAAATAGTTAGGCCGGATCTTCATAAAATAATCAAATCTCAAGTCCTATACATAGGTCTATCAATCAATATTTATGATTAAAAATTAGAATATATTTTAATAAAAATAATTGTAACTAAATTTATAATATAGGTCATAAATTAAGTTTAAATGCTAAATTTTATAAGAAAATTTAAAATTTTTAACAATTTTTAATATTATAAATAATATATATTTATTTAATGTATAAATTATTAGTTTGAGTTGGGCGAGTTGGGCTCGTGTTTTAGGACTAAAACCAAACCCATCATATACTTTATTTCGGCCTCTTCGGGTTCGGACAGAGCTAGACTTTTTTTAAAAAAATCTTGCTTTATTGAGCTTACAATAATCACAAAGAAAAACATCATCTCACTCCACCCGAATGTGGACTCGAACATATGGCCTTTAGGATCACTAATTCAATCCTCAATCACTAAGCAAAGACCTCTGCCATCGAGTAGGGCCAAGCTTGCGAATAGGGCCAAGCAATTGTTTTATCCTCTCAGTTTTTCGGCTAATCCTTGCCGAAACGGTGCTGCTCGCCTCTTGTGTTCTACCGCTCCTGCCAATGAATAACACGTACTGAGAGTTTGAGACAGTACCAATTTTTATTCTATTTATATCATATATAGAATTAATAAGGCCCAATACATCGAGACCCTGTGGTAAGTCCTAAACACTCATTTACCCCCTGAACTTTCAAAAGTTCCATTGACATCCACGTAACTCCTCGATCTTGTTTAAAGTACTGCACCTCGTAGCCCCTTAATGCCACGTGTCAGCTTTTGTTGGAGAAAGAAAAATCAAGAAAAAAATCTTTGAAAAGTCAAACCAATAAGAAGCTGACAAATGGCGGTTCAAGAGCAAATTGATGCCTTTTTTCCAGGTTGAAGGCGTTTAATGAAACTTTTGAAAGTTTGGAGATAAATACGCGTTAAGGGCCTACTGTAAGGGGTTCTTGATGTATTAGACCTGAAAATGCGCATTTTGTTTTTTTAGAACCCACAACCATTGACTAAGGTTCAGCCCACATAGGGCATGCCTAAATGGACCCGAAACTCGCGCTAAACCTATCAACATAACACAAATATAACACGATAACCCAAATTGGCATGTTTACCTGCGACTGCCGTGGCTACGCAAGAAAGTATCATTCCGATACCCATACGTTGTTTGTTCGTAAGTCTGCGAGGCCTTTTTGTGTACTTTGCAATGACCGGAACTCGAACTTGGTCATAAATAGCAACCTAAATAGTGAGAGAAAGGAGCGTAAAGACAC
The DNA here is from genome assembly GCA_947683365.1 of Euphorbia pulcherrima. Lineage (NCBI taxonomy): Eukaryota > Viridiplantae > Streptophyta > Magnoliopsida > Malpighiales > Euphorbiaceae > Euphorbia > Euphorbia pulcherrima. Next base: position 31,091,470 of record CANTUS010000008.1, read on the forward strand.
CAAATGAAGCGGCTGGAATTTCTAACTTGCCTGTAAAATGCCTGTCCAGAGTTATGGCTTGAAATACAGGAAAAGTGTGTTGGCTCAATGTGACGGCGATCATTATTCCGGTGGACCAAAGGGGGAGGACTTTGATTAGCAATTTTAACTCTACTTGTTTTACTGTACATAGCTTCCATTACTCTTCTAATTGTTTTTATTACAATAATAATAAAGAAAAACTTCATCCCACTTCATCCGAATGTGGACTCGAACATGTGACCTTTAGGATCACTACTTCAATACTCAACCACTAAGCAAAGATTTTTGCCATCTAGCAGGGCCAAGCTTGTGAATAGGATACAACTTGTTTTTATTGAAAAATTACAAGTCATATTTTTGTCGGCCCGACTAAGCCCAGCCTGAACCCAGCCCAACCCGCCCATTGAACACCTGTAGTTTTTAGTTTCCCTTTAGGATTTCTATTTTAGCTTCCTTTTAAAAGTTGTATTCTTTTTCTAATTATTTGATTATTGTTTTAGAATTTATATTCTTTCCTAATCGTACACATAATCAATATTTTAAAAAGTGTTAGGTATTAGATGGCCGATTGAGGCTTCCAAGTCTGCCTAGGCAGATTTGTCTTTTTTTATTTTTTTAAATTCATTATTACATACAAAAATATACATTCAACTAATAAAATAAAATATTAAAAAATATAATTTAGAAAATATTTAAAAACACGCTAGGTACTAGTCGGACAATAGGGGCCTCCTTATTTTTTGTATAGAGCATATTGTTTCTCGGTTTAAAACTTAAAACGATAATTCTATTGTGGGAACACTTTGATTTACTTAAGTTTTACCAACTAAGTTACTTTTTGTCGATAAAAATCTAAATTATAATTATTATAAATATCGACATTTTAAAAGTTTGAGTTAGATGCCGCCTAGACAAAAAAATCGGATCAAGCGATGATAAATCGGCCAAAGATTTGATAGCGCCTTAGGAATAAAATTCGGATGGTAAGTCCCAAAATGAGGTCTAGGAGGGACTAAGCGCGAAGTTTTAAACACTTCTCGTAATAGAAAGTGATTAATTACTCTCTTAGAATTTGGATTATCATATTATGTAATTATTTAAAATATGGTTATGTATAAATTTATTTTTACTTTAGAAATTGAATTATTTTTTGTTCATAAGGATATTGTTGCCTGTATGGATAGTAAGTGTAAAAAGAAGTATTGTATAGTTTTAATTTTTATATATAAGTCACACGTCTGTATTTTGGAGGGTGGTATCTATAAAAAGGGACATTGTATAATTTTAATTCTTATTTATAAGGACTTTTGTTATTTTGAGCGTTAAATTAAAAAAAGGCAGCAAATAGCGATTCTTTCTTAACATTTCTTATAATTTTGTTAAAGTACATCATGGGCGATCTATATTGCAAGATGAGATATATGGACACCACGAATATATTTAATTGGAATCTCATACTAATTAACTTTAAAATTTTTATATAAAGATTTGCCGTATAAAGGGATAAATTTTACCAATCAATTTCTATGGCTTTTCAAATTCTTTTACTTAGGTCCCATTTATTTGCAGAAAAATAATGTGAAGGGAAAATAATTTACAGAAAAATAAAATATTTTTCTGTGTTTGGCCTCAACAATGGAAAGTATATTCTGATATTTATTTAAAATATTGAAAAATATTTTCTAACAAAAAAATTTAAGTACTTAATATTATAATATATTAACATTTTCGATCATATTTATATAAAAATAGTAAAATATGTGAAATATTGAATTATTATTTTATAAAAATCAAGTCTTGTAAAATAATTAATATTTTTACATAAAAATAAATATAGGTGGAGGTGGATTGAAAATGGTATGTGGTAACATCTACGTAACACAGAAACTGAAACGGAAACGGACATAGAAACGGAAACGAAAACTGGGAAATCATTTTTGAAAAATATATGTTCAAAAACTGTGGGGTAACATGTAAATAATAAAAATATAAGGATATGTGTATAAATATAAAAAATATAAAATTTCCATAAATAAAATTTAATTCATTTATAAAATAATAAAATACTAAAAATACTCTACGCTTAAAATATATTTATTAGTTACAACTTATAAAACAATTTTAACATAAATATTATAAATAGACACCTATAAAATTATATTAATCTCATTAAGGTCACCTAGCAATTAAAATTTTTTAATTTAGAATATATATATATATATATATATATATATAGACTTACACAAGATGTTTAATTTTGGAATGAATCAAAATTGAGTTGTAATGTTGAAGAAATTTCTAGGAAACGCTTTTTTGGAATATGAAGAAATGAATTTTTAACTTTCTTTAGGCCCTGTTTGTTTACAGGAAATGAGTTTTTAACTTTTTTTAGGCCCTATTTGTTTACAGGAAAATATTTTCCTGATTTTTCGGTGTTTATTTCACTAGTAAAATAAGTTAAAATAAAATATTTAATTAAAAAAAAAAACACGCCCGGTGTTTATTTACTCCTCTCTATTTCTTGCCATCACCATTCCTCTTTGTTTCTTCCCTTCTTGCCTCATCTGTAATTTCTACTTTTACTCTAATGTATGATTTTAGTTTTTTTTCCTTTTCTCACAGTATTTAATTTGCGATTGATTGCACAATAAGAAAATTACGTTTTGGTGGACAAGCTAATTGTATATAGCTTTTTGTTTCCTTCTTACCTTTAGTATCTTGCTTTGTTTTTGAGTTTATGAGTAATTTTTAAAACCCAATGTAAAAATGTTTCGTTTGATTTTTGAGAAAGTTTGGCTTCATTTTCTCATAACTCTGTATCATCATTATCCACTCACATATATGAATTGAACTATGTAGTTTTAATCTTAAGTTTTGAAAGGAGTTGATATTGCTAGAGATTAACTACCCCTAAAATTATTATTTATAATATTATATTTTTAGATTTAATTACTTTTATAAAACATTTACATATGTTACAATTTTTATAGATTTAACTAAAATATTTAAGTATTGAACATATAAGTATAATATACAAAAAATAATAGTTGGAAATATTTTACATCTGTAACTAAATATAGGAAAATATTTTTCAGTGTTGTAATAAAATATATGAAAAAATCTTTTCCTTCAAAATATTTTCCTTTACACAATATTTTCCTGCAAACAAACGGGACCTTAATTGCGGAAACTGCCCGAAAATGTTTCATAGGGATTTTCGAGAGTTTCCGTTTCAAAAACACCGAAATGACACGTTATCTCATAGGGTAACATTAAAAGTGAACAGGGACGATGGCAGGGTGTGGCCGGGTGGGGCACCGACCACACCGTAACCGTCGGAAATACCAGGACCATATGTATTGTGCGCCAGATTTGAAAAGAATGACAGGGGAAACTTGAGACGCCATGGCTGCGGGTTGAAGGGCGGCGGAGATGAGAAAGGAGAGTAAATTAGGGCTTTTAATATTTTAATTGAGGCAACAACAAAAACCAGGTCGTTTTAGCTGGGCTCACTTAAAAATATTAAAAATTCAATCCAGTAAGCCATGTACACCTGATATACCAAGTCCAATTCTAATTTCTATTTTTCTTCTCACTTTTTGCAATTGCTGCCTTTTTCCAAATGCTATTATATAATAGCTTTTCCATTACACTATATAATTCGTCCTTCAATTTTCAGATTATTAGATAAAAAATATATTCAAATCCTTCCTAACTTTTTCATTGAAACACCAATGCAACCTGCCTACAGTTAGGAAATAAATTGTTTGAATTATTTTGGAACCATATAATCCATATTCATGACCTTCATTAAATAAGATTATCTATATGAAATTTTTTATTTTTCGGATTTAATTTTGTTGACCGAAATTTATAGTCTTCGGGTTTACCATCAACGGCCAGAGTGCAACACCCCATTTTCATTCCTGGCATCGTTTCTGAAGGTGAATGTGAAATATACATAGGCAACAATGATGGTGGTGGTGGCGTTAGAGATGGTGGTGGTGAATATTGCAAAGTTGGAAATGAACGTAAAGATAATGGTGATGGTGGTAAAAATTGAGTGGAGGAGGTGGTAGTGGCGACGGCGGTGGGGTGGATGGAGGCGGTTGTAGTGGTGGCGGAGGGGGTGGTAGCCAGGGTTGTTCGTGGGCAAGGGCAATAGGGGCGACCGCACAGGACTCCGAATAGAAAAGGGGTTTCAAAATAAAATTTATTAACTTCTTAATTTGTAGTTTGAAATGTAAGCAATAATTGAATCTAGATCAAATCATATTTCTCCTACAAAATTTGATTAAATGTTGTAAGTTCAATTAAAAAATTCTTCAAAATATTAATATTTTATTATAACCTTCAAAATTGAAGGTCTTTTTAGTACCTTCCATATTTATTTGTCCAGTGCTATAAAATATTAAGATCAGGCCTCCTTGTTAAAAGGGCCCCAATTTTTTATCTCGCTCATAGGCCCCCAACAAGCTAGAAACGGACCTGGTGATAGTTGTGGTGGTGAGACGGAAGAAATGATGGTGTTGATAGTTGAGGCGGAATGGAGAAAACAAATGTGATAAATGAAGGAAAAATATTTTTCCATGTTGTAGAGGGTTCCATTATTTACGTTACAGATTCATATTGACTTATAAAATATATTCCATTGACTTATTTTCAAAACAAAATAAATATAAAAAAATTTAAAAAATATTTTCCTACCCAAACGGGACCCTAATTTCTAAACTTTTTCACTACTTTGTTTTTCCTAATCTCTAATTGTTACTTAATTTCTACTAAAGTTATAGTTCTTTATGTTATCGATATTTAAAGGAATATTTTATGCATATTATAAAATGAAATTTTTTTATATTAACAATTAATTCTCATGACTAACAAGTCTGAATTCGCTATGTAGGTCTTTATAGTTTATACCATAGCAATTGGTATTGGCGAACAAAGAAACATTATAGCAGCCAACAAATATTATAAAAAAAAAAATAGAAGCACTCGGGGGTGTAATCTTCTCAAAATCACCACCAAGCAATGCTTATTGTACAATAAAAAGTACCGTTGAAAACTGAAATTTGCATTCCAACCCCAAATTTTCAAATTCAAATGAAATCCTTATACTTTACTCAACTGCTCAATTTAGTACTCAAAGGTGTTCCTTTGCAATTAAATATTACTCCTCCTCCCTTAAAATATTGTTTTTCTTTCGTTAATGCTCCATCCATTTCCTTATTTATTCATTTCACAGAATAATTAAATCTAACAAAATATTTATTAAACTATAAAAATATTTAATTTATGCTCTACATTTTATACAAAACTCTTCTTAATTATTATTTCTATGTAATATATCTCCTAATTAATAAAAGAAAACGAAATATTTTAAATTCACAAGTAAAATTAACAAACCAAAGACAATAAAACTAATAAAAGGGAACGGAATATTGATTAATATTCATTATAATTTTTTTACTGAAAGACCATTTTTATTTTTGGTAACGAGTATATATAATTATAGAGTACTTCAACAATGAGTCTACAGTACCTGACAGGTACCGAAGTATACAATAAATTTATCTACAAAATTAATTACTTTTTAATGCTATTAGTTGAATATCTCCTTATTTGTTTCACAAAATTAATTATCAAATGCTATTAATTGAATATCTCCTTATTTTATTTCACACAATTAATTATCTCTTGTTTTTCCTAATTATCCCCTGGTAATTATTTGTTTTCTTAATTAAGAAATTATCTCCTTTATTATTATTTGTTTTCTTAATTAAGTTTGTTGTAAACATAGTGTATTAGCTTTACAAAAAATCATTTAGGGCCGTTGATTTTTTAATTAAATTAATTAGGTATATTTCGTTAGCAAATCTGTATTTAAATTATGGAATTGAGGTTCTGAATTATGTATCTCAGTTAAAAGATACCTCTTATTTAGTGGGGGGTTTTCGAATTCAAATAAAATACTAAATCCTTTTAATATGCTACTGTAAAACTTGAAAACCTTATTGAATGAATTTTCGTACCTATATGCACATACATAAATAAACTTTAGATTATAAGCAACATAATATGATTTCTAGCCTAATTAGTTTTTTTAATTATAAAGTTGGAATATATGATTTTTAGTCTAATAGGTTAATTTCTATTCAATTCTAATTTCTAATTTGATACTACTTAGAATTTGAGAAAAAAATATGATTAAATTATTGACTGCTAATAATGTGATTTAGTTTATTTTTCAGATGAAATTGATGGGGAGTTGAATGAGTATTTAGTGAGACTCTTTGCAAGTGAGCACAATGAGGCTATAATTTGCAAATTATGATGAATTTTAAATAACTCAATTCCATAATTCAATACAATTTCGCTAATGAAAAAACACATAATCAATTTAATTAAAAAAACAGCCATGAAGGATTTTTTAAGGCTGATACATTAGAGACCCCGTTTGTTTATAAGAAAATAATGTGCAATGAAAAATTTTGTGGAAGGAAAAATATTTTGCAGGAAAATAAAATATTTTTCTGTGATTGGTAAAAAATGGAAAATATTGTCTAATGTTTGTTAAAATCAAGAAAAAGATTCAGCAACTACTAGTTAAAATACATGTTAATACTATGATATTATCAATAAAAAAATTAAAATATATGTTAATATTTGTAAAATCTGTGAAAAAGTACATGCATTCTTTTTAAATATAATAGTTTTATTACAAATAACAAACACTTAAAAAATAATTTAAAGTTAAAATAATATACTCAAAAGTTCAAGATTAATACACATGACATTAAATTGGAAGAAAATAAAGTGGAAATTCTAAAAATGAAAGTAAAAAATTGAAAGGCAATAGACTGAACAAATGAAAATGATCGATGGTGGATTTGTTTGAGTTTGTAGAGCAACGGTAAAATAAATTAAAAAGGAATAAAGTGATGTGATTTCAACAGGGAAAATGTTTTCTCAAACACTAAACACTATAGTATTTTTATGTTTGACTAGTAAAATTTTACTTGATTTATTTTATAATTAAACAAACACTAAAAAATTTAAAAATTATTTTCCTTTAAAATATTTTACTGTAAATAAATTAGACCTACGTTTCTATCAAATTTAATTAAGAAAATAAATAATTATAAGGGATATAATTCCTTAATTAAGAAAATAAATAGTAATTATCATGGAGATAATTAGAAAAAATAAGAGAGAATTAATTGTGTGAAATAAAATAAGGAGATAAATATTTTTTGATAATTATGGATAAATAATTAATAACATTAAAAGATAATTAATTTTGTGGATAAACTTATCGTACACTTCAATACCCGTCGGGTATTGTAAAATTTTCGATAAGTCAATTAATCTTTTAAATTATCAATGATTATTCGGTGCATGGCAAATTCTATCTTAAATTATTTAATGAAGTTATTAATTATATTTATTGTTATTAAAATTAAAGGAAATAAAATATGTTTCCCATATTTTCTAATTCAATTTTATATTCTTACCTTAAGTATATTTTTCTCTATATTCTCTACTCGATTCATTTTTTAATTATTCTTTCCAAATTTAATCATGCTTTATTTTTCTCCAAAATTGTAGTATTTTATATTTTATAATATTCATTTAAATTTAAAACATAAACTCTCGACCTTTATAAAATTATTTATTTTTGAACTCAAATCGTAAATTTTTATAGGTAATAAAATTCCTAAATCCTAAACAATATATAATATAGTTTTCTTTTCTTTTCATAAATTTATTACTTTTGGGGATTTTTTTCTTACAAAATTCACCCTAATATGTAACACAAACTACCAACATTAAACCCTTTATCCAAAAATATTACACATATTTTTATTTTTCTAGTTTATCATTATGATTTCAAAAATCACTATATATTATTATTATTATTGATCTATTTTGAAACTTTGAACTCTAGCAATAATATTAAAATATTTTTTGTCATAGTTTGCTCAGTGATGGGTTCAAATCATGTCCCCATCACGGAAGGGACGATTCCAAATCGTATTTTTGTATTGGATGAGCATGACTTAACCATATAAAAAATAAATAGTAAAATAATTTTTTTATATTTGAAAATTAGTATTTGAGCATTATTTTAAATCCCAAACCTTAAAAATTAAACACAATAAATTATTTTAAGTAATTTTTACATGTTTAGTTAATATATATGTGCATGTGTGACGTTTATGAGTAATTACATTTTTAAAAGAACAAAAAAGTTTGAAGTCATAATTATTGTAGTTTATTTTTATCATAAATAGTCAAACGAGCAAAATGTATGCACTGCTAATATCGTAACATGATATTGTAATTTGCTATGATTTCCCTTATTTTGTGAATTTAATAGCCCTACTCCAAATTACTTAGTATATTGTTTATGATTTACTGTTTACGATTAAAGTTCGATGTTTACTGTTAATTATATAAAACTATACTAGAATTTTTATATATTGGTATTTGAAATCATAACAATAAAATAAAAAAAAAGTTTAAAATGTGTCATACATTAGGGTAAAGGGGTTTAAAAAAATGGTTTAAGTTTAGAAGTTTATGTTGCACGTTAGAGTGAATTTTCTAAAAAATCCTAAAATAATAAAATTAAAAAAAGAAAATAAAATAAATTACATTATAAAAGATTTAGGATTTTTAATTTTTTTATTGACTCTAAACATTTAGGATTTGAGTTTAATTTTATAAAGGTCTATGGTTTATATTTCAAATTAAAATGAACATTCTATAACATAAAATATTATAATTTTGCAAATGAAAAATTAAATAGATAAAATTGATTTGGAAAAATAATTAAAAAAATAATTTGGGAAGAAAATATAGAGAACAAATATTTAAGGTAAGAATATAAAATTTAGTTAGAAAAGAAGATAAATAGATTTTATTTCCTTTATTTTTATTAGTTATAAATATAATAATGAGTTCATTAAAAGATTTTAGATATAACTACGGTACATGGCGGTGCTTGCCATGTATCGTGTACTTTTTGTTAAATAATTATTTTTATATAATCGATTTTTTTATGATAGGTGTGAGCGGATGACGTTTTTCATGGCCCCAACCTTGTTAAGATGACGGAGGATGCGAGTGATGTGATTGGAAAATGATTTTGCACATTTTGATGTTCAAAAGATACGAGATCGAAATCCCGTACTTCAAATAGAGTCGCCACCCGGTTCAGCTCAACCGGGAAATTTTCGGTACGATTTTCCCACCGGGTGGTTGGACCATACCTTAAGTAGAGATTCCGAGTTTGGATGATGTTATCTATTTTTCATTAGTCCAAGTTAAGATACTTCATTCTTTCTTGATCGGTTTAATCCATCCTATTTATTTGTGTTTCCGGTTATTTTATTATTTTCGCGTTTATCAAGCAATTCAAACGATGAATAAAGTATTTACAACCATTCAAAAATAAGTGCGAAAAATAAAATTATTACAAGGCTTCCAGATCCTCTGCATTTTTTTCTATGCAATAAATAAAATACCTAAATATCCGATATTCATCTACATGCAGAAGATAGTTAGCACGGATATGACATATTTTATTTATAATACTTTAAAGCCCGATTGGGTGGCTAAAGTGAGATTCGAACAGCGTTTGTGTGAAATTCCATTTTTAACCGATTTTAGATTTGATCGTTGCTTTAACCGGACTATAAGTGAAAGATGCCACACGTTATGGGGTGGAGTCTATTTTTGGAAGGTTTTGGACCTCCCTCGTTACACTGTACATCCTTGTTTTGGACAATGAACTAATCTGGGAACAAATGAAAATAAAACTAATGTCTAGAAAGTCATGTCGCCGACGACGCTAGTGATGCCGCCGGCGACATGGTTGATGTCGCTGGCGGCATGGATGATGCCACCGACGACATCAATGATGTCGCTAGTGACATCAGTATGCAGGCATGTTGCATGGCTTTCTGAGTACCATAAAGAAAGGATCCCACAAGAAAATGAAGTCTCTGGGGAATGAGATACCACCGGCGGTATTATCAATGTCTCTGGTGATATAGATGATACCGCCGGTGACATCACATGTCTCCGGCAACCTCAATTTCTCGCAGCAGCAATAGGTAACAGTCAAAAATGATCAGGAACCCCAAAAATGAACAAAAATGAACAAAAATCAACATAAATCAGTAATATTAATGCCAAAGAGTTGAATCCACCTCTTCGTGAACTGAAAAGAAACGCCTCCAGGGAGATTGTTATGATGATTTAGTAGTAAATTTAAGTGTTTTGGACTTCAAAGTCCAATAAATTGATTTTAACTACAGGATTTACTAATTTTAAGCTCACAATCAGAGAATTCAAAGAAGAAAAACCAGGAAAAAACGGATTAGAATCCCTTTTTTTCTTCCTTAGCTAATTCTTATCTCACTAGCATCTATTTTCTCCTTCTAACATTAAACCTCTAACCTTAGGTGGTTCCCCCCTTCATTGCAGCTAAAGGTGTGTTTTTATAGGTGAAATGGGGTGTTTTCGTGACCTTTTTGACTAATTCCATCGAAAGTGACTGAAAGGCTGTCTGTGCAGAGACCCACTTTGGGTCATGCCGCCGGCGACATGGTGATATCGCCGGCGGCATGGCCGGTGCCGCTAGTGGCATTAGCCTCCAGCATACCGACAGGCAGAGGGCCTAGGAGCCTAAAAAGTCATCAAAAGTGGTTTAATAGTGGGTGGAAAGGCATCTTTTTTTTATTTTTAATGATATTTTCATGGGTATTTATTATTTGGGTGCAAATTATCAGTTCAAGCTCCTACCGAACGAGTTATTGATCACGCCGAACTGGATTCTTCTAAGTATACGATTCACAAGGAATGTCATTTTGGTAATAAAAATTCTAAAGAGAACTTTTATCTCGAGGAATTAAAATCGGGTACATGTCATCATCGTCTCGCAAGAGGGACTGCAAAATCCCGTGCTCACAGGCTGCCCCTCGGGGGATCACTGCTACCACAAGTCATTGTGATCGCACGAAAGAGCAAGGGATAGGAATGATACCTGATGGGTGACTAGTTTGCCCCTTGGTCGGAATTGTGCTTTGTGGAAAGGATTCCCCTTGGTCGGACTTGATCCTTGCGGAGAGATTTTCCCTTGGTCGGACTTATGTTTGGTAGCTTGGTTGCCCCTTGGTCGGACTTGAGCTTTGCAGAGAGATTTTCCCTTGGTTGGACCCTGAGCTTTGCGGGGCGTTTGTCCCTTGGTCGGACTTATGCTTTATAGATCGGTTGCCCTTTGGTCGGGCTTGAGCTTTGGAGAGTTTGTCCTTTGGTTGGACTTGTATTTTGTGAAGAGGTTGCCCCTCGGTCGGGTTTATGCTTTATGGATAGGTTGTCCTTTGGTCGGACTTGTGCTTTGTAGAGTGGTTGCCCCTTAGTCGGGCTTACACTGTGGAGAGATTGTCCTTTGGTTGGACCCCGTACTTTGTGGATAGGTTGTCCTTTGGTCGAACTTATGCTTTATAGAGAGATTGTCCTTTGATCGGACTTGTACATTGTGGATAGGTTGTCCTTTGGTCGGACTCGTGCTTTGTGGAGTGGTTGCCCCTTGGTCGGCTTACACTTTGTGGATAGGTTATCCTTTGGTCGGACTTGTACTTTGTGGAGTGGTTGCCCCTTGGTCGGGCTTACACTGTGCATGCTCTAGAATGTCAGGGCCGAAATTAGGATTTCACCACGGATGGCTGAAAAAGTCATGGAGGTAGTTGATGTTGCTGGCAACATTAATGATGTCACTGGTGGTGTAAGTGCCATGTAGCAGCTTTGATTGGTCAGACAAGTTCAAAATTTGAATTAGAGGGGGCGATGTCGCAGGCGGCATGAGTGATGTCGCTGGCGATATGGCGTGATGCCGCTGGCGGCATGGATGCCATATGGCAGTTTTGACTGGTCAAGCAATTTCAAAATTTGAATTGGAGGGGGTGATGTCCCCGGCGGCATGTGTTATATCGCTGGCGGTATGGAGTGATGCCGCCGGCGGCATAAATGGGCATTTTTAGATAAATTAAAACTCCTCGAATTCAACGCGTCAGTTTAAAAGGAAGTAAACTCCTTTCTCTTCCTCCTCACATACAGAAACAGTACCCCGCTTCTCCTCTTCTCCAAATTTGTCGATTTTTTTTCATCATTCTAATCATGAAGAGAATCGCCAAGGCTTTCAGGCGCAAATCTGCTAAGGCTAGGGAGAATATGCCTGATTCCTCTGTCGAAGGGTTAAAAATTCTCTTCGTTCCTGATGCTTATAGTCTAAAGGAGACGACCAAGATGTATGGCTACGAGATCAATTCTCCCATCACTAATCTGACCCTAGAGAAGAAAAAGCACCTCTGCTATGTCAAGGTAATCCCGCAAAACCCGAACCTCCTCTTTTTAGGTGAGTTTTGATTTGGCCCTAGGCTTGAAATCGTGCCATGATTGGAGTCATAAGTGTGAAATAGACTGATTATGAACTGATATTGCAAGCTTTAGGTTCGATTTTTACTATTTTTAGGCTTATTTTTTGATTTATTGAGATTTTGGTGGTTTTGGCATGATGGGTGCGATTTTGGGGAAAACAGGTTCTGCCCGCAGGTAGTGTTGTCGTCGACGATATGAGTGATATCACTGGTGGCATCAGTCTTTGCAAAAAGGCCTAAGGAAGTCTGATGTTGCTTCTGTTCGAAGCGATGTCGCCGACGATACCATCCATGCCGCTAGCGGTATGGAATGATGCCGCTAGCGGTATGGAATGATGCCGCTAGCGGTATGGAATGATGCCGCTGGCGATATCACTTCTAGTAGAAGTGATATCAGCAGCTTTCCATCATGTTCTAGTGATGAGAAAATAAGTAGGACTTATCTGTTTTGTTTCTAATTTTTACAGCCGTATGAACTGGCTTATACCGGAGGGATGGGCACCATCAGCTAGTGGTGGCACCATATATCTGAGAAGGATCCAGAGCTTGAACTCGCTATTAATGAGACGGGATTCGGGGACTTAGCCTGAATTATGCTAATGCTAATGCCCAAGCTCTCTCATTTAGCCGTGACAGCCCTTACCGAGAGGTGGTCTAAAACCACCCATACTTCTCACTTCTCATTCGGGGAAGCGACAATTACACCCTTCGATGTCGTAGCTATAAGCGGGCTTCCCTAGACGGAGGAGGTCATTCACTTCGACGCTTACATGGATAAATACCATATCGAGAGGCCCGTGGTGAGGCGGGTGAATGAGCTATTCGGTTTGAAGCCCATCTCAGGGCGGCTGTCTTATGGTGAGTTGCACCAATACTGGACCCGGATAGATGTGGTACCCGAGGATGTGAGAGAGGCTTGCGTCCGCTTCTTTGTGATTTCCTTGCTCGCAGTGTTTTTTTTCCGATCTCGGGGAGCAAGATTAATTATGGGCTGATATCTGCCATGGAGGACGTGGCGGGTATCAGGAAGAAGAATTAGCCAAGGGCCATCTTGGCACAGATATACCACGGGCTAGATGTGGGCTCCCGTAAGAAGGTGAAAGCCCTTCGCCTCTGTCATCTGTTACTCCAAATATATCCTCTCGGAAGCATTTTTCTTGATTGTGCATGTCTCATTTATTGCTGATGCTTTTTGAACTGATTGGTTATTATTTGTGCAGGCTTGGGCCTTTGAGCATCGGATTCTCCCACCAGTCGAGTTTAAGAAGACCATGCCACCGGGCTCCCACTTTCTCGCCCGCTGGTGAGGGGCATTAGCGAGAAGGCCAAGTATCCCACCAAGTACAGGGAGGTCTTAAGGAGCACGCGATTGAGCTCGATACATAATCTTTGATGTAGTCCTTTGTCTTTACGTTTAGAATCAAACAAAAAGCGTTTATGAATTTATACCGGTCGTTTTGGTTGATTGTTGGTGCAACTTGTGTTGGACCCATTTGATGGGGTGGAGAACGTGACGGAGGTTGCAAGGGTTAGGAGGGAGGTGGATGACCATCAGTTCATCATACAGTGTCCTTTATCTCAGCAGTGGTATTTGGGTGAGCGCGTCCGGGGCTGAAGGCTTTTCCCGGTCGCCGATAGACCGGTGCCCGCTGATCCTCACCAGGGTTTATGGTGGCCCCATCTAGTGATTACATCAGAGGCCGACCAAGCTGACTATGTCGACAGGAACGGCCGAGTGATCCCTAGCGTCCCTGGCCTCTATGACAAAATAAAATGAACTCTGTCCAAAGCTTGCTGAAGTTATTTTAATCCTATGAATACAGGATTCACGTAAGTATAAGCATTTAGATTTCAACAAAAGAGATATTGTCATTAATTGAGATAAAATAAAGTACATGATGTTTGGGTGATATTACCATTGATTTAACTGCCGGTGCTAACTAGCTTAGATCAGTTTTCTAGAAGGCACTCGCTCTTTGCTCACATACCCTAACTTTTGCCTAGATCGCCCTTTTTGGGTTTTCGATCTAGCGGGTTTGTCTCATCCCTTATTTTTTGCACGGCTGGTTTGCAGTATTCCAATCGTCAGGCGTCACCCTAATTTTTGCCCGATTAGTAAAAGACTGAAAGGCGGGTAATTATCACGTATATATTTTTTGTCCGCTTTTCCGATTTATTTCTTTTGAATTAGATATGATAATGCTTAAGCATGTCTTGGTTCACGGGATTCACAAACTCATTCCCATCCATGTCCATAAGCTTAACTGCCCCATTGCTAAGAAGCTTCTTTATTACATATGGTCATTCCCGGTTTGGCCTGAATTTACCCCTCGCATCAATGGTAGAATGTTTCAGCTATTTAAGGACTATATAACCAGCCTTCAGGGGGAATTTCTGATGTCTTACCCGACTATTATATGCTCGAGCCATACATTATTGGTACATTTGGAGGTTGTCGAGGGCCTTTAACCTCTGATCATCCATCATGTTCAACTGTTCAAACCCTTCTCGGGTCCATTCAGATTCTTTTAATTTAGCTTCCAGAGTGACTCTTAAGGAGGTCACCTGAGTTTTAACTGGCAAGACCGCTTCTATCCTATAGACCAGGGAGAATAGAGTTTGGCCTATCGGGGTGCAAATGCTGGTGCGATATCCTTAAATAGCAAAATGTAGCTTATTTGCCCAATCCCTGTAGTCGGCTATCATCTTAGAGAGAATTGTTTTTACCGATTTATTAGCTGCCTCAACAGCCCCATTAGCTTACGGTCTGGGGAAGATCTATGGTGCTCGATCCCTTATTTCTCAATTAGAGAAGCAGTTGCTCCTTGAAATTGTACCCCATTGTCTGAGACTATATGGTGTGGGAGCCCATACCGAGCGAAGATATGCTTCTCTATGAACTTGGCTATCTGTTTAGCAATGACATTGGTGAAGGATTTGGCTTTCACCCATTTTGAGAAGTAATCCGCTGCTACCACAATGAATCTATGGTCATTTGTTGAAGAAGGATGGATTTCACCAATTATGTTTATCCCCCATGCCGAGAATGGCCAAGGGGTGGATAAATGATGGAGTTCGGTGGGCGGTAGATGTTGTATATCTCCATAAACTTGGCATTGGTGGCATCGTTTGATCTGGGTGAAGCAATATGCTGTAAGAGTGAGCCAAAAATACCCCAACCATTGGATTTTCTTTGCGAGAGCAAGACCGCTCATATCAGGGCCACAGTCACCGATATGGACATAGGTTACTACGTTCTGAGCCTCGGAGTCAGTGAGGCAACGGAGAAGTAGGCCATCGCTGGTGTGCTTAAATAGATCATTATCTATAATACAGAACTGGATAGCAAGCCGTCGTAGGATGGTAGGGTCTAAGTCCAAGGAATTTGTGGGATATTGGCCAGTCCAAAGGAACAGGATAATGTCAGAATCCTAACAAGGTTCGGATAAGATGGTAAGGATTGGAGGAGCCAATTGAACCTGGTATGGAATCTTGGTGGACAATATAACCAATGGGCGGATAGGTTGCTGCTGAGGTCCTTCCCATATGGACGCAAGAGTGGCGAGAGCATCAGCCATTTGATTCTCGTCCAGAGGGACATGTCGGTATAAGCATGAGGTAAACCTCTCAGAAAATTCGCGGATAGCCTTAACATAAGGATAGAGAGATTCCCCTTTAATTTCCCAATCTCCGACAACTTGACGGACAACTAAAGCCGAATCCCCGATGATAGAAATATGGCGGGCTGAACCTGAAGAAGAGCTTCAAGGCCGAACAGACAAGCTTCATTCTCAGCACCATTATTGGTGATAGTGAATTCTAAATGCTTGGACAATGGGATTATCTCATTATCTGGCATGGCGATGATGACCCCGAGACCTGCTCCTGGCGGTTCACAGCACCATTAAAGTACATTGTCTAGACGTTGTCAAAGATTGTAACAGAGGTGAGTTGCTCATCAGGAAACTCTAAATTTTCCTTATAGTCAGAGCTGAGGGGTTGATTAGCTAGGAATTTGGCTACGACCCGCCCTTTAATAACCTTTCGGGTCATATATTCAATGTCAAACTTAAATAGGAGAAGTAACCATCAAGACAATTTACTGGTTAGAGTAAGGGATTGACAAAGAAACTTCATTGGATCAATCTTGGCCACGGCTTGGACACGATAAGATTGGAAATAATGTCGCAGCTTAATAGTGAGCCAAACCATGGTAGTTCAGGTCTTTTCCATAATTGAAGATCGGATTTCATAATCTAATAACTTCCTACTTAGGTAGTAGATGGCATGTTTACGCTTATCAGCATGTTCCTGGACAAGCATGGCCCCGACAGAAGTTTCCTCGATAGCCAGATAAAGGATGAGTGGTTCCCCTGGGATCGGGGGTGTCAAAATAGGTGGATCAACAAGATACGCCTTGATTCTATCAAATGCCACTTGGCAGTGATTGTTCCATACTACGGGTATTGTTTTCTTAATAGCTTAAAGATGGGTTTGCAAACAGTAGTGAGGCAAGCAATGAATCGACTAACATACTGCAAGGAACCTAAAAACGATCGGACTTCTTTCTCTATCTTGGGTGGAGGCATGTCCCTGATGGCTTTAGCTTTGTCTAGATCCATTTTGATTCCTTTTTGGCTAACTATATGCCCCAATATTTTGCCGAAGGTAGCCCCAAACACACACTTCTTTGGGTTTAGGCGGAGGTTATACTTTTCAATATGAGTCATGAACCTGTCAAGAATAGCAGGGTGCTCTTCTCGAGTAGCGAACTTTACAATTATATCGTCCACATACACTTCCACTTCTTTATGGATTATGTCATGTAAGAGGGCAGTTACAGCGTGCTGATAAGTGGCCCCGACATTTTTCAACCCGAACGGCATTACCTTGTAGCAGTACACCCTCCATTCAGTAATGAACGCTGTTTTGACTTTGTCGACAATATTAACCAGAATCTGATTGTACCCTAAGAATCCATCCATGAATGAATACATAGCTGCCCTAGCGGTGCTATCAATTAGGACATCGATGTATGGGAGCGGGAAGTCATCCTTCGGTGAGGCCTTATTGAGATCTCGAAAATCCACACAGGCCCGGACCCTATCATCCTTCTTCAAAACTGGGACGATGTTAGACAACCAAGTCGGGTATTCCACCACTTTAATGAATCGAGGTTCAATCAACCTTGAAACCTCTGCCTTAACCCGTCTGTACTTAGGTTTATCTCACTTAATAATGTATCACTATTGCCAAAAACATTATGCATATTGTTATGCGAATGCATGGATCTATCATGAAACACATCAAACAATTAAGCAGAATGAGAGTTATTTACTGTATTAAAAGCCTCGTAAGCAGCATTATTCACATCAAACACATCAGAAATATTAAGAATTACATCATCCATATCCCCCTCCACAGGTGGAGGGTCTCTAGTAGCAGCATCAATAGGAGGAGCATCCTCTGTATTGTCTATCAGAATGGCACTCAGGTCGTGCTTTAGAGCGGTCTTTTAGGCAATGGTGAGTGATGGCCCCCTAGACAGGTTGGCTTTCTCGAAAAGAGCCTTGGCGAGTTTCCCTACTATCACTGTTATAGCATCTTCTTCCCCGATTCTCTCACCCTTCTAGACTTTCTTCATCAGCAGCGCCATAGCTTTAGTCATGGTTGCCACAGCATTTTCAATTTCTGGATCGGTAGACTCTTTATTACTTCCCTTAGGCTCATCTTTAGGATGTATCTTACCTTTTCCCTTAGCCTCATTAGAAACAACATTGATACGTGCATCAAGCTTAGCGAGCTTGGGTTCGGCCAAAACTATCAGGCGACTGGTTTTAAAGTCGTAGACATCTTTAAAGATCTCGAAGCCAGGCCACATTTTTCTGCCATACTCGATCGGCTCAGGCTCTCCCTTATAAGGCCTCTTTCCTTGGATCTCACAAACTATGACCATACGGCAGTAGCAGGAGGGGATGCGGCGATAGGCTTTTCTAGGCTTATATCCTAATCCAGCTCGATGGGTAAGGATTTTTGACTCCAATGCCTCGATAATTCCCTATTCATTTATTCCTCCACCTCTGCCAGGCTTGTAACTAGATTTCTCCATTCGTTTACCCATACTTGCATGAAGGTAGCTGTGTCAAAGGGGAGGAGACTTCTGAACTTTGCTAATCATGGCAATCTGAAAGTCCTTTTCTAAACTAGCTTCGGGTTTCATAACAGCCATAATGGAGGCAGGATCGTCCTCTATAGTTACCATTCTATCTTCATGAATAAGCTTGATTTTCTGGTGTAGGGCGGAGGGAACGGCGGCCAAAGCGTGAAGCCATAGTCGGCCAAGCAACAGAGAATAGGTAATAGGAATGTCAAGTACAGTGAAACGCACATTGCTTGTCACGCCTTCCACGGTGACTTCTGCCTCAAAGGTCCTAATTACATTGCGCTTTGAATCATCATATGCTCTAATAACTGTGTTGGATTTTTCAAGCATCTCCTCTAACAGTCCTAAATGAGGAAGGATTTTTAGAGGGCACAGATTTAGAGCAGAGCCATCGTCCACCATGACACACGGGATAACCTTATTGAGGACATGGATTTAAATGAATAAGGCCCTGTTGTGATCCCTGCCCTCGAGTGTAAGATTAAAATGGTCGAACATGATCTGAGGCCCTTTTCTCGGGGAATGCCTTCCCCAACTATGGCGCACATCTCAACGATCGAGGTGGTCGGATTAGCTTCTAAATCGAGGAGTCGTTTAATTAAGCCCTTACGATGCCCTTCGAAGTCGATTACCAGCTGCCAAATACTATATCAGGCTTGGGTTTTTTTTAGCTGGGTAACGAGAGGGTCAACCTTGAGACTGGTCGGGATAAGTGGAGGTGGAGATGGGGGCCTCGCGGTGGTTTCGACCCTACCAAGAACTGGGTCTCGCCTTAAGCGGAGATATCGGTCTTCAGGCTGATATACGCGGCCACTTCGGGTAATGTTAAGGATATCACTGAGAAAGACAGTCTTAGTGGCTCATGTTTTAAACAGATATTGTTGTTCCTTAGAGTTCGAATTTAGGTTTTGAAGTTCATACTTATCCACGCTAAAAAGGTCATTTTGATCAACCTTGAACGATTTGGTGCTTACGGCCTTGGTCTCTTTAACTGATTCCTCATAACCATCGAGTAGTCCTCCTTCGAAATGAAGGAATCCACGCTAAACAGCGGTTTTTTCATTCTTCTTGTCACAAATGGTTTAGACCTGCGGCTCTCTTGCTTCATCTAGTTTGGATCAACTTCCATCTTCTGGATAGAATTGACCCCCGGGTTGGCTTGGTTGATTAGATCAAAGACCGAATAAGATGGGAGACCTGAACCGATGACCAGGATAGAGTTATTATTATCTGGCCTACGAGTAAGGAGATTGAAGATTATGGCTTCAGATAAACCGGACTGGACCATGCCAACCTTGTCCCCAAAATTTGGCAAAGGATTATTCATAGTGCTTGGACCTCTGTCCGGTTCAGCAATCTTTGCTTTGCTAACCAAGCATTGAATTGCTTAGAGCAGGGCTTTACAATTATTAGTTTGGTGTCCTACTTGAACATGATAGTTATAGAAGTTATTTTTATCCTCAGGTCTACGTGGCTTGTATTCCTGAAGGGACTGTATAAAACCCGCTTCCCTCAAAAGTTGGAAGATGACCCGGTAGGGGTAGCTTATAAGGGTTAGCCAAAACAAAGGGGGGGCGAGGAGGTTGAATTGTGGTAACCATCAGTGGAGCTGAGGTGATTGCGAGGGGCGCAGCAGGGGTTTGAGAAACAACTTGGACTACAGCCGGTGGTTTAGGCTTGGCTGGCGCCAGGGCTAAGGGTTGGGCTTTATTCTTTCTAAACCACGGTTTCCACGCTCTCTCAGCCTTTTCACACTCTACCTCATGCTCGATTTTCTTAGCTTTCTCGAATATAGCCTTGTAGGACAGAAAAGAATTAGTAGCCATTTCTTTGCGGAACAGGGGGAGAGATCCTTCGAGGAGTTTGACAATCATTTCCTCAAGGCTTAGCTTGGATTTCATTAAGACCTGGGTTGACATCCACCGATTGAAGTATTGCTTGAAAGTTTCGTTGGGCATTTGACAGACCCTCTCAAGATGTTGGAGGGTTGTTTCCATCATAGTATTAAAACCATAATCAATGCCTCAGATAAAAGATCCAGTCAGCGATAATATGATGCGGCAAGGTGTGATACCATTCGAGGGCAGGGCCCCAAAGGGAGCAAGGAAACATTTCAGCAAGAACCTTATCACTTAACTTCTTCACGCATATTATTCTTTCATACATTATAATGTGAGAGGCGAGTGCTCCAGAACCATCATAATGAGCCATACCCAAAATAGTTAAATTATCGGGGACCCAATCTTCCTCTCTTTCAGATTTCTTAGTGGTGATGAGGTGGTTGATGTAAGCTTGGATCTCGAGTGTCATATTTAGAGGTTACGTGACCTGGTCGCTGACCAATTTATGAGGGATAGCTAGGGCTTTGGGTGTCGCACTCGGAGAATACGCTACCTGGTCGTTGATAGTTTGAGAAGGTATCATTTGTCGAACAAAAGCGGCTATCTCAGGTGTCACGCTTGGTGGTTGCGTGACCTGGTCGTTGAGTGTAGGAGGTAGCGGAGGGCGAATGGCCAATTGGCTAGCAAAAGGATTTTAGGGGTAGGTGGTGCCTTTGGGAGTCACAATGAACTATAGAGGAGTGAAAGAGGGTAGTGGCTAAGAAGCTGGGCACTGGGGAGTAAATACCGGAGGGGTAGAACTTTGAGCAAAGGGTCTTCGATTAAAAGGCACAACTGATGGAATAGTTTTAGTTGATAGGAAAGGTAAAGCTTGCCTAAACTGGAACGGGCTTGCCATAGGCTGGGTCGATTGAAAAATAGGTGTGACAGGTCTTGTCCCTACCAGACTGGTCAACATCTGTGCCAAACCATTCTGGGCCTGAATATTGGATGCCGATACTCGATCAGAATTTCTATCTTCGAGAGCTTGTTTAATGGCAGCCTGAATAGTGGTTTGGATAGAAGCCTGAAAAGCATCCGAATTTAGGAATTATGCCATAGCACTGGCAAAGTTAAAGCCAGGTGGTGGCTAGGATCTCATTCCCGAGCAGGAAGTAGGGTCGGAGGGTTCTTCGGTAGGAGGGATCCCTTCATTTCTTAGAAAAGACATGGCTGGTTGAGAAGGGTTCTGACTTAACTGAACTTGTTTTGAATCTGACTCCCCGCTGGAATCAATGTGTGGAATCCCTTTAATTTCTGTGATGACAATCAGGGTGGGAGGACAACAAATCGAGCGGTGTTCTATCCTCTTCCAAACTGGGGTGCGACGATCAGTCTGCCTCCTCCTATCTGAAATGGTAGGCGATAGATCAGATCATGAATGGGTTCGTGGGTGGTATGGATGGTATGCATGCCTTTCGTTGTCATATGACTGCACATAGATGTGGTTAAAGATGATGCAACGGCTTATCCCTCTAACATACGTGGGACGTTTGTATCTCACGTCATACATAATGATATGTGGTGATGCAATGGAGGTACAAGAGAAGTCCTATGTATGTTGCTAAACTTCTTCCATAAGCGAAAGTATTAAGGGTAAGTTGCTTCCTTTTTTGCTCTTGAAGCCGATGCATGGGGGTGCATGATCACGAAGCTCATAGCACGCAAATCGTCCCTCTACCAACCTTATGACTCCCGCTTAACACCTTTTTGGAAGGATGGAGTTTGGCTTCTTCACCGGTAATGGTGAAAGAAGCGCGTCCCAATTATTTTATTTATTTTAGTGACCCTAAGGGAATGATGTGCTAAGGCTTTTTCTAGCTCGACTTTGGTATAAGGTTATTGATGTAGAAGGTTCTCGTTTACCTTGATTCCACGTTCCTCAACCGCTCCCAAATAGGTGTGATTGTAGGAGTTTACTTGTTGGTTAAAATGAGTGATCCACCCACTAGGCATCCTCAATTCCAACAAGGCATGAGTGACACTTCGCGAGCTTCTCGGGTAAAATGGGGCACCTAAAAATTACTGAACTATCTACACGCGTAAGGATAAAACGTTATCAAAAAGAATGAAGTTTTAATTTGGCCAATGATTTCAATACATCATCAAAATCTTTTAAACTCTATTAAAAGAAAGTTCAAGTTTAAAGAGATCAATCCCCAGTAGAGTCGCCACTGTGACCGGACGATGTTTTTCACGTCCCCAACCTTATTAAGATGACAGGGGATGCGAGTGATGTGATTGGAAAACAATTTTGCAAATTTTGATGTTCAAAAGATACGAGATCGAAATTTCATACTTAAAACAGAGTCGTCACCCGGTTCAGCTCAATTGGGAAATTTTTGGTACGATTTTCCCACCGGGTGGTTGGACCATACGTTAAGTAGAGATTCCGAGTTCGGATGATGTTATCTATTTTTCATCAGGCCAAGTTAAGATACTTCATTCTTTCTTAATCGGTTTAATCCATCCTATTTATTAGTGTTTCCGGTTATTTTGTTATTTTCGCGTTTATCAAGCAATTGAAATGATGAATAAAGTATTTACAGCCATTCAAAAATAAGCGCGAAAAATAAAATTATTACAAGGCTTCCAGATCCTGTGCATTTTTTTCTATGGAATAAATAAAATACCTAAATGTCCAATATTCATCTACCTACAGAAGATAGTTAGCACGGATATGACATATTTTATTTATAATACTATAAAGCTCGATTGGATGGCTAAAATGAGATTCGAACGGCGTTTGTGAGAAATTCCATTTTTAACCGATTTTATATTTGATCGTTGCTTTAACCGGACTATAAGTGAAAGATGCCACATGTTATGGGGTGGAGTCTGTTTTCAGAAGGTTTTGGACCTCCCTCGTTACACTGTACATCCTAGTTTTGGACAATGAACTAATCTGGGAACAAATGAAAATAAAACTACTGTCCAGAAAGTCATGTCGCCAACGACGCAAGTGATGTCGCCGGTGACATCAGTATGCAGGCAGGTTACGTGGCTTTCTGAGTACCATAAAGAAAGGGTCCCACAAGAAAATAAAGTCTCTGGGGAATACGATACCACCGGCGGTATCATCGATGTCTCCGACGATATAGATGATATCGCCGATGACATCACATGTCTCTGGTGACCTCAATTTCTTGCAGCAGAAACAGGGAACAGTAAAAAATGACCAGGCGCCCCAAAAATCAGTAATATTAATGCCAAAGAGCTATAAGACTCGGAATCTTTACCTCGGGGTCCTGAATCCACCTCTTCGTGAACCGAAAAGAAATGCCTCTGACGAGCTTGTTACGATGATTTAGTAGTAAATTTAAGTGTTTCAGACTTCAAAGTCCAATTAAATTGATTTGAACTACGAGATTTACTGATTTTAAGCTCACAATCAGAGAATTCAAAGAAAAAAACCAGGAAAAAATGGATTAGAATCCCCTTTTTTCTGCCTTATCTAATTCTTATCTCACTAGCATCTATTTTCTCCTTCTAATATTAAACCTCTAACCTTAGGTGGTCCCCCCCCCTTAATTGCAGCTCAATGTGTGTTTTTATAGGTGAAATGAGGTGGTTTTCGAGACCTTTTTGACTAATTCCGTCGAAAGTGGTCGAAAGGCTGTCTGTGCAGGGACCCGATTCGGGTCATGCCGCCGGCTGGCCTAGGAGCCTAAAAAGTCGTCAAAAGTGGTTTAATAGCAGGTGGAAAGACATCTTTTTGATTTTTAATGACATTTTAATGGGTATTTATTATTTGGGTATAAATTATGGGTTCAAGCTCCTACTGGATGAGTTATTGGTCACGCCAAACTGGATTCTTCCAAGTATACGATTCACAAGGAGTGGTATTTTGGTAATAAAAATTCTAAAGAGAACTTTTATCTCAAGACATTAAAATCGGATACACATCATCATCGTCTCGCGAGAAGGACTATAAAATCTCGTGCTCTTTTTTCTCCACACTATTTCTAAAACTTTTCTTGAATAAATCTATTTATATTATGTAAATAGAAATTCTCATGCCTTGTGGTTTAACATTACAAAAAGCTCTTGGTGACATTTTTTTCAAAGCCTGTATTTGATTCAAAAATTAGTAAAAAAAAAGAAAAATAGATGGAATGTTTTTAAAAATTAATTTTTTTATAATGTTAAATCTGTTATTTTGATAAATTCTACAATCCTATATTTTAGCTATATTATTTAAGAATTATGTATCAAAAATTTGAGTAAGTTTTAGAAACATTTTATTTTGTTATGATTTTTAAAAATCATCATCAATTTATAGTTAAAATAAATATTTGTACTTGTAAAAAAATTCTAAAACTTATAACTGTGTATTGTATTTTTATTAACTAAACTATAAATTTTTTTTAAAATTGACAAGATTACCCTTCAAAATGTGGTTTCAAAATTTCATGAATTCTTTTTTTCTAACTTTTGAAACAACAAACACACTTTTAAAAAAAATTACACAAAAAATTTTTACAAAACAATCAATATATATACCATATTTTTTAAGTTTAATCAATAAAAATAAATAGATTATAATTTACTTTGTGTATTCTCGTACATAGTATTGATTAGTTTGTTGAAACATGGTAGGATTTTACTTCTTTATGCGTGATGTATTCAATATTTACAATTAATATATCAAATTTTTATCCATAACTTATTCTAGTAGTTAAAATTAAACCCAATATTATTAAAATCGGATCAAAAATTGAACCAAGGAAGACACTATTTATAATTTTATTGATTCAACCGATTATTACTTTAAATAAATAATTAAATAAAATAATTTTACACATAACATAAATTATAGTTTTTATGGAAGAAAATAAATATGGTAAATGTTAATGATTATATTTTATGCATGAAATATGATTATAATACATCATAAACAATAAGTATTTTTTACTGTAATATTTAAATATCGACTTATTCTTAAAAAATCTGACCAATCCTAAAAAAATCAACATTTGAGATCGTAATCACAACCTCAGCAATAAATTTTTCACTGAATCAGTTTCAGCCAAACTATACAGCTTATTTAAAGCAATCTCAAATATATTCTTTACATAGAGACTGTAATCATCGTTGAAATCTTTTTGAACAGCAGAAGTACAAGGATCACAATCAATCTCATCTTCATCAATAGAAACAATACAATTAATACTTCTATTAACTACAGAACCTATGTCATAAATAAAAATAAGACTTAAGAACATGTGAAAACCACACAGACTAAAAAGCATGAAAGCATAAATAAAATAATGGACAACTAATTCAAAATAATAAGGAAGAAACTAATACCCAATAGATATGCTATAGAAATTCAATAATCATCCAATAGAGACATGGTAGACAAATACTAAAGTCTAATGAAATCATGCTAACAATTGCAAAAAGAAAACAACCACCATCCTGTAAAAAATTTCAAAAACCACGAAATTTAGAAAAGCATGCAAGCATAAATCAAAAAAATGAACAACTAATACAAGAAAATCAGATGACTACAAATATCCAACAGATTTTCTAAGAAATCCAATAGTCATCCAACAGATACATGGCAGATAAATAGAAACATCTAATGAACACATGCTAACAACTCCAAAAGAGGACCATCATCTAATAAATACACACAAATAACTAATACATATCTGATACAAATCTAATAAAACTAACAACAAAATCAATAAACCGTAAAATAGTGAAAATAAAAGCAAAAACAAAGCTTAAAAACATTACCTACAGCATCACCAAAAACAGCAAAGAGTGTTGACACACAGAGGATACTCACTTATAAGCATATTTCGAGCTTTCAATTGAATGTAGATACGAGCAGAGAGATCATTCTTGATCTCCATGGGAGGATAACCGTCTACAACTTGATATTCAATCTTAACATCAAATTTTTGTTCATCTAAAACCAAACTCTCCAATATAATACGATTAAAGTCAATAAAACTGGCTGACCAAGAAATCAAACCAGCTTTTACACTAAGGAGACAAAATTATGCGTAGGAGTCCAACTTTCATTATAGTGAATCAAAACAGTAATATCATCCATTATAAACAAGAGAATAAAGTACAAAATCTCGAAATCAAAAGAGTGACCTCAAAACGAAATAAAAAATCAGGTAGTAACTTCAACTTAAGATTCGACCAAAATAAAACAAAAATAGAAGTGCGAATTACCCAAAATACAAATCAATAAATGCGCGAAGAAGAAGAAGAAGAAGAAGAAGAAGAAGAAGAAGAAGAAGAAGAAGAAGAAGAAGAAGAACTCATAACACAAAGAGAGAAAACGAAGATCAGAGAGGAAGAATTACAAGAACAGAAAGAGAGAAATGCATATCACAAAAAGGAGAAAAAATAGTTACTGCCAAAAATATAACGCTTATATACATCGTAAGGCTATAGGAATTTTGTTAAAAAATTAACTGAGAAATGTTTAGGTCGCATGACAAAACTGTAATTATTTTAGAAAAAGTGACTCATCTTGATAAATTGTTTTTATGTAAATTTCAAGTCTAGTAAAACTTCAGGCTTTAGCGAGTTCCTACTCGTACTAGACATTGTAAGAAATTAGTGTTCAAGTCCGATCCATTTAAACGGGCTTAAAGGGTGGGTAGCTCGGGCCATGAACATGTATATTATTGAAGTCATAATTTTTTTTTTGAGTAAAATGAGACATTTTTGTCAAATTTGTTGATTGTGGGGTTTGAACCCATAACCTCATAGAAGTTGGATTCTCCCAGAGGTGGTTGTTGGAGATGTGCGGGGGTTATCCCAAATGGGAAATAAAGAAGGATTAAGAGTGAAATATAAGTGGTGTAGATTGGGCCTTAACATAAGTCAATTGGTTTTGCGTTAGATGGGCTCAATCCAACTTGTAAGCTCATTCAGTGTATCAAGCCCAACACTCTCTAAACCCACGAATTTTCTACATGGCATTAGAGTGGAGGAAGGCCCGATAGCCGGAATGATCTTGAGTTTGTATTTAAAGTCCTGGTGGAGTTTGGGCTGGCAGAGAAAGGCTAGACCCGGTGTTAATCTTGAGCCTCGGAGAAATAGACCAATGGATGTTTGGCAAGTGGCAATTGATTCAGGCCCAATTACACTTGAGGGGGAGCGTTGGAGATATGTGGGGATGATCCCATATGGAAAATAAAAAAGGATTAAAAGTAAAATATAAATAATGTAGATTGAACCTTAATATAAATTAATTGATTTTATCTTTAATAGACTTAATCCCATTTATATACTCATTTAATATATCAAGTCCAACACTCCTAAGCCGACAAGAGTGGTGACCAATGGACAAAAGATAGCAGTCATTGAATCATAATTAATTCTAAGTAAATGTCAATACCATGGGTAAAAGAATAGTTACCGTTTTAAGGGTATTTGTGGAAATACAAGTCAACAAAGAAGTCTAACGGACACTTTGGCCTGCTTTTATACTTTATTTCCATTTGTCTACTAAAACATCCCCAGCCTACTGTCTACTAAAACATCCCCAGCTCTGGTATTACTGCCACTCTAGCAACCACAATTTATGCCGCATTTCACTCTACCTCTCTCGCACCAGTCACCATCTACCATTCTTTTCATTTCATTATTGGTAAAGCATTAGGTCCTCTTTAGCCTCTTGTCGACCTCCAATTCTTTTTTTCAAATTTCAGTGTCCAAAACCCTAGAAATTGAGATGGCGGAACCAGGTTCCAAAATGATGGAGGGTTCTTCGCGAGTTGAAATTGATACTTCTGCGCCATTTGAGTCTGTGAAGGAAGCTGTTAGTCGATTTGGCGGAATAGGTTACTGGAAACCCTCTCAACATAAGTCTTCTGAATCTGAGGTATTCTCTCTTTTCTTCTCTTTTTGTTTGTCTTTTCTTCTGATTTTTATTTTTTGTTATTGTTGTGATGAGGATTTGTTTGAAATTTTCTGCTGCATCTTTTTTCTTCTGGTTTAAGCTCATTAGCGGTTCTAATTGATGTTAATATATATTTATGGTTGATGATTTTTGCTTTACTTTGCAAATATATTCAAAATGCTCCATTAGAATATTGGTCTAAGAGATATACACAAGCGTTTTCTTTCAAATTTTGAAATTTATATGTGACTTGGTGGTGGATAGTTTGATGTTTAATGAAATCCTTGTTCTACATTGTTTATTGAACCATTTAGACTTTTCCTTTTTTTCCAGAGAACCTTTATGATTTGATTACAACTTGTTTTGCAACTTGATTTGATTTTATTACAATTTCAGATTCTATACTTTTCACCCTTGCTTTGTGTTACAATTGAAGGTATAGATAGAGACCATGTCTTCAACTTAAAAATTCAAATGTTTAAAAAATTTTAAACTTGTAAATGCTCAAATTGTTCCATGACAAGGTTAGCAAAATTGTTACAGACAATTCTTGTTACACTATGTTTGATATGTTCTCTCGAATTGTTCCTCGTTTTGACCCACCTGGTAAAAATAGAAGCCATCCTATCTTGTTGGGCTTGATTTGTTTTCAACAAGTCACTGCCTTTTAGTCTGCTAATTATTGTTTCTTCTATTACTTCTCTAAATTTCTGATCATTTGTTAATGTTCTGAGAAAATATTTTTTTTCTGTCTCTTTTCTACTATACATAGCATGAAACCGAAGAAGTTGACATTTCAACATTAGAGGAACATGCTGGACTGTTGGAAAAAGATCTCATCATGAAAGAAAGGGAAACCCTCGATGTATTAAAAGAGTTAGAAACTACAAAAACTTTGGTCGAAGAACTAAAATCGAAGCTTCGTAAACAGGCATCTGAAGTTACTTTGACCCTGGAGTCAAATGAGGAAACAAACAAAAGCATTGAAAATACTGAAAATCGTAATCGAAATGTGGTGGTAGGTGTCAACCCGGCGTCTTCAGCTCCTGGATTGATTTTAATGGAATTGAAACAGGCTAAATTAAACCTTTCTAGAACTACTACAGATCTTGCTGATATTCGAGGTTCTGTAGAGGTTCTAAACAAGAAACTAGAGAAAGAACGAATTTCCCTCGACAAAACCCGGGAAAGATTAAACCGGAATTTCTCAAAGATATCGTCTCTCGAGGAGCAGCTAAATCAAACAAAGCAAAAACTCAAAGAAGCAAAAGATGAGAATTCCTTAGGCATATCAAAGGAGCTCCAGCGACTTAGTTCTGAAGCAGAGCAGTTCAAGAAAACGGGAGAAGCCGCACAATCCGAAGTTCTGAAAGCAATATCGGAAATCGAACAGACAAAAAGTCAGATAAAAACGGCCGAGATTAGGCTAATTGCTGCCAAGAAAATGAAAAAGGCGGCTAGAGCAGCAGAAGCTATTGCTCTAGCCGATATCAAGGCTATTTCTGGCCATGAAAAGTCAAACTCATCTGGAATAACTCTAACATATGAAGAGTATTCATCCCTAACGAGCAAAGCTCGAGAAGCTGAGGATTTATCAAAGACTAAAGTAATCGAAGCAATGCTTGAAGTAGATGAAGCAAATATCTCGAGGGGAGAAATCTTGAAGAAAGTGGAGGAAGCAACTGAAGAAATCAAAACGAGTAAAAAGGCATTGGAAGAGGCTTTGAACAGAGTGGAGGCAGCAAATAAAGGGAAACTAGCAGTGGAAGAAGCTTTACGAAACTGGAGATCAGTGAGTATGCAGAAAAGGCGTTCGGTTCAAAATTCTACCAAGTTTAAAAACTCGTGTATTTCTCAAAATAGGAAGAATCAGCGGTTGTTTGATGCAAATGGACTGAATTTAGTGAATGATGAGCCAGCTCCAGATCTAAAGCCGACTCTTTCCATAGGCCAAATACTCAGCAGGAAATTACTCTTGCCTGAAGAGGTTGAGACAGGAAAAGGCGCAATGAAGAGAAAAATATCACTTGGGCAAATGCTGGGGAAACCGAACGGTGATTTAGCCTCTGATGCTAAGAATGATGGTGAAAATAATGTGAAGCAGTTTTCTGGAAAGAGGAAGAAATTTGGGTTTGGTCGGTTTTCGCTGCTGTTGGCTAAGCAAGGTAAGAGAAAGAAGAAGCCTACATTGAACTTGAGGTAGTTTGGAATGAGTTTAACTTAACTTTGTGCTGTTGGTAATTGTTTTGTGGCTGAAGTCTATGGTGTAACTGTGATACTTGATTGGATTAGCTGTGTTTATATAATATGGTTGGTTGTTGAGACGATATTATTGATAATAGGATTTGATGGTATAATGTTTGTTTAAGAATGAATGGCCCCAGTAGTTGGATGATTAATTGTTTGAGCACCTATGTAAAAATATTTATTGTTTTGAGAAATTTAGTGAAAATTGTGATGTGATACCAATGGTTGAAAACAAGGAAGTCCCGAATAGGGATGACAATTGATATGGCCTAATGGGTTTGGTCTATCTGCAAAATCTTGACACCACTTGATCCATTGGTTTGGTTTAGCGGTTCGTGAACATTTTGAGGTTGGCTCGGTTAAAGTTTGACTTAATAAAGCTTGACTCGAGTTCGATATTAGCTCAGGATATGAACAAATCAAGCCGATTTTCTTAAAATTTGACATGAAAGCGCACGAGCATGCTGATATAATTCTATAAAATCATTTTAAAAATTTTCTATTAATTTCCTGTATACTCGTAAATATGGTTGGATTTGATGTTCCTAAGAGTCTCTAGTTACTTTTAATTTTAAATATTTTTAAGAAAAAGCTGCAAAACTTGTTTACCAAGACTCATTTAAATAAGAAAATATTTTTAATTTTAAATATTATGTGTGTTAGTTTAGTTTAGAGTATATTTAAATAGAATGATATTTTTCATGTAATTGTTTAGTTATGTTTTAAAATTTTTTAATATGGCAAAAATGTGAATTATGAAATAAATCAAATAATAGACGAGAGATGAAGGCCCCATTTATTTGCTAGAAAATATTGTATAGGAAAATATTTTTTGGATTTTTCGGCGTTTGTTTTATTCGGAAAATAAGTCAATATGAAAATGTAGTGTAAATAATGGAAAATGTTTTATCCCTCTAAAAAATGGGAAACATTTTTCCTTCATCTATCACATTTATTTTCTCCATCCCGCCTCAACTATCAATACCATCATTTCTTTCGTCTCACTACCACAACTATCACCACCTCCTCCGCCACCACAACCGCCGCCGCCGCTACAGTCTTCACTTCCTCCAACTAATTTTTGTCACCACCATCACTATCTTTACTTTCATTTTCAACTTTGCTTTCAGCACCACCATCTCCACCTCTAGAGTCACTACCACCACCACCACCACCACCACTATTGTTGCCTATATATATTTCACATTCACATTACTGTTATCACGTATCATTTTCAATCCACCTATATTTATTTTTATGTAAAAATATTAATTGTTCTACACGACTTGCTTTTTATAAAGGTCTTACAAATATCTCACAAAAAAACTAAAAATAATTTGACGATACCATAAATAATTTACAAGTTTACCAAAACAGGGGTAAATAATTATAAAAATACGGTCTGGTATTTATCTGGTAAATATCTAGTAATCGTCTAGTAGTTATCTGGTAAATCATAACTTCAAATAAATCTCCAAAATATACATGACATATGACATCTAGTATTTATCTAGTATATCACTGTTAGATATCTAGTTATTATCTAGCATGTCTTAATTTTGACAGTTTTTTATGGATCTAATGACACCTAACATACATATTTATTAGATAACTATCAGACAACTACTAGACAAATACTAGATATTTACCAGATAAATACCAGACCATATTTATGTAATTATTTTCTCTTGTTTTTGTTAATTTGTAAATTATTTATGGTTGGACAGTAGATATGTAATTAGTTTAACTTAATGGTCAATTTTATAAATATTTTAGCGGCACATGTATATTTTTAATGATTTCCCTTTTATAAAATAATAATTCAATATTTCACATATTTTACTTTTTTATATAAATATGATTGAAAATGTTAATATATTAAAATAAATAATATTAAGTACTTAAATTTTGTGGTTAGAAAATATTTTTCAATATTTTAAACAAACACTAGAATATATTTTCCACTGTTGGGGTCAAACACAGAAAAATATTTTATTTTCCTTTAAAATAATTTTCCTTACGCAATATTTTTCATGCACATTATTTTCCTGCAGACAAATAAGGCCGAGTTAAAATATTCGAAGCTCGAATTGAGCTGAGTTCAATCATATCTATATTCTAGCCAAGCTAAAAATAGGTTTTGTATTGACTCGTTAACATTCCTAGTTTGGCAATTTAATAAGAAAAAAAATTATAATTTTTTTCATTTCATTCTATATATAGAAAAAAAAGAAGAATTAATTGAATTTTTTTCTCTAGATGCCAAAAAAAAATGTAAAGATACTAAAAAGTAGTATTAAGGTTTGAAAAGAATTCATATCACTAGATAGCATGTTTTGATCTTTTTATTGTGCAAGTATATCATGGTTTTGGCCAATAATTTGTGGCTTTTGGACATTATCAATGCGTTAAAGTTGATTTCTTGTCCTGCGCTGAAGTTGTTTAATTATTTCAAGAATTATAAACTAATTGTAGCTGAATACCAAGATACCTCTATAATTCTTTGTTACCAAAGGACAAAATAGGAAACTCCGAATGTACCAATTTAAAGGAAACTGAAGATTGATTATATTAATTTCCAAATGAAAAATTAATTGATTAAAAGACTTAACTGTTCTTTCTAGTGTTTAATAGCTCAAATGTTAGGTACTTTGATATATTGATATTATAATATTTATAAGTATTTTCGTTGATATAATTTTATTTGGGATTTAATCATAGTTAAGGCTTCTTATTTCTCTCAATAAGTATATTTAGTAGTATTTGAACCTTTTTCTCCTTCAACTTGTTTAGCCTGAGTTGTCAACTGAGCTATAAGTGTATTAAATAAATATATTGATATTATCTATTTAATATTAAACTTAAATATTAACTAAAATTCATATATAATGACGATAAATTCCTAATAATAAAAATTAACGATAAGTTTTTAATAGTTTTATTATTTCATGTTGAATTTATGATCTTTTAACATAAACTTTATTGAATATAAACTCTTAATATATTGAAATTCAATAGATCATGAAACTAAACAAATATTTAAGTTGTAAAAAGAAGACTAAAAAAGTCTTCATATATTGATTAAATTTCTGTTATTTTTAACTTATAATTACTTATATTGATCTGAAGTTGAATATACTGAAACTGAACTGAAATTAGAGATACGAAAACTAAACTGAAACGTAACTTAAAATTAATGGGAAAATAATTAATAATACTCCAAATATTAATATACTAATAACACTAATCAATAATATTCCAAATAATACCATATTATTATAAAATTAGTTATTAACTATTAATTAAAATTACTATTATAAATTATCCTTATTATTATTATTATAATTTTATTATAAATATTAATTTATAGGATTTTTTATTCTATTATCATATATAACTAAAAGATAATAATAATAATATATTATTATTCTAAAAATTATTATTTCATAAATTTATTCATTATAAAATAGAATTATTTATTATAAAAATAACAATTAATAGATTTTTAAAATATTATCATTAGATATTTTTTATTATTTATTATTCAAGATCGATATTGATAATTGAAACTGAGTAAAACCTAAATTGTAATAAATATTGAAATAGAATTGAACTAAAATAAATATTAAATAAGTTGAAAAGGAGAAAGCTTAAGAACCATAATATCTCTTAAAAACTCAAGTGATTTCTATTAAAAAAATGTCTGTTATTGCTATGAAAATCAAATGAATTTGCATTATTGTCAAGAGTTGATCATACAGATGTGCAAATATAGTACTTGTTTCTTTGTTGATATTTTGATTAACAGCATTATTCCAAATAGATTTTGTCACTGATAATTACAATATTCTCCTCGCGTTCAGTTTGTTCGGTAATACCAATTATCCACACTTTTGTTCTTTATAAATTGTATTTTTTTTTATCTTCAACGATATTCCATCATGAAACAAAAACAGAAAAATAAAAATTTGCTCCATAATTCTACGGACCGATGTAAGACTCTTCTGGTCTAACGGTTCACAGGCCATCCTATTTAGCTACGTCATAATCCAATTTAATTATAAATGAGAAAAAAACATAATAGTGGTTCACCTGGTTCTTGTCAAAGCAGGACCTCATTGAATTTAGATATATATAACGAATTATAAAATTAAAAAACTACTATCAAAATACTAGTATAGGACCAGGGGAGGGTTAAATGCATCCGATTGTAGGCGAACAAATCTCGAATCGAAGTTTTGCTTATTCTAAAGAACAATCCTCAATTCCACGCTTTATCTCACCCAACAATCATTCAAGCCAAGGCCCCATCCCCTCTTCTTTCTCCAGTCGACGCTTTGATTCCTGATAGGTGATACTTCGCTTCGATATCCTCCGATTTCAATTTGTTTTCTTTTTTGTTGTTTGATTGCCGAGAAATAGCTATTAGGATCGACATGTTTATGAACTTTTCGTTTTCAGCTTCATATTGTAGCTGCCAGCTACCGAACAATTAGTTCTTGTTTTGTTCGTTTCCTTTTCTTAATTTTTGATTATATTTCTTTTTTGTTGCTGCTGCTGCTCATCGTTACTGTATAGCTTTATTTCTTCGAAGATTTGTTTTTCCATTCTTTTTTTTTTTATAAATTTGTTTACGTATCGAATACAGAATTGACTCTCAGTTTGAAATCATGGACGGCTTCTTTTTATTCCTTTATTCTACGACTCTCAGCTTAGCTATAAGAACGTGATTTTGAGGATCTTTTTGGTTTATTGTATACTTGTTCTTGTTATTTTTTTTTTTATTTTGATATGTTTAACCTATGCTACTTGGCAATATGTGTTTGTTATACATGCTAATCTCTCATATAAGGATATGGTCTTTAAGCTTGCAAATATCAGATGCCAACTAGTTGATAGAAGAGGACGAATAAAGAGTAGTTTGATCTATCTATCTGTCTTTGGGAACAATTTTGTTGGCTGCAACGTTGAGATACATATACAAGGAAGGAATACGTGTATTTATCATTATTAATATACCTTTCGAAAAACATCAATTTTTTTAGGTCAAGTGGAGTGATATTTAAT
This sequence comes from Euphorbia pulcherrima, assembly GCA_947683365.1. Taxonomy (NCBI): domain Eukaryota; kingdom Viridiplantae; phylum Streptophyta; class Magnoliopsida; order Malpighiales; family Euphorbiaceae; genus Euphorbia; species Euphorbia pulcherrima. The sequence goes on from CANTUS010000008.1 coordinate 31,127,170, forward strand.
AATTGGTACCGGAAACAATAAATTTAAAATCACTGCCATAGTTTGAGGCATATATCATAAAATGGTGAATTCTTGGTAACTAATTTCTGTAATTACAGAATGATGAATTTTCAGTGCAATATTTGGAACATGAGGCAATTACTGTATCTCGAATTTTCCCTGTACACCCTTGCTTTCTTTCAGTTATGTTGCACAGAATTTGTGCATTGATGATTAAGACTTATTTACTTCAGAATGATATCATTAATCAGTAATATGGCCTTTGCCTTGCTAAGTCTGAAAATGATCGTTTTTTACTTTTTTGTACTATGTTGGCTTTGACTTGTACTTAATAATGTGGCCTTCAGCCAATTTTGGAAATAACCATCTCTTTATTTTCATCTATATATGGTATTTAGTCCTCATGTTCTGCATTAACTTTTTTCCCTTTTCTCCATGATAAAAATTTTGGCCTTCTAAGAAAATTTTCAATTTTTTTGGGATGTTGATATTAATTGACAATTGTTGGCAGTTTCAAGCATCATGAACATGAGGGTTGGGTTCTTATTTCTTATCGTGTTGGGTGTTGGCTGGGCTTCTGCATCTAGAAAAATCGCAGACACTGATGTAATAAGCATGGTGATTGTTGATATTGTACCAGGTAACTAATTATTGTTATAATTATTTATTGAATCCAACCTTTACACTTTTCATCAGGCTTGCTTTTCTTGACTAGTCTCATTTGATCTTTTTCCCCAGTTTCTTGTATAAAGTGAGAAATTATTGATTGAGAGGTTCCACTTAAAGAGCCATTCATAATCATGGATTGGCAACTTCCAAAGAGTGATGACATTCACTTTGAAATTCAAAATTTGCATAGTGACTTCATAAAATCTCAAATATGTTTTGTGACATTAAATACATTATGACTTTATTTATTATGTATAGGGGGTCATTTAAGATTGCATAACTTGACGAAAATATGGCTTTTGTTTGTTATTGAGGGGAGGGATATTGCGAAAGATCCTAATTTAAGATGCTTCAAAATTATTTGCTTTTAACTAACACCATTCAATTACAGTATTTTGTTCTTTTAAAGATAAGTGTATTTGGAATTGTAATGGAAAAAAAAGACTTATTAAAATAATGTTGTATATACCATGGTTCAGCTGAGAAGGAGAAGCTATCTTCAGATGAAGTTGTGGGAAACAACCAGGTGTGCACTTTATGTGAGGAATTTGCTGAACAGGCAGTTGATTACATGACAGAAAACAAAACCCAGACTGAGATTATTGAATATCTTCATCATGCCTGTTCTCAGGTGCCTTCTTTCAAGCAACAGGTACTCTCTTAGTTTTAGTGTGGGATTACTGTGTTCTTGATTTATAGTTGCAAATATATATTATAAAACTTGATATCACCCTCTGTTTTCTCCTTGCGAAAATTCTTTTGTCAGCTTTGTGGACTCCATTAGGTTATTCTATCTTTTTCTTTTTTAAAAGTACCATTCTCGATTTCCATTTAAATGGAAAACGAAATTTGTTATTTCTATTGTCTGTCCTTACCTTGAAGTTTGCTTGATTTAGTCCAGCTATGGAATTGTTCGATCTTGATGTAGTTGGATGGCAATTCAATTACATTTACGGCAACATGGAGTGGTAAAAAAGTTGAGTGTTTTAAAGTAATATGTAATTAGCCAAAAAACAATGAAATGAATTTGGGATCGCAATATGTCAAGAGTTTACTTGGATAAGATCCGTTATTCTTGTAATTAGAAACACCCAGTCTTGAAGCCTTAATATTTTGAATCATTTGAAAGTCATTCATAGCAAATAGGAGCAGTTCACGGTTTCAGTTAAGCACAACTTTTAGTTACTTCGTAGCAAAAACTCCAAATTTAATGGGTCTATAAATAGTTATTCAACTTGAATTGATGGGGAAGGCACATATAAAGCTGACATTTTTTAAGTTGGGGGTTGGAAAATTAAGAAAAATAAAACGATTCTGCTTGTGTATAGAAATATCTTTCAGTTTCTCTATGATCAACCTATTCAAATCGCCATCTTGATTAATTATAGTGTAATTGATTTGATATTCTATACGACAATGAGGTTTAGGTTCTCAATTTCAGTCTTAGTTTAACTTACGATAAAGAAAGGAGAAAACTTAGAAGTTTATGCTTACTAATTTATACATCTATAGAACTGTATCTATCTTGTTTAATTTTCATTTTGAAAAAGTTCTTATCCACACGTGTCAGTAAAACTGCATTCATACATCTACCTTTGTGAAGAAACCTATATATTTAAACGTAACTGAAGAAGGTCACAGAATATCATGTCCAAATGCTTCTTTTTTGTATCCTAATCTCTCCAAATGTAACCTTAAAGTAAATATTAAGTAGCTCTTGTAATGCATTGTTCTCAATCTAGATGTGAACTTTTTGAAGTATTTGTGATACAATTTGTTTCCCCCCATTTTTCTGAAAGCACCGTAATTTTGTTGTTAAACAACGTCAGCATAGTAATGCTTTTGGATTCATAGAAGTTAGTGCATTGTGGTAAGTGACAACTACTCCATGATTTAGAACAGTCTAGAAGGATATGTGGGCTGGATGGTGATTTTAGGTGCTTGAGAGGGTATATATAGGAGAGGGTGAGGAGGCTTAGGGATTAGTGAGAATCGAATTTGTGTTTTATGTTTGGCTGCCTAGTGTTTATGGCTCTTCTAATTTGGTAAAGAAGGGGAATAAGTATATCATAATTCATTTGTCATTTTCATTTGATTATGTATCAGATCATTCCTTCATTTCAATCTACTTACAAGTTCATTTGTTGCGTGTTTGGAAACCTAAAAATTGAAGGAATTCAATTCTATTCAAAATTTTAGGTTTCCAAACACACCCTTGAGCATAGTTGTTACGGGTGCAAGATGTACCGAGGCGCTAAGGGGTTAGACGCAAAGCGAGGCATGCGCCCGGAGGACTCTAGGCGCATAACAAAAGAAGTGGAGTAAACTAATTACTACCATTAACAAACCTAAAATGCAATAAATAGTAAAAAACACATGTTAAATCACACTCAATCTTATTACCCATATTCACACTCTTATAAATTGAAAATCCAGAAAATAAGGTCAACCAAACTATCAAAGTTGACAAATAGTACTTCTAATCTAGATTATGAACTCCATAGATAAACTTAAACTTGAACTTGTTTATTATCGCTAATCACTATCATCGCATTTTCATATCAACATCTTCTCTATTCTTATCATCTTCATTCTTGTCCTCAAAGTCATCCATCTTCTTCTTCGTCATTTAGAGATACTGAAATAACTCCTTTTTCAAGATTAGATGGTGTTACTTAATCATTTCCCTTTTGTGGGGTTGGAGCTTCAAATTCTACTTCAAATTATGAAGGGTGAATAGTTCCACTTCAAATTTGAAGTGCAATTATTCACCACTTAAAACATATTATATTAGTTTTTGTTTACTTTTTATTTTTTTATTCGTATATATGTTTTGTATATATGTGAGGGAATATAATAATAATAAAATTTTAGGTAGAAATGAATAAAATAATAATATTATGTTTTGAAGTGGAAATTTGAAGTGAAGCGTTGGAGAATATACACGTAGCAACTTCAAATCATAGAGTTTGAAGTGAAAAATGGTTGTGTAGGTTGGTTGGAGATGCCCGCACGGAAATGATGAAATCGAATCTAATGAAATCGTTACTGTCTATAGTCTTCTTTCTCTTTCTTTTATTATTTATATATTATTATATTTCAATGGTCAAGATTATACATGTGATACAATCTTAAAAACCCATAAAGGACCCTCCTTATATTGTGCCTTTTGCAAATTGTCTAAGGCGAGGCACTGGCCCTTGATCCTTGAGCGCCCAGAGCCCGAGGTGTGCCCATTAACAACTATTCGCTTCGAGTAGCTTAATCTGTCACTTTGTTCTGTTAATGAGTTGTGGCTATTGATTCTCTTTTGCTCAGTGTATAATGTTTACATGTAATAAACAGCCTTTGAGAATATGAGGTCATAGACAAGCTCTAAGTGCAATTGGGTTGTCCATTGCAAGGCACATGCCATGCAAATAAAATGACTTAAATGCAGAAAGTTTTTTTTTGTTAGGTTGTTTTAGATAAAGATATACAAATTCAATACAACTCTTCCACATAATAGGTGAATGGGGAAAACTGAAAATCTTTAAGTTGTATGATCTTCCAGCATGTATTTCACATTAAAACACCCAGTATTAGTATTCTGATTATTGTTTTATTAAATAACATATAGATGTTCGCTTTGAGTGCTTTCTTTTTGTTATAAATATAGAATTTGATACATCACACATCTTGTGATCTTCTATGAAATTTATATATGATGAAGATAAGATAATAATGCCAGATTTTAATATATCGGATTTTAGTTTTCTGGGTATTAGAATCTAAATGACTATAACTTCAAATTTCAATTGAACAGTGCATCACTTTAGTGGACTATTATGCTCCTCTATTCTTTCTGGAGCTTTCCTCAGTACAACCTGAACAGTTCTGTCGGAAAGTCAATCTTTGCAATGATATAGCCAACATTTCCTCAAAAATCCAAGAAGATAAATGTGGAATTTGCCACCGAGCTGTTTCAGAAGTATTGCTTAAGTTGAAGAACCCCGACACACAGGTTTGCTTTTTAATCATTGACTGAATGGGATGAATGGGCGTTTAGAGACAACTATAGGGGGTCTCGATGTGTTAGGCCTATTGCATATTATATCGCATCTAACTTCTGCTTTTGTTTATATGGTATGTAATTATAGCTTAATAAGTTATTGAAGTTGACAGAAATTTGAAAACAAAGTATACTTGATTTTTATTGGACAAAAGGGTCTTGTTGGTCCTATGGTATAACTCGTTTACCTGTTTGGTCCCTCTGCTATTTATGTTACTCATTTGGTCCCTGTGTGATGCAATTGGTTACCTTTTTGAACCTCATGCTATGCAAGTATTATCAATTAAGTCCCTGTACTACGCAATTTGTTATCTTTTTGGGCCATGCATTGTAGAATCTCTATTGATGTAACCATGCACTAAAGGGAGATAAACGATAATAAGTTGCATAGTACGGAGACCAAATAGGTAAGTTGTATACCCGAGAGACCAAATAGGTAAATGGATCATACCACGGGTCTAGAAAGGTGGTTATGCCATTTCCATTCTTCTTTATGCAATTTCATGCTCTAATTGTACAATCTTTTCCCCTTGCTTTTGTGTCAGCTCGAGATACTTGAGTTGCTTTTAAAGACTTGTGATTCAATGGAGAACTACGCAGCAAAGGTAAAAACTAAAATATCATTTCGTTAAGACGAGGAATGTGAAAACTGCGCCTAAATTTATCAAACCAAACACAATCAACCCATTTTAAAAGTAAACAGCTTTCCGATTTTTAAGCTTTGTTTTTGTATTGCAGTGCAAGAGAATGGTATTCGAGTATGGTCCAATTATCATTACAAATGCTGAACAATTTCTGGAGACAAAGGATATATGCACAATGGTACATGCCTGTGGTAATGCCCAAGTTAGCTCAAAGGCTGATTCATGATCAAGTTGATTTAAACAATTTGAATTTGACTTAAGTTATAGTCTCGAATTTATGTGTGTGTATAAAATAGCATTTCGGTCTTCTTTGTTGGGTACTCATTGTATTTTAATCAAACTATAATTTCACCACTTGTTTGAAATGGTTGGATTGTTTGTATAAATCAAATATTTGGAAGCTCATTATCTGTTTTCATAGTAGAACTTGAAAGGATGGATTTTTCTGCTGGCAATTTCAAATGAGTTATATTTATTATGTAGTTATATCTTATATCAATCAAATATATTATAAGTAAACAATATTAATATTATATTATAGTGAAAATATAAAAAAATTACATTATTTTGAAAAAGAAAAAATATAGAATAACTACAAGATAACTGTAAGGTATCATATAAAGGTGCGATATAACATAACTACTCGAAAATTACAAGATATGATATAAGATGGTATAAATGTGCATAAGATAACTTATTTTAAATATTTACCAAAAAAAGTGTATCTTCGTAGATCTAGTTTTGAAAAGAAAAAAAAATGAACAAATTTGTGAAATAAATGCAATATAACTATAAAATAAGTAAAAAATGGTGGGATGTAAAACACGTGAAAAGTTAAGTCTGATAGAATATTATTTAGAATGTGATCCGGTAATTAGTTTTATAAAACTAGGTATTTTGGTGTATTTCACTAATAATAATATGAAAAAATATTATAAAAAATAATACTTGACTTTTAGGGTGAAAAAATGAAAATATAAGACTTTAGTTAACTTTTAAATAATAAGAAAATACAAATTTTTTTATAAATACTTTATTTACCTTGATGATCGAGAGTATATCAAGTTTCTTATTATGTTTTATACTATTTATCAGCTCACACTCAAATTAAGACTTGTACGTTGAGAACACCTTGATGTATAATAGTTTTATCAATTGAGCTGCTTTTGTGAGTCAAAAATTAATCAATTACTATTATAAGTATCAGTATTATAAAAATTACGTTTAGACACCACCTATGTGAAAAAAATTGGATTAGATGATGCTTAGACAGTAATAAATTGGTTAAAGACCTGACATCGCTCAGAAATAAAAAGTCGAGTAGCAACTAATAAAATGGGACGTAGACGAGAATGCATAAGTGGCTTGAATAGAGTAAAATTTCATGTGGGTCTATTTTTCTTCTTCCTTCATCAACAGCCTCATGAATGAAATACTTGTACTAAGATTGTTTAATTTCTCTCAAATTGGGTTCAATTTTTGTTGATTATATTTGCAGAATATATTTCTTTTTGGAATATTTTATTAACTTTGTAATTTCTTCTTTCAAATCACTTAAGCATCAAACGTTTAGGCTATGAGGCTTATAAGCAAGCCAAAATCCTTCTTGGAAGTCTAAACTGTCATCATATAGAGTCTAAGATATGAGAAAGTGACACTTGTAGTTATTGTGGAGTAATTGGAACACGTACCTTACTTGACACATCCAATTAATTGTCATATCAAAACTATACAAAATGTTCCTATATCATTCTTCAATTATGCATATGATTTAAGTCTTGATTCGTAACTCTCAATAAATTTATTTTAATAATGTATTTATAGCTCCTTTAATTTATTTCATTTCATTTATTATTCCTTAAATTTTGAAAATGTGCTTTTAGCTTATTAAAATTTTAAAATGTGCATCAGTTCGTCCCTTAAAATATAATGTGTTAGTTTTTAATTGAATTAATTTTTTAAAAATGTCGTTGTCCTAATTTTTCTTTCTTTAACCTAAAGCTGAGTCGTGGTATTTATGCCCAAACTAATTGATTTGCTCCACAACCTCAGTCCGTCCGCTAGCTACCGTGGGGCTTGTTCAAGCAGACATAATGGGGAGTTTCGTTCCTAGTATGTTCTCTTGTCTCTTTTTAGGTTTCTTTTTATTAAAAATTTCTTAAGTTATTACCAACAAAGGCGATTCCCTTGTTAATGATGGTGGGGCGTAACAGAAGTTACCTTCACAAATATTATTACACTATCATAGTTCACAATATCAATCAATGATGGTGTTACGCGTATCAGATGTTATCATTTTTTTGTACTTCCCAGTAATTTTATTCTTATGATCACATCACAAGTATCATTTTATATTTTTACATAATGCTAATAGTTGATCAACTCTATAATTCACAATAAGTTGATAGTTATGCTGAATAGCTTTATATATCCTTCAATTGTATTTCAAATCACAACTGGAAAGACTGATTTTTCATCTTAAGTTTTACATTGTATCGAATCCATTCATTAAAACGTGCTTCTCCTTGTTCGTAATCCAAGATTTTATGATGTTTAATTTGATACATAATTAAAAGTCAGTGCATTTTATGATGACTTTATTTTTTGCGGATTTAAATCTGTCCTTCCTAAATTAGTGTCCCCTTACATGTCTCCCATTCAAATATTGACACGTGTCTGTTTTTATTATTATTTTATTCTTTTTCAATTTGTATCTCCTATAAATATAACACATGTCAAGTGATGAATGGAGGGACATGGAAGGGGACACTAATTTGGGAACAGCAGATTTGAATCCGTTTTTGACAAAGTATTACTATTTTTTTCCTTTACGACCAACAACGTATAGCTCAGTTGGCAACGAGGGCTGGATAAGTTGGAGGAGAACAGAGTTCGAATCCTACTAAATGCACCTGTTGGGAGGGGTGAGGAGCCTTAACTGTGACTAAGCCTTGAACAAGATTATCTCAATGAAGATACTCGTAAATAAAAAAAATTCACAATATTAATCCAATTGTTGTAAAAAGCAAAATATAGTTACATTGCCAAAATACCCTACATCGTGGTATTAGAATTTTACTAAATTTTCTATTTGAGATATTAGTAAACTTGTAATTTTAATACATCAATACTACTTGTTAAATATATTCATAATTAATAAATAGAGATATAAATATAAAATATTAAAAATACTAGGTTGAAAGAAAATTATAATGTTATCGCAGAGTTAGTAAACGGTAATATTGAGAGTCTTAAGGTGGACATCTAAGGCTAACAAAGCCTCTCTACGGTTTCTTCATTTTCGTATCAATTAATTTTATAAATATTTTTCTAGATTAGCACTTAATGTGTAAACATCGTTCATGTGTACCTATACATTTTTCTCTTATTTCTATAATCTCAGGAGCTTCTATATGAAATGTCAGCCATTTGGCCCTGTTTTCGCGATAAAACAATTTTTGGTTGTTCTATCATATTAGCAACTTTTCATTCAGTTAAGAAATTCAAATCATGTCAAACAACTTATGCCACCACTCTAAATTTGGACAACTCTAGCTTTTTAACATTATTTAGACATGTAACAAAGTTACATTAAATTTATATACACCAAGAAATTAGGCTATATTTTATTTTAACAGAGAATACATATATCCATTTATAAAATGATAATAAAAGGTTATATTAACTAAATTTTAATTATACAAAGTCTTATTCGGGCATGGAGGTCGCGGCTATGGTTCTCTTCTGAACTCTAACCATCTAGATGCCTTCTTTCACCGATGATGTGATCAGATGTTTGTCATGGGGATTGCTAGTCCTCCATCTGCGATTCGTTTTCAATTCAACGGACGGCTCGTTTCGCATCTCCTCATTCGAATCGTTAAGGAGCAGACGGTTAAGCCGCTCAGGTATTTCTCTTTAAACCGGCGTTGTTTCCGACGATCCTTTAAGGGGACAGATGCCCCTCATCTATTGCTTGCTTTCACCAGTGTTTTATTCGACAGTTCGTCAAGGGGATAAGTTTATGAGCATGCAGCTATTCTCTAGTCGCTCAGATTTTTTTTCTTACCGACGGCAGTCTCTCGGGCAGTAGTGATTGTGAACCTTACAGTCGCGATTTCTTTGACTGCAGCCCCTCACATGAGTTGGGCAGTTTCAGTCTTGCCGGAGCTTTGATTCCTCATCGGACTTTACTACTTCAAGATCTTTCCCTTAAAGTGGTTTTGATCATCGGCTTGGGTCTCGAGAGTGGACACATTTCAAATGATGTTTCTTCCTTGGAAGGTGAATTTGTTTATCGGCTTGGATCTCAGTTTGAAGTTTCGACGTTATGCGTATACGATCTCGAAACTGCTTTAAATCTTATGATGATGTTGTCGTCATCGTTGCCGTTAGGCCTCAGCATCTCAGGCTTCTCGCCGAGATTGACTATGTTGCATCACGGGGAATTTCTTTCTATCGTTCCTTATCATGCCGGCTGCAATTCAGTTGCTGCTATGGATCTTTAGATCATTATTATCTATGGATCTTTAGATCATTATGATCACACTCTGTGTGATTGGATTCTTTAGTTCGTTATTATTACACTAGATTGCAAATGACTTTATTAACATCCTAAAGATATTTTTTTATTATTATTATTTTTTTTCTTAAATAAATTGAGCCGATATTTATCGAGTTCAGCTTTTAATTAAAAAAAATATAATAAAAAATATAAAAAAATGAAATATTATGGTGGCCGATAGTTGAGTTAACAGAGACTTTCGGTAAGAGGCTGACAGCTGTGCTATTCTAGTTAATGCTAAATAGAAGTGAAATGTGATTGGCCCAGCACAGCACTAGTCAAATAAATACAACTACAATTATATAGACACGTGGCACTACCTCAAGTCACAGGTACATGTATTTTGTTTAGTTTGCAGTTGGAGCCTGTCCCAGATGGTCGAGATGGCTGTCTTTCCCATATCAATCGTAGGTTCACTCCAACGTGTCACCATACTATTGGCTCAGAATGTTTGATATGAGTGGCCATCGTTGTACTACAAGCCAAACCGAAACTATGTCCACAAGCGTATGAGTTATATATCCTCTATTTAGGCCTTAACCAACTCTCTAAACTATTCTTCAATTTAGTCACACGATTTCTAAATCATCCATTAAGTTTTCAATCTAGCTAATTTTAAAAGAAAATGCTTCTTTAAATAGATTTATGACTTATAATCTCATGCCTTTATTTTTTCTTTATGAAATTTGGATACTAAAAATAGTTGAGGAATCTCGTATAAGAAATCACCTTCACCTATGAAAAAAAGAGATGAATTGGAGTATTAACATGAAGAGAAATTCATGTTCTGAAGTTGTGGAAATCAAAAGTTTAGGTGTAAGTTAGATATCTAAGACTAGTCCTAATTCGTATTAAACTTGGCTTATATGAATAGAGAAACATGCCTTAACAACATACCCATATGCATTTCTGTGGATGCAATGACATGTTTAGTTCAGAAATACATATTACATGAGAGTTGGAATTACTCAACATTTTTGTAATTCATTTTAAAGAAGAGATGAAATAAACGGCATAAAATAATCATTTATAGTATATATATATATACACCATGAAAAGTGGAATATAAATTCATATATAGTAATAATTTCACATTTTTATTTTATTCATATACAGTAGTTAGGGGTGAGCAAATGTCGATTTTAAAAAATAAGATCGAACCAAAACCTGAAATAGTAAAAATACAAAACCCAAAATCGAACATAGTTTGGTTCGGTGTAAACTGAACCGAATATAATTCGGCTCAGATTCGATTAGGTTCGATTATAACCGAATTGTTCAAACGCTATAATTATAAAATAATTTATAATTTATTTATGAGAGAGATTTAAAGTAATTTTATTTTGATATGTGCTAAATTTGCTGGTAATTAGACTTTGAAATACAAATTTACGACAAAAAAGAATATTAATACAAGTGATATAACATGCGTATATAATTAATTACTGGGTTGTAAAGGAAAATAATTATTTCTTATTAAGAATTACTTAAAATAAAATCTCGTATTTGTTATTATTGATTACTAATTAGTATGCAACATACCCCATATATAACTTGTTTTTTAGATATAATATAAATATATATTCAAATATAACGTTTTACTAATTTATTCGGTTCGTTATGGTTTTATTTCAATTTTTGTTACAAAAACCAAAATCCGATTTTTAAAAATTTTATAAACCGAAATCGATCCGAAATAAATTCAGTTCAGTTCAATTTAGTTATATTTATTTAATTTAGGTTTAGGTTTTAATTCTGATTCAGTTTTACACATCTGTAGTAGCAGTGATCCTGCCAACAAAATGCTACTTAAAGGTAGGAAATATGCATGCATTGAGATATATTTGTGCACACACATGCACATTTTCTTCATTTTTATTCCTATATGATTCAAACCAAACACAGTGATACAAATACAATATACAATGGTGATAAGAAAAAAAAAGTAATGGTTGTATTTAAATTAACATTGCATAGGTGGCTCAAACCCTAGTCGCCTAGATGCTTTCTCTCAACGGTGATTTGACCGGCAATTTGATATGGAGATTGTTGCTTCTCCATCTGCGATTCGTTTCCATCACAACGGACGGCTCGTTTCGCATCTCCTCCTTCGAATCAAGAAGCAAACGGTTAAGTCGTACAGTTTTTTTTACCTGCATTATTTCTGGCAGTCCTTCAAGGGGATAGGCGCCCTTCATCTGTATGCTTGCTTTCACCTGTGTTTTGCCCGACATTTCATCAAGGGGATAGCCCTCACAACTCCTCCTTAGGAGAGTTTACGAGTAGGCGGCTAGGGCTCTCTATTCCCTAGTCGCTCGAATTTTTTCTTACCTGCGGCGGTCTCTCAGGCAATAGTGATTGCGAACCTTACAGTCGTAATTTCTTTGGTTGCTGCCCCTCGCATGATTTAGGTAGTTTCGGTCCTGCCGGAGCTTTGGTTCCTCATTGGACAGGACTACTCCAAGATATTTCCCTTGAAGTGATTTTGATTATCGGCTTGGGTCTCGAGAGTAAACACATTTCGAATGATTTTTCTTCCTTGGAAGGTGAATTTGTTTATCGGCTTGAATCTCGGTTTTGATCTGAGTCGACAACTTGATGTTTCGATGCTGTGCCTATACGACCTCGAATTTGCTTTGAATCTTACGATGATGTTGTCGTCATCGATGCCGTTAGGCCTCATTATCTAAGCCTTCTCGCCAGGATTGACTATGTTGCATCACGGAGAATTTCATTCTGTCGTTCCTTATCATGCCGGCTACAATTCAGTTGCTGTTATGGATCTTTAGATTATTATGATCACACTCTGTTGTGATTGTGTTCTTTATTTCGATATTATTGCACTAGATTGCAAATGGCTTTGTTAACATTCTAGAGATGTTTTTATTTTTCTTTTCTTAACATTAAATATTATATATATATATATATATATATATATATATATATATATATATATATATATATATATATATATATATATATATATATATATATATATATATATATATATATATATATGTATGTATATTTGAAAGACAACTAAATAGAGAAGTTAGCTGTAAATTAGGGATGGTTAAACAGGATTTTGCTAATATAATAAAAGAGTTATGACTTTTTTTTATTCTTATTTGTTTATTACAAAATTATTACTCCCTTGCCCTTAATAAAAATTAGATGAATTATATGAGCTTTAATTACTTTAAATACGGTATATATATTTAATTTTATAGCTATGAAAAATAATATACTTAACACATACCAAAATGTTAAATGAAGGGTTAAACAATAGTTTTTGAACAATAGTTTATATTGAGATGTGAAACAATAGTTTTTTTGGTTGATTTTGTTCAACCGTTGTAATCAGGGTCATCCCTAGGCTAAGGTAATGGGGGTGACGACCGGGGTTTCAGCAAAAAAAGGGGTCTATTTTTAGTGATTATTACGCTATTTTTACTTAGTTAGACTTGGTCTAGTGGCCACAGCTTCCTCCCAAAGTAGAGAAAGAAGCTGGGAGTCCTTGATTCGAACCTCAGGTTCCTCAAAAATTAAATGTTCCTACGTCTTCAAAAAAGAGTTTAAGTGTATTCAATCTTTCTTTTGTTAAAACAACATTAAAAATAACATACTATTAAATCTAAAGTGATTAGTTAATTACGGACGTGAGTTGGCTTTGTTCGAATTATTAAAGAAAAAATAAGTATTAATTATTGAATTAAACTCTTATCTCATTAATTTCTCTTATCTCCATTATCATCATCATTATCTCTTAATGTTTCTTTCTATTCAAATTTTCGTTAGTCTGTTTAACTTCTAAACTTGAAAATAGAAAATCAATAGTATTAATCTTCCTTACCGTTGTTATTACTCTCCGACTTTCGTACCCATTTCATCCCTTTAGTACCTATAAATAATTCTTCATTTCTTCTTTTCATCCACATAAAAATTTGTCTTTGTTTCTAGTTTATTTCAACTGATATTTGAGTTAAATATCTGAATTGTTATTACCCTCCAACTAAGATATTTTTTTAGTTGATGTTATTTTCTACTTTATAATATGAAATTTGATGTTTTTATATGATCTCTTATTAAATGTTATAATAGAAGTATAACACCATAGATTTTATTTTTAAATTTTTACTCATTAATAAGGCCCCGATTTTTATCTCGCTCATAGGCCCCGAAGAAGGTAGGAACGACCTTGGTTACAATTTAAATCGAAGTCTATTAATGAATGATGTTTGATGTGTTATTATTATTATTGACTTGATGACAAGATATGAATAACGCTAAATGCTCAAAGTAAATAATTACAGAGTAAAGTAAATCAAATACTGTATTTTTATACTGGTTCAGCCCTGCATACATCCAATCCCCGGGGTCCCCTCCTCCCAGTGGCGTAGCCAGGATTTTCTAACTCTGGTGGGGCACAGTTTCATACATACAAAGATAGGTAGGAGTAAAACCAATGATGATGGTGATAGTGAATTTGAGAAAAAAGAGAGGAATGAATATCGTTTTAACGTGTTTTGATGGCAAAACTAATATTCGAGAAAATCTTAAAGTTCGACCAAATTATTAGCTTAGTGGATTTGTATTATTTAAAGGTCTAAAATTTGAGTCACATTCGGAATTTGTTGGGATTTTTGTATTTAAAGTAACACAATTGTGCACTTATTCAAAGATAATTAGTCTTCAAAATTTAAATTTAAGTTATTTTGTATCGAAATATATCATAAAGTTTTTTTTATTATTGGAGTTAATGTATAAGAAATTTTTCAATAATTATGGTAGAAAGAGAAAGGAATATAAATTGAAAGAAAAAGGAGATACAAGTAAAAAAATATTATAAAAATAAATGAAAAAAAGGATAAAATAATTAAAATATATTTAATAAGTTTTATTTTTTGAAAGAGAAAAAATTATTTTAAAAATTGAATGAAAAATTAGAAAAATATGTATTAAAGAAAGTATAGGAAGGAAAGCGTTAGAAATTTAATAAACTTTATAAATGTAGAAGAAAAAGAAAAACGTGGAGTGGAGTTTGAGCTTGGGAATATAGCACTAATACACACACTCAAACCACTATGGCACAACCCAAACATTTGCTATGTTTCACCACTTACTATATATATAGAATATTTTATATCTTTTTTACACGTATTTTATTCCGTATTTTTTGACGATCGGTGGGTCACGTGCCCCATCTTCCTTCGCCACTACCTCTTTCGAGCTTAAATGCACTATAATTACTCTTTTTGAGACGAAGAAACCTTTACAATCAGGATATCTTATGCCAGCACAGAGTATCATTCTCTTGGTACTTCTGATGCCTCAATCTAAGAGCCTTTTATTAGATTCTTCTATAGCAGCAACTTCTCCTAGCTGTGTATGGGATGAGAGACCTCAACATCCACGTCTAGTTTGTTATGACTGATAAACCTCACCAAGCTGCCATTGACTAGTTTCTGATCACCTTCTTCTAAGTGGATTGAATATAGATTTTGTGATCTTATACTTTGTTATCAAGACTCACTTTTACAACAGATATGAAATATTTTGTTCTAGCGAGCTTTTTGTATTATAAACAGATGAGAATAATGAAATGTTTTGCTCTTGAATTTTGCATTGCTTTGATTGCTTGATTGTGCTCTTGTAAATTGCTCGACTATTCTCTTATTGTGGATAGAGGCTTATTTATACTCTCTTATATGAAGATGTCCATTGGTGAGCGCCTTTGAGAGAGAGTCTTCTTTTGACCATTGTTGTAAGATAAATACATTCCTTAGAACGTTTATCATAGTGATGGATGGAGGGAGGGGGGGGGGGGGACGTGGGGCACGTGACCCACTGGAGAGGGAAATAACCCCCTTCGGCGAGCAGTGCTTCGTAGTGAAGTGCCCCACCAAGGTCTGCTCCTGCAACAATGGCGGCTTGCGTTTAGGAAGAAGACTGCCCTAATTTTTTTAATTTACTCCGAAGTGAAAAACAACGTCGTTTTGCTAATTAACTTAGAGAAAAACGACGTCGTTTGCTTCCTAAAGCTGATTAATTAAAAGTTCCCTCCCCACCTCTTCATCTTCAGCCTGCATTTTTTCTTTCCCCTTTCAATTTCTTTCAATTTCTTGGCTGCGACGTTTCCGTTGTTGGAGCTTCTCACACGTTCGTGGCTTCTTCTATCGCCTGAGTTATTCTTTTTTAATTAAGGCAAGTTTTCTTTTTTCAAATTTATGTTGAAATTGTGAATAGGGAGACAAAACCTAGTAGTTGAAATATATGCCTTAATCGTGTGAAATATGATTTGAAATAGTGTTTGAATCATGAATTAAAATTGTGAAATGGGGATTAGGAACCTTCTTTACGGTTCATCAATACCAGTTTATATTCAATAGCTTTCTACTCTTCTAAGTAAGGGTAATTTTCTCTCAAATTTGTGAAATTAGGAAAATTATTGAAACTACAATTATGATGTTATTGAATGAAGATATGAAATTTAGTATGCAACTGAATTTAGTTTAGTATTAGTGAAACAGTGAAACTGAAATTTTGTAATTCAAATCATTAGTTTAGTCTAGTATTAGTATGATTGTTTTGCTGGTTTAGTAGAATCAGTGAAGTGAAATTGTAATTCAAATTAGTTTACATTCTAAATGAGAATGCTATTGGTTTCTTGTGAAGTTTAGTATTAATATTAGTTTAGGATTGTTGTTGAGAAAAGTCATTTTACTTGTTTACTATTCTTATTAATTAGTTTTGTTTCATTATTGTGTTGTTATATTGCTAGTTCTCATCGTATTGAGATTGCTAGTATTGTTTTATCTTAGGGATTAGAATTGTTAATTAGAGACATGAAAATTTTTCCCTAAAATCATGATCAAGAGAAGTTTGCAATCGAACCACCACCAAATAATAGTCTGGTTAAAATTTTTTTGTATGCAATTGTGCCCTATCTGAGTTAGAATCTTGGCTACGCCACTGGTCTATATTCTGAGGAGCCTTTACTGTTATCTCCAAATAATTATTTTCTTGATAACCTTTGGATTGGTTGATAGATTTGTGATCAATCTTCCCCGTTAGATGTGTCCAAAATTGGTCAGCTCTATTCGTACTTTGACTTTTAGTAGCTACACCATTTTAGTACTTCTAGCTTTCTGTGTGTCAGGTGTTAGGTGGCTAAAAGTAACTTTTTACTCCCTTCTTGACAGCTCACTTGATTGATGATGTGTTATCTCTTTTAGTGAAAGTCAGAATTTCAACTTTATAGGATTGCAAAGATTAAGACTACCCTTCAAGAAAATGAGGTCACATGAGTTACTTAGGGATTATCAATTTCTTAGAGATATTTGAGAACCTTGATTCTGGCTTTCTTCTTGTCTTCCGAGTAATGATCCTCTGAGTTTGTCTGCTCCTTGACTGTAGTAGATAGCTTATGAGAAACGATGCTTTTATCATTCTAGCATGCACGATTCTGAGAGAACCTTGGTGTTTTTCAGAACCAGCTTCTTTGTACTTTTCCTTTCTTATGACAGATACGATTTTGTTATATGATTGTCCTCGGAGTGATGCTTCAGAGGTTAAGTTGTTGATGTTCTTAATTCTGAAGATTTCTTATACTTCTAGCTCAAATATTGATCTTTCTTGAGAGTGCTGGGTTCTATCTACTTTCTGAGACTTGCCTGATTTTTGTGAGCTTGAGTCTTCACTGTTCTGAGAATTTGTTCTTCTAACACAGAGTTCTTTCTTTATCTTCTAAGTGATATTCTTGTCAATTTCTTGCTTCTGAGATAATGGCTTTCTTTTGGATGCGAGAGGATCCTTGAATTAACTTTCCTCTGATGAGAATCTTTCAAGCTTCCTTGTTTTTTTATCTTTATACTTGTTCTGAGCGCGTAGTTCAGCTTTTATCTATCTTCAAAACCCCTTTTCTTGAATGTTCTAACTTCTGAATTAACTTTCTTCTGAACTAGATTCAACAAACGCTTTACACTTCCAAGTCTAATATACTGGTATAAATTATTCCCTTTTGCCCTTATTTACCTCACCGTTGTAAATGAAAAGTCCACTCATATTTTAATTAGGGATATAGTCTTTGTAATAAAAACGACATATCATGTCAACCGGGGGATTTTATATTATTAACCTGGATTTTTACACCATTTTTCAATCTAAAAGTTGAGAATTTATTATGGAGTATTTAATTGGAGTGAGAAAATAATTAATTAATTATTAATAAATTTTCAACCCTCAAATTAAAGAAGGATGTAAAAATCCAGATATATAATATAATTAAAATTGGAGGGAGTGTTATTTTTTATGCAAAAAATATTAGATTATTTACCGTTTACAATTTTTCACAATACCCCCAAAAGCCTTTAATCATACAACAATTTTCAATCCATTGCAATGATAATTTCTCGAAAATTTTGCTTTATATCTCTTTAATTTGTACGTTTGTCAGAGCAATTTAACTTTTAAGAAGCAGTAATATCAAAAAAGGTGGAATTATTTTCTTAAAAAAATGGCTTTACAAAGATTTGTATTAGTAAAGTTTGACAATTCAGAAATATGATTTCGAATTATTTTGAACAAATTATAAAGACGTGTTATCAATTTTCTTTTTTAGATATCAAATAACTTAAATTATAAGACACCCATTTATTAGATATTTATTAGAATTCTCGTATAAATTCATTGAATACACATCTATTAGATTTCTTTATATGCCATAAAAGTCTTTTAATATATATATATATATATATATATATATATATATATATATAAAAGAAAAATATCATAAAAATAAATTATTTTAAAAATAAAAAATGAATAAATTTTTTAATAGTAATATATATAAAAAATAAACGGTTTGAATTATAAATAAAATAAGATAAAAAAATATTAAAGAGATGCACGGAGAAAAGGAAACATATTTTTTTTTTATCAAAATTTTAAAATATTAAAATATAAAAGATTCCATATTTTGATATAAATTTGTAAATACTTTCTAAAGTTAGACTAAAATTTACAAGTAATTTGCGTACTTGTTTTGTTAGTGAGAAGAATATTAAAATTTGTAATTATGTGGCTAAGAAGAAAGAGGAGAATTTGGTGGACAGATATTTTAGAGCCAATTTCACCAAAAAAATATAGAAGAACATACCAGAAATTTAGTTTGTTTAACCATAAAATATTAGAAAATAAAGAAAAAGCGAAAATGACAGTGGCTGGCAAGTCCTTAAAGACATGGGCAATTTGGTAATTTCACAATAGAAAATACAAGGATAGTAAGGCAATTTAAAACTAACACAGATTTAGAGGATTCAAGGGGAGCCCCTCTTTTCCGCATTATATTTTCCTCTCTTCAATTCTATTATTTTGCTTTCTCTCAGATTTTCTGCACACGAAGCTTCCTCTCCGCTTCTTGATTGGTATTTCTCTTTGCTTTTGATTTTTGTTCCTTTTTTTTTGGTTAAATATCTTCCATTGTGTTGTAATTTGCTTGCTGATTGCCATATGTTTTTGGTCCCCAATTTGTGTTCTCGATTTCAGGTTTGTCACATTTCAGATTCGTAATTCTTTATTTTTGTTCAATTTATTTTCAATGTTATTTTTTTTTTGTATGAATGTATCTGCATATCTCTGTTTCTATTGAGGATTTGTTCATGGTTTGGTTTTTACCTTTCGATTTGCAAATAAGACAAGTACGTGTTTCGCCTGAAATTAGGTTTGTTACTGGCCGTCTAATTTTGATTACTGACATGTGAAATTGCAATTGTTTAGTAATTAATTGGATACAGTTTCCCTGCCTGCCTTTGTTTCATTTGATTTTCATACTACTGTGATCCAGATATGTAAATCAGCATTTGTGTTTGCAATTTCATGTATCCAATCATTTTATCGACAGTTTTACCTTCTTTAATGCATTTTATTTACTCGTGTTTAAATCTTTTGTTAATTTTGATTCAGTTTTCTAACTGATTTGAAATTGCAATTGTTTCATGATTAATTGGATACAGTTTTCCTGCCTGCCTCTGTTTCATTTTATTTTCTGACTTCTGTAATCCAGATATGTAAATCAGCATTTGTGTACGCTATTTCATGTATCCAAGCATTTTATCGACAATTTTACCTTCTTGAATGCATTTTATTCGTGTCTAAATCTGTCGTTAGTTTTATGGACATGTCTTTGTTGAAATTTGTTTTGGTTTTCCATTATCTGAATGACCTTCTCTTTCCTCTTATGTTCAGGTGACCATTTTGCTGGTTTTCTTAATAATCTGCCACCGGGTTATAAAAAAAACCAGGGAATGCTGAAAGATGTACTTAAAATTCAGAAGCTCTTCCACTGAGGTTGACGAGGTCTTAGCTCCATGTGGGCTGTCCTTGTGTATCCTCTACGGTACTGAATATTTAACTTGTACAAATTTTCAGTTATGCGCTTTAATGTCCACTAGTAGAGGAGTGCATACCATATCAAAGCACGATGTCTGTGAGGATGGTTGATTAATATAATCTATTAAAGCTCAACTACCTATATATATCTATATCAGAAGTAGACATTATAAGATATAGTAGCTTTTCTTTTGTTAGCTTGAAATGGATCCCAAAGGGCATGTGTTGATGCAGAAGTATGAAATTGGCAAACTGTTAGGCCAAGGAACCTTTGCGAGGGTCCACCACGCAAGGGATCTTCGAAACGGCATGAGTGTAGCTATCAAGATCATTGACAAAGAGAAAGTACTGAAAGTTGGAATGATTGAGCAGATTAAGCGAGAAATTTCTGTTATGAGACTGATTAGACATCCAAATGTTGTTGAACTCTATGAGGTTTTGGCCACCAAAACCAAGATTTACTTTGTTATGGAATACGTTAAAGGCGGGGAACTATTCAACAAAGTAGCCAAAGGGAAGCTAAAGGAAGACATTGCTCGGAAATATTTTCAACAACTAATCAGTGCTGTCGATTACTGCCATAGTAGAGGAGTCTCTCACCGTGATCTAAAACCCGAAAATCTATTACTAGACGAAAATGGGAATCTTAAAGTTTCGGATTTTGGATTAAGCGCCCTTGCCGAATCTAAACGCCAAGACGGTTTGCTTCATACTACATGTGGGACCCCTGCTTATGTTGCTCCAGAAGTAATAATCCGAAAAGGGTATGATGGTTCCAAAGCCGATATTTGGTCTTGTGGAGTGATCTTGTTCGTTCTTTTAGCTGGCTATCTCCCATTCCATGACTCTAATCTCATGGAAATGTACAGGAAAATCGGGAAAGCTGAATTTAAATTCCCGAATTGGTTCCCACCCGAAGTACGCAAGCTTCTCTCAAAAATCCTGGATCCAAACCCGAAAAAAAGGATATCCATGGCCAAAATAATGGAAAATTCTTGGTTCCGGAAAGGTCTAGAACCTCGAAACCCTCCTATTGAGTTAGTAGACACAAAAGAGCCACCTTCTGTAGACTGTGATGCGATATTTAATGAAAATGAGAGCATTGAGTCCAAGCAAGAATCAGTAAAGCCTTGTAATTTGAATGCATTTGATATAATCTCATATTCATCAGGTTTTGACTTGTCTGGGTTGTTCGAGGAGAGAGAGAAAAAGAAAGAAGTGAGATTTACAGTAAACAAGCCAGCGGCGAACATAATCTCGAAGCTTGAAGAGATTGCGAAGCGTTTGAGGCTGAAAATAAAGAAGTTAGATGGAGGGCTATTGAAAATGGAGGGCACAAAAGCAGGAAGGAAAGGGGTATTGGGAGTTGATGCCGAAATTTTCGAGATTACGCCTGTTTTCCATTTGGTAGAGATGAAGAAATCGAGTGGTGATACAATGGAGTATCAGAAGGTATTGAAAGAAGAGATTAGACCCGGTTTGAAGGACATTGTATGGAATTGGCAAGGAGAGCAACAGCAACAACAGGAGGTTGAACCGAAACAAGAGCAATCGGAAATTGCACCATCTCATCCATGTTCTTTACATGTTATTCCACCACAGGTTTCAGCCTAAAGTAACGCCATTTCGTAGTTGAATTTTAGTTTCTTGGCCTTTGTTGAAGAAAATAATTCTATTGGTGTTGTTGGAAGTATATGGTTTAATTAGTATGTGTTTTGTTTGTTGGATGGATTTGAACGTAATTTTGTTGGCTTTTGTTGATGGAAATTTATCAATGTTGAGTTCATAGTTGTTATGGGCGCACCTTCGGGCAAAGCGCTGCCACTTGGGTGCGTGCCCTGGTGGTGTGCCTTACTTGTGCCTAGACGTGCCCGACCTAGTGTGGGCACTTTTTATGATGTATCTTTCTTTTTTGGTGGATTTATATGAATTAACTGGCTCCATAAATTAAAGATTAATATGTAAAGACTTAATGTCTCCTAAAATTAAGAATAGTTTAGGAATTACTGCCAAATCTCCATCATTAGGAAGACCAACTTTAATATTGTATATTGAAGATGAGAAATAGTATTCTAAAGGTAAATGAACATTAATAATGTCTCATTTCTATCCATTTTACATCATTTAAGTCAAATAATACTAGCAAACTTTAAAATTATAAATAAGGGTTGGTCCAAGTGGTAAGCGGCATGGTATTGCTTAAGCAAGGTTTCGAGTTCGAGTTATAGTTAATGTAGAAAATTCTTATTGGGAGACTCACCCACCGCAGTCAGGTGCGCGACTCGGGTCGGATCTGGACGTAGTCGGAGCAAAGCTCCAGTGAACCTGATGGGCAACCAAGAAAAGTAAAAGTTAATTTGACACACTAAAACTTATCAAGTAAAAACAGAAAATTTCAAGTTATTTACTTGTTTCAACTAAATACTGTTGCTTTAATTTAAATTTTAGTTTTTCTTAGACTTGCTTGCTTTATATTACCTTAGATTCTATTTGAGTTTGACATGAGAGTTGAATTGTTACTTTTAAAATTTTTTTTAGCTTATTTGCGTTTTGTGTGACTCTGGCGCGCACCTCGCACCTTGCAAGCCTGACACTTGCGCCCGTAACAACTATGGCTGAGTCTAGTAAAAGAGGCATATACTGTAACTGTTATTTGTCAGATTGCGGATAATATAATTTAGAGAGGAAAAATGAAAGTAATTACACAGATTGAAGAATGGGGCTCACAACGTGGATTTGACGACGTTAGTTGGTCACTCATTCAATTGGGAAATTAAATTGAGGACTTGGAAAAAACAATATTAGGATGTAAAGAGCAAATCCAACTAACGTCTCGTTAAAAGAAACAGATTTATATAATTCTTCTTCTTATACTGTGACGATTCCATACTTTTTTTACAAAAAAAATTGTTTGCGGGAATACGCTTATATTAAATACAAAAAATAATTCAACCCCCTTCAGATGCAGTTTTACCCTGTCACTGCTAAGTTATAAATTTCGTCTCAACTATTAAACTAGAACAACGTATATTGAAATTAAACTTAGTTGAGTTCCATCATACTAGGCCGGGACCGAACTAGCCCCTTTTGAACTTGAACATTCAATGGTCTCAATATTAATGTAAACTTTTGTTGTTGCCGATATCCAATTAATTACATGAATTTATGAAACTCGGTGAAAATGATATGTACTCTTTTGTGATGATGATGAGAAGTAGGTGCAAGTTTTTATTATAAATAGGATTGGTTACTATATAGTATTGTTGGTTTTGACTAATCCAACCTAATCCCACTTGTTATTAGAGATAACGAATTAAATGAATTGGATTCATATAGCTAGTTTATATTAAATATCAAGAAGAAGATGCTTTGGATTAGGATTATATTTAGATGCATGCACGCATGTCTTCAATATTGGATATATTTTTTTTAACTATCTTGAATATTGAATATAATAGGTTAAATATATATATAACTCATAAATTTGGCATAAAAAATTTAATGTTCCCTAATTTTTAAAAAATTCCCTTAATTCTTTTATTTTAATAAAAGTGAATTAACTTATCCTTTCAATTCAATAAAATCAGTCATACATTTAGAGAACGTATATCACTCTTATCACATATTAGCTTTTAAAAAGTTAAATCAATTAAAATTTGAGACGTGTGAGATAAGTTATTTTATTTAAATTCACTAAAATACAAGGACCTTCTGCTTCCCAAAAAAAACCAGTGTGCTTCTTCTCCCTTCGAATTGATAACAAAAATTCAAACCCTCAAATCTTCAATCCAACTAAATTTCATGTGGAAATCTAGTGCGAAATACTAATTGTATATAAAAAAAATTCACTTTTTTTTAATTTAATTTTAAATTTGGGGAACAATCATAGCTCGTATGCCCAAGAAAAGCAGAGATTGAAAATGAAAAAATCTAAGAATTGGAACATCAACTTGAGTCTCTCCGCCATTTCATCTTCATTGAAAGTAATATAGGAATCAAATAAGTAAAAAAAAGTCTTCAAATGTTTAAAACAACAGTAAATAAGGTTTTTGTAGTAACATCCCTAACAACATCTTTCTCGTCTTCAGAAATCGCTTCATTCCTCATTTTTATTCAGGCTTTCTCTTTCCTTCTGTTCATTTGTCCTTTCTTCTTCTTCTTAAGGGGCCGGGCGAGAGGAGCGCCGATTTTCTGGCACCGATTTCATTTCCAATCATCCGTGAATATACTAAAAATTTTAAATAGAGTTTGAATCGAAGCATAAACAGATGGATTTATTTTCTTCTGTTTCATCAAGAAGAAAACAAACACGAATAGCAAGTGGCGGCCATGGATACATAGAAGACTTTCAAAGCATAGAGTTAGGATTTTGGGAAACGAAATAAGTAAATAAAAATCAGTTAATTATTTTAATTAATGGCATATTAATCGATCAAACGCGCTAAGTTTTTTAATCATTGCCATGTAATGGCATCTCCAACAGTATTTTTATTTAATTATTTTTCTCAATATATAATAAAAAATTAGATAATCAATTAAAATAAAATATTATAATAGAATTTTTATCCACTCTAATATGATAATTAAATTTGAGAAATTATCTATCTAATCTTTTAAAAATAAAAGATAAAATAGAAAGTTACGTGATTAAATATATTAATATTTTAATAATTAATTTAAATTTTAAATTTTAATTAGTTATGAAAGAGATATTTTAATAAATAATTAATTTTTTTTTATTATTTAATTTTGAAAAAAATGTTATCTAATATAAAATAGGCAATTTACTGTAACTGATTTCGTGAAATATATTGTCTATTTGTAAAATCACTACCACATCATCAATGTAAATTTGAATTCTACATGCCACATCATCCTAAAATCCACAAACTATTAAAGATGCTCTAAGCTGCCGTATCACCAACATGTAGTTATATGGTTCACTTTTATCAAGATAAAGGGGTTGGGAGAATTTTTATAAATTAAGGAGATAGTAAATTTTTTATGCCAAATTCAAGGGATATCTATATATTTAACTAATATAATATGATAGAAACTTGACTTAGAAACCAATGAAAGGAAAAAAGAAAAATCATTTCATAGATGAAAATAAAGTAAACATAAAAAAAATGTGGTTTAAACAAATGATAACTTACAATTTTTTTTAAAAATAACGATATTACATAAAATATTTTAATTAATTTAATATTCTCATGATTAACCGTATAATTAAATATTATTTTCAATATTTAAATAAATTTTAAAGAATTTTTTATTTTATATGAATTTAAAATTTTACCATCTTTTAATTAAAAAATATTTGTATATTCGTGTTTGTTTAATGAATCTCTTCTTTACAAACTTAATTTCGATCTTTTAAGGATGGAGTCTTCGGTTATGTCACTTTTGCATTCGAGAATTTTTCAAAACTCGGGCGATTTCCGCCACACACCTATTTCCTCCTCGGTTTGGGATTCTTTTAAGGGAAATTTACGCTCTGTTCATACCAATACACATTGGCTGGTCTCTAACGGTGAGTAGGGGTGTAAACGAGCCGAACTACTCGTGAACTACTCGGCGCTCGGCTCGGTCAAAGCTCGTTCGAGCTCGGTTGATTAATAAATGAGCTAATTCGTGAACAAAATTTCAGGCTCGTTATCGTAAACGAACCAAGCTTGAACAAGAGGATGCTCGGCTCGAAAGTTTGTGAACGTGCTCGATAAGAGGCTCGCGAACTAGTTCACCAACATGCTCGTTATTAGGCTCATTAACAAGCTCGTTAATATAATTGAAAAGTTTAAACATTATATTTATGAAGTAGATAGATTATGAAAAATATAAAAAGTGTAGGTGTAAAAATGGATATAAAAATATATAAAGAAAAATATAAAATATAAGTTAAATAATAAAGGAAAAATATGTATAAAGTGATAAATAAAATATAAATAAAAATAAGTAAAAACAAGAGAAAAGATGGATATAAAGCCTAATAAAGGCAATTTGGATCCAATCCAATCACTATTATATATATTCATCAATCTTTATATGCTCGGTAAAACCCTAATCTCATTTTCTTCTGAAAAAATGCAGCTGCCAACGCAACACTCCTCTTCATTTTCTTAGTACAATGAAACTCATTTGTGGTGCTTAGATCTTTCGTCTCCTATTCTTCGTCTTACGAATTCTATCTTTTTTACAGACTGAGCTTTCGATTTAAATAAAGCTCGAGATAGGCTCGAAGCTTGGCTCGAGCTCGGTTTGACCAAATTCGAGCTCGGTTCAAGTTCATTAAAATTTAAACCAACTGAGCTTGAACAGTTAGTGTTCGAGCTCGACTCGGTTCATTTACAGCCCTAACGGTGAGAGGATTAGTTTCTGGTATGACAATTGGGAGGGAATGAATTTTACGGATAGTTTGGATTTTAACCTAGGGCAACGACATCTAAACTCAGGTAATGTTTCGGATTTTTTATTAAATGGTGCATGGAATCTGCCAGAACAGCTGCCAATGGATTTGTTTGATGAAATTCCTGTGGTTCTTAGACTTCTATCTACACTAGATACCTGTATTTGGAAGCCTAGTGTGGATGGAAAATTCCAGGTTAAAAGTGTGGATCCGCTTTTAATTGGGAGGTTACAAATAGATAAATTGCATACTTTTATTTGGAAGGCTTTCTTACCACATTCAAGATCGAGCTTATGTTGGAAATTAGCTTTGGGATATATACCTATTGATGACATCTTACAAGCTAAAGGCATTTATACGGTATCATGTTGCTCGCTTTGTGGCAATCATATTGAAACCATTAATCATCTTTTTCTTCAGTGTGGGTTTTCGGCTAATCTCTGAAACTCCATCTCGGGCTTATTCGATCATCAGGTCAAAATAGATGCAGGGGTTTAAGATTTATTGTAAGACACCTCGGTTAGGTGGTGTGATTCACAGCTTTTCGTTGCGTAGAATGTTGCTATCCTTTCTTACTTATGGACTATTTGGCATGTTCAGAACCTTGATCATTTTGAAGTACAAAAGCCAAATATCGGTAATTATCTACGGCTCATTTGGACTGCAGTGAAAGAAATAAATTTTTTCAAGGTGGGACACACTAAGAGGGTGGAGGACTTTCGAGTTCTATAACAGCTTGGTTTTATATTAATCCCTCTTGCACGGAAAGAATTACTGAGGTCCAATTGATCAACCCTAGCCTAGTTTTCTTAAAGTGAATATTGACGGATCAGCTCTAGTTACTTCAGGCGTGGTTGGCTTTGGTGGTGTTTTCCGAAACTTAAGGGGATTTTCTCATGGCGCTTTTACTGAACGATTGAGCTCGGGATTTGCGTTCGAGGCTGAGTTACAAGCTGCCATTTTTGCAATTGATAAAGCTTCATTGTTTGGGTGGAATCGGCTTTGGATTAAAATAGATTTAACTTACATTGTTCATGTTTTACGTAATAAAGTTACTTAGGTTCCTTGGTCACTCAAGATTCAGTGGGACATCTATTTATCTCAAATGGATCGGATGCAACTAATCGTTACTATTGAACTAAGCACAAGTTTGACTGACTTAGTGGACTGACTCAGTAGTGCTCAAGTTTTGATCATAATAATTAAGTTCATTCTGAGTTAATTAAATCAATAATAATGTTAAAATAAATAATCTATGGTTGTACGGGAGTTAGTAAATTCAAGGGTAGAATTTCAAGTCTCCGCTGACCTAGTTATTTAGTTTAACTCTGGGTAATATGAGCTGAGAATCTACGTCAGTCGCTGACTAAGTTATATTCACTCAGCACTTGATATTTAGATTTTATATTAGCTGTGTGCTTTACGATACTATATTTCGCTAAATTACTTTATGTCTGTCAAAGCTACAGACTTTAACATTTAAGGTAAAAAGGGATCTTTGATATAGTGTTGCTTTTTGCAGGACATTAATAAGACAAAGACAAAAAGAATTAATGCCTTGACAAGACTCAGAATAATGAAAAAAAGACAAAGTCTTCCATATTCAAGCTGCAAAAAGTCATTTACCATTTTGGGCATTTCTGCAGATCAACAACTTAGTATCACGCGCTCAACAACATGTCAAAATACCAGAAGGAATGGGAAGAAGACACGTAGCAAGTCAGCGCAAGTTCTCTCTAATGGAAGACTGGCATCAAACGACAAAGGATTCAATTTGAAGCTCAAATCTCAATCTAACGGATTGATTTTCTATCTCACAACGGTGCAGTTCTATTTATTAACGGATTGATTTGAAGAAGCAACAGGTGAATAGATGAGCTGTCAATTTTAAAAGATGCTAAAGTAAGCTCAACGGCTACTTTCTGAATCCAACTATAAAAGGAGCAAGAAGGCAAGCTTTAGAACTTGGTGATTACAACTAAATTTCTCAGAAGCTAAATCTCTGTCAAATTACAAGCTCTAAAGAAGTCCAAGAAAGAAAGCACTACCCAACGAGAATCTGCTTTAGAACAAGAGAGAATAGAATAGATCATTCAATTGTAATATTAGATTGTTGTAACTGGATAAACGTTTTTAAAAGTTGAATCCAACTCTTGTTTAGACTCTTAGTGAGTTGCTGATAGAAGAGGGTATTCTACTCAGCGGGTAAACGATTGCAGTTTGGAGGGTACTTACTGTAATTGTGGAATTTGTAAAAGGCTTCTCTGCCTAGGGTAAAGGTGTTGAGATTAGTGAATTAAAGCCGAAACACTCTCTCGAGACTGGATGTAAGCACAGGTTGCCGAACTAGTATAAAAATCTTTGTGTCCTTTACTTTGAAGCATTTTCCCGAATTTCACTCAGCCGGCTGACCTCACTCAGCGGAGCTATTAATTATCGCGAAAAAGTTTTACAGATTTTTAAGTGAGTCATTCACCCCCCCATTTGACTCTGTAAGTGTACGCATTGGAACCAACAGTTACTCATATCTACAGAGAAGGAAATGGGGCAGCGGATCCGTTGGCAAGGCATGGTGTTGAGCATGGTGATGCATGGTGGCATTCTCACTCGGATTTTCTCGCTCCTTTTATAGCTAGTGATTTTGTTGGTAGGCCGAACTATCGGTTCGTTTTTTAGTTTCTAGCCGTTTGGCATGTATTATTTATGACCCGAACTTTTTATTTTCATTTATTATATTTTAGCCCAGCTAGTTGGTAGGGTTAATTTCAGGGAAGGGTCTTTGTCCTAGTCCTGACTTAGCCTTATTTTCTAGTTGGCCTCCATCTTTTACCAAAAAAAATATTTGTATATTTAAAAAAATTCAATTTATCACTGTAGAGTATTGTATTTCTATTAATCAGGTGCAAAATTCTAGTTTAAATGAATAAAATTACCAATTAGGTGTAGCTCAATTGGTATAGTGGTGAGAGATTATAGGTTCAATACCTAGCTTCTTTAAAATTCTTCAAAAAAAATGGATAAAATTACTCTTTTTTCATTGCATAAATATTAAGTATTATGTGTTTCCTAATTTTGAAACCACGGACCTGGAACCATTTTCTAAAACACTCAAACAACGTGTTAAGTTTACCATAAAAACAAATTCAACTCAAACTCTAGTTTTAACTGAATAAAATTTTTTGATTTAGTGTTTCTAATTTTAATCGAGTTAAATTAAAATATGTAATTTGCCTTTTAGTCTTTCTAGATGTTGATCTAATTTCTACCCAATTTAGTTTTCATAAATAAATTAGAAATGAATTTTTATACTTGAATTAATTTTACCTTTTAATTTGCGACTAATGTGTAGGCCTAATAGTTAACACTGAAGTTGTGACCTTTAAAAGCTCCAAATTTGAGTCACATGCGGGTTGAGGATTTTTCTTTCCATTTAATGTAAGCCCAAATAAGGCAAATTTAAAAAAAATTACCTTTTAATTTAAATAAACAAATTCTTGTTTGAAATATAATAAAATCTCAATTTACCAAATTGATTTTTTCAGTCAGAATTTTGATAAAAATCACAAAACAAGAACCTTCTTGTAAGGAAAACTAATTAATTTAAGGCCCCCTTTTATTAGAAAAATAATGTGCAAGGATAAGGTTTTGTAAGAAAATAAAATATTTGTTTATATTTACCTATAACATTGAAAAATATTTAGTTATAATACCGAAAAAATATTTTATGATAACAAATTTAAGCATATAATATCATATTTTTTGTACTTAAACATTTTCAATTAAATATATAAAAATAGTAAGATTTTAATATATTAAAGAAGTTATTATTGTTAATATATTTTTTTGAAATATTATTATTGTCATTATATAAAAAAATAAGTCGTGAATATTAATGTATACTTCAATATAAAAAAATAAATGTAGGCGTACTATGCAACAAGTTAAAAAATATGATGGTAACGGACCAACCGTAGTGGTGTGGTGACGGCGGAAGTGGATGAGGAGGTGGTAAAGGTAGAGGCGGTGATGGAGGAAGCAAAGGAGGTGTTGTTAGTTTAGTGGTGGAGGTAATAGTGATGAGAACGTCAATGGATGAGGGTAGAAATCATAGTGTGGCATAGGAAGTAGGGTGGATAAGGTGACTAACGACGAAAGCATTGGTAGGTGGAAAAAGAGGTGAGATGAAGATCGTGATGATAACGGCGATGGAAGAGACAAACATGGTGGTGGTCTCATAGGATGAGATGTTAGGAAACAATGAACCGGATCATAAAATTGAACTAAAATATCCGCATCAAGTTTGAAAGAAACAAAAACTTAAACTCCTAAATCCAAATGGAAACATCCGGACAAGATCCAACCACAAGGTCATCCATTAAAGACATCTAGTACCTAAGCATATACTGAAACTATCAGGATAAAGTTTGGAAAGTAAATAAACTTTAATCCTTCAAGATCAGCATCCGAAGAACTGATTGCCCTAACTCCGGAAGCATAGAGATCCAGAGACAATGAGTCTGAAGGCATCCGGAAGACTCATGCTTGAAGACAATAGAAAAAGTTTCAAAGATAAATTTTCCCTCCATCTTTTGGTCTACATAGTCAAAGATCCTTTCTCCATGAATAAGACAAAAGTGACAGCTTGCACTTTTCAAAAAAAGGACAAAAGGACTGACACCAGACATAAAAAGCTAACAACCTTATTCACCTAAACCAATAAGGAGGCACGTGGTGCTCACAAAAAAAAGTTACTGGTGTAAAAGTTGGCGTGACACTAAAATACAAGGAAAATGATCACTGACATCTTTTCAGCCTCAATCCCAAGAATTCAAATGGATCAAAATACTGTCTAATAGATTGATCAACGGCTCAGGAAGCGCCACATACAACCTAATAAAGGGTGAAGATTTAATGAGAGTTCAACAACCCATAACGGCTACATTTATGACAGAACCCTATAAAAGGAAAGCTTCACACATTAAGAAGGCTGGCTGGTTGGTTTGAAAAAGCTATTCATAAGAACATTTGCTCAAGCAATCAGTAAACAGAATCCCTCTAAGAAATATTGTAACGCCCCCCTCTAGGGAGCGCCACGGTAACAATAAACACCCAATAAACAACTCTACTCCATTATATAGAGTTCAATACCTATAGATTTAATACGTACAAATACCAATATAAAGTTTTAAACTCCAAATTTTTATCCAAATATTTCTCAATGTCACTTTACATTTCTCACTCTCTAGTACATGCCATTATTCTACAAACCGTAATATTACATTAAAATATAAATCCACCTCGAATCTTTCCTTAATTGCTCTTTAAGCTGATCCACCTGTACCACTTTGGTCCAAGCTATCTACAAGTTCTCCACCTACGCGTAGAAAATCAACTACACGCTAAGCAATTTGCTTAGTGGTGTCCATAAAAAAAATAACAACTTTGAATATTTTTAAAATAGAAACAAAGTATATTTATAAGTCAAAAACAAATTAACCAACTTTATGAAAACAACTCACAAAACTTATATAATAATCCTTTTAAGGTATAATCAAATTTATATCCAATCTTTTCCAAACACTTTGACCACATATTGCCCAAAGTAAACAAGTCCTGAATAACGGTAAAATGGATACGGGAGCGGACAAGCCCGAAGCCAAAGCTTCAAAATCAATATATCGGTCAAGCCCGAAGCCGAAGCTTCAAAAATCAATATATCAGTCAAGCCCGAAGCCGAAGCTTCAAAAATCAATATATCGGTCAAGCCCGAAGCCGAAGCTTCAATATCAATATATATATATCATAATATCGGCCAAAGCCCGAAGCCAAAGCTTCAATTGTTTGTACAGTACTGTACCCCCCTTTATTGGCGCCAATCTACCCTGACCCGTATTCTACTCGTTTAATAAGGGCAATAAAACAAAGTAACATCTTAAAAATTCCAGTATAAACCATCAATCACAATTCAACATATCTTCAGTAATTAAGAAATTCAAATCCCAAATTTTTAAGCATCAAACTTCAAATAAAACTCAATAAAATCAATATCATACTTTCCAGAATTTTTCCAGGTTTCATAACCTGACTTTCCCTGCATTTTTCACTATCAAAACATCATCCAATCGAAAAACTTTCTTCAAAAGATAACTAGCCACATGTCTCAGCTTTCCAAAACCACCAGAATCACAGAAATCTAAACTGTATAACCAAAGTTATGATCAAAATACTAAACAGTATACCAAGCTGAGATTTTCCGAAAACAGATTTCATGACTCAACTTCAAACGAAAATTTCACATTGAAAACGAACGAAATTCAACAAGGTTTCTTCTGAACATATGTTCCTTACTTTCTGTATATATCAATAGAATCAAGAATCGTTCAAATCGGATTTATATAACGAGAGAAAACATTAAAACAAAACAGGTATATAATCTGGAAAATTTCCCGAAAAACCGAGAAATCGAAATTCGGGACACAAACCTTTTTCTATGCTCTTTCTAGCTCTCTTCTACCCCTTTTGCCTTTGATTTACTTGCAATAGCTTCCTCTACAGCAGCCATATATAATTCTATCAAGATATTGCATAAATAAACTTCCTAATACCATAAATATGCTTAATCTACCATAAATTCTACTAATTAAGCTTTAATTTCACCAAAAATCACTCACCTCAAACTCGGGTTACTATTCATCCGAATCTTAATTTCTGAAATCCTCCTCTTCTAGTCTTGATTGACTGAAATTAATGATGATAGAGGGCTTAAGGATCGATTTCTAACAAGAATTCGAAGTTGAATCCAAGAAATCGGAAGTTTTTGGATTATAGAAAATTTTGGTAAGGGAGAAGGGAAGAATGGAGAAGAAGATGAAGTGAAATGGATGAGGGAAGAAGAGGCTGTAAGTATGTATGTATTTATTTGTTTTTTTTTTTTTTTTTAAATTTCCAATATTGCCCTTGGATAAATAATTAAATGTCCAATTCATCCTTCTTACTATAATTAGCTCTTATTTCCTCATGCCTTATATCCAATAACAACAATAACAATAAAAAAATAATTTCTATGATATTTTTAATACCATAGTAATTTATTATAAGCAAAAATTTTGGAAATTTCGGTTCGTTACAATTCTCCCCCTCTTATGAATTTTCGTCCCGAAAATTTCCTGAAAACAGTTGCGGATATTGAGTTTTCATTGTATCCTCCGGTTCCCAAGTTGCTTCTTCAACCTTATGATTCCTCCAAAGTACTTTTACCAAAGGTATAGACTTGTTTCTCAATTGTTTAACCTCTCTCACTAAGATTTGTATCGGTTCCTCTTCATACGTCAGGTCGGGTTCGATTTCTACGACATCAGGAGATAAGATATGTGATGGATCTGATCTGTATCTCCTTAACATTGATACATGGAACACATTATGAATTTTGTCGAGTGTTGGGGGTAGTGCCAACCGATAAGCTACCGGTCCAACCTTCTCTATAACCTCATATGGGCCAATGAATCTCGGACTGAGCTTGCCTTTCTTGCCAAATCGCAGGACTTTCTTCCAAGGAGATACTTTGAGAAATACTTTATCTCCCACTTCATAAGTAATGTCTTTTCTTTTTAGATCAGCATAAGATTTTTGTCTATCCGATGCAGCCTTCAATCTCTCTTGAATAAGTTTTACCTTTTCCTTTGTCTCCTGAATCAAATCCAGTCCCACAATCTTATTTTCACTAAGTTCGGTCCAATACAATGGAGTTCGACATTTTCTTCCATACAATGCTTCATATGGCGCCATTTGTATGCTTGACTGATAGCTGTTATTATAAGCAAACTCCATGAGGGACAAATACTTATCCCAACTTCCCTCAAATTCAATGATACAACTTCTCATCATGTCTTCTAACACCTGAATTACTCTTTCAGATTGACCATCTGTTTGAGGATGAAATGAAGTACTGAAATGAAGTTTGCTACCTAAGGCCTCCTGCAACTTCTTCCAAAATCTCGAAGTAAATCTTGGATCTCGGTCAGAAATGATTGAAATAGGCACTCCGTGTAGCCTTACTATCTCATCTATATATAACTGAGCCAACCTATCAAGTGAATAATCCATCCTAACTGGAAGAAAGTGGGCAGACTTTGTCAATCTATCTACAACAACCCACACTGCATCATGTTTCTTCTGTGTACGTGGTAAAGACGTCACGAAGTCCATTGTGATTCTTTCCCATTTCCATTCTGGAATTGTTATAGGTTGCAACAATCCAGAAGGAACTTGATGTTCTGCTTTCACCTGTTGACAAGTTAGACATTGAGCAACATAATTAGTAATGTCTTTCTTCATTCCATTCCACCAATAATGGCTCTTCAAATTTTGGTACATCTTGTTTGCTCCAGGATGCATCGCATAAGGACTATTATGCCCCTCTTGTAAGATATTCTTCTTTAATTCTTCATTGTTTGGCACACATAGTCTATCTTTAAAATATAGACACCCATCTTCTCGAACCATATAGTCGTCTACGATACCCACTTGTGTCCGTGCTCGAATAATCTTTAAGTCATCATCTTCATTTTGTGCTTGCTTAACCTGTTGTAGTAGTACAGGTTGAATCTTCAATTCTGCAATTAAGGTTCCACTACTGGTAAGAGCTAACCCCGTATTCATAGTCCTTAGTGCCATCATTGTCTTTCGGCTGAGAGCATCTGCCACTACATTAGCCTTTCCTGGATGGTAATCAATAAGACAATCGTAATCTTTAATGAATTCCATCCACCTTCTTTGCCTTAAATTCAACTCTTTCTGTGTTGGCAAATATTTCAAACTTTTGTGATCTGTATAAATATAACATTTTTCTCCATAAAGATAATGTCGCCAAATTTTCAAGGCAAAGACTATTGCAGCCAATTCCAAATCATGAGTAGGATAATTCCTTTCATGATTCTTCAATTGCCTGGAAGCATAGGCAATCACTTTTCCTTCTTGCATCAAAACACACCCAAGACCACTATGTGAAGCATCACTATAGATTACAAAATCTTTTCCAGGTTCTGGTTGGGTAAGGATGGGTGCTTTTGTCAACATTGTCTTCAATTTCTCAAAACTTTCTTGACACTTGTGATTCCACTCAAATTTTGCATTCTTTTGAAGTAGTTTCGTCAGTGGGGCAGCAATGACTGAAAATCCTTTCACAAATCTTCTATAATACCCTGCTAAGCCAAGGAAACTCCTGACTTCCGTAGGGTTCTTTGGTGGTTTCCATTCTACAACTGCTTCTATCTTCTTAGGATCCACTTTAATTCCTTCGGCAGAAACAACATGGCCTAAGAAAGAAACTTCTTCAAGCCAAAACTCACATTTGCTAAGTTTGGCATACAATTTATTTTCCCTCAAAGTTTGGAAGACTATTCGCAAATATTGATCATGCTCTTCCCGTGACTTAGAATACACCAAAATATCATCAATGAAAACCACTACAAACCTGTCTAAATAAAAGTAAAAGACACGGTTCATAAGGTCCATAAATGCTGCTGGTGCATTAGTTAGACTAAATGGCATCACTAAAAATTCAAAGTGCCCATATCTGGTTCGGAAAGCCATCTTTACAATATCATCATCTTTCACTCTCATCTGATAGTAGCCTGATCTCAAATCAATCTTGGAGAAGTATTTGGCACCCTTGAGTTGATCAAATAAGTCTTCAATCCTTGGCAATGGATACTTGTTCTTGACTGTCAATTTATTGAACTCTCGGTAATCAATACATAATCGGAGTGACCCATCTTTCTTCTTAACAAACAACACTGGTGCACCCCATGGGGATATACTCGTGCGTATGAATCCTTTGTCTAACAATTCTTGCAACTGAATCTTCAACTCTTTCAGTTCAGCAGGCGCTATTCTGTATGGTGCTTTGGATACTGGTGCGGTACCCGACAATACATTAATTGCGAATTCTACCTCTCTTTTTGGTGGCAACCCCGGTAGTTTTTCTGGAAATACATCAGGAAAATCACATACCGTAGGAATATTCTGTAATTCGAACTCACCCTCCTTCAATTCTAGAGCGAAGATTAGGTAGGCCTGACATCCCTTCCTAACCAGCCTTTTAGTCTTCATAAAAGAAATTATGTTACAGAGATAATCTGATCTTCCCCCACGATAACTATTTCTTCCCCATCAGAAACTTGAAGTGACATTCTTTTATTTTTGCAATCCACCATAGCTCGATGTTCCGACAACCAATCCATTCCCAAGATAACATCGTAATCTCGGAAAGGTAACTCAATTAAATTTGCATTGAAAAGTTGATGTTGAATCATAATAGGGCAATTCATGTACACTTTGTTTACTATCACACTGTGTCCTAAAGGATTAGTCACTTCAATATTTTCTCCTAATTCTTCTACACGCAATCCTTTCTCTTATTCTAATGCAGTACATCTATATGAATGAGATGAACTAGGATCTATCAAAGCATAAACATCATGGTTAAAGAATGAAAATTTACCGACAATAACTTCGGTAGATTCTCTAGTCTCAGGCCCTCTGATTGCATAACTTCGCGCCATTCCTCCCGGTCTACCACTCTGCGGTGCTTGTTGAGCAACATCATGCCCACTTGAACCACTAGCATTTCCTCTTCCCCTTCCTCTTCCACCTTGCATTGTAGGAGTAGGAACTACTGTAGGTGCAGATGTACTTATCTGTCTTTGAGGACAATTTGCAATCAAATGTTCCCTCGAGCCACATTTAAAGCAGACTCTACCTTTTCCCCAACATTCCCCTGTATGCATCCTTCCACAATTAGAACATTGTGGAATATTTCCTCTGCCTCGACCTGAAGGTACACTAGCCGCTGACCCCGTACTTATGGTCTGTCTCGGTGAAAACCCTCTGAAATGAGATTTTGTTTATTCTGACGTTCCCTTCTGTCTCTTACTTGGAGATTCTGAACTAGCTGGACCATGTGATCCCTTTTGAAATCCTGACCTCTTAGCCATTCTTTGTTGTCTATCCGAATTAATCTTCTCGATGCCCGTAGCAGCATCGACCAAGTCATTGAACACTCTGATCTTTTGTGCAAGTAAATGCACTCTAATTTCATCATTTAGCCCATCTTTGAATCTCTTACATCGCCTTACTTCACTGTCAATGATATCACGAGCATACCTCTCGAGTTTGAGGAATTGAACTTCATATTCTGATACAGTCATTCGTCCCTGTCTCAAAGACAAAAACAATTTCCTCTGCTCATCTTTGAATCTTTCACTAACATACTTCTTATCAAATTGTTCCAAGAAAAGACCCCAGGTGATTTCTCCGGGTCGCCTTTCTCTCACAATATTATCCCACCACCTCCTAGCTTGTTCTTTGAGTAGACCTTGCACACAGTCTAATCTCTCTTCATCTGTAAAATGAAGCCTAGTCATACACCATTTAGTATGATCAAGCCAATCTTCTGCAATTGCAGGATTCACTGTATCCCCTTTGAAATCATCAGCTGGAAGCTTCTTGATTCTTTCAAGAGGAGTTCTCTCCTCTCTTCTTTCAACATGAGGTACTACAGGAACTTGAGGGATTTGTATGTTTCGTAGTACTTGTGTGATTACTTCAGTAGTCATATGCTGAAGTAAAGCAGCTTGTGCCGGAGTAGGGTTTTCAGGAAACCCATGAACTGGTGGTGGTTCATGTATTTGTTCATCCCCTTGTCTGATACGGACCGTACTCTCAGCATCCTCTTCCTCACTCTGGTTGTGACTACTACTAGCCATAACTTATTCCTAAAAATTGGACCAAAGTGGATCAATCAACTAACATAACATATTTATATCCTAAATGGCATGTATATACTAGTCCTAGAATCGCCTAAACCTCAGCTCTGATACCAACAAATGTAACGCCCCCCCTCTAGGGAGCGCCACGGTAACAATAAACACCCAATAAACAACTCTACTCCATTATATAGAGTTCAATACCTATAGATTTAATACGTACAAATACCAATATAAAGTTTTAAACTCCAAATTTTTATCCAAATATTTCTCAATGTCACTTTACATTTCTCACTCTCTAGTACATGCCATTATTCTACAAACCGTAATATTACATTAAAATATAAATCCACCTCGAATCTTTCCTTAATTGCTCTTTAAGCTGATCCACCTGTACCACTTTGGTCCAAGCTATCTACAAGTTCTCCACCTACGCGTAGAAAATCAACTACACGCTAAGCAATTTGCTTAGTGGTGTCCATAAAAAAAATAACAACTTTGAATATTTTTAAAATAGAAACAAAGTATATTTATAAGTCAAAAACAAATTAACCAACTTTATGAAAACAACTCACAAAACTTATATAATAATCCTTTTAAGGTATAATCAAATTTATATCCAATCTTTTCCAAACACTTTGACCACATATTGCCCAAAGTAAACAAGTCCTGAATAAAGGTAAAATGGATACGGGAGCGGACAAGCCCGAAGCCAAAGCTTCAAAATCAATATATCGGTCAAGCCTGAAGCCGAAGCTTCAAAAATCAATATATCGGTCAAGCCCGAAGCCGAAGCTTCAATATCAATATATATATATATCATAATATCGGCCAAAGCCCGAAGCCAAAGCTTCAATTGTTTGTACAGTACTGTACCCCCCTTTATTGGCGCCAATCTACCCTGACCCGTATTCTACTCGTTTAATAAGGGCAATAAAACAAAGTAACATCTTAAAAATTCCAGTATAAACCATCAATCACAATTCAACATATCTTCAGTAATTAAGAAATCCAAATCCCAAATTTTTAAGCATCAAACTTCAAATAAAACTCAATAAAATCAATATCATACTTTCCAGAATTTTTCCAGGTTTCATAACCTGACTTTCCCTGCATTTTTCACTATCAAAACATCATCCAATCGAAAAACTTTCTTCAAAAGATAACTAGCCACATGTCTCAGCTTTCCAAAACCACCAGAATCACAGAAATCTAAACTGTATAACCAAAGTTATGATCAAAATACTAAACAGTATACCAAGCTGAGATTTTCCGAAAACAGATTTCATGACTCAACTTCAAACGAAAATTTCACATTGAAAACGAACGAAATTCAACAAGGTTTCTTCTGAACATATGTTCCTTACTTTCTGTAGATATCAATAAAATCAAGAATCGTTCAAATCGGATTTATATAACGAGAGAAAACATTAAAACAAAACAGGTATATAATCTGGAAAATTTCCCGAAAAACCGAGAAATCGAAATTCGGGACACAAACCTTTTTCTATGCTCTTTCTAGCTCTCTTCTACCCCTTTTGCCTTTGATTTACTTGCAATAGCTTCCTCTACAACAGCCATATATAATTCTATCAAGATATTGCATAAATAAACTTCCTAATACCATAAATATGCTTAATCTACCATAAATTCTACTAATTAAGCTTTAATTTTACCAAAAATCACTCACCTCAAACTCGGGTTACTATTCATCCGAATCTTAATTTCTGAAATCCTCCTCTTCTAGTCTTGATTGATTGAAATTGATGATGATAGAGGGCTTAAGGATCGATTTCTAACAAGAATTCGAAGTTGAATCGAAGAAATCGGAAGTTTTTGGATTATAGAAAATTTTGGTAAGGGAGAAGGGAAGAATGGAGAAGAAGATGAAGTGAAATGGATGAGGGAAGAAGAGGCTGTAAGTATGTATGTATTTATTTGTTTTTTTTTTTTTTTTAAATTTCCAATATTGCCCTTGGACAAATAATTAAATGTCCAATTCATCCTTCTTACTATAATTAGCTCTTATTTCCTCATGCCTTATATCCAATAACAACAATAACAATAAAAAAATAATTTCTATGATATTTTTAATACCATAGTAATTTATTATAAGCAAAAATTTTGGAAATTTCGGTTCGTTACAAATATACAATTCCAAATCCGTTGTAAGGATTCCTATGTGAGTTATAAACTTAAGGAAATCCAAAACTAAAACCTTTGTGAAAACAAGAGTCTAAGGATCTCCAACTTGGGTGAGTTGTGAGATTGGGATACAACTTAAAGTTAGTGCTTTGAGTGGGATCTCCCTATAGGATTCAGCTTAGATTTGGGGTAGAAGTCTAAGTGGTATATCCTGCTAAAGACTAAAGGACTCAGCTAGAAGTTGGTGCATCTAGTGGTATATCCTACATCGGTACCCAACCTCACTTGATCTATTTTACAGGTTTGCCTTAGATCCATAGTAGATTAACACACTTGGTACATTGATAGTGGATGCTCAAGGCACATGACAGGTGATGAGAAGGCCTTTATCACATTAACCCAGAAGAATGGAGGCAAAGTAAGCTTTGGAGAAAATAAAAAAGGATAGATCATTGGACGTGGAACCATTAGATCTGAATTAAAAATTGAAGATGTCTCACTAATTGATGGACTGAAGTTTAACTTACAAAGTGTAGCCCAACTTTGTGACAAAGTAAGAAGGGTCACATTTAATTCTAGAGGCTGCTCAATCCATGATAGTAAGTCTAACCAACTTATTCTTTATGCATCTAGAGTAAAGAATGTCTATTCTGTTAACATTAAAA
Source organism: Euphorbia pulcherrima (assembly GCA_947683365.1). Classification (NCBI taxonomy): domain Eukaryota; kingdom Viridiplantae; phylum Streptophyta; class Magnoliopsida; order Malpighiales; family Euphorbiaceae; genus Euphorbia; species Euphorbia pulcherrima. Next base: position 31,168,468 of record CANTUS010000008.1, read on the forward strand.
ATGAGAAAAAGAATATCTGCTTGGTGTCTAAATAAGAATAATTATTGCTATGGCACCTGAGGTTGGGACATGTTAGCATGAACCTCCTATCCAAACTAGCTAAAAAGGAATTAGTAGTGGGTTTGCCTAAGGTTGCTTTTGATAAGGATCATCTATTCGCTACATGTCAATTAGGTAAACAGCATAAGAAAAGTTTCCCTTCCATCTCCTACATTCCTTCTAAAAGAGTACTTGAGCTCTTGCATATTGATCTAGTCCAATTAAACCATTGAGTTTAGGTAGAAGAGAATACACCATGGTCATTGTGGATGATTATTCTCGATATACCTGGGTGCTTTTGCTAACAAGCAAAGATGAGGCCTTTGACTAATTCTCAAAAACATTCATCCGAATAGAAGTAGAACAGGGCATAGCATTGCACGCATCTGGAGTGATAATGGTGGAGAGTTAAAAATAGGTAGTTTGCTGAATTTTGTGACTCTAAGGGCATTGAGTATAACTTCTCTGTCCCTCACACTCCTCAACAAAATGGAGTTATTGAGAGAAAGAACAGGACCATAGTTGAAATGGCTAGAACAATGCTAAATGAGAATTGTTTGCCAAAATACTTTTGGGGTGAGGCCGTAAATACAGCATGCTATATTTTAAATAGAACTCTCATTAGAAAAACCATAGAAAAGACCCTATATGAAATCTGAAAGGGAAGAAAACCCAAAATTGGGTACTTTAAAGCATTTGGATGTAAATGCTACATCCTAAATGATAGAGAGCAACTAGGAAAATTTGATCATAAATCTGATGAAGCAATTTTCCTTGGCTACTCAATACATAGTAAGGATTACAGAGTCTTCAATAAACAAACCCAAACTGTGGTAGAATCTATACATGTAGATTTCGATGAGACTAACCCCACAGGAAAGAAAAGTTCCACTCTAGAGGATCCAGTTCCAAAAGTTGATAACTCTAGAGAAAAGAAGGATGCAGAAGTTCCTAATTCATTCCAAATAAAGAAGTATAAAGAGGAAGATAAAGGAATATCCTTTGATCCAAAAGTATAACAAGTAAATCTCAATCCACAAGAGATTGACTTCAATAAAGGCCGAGAAGAAGTGGTTGAAACAGAGGTAAAACAAGTCCCAGTTCAATATGTAGACTTACTAAGGGAGATCCGGATTCACAGAAATCACCAGTATAAGCTATTTTGGATGATGTCCAAAATCCTGTCAGAATCAGAGGATAACTCAATAGGATGTTGAGTCATGCTGCTTTTATCTCATTAATTGAGCCAAAGAAATTCCAAGATGCAAAAGGTGATGAAAGTTGGATGATGGCCATGCAATTAATTCTCCAGAAATGATGTATAGGATCTAGCGGCACCACCAAAGGGAAAATCAATCATTAGCACCAAATGGGTATTCCAGAATAAGTTAGTGACTTTATCATTTAAGGTAAAAAGGGATCTATGCTTTAGTGTTGCTTTTTGGAGGACATTAATAAGACAAAGACAAAAAGAATTAATGCCTTGACAAGACTCAGAATAATGAAGAAAAAGACAAATTCTTCCATATTCAAGCTGTAAAAAGTCATTTGCCATTTTGGGCATTTCTGCAGATCAACAACTTATTATTGCATGCTCTGCAATATGTCAGAATACCAGAAGGAATGGGAAGAAGACATGTGGCAAGTCAGCGCAAGTTCTCTCTAGTGGGAGACTAGCATCAAATGACAAAGGATTCAAATTGAAGCTCGAATCTGAATCTAACGAATTGATTTTCTATCATACAATGGTGTAATTCTATCTATTAATGGATTGATTTAAAGAAGCAACGGGTGAATAGATGAGCTGTCAATTTTAGAAGATGTCAAAGTAAGTTCAACGGCTACTTTCTGAATCCAACTATAAAAGGAGCAAGAAGGCAAGCTTTAGAACTTGGTGATTACACCTGAATTTCTCAGAGGCTAAATCTCTGCCAAATTGCAAGCTTTAAAGAAGTTTAAGCAAGAAAGTACTACTCAGCGAGAATCTGCTTTAGAACAAGAGAGAATAGAATAGATCATTCAATTATATTATCAGATTATTGTAACTGGATCAAAATTTTTATAAGTTGAATCCAACTCTTGTTTAGACTCTTAGTGAGGTTTTAATAGAAGAGGGTATTCTACTCAGCAGGTGATCGATTGCAGTTTAGAGGGTACTTACTATAATCGGGGAATTTGTAAAAGGCTTCTCCGCCTAGGGAAAAGGAGTTGAGATTAGTGAATTAAAGCCGAGACACTCTCTCAGGACTGGATGTAAGCACAGGTTGCTAAACTAGTATAAAAATCTCTGTGTCCTTTGCTTTGAAGCATTTTCCAGAAGTTCACTCAGTCAGTTGACCTCACTCAGCGGAGCTATTAATTATCATGAAAAAGTTTTTATAGATTTTTTAGTGAGTCATTCACCCCCCTCTAACGCAGTAAATGTATACATTAGGACCAACAAGTGGTATCAGAGCAGTTCTCCTTTCTAAGATTTCACAATCTTAAGACAAAGACCGTGGTGTACAAACGAGGATAATCCAGTGGAAGAGCCCAGCCTTATATTCTGATAGAAGGCATGTCAGTCACCAGGCCTCCTATATTCAATAGAGAGCATTATACTAATTGTAAGAATAGGATGAAGAATTTCATCCAATCTTATAGTATACACGCTTGGATGACTATTGTTGAAGGGCTATATGTTCCCACAGTTGTGAAGAATGGAGTGAAAGTTGACAAGTGCTCAGATGAGTGGGACAGTCAGGACTTGATCAGACTAAAAGAAAATACAGCTGCTATCAACTATCTTCATTGCACTCTTGATGCAACTGAGTTCAATCCCATCTCTAAATATGAGACTGCCAAAGAGATATGGAAGAAGTTGGAAGTGACTTATGAAGGTACTGACAAGGTGAAAGAGTCCAAGATTAATATCCTTGTGAGGGACTATGAGTGGTTCCGCATGAAACCTAAGAAGGATATTTCCAACCTGAACACCAAGTTCATGAATATAGTCAATGAGCTAAAAAGACTTGGCAAGACCTTCACAGAAGAAGAGACTGTCAAGAAGATCCTTATAAGCTTGACTCAAGAATGGGAAGCAAAGAAGAGTACTATTGAAGAAGCTCATAATTTAAAGACTTATAAGTTTGATGAGTTGATTGGAACCTTGTTGACTTATGAGATGTCCTTGAAGCAATATGAAGATAAGTCCAAGAAGCGTAAGAACAAGGAAAGAGGGATCTCAAGCAAAGCTATTGTTCTGAGAGCTAATGATGATGATGAAGATTCCTTTGAGGAAGGATATCCAGAGGATAGAAAAGGTGAAATAGCTCTAATGACCAAGAATTTCAGAAGACACTTGGGAAAAGATAAGAGCTTTCAAAAGTTCAGAAAGACGGGCAAGTATAAGAAGGGTGCAGATGATAGACCACGAAAGGAGTTCAATAAAGAGTATAACAAAGATATCAAATACTTTAGATGTGGTGAGAAAGGGCATATTCAGTCTAGCTGTCCTAAAGCTAAGAAGGACAAGTTTAAGAAGAAGAGTAAGAAAGCTGTTTCTACTACCTGGAGTGACTCTGAACAAGAGTCATCATCCTCAAATTACGAGGCACAAGATTCTACCAATGTGTGTCTCATGGCTAAGGATGATCTACCTAACTCAGAGTCAGCTGACCAACCATCTACTTCCTCTGCCAATCAATCAGCTGACCAGAGCAGAGACAAAGGAAATCACACTGAGGTAATTTCTAAACCCCCTTTATCTTTAAATAAGCTTGCTACGGTACTTAATGATATTATTAATGTGACTAAGAAGTTAACCAAATACATCAAAGTACTTTAGAGAAGGTATGATGATTTAGAAGATGTTAATTCTTCTACTTCACTTGACATCCTATATGCTGAGTACCAAATGGATATAATAGCAAACTCACTAAGAAATTGAATGAGCTAGCTGTTGAATTAACAGATTTGAAAAAGGTGCAGGTCCCTCCTCAACCTAGCAGGAATACTTAGAGTAACCGGACCCACCAGTCTGAGAAGGTTACTTAAAAGAGTAAAGTGAGCAAGCCTGCTTGTAACTTTTATGGAAAGTTAGGGCATGCTACAGTCATGTGTAGATACAAAAATGGTTACTATAATAAGTATAGGTGGTCAAGGATGACCACCACTAACAAGGGAGGACCCAGCCAGAAAAAGGCATGGGTACCTAAGAAAGCTTAACTATTTTACAGGTGAGGCTGAGATCCATTGATGCTAGAAGAATGTGGTATTTGGATAGTGGATGCTCGAGGCATATGACAGGTGATGAAAAGCAATTCATCACATTGGAGCAAAGAAGGAATGGAAGTGTCAGTTTTGGAGACAACAAAAAGGGAAACATTGTTGGCAATGGCACCGTAGGAGTGAAGCCTTCAATTGATAATGTGTCTCTTATGAAAGGCCTAAAGTTTAACTTGCTAAGCGTTGCTCAGCTGTTTGACAAAGGCAAGAAAGTGGTATTTGACTTAGCGGGTTGCTCAGTCGTTGATGGTAACTCTGACCAAACTATTCTTTATGCTCCTAGAATTAATAATGTTTAGATGTTTGATTTATCCCCTGGCTCCAATGATATATGTTTAGTTTTGAAGGAGGGAAACTCATGGATATGGCACAGAAGGTTAGGACATATCAATATGACCAATCTGTCCAAATTAGCCAAAAATGAACTTCTTGAGGGATTACCCAATCTAGCCTTTAAAAAAGATAGACTCTGCTTTAGGAAGACCTTTAAATCATTAACAGAGATATCTTCTTCTCATCCCTTTGATCTTCTATACATGGATTTGTTTGGGCTAGTTGTGCCAACAAGTCTAGGTGGAATAAAATACACCCTTGTGGTTTTAGATGATCTGACCAGGGTTGCTTGGATTGTCTTGCTAGCAAGTAAAGATGAAACATTTGAATCATTCTCTAGGTTGGATACCCGGATCATGAATGAAAAAGGCCTTAAAATTAATAGAATCCGGCGTGACCATAGAATAGAGTTCGAAAATATGCAGTTTGAGGAATTCTGTTCCAATCATGGTGTTAACCATAATTTTTCTGCCCCTCATACACCTCAGTAGAATGATTGAGTGAAAGAATCGCACTATTGTAGAGATGGGTCATTCGATGCTGAGTGATAATAATCTACCAAAGTATTTTTGGGGAGAGGCTATTAACATAGCTTGTTACATTCCAAACATGGCTTTATTTCACCCAGTTTTGAATAAAACTCCTTATGAACTTTGGAAGGGGTGCAAGCCCAAGGTTGGTCATCTTAAGGCCTTTGGTTGTAAATGCTTTATATTAAACACTAAAGACCATTTGGCTAAATTTGACCCCAAGGCTGATGAAAAAATCTTTCTAGGTTACTCAACACACAGTAGGGCATACAAAGTGTATGTCAAGAGGATTGGTATCTTAGAGGAGTCCATGCATGTAGATTTTAATGAAACCAACAGTGCAGGTAAAGAAGCCAGTGATGATGAAAGAGAAAAGGAATAAGTCAGTAGATCAGTCAGTCATCCCATTATAATTCCTGATCCAATGCTAGAAAAAGAAGACAAAGAAGTTGACTTAGACCAATCCATCAACTTTTGTGGTGATATAGATGCTAAACCAATGACAGTAGCTCAGCGAGCTAATCCTGATCTACCTAAAAAGTCAGAGCAAGGAGAGATCACCCATTTGAGAAGATTCTTGATAGTGTGCAAAATCTAGTGCTGACTAGAGGTCAACTGAGCAGAATGATGAGTCATTCAACATTTGTCTCATGATTAAACCAAATAAGTTTGAGGATGCTGAGTTTGATGATAACTAGACGATTGCAATGCAAGAAGAGCTAGTCTAATTCAGAAGAAATGAAGTTTGGGATTTGGTGGAGAAACCCAAAGGCAAGTCAATAATTAGCACCAAATGGGTTTTCAAGAACAAGTTAGATAAAGCTGGAAATATTGTCAGAAACAAGGCTAGATTAGTTTTTCAAGGCTACAATCAACAAGAAGGCATTGACTATGGAGAAACCTTTGCCTCAGTAGTAAGACTTAAAGCTATAAGAATTCTCTGTGCTTTTGCAACCCATATGAACTTCAAACTATTTTAGATGGATATTAAGAGTGCATTTCTTAATGGTTGTATTTAAGAGGAAGTTTATGTCAGATAGCCCCCAAGCTTTGAAGATCCAAAATTTCCAAATCATGTCTTCAAGCTGAAGAAGGCTCTAGATGGACTAAAATAAGCTCCACGAGATTGGTACGAGAGACTGACTAACTTTTTACTCAGCAAAGGTTATGTCAGAGGAAAAGCAGATACAACTCTATTTATCAAGAAGAAGCATCAAGATGTATTGCTAGTCCAAATATATGTTAATGATATCATATTTGGAGCAACTGATGAAAAGCTATGCAAAGAGTTCATTCATTAGATGAAGAAAGATTTTGAAGTGTTAATGATGAGAGAGCTTAATTTCTTTCTTGGTTTGCAAATCAAGCAAGGCAAAGATGGAATCTTTATCAGCCAAGCAAAGTATGCCAAGGAAGTACTCAAGATGTTTGACATGGATAAAGCCAAGCTAATGTCAACACCCATGGACACTAATACTATTCTGAGTAAAGATGAGGAAGGTAAAATTGTAGAGAGTAAGCTCTACAGAGGTATTATTGGTTGACATTTACTATGTTGTATGTTATTGTGCAAGATGTCAAGCTGACCCTGGAGAATCTCACTTAGCTGCTGTTAAGAGAATTCTCAGGTATTTGCTTGGCTCGATTGATGAAAGTTTATGGTATCCAAGTTACGAGGTGTCAATGATGTGTGAGTCTCCCTTGGCGCCTGTAAGAGAGGCGGGGCCCACTAGGGGTTTTGGTCGGATTTAGGCGTGATAAAACATTTTTAGTTAAAGTTTTCACAATAAGCCAATTTTAATGAATAAAAGAATCGAGACTCAAATCTCGATACAATAGATAGAGTTGCCACCCAATATGTCTACTTGGGAAAGAGTTTTGGTATGGTTCCCTATGGGCGGGAGACTCGTACCTATTAGATTAGAGATTCGGGTATCGGATGAGTCACTTATTTCTCATTTAGTTGATTCAAAATTACATTCACTGCGTAAAACCATTTTTGTTTTCATCATTTGGGGAATTACCACAAAAATCCTATTTTTACACTCTTTCACACTCGTTACATGCGTTTATATATTACAAGAAAGCACAAACAATAAATGGGGGAATAAAAATTACAACCGGGGGAAATGGGGGAAATTGCAAAGAGAACCTGTACATTTGTTCAAAGTTATAAAACAAAATGGAAATAAATTCCCCTGCATTCACAGACATTAGCACAACTTAGAGCACATCATAAATTAGCACTTTAGCAGATTATGTTATGAAAACACATTTTAACTTTTGTGAGTTGATTTACCGGATTATTAGTGAAAATGATCACATGGAAAATGGTGAGTTGGATTGATTTTTAACCAGTTTAAATGAATTATGGAATCTGCTTGGGGCTGGTACCCGTACGGGTGGGTAGGACCCGTATGGGTACCAAGGAGGACCGATAGGGGTATAGTGTACCCATACAGGTCCTGTCTGATCCAGGAAGAAACTCTGTTCAATTCAGTTTACAGATTAATAGATTGACAAATTGGTGGCAGGAAAACAAAATAAAAAGGGATTTCCTTCCGTATGAGTATGGCGCACCGATTTGATATCTTTATAGATATATGGTACCAACAAGGCTCATAAGGGTTAGGACCAGACCCTAAATAAGAAATGAAAGGAACCGATATAATAGAAGGAACAAAGAATAATAATAATGAAATAGCTGAGATGTGAGTCTCTTTGAAACTCAGGAGCGTTACCTTTGTGGCGTGAATCCACTTTGAGGTGATCCCTTTACTGTTGAGAGAGCTCAACCAAAGTAGATGATGAGATAGGACTATTTAGGTGAGTATTTATATAGAAAGAACCTCCTGTAAATCCTAATAAAAGAAGCTCAGAATGAATAAAATGTGGCAAAACCTCAAAGGAAGGGTTTTCTCCTAATTTTATACTTCCTATACCCCCACTATACCTATTCTATACCTATAGAAATCGCTAAAGTTTTTGTGTAATTTTCATATGAGATGTGTGTATGTTGAAAATGTGTATAGAAGGGCCCTATTTATAGGGTAAAGGAGGTCTGAATGCAATAAATTGCGTTTATGACCTGCCTTTTCCCGAAATAGGAAAGGATTCCCTTCCAAAAGAGCCTGTTTAGGCAACAAGAGGACCCGTACGGGTGAGGCCGCACCCCGTATGGGTCCCCTTCAGTCGTATGGAAGGGATGACCCGTACAGGTCTGCCAGTGGATCCGTACTACCAAGCAGCACCCGTACGGGTACCTAAGGGCAGACTAGGTCTCTAAACTTCAACCAAACTCAACTCTACAATAGTAGGAACACCTCTGATGGATAACACCTGCAAGACATTGCATTATATATCTCTCATCATCATTTCATGAGAAGGATCGTTAAAATGCAATGCTCACAGACTGGCCCTCGTGGGATCATCGTAGATACAGATCTGCATGATCTCATGATGTGAGCAAGGGTTTAGAAATCGTACCTGCGGTGATGATATGGGTTAGTTCCTTTCTTGAGGCAAACTTCTTTCCTTTGCTGATGCATACCCCTTGTAATTCTACAGGGGAATGTATATCCCTTTCCTGAGATGGATGACTTTCCTTTTGCTACCGTGCATATCCCTTTCTTGAGGCGGATGACTTTCCTTAACTGTTGTATCCCTTTCCTAACGCGGATGACTCTCCTGGCTAGCGTATCCCTTTCTTGGGATGGATGAATTTCCTTTTACTACCGTGCATATCCCTAGTGACTCAATTGGGGAGAACGGTGTATCCCTTTCCTAAGGTGGATGACTCTCCTGACTAGCGTCTCCCTTGCCTGAGGTGTATGACTTTTCTTTTACTGCTATACATATCCCTTTCCTAAGGTGTATGTATCCCTTTCTTAAGGCGGCTCGACTTTCCTGGCTGATGGTGTACCCATTTCCTAAGGCGGATGACTCTCCTGCTGGGGAATTTGAATAACCTGAATAGAGACAACAATCAAACACTGAGTTAGTCATTGTCCAAGCAGGCACCTCTTTATTCATAATTGGCTTTTGTGGTAACAAAAATATTTTGCCCCTTCAATTAAGAATAAAGATGTCTGGATAAGATGGATTGTAAACTGTGCGCGGGGAATGTTGGGTTCTGCCTGATTGATGCTTATTTCACCATTGGGGAATGCTCTTAGGGCGGGTACCCCTAGGGTCTGACAACTCCGCTACTGGAAAATTGGGGGTTGCCCCTGGGTCCGTGGGGGGGATGCCCCTAGATTTACGTGGAAGGGGGGGTGCCCTAGGACCTGATGATTCTACTATTAGGAAGTGAGGGGGATGCCTGAAGTCTGCGGGGGGATGCACCTGGGATCTGATTCTTCTGCTGGGACGTGACCCTAGGGTAAGGTGCCCCTAGGATCCTTGATAATGGGAGTATGCCCCTTGAGTGATTCCTTGGTTGGGGGGGGGGGAGTGATATCCTTTAAGTAATGCCTCTTCTGCTAGAGAGGCCCCATTCTTGTAAAACTCATTTGTTGGGAAGAACTCTTGTGCTAGGATAGACATGTACACAAAAATTTTCCTGACTAGTGTTCAATTAAAAAATGGCTTACCTTGATTCTTGATTGACTTTTTTAGAAACAAAATATATCCTTACCCCTTCAATCAAGGATCAAGGTGAGCAAATATAACTAAAATATGGGTGTGAAGAAGAGCGGGGTTGGCCCCAAGTTTGGACTGGATGAATCTCTGGTGCTTGCTGAAATATTGATGCAAAAAGCTGTCCCTGGATGGCAAGAGAGGGCCCATATGGGTGGGCCAGACCCGTATGGGTATGGTTATCAAAAGTGGGGACCCGTACGGGTGGGGAGGGACCCGTACGGGGGGTTCAAAAGGTAAATCAACCCCCTCGTATCCTGCCTCACACCAAAACTTCCCATTTTGCATTTTCCAGAGATTTTCTTCCAAAAATCAACTGAAGATGTATAAAAAGATCCCATGAACCGGTTATTTCTCCCTTAGACTCAAGGACTTGCCCTTGGTGGATGATTTGGGGCTTTGTGAATGCCCAATTTCCGTCGGGTATGCGTTTCATGGAGGAGACTCATTCCTGGGGCTTACTCCCCGTATCTGAAGTCCCCTTAATCCCTTGTCCTGAGACCCACGCCTTAAAACTCCAGGTAATTTCACTTGATTCTCCATTTTCTAATTTCAAACTTTTGGCAATTTCTTGGATTTTGGCATGAATTAGGGTGTTTTAGACTTTGGAATAGAGCCTGATGCATGTAACTTTAGCCTAGGCTGCTTTTAGGATAGTTTTGGATGAGCTTTGGTTGAGATTGGATGATTTTGGATTTTTAGGAGTTTGCCCGCATAGGGACTTCTTGCAGGGGATCCATACGGGTTAGGGTGGAGCAGGGATGTGGTCCACTTTAATGTTTATACGGACCGGTGGCATTCTCGGCCTGAGGTAAAGGCTTACATTACTAGATTACTTAGGCTTCATCCGGGCGGGATGAACAAGCTCAAGTACGGGGACTTGCATGCTCACTGGATTGTGTAGCCGAGGCCTATTGCGGCTGATAGGAGGGACTAGTATGCTCGATCCTTCCTACTGATGTTCCTTTCCACCGTCTTCTTTCTCGTCTACTCGAGTAACCTCAACTATGGTTTGCTCTCTACTATAGAGGATCTTGCGATCGTACCTCGTAAGAACTGGTGTCGGGCCATCCTAGCATAGCTGTACTATAGATTGGATGTTAGGGTTCAGGGTGAGCATTCTGAGCTCAAGATCTGCCATATGATACTACTGGTAAATCTCAAATTGATCTCTTATGTTTTAACCCTTTATCTGAACTTGTGTTGCAACTAATCCTTGCTTTGTCTTGCAGATTTAAGCTTTTAAGCACCGGTTGATTCCTAGACTAGGCTTACCCCTGCAGCATCAGACACCGTACATCATATCTAGTTGGATAGGGCCTTGGCAGAATCAACCCTTGACCATAGCGCAGTACCGAGAGTTCTTGCGCCAGCTGTGCTCAGATCGGGTAAACTTCTTCCCTACTAAACCTGCATTTTACATTTCAATAAACCATTAGTAGAAACTGTATTCATTAGGTTGTGATACTTACAGTGCATTTGTCTCGTACAGGTTATTCAAGACCTGTGGGAGAGATTGGTCACATACGGAGCTATTGAACAGACGCGAGTTGGCGTGGATGACCGCCGCTTTATCTTGGAGTCACCACTCTCCTATGAGTGGTATTTTAGTGAGCGGGCCTGGGGGTGGAGGACCAGTGCCATGGTGGAGAGACCAATCCCTCCACCAATCCTGGCAGGCATTTTTTAGCCTTATCTCATATCGGGGACTGATCAGGGGCTATATTTGTTGGGTGAGGGAGCTCGCTTGCTATCTGTAGAGGGCTATTATGCTGAGTTTATTGATTCCTCCCGCCTTCCTCCCTGCGTCAGCATTCACCATAAGGATGAGCCCCTGGAGTTTCACTAGAGCAATAGTGAGGATGATGATGATGACGATGAGGAGGGATGACCGAGGGGTGACCGCGGGGGTCCATCTATAGTTTGGGGTACTAGAGGTTCGGCTAGGCCAGCTACTCCTTTTTCTCAGGTATACTCCTAACTTGGTCTTTGTGAATACTTCATTGCTTTTTTGACATTGACTGTGAACTTGAGTCTAATTCTTTGTTGCTACAGCCTGTCACTTCTATGCAAAAGAGGTCTGCTGCTATCACTGCTATTGCTGCCCCTAAGCCTTTAGAGAAGCGGTCTCATCCCTTCGGATCTATGAGGGAGGGTGTCCTTCAAGCTGAGCTAGACATTTTCTTCCGACTTCTCGACCATTCAGGGAATCAATCTATCAAGAAGCTTGAGGAGTCGGTTCGGCCTATTGGTTTCACTCCTTCTAGCTCCACCCATGTAAGGAATCCTTTACCTTTGACTTAGTTTATTACTGTAATTGCTTAGGGTGACCCTTTCTTTTTAGGTCACCCTTTCTTTTCAGGTGACCCTTTCTTTTTAGGTGACCCTTTCAGAGGCCGAGAGGATAGCCCAGGGTTATTTTTTAGTGTGGGATCTGCTATTGGCCCAGGACGCACTAGCTTCAGTAAGTTTCTTTTAACTATAAAATTTCAACAAACTATGCATGATGCATGCCATGACATTTATATATGTGTACTGATCTCATGGTTTCTATTGCAGACTTTGTTGGCCATGGACCGGAGCAGGTCCACCCAAGATTTGGATGTTTTCAAGGAGAGAGCCAGATTTTTGGAGGAGCAGCTGCGAGCAGCCACTGCTAAGTTTGATCAGGCTAGGGCTGAGACTGCTCAGGCAAGGGCCGAGAGACGCTGAGGGTCAGCTAGCGAGGATGACTTAGGATAGGTAGATGTTGGTTCCTTCTGATGATGAGTCTGAGGATGATCTTTCTGCATATCAAGTGACTCAGAGGGGTGGAGATCGGCATGTTAAGGAAGCTGATGCTACTAGGGCTGCTGTAGGGACCTCAGAGACTAGTGCCCCTGCCCAGCCAGCTGCAGATACTGGTAAGGGAGATGACCATATGACCATAGATGTGGATTATCTGCTGGTGGATACTCAGGATTAGCCTCAGGAGGGTCGCCAGGGGCAGGATCCCCCTACAGCTTAGATTATGATTAGTTTCTAAACTGTTGGTACTTTTGGGCCCTGCGTGGCTTGTTTTGATTGTGATATTTGGATTAGTACTTTTGATATGCTTATGGATTTTTCTTGAACTGAGACTGTTGAATATTGTTGCTTTTCCGAACCCCGTATTTTTTCCAGTGGTTATATAGCGAGGGGACCAAAGTGATATTCTAACTTTTGCATAGGCCATTTAATGCGAGGTGACCTAATGAACATTTATTTTTCTTTCTTTTTATCCTAATTTTTTCCCGAACTGTCCTAGACGGCTCAGCCCAGCGGACTTTTCTTTTTAGCTTTAACTTTTGCCTAGACCGCCCTTTTAGGTTTTCAATCCAGCATGCTTTTCTTTTTTTCTTTTTGCCTTAATTTTTGCCGAGACCGCCTTTTCAGGTTTTCAATCCCGCTGGATGTCTTAAGTTTTGCCTGAATTATCCTTGACGGCTTGATCCAATAGACTTTTCTTTTTGCCTTAACTTTTGCCTAGACCGCCCTTTTGGGTTTTCAATCCAGCAGGCTTTTATGAATTTTGCAAATGTGGGGTAAAGATGAGCACAACGATTTATAACACGTAGAGAAAAATTGATGTTCACGTACCAGTGATCATTTCACCTAAAGACATGCATGCAGTCATAAGACCAAGATTCTTAGCAAGATCATAACATGTTCATTGATGAGATTAATTTGAGTACATAGGCGATGGTAACTATTTCCAATGGTTAACCCCTACTGCCTACTGGTCTTTTACAGATTTCTAGAAAGCAACTGACAGTTTTCTCTTAATGTCCTAACTTTTGCCTAGCGTTGGAGTGCCCTAATTTTTGCCTGACCGGTTTGCGGGATACAGAGCAGCGGGCTACACCCCTAATTTTTGCCCGAGCAGTAGAGGACTGTTCGCCGGGTGTTTTATTCTTTATTTCTTTTATTCGTTGTATTGCTTTTTTATGATTTAATTCTTTTGACCTAGACATGATAATGCTTGAGGCTATCTTGATTCATTGGACTCACAAACTCATTTCCATCCATGTCCATAAGCTTGATTCCTCCCTTGCTGAGGACTTTCTTCACTGCGAATGGTCCTTCCCAAGTAGGCCTGAACTTGCCCCTAGCATCGGTGTTGACCTAGCGTAGCTGCTTGAGAACCATATTACCTATTTTAAGAGGTTGTTTCGGGTATCTAATTCTATTATTATAAGCCGGAGCCATGCACTGTTGGTACATCTGGAGATGGTCAAGTGCTATTAGCTTCTTTTCATCTATTGCACTGAACTGTTCATACCTGGCCCTTGCCCAATCTGATTCTTTTAACTGCGGTTCAAGTGTCACTCTTAGAGATCTCACTTTTGTTTCAACCAGTAACACGACTTCCATTCCATATACCAAGGAAAAAGGTGTTTGATTGGTGGAACTTCTCACACTGGTTCTATACCCCTAAACTGCGAATGGAAGCTTATCAGCCCAATCTCTATAGGTGGCCACTGTCTTGGACAAAATCTTCTTGATTGACTTATGACTAGCTTCCCTTTAGAGCTTCTGAAGGATTTGGGCATTTTGTGCCCCAATATGTACTTTCTATCTTTTCATAACAAGAGCTAGCCCGTTGTTGGAGTTTTTATGAGTCTTCTTGGTCTTCTTTCTTGATGATGCGTGCTTTTGTACTCTTTCCCCCTCGTAAGGAAAGAAGGACTTAGACTAATTGTTATCATGTTTGTTAAGCACTTTTCATCATATCTCTTTTGATGATAGGTTTTAACCATTAGACGTTTATACCATTGAGTTATACTTAAAGTCAACTTCATTAATGCATATGACGATACTTTAAGAATGTTGTTGTTATGAGTGCATGATGTCATTAGAATGAAATACTCGAGGAAAATATGAATGAAAGATGCATCAATTTATTCATGACATGTTAAAAATAAAGACACTAATGCTTACAACTTATTCATGATATGCCTTATAAGTGATATTGTTTGCATAAAAAATGTTTGCAACATTAAAAATTACATCATTTGAGTCATCCTCCATAGGCGGAGGGCCATTTTGATTGACAGCTAAACTGGTAGCCCTAGTGTGCAAGTTTGCTTGTGTTTCTTTGGCCACTGCTTTAGCTAAGTTCTTGATGGCCTTGCTAATGGGATTTCCCTTCTCATTTCTTTTCTAATTCTTCCTCATAAGTACCGCTAGTGCCTTAATGATGGACTCGATTGCCTCATTTATTTCATCTTCTTTCGTATTCCTGCATACTTCCACACAAACTAAGGTTTCAATCAGGCAGCCTTTCTTGAAATCATATATGTCATTAAAGATTTCAAAAGCAGGGGCCTTCTGGGCACTTACTTTGACAGTTTCCTCTTTACCCGTGAATTCCCCTTGTTTGACTTTAGCTCCTATCATAAGGCAGGATTGAGGCTTGGATTTTTTGGCACCTGGGCGATTTCCCAAGCCGAGTCTGAATAGCCATGGAAGGGGTAAAAGAGGTTCTAGCATGCCCTGAATATTCTTTCCGAGCCCTTTACCTTTCACGTAACCCTGCTTCATCATAATCTTCTCAATTTTAAGCGATATGTACCCCTTAACCAAAAACTTCGTACCTTGGTGAGCTACAACCACCCTAGATTCCTTTTCCTCGGCCTCCATAGCCGCTATAATAGATCATTCATCTGCATGAATGGCTACTAGCTTGCCGTTATAGATAAGCTAAACTTTCTGATGGACCGTAGAAGGGATAGCTCCCAATGTATGGAGCTAAGGTCGACCCAACAGTAATGAGTAGGTGACGGGAATATCGAGAACAGTGAACTAGACATTGGACTTCACTTCCCCAACTGTAACTTTAGCTTCGAAGGCGCCAATGACACTTCTCTTCATATCATCATATGCCCTTATAATAGTATTAGATCTTTCCAATATGGATTCGTCCAGCCCTAAGTGAGGAAAGATCTTAGCAGGATAGAGATTAAGGGCGAAATCATCATCCACCATGACACAAGGAATAGAACGATCAAAGATTTACACCCTAATAAAGAGTACCTTGTTATGCTTATTCCCTTTGACTGGGAAATCTGATGGATAGAACTTGATGGGTTCAATCTGATCAGGAGGAGATACCCTGATAACTAAAATTACCTCAACCAGAGCAGTAGATGGTATAGCTTCTATACTCAACAAATTTTCTACCAAACCCTTGCGATGATCCTTAGAGTCAATGAGAAGCTGCAAAATGCTGTACTTAGTAAGGGTAACTTGCAAGTGCTGGATGAGAGGGGTGATTTTTGGTTCTTTCTTTTCATTGCCGACTGAAGCAGGCGTAAAGATTAGAGCTTGATTGAAGCTTGGAATGACTCGAATATCTACATCTCTACCCCTTCTTCTTTTTGGGAGAGGATCGGGAGGGATCCTTCCACTTCGGGCAACATGCAATACCCCATTCTTCATATAACTTCTCCCTTCAGAAGTTTCTACCAGTAAGGTGGGTCCTTCAAGCTCATCATTTTTCAATACGTAAGCATCGATATCAATTGGCTCTAGTTGAACCAACAATGCTACATCATCGTTCACTCCTTCTAACTCAAATGCATTGAGGTCAGTGGGGATTTATTTTTTTGGTAAAGCCACGGCTGAGTGAACCACAGGATTAGCTTGTAAGATCATATTGAAGACATGGGAGGAGGGTAAGCCTGATTCGACAGCTGCAACCTATTTCTCAATATTTGGCAGAGGGTTATTCATGGTATTGGGTTTAAGCTCGGGTTCCTAAATCTTCTTATCCCTAATCAAGCCTTGAATAGCCTCAAGCGGATCCCTATAGGCACCAGTGCGATGCCCCTTACTGACGTGATCAGTACAAAACTGATCTCTGTCTTCAGGTTTGGGTGGGACATAGGGCTTGATACTCTAGAGAAGATCGAGTGCCCTTAACTTAGTGAAGATGGTGGACAGAGATGCTTTCCAGGGGAAATACCATCTTCAATGGAGCGGACTGCGACCACTTCTTCTTGCACTACCGATGTTTTAGGATCGGAGCCGGATTTTGACTTAGAAACCTGGGCTGGGGCTGAAGGGTCATTCTTTTTGAACCAAGGTTTGGTTGATACACTTGACTTCTCCAATTCCCCAATCCTTTCCCACTTCTCAGCTTTTTCAAAGACCTCAATATAGCCAGAGAATTTATCCATACCAAGGACCTTTCGATAAGCAGGCAGTGCTCCATCCATTAATTTTACGATCATCTCTGGGAGACTTAGCCTATCCTTCAATAGAACTTGAGTGACCATCCACATTTCAAAGTAGGGTTTGAACTTCTCATTGGAGGCCTGCTTGATAGCCTCCAAATTCTATATGATAGTTTTGATGGTGGCGTTGAAACCATACTACTCAACAAAAGCCTATGATAGAGCTTTCCAGTTTCGGGTCACTTCATCTGAAAGAGTGTTGTACCATTCGATAGCAGGACCTTCCAAGGTGTAGGGGAACATCTCGGCTAGAACCTTATCACTTAACTTCCTGATTCTCATAACCTTTTGATAGGTGGTGATATGAGATTGAGGTGGATCGGTTCCCTCATACTTCGCTATGCTAGGCATACTAAAGTTTTTAGGGACCCAATCCTCCTCTCTAGCTACTTGGATGGATAGTGACCATGGTTAGGAGCCGGAATTAATAGCAAGCAATGTCTGAAGTAGGTTACGCAATTTTGAGGATAAAGACGAACCCTCTAATTGAGTAATCATACCCAAGAGTAAACCTGTTGATTGAGGAAAGGTCATCCCTTTAGGTGTGACCACAAAATTTGGGATCAGACCGGATGCCTCAAACTAAAATGGTGGTGGCTGAGTAAACTGACTGACGATCGGAGGAGCCATTGTACCCACTGATTGGAATGGCAAGCTAACTGAACTAAATGGACCCATAGAACCCATCTAACCAAACTGACTGGAAGAATTCCTGTGAGTCCGAACTGGCAGCAAACGGATTATGAGTAACTCCTGATACTTGCTCACTGATCACTGCATTCACTGCTGGAGTAATAAAAGGGAGTAATAAAAGGGGTGCTATGAGGAGCATTGGCCATTCTCTCTTCAAACATGATCGCTCTAATGGATGCCAAAATCTTATCATTTATTCAGTCTAAGAACTGATCACTTCCTAAGTACTGTAAGACGGCATTTACAATCTCCGACCTAACCTCAGCCCTCGATGCATTTGCCTCCTCACTAGTAGCAACATCCTCAACCTCAACATCGATCTAGCCATCTAGAGTCAAGATATGAGACATCTTCTTAGGATGATAGGCAGAAAGATCAACTAGACTAAACTGACTACTAGATGGAATACTCGCAGAGGGAGATAGAGCAATACTTAATGGAACTGGAGGAGCCAAAATATAAGTCAAATGGACTTAAGATTGTTGCCAAGCCTTTTCCCTTTGAGGTTTAGTTTTGTATGAGGTGATAACCAAGAGATCTGTACATGCATGGGATGTGGTATGCATGCATAAATTATAACGATGAATGGTGGGGTTAATCACAACACATAAGAATCAATCGGTTCCGTCCTTATTTCTCCCGCCGAGTCTAAGGGTATTCTTCCTTAATCTAATCTCATACAGAAATCAGGGTACCTAGAGGGTAAACTTCTATGGTTTTTGATAAGGTATAGGGACATATCGAAAGTTGATGTAGAAGGTTCCTATCACATCAAGCCTCTTTTGGATGGAGTTGGCAATGAGTGCTCCACCCTCTAAGGTGTCCCCAATATCCTTGGGGGTCATGGGAATCACCATTGCTAGTGTCACAGAAATAATAGGGGACCTTAACCTAGAGCTAAAACAAGAGCGCATCTAACTAAAGAGAGAAGGAGATAAGAAGATCGCATTTAACTAAAGAGAGAAGGAGATAAGAAGATGGAGTGTGATAATTTTCCCAAATGATGAAAATAAAAGCGGGTTGAATTAACTAAATAATTTTTGGCGCTCATCTTAATCTTTTAAGCTTTTAAAACAAACCAACATTTTGCAAGTTAAAAGATTAATTTCCCAGCGGAGTTGCCACTGTAAGGTATCGTTGACGTGTGGGTCTCCCTTGGTGCCTGTGTGAGAGGTGGGGCCCACTAGGGGTTTTTGTTGGATCTAGGCGTGACAAAAGATTTTTAGTTAAAGTTTGCACAATAAGCCAATTTTAATGAATAAAAGAATCGAGACCCAAATCTCAATACAACAGATAGAGTCGCCACCGAAGTTATCTGCTTGGGAAAGAGTATTGGTATAGTTCCCTCTGGGCGGGAGACTCATACCTATTAGATCAGAGATTCTAGTATCGAATGAGTCACTTAATTCTCATTTAGTTGATTCAAAATTACATTCATTGCGTAAAACCGTTTTTATTTTCATCATTTAGGGAATTACCATATAAATCCTATTTCTACACTCTTTCACACTCGTTACATGCGTTTACATATTACAATAAAGCACAAACAATAAATGGGGGAATAAAGTTACAATCGGGGGAAATGGGGGAAATTGCAAAGAGAACCTATACATTTGCTCTAAGTTATAAAACAAAATGAAAATAAATTCCCCTATATCCACAAACGTTAGCACAATTTATAACACATCATAAATCAGCACTTTATCGTATTTTGTTATGAAAACACATTTTAACTTTTGTGGGTTGATTTACCGGATTATTAGTGAAATTGATCGCATGGCAAATGGTGAGTTGGATTGATTTTTAACCAGTTTAAATGAATTCTGGAATCTTCCTGGGGCTGGTACCCATACGGGTGGGTAGGACCCATACGAGTACTAGGGAGGACCGATACGAGTATGTTGTACCCGTATGGGTCTTGTCTAGTCTAGGCAGAAACTCTGTTTAATTTAGTTTATAGATTAATAGATTGATAGATTGGTGGCAGGTAAATAAAATGAAAAGGGATTTCCTTTCGTACGAGTATGGCACACCGATTTGATATCTTTGGGGATATATGGTGCCAACAAGGCTCATATGGGTTAGGACCAGACCCAAAACAAGAAATGAAAGGAACATATATAATAGAAGGAATAGAGAATAATAATAATGAAATAACTGAGATGTAAGTCTCTTTGAAACTCAGGAGCATTATCGCTGTAGCGTGAATCCACCTTGAGGTGATCCTTTTACTGTTGAGAGAGCCCGGCCATAGTAGATGATGAGATAGGACTATTTAGGTGAGTATTTTTATGGACAGAATCTCCCCTAAATCCTAATAAAAGAAGCTAAGAATGAATAAAATGTGGATAAAACCTTAAAGGAAGGGTTTTCTCCCTATTTTATACTTCCTATACCCCCACTATACCTATTCTATACCTATTGAAATTGCTAGATTTTTAGTATAATTTTCATATGAGATGTGTGTGTGTTGAAAATGTGAAGAGAAGGGCCCTATTTATAGGGTAAAGGAGGTCTGAATGCAATAAATCACGTTCATGACCTGCCTTTTCCCAAAATAGGAAAGGATTCCTTTCCAAAAGAGCATGTTTAGGCAATAAGAGGACCCGTACGGACCCTCCTAGGCATATAGAGGGATGACCCGTATGGGTCTGCCAGTGGATTCGTACCACCAAGTAGCACCCGTACAGGTCCCTAAGGGCAGACTAGGTCTCCAAACTTCGGCCAAACTCGACTCTATAGTAGTAGGAACACCTCTGATGGACAACACCTGAAAGACATTGCATCATATAGCTCTTATCATCATTTTGTGAGAAGGGTCGTTAAAATCCAGTGCTCATACAAGTAATGCAGATTTCACTCTGAGAGGATACACAGATGCTGACTATGGAAGAGACAAACTTGAAAGGAAAGGCACCACAGGAGGTTTTCATTTCCTTGGTGATTGTCTAGTGATATGGTATAGAAAGAAGCAGACTTCTGTGGGTCTGAATCCAGCTGAGGCTGAGTACATGGCTGCAGGAAGTTGTGTAGCACAACTGCTATGGATCAAGCAGCAATTGGAGGATTATGGTATAAAGTATAAGTGTCTTAAAGTCATATGTGACAACAAGAGTGCAATTGACCTATCCAAGAATCCAATTCAACATAGCAGGATGAAGCATGTCAATATTAGACATCACTTAATAAGGGATCATGTGCTAAAGGAGAAGTCAAGCTCACTTACATTCCAACTGAAGAACAACGATCTGACATATTCATAAAGCCCATTGGAAAGGATCAATTCAATACTCTAAGAGAGCTGATCGGAATGTCCAATCTAATTTGAACAAATACACTCCACTCTGACCTATTCTGAAGCTGACCAAATTAGGGCACACTCTGAGCTTTTGCGAATTAGGTTAAGTATTTCTTTTTGGCGCTTGAATTTTAGACACATCATTAAATTGACACTAGTTTCTTTTTAAATTCAAACCTGATAGAAACTGTAGCAAGTTATGAAATGATCCATATTCAATTGTAGTTATCCTGTGTTTCTCACTTTCATTAATCCTATAGTATACTCTATGTAATCTCACTGTTTAATAGATGACCATGGATTATGAGTCATACACGTAGCATTGTAGGGATTAAAGAAGAGTTTGTGGCTATTTAAGGAGAATTTTAGAAGAAGAAAGGTTACTTTACCAAAATTCTCTTCTGCAAATTTCTCTAAAAAATTTCCAAAAAGCTCTAAGTTTCTTCAAGCAATTTCTATGGCGAGTTTATTAGGAAGATCAGGAGAACCCAGTTCTGAGAAGTCTTTGTTCATGAGAAATAAAAAGGATACATGTTAGGTTATAACTCAAGATCATATAGCGAAAATGGCGATTGGAATCAATAAAAGGGAAAATCTATCAATTCCCGCCAGAACAAAGTACATCCCCACCAAGTGGTGTTTTATGGAGGAAACTAAAGTGGAGGCACCAACCACAGTAGATATGCTGAGTTTCTCTAACGATGAAAGATTTAGGAAGTGGACGCGCCAACACCATTTAAGAGGTTTCTTAGAACTTCCTAGTGGCTGCTATGAGGAGGTAGTTCTGAGATTCTTTCATGGAATCCATCTAGTGGAAGGACAGAAAGATCTCTTTGTTACTATAATAATGGGGAGAAAAGTCTATGTTACTCCTAAGCTGATTGCTAGATTAATAGGGATGTGCGAGAGAGGGCTCAGTCTGTGCGTGATAAAGGATGAAGAATATATGGACATACCCATAGATTATGAGGTCCCTGCTGACTATAAAGCAGGTGAATTGATAGCCTCCATGTTCACTAAAGAGGGAAAGCAGGAGCATTAGCTTGTAACCAAAGTGTTGCTGCCTAAGACAGGCTCAACTAAAAGCTGCTCCAAATTTGAAAGAGTGTTTGTATACGCTCTGACCCAAGGGATGAACATTAATTGGTCATTGGCTATCTTTCACAGGTTCCTGAAAGTCTCTAAGCACATGGTGTATGGAAACCTAGTAATGGAGATCTGCAGAGCTTATAATCTTGATTTAGATGGATGAGTAGTGAAGAACAACTTTCAGCTGAAGGTGATTAAGTCCCGGGTTCTCAGCAATGCTCATTTTTATGGGCTAAGATGTAATGAGAGACCTGCCAAAACTAAGTACATAAAGCTGAAGAAAGGAGAAGTAAGGGTGAAGGATCTAAAGGCTATTATAACAATGAAGCCTATTAAGCCAGAAGAAGAGGATCTGACCTTGGAAGCCTTTGTGGCTAGTGAGCCTAAGAGGATCACCAAGCTCAGAGCTGAGAAGGTAAAAGATGTAGCTAAAAAGAAGGGTAGTAAGAAGGAGGTCAGGAAAGACTCCAAGAAGGAAAAGAGAAGAAGCTTAGCGAGCTCAGTTACTACTGCCCATGTTCCCTAAAAGTCAAGATCATCCAAGGGAACTAAAGAAGAAAAGGTCAGAGAACTAACTCCTAAGGAGATTGAGGAGGAGAAGTAGGCTGAAGAGGAGTTAAGAGAAGAAATGCCCTTAAAAAGGGAGAAGAAGAGGAAGGTTGATGAAGCTGAGCTAGATGAGGTGACTACTAAAGGTAAGGAAGCTATATCACTTCTTATACCCCAAGTAGGTCAGCCTAATAAGAAGTTAATGGTAAAGAAGGGGACTGGCATAGTCTAAGATCTTGAGGAGGCTGAGAGAGTAAAAGCGGCTGAGGAAGAGAGGATCAGAAAAAGGTAAGAGAAGATTGAAGCTGAGATAAGAAGAAAGGCTGAGGAAGCAGTAGCTAGAGCTAAGGCTAGTACTGAGAAAATTCTGCAATCTGCAGTAGCTAGCTTAGCTGAGAAGGAAGTCCCGAAAGTTATGGAGGAAATGATTAGTGCTCTAGAAAGAATTGAAGATCATGAAGAGCAGGAAGATGGTGAGGTAGTGGAGATAGAGGCTATTGATTTTGACGTGCTTAACTCTGATCAGGATGTCACTCTGACTGTTGAAGAAGTTAAAGAAGCTAGGAAGGAGAGGGAGAGAGGTTTATTGAAGAGGATTAAGATAGTGATAGATGAAGATGAGGATGATTTGAAGGATAAGGAGGAAGATGTTGTAGTTGAGCACGGAGCTCAGCTGACTGAGGAATCTCAAACACAGGTCATCGAGTCCGCTGTTGAAGGTGTTAAAGAGAAGGAGGAGAAGAACCATGAGCTATTCTTTCAAAACTCTACCCATGATACACCACTCTCACCTACACCTATTTCAGCCTTGCCTTTACCAGAAACCCAAACACCATCCACATCCACCTCTAATCAATAAAATAACCCACACTCTGACCAAACAGCCATCATTCCATATATTTCACCAATTGGATCTCCAATTCATGAACCATTGCTATTGGAAGGACCCATTGTCAGAGGGCCTCCAATCATTGAAGAGATACCAGAACAACAACAACAATAACAACAAGCACCTCAAAAACCATAGCCCCAATTTAACCCCCAAGTAGAGATGTTGGGAGATATTAGGAGGATGGGGAGAGAAAGATTTTCAGGACTAAGGACAGATGCTAAAGTAGATGCAGAAATTGCTAAATTCTTACTGTCTGAGGAAGTCCTAAGGAGACTTGCAACGGCTGTTGAGCTAGTGCAA
The DNA here is from genome assembly GCA_947683365.1 of Euphorbia pulcherrima. Lineage (NCBI taxonomy): Eukaryota > Viridiplantae > Streptophyta > Magnoliopsida > Malpighiales > Euphorbiaceae > Euphorbia > Euphorbia pulcherrima. Next base: position 31,192,351 of record CANTUS010000008.1, read on the forward strand.
GGGTTTATTAAAGCTGTTGAGGAGATGAAAGCCCACTTCAAATCAGGCCCTACTCAATTTTCACTTGTCAAAGCAATTGTGTCCCACATATTGCCCTTGTTAAATATTGTAAGTAGAAAGGCTGATTATATGAAGATGGAAGTTGTAGAGCTCAAAAAGAAGATGGAGAAAATCTATGAGAGCAACTGCAAAGTACTAAATGATGAGAGGGATTTCAGAAATTCAATGATTGATAAATTTAATCCCCTCTTGGAAGCTATGCATACAGTGTTAGATGGATATAACATTTTGAGCAAGGAGAATGGAGAAAACTCAACTCGCTTAGATGCAGTTGTTAATGCTATCAATACGCTAATAACGGTTGTTACTCAACACCAATGTATCCATTGTGAGTTGAGGACTGCAAAGGAAGAATTGTTGAAGGGAGTCAAGGACTTAGAGGGAGAAGTGCTTAAAGCCTTAAAGAGGCTAAATATTTAAGATGCTCTGAATAGTGACATTATTATGGCAGATGCTGAACAGGAACCATCACTCCATCAAAAGCTTGGTCACATCCGTTATCAGATCAAGTAGGTTCACTCTGACTTAATCAATGATGGTTAAGCCATTAATCAAATTCATGAAGAAGTTACTACTCATATTAGGAGCACTCCTATGGTAGAGCGCATACTCAGAGAAAAAATATCAAGCAAAGGCTCTGGCGTGTCTCACCCAGACTTCCAAGGAAGGACTAAGCACTCAGTACCAGGTCAATCTGTCTCAATCCCGCGCTTTAGTAGGCTTGTTTGGCTTTCTCAAAGAACAAGAAGCTATATCGCAAGAAATCTATGAGCTGTTGGTGCAGAATTTTTCAACCAATGTTGATGGTCGGCTCGAGACATTTGAAGAATCTCTGAGCTCGTTTGATCCTCAAGCCCAAGTCATTTTGGATGCAATGGCAATGGGGGAGAAAGATCGCGAGAAGCATGAGCAAGAGGAAAGAGAAAGAGATCAAAGGGTAGTTGAATTCTCATATAACTTATTCAAGGATCTAGAGCGCATTCAAATAGAATATCATGAGACAAGGAAGAGGAAAGGCAATAAAATCGCGCTGCCCAAAGAGAAGAAATCAAGATGGGATCAGCAGGTCTATGAAGAAAGAAGAGCTAATCTTCGAGGATGGCGAGTGTCGAATTCGCCAAGTTAAATAAACCAGCTAAAATTTGCTATAGTTGAAGCAGGGTCGATCCCAAAGGGAGTGAATGAACTTCGTAAAATTATTTTGTTGAATAAGAGCTGAAAAAGTAAATTAAAAACGGGGGGTTTGAAAGGTTGATTTTTTTGGTAATAAAAACTAAAAACTACAAATCAAAAATAAAGTTCGATAAAAACAATATATGAAAAACATTCAATCGAAGGCTCAATTCATATTCCCGTTCCTACATTCGATTCTCGGTTCAAAGATTTTCTAAATCAAAATTTGCTAAACCGGTTATAGTTACCGAGAGACGCCCCTAGCAACCAATTCTCCCTTAGTTCTAAATCAATCACGAGATACTCTATGATTGACCCTAACTAAACTATAGTACTTTGGAAACGTTCCTCAGTTTTAACTTGGGAGTTGCTTTAAGAAATAGGAGAACCCGATTCAAACCAATTTGTCAAGACGCTTGACTCGTTTAAGTCGGATTGTTTATTTCTTAAGGCGAGGTATCTTAATTCGACACTTTACAAACTAGTATGACAACTACGGATCAAATCAATTTGTATGTCAACATTGAATTCATTCAATTGAAACGAATGGCTCTTTTTGAAACAATTCAATAAACCAAAATAACCTGAAATAAACAAATAGCAAATTGATAAAGAAAAATAAGAATAATTAGACCTCACATGTGTAGAAAAACCTAAAATTAAATTATACCTTTAATTGAATTCAAGAACTTAACAAAATATAATTAAAGAACAAAAGCTGAAACTAAAAACAATACGAATGCAGTGTCCGTCAACTAAGTGTCTCTAAGTCTAAGTCTCCTCATTATAATAAAACAAATGCTCTTAAATAGGTGAAAATAAAATTAAACTAATAATGCAAATTATCCCCCACTAATTGCCAGGTCCATTACGTTCAACAGAGTTGATTGTGTCCTGATAAACTGCTTCAGTCCACTAATTAAGTGCTTGAGAAGTCCACGTTAAGCAGCCATGAAGCTTGATTAATTTCCATGTCATTCCACTAATTAAGAAGTAAGTTACAGCCATGAAGGTTTGCCACGTCATCCATTTGATGGTTGAAAACTTGCAATTAGTTAAGTGTAATTGGATTGACACCCAAAATAAACTCAAACTCCGTCAAGTGCCCCATTTATCCATTAATTTGCATTTTTCTCAACACTTTGATTTGTTACCATCTAATAAAAATATGCCCACAAATAAACTAATATCTAAATAATAATGATTAATTAAGTATAAATTAAGGCTAAAAGGATAAATAAAATGCATATTAACAGAGGACCACCTTTGCTAAAATAGAATAGAATCTTTGTAATTGTTAGACCTAATTGTAAAACTTAGTATAGATTAACTCATCGCTATATGTACTCAAGTTATTCATTTATAAAAGATTACTTATTTTGTTTCAAGTTAAGATCTTAGCTTCTTATATTTTCTACTGCATATATATGTGTGTTGATCATTTTGCATAAATATATGAGAAGTATTGAGGAATGCTGAACTCAAAGCAGTTAAGGATTATGGGGGAGTTAGCATTCACTCTGAGCAAATTGAAGATGCTGAAAAAAAAAGACATATCAAGCATAAGTATATGGTAACTTTGATCTAGATATTTTATTGATTTAATTCTTGCTCAGGTTAATTGCGATGGATCAAAATGGGGGAGATTGTTGAACCAAGCACAAGTTTGACTGACTCAGTGGACTGACCCAGTAGTGCTCAAGTTTTGATCATAACAATTAAGTTCAGTCTGAGTTAATTAAATCAATAATAATGTTAAAATAAATAATCTATGGTTGTACGGGAGCTAGTAAATTCAAGGGTAGAATTTCAAGTCTCCGCTGACCTAGTTATTTAGTTTAACTCTGGGTAATATGAGCTGAGTATCTACGTGAGTCGCTGACTAAGTTATATTCACTCAGCACTTGATATTTAGATTTTATTTTAGCTGTGTGCTTTATGATACTATATTTCACTAAATTACTTTATGTCTGTCAAAGCTACTGACTTTACCATTTAAGGTAAAAAGGGATCTTTGTTTTAGTGTTGCTTTTTGCAGGACATTAATAAGATAAAGAGAAAAAGAATTAATGCCTTGACAAGACTCAGAATAATGAAGAAAAAGACAAAGTCTTCCATATTCAAGCTGCAAAAAGTCATTTGCAATTTTGGGCATTTCTGCAGATCAACAACTTAGTATCACGCGCTCAGCAACATGTCAGAATAACAGAAAGAATGGGAAGAAGACACCTAGCAAGTCAGCGCAAGTTCTCTCTAATGGAAGACTGGCATCAAACGACAAAGGATTCAAATTGAAGCTCGAATCTCAATCTAACGAATTGATTTTCTATCTCACAACGGTGCAGTTCTATCTATTAATGGATTGATTTGAAGAAGCAACGGGTGAATAGATGAGCTGTCAATTTCAGAAGATGCCAAAGTAAGCTCAACGGCTACTTTCTGAATCCAACTATAAAAGGAGCAAGAAGGCAAGCTTTAGAACTTGGTGATTACACCTGAATTTCTCAGAAGCTAAATCCCTGTCAAATTACAAGCTTTAAAGAAGTTCAAGCAAGAAAGCACTACCCAGCGAGAATCTGCTTTAGAACAAGAGAGAATAGAATAGATCATTCAATTGTAATATTAGATTGTTGTAACTGGATCAACGTTCTTAAAAGTTGAATCCAGCTCTTGTTTAGACTCTTAGTGAGTTGCTGATAGAAGAGGGTATTCTACTCAACGGGTGAACGATTGTAGTTTGGAGGGCACTTACTATAGTTAGGGAATTTGTGAAAGGCTTCTCTGCTTAGGGTAAAGGAGTTGAGATTAGTGAATTAAAGCCGAGACACTCTCTAAAGACTGGATGTAAGCACAGGTTGCCGAACCAGCATAAAAATCTTTGTGTCCTTCACTTTGAAGCATTTTCCCGAATTTCACTCAGCCAGTTGACCTCACTCAGTGGAGCTTTTAATTATCGCGAAAAAGTTTTACAGATTTTTGAGTGAGTCATTCACCCCCCCATCTAACTCAATAAGTGTACCCATTGAAACCAACAGTTACTCATATCTACAGAGAAGGAAATGGGGCGGCGGATGCATTGGCAAGGCATGGTGTTGTGCATGGTAATGCATGGTGGCATTCTCACTCGGATTTTCTCGCTCCTTATATCGCTAGTGATTTTGTTGGTAGGCCGAACTATCAGTTTGTTTTCTAGTTTTTGGTCGTTTGGCATGTATTGTTTATGACCCGAACTTTTTATTTTCATTTATTATATTTGAGCCCAGCTAGTCGGTAGGGTTAATTTCAGGGAAAGGTCTTTTCCCTAGTCCTGACTTAGCCTTATTTTCTAGTTGGCCTCCATCTTTTGCCAAAAAAATTATATATTTAAAAAAAATTCAATTTATCACTATAGTGTATTGTATTTCTATTAATCAGGTGCAAAATTCTAGTTCAAATGGATAAAATTACCAATGGGGTATAGCTCAATTGATATAACACTCAATGTTAGTGGTGTGAGGTCATAGGTTCAATACCTAGCTTCTTCAAAATTCTTTAAAAAAATGGATAAAATTACTCTTTTTTCATTGCATAAATATTAAGTATTATGTGTTTCCTAATTTTGAAACCACGGACCTGGAATCATTTTATAAAACATTCAAACTACATGTTAAGTTTACCCTAAAAACAAATTCAACTCAAACTCTAGTTTTAACTGAATAAAATTTTTCGATTTAGTGTTTCTAATTTTAATCGAGTTAAATTAAAATATATAAATTTGCCTTTCAGTCTTTCTAGATATTGATCTAATTTCTACCCAATTTAGTTTCCATAAATAAATTAGAAACGAATTTTTATACTTGAATTAATTTTACCTTTTAATTTGTGACTGATGTGTAGGCCTAATAGTTAACACTGAAGCTGTGACCTTTAAATGTCACAATTTCAAGTCATATATGAGTTGAGGATTTTTCTTTCCATTTAATATATGCCCAAGTGAGATAAATTTAAAAAAATTACCTTTTAATTTAAATAGACAAATTCTTATTTGAAATATAATAAAATCTCAATTTACCAAATTGACTTTTTCGGTTAGAATTTTGATAAAAATTCACAAAACAAGATGGCCTCTATGTTTATCTCCACACAACGCTCACAAAACAAAAACCTTCTTGAAAGGAAAATTAATTAATTTAAGGCCCCCTTTTTTTAAAAAAATAATGTGCAAGGATAAGATTTTGTAAGAAAATAAAATATTTTTCTATATTTGACTATACACTGAAAAATATTTAGTTATAATACCGAAAAAATATTTTATGATAACACATTCAAGCATATAATATCATATTTGTTATACTTAAACATTTTCAATTAAATATATAAAAATAGTAAGATTTTAAAATATTAAAGAAGTTATTATTGTTAAATATATTTTTTTGAAATATTATTATTGTTATTATATAAAATAATAATTCGTGAATATTAATGTATACTTCGATATAAAAAAATAAATGTAGGTGTACAATGCAACAAGTTGAAAAATATGATGGTAACGGACCAACGGTAGTGGTGTGGTGACGGCAGAAGTGGATGAGAAGGTGGTAAAGGTAGAGGAAGTGATGGAGGAAGCAAAGGAGGTGTTGTTAGTTTAGTGGTGGAGGTAATAGTGATGAAAACGTTGACGGATGAGGGTAGAAATCATAGTGTGGCGTAGGAAGTAGGGTGGATAAGGTAACTAACGACGAAAGCATTGGTAGGTGGAAAAAGAGGTCAGATGAAGATCGTGGTGATAATGGCGATGGAAGAGACAAACATGGTGGTGGTCTCATAGGATGAGATGTTGGGAAACAATGATCCGGATCATAAAATTGAACTAAAATATCCGGATCAAGTTTGAAAGAATCAAAAACTTAAACTCCTAAATCCAAATGGAAACATCCGGACAAGATCCAACCACAAGGTCATCCATTAAAGACATCTAGTACCTAAGCATATACTGGAACTATCAGGATAAAGTTTGGAAAGTAAATAAACTTTAATCCTTTAAGATCAGCATCAGAAGAACTGATTGCCCTAACTCCGGAAGTATAGAGATCCAGAGACAATAAGTTTGAAGACATCCGGAAGACTCATGCTTGAAGATAATAGAAAAAGTTTCAAAGATAAATTCTCCCTCCATCTTTTGGTCTACATAGTCAAAGATCCTTTCCCATGAATAAGACAAAAGTGACAGCTTGCACTTTTCAGAAAAATGACAAAAGGACTGACACTGGACAGAAAAAGCTAACAACCTTTTTCACCTAGACCAATAAGGAGGCGCGTGGAGCTCACATAAAAAAGTTACTGGTATAAAAGCTAGCGTGACACTAAAATACAAGGAAATGATCACTGACATCTTTTCAGCCTCAATCCCAATATTTCAAACGGATTGATCAACAGCTCAAAAAGCGTCATATACAACCTAATAAAGGGTGAAGATTTAATGCAAGTTCAACAACCCACAACGGCTACATTTATGACAGAAGCCTATAAAAGGGAAGCTTCACACATTGAGAAGGCCGGCTGGTTGATTTAAAATAGCTATTCCCAAGAACATTTGCTTAAGCAATTAGTAATCCGAATCCCTCCAAGAATCAAACAATTCCAAATCCGTTGTAAGGATTCCTAAGTGAGTTATGAACTTAAGGAAATCCAAAACTAAAACCTTTGTGAAAACAAGAGTGTAAGGATCTCCAACTTGGGTGAGTTGTGAATTTGGGATAAAACTTAAAGTTAGTGCTTTGAGTGGGATCTCCCTGTAGGACTCAGCTTAGATTTGGGGTAGAAGTCTAAGTGGTATATCCTGCTAAAGACTAAAGGACTCAGCTAGAAGTTGGTGCTTCTAGTGGTATATCCTACATCCGGAAAGGGGAACCAACCAGAGGCCAATTGTAAGGCTTGATTCCTGCCAGTTGGAAAGGAATCCACTAGTGGATAAGCTCGAAGGAAGGAAACTCCAGGGACTGGACGTAGGCGAGGCCGAACCAGTATAAAATCACTGTGTTTGATTTTCTTCTCTTTACTTATTGCTCTATATTATCATACGTGCATTATCTAGATCCATCATCTGGATCATAATCAAACACGCTACACTAAGACTTGTTAAAGTCTGTTTATTCCTCAAAAAAGGGCCATTCGCCCCCCTCTGCCCTTATAAAGACCCTCACATGGACCAATAAGTGGTATTAGAGCAAGTGCTCAACACTAGGGATCTAACAATCTCGAGCTAAAGGCCCAAAATTTTGATTTAAATATCAAAATGAGTTTCCAAAACTCACAACTCCTTCCCGAGGGTATGTCCATTACCAGTCCTCCACTCTTCACCGGTGAACACTACCTGTTCTGGAAAAACCAAATGAAGAACTACATCCAAGCATAAAGCATATAAGTATAGTTAGTAATTAAAGATGGTCCATATAAGCCTACCCAGGAAGTAGAGGGTATGACTACCCGAAAACCCTCAAGTATATGGGATGAGAATGATTTTAAGAAGCTGCGTGAAAACGTAAATGCTATTAACATGCCTCATTGTGCTCTTAGTGCTGCAGAATTTAACAGGATATCTGGATGTGAGACTTCACAAGAGATTTGGCAGAATCTAGAAGTTACCTATGAAGGAACCAACAAAGTAAGAGAAGCCAAGCTTGATCTACTCTAGAAAAAGCTTGAAGCCTTCAAGATGGAGCCAAAAGAATCAATCAGTAGCATGAACACTAGATATACCCATCTATCTAATGAGATTAAGAGGCTCGGAAAGGAAATCTCTGAAGTTAAGATGGTAAAGAAAGTGCTCCGGAGTCTCACCAAGGAATGGGATAATAAGAAGACTGCCATTGAAGAAGCCCATGACTTCAATTTTTATAGTTATGATAAGCTCATTGGCAATCTCTTGACTCAAGAGCTGTCCCTGGAGAGATATAGCCAATAGGAGAAGAAGCCTGAAGAAAAGTAGAAAGCTATTGCACTAAAGGCAGAATCCACCGGATCAGCTTCATCCGGAGAAAAAGAGTAAATCACTGAAGCACTAAGCACCAAAGAACAACTTGCCCTATTAACTAGAAAGCTCAACAGGTTCATATAAAAGAAAGATAGAAGGAAATCAAGAAAGTATGAATCTCGGAAACTAAGAGAAGGCACATCCAGAAGAGACAGACCTAGAAAGAATCCGGAAGAAAAGAAGGATCCAAAAAAAGAAGCTGTCTGCTTTGAATGTAGAGAGAAAGGCTATTTCATAACAAAATGCCCAAAGCTTAAGAAAACCAGGAAGTTTAAAAAGAAGGCAATGGTGGCCACCTGGAGCAACAGTGAGGAAAGTAGCAGTTCATCTTTAATAAAAGAAGAAGAGACTGCCAACTATGCATTCATGGCACTGACTGATCTGGAAGTAGAGCTATCCGGAAAGAATATCTCTAAGTAAGATACAATGCAAATCAAAGAATCAAAATCAGAAACAGCAAATACTAAGGTAAACTCTTATTCTAATTCTGCTTCTAATTTTGATCTTGCTAGAGCTTTATCTATTGTGATCAACAGTGTAAAGAAAAATGCAAAAGCAATCAAGTCCTTAAGAAGACAAGTGTTAGAGATTGCTAAAGATAATGAAGCATTGGCAGAAGACGTCAACTTGATCAGAACAGCCAAGCACATTGATGAAGTTGAGGAGAACTATCTGAAGAATCAAGTGCAAATGCTAAGTGCTAATCGGCTTGGGCTGAATAAAGAAATAGCCCTGATGAAGAAGGCATCCAGATATAGGCCTAATCCTCCACAAAGAAGAAAACCCAAGGCAAGCACACAAAGAAATCAATCTCAAAGTGCCAAAGAAAATCCAAAGTATCTTATTCAAAAGGTGAAGGAGGTTAGCAGGCAACCACAAGCCCAAAGATATACTGTTCCTATAGTGGTTTACAATCAACAACCTGCCAAACAAAGCAGAAATTGTGCAGCAAAAGTTGTACCTCCAACCAGCTTCCGGATACACACCGGATCATCTACCAGTGTACAAGAAATTGGATATAGAGGGAACTATGGGAAGGAAGATCTTGAAAAGATAAAAAAAAATGAAATAGAAACAGAACAGATCCATTGCAGGGTGCAGGTTTTGTGGGAAAAACAATCATATTACTAAATTTTATAGATTGAAAAATGGTTATTATGATGTTAATCCTTGGCCTGAGATGGTTATTAACCCGAGAGGACCCAAATCTGATTGGGTACCCAAACCCACTTGATCTATTTTGCAGGTATGCCTTAGATCCACAATAGATCAACACACTTGGTACATTGATAGTGGATGCTCAAGGCACATGACAGGTGATGAGAAGGCCTTCATCATATTAACCCAGAAGAATGGAGGCAAAGTAAGCTTTGGAGATAATAAAAAAGGACAGATCATCGGACATGGAACCATTGGATCTGAATTAAAAATTGAAGATGTCTCACTGGTTGATGGACTGAAGTTTAACTTATTAAGTGTAGCCCAACTTTGTGACAAAGGAAGAAGGGTCACATTTGATTTTGGAGACTGCTCAATCCATGATAGTAAGTCTAACCAACTTATTCTTTATGCACCTAGAGTAAACAATGTCTATTCTGTTAACATTAAAAATGAGAAAAAAAAAATATCCGCTTGGTGTTTAAAGAAGAAGAATCATGGCTATGGCACCGAAGGTTGGGACATGTTAGCATGAACCTCCTGTCCAAACTAGCCAAAAAGGAATTAGTAGTGGGTTTGCCTAAGTTTGCTTTTGATAAGGATCATCTATGCACTACATGTCAATTAGGTAAACACCATAAGAAAAGTTTCCCTTCCATCTCCTACATTCCTTCTAAAAGAGTACTTGAGCTCTTGCATATTGATCTGGTCCAATTAAACCATTGAGTTTAGGTAGAAGAGAATACACCATGGTCATTATAGATGATTATTCTCGATATACCTGGGTGCTTTTGCTAGCAAGAAAAGATGACGCCTTTGACTAATTCTTAAAAACATTCATCCGGATAGAAGTAGAATAGGACATAATCATTGCACGCATCCGTAGTGATAATAGTGGAGAGTTAAAAATAGGAAGTTGCTAAATTTTGTGACTCCAAGGGCATTGAGCATAACTTCTCTGCCCCTCAGACTCCTCAACAAAGCTGAGTTATTGAGCGAAAGAACAGGACCATAGTTGAAATGGCTAGAACAATGCTAAATGAGAATTATTTGCCAAAATACTTTTGGGGTGAGGTCGTAAATACAGCATGCTATATTTTAAATAGAGCTCTCATTAGAAAAACCATAGAAAAGACCCCATATGAAATCTGGAAGGGAAGAAAACCTAAAGTTGGGTACTTTAAGGCATTTGGATTTAAATGCTACATCCTAAATGATAGAGAGCAACTAGGAAAATTTGATCCTAAATCTGATGAAGCAATTTTCCTTGGCAACTCAACACATAGTAAGGATTACAAAGTCTTCAATAAACGAACCCAAACTGTGGTAGAATCTATACATGTAGATTTTGATGAGACTAACCCCGCAGGAAAGAAAAGTTCCACTCTGGAGGATCCAGTTCCAAAAGTTGATAACTCTGGAGAAAAGAAGGATGCAGAAGTTCCTGATTCATTCCAAATAAAGAAGTACAAAGAGGAAGATGAAGGAATATCCTTTGATCCAGAAGTACAACAAGTAAATCTCAATCCACAAGAGATTGACTTCAATGAAGGCCAGGAAGAAGTGGTTGAAGCAGAGGCAGAACAAGTCCTAGTTCAACATGAAGACTTACTAAGGGAGATCCGGATTCACAAAAATCACCAGTACAAGCTATTTTGGATGGTGTCCAAAATCCAGTTAGAATTAGAGGACAACTCAATAGGATGATGAGTCATGCTGCTTGTGTCTCATTAATTGAGCTAAAGAAATTCCAGGATGTAAAAGGTGATAAAAGTTGGATGATGGCCATACAAGAATAACTAGATCAAATCTCCAGAAATGTGTATGGGATCTAAAGACACCACCAAAGGGAAAATCAATCATTAGCACCAAATGGGTATTCTCGAACAAGATAGATGAATTCGGAGTAGTGGTAAGGAACAAGGCAAGATTGGTTGCCCAAGGTTATAATCAATAAGAAGGGATTGACTTTGAAGAAACCTTTGCTCTTGTAGCAAGACTGGAAGCAATCCAAATTCTATATGCTTTTCCATCATTCATGGGATTCACATTGTTCCAAATGGATATCGAAAGTGTGTTCCTCATTGGAGTTATCCAGGAAGAAGTATATATGTAGCAGCCACCTGGATTTGAAGATCCTAAGCATCCGGATCATCTCTACAAACTGAAGAAAGCTCTCTATATATTGAAGCAAGCACCAAGAGATTGGTATGAGAGACTCACTAAATTTCTCATATCCGAGGGATATGTTCGGGGGAAAGCAGATACAACACTTTTCATCAAGAAGAAGAAAAATGATATTATTCTAGTCCAAATTTATGTGGATGATATCATATTTGGAGCAACTGATGAAAGGATGTGTGAGGAATTCAACTCTCAAATGCAGAAGGAATTTGAGATGTCCATTATGGGAGAACTCAATTTCTTCCTTGGTTTACAAATCAACCAAAGTCCGGATGGGATTTTCATTAACCAGTTAAAATACACCAAGGAGATCTTAAAGAAGTTTGAAATGGACAAGAGCAAGCCTATGTATACTCCAATGGGATCAGATACAGTCCTATCCAAGGATTATGAAGTAGAAGATGTTGATCAAAAGCTCTACAGAGTGATAATTGGCTCACTCCTATACTTGACAGCTAGTAGGCTTGATATACACTATGCAGTCTGTTACTGTGCAAGATATCAAGCCAATCCTAAGGACTCTCATCTCAAGGAAGTAAAAAGGATCCTTAGATACCTACTAGGAACCACTGAAGTTGGGTTATGGTATCGTAGTAATAGAGATTTCACACTCCAAGGGTTCACTGATGCAGATTATGGCAGAGATACTCTTGAAAGAAAGAGTACATTCAGAGGCTGCCATTTCCTTGGAGATTGCTTAGTATCATGGTACAGTAAGAAGCAAACTTTAGTTGCCTTATCTACTACAGAAGCAGAATATATAGCAGCTTGAAGTTGTGTGGCTCAACTCCTTTGGATCAAGCAACAACTAGAAGACTATGGAGTTTAATCCGAATGTGTAAATGTTATATATGACAACAAAAGTGCCATTGATATGTTAAAAAATCCAGTGCTCCATGGCAGGATGAAGCCTGTCAACATTAGGCATCATTTCATCCAAGATCATGTGATAAAAGGATGTTGCATTGGTGTACATCCTAACCAATGAGCAAAGAGCAGACATCTTTACTAAACCACTGACTAAAGATCAGTTTGGGAAGCTAAGGCAGTCAATTGGAATGTCCAATCCAATTTGAAGTTAATCTAAAAGACAGTTCAAAATCAAATCGGATCCTTGGCAAGAAAATTAATCTGGAAGAGAACAAGCATAGAAGAAAAGTCTATTCTAAAAAAAATACAGCCACGTAAGACAAGACAGGACATATGGTAATAAAAGCACTAAAAAGTAACTCTCTTTTTAAATCTCAAACGTTTATTGGGGGTTACACACGCGAGTGAAAAGATAATTGTTACAAATTTAAACCGTTCCAATTCTCTGGTATAAACGCCATTAACTTCTCTCCTTAAATTCCATCTGCCATGTCACCGATCTAGTTAACTTTAACTGCGTCCAGATTACCAAACTACCCTCACTTTGAAAATCCTATATAAACCCCTCAAAATCACACTTCTTCCTTACATGAGCAACTAAACACTGTTACTCTGCAAAAATTAAAACTTAGAACCCTAACTTTTATTTGAACTCTCAAATGGCAGCAATCATGACACCAGAAGGACCCATAATGCTTCCTACCTAAAACATCTTCTCAAAATCCGATCTAAAAGATAAAGATTTCATCCCTATAGACTGCAAACCCTCTGACTCTATTATCCCCACGGATTTTCTGGGCGATAACTTCCTATTTAAAACTGATCGTTACTCCTGACTATTTGAGGACCAACACTTGAAGGATTTCCTCAAGATCAACTGCCCAACGTACCCAGATTTGGTCCGAGAGTTCTATAACAATCTGAGAGCCAACAAGAAATTTGATGCCCTGCGGACTAAGGTTTAAGGAAAAGAGATTACAATCACTCCGGATTTCTTTGAGAAATCACTTACTGTGAAGAATAGTGGAGTGTTGATGAGAGTAGATGTAGATGAGACTAAGGTAAAGTATGATCCGGAGATGTGTTTGGGGATAAATTCTCAATATACCGGCCCCAAGCACCGAGATACCTTCAGCATGTGCTTGCAAAATTAGTACTAATTCGGAAGGTTTCATTAACCACCGTATCAAATTTTCAACACTGTATGTTATAGCACTGGGCAGAGAGCAGAGAAGTCAATATGGCAGTGCTTATAATCCACTTCCTGAAGCACCACAAAAAACTCCTATGGTGCTCTGATCACCCGAATCCTCCAAGCTTCTGAAATTGACCTCATTGGATTTGAGGGTATCAACGAAAATGCCATCTTCAAGAAGAATTTTCTAAACCTAAGGTTTAATGAGACTTGGGATGAGGATAAGGCTAAAAAGCTTTGGGATGAGAGGAAGAGCAGAGCGAGGAAAGCTGCCAATCTGAAAGCAAGTGCTCCGGTACCTAAGTAGGCCAGAACCACAAAGCCAAAGACCCAGTAGAAATTAGCCTTAGTCCCAGTGGATAAAGAGATGGATGAAGACCAGCAAACCTTTACGGAACTGGTCAGTAAATCCCCACCCAAGCTGAAAACCAGGGGGAAGTTAATTAAGACAGCTATCAAGAAAGGGAGAAATATTGTAACTCCTGAGATTGAGGTGGAGGATTTGCCTCCAATTATGGCTAAGGCAATTGAGGCTGGAAGGAAAAAGGCCAAACGGACTTTGGAGGAAATGCAAGCTAATCTCGAGGATGATGAAGAGACAAAAGATGAAGCCCCGAAATCTAATAAAAGGAAGTTTGTCAAGAAAGGGCCAATATTTGATGAGGCAGTAGCAGCCCAGGAGAAAAAAAGAAAGCTGTCAGAATTGTGATCAATGAGATAGGACGGCAGTGGATGGCGGAAGCAGAGCTGGCTAAGGCTAAATTATCAAAAGGCAAAAATGTGCCTGGAGCTATTGAGATGGTCAATCCGGATGACCCTTAATACGACACTATCCAAGCAGCCATCAAGGACAATAATAAGGTCAACCAGCAGAGAATAGAGGGACCCCGGAGGATCTTCTGAAACTACTACTCAAAAAGTTCTAGTTGATCCCACTGACTTAGTCTTTCTAAAGGAGGGCCAGTATCTAGAGGAAAAGCTAGCAATGTTTGCATCTGTCACCGGACCCCTTCTAAAGAACCTGCTTAATCCGAAAGCTATTTTAATTGATCTTGAAAGTCTTGTAAAGGCACGAGGAGAGGATGTTAAGGAAAATGCCAATAATCTTGGGGAAAAAAGTCCTAAAAAGGCATCTATAGAGGGCATTAAGGACAGTTCTAATGCACCTGTGGAAATGATTATAAGTCCTATTAAGGCATTAGTAGGGATGGCTGAGGACATTCCCAGCCATCCGGGGGTTGAGGAGGTTGAAGAAGGAAGAAAGGAAGCAGCTGAATTGAACAAACAGACATCCACTATGGTAATCCCTAATTCAGTCTCTTTTGATATCAATGTTGATGCTGCTGCTAGTGGTAAAACCGCAGATGAATAAATAGACAACTTGGGTGCACATTCCCCAATTGCATCTAAGGACCAGGAGTCTAACTCGGAACATAAGGTTCCAGAGGAAGGACTTAGTCTGAGATCCAATGAGAACACTCCTAGAGTGGACTCAAAGGGCGAGGCTAGTCCGGAGAAACGGTTGGAGGAAGAAGAAGAAGAAGAAGAAGAAGAAAGCCACAATGGCTCCTCCGAATCATCCGTAGATAATTCATCAAGCTCATCCGAAGATATAACTCCTTCCTCTGCCGGCCCTATAAAAATTCCTGCAGGCAATACCAAATAAGTCAAAGTCACAACCGCGCTTAAACTTCTACAAGAAGCTGCCCTTGAAGAAAATGAAGAAGGGTATATCAAGCAGAGTCTCCGGAACATCTCCAGACACTTGAAAGCTATTGAAAAAGTACTTTTGGATGAATTCTAGACTCTGGATTTGAAGCAAGAATTGGGAGAAATAAAGCAATCAGTGAAGAAGATAGAAGACAAAGTTCAAGATTTCCCTTCTCCTGGAGTAATTGCTGAAGCTTCCTTGTCTTAGGTCAATCCCGTCCTTAATAAGCTCAAAGAAAGCATTACTACAACCAACCGGACTGTAAATCAAGCCAACACCTTAGCATCAGATAATTGTGGCTCAATTCTGGATAAAATTACATCCTCATCCTCCGAGCTCTCAATAGAGTTCAAGGAGTACATAGATACCAAGTTTGAAAACTTGTCAAAATTTATGGCCGAAAGGGATCTGAAGCCGACAATCGCGGAACTGGGCATAGACCAGCAAGTAGTCCAGGAAATGCTTGAGAATTTTTTGGATGAATCTCTCCCCACAATCTAAGAGAAAATGTTGGATGATATGGGCGAAGAGATGGGGAGTCGCCTAGCTGGATTAGAGCAAATAATATATGATTGGAAAGCCTCTATTATAAAAGAAGTCAAGCTCCAAATGGAATCCATCCATAACATCCGGAGGGGTATTAGTGAAGAAATAACTCTCCTTCAAACCAGAATAAATAACTTATCATTATTCGGATCCTCCTCTGCACCGTCAATTCCGAAAGCCAACTCCTTCCGGTCTTCCACAATCTTGTTCAAGCCATTAGGGATTCCGGCTTCTTTGGATAAAAGGGAGTGACAACTCTGCCAAAGGCGCTATTCCCCTACTTTGATAAGAAAGATCAAAAGTTTGTGCTCCATATCCATCCAAATCAAACAGGGCTATACTCAACTAAAGAAAGCTATTCGCCCTTACTATCTCACTCCAGCAACTGTTGATCACATTATTGATGAAAGAAGCAAAGGTAATATTGACTACTCCATATACTCAAAAGCTTGGCAAGAAGCCTGGGATAATAGAACCTATATGGTAATCGATCTCCAAGCTGCAAAAAAAAAGGGAGATAAGTCTAACAAGTCAACAAGAATCTGGATCAAGCAAGGGAAAGGAAAAGGAAGGATGACCATCATGTGGGAATTAGACTAGCTATAATTTTGTAAAATCTTGTAATAGCTAGACTCATTATTATATATTTCTGTATTTTGTAATCCGTAACTTCATTGATGTTAACTATTGTTAATAGTAGAAGTATATATAGTGAAACAATCTAATTCTCAAAAATTGCTTCTAAAGTACAATCTATAATTGTACTAAAATAGACTTAGAAGCTAGAACTGAAAAATATTGAGGGAGTTTAGGTGCTAGAATTATGCGGGAATAATTGTAAATGATTAAGTATCAAGTATCATACTTAGATCATATACCCCTTTCATTATGCTTAGCTGACTTAGGTTTTTGTTTCCATCAATTAGGGGAGATTGTTGGGAAATAATGATCCGGATCATAAAATTGAACTAAAATATCCGGATCAAGTTTGAAAGAAATAAAAATTTAAACTCCTAAATCTAAATGGAAACATCCGGACAAGATCCAACCACAAGGTCATCCATTAAAGACATCTAGTACCTAAGCACATATTGAAACTATCAGGATAAAGTTTGGAAAGGAAACAAACTTTAATCCTTCAAGATCAGCATCCGAAGAACTAGTTGCACTAGCTCCGGAAGAAGACAGATCCGGAGAAAATGAGTCTGAAGACATCCGGAAGACTCACACTTAAAGAAATGGGAAAAGTTTCAAAGATAACTTTTCCCTCCACCTTTTAGTCTACAAAGTCAAAGATCCTTTTCCCATGAACAAGGCAAAAGTGACAGCTTGCACTTTTCAGAAAAAGGAAAAAAGGACTGACACCGGACAGAAAAAGCTAACAACCTTTTTCACCTAGACTAATAAGGAGGCGCGTGGAGCTCACACCAAAAAGTTACTGGTGTAAAAGTTAGCGTGACACTAAAATACAAGGAAAACGATCACTGACATCTTTTCAGCCTCAATCCCAAGAATTCAAATGGGTCAAATTACTGTCTAACGAATTGATCAACGGCTCCGAAAGTGCCACATACAACCTGATCAAGGATGAAGATTTTATGCAAGTTCAGCAACCCACAACAGCTACATTTATGACAAAAGCTTATAAAAGGGAAGCTTCACACATTGAGAAGGCTGGCTGGTTGATTTGAAAAAGCTATTCACAAGAACATTTGCTCAAGCCATCAATAATCAAAATCCCTCCAAGAATCATACAACTCCAAATTCGTTGTAAGGATTCCTAAGTGAGTTATAAACTTAAGGAAATCCAAAACTAAAACCTTTGTGAAAACAAGAGTGTAAGGATCTCCAACTTGGGTGAGTTGTGATATTGGGATACAACTTAAAGTTAGTGCTTTGAGTGGGATCTCCCTGTAGGACTCAGCTTAGATTTAGGGTAGAAGTCTAAGTGGTATATCCTGCTAAAGACTAAAGGACTCAGCTAGAAGTTGGTGCTTCTAGTGGTATATCCTACATCCGAAAGGGGGTACCATCCGGAGACAAATTGTAAGGCTTGATTCCTGCCAGTTGGAAAGGAATCCACTAGTGGATAAGCTCAGAGGAAGGAAACTCTGGGGACTGGACGTAGGCGGGGCCGAACCAGTATAAAATCATTGTGTTTGATTTTCTTCTCTTTACTTATTGCACTATATTGTTATACTTTCATTATCCAAATCCATCATCTGGATCATAATCAAACACTCTACACTAAGACTTGTTAAAGTCAATTTATTCCGCAAAAACGGTCATTCACCCCCCTCTACCCTTGTAAAGACCCTCAAATGGACCAACATGAGATTGTGGTGGTAGAGGTGGTGGGAAAGTGGAAGAGAGAAAGGTGACAGAGGTGAGGTGGAGGGGATTTGTGGTGGTGTCGGCAGTGACAATAGTGGTGGTGGTGGATTGGAATAAGTGGTGGTGGTAACGGTGGAGGAGTGTGAAGAAGTAAAGTGTGATGGTGCAAAATATTTTATATTATATTTTCCTTTGACTTGTAAAATATTTTTGTTTGACTTATTTTTCAAGCAAAATAACTGCTCGAAATTCGGAAAATATTTTCTAGTAAACAAACGGTTCCTAAAAGTAAATGTCAATCCGCTAAAAAATCTACAAAAATATTTCTCTACAGAAAAGAGAATCAAGTTGAGAAACAAAAACAATATTGCCTTCTACAACATTTAAGAAATTGGTTTACGATATTATAAGGCATCGTCTCAAGAATCTTCAGTAATACTGCAAATTTTTTTATATCTTGACCAAAGGTTTTGTTCCACTTATATTTGTTTTGGTAAAGTTTCTAGTGAGAAATGTATTATTCATAGACATGCTCGTCGAGCGGATTGGACCTTATCGGAATTTTAACTAAAAAACATCAAATGAAACCCAACACGACCCATTATTTAAAATTTCAGGCTCGGACCGGACTTATGAGGTCATTTCCAAGCCTACCCAAACGCCAATACATAATTTTTCTTTTAAATTTTTTGGGGAGATAAATTTTATATAAATACGTTTAAGTTTTACATGTAATTGTATTCTTTACTTGGATTATTTAGTTAAAGTACAAATTATTGTAGTTAAGTTATTTTAATAGATTAAAATATGAAAATAAAAAATAAACATCATGTGTAATATATATATATATATATATATATATATATATACATATATATATATATATATATGTATATATATATATAATAAAATTATTGTTCGCTAGGCCGGGCTCGAACCAGATTGGTGCATTAATATAAAAACTAAACCCGACCTATGAAACTTCGGACTTTGAAGGGCTCGGACCATTCTTTGCAAAAAAAATAAGTGTAGTCTGGCCGTTTGAGCAGGCTCAGACTAGAGTAGACGAGTACCTTGATCCATGAACAGCCGTATATGCATAAAGTAAATGCACTTGTATCTGGATATTCAAATAATTCAACATTTTAATTTATACAGCTTAAATAGAATAGATGTCTAATGTAATATATGCTTTCCACATTTCAAATATAAGAATGACGACGTTGAGTGGTTTGGGCAGAGTGAAAGACAACTGTTTTTGGGTTGGTCAAATAAACAAAATAATACCCATAGTCATGGGAAGGTAATGAAAAGACTAAAAATGGGTAATTGATTTTATTGTTTTATCCAACCAAACGCGTACTAAAGATCATTTCTAAAATCAGTCTTTCAACTTACTAGCACGTGGGAAAAGCTTAATTAAATAATTGAGCCTTGAAGTTATAATTTTAAAAAACGCACGTTCAAGTTCACATTCAGGCAGGGTGGGATAAAATTTTACTTTCATTACAGATGTAATCCCAAATGAGGCAAATTTCTTTTAAAAAAAAGAAACTAGCATGAGTTAATGAATACTTGTGCAAACTTCAAAACAAAATTTAACGTCTCCTATGCAAAACTGTATAACTGATCACTAGTGTCACTTTAGAGTCGAAATAGAAAACAAACTTTACCATCATCAAAATAAGGAGTCAAATTGACCAAGCAGGCTGAGCAAGTTGAAAGAGAACAAAGTTCAAATCCCACTAAATACACTTATTAGGAGGGATAAAGAGCCTTAAGCGTTACTAAGCATCAAACAAGATTATCTCAATGAAGATAAAAAAAAGAGTCAGATTGTAATCTTATATTAATGTAAAGGTCAATTGGGTAGGAGGGGGAGTCTCCAGGAGTCAAAATCCTACAGAGTATAACTTCATAAACAAGCAGAGAGTAATGAGTTAGCATCATTGTTTTTCATTAAACAAGCTACGAGGAATAACCTCTCATTCTAAGAAAGAATTAAAAAAATTTCCTCAAATACGGTACACCCCCTCCCCTCCCCCTCGGCAGTTCGTTTATTTTCCAGATCCACATGATGTATGAATGCATGGTATAAAATAAATCTTTCATATAAAAGCAAAAGGAGGAGGATACAATTCCATTCTAAACTCTCCGTTTCGAAAGGACTGGCCTTCCCCCTCATACTCTAAAGCTCTTGTTTTTTTTACAACTATTCAAAAGACCAAAGGGAGTGTACATCTGCCGGAAATAAACCCCCGATATTGGGCCTCGCTACAGATGACTTCCCAACACCTTCTCCTCCTGATCCTTGCACACTCCAGTCCTTCCTACATTTCAATAAAGTAAACTTCAGTTTTATTAAGATTCCAAAATTTCAGTATACCAAAAAGACTACTACTGTGCTGTTTTCCTTCGGCCTAATAAATCAAGACACCCTGTATAATTATATCTCTAAACACCCATATCTCAAGTTTAAAGCACACCTCTTAACCCCCCAGTGCCACATGTCAGCTTTTGATTGAAATGAGAAAAATCAGGAAAAATGACATCTTTGAAAAGTCAAACCAACCAAAAGATGACATGCCGTTTTCTGGTGGCAAACTGGTGCATTTTTTCCAAGTTCAAGGGGTTAATTGGAACTTTTGAAAGTTCATTGGGTAAATAGACGTTTAGGGACATCTAGAGGCCTTTTCCTTCCATGGATGACAGTTTTCTCAAATAATGATCATGAGAAGTAAAACTGAGTTCATCGCAGTAACATTTCTCAACAATCAACATTTCTCGACAATCGGTCAATTCTAAACCAGATTGTATTTATTTTCTCTCAGCTAATGAATCATTTAGGCATCAACTGCGACCTCTAACATTACATGCACAATGACAATCTACTTTTAAAAAACAAGAACAAAGAGCAAACTGAGTAGGCTTGATGCATCTCCATGTACCTAAAACTTGTCCCAAAAAACCTACTCCCCCTGAAACTTTCAAAGTGACCCGGTAGCCCCCTCAACTTTCATTAAGTGCACCACTTTACTCATTGAACGCCACGTGTCAGCTTCTGATAGGAGAGAGAAAATCAGAAAAATGACATCTTTGAAAAGCCATACCAACAGAAGCTGTCACGTGGTGTGAAGGAGGTAAAGTGGTACAGATTTTAAAGGTTGATTGAGCTAAGGGGTCACTTTGAAAGTTTAGGAGAACAGTAAGGTTTCAACTGGTTAAAATAATCGCTGACTATAAGATAGAAGAAACCTTTGGTCAATATTACAACAGCCGATACAAATATTTCAAATCAACTAGTAAGGAATCCATATATATATATCAAGTGTACACTTGTTAAGGTCACAAAAAGAAAGAACAAATTCAGCCTGTAATAAATACAAGGAAAATACATAACCCTAATGATACTGTACAAGCAATCAGGTGTTGAAATAAAAAAAAAACATTAGAATGTGCTACATGGGTTGCAAATCATATAAGCATACAACAAAAATAAGCATCTAAATGTTTTTAATCAATTGAAAATGCAGATAAAATAAGATAGTCATAGTATAATGCACTCACTTGGACCAACTATTAGCTGGAGAAATCTCAAAGGAATGGTTGGATACAGCTCCTGTAGGACTCCCATAAACAACTTCATCCTCCCGCGATTTCACAGGCAAACGGTTGTCACTTCCTGACAAAGGCGGATAAAACCCGTTCCTTAACCACGGATCATTCTCATTTGAACCACTCACTGGACTAAATGCCCCATTGCCAACAAAAACCTTCTGCGGTGAACAAATTTGATCATCTGTACTGAAAAGGGAAGCCATAGTTTTCTGAGACGAAAGCCAGCTGTCTTGACCAAGAGGAGCAGTATCCCACATTTGCCAAGTTCTATTATCATTTGAATTTACATCATCCAACCGAACAGACCCATTATGTAGTCTCGATAATGGAGACTCGATAGGAGATGGCTTGCTCACTTCAGGAGATGATGTAGTAAGATTCTTCAAAACATGGGGCCTTTCCATGCCCAGGTCCAATTGAAAATTATCAAGTGACTCAGAAACAGGCCCAAGCAACGATATTGGATCAGGAACATAACACGGATCTTCGAAAAGCTCTGGCTCCTCGGGATATATGGGTTCAATGGGAGGTGAAAAGCCTAAACTAGTGCTACTGGATACATTTGGATATGTAGAGAGTGTAAATGGTGATGGCAGCCCAAAACTGATTGGATTATCGAAGGATTGTACTGTCGATGATTGCCCACGAGGACTTTGAACTTCAGTTGGGGGCTTTGGATTTGGCCTACTAATGACATTCGGGTTTGATGATGCCACAGAGGACGAACGGGTAAATAACTGCTGCCAAGATTTTTTAGGTTGTTGTTCTGAGAGCACCTGTTACAATAATATAAATATATTGACTTCCTACTACATGAAGCAGAACGGTACAAAAGTAAATATGTTAAATGCCTTTTTGGTGCCTGATCTATATGTTAAATGCATTTTCGGTGCCTGATATATTGAAATTGCCTATTTAAGGACTAAACTGTTCAATTTTCACTCATTCAGTGTCTCACCTATCTAATTTTAGTACAATAACTTACCATACCAATGAGGGTTGACAAATCCATTTATGGTCAGCAAAACCATGCTCCAAATGACAGTATTGCTATTTCAGGTTGTTCGCATTTTAAGATGAACACTTAATCTAGTAAATTAAATAAGTCAGACAAAAATTGGATAGGTCGGCCACCAATTACCAAATAGGCAAAAATTGAATAGGTCAAACACCAAATAGACAATTTCAATAGGTCATGCACTAAAAGGGCATTTGAGTTACAGAACAAGACCCAAAAAAAGTATTTAATTCACAAGGGAAGCAAACAATAATGTAGAGAACTTCAACATGAAGCAAAACCTGTGCAAATTTACAGCCAACTAACATAATTGGAAAAGGCTTCACATTCTTTTATAATTACTTTAGGCTTGTTTGGTATTGTTGTCACAGTAGCTGTCGTGAAAAGCTCCAACCACAAACTTTTCATAAAACAACATATTTTGGCATTGATTGGACTAAAGATTTTGACTCTTAATACTAATTAATTTTAATTAGGGTTTGTTTGCTATTGATTTCCTAATACCAAATCCTAATGCCAAATTCTGCTGTCCTAGGGAAAAGCTTGAAAATGGAGCTTTCGGGACAGCAGCCTCAGAAAGCAATCCCAAAGTGGCCCTATAAGAGCTGGCATACAAAAATTCCGACACAATAGCAACAAAGCATACAATAGAATGGTTTGTGCATATCTTATGCAGTCCACCAAGAACATAAATGAACATATAAAGCAGGATACTTACAGGAAGGTTCACATTCTTATCATCTCCAGTCATGTGCGATTTCCCAGGTCCACATTCAGGTGGATATACATCTCTCCTATGACCAGAAGAATGCCCATTATCTACAGAAGAGTTGACTTTGTTTTCTTTTGTGACATTAGAAGTATTAACAGTCTTCCCAAAGAAACCACTTCCAGTAAAAGCTCTAGAAGAAGACAAAAATGTCCCCCTCATTCTATCCAGATACCTAGTTCCAGCATTTCCACGGCTATAACTATAAGACAAATGCTTCGATCCATGTCCTAGCTCAGCATTCAAACCCTTCGTATTGTCTGTTCCAGATTTCTGATGTTCCCTACGCTTGTCAAATTCCCGTTTTTGTTCACAGTATTTCTTTTCTAATTCTTCAACATCAGAGTTACTCTTACTAGACCCCTTGTCTTTCTCTTTCCTTCTTTCCTGGCGCTTTTTCTCGGCTTCCTTTTTGTGTTCTTTGTCCCTAGTGGGTGGGGAAGATTTGTTTCTATCTTTTTCAGCCTCGGTTTTCTCATCCCTTAGCCTCCTTCGCTCTTCTACCAACCGTGCAACCTCTTCCCTTTGCTTCCTTTCTTCCTCCTCCAAAAGTTCCTTTTCTAGTCGAGCTTGTTTTTTCTCCTCGGCTTTTCTACGCGCTTTTTCTCCTCTGCTCACATTTGACCCATTTTCACCCCTTTTAGTTAACATTCCTCTACGATCCGAATCTGATGAAACATCGTCAGATGAACTAACCCTAAAAATCTTTCTCCAAATCCATCTAATGCTCAAGAAAAAAGAAGTCAGCAGCTTACAAGCAAAAATCGCAAAACCCGAATAGGATTTCTCAGTCAAACAATTCTCATTCTTCCTCCAATAGTTAGGTTTCCCGCTAGTCCAGTTACCATGTTCTAACCAATCTTGACTACATATCCAGCCATTATCAGACCATGCTTTGCCATTCAGAATCTTTCCACCCTTTCCAACAAGATCCTTAATAATGCCGGAATTTGATGGGGGTACAGGCAAGTCCAGAACTGGTCTCTTAGATATATGGCCACAATAAGAACACATAAATTTACCGCCCCCTGGATTCTGATCTCTATAAGGAGTCAAGCAGTTTCTACACCTCCTTGTAGCAGTCTTTCGAAGCTTCTGTAATTCAATCGCTTCAGACCTTTTTCTTTCCATCAACCTAATATTTCTACGGACACGCCATGCTGAGAGCTGAGGCATCAAAATTTCATACCAAAAGAGAGTAACCAAAAGCACAAAAACACAAGCGAGCCTAGGCGAGGTAATCTCGAACCGAAAAGCAGGTGGCAAAAGCTGAGAGAGAGCCCACAATCCTATAAGAGGAATAACTAACCAAGGCAGCATAGTAGCAACCCGGCGAGACCACTTCTGGATCACACACAATATACACATTATCCTCTTAACCTAACCTATTTTCCCCGTTTTGATATCGGAGAAAGAAAGCAAACCCTAAAAAATGGGAATTCAAAATTTTACACCTCTGTCCTAAATTGAAAACCCTAATCCGTTTATCCCCTCGAAAATCGAGTATCAATGCAGAGAGAATCCTCAAAACGTCAACAACCCTAAAAAACCAAATAAAAAATTCAATTACAGAATCCGTCAAGTGAAATAGAAAACAACTTTCTTGACCGAAATTACCAGCCATTAAAAGATAAGCAATCGTAGACGCCGAGGGTTAAGAAGAACGATTGAATTGAGGTAAATAATTGAATTCGGCGGCGTACGGAGGGTAGAAAAAAATGTATGAAAAGATTAGAAGACTTACAGATTGATGGCCGATTGCTATGGTGAATAGGGGAAGCAAAAATAAAAGGGAAGAAAGTCGGAGAGTGCGGCGGAATGGAGAAGAAGGCGGTGGCTGCGGCTCGCACGTCCGTTGTTACCAGCGAAGAAACTGTGAGAATATGTGAGAGGGAAACATGGATTGTGAAAACAGATAACGATGGAGAAGAAATTGAGGATTTTTAATTTTATTACATTAGATTAAACTGAGAAATCCTTTGAACCGTCAATTTAGGTTCGACCGGAGTGGGTTCCATTTATTTTAAAATCAAAACATATTCTTTGGGGTCTGGTTAATATTCTTGTAGCAGTGCTCCCGTTAATTTTTCAGTGTTAAAATTTATTGTTCTAGAGAAAGCTTGAATGGAGCTTTTTAAGACAGCGGCATGGAAAAATAATTTCAAATTAGCCTTTTGTTTAATCCAAAAAAGATTTGGGCTATCTATCGGATGCGGCTCTATTCCTCTGTCATGGACCGAACTAAGATATTCATTTTTCACTAAGCTTGGTATGAGGTTGTCCCATTAAAGCTCAAAATTTTATACATCGAGCTTAATTTTTATATACATACCCAATCTCGACTTTACCCAGTCCGACGAAATAATAATTTTATTATATATTGTACTTTCAAACTTGGCTATAATTTGTCTTCCTGTATATTGAAGGAAGGTAAGAATGTAATTATATCTAAAAATATAGACATGTTTGTAAAATTATATTCTTTTCTATTCAACGAATTAAAAATTTGAAAAGAAAAAACTATTTATAGGTTGTGGACTTGGCTTAAGAATGATCTCATAAGATCATCTCGAGCTCAAAGATCAAAAGTGTGGGACTAACTTGGGCTGCCAACGAACAGGTCTAGTTTAAATAAAGCTTAATTCACTCATAATTCTAATTATTTGTCATCTCTAAAAGTTTAAGTTTTCACTCTGAATGTGGACATGCCACTAGCTTGTGCCTCTTTTTGCTAACGTGACAATTGTTTATTAATTACGTGTCATATATTATGAAAGTGATTATAGAGTTTGTTTTATTTAAATTGAGAGGGTTAATAGGACACTTCAGATAAATTTAAATAAAAAATTGATCATTTTTATGAAGTTGATAGCGGTTAAAAAAATTTTCAAATTGGAGAAGATAATTATTTTAATCTACACCATTCCAAAAAACAGAAATCCACATTCCATATAAAGTTTAAGATGCAACGTGGACTGTTATTATGATTTTTCTTATATTACTGTAAAACCTTTATAAATTAATATTCGATAAATTAATAACTTCGATAAAATTAAAAATTTGTTTAGTCCTAATTTGAGACCAGTATAAAATTATATCTCAATCGATAATATAATAAGATAATTACTTTTTTGAAATTCTAGTGTATATATATAGGTACCAACGAAACTATAAATTAATAATTACTAAAAGATTCCAAATTCTAAGATTATCTAGTAAAAAATAAATCTATAGTCACTTGTTTTTTGTTGAACTTCAAATCTATATTGAGTTCATCTTTAAATCTCCTCATTACACTCAAGAGTTGGGGCATTGTCTTCTCGTATTGCAACAAAAAGTTGTGAAGAGTTGTGAAGAGTTCTCGTATTTACAGTGTCGAAAGTAATTTGTTATGGCCTCTTGAACACCTTTTAGTTTAGGAGCCATAGTTGATGTGATTTTAAAAATTTTCAATGGATATTTTAAAGTGATCAATTTCTAACCATATTTAATGTACATGGAGAAGAAATGTACCTTAAAATGTGTTTTTGTAATTTATTTTTTGGTACCATGAACTAACTTTTTACTTATTAAAAAATAATGAACTTGACAAATTCAATTAATTTATGAATGTACATTGAATTTGAAAATTTAAACGTCATACGTAAAACCTCTTTAAATTAATAAATTATTAATTTATTAATATAATAATATCTCGCTAAATTAATAAAATATATCAATTCTAACATTATTAATTTATAGAGATTTTAGTGTATTTATGAGAGGTTGACACGATCAACAAGATTAGGACGGTTAAGTTTGTTACAATAATGGTAATTTTGCACTTCAAGCCTATTTCACATTCTTACTTCAAAATTGAAGTAGGACATGATACTTAAAATTTGAAATACTCATTCACGGCTAGGGTACAGCAAGAAAAAATTAAAAACTGAACCAAACTAAAAAAATAAATTAAACCGAATTAAATTAAATCGAATCAAATGTATATGGTTTGATTTTAGTTTATAAAATTTATGATTTTTATTTTTGGTTTGGTTCGATTTCGGTTTGATTCAATTCAGTCTTTAAAATGACAGAATAAAAAAGAAAGAAAATCAAACCAAATCAAACCAATCGAACTAAACTAAACCAAACTAAATTATTTCGGTTTGATTTTTATTTTTATTTTCCCTCTTAATAGTTTTCAGTTCAGTTCAATTTTTAAACCAAAATGAATTTTGCTCCTTACTAAAAAAAATAGATTAATTGTTATATTTAGAGTAAAGTTTCACCGTATTATTACTCCAAAATTATAGTAGGACATAAAATACTCCAAATTTTGAGTATTCCATTCCCTATTCCATTTTTGAAGTAGAATTATAATATTAATATTTTTATATTTAGATTTAAATAAATTAATAAATGATCAGTTATAATTTCATTATTTACCAGTTAAATAATAATTTCAATGTGTTTTTGTATAGTCTAGGCCTATAATAAAATTGAACTTGTGGCGGTTACATGTTCGAATCAAATCTAGAGTGGTGAGAATTTTTTTTTATTTAATATAAGGGCAACTACACAATTTTAAAAAAACAATTTGAATGTGTTTACAATAATTATTACTAGCATTTACTTTGTTTATTTTTTATTTAAAAAAATATATTTGAATATATATAACTAACTATTAATTATTAATTATATTTAAAAAAAATATATTTGAATATATATAACTAACTATTAATTATTAATTATTCTACCATGAAATATATTTAAATCTGAACATTTTTGTAAAATAATAATGATAAGAATATAATATTTTTCAAAAATAATATAATAACAGTACAATATTATTTTATGAAACTAATCTTATTTATGAGAAAAATGGAGTAATGGAAGTAATGTTTTAAAAAGCGTTACGCGCTAGTCAGGAGGTCGAAGCTTCAAAACGCCTGGGCGGGGCCTAGTCAGAACCTGGACGGAAACTAGGCGAATTTGCATTTTTTATTTTTAAATATTTATTATATATATAATAATATAAATTCAAATAAAAAGTAAATTATAGTAATATAAAATATAAAAAATATAATTTAGACCATGTTTTAAAAATCACTAAGTGGCATAGAGCATATTGTTTCTCGCTTTGAGACTAAAAATAATAATTTATTGTGGGAACATTGTAATGTACTTTAGTTTTACCAACTAAACTACTATTTGTTAGTAAACTATGATTATCATAAATAATGGTACCATAAAAAAATCTAAATTACGCGTCGCTCAGGTAAAAAAAATAGGATTACGTGGTGGCTAGACGGCAATAAATCAATCGAACGCCTGACAGCGCCCTAGAAATAAAAAATAGAAAATTAATCATTTTTATCAAGTTGAGATCGGTTAAAAAAAATTTAAATTAAAGGTGATAATTATTTTAATCTTCACGATTAAGGAAAAAAGAAGTCCACATTCCATATAAAGTTCGAGATCCAACGTGTAATGTTATTATGATTTTTCTTATATTATTTGTGAGAAGTTGACACGATCAACAAGATTACGACGGTTAAGTTTGTTACAATAATGGTGTTAAAATTTGGAATAATTTTGCACTTGAACCCTATTTCATATTCTTACTAATGGTGTTAAAATTTGGAGTAATTTTGCACTTGAACCCTATTTCATATGACGTATGACATGATACTTAAAATTTGAAATACTCATTCACGGCAAGTCTACTCCTGCTAAAAAAATAAATTAATTATTATATTTAGAGTAGAGTTACACCATATTCCTACTCCAAAATTATAGTAGGATATAAAATACTCCAAATTTTGAGTATTCCATTCCCCCATTCCATTTTTGGAGTAGAAATATAATATTATTATTTATCATTATATTATTTTTTTTATATTTAGAAATCAATAAATTAATAAACGATTAGTTGTAATTTCATTATTTATCAATTAGATAATAATTTCGATGTGTTTGTGGTATAGTCTTAATAAAATTAAACTTGTGCTTTTTAGAGGTCACATGTTCAAACCAAATCTAGGGTGGTGAGGATTTTTCTTTTTTTATTTAATATAAGGATAGCTGCCCAATTTTAAAAAAATACAATTTAGATATGTTTACAATAATTGTTACTAGCATTTTTGTTTATTTTTTATTTAAAAAATATATTTGAATACATATAACTAATTATAATTATTAATTATTCTACCACGAAATATATTTAAATCTGAACATTTTTGTTAAATAATAATGATAAGAATATAATATTTTCCAAAAATAATATAATAAAAGTCCAATTTCGTTTGATGAAACTAATCTTATTTAATAGAAAAATGGAGTAATGAAAGTAAATTTACTGCAGCAACTTCTAAAAAAAGGAATTGCTGTAAACATAGAGTTTAGGATGAAAATATAGACTAATAGATTGGACAAGACCCAAATAATTGAATGATAAAATTATAATAAATTATTTATTAATTTATTTAATAAATAATGATATAATATAATCTAGTAATGTTATTATCATTATTATTATTATTATTATTATTATTATTATTATTATTATTATTAAAAATGGAGCATGGTATTCCATATCCTAATCCAATTTTAGAGTAGAAATATGGAATAAGGTTGGAGTGCAATCCTTTTCCATATATAGCAAGTACTCCATTTTTATTTTTATATTTAAATAAATTATAAATGGTTAGTTGCAACTTTATTATTTACCAGTTGATTGACAATTATGTTTACAATAATTATTAATAATTTTTATTGTTATTTTTAAAAATATCGTAATTAAATATTAATTATTCTAACATGAAAAATATTTGAATTTGAACATATTTTTTCAATAATAATAATAAGGTTATAAAATTTTTTACAAAATAATACAATAATAATAAAATATTTTTTGATGAAAACAATTTTTACGAGTAGACAAACAGACTAATGAATTAAAGTGAATTTATTGTAGCATCTCCATTTTTTAGTGTATTATAATATTATTGTTATTATTATATTATATTATATTATATTATTTTTACTTTTATATGTTAATAAATGAATAAATAAATTATTAGTTATAATTTCATTATTTATGAGTTGATTACTCATTGGTATGTGTTTTTAATAATAATTATGAGGGTAAACATAAAAAAATATGGCATGTGCTTTGACTGTTCTCTGTAATAACTCCACCAAAGGCGATCCTATTATAGGAATAGCTTTTGGCACGCCTGTTATATTTGACTACCCAATAACCAATTTGATCCAAGGTGAGGAATAACCAGTTGCATCCAAAGATACTGTCAATACATTTATAAAAAGGTTCTAGTGAAATTTTTTTCGTAAAAGGGCAACTATGCTTCAAAAGTTAGAAAAAAATGAAAAATAGTTTTAATGATGTTATCGAGGACGAAGAGGTAAATAACATATACAAAACTAGTATATGTCAACACAAGTACCAAAAGTAAAACTGGTACAAGCATTTTATAACAAAAAAACATTATAATATCAAAGTATAAACTTGAAATTATAACTAATAATTGTGTTATACCAGTTTTATATTTGGTATGAATTTTTTTATATCATTTTTAATATTAATTTTATATCAGTTTTTTACTTCTTATACCAATTTTATATTAGTGTACCAGTTATACATTTTTCTACTTGTGTTATATCATATTTTATACCAAAAAACTCTACAATTTAAAAGAAGGTATAAAAAATTATACAAAAATACAAATTGGTATAAAACTTGCATACATTTTTCATATAATTTTAGAAAATAAAAGTTAAAAAATGTAAAAACACAAAAATTCTGTATTGGAGATAATTAAAAATAAATCTATATTTTTTACAATTTCCAAAATCAAATTTGTTCCAAAATATATATTTCAAAAAGGGACTTTTACATAAATGAGCAGAAAAAATAAAAATATTTGGCAAAAAAAATAAAAACAGAGAAAACAGAAAAAATTCTCATAATTACGTTGTGTCCAAATCAAATAACAAGTATCTCCTCCACCGGTGCTTCTCGTCGCTCTCCTCTTCCACCACTGGTGCCCTTCTCTTTCTCCCTTCATCGGTCGCCGTCACCATCCTCTTCTCTTCCTCCTCTTCTAGAATCACTTCTCTTTCCATCTCTAGTTGCTCAGCTTCTCCTAATATCCCTAACGGCAAAAATACTGACTCTTACTCGCTCACTACTTCTCCTGATCGTTCCCGTGATCGCCGAAAAGTCGTTCGATTGGCTTGGGAGAAGCTCGTCCGTTGGTCCAACTCCTGGCGCTCCAAGAACAAGACTGATGTTCTCCAACGCACAAACAAGGTCTCTCTACCTCTACTTTCTATTGAATTTTTTAAATGATTTTTGCCGTTTGTTGTTTTTGTGACCTAGAATTAAGATTAGAAAATTTCTATTTGATTATTCGTGTCTTTGTAGGTAGTGGTGCTTGAAGGTGATTCCTTTGGTACAACTATGGCTGCTTATATATGTTGCTAATAGAAAGTCTAATTTGGAGGTTCATATGCTTCTTCGTGATTCATTAGTCTGTCAATCTATCAATGAAAACCACATCAATTGGTACTTATTCATATCTAACTTTCTCTTTATTGATTACCTAGTCAACATTGGTAGAATTTCCTTGTTGATTTTGCTGAATGTTGAATTCCTTTTCCCTTTAGAGTCTTTGCTATGTCTTTTATGACTCTTTGATTCCTCCAATTATGTTCTGAATTATCTCTTGCAATTGTGCAAATGAAGTGTTCGTAGAAATGCCAGAATGAAGTTTGATTAATGAGTATTTGATTTATATTGGATGTCTATAGGATTTATATTGGATATCTGTTGGATTTCTATTGGCTCTTACATATTAATTCCTTGTCAGGTTCTATAGTTTAGGGAAGTGTGAATTGTATTGTTCTTTTTGTTGAATAGGCTCCAACAAGCAATTCAGTGGCTACAGGTGAAATTACTTGTTTCTCCTTTAATTAACCAATTTTCTACTGCTTTTCAGAATTTCTAATTTATGGTTTAGCCCTCTCTCTCCTTGCCGTAAGGAAATCCAATCTAATACAATAAAATTTGTGTTTTATTTAATAATCTTAAATTTGGAAATGAGATTCTGAGCTTGTACCTTATGCATGTATTGCATCTTTACTCCAATGTTTTTCCCTTGTATATGGCTACATTTATGTTTTATGTGTGTAGTGTGTTCTTTGCTGTTAGTCATAGATGTGGATCCTTATGTTTATTTGCATATGAAAGTTATTTTAACTTTGTAATAAATACTTCCCCTTCTCTCTGTTTCCCATTAATTTGTTTCACTATAACTTTTCTGTTTCTCTCTTTCTCGTCTATAACTTATCTATTTCTGATTATGTAGTCTTTCATTAGTTTGATGTAATTGTTCATAATTGACTTTTGTATCGGAACATGGTGTATGCAAGCATGTAACTGGAATCCTTAACAAATTACCCTTACGTGTACTTTGTAGTTTTACCTTTATTACAAAAGGCTCATCCGAGGCACATAAAGGGCGTGCTTGATGAACCGAACATTGCATTTCCACTGCTGAATAGGTTTCTTTACAAGTTTGCAAGGAATTTCAGCACTCTGTCATGTATATTGGATGTATATAGAATGTCTATTGGGTCTCTGTTGGATTTCTATTGGTTCTTACTTATTTTATAATCCATTGTCAGGATCTGTAGTTGAGCAAGAACCAATCCTAGATCAGTTTGATGGCCAAATCCACAGAACATGGTTGGCTAGCTTTGAGCTTATATAGGCATGGAAGGGAATATTTAAAAAACAAACTTGAGAGCCACGTACAATATATCAACACAATAGACAGTCAATAGAGATAGATTTAGTGATCAATTATGTTTGAATTCTAGAAATCTTATGTAATCAGGGATCTAAGTTATTGGAACTGATGTCTGTTTGAATATAATTGAATTTTAATAGTTATGATATTGTGTTTGCCAATAGATATCCAATAGACAACCACGCCATATCACTTATTCCAACGAAAAAAAGAAACAGTAATTAAAAAGGATCAATATTCAATATACAAAATATCAAATAACAATCTATTAGAAATATATTGAAATACCAATTGAAAACACACTAGTCAAGTACAGATACTTGTATAAATGTCTAATATCAACTTCAAAATAGGTGATAACTTAAAATTAAAATATATTTGTACAGATGTCTATTATCAATTTCAAAATAGATTTTCTAAAAGAAATCGTATATATATCTGATAGATGTCCAATATATGTCCAACAGACACTCCGAAAATTTCTTTTGAGCTAAATTGATGTTGTTAGCCACTACCTGAAAAGCCCATCTTAGAACACCATCAACGGGTGCTGCTGCTAGTGACGCTAACATTGCTGCAAATAAAATTGAACCAAACCATATATCAGCAAAACTGAATGAATTATAGATCACGTTATTGGTTTCTAAAAATCAAGTCTAATTGAAAAAGTAGCAACTTATTCACTAAGGGAATGAACACTAAAATATATAACCAATATTTGCAATCAATCACCAAAACTGTTTGTGATCTAATTGAATGTTATATCCTGTTGAGACTTAGCAGTATTCCATTAACAAGCACTGATTAAGGGATTCTTTGCTTAAAACCAAAATTGGACTAAAGTCCAATAATATCTAATAGATGTGCAATATATTCCCAATAGATGTCCAATAGATATTCAATAGATGTCCAATAAAAACACAACCATCTATTCCTAATAGATGTCCAATAGATATTCAATGTATGTCTAATAAAAATATGAACTAAAGCTTCAATTTATAATTTGTAAAGAGTGTCAATTGATGTTTCCATTTCTCTGTCATACATAAACACAACCTTAAATTTTTTCTCATATCAGAAACAATTAGAGTAATTCTTTGTTACAATTCAGACTTATAATGCATCAATGGACTTATCTAAAAATATGCTAATTTGAGTACCTGACGTCTGAAGTCCAGTCCATTTGATTGTTGCATTCTTCCATTAACAAGCACTGATTAAGGGATTCTAAAGTCCAATAATATCCAATAGATGTCCAATATATGCCCAATAGATGTCCAATAGATGTCGAAGAACAAAACAACTAGCTTAGTATTTTATCAAACACATGGTGTGCACTTAAATTTCACAATAGTAAATAACAATGTAATTTTCAAATGATTTCTAAGTTTTAGCTGACCACAATCAGGCGTAATTAATTAGAAAGAGCCTGAATATGTAAGAACAGGAGGTACCAGGGACATAGCCGAACATGCCATCGAAGTTTCAGATTCATATTGCTCGCCTCAAACCTCAAATCGATCTTATCGTTCACCGAATTCAAAGCCTGTAGTCACAAATTCCGCGACAAATATATACCAAGTCAAGCTCTCTTTGATAAAAACCATCTTCATCGCTATTACATGGTGTATCAAGCTTTTCAACCACCGTTTCTCAATCGCCATTAACGATTCAATCAACAAATCAAATTCAAATCCTCAATTCCTACGTAAATCCAAAGGCTCAAAATCATTCAACTCCTGCAACTCCAAAATTGAAATTTTTTGGGACCTTTATTAGGCTAATTACGACCCAGTTTCGCCTGAGCCAATCAACGAGTTGGTATGGAGAGAAGGAAGAAGAACGTAATAATGTAGATAATTAGGTAAAGATATTTTAAGTGGAAAATAATTAGATGATATGGTAAAAGTGTAAATAGTTTAGAAATATTGAACTATGATAAATTCCCTTCCTAAAATGCACAATGCAATACCATGGTTCGTAACAAGTGTTTGCTTGTTGAGTAATTTGTAAACCAAAGATATTGCTTAAGCCCAGACCACTAGTAATTGCAATGATACCAAAAGGGACCATATTCTTCATGAAATCCAATTGATAGCCTGTAAAGAAAAATCAAATGGGAAAGATATTAAAATCCAAATGAGAACCTAAAATGCAATATTTAGAATAATCACAGGGAAGGGAAGAGGTTGATAACTTGAGAAAAATCATATTAATCTACAAAGTGAAATCTTAGGAAAAATCAGATTTAAAAGGATGAGAGCTATTAAGATTGAAGTGAAAACCTAAAAGGATGAGCTTAGTGGTAAATTGGACGGATGATCGTGAAATTAATTTTCCAAATTAAAAATACTTTCTTAGCTTTTACTTTTTTTAGTCATCTTTTTCAGAAACAATATAAATTTAAATGGATCGGACATGAGATATAAGGGAGTCCACCCACCTACCTTAAAGCTAAGGCCCAAGCCCAACTAGAGCCTACAAAGTTGATATTAGACTATTAGTTACCGTTTGAAATTGTTTTCTCAAAAGCTATGTTAGCAAAACAAGCAAGGAGATTTGTTCCACAACCACAATTGCTTGTATCTCGGATTTTAAAGCATCGATATTACCTGAAATGTTCTTTCTTTGAGGCACCTTACAAGTGGAATGTAAGCCTGACATGGAGAAGTATAAGCTCAACAGTGAATATTGTGCAACATGGGATGGCTTGGCGAGTCGGGGATGGTACAAAGACAAATTTGTGGAGAGAAAAATGGCTTCCATTGGCAGATTCACCTGCAATTCAATCTGAAATTATTCCTGGGTTTGAAGAGGCAACGATTAGCTGTTTAATAGATGCTAATACCCGAACGTAGAATGTTGATTTGATGCAATTTCTATTACCACCCGCTGAGCAGCAGCTAGTTCACAGAATTCCGCTCCCTTTACAGCCCCAAACGGATGATATTTATTGGCGATTCAAACAGTCAGGCGCTTTTTCAGTTAAATCTTGCTATTATGCTCTAGTGGAACAGTCACCGACTGCCAATTTACCGTCAAACTACTTATCTCAAACATGGAATATATTATGGAAGATTAAAGTGCCAACTAGAGTGCAATTTTTCCTTTGGAAAATAGCAACAAATTTGCTCCCCGCGCTTACTAGACTACGCCAAAGACACGTTGATGTGGGTTTTCTTTGCCCGCTTTGTAGGGACGGTGTTGAGAATGACTTCCATGCTCTTATTAGTTGTGCTTATGCTTATCCTATTTGGGATGAATTTTTTGGCGAGGGATGGTCGAACACTATTTCTTGTATGACTGATTGGTGGTCTTGGCTAGTTAGCAAGGACAACGATACTATTGCTAGAGCTTCATGTGTACTATGGGCGATATGGGCACGTAGAAACAATCTCGTTTGGAATGATAAATTTCGAATAGCTTCCCATGTGTTACATCACAGCTTGGGATTTTTGACAGAGTGGTGTTCGGCTAACAGAGTACCCAATACGGCAGCTACACCGGCTGGTTCGCAGGACTAGAGACGTCCCCCTACGAGGTGGACAAAGTGCAATATTGATGCTAGTGTGTTTGCTTCAGGAGACACTATAGGACATGGCTGTGTGGTGAGAAGTGCCACGGGTGGTTTCACTGCTGCAAGATCGACTTTACTCGAAGGAGGTGGAGACCCGTTTCAAGCCGAGGCTTTAAGTTGCCGCGAGGCTTTGAGTTGGCTAAAAGATAATGGCTTTAATCATATTATTCTGGAGCTCGATGCGCTTAATGTGGTGAATGCGCTTAATAATAATTTGAGTTTTATGTCTCCTATTGATTTGGATTTTTCTGACTGTAAAACTCTTATTAGACTATTTTCTTTTATTCGTATTATGTTTGTGAGTAGGTCTGCGAACCTTACTGCACATTTGTTAGCTAGAGCAGCGGGTTCTTCAACAAGTAGGGGGACGTGGTTTCATAGCTGTCAACCTTTAATTAGAGCTGTAATTGCTTCTGATTAATGATATCAACTTACTCTTAATAAAAAAAAAAGAGTTTTTGACTCATCTGCTTTTGAGCTTTACCATAAGTTTCAACTATTGGGTGAAACCATTGGTTTTTACCATTGATTACTTGAATTATTTTATTATGTGTATTTTTCTAGAAATGAATTTATGATATTTTTATAAACAAATTGATTGGGAGGTCCTAGAGCGCGATTTGATATTTGATTATTTTATAAAGGTTTGGCTTTAATAGGCTTAGTCTAGTAATTTATTAGTTAGGCGCAATTAGACCTGGCCAATGCCCAAGTCTATGCGTACATACAAAACTAATTTTGTGTTAGGTGATTATATAAATATACAACTTAAAATTGAATGATGTATTGACTATATTCTAGCAGGACAAAAAATACTATAGGGTGTTTGTTTATCATATTATCTGCTGCGGTTAGCAGATAGAACCTCAACAACTATAAAATTTATGTTTGGTTAGGATTTTAGAAAAAATAAACTACTGTATAGGAGGAGATAGAAAAGCATCACTTTAATGCTTTTTTATTGCTATCTATTCTTAATAATTTTATTATTTTATGAAATTAAATTAATATCCCTATCCCTTACACTATATACGTAATTTACATCATATCAGCAACAACACCTTAAAGTTTTATCAAACACTAAATTATGAATATGTAATTTTAAATAATAAATATTAACAACTAAACACTAACCGCGACAGCTAAAAGCTGTCATCTCCTTTTAAATTTAGGAGTACACTATGAAAATCAAAATTTAAGTCGTTAACATCAATGAACGCTTGATGTCAAGTTGTAACAAAAAGCACTATACAAAATTTTATATATATATATAAGTTAAAATATAAAGTCATCAACTTAGGTGTAGCTCAATTGATTTACTACTCAATATTAGTGATGAGAGGTCTTAGATTTATTAGCTAACCTCTTTAAAATTCATATATTAATAGTGTAGTGCTCAAATGGTAAACACCTTCCTTTTATGTAGACGGAGCCTCCTCCTCCTTGCACCCTGTAGGTTTGAATCCTCATCACCTTAATTTTTGTGACTGAGTTGTTGGCCTAAAAATAAATACTGAAATTATAACCTCTAAAAATTTTAGGTTCAAATCACATATGAGGCGGATTGAAGATTTTTCTTTAAACCAAATGAGTGAGTTTTTTTGTAAAATTAAAATATAAAGTCACTTGCAACAGTAGCACATGCATATATGACATATATTAATTTGAATACGTGTCATAGTAGTTTTTTTTAGTTTGTCATTTTATATCATATCAGTAACAACACCTTAAAATTTTATCAAACACTAAATTACGAATATATAATTTTGAATAATAAATATCAATAATTAAATACTAACCACAATAGTAAGCAGTTAACTGTAACAGCTATCAGCAAAAACTAACAATTATGCTGTCCTTTTAAATTTAGAAGTAAACTATCAAAAATCAAAATTTAAGTCGTTAACATCAATGAACGCTTGATGTCAAGTTGTAACAAAAAGCACTATACAAAATAATATATATATATATATATATATATATATATATATATATATATATATATATATATATATATATATCATAAAAAATGGAAAATAAATTAAAATATAAAGTCATCAATTTAAACGTAGCTCAATTAATTTACTATTCAATATTAGTGACGGGAGATCTTAAATTTATTAGCTAATCTCTTTAAAATTCATATATTAATAGTGTAGTGCTCAAATGGTAAACACCTTCCTTTTATGTAAACGAAGCCTCCTCCTCCTGGCACCCCGTAGGTTCGAATCCTCATCACCTTTAATTTTTGTGACTGAACTGTTGGTCTAGAAGTTAACACTGAAACTATAATCTCTAAAAGTCTTAGATTCAAGTCACATCTGAGACGAATTAGAGATTTTTGTTTAAGCCCAAATGAGGGAGTTTTTTTAAAAATTAAAATATAAAGTCACTTGCAACAGTAGCACATGCATATATGACATATGACAAAAAAAAAAAAAAAAATCCCATTAAATTGGTAACTCGTTAGAAAATCAGTGGTTCAGCTCCAATAATTGAGCACATATCAATTAGTTCATCTACTTTTGTCCGCTACAAGTCACATGTAAGATTTAATTTTTTTAATTGTATGGTTTCCAATGGTCACCAACACAATCCATATCAACAAAAACCCAACATAATATATATGCACATGGTTTTGCTAAATTAACATAATAAGCGTCACACGTTGGATATCCATGTTGGTTGATGTTGGAATAAGAACAAATGTCCCACTTTATTTATAAAGAAGGGGAATTAGAGATTTATGTGTAAGGACAATATTTTTATAGGTATGGGGTGTATTGCGGTAAAAGTTTAAGAGCAAATTTATAAGGGCTCAAGTTAAAAGTGGACAATACCATACCTATGTAGAGATATATGCATGGTGTCCTCGAGCTTTCGTGCCGAACAACACGTGGTATCAGAGTCATGCTCTGATGTTACCCATGTGGATGAATCCTCAAAATTTCAAACAAAGGTGATACGCCTGGTTGATCACCAACAATCTGTGAATGGGCGTAAGTAAGGCGTGCGTCCTTTGATGCATTAAAGTGGAAATACGAGTGAAAAAATGAATGATCAGTTGAGGGGGGCTCAATGGTACTTTGTTCGAATGGAGGATTATTAGGATGCGAATAAATGTACCACAACGGTTACAAAGATGGAGAACCATGAGTTTATATATATGGACAATATCCCCATTGGTATGGAGCTTATACCATGCACTCGGTGCATTGCTCCCTACTCCCTACATGAATGATAAATGTCCGAGAAACTACTTTATGCTATTACTTTTTATTATTTCATTCATTTTTTAAACACTTGTCATTCATGCAGAGAGTATGGAGCAATGCATCGAGTGCATGGTTTAATTTCCCCATTGGTATGAGACTTTTTGGGGTAAAAACCCATGAGCAAATCTATGAGAACTTAAGCCCAAAATGGACAATATCATGCCAATGTGAAGATATGTGGTGTTCTCGACCTTCCGTGTAGTGCAACAGTTGATGCTTGAGTGTGATTGCTCATTATATATATATATATATATATATATATATATATATATATATATATATATATATATATATATATATATCAATAATACTATATTAACAACTTTTGACACCTTTAATCTCGAGCCTCCATTTTATTATTATTTAACGGTGGGTATCACTTTAATAAAAACAAAAAAAATACTGTTTTCCCTTCGTTTTCCAACTCTAAAACTCGCAGGGCATTTTTATCTTATTTCCTAATCAATTATCTTCTTCCTCTCTCCCTATTTTCTAGCTACCCTTACCAATTTGAAATCCCTATTTTCTAGCTGCATGATAATACTAAAATCCTAGGGTGGGCAAAATGAACCATTTTGGTAACGGTGTACAGTATAGGTGCATGCCCCTAAAAGATACTATGCACACATGAACATAGGGGCATGCGTGTACAGTATCTTTTAGGGGCATGCACCTATACTGTAGATCATTACCAAAAGGGTTCATTTTGCCCACCCTAGGGTTTTCGTATTGTCATGCAGCTATAAAATAGGGATTTCAAATTGGTAAGGGTAGTTAGAAAATAGGGATTTTAAATTGATAAGGATAGCTAGAAAATAGGGATTTTAAATTGGTAAGGGTAGCTAGAAAATAGGGAGAGAGGAAGAAGATAATTGATTAGGAAAGAAGATAAAAATGCCTTGCGAGTTTTAGAGTTGGAAAAGGAAGGGAAAACAGTATTTTTTTGTTTTTATAAAAGTGATACCCATCGATAGATGATAATAAGATGGAGGGTGAAGATTAAAAATATTAAAAGTTGTCAATATATAAATTATCAATACGACATTAACATATATATATATATATATATATATATATATATATATATATATATATATATATATATATATAAGACAACCATTAAGGTATCTTTTAGGGTGAATGCCATTAGTGGCACTCAGTATTATTAATATCCACCTTGTATAATTATGTTATAAATATAATATGAGTGACATTTAGTTACGATATCCTAACATCATGAATAATAAGACTATTTAGTATAAGAGGAAGTTTGTGCACCGTCAAGCGTGGTACAGGACTCTTAATATAAGTATAAGTGGGGGAAAATAATTTTTTTTAAAATATATTAATATGAATATAATTTTAAAGATAAAAATAAATAAAATATTTTTAAAATTTAAGTAAAAAGATAAATAATTTGAGATATAAATTTAATTTAAGATGAATATTTAGAAAAGGCAGAGAATCCGAGTATTTAAACAAGGATTTCTTTTATATTTTAAAACAAAAAAGTGAGTCTTCACGTTTTTTATGCAAAAGTTGTTTCTCGGAATGCCCCTCAAAATTTGAATATTTACATATAATTCATTAATTAATTTTAGAATAGCCCTCAAATTTTGAATATTTACGTATAATTCTTTGATTAATTTTGTGTTAGATGAAATCAAAACTCTATATATTAGTTAACAAGGGTTAGTAATCCAATAAGAAAGATCATAATCAACAACTACAAAGCTTCGTATATATGCACACAAAGATACAAAATGAGAATTATGGTTATTAAAATTCTATTGCATCATACGTTTTTTCTGAAAATATTAGAAATTTGTTTGTCATTTCAGGCAACCCTTATTTATTTATATCCAAGATATTTTAGCCTCCCATCGTCAAATAAGTAATTCTTTTATTCTATAGAGATCTCCACTCTTGGAATCCATCTACTTTCACTATAATTGAGAGAATAAATATTCATGCATCAATTAATTATATTATTGTTTCAACAATATTATAAGTATATAAGTCAGTTTCATGACTTGTAATTATGTTACTTGATGTTTCCATTAATATTTAGTTTTTCTTAGAACTAGAGGCCTTTCAGTGAGCCATAAAGACAGACAGTTGAGAATTTATACATTCAGAAGGTAGGGACATTCTCCATGATCAAATAGTTGTATATCATAGTAATGGAACTAACTTAATTAAGAAAGTAATTATTTATATATTTCATGGAACTATTTAACGTAAAAATTTAAATTGATATATAGGTAATAAATTACCGTTGTTTAGTTATCGTCTTTTACACCCTTTTACACAAGTGAATGCCCTTGAACTT
Organism: Euphorbia pulcherrima; assembly: GCA_947683365.1. NCBI lineage: Eukaryota > Viridiplantae > Streptophyta > Magnoliopsida > Malpighiales > Euphorbiaceae > Euphorbia > Euphorbia pulcherrima. Next base: position 31,234,998 of record CANTUS010000008.1, read on the forward strand.
GAAACGCTTAGAAACATTTGACCTCTAATTTTTAAAGGCTTTGACATATATTCAAAAGTTTAAATTGATAAGTAGAGTCCAATGTTACGTTTTTACCACTTACACAACTTGCTTATGACTTGTTATAAGGAAGGTATATATAAGGCCATGTTCTCTTGGATGACAATTCGATGTAGTTCAGTTCAATTCAGTCCAGTCCAGTTCAGTTCAGCTATGCGTAGTTAGGAATTTATACTGAAATAAGTTCAGTTCAATTCAGTTCAGCTTTCAGATGTTGAAAAGAATAGGGAAAGCAATTCAAATGCAAAATTTGAAAGGTACAAATGAGGAAAAAAATAGACAAATGGTACAAGTGTAATATAATGTTTCAAGACTGATATTGCATTTTGATAACAATATTAGTTAGATGATCTTAATGATTTATTAGTAACAAATCCTTGGATTTCATCACACAAACGTATAGATAATGCATTTGTTCAACAATGTCGTAGGTTCACGAGTGTATATCAGTTGAAGTAACTCGTGAACTAATGTTTCGGTGAGGTCTGCTTAAGAATAAAATCAATAGCATGTGGTCGCTTTTGCATTAGTTCGTAAATTATTGTATTTTATATTACTCATTTAGATGCAAAAGTTTGTTGCCAACTGGATTGAAGAACATATGATATATCTTAGTTATAGTATAGAAACGATAACCATGCTGTTTTATACTGTAACTATACCTTGAGCTACAACGAAATCATTGTTATACATAAAGTCCAACACTCTCAAAACATTTTGTCTGCTGTAATAGTCCAGCTCTACATATTGACAAAATAACAAGACTCCTATTCAACAACTACAAGCATTCTATACCCCCCAAAGCTACCAGGGCTAGCCCTGAACATAGGTCAGAGGTGCGACGGATTAGGGCTGATGATCCTAATGGGTCCATGATTTTCACTACGTATATATGTATTTATATAAACTTTAAAATTTTTTGGAATTTTTCAATATAAAGTTAAATTATCAGGTTAAAATAAAATGTTAGAATACTTTTTATTTAAACTACTAGAATATATTTCAATTTCACATTAAAATTTTTTATAAAAGGCCGATATTTCGCCCAGAGTCCTCGAAATGTCAGGACCAGCCCGAAAAGCTACAGTATGGAACTATAGATATGTACACGGTTATTGAGACTCTCTTGCGTCATATGTTTTCCAATATTTAGTTTGTTTGAAACCCAAAAATTGAAGGAATTTGATTTAATTTATTTAATTTGTGTAGAAAACTTGTACCATGTGGTTGGAACTATTATTTTTCAAGGAATTTAATGCATTTGAAATTATTTTACATATAAAATTAAAAAAAATTACATATAAAATAATTTGAATTCTTTCGAAAACAATATTTCCAAAGACACTTGTAAAGTTTTCTATGCAGGTTTTCAAAACACACCAAATAGAAAAATATTTGTCCTTTAAGGTTTTATACCAAGATATTGTTGCCTTCCATTGTCAAACGAGCATTATATTCTTTTTTATTGCTTATGATGTATCCATGCATTAGTTATATTTAATAATTTAATGTTTCCAGAATAATCCAAGTTAATGAGTCAGTTCCATGAATTGTAATTAAATTATTTTACTTGATGTTTCCATTAATTTTTAACTTTTCTAGAACTAAAAGGCCTTTCAATGAGCCAAAAAGACATATTTGAGAGTTACTAAAAGTGGAATGAAGAGACATCCTCCATGAGTACAAGAAACCCCTTACCTTACCTTAAAACTAGTCTTTTAAAATTTTTTTGCAATATATTACCATAATAGCATTAAACTTTTTTACAAGAAAAACACTTGTATTTTTTTTAAGAAAAAGGAACGCTTGCATGCGCTAAATGATACTAAACATATTAACTAGATTGGTACTATTGACTATAAATATGATACAACACTGTAAAATTCAATATATAGCCCAAAAAAACGAGGACTAAAACTTGTATGTGTAAAAAAGCTTAAATTGATATGGGAATGCTTCAATGGATGCTGTTATTATTATTATTATTATTATTATTATTATTATTATTATTATTATTATTATTATTATTATTATTATTATTATTATTATGTAAAACTTAAAACAGGTAAAACATTTGACATACTAAATTTAAAAAGTTCTTTAATTCTTAAACTTATAAGTTATAAAGTAAAGTTCAATAAATGAAACACAAATTTGTTACAAAGGGGCTAATCATCCTAATTAGTTCGACACTGTTATTCTGTTAATGACTCCCAACTACCAAAAAGTAATTAAATTAATAAATAGATAAGTTACAAACAAAAAATGAAAATTATTATAAGAACAGAAATTATAAATTGCTAAGTTAACACCCACGTAAAGAAATTAAAGTAGAGCCAACTTTTAACTTTTATAATTGTTTATTTAAATTCGAACTCTAAAACTGTGATCGAATTTACAGAAAAACTGTGTGCTTATTTTTTTTTTTATTTGTACATGAACAAATATAATGATGGAATACTTGAGAGAAATTGTTGAGTGTTACAACTTACAAGGGTGATGACGATTGGGAAATGGTTCAATTTTGGATTTATTATTATTATTGCCAACCACATATTATATTATATTAGTATTTGTTTATTAATTATTAGTTTGTCTTTCCAAACTGAAGAAGTTGGTAGTGATGTAGTTTGTTGCAGTTTATAATTCAGTTAATTTTAAGAGAATAAAATATTACTAGTATGTTTGTTTGGTAAATTATGCTCCTTTGAATTAGTGTTTTTCCGACCTCATCAACTTAAAAATAATACTCCAGCCATGACGATATTTTTCAAATATATTTTTTTAGGAAATTATTATATTAACACCTAATAATAATAATAATATTATTATTATCGATGAGATAATAATAATGATAACAATTATTTAGATTTTAAATTTGAACCTTAAGTTTGTACAAACAAGTCGATAACAAATTTGAATCAATATTATGTACTTAGCAATAACATTAATTATGATAATAATTGATTTTGTTATATATAGGGCAAACGTATGCGAGAGAATAAAATCTTTTTTTCTGTAGAATGAAGGGAGAGGGACGTGAGCTAGCAGTTTCTACACCCTCCCTTTTAAGATATGCCCTTAGTTTCTTAAAAAAATTCAGAATTAGATCCTACACCCTCCTTTTTAAGATATGTACTTACTCTCTTAAAAAATTTCAAAATATTTAACATTTTGATATTTCCATGCATTTATGTAAAAGTATTTCTCATTTCAATTTTATTTAATGCATTATTATAAATGATGACCAGTTCAATCATCATCTTTTAAAAGAATAAAAGTGTCAAGTGTATATTAATAATACCTCTATTCCCTTAAATAAGGTTGTCATCCTCGTCTTAAATTAGCCTTATTTTTTTAGTTTGGCCTCTATCTTTCATAAAAAATGTTTTCTTGGTATTGATATATTTATAAAAAAAAACATATACTCTTATTAAAAAGATAGGGGTGAAAATATCGTACCTGACTTGTCTTGCAGCTTCAACCCTCGAACGATGAACCTGCAAAACAAACGCGAACTTGGGGGCGATCAGTGGCTGCCTCGTGGGGGACCCTCCAATGCCTAAATCAGTAAAAGATTCTGAGGAATAAATAATAGTAGTTATGAGTATGAGAATAATCCACCTTTAACTTGACCAAGGAGGCCTTTATATAGGCGTTTGAGGTATTCCAATTAGATGGGAGAAGGAGTCTCAATTATGATAAGATTTTAACTCCTTTATAGTTATATGATACTTGAATCATAAATAGATTAGGATAAGATCTTTCTATTGAGAAAATATAGGTATTGGAATCCCAACTAAATTCTACCCCCTTGTACGGAGTAAAATATTTGTCCAGCCGGCTTGTTGCCGGCTTGAGATCTTGTCTAGACGAGGCGGCTATGTGCTACGTAATGCTATTACGTCCTAAAGGTCACCGACTGGAATGTTGTCCGAGTCAGACTTCTCGAGACTTTGATCATCGACTAGCTATCTTCTCAAGGGCATGAGCCAAGCGGCTCGTATTGACCCGGTCTCCTCATCCAAGACAGACACCTATATTTTACAAAGTTATCAGAAGCCCCCCCACAAGTGTGAGAAGTTCTTTAGGACTTTTGACGAGAGAATTCGACTCGATTTTTGCGTGGATTAGGGGGAAGTGTGAACGATGTGGCTCTTTCTTATCTTTTCTTTTCTCAAAGCTTCATGGAGAAATCTGCGTCTTTCATTTGTTGGAACTTTTCAGAGAGGTTCATGTTTCTTCATATGGTTTGGCGGCCGTTGAAATGTCTGAATTTCGAGCCGACCTTTCAGTTTTTTGCGCCTTTGTTTCTTATGAAGCAGAGGCGATTTCCGGCGAAGGTCCTCTGTTATCTTCTCCAGGTAATTTCTAGCGACTCAAAGCTATTCCTTTTTCTTCAACAAGTAACTTTACTTTGCTTTTTTGATGTTTTATTTTGAATTTTGTCTCTGTCTGCATTTCTTGAATTAGCATGATTATGCTTCATTTTGTAGTTTGTTTGAATGAACCTTATTGTTGTTAGGTTTCCATAGTCTTCTTCTATTCAATTTGCGTTGCTGGAATTTAGATTTTGGATTTTGGTATCGTTGAAAATTGGGTTGATGTTCTTCACTGCTTTCAATGACATAGTGAATTGTTGATATTCTGTTGGCATTTCAAATGATCTTTGTAATGCCCAATTTCCTATTTTGTTGTTTGAGTATACCGGAACATTATGTGTTTTAATGTTGTCAGATTTTTTCTACAACCAACTTTAGTGTGTTTCTAGCTTTGATGCTTGTCTTGAAATGTGTGAGTTTCTGTAATTGACTAAAAGAAAAAGAAGCCGAAGCAAATTAGCCCGAATGGGGCTAAGGCGGTTGCATATAAATAGCAAGGGAAGAAGAGCAACACCAATTTTGAGATAATGACGTGTAGTTGTTGTATATTAGGGTTCTCTCTTTGCTAATATCATCTTTCTATTTTAGGTGACAATCGAGACTATGTCTACCCCTCAGCCAGAATTTTCTTCCGACCGATAACTTGTTGTTTCTCCTTCTAAGCTAAAGAAGGATTTGGATGGTTTAACCGGTAAGTTGGCTTCTATTTCTTTGGTTCAAACTGAGGACTTGGGGACTACTACCAATTTTGTGTTTGAGGCGGCCTCTCAGATGTAAATTTTGCTTTGATGATAAGTGTTGAATCTTGATTTCATAGTTACTCTCCTTGTTATAGGTGATGTATTAAGAGAAAGATATGTGTCGTCGTGCTGATGTGATAGATACAGTCGATTCTCGACTGGATATGCCTCAGAAGCTAATTGGCCTACTATGGGATAAAGTGAAACTGCCTAGACTTGAGTAGAACAGCTAAAGGAGGAGTTGAATTAAATGAAGGCTAATCGTGTTATCCTCCAAGGGAATATGGTAAGGTGGTGAAGGATCTTTATTCAACTAAAGGAGATTTGAAGAAGGCTAAGGCCGACCTGATCGCAGTCTTGACTTAAGCCGTAAGGGGAATGCTTAACATGGGCTTCTCTTATGGCAGACGATTTTTTAATGCTTATGAAACTCAATTTCTAGACCTTTCTTATGATCTTTTTGCTGATGTCATCTATCCTCAACCGTGTGAAGCTCTCCCTAAGCTCGAGTAAAGGGAGCAAGAAGAGGAAGCAGAAGAGCCTATTAATGAAGAGGTGATCGGGAAAATGAGACGGCAAATGCTGAGAGAAATAAGTTGCAATTTCCCTAGGATGATCCAAAGGGAGTTCCCCTAATCCAGTCCATCTAGATTTTTTATTATTTTGTACTTAGCCATGTTTTGGCTATTTTTGTCCGTACAATATTTTTATTTATGTTAGCCCATTTGAGCTTCTTTTGAGGTCTTAACTTTTGCCTCATTTATTTTCTGATGCATGCATGACTTGTGACGGTCTTATATTTTATTGTCATCTTAGATGAATGTTTATGAATAGGTCTTCTGATTTGCCTATCAAGAATTTTAGGTTTTTCTGCCGGTCTTACGTTTTTAACGGGTTTGCTTTTGAAGCTATCATTCAGGTCTTATTGCCGCCTGAATTTACTAATTCTTAGTTTTGACTAAGAATTTTAGGATTGCGCACAAGGTAGAATTTGAGACAGTCTTATTTTTTTGCCCTCAAATTATGCTGTAAAGCTTTAAGTCAAGGTTGCTTTAGATGGTCTTACGTTTTGCCGTCTAGATGTCTGTCTAAATTTAGGTCTTATATCTTGCCTAAATTAATTTTAGCCAAGTATTTTCTCAAGCTTAGCTTTTCTTCCGGTCTTACAATTCAGCCGGTTTGTATTCATGTCTTATGATTTACTGCCTAAAGAAAATTTGGCTAAGTATATGTTAACTTAGTTTTTATGCCGGTATTAATTTTAGCCGGTAGCCTTTGTGTCTTTATATTTATTCAGGTCTTATTGCCGCCTGAAATATTTATTTCTTAGTTTTAACTAAGAGCTTCAAGTGTGCCTTAGTATTTATCTAAGGTCTTTAGATATGTCGGAGGTCTTATACTTCCTCGGTCTTTATTTATATCTAGTTATCACCAAGGTCATACCATGTGCCTTGGGAAAATATAATGAGCCAGCCTCGGAGGCGGTCTTAGATTTTTGCCAAGGTCTCACGCCTTGGGCTTATATATACTTTTGTTTTTGCCAAGGTCTTACTACATGCCTTAGAAAATGTGATGTGTCGGCCTCAAAGGCAGTTTTACCAAGGTCTTACTCAATGCTGTGGGCTTATATAATGTTCCAGCCTCGAAGGCGGTCTTAGAATTTGGCCAAGGTCTTACTTCATGCCTTAGGCTTTATGCATACTTTTAATAATTGAGGTCTTATGTAGACGCCTTGATGCTGTGAGTAAGGTCTTATTTAAGTGCCTTTCAGGTCTTATGTAAACGCCTCATTTTCATATTTGCCTTAATAGCTAAGTTCTTTTAGATATATCAAAGGTCTTATACCACCTCCATCTTTTACCAAGCAACTCACTCTGATTTTCTTGATATTCTATGACTTGCTTTACTTACTGACTAGGAGCTGGTCTTTGATGAGACTCCCGCCTATGAGGACTTATAAGTCTCATGCCGGCTTATAGCTGCGTTTGCATTTGATAAATACTTTTGAAAGCAAGATTTTTCCCATCCGAGTGATTACCCGATCTTCTCGTGATAACAAGACTTTGTAGTTTCCTTAGTCAAATATTGTTTATCGTAGCAGGGTTTGTTTACTCATCTGGCATGTGACCGACTGACTTTCAGTAATTTTTTCAGATTGACCTACGTAGTCTTATGTGGTCAATGCGATAACTTTAAACTTTATAAGTTAATACTCAATTTCTTCCTTAATAGCAGGACTAGTTAGCTGCTTCTCTTATATTTCTTTTTTGTTGGACTCGGTTGTTGGATATGTTGCAAATTATTAGCCTGACACTTTGTCAACCTTTTTCATTATGACAAGCTGACTTGCCGGTAGGATGAATGATGTTTTGTCCGCTAGATGAATGCATATGTCACTGATAAACCTATTTCTTATCTCATGTATTTCCTTCCCCGTAGCTTGGTTTATATTTCTTAGGAGCTATTGGAATAGAAGTTGCCGACTGAGTCATATGTACACAGACTAATCTTTATCCGCGAGTCTGCATTATTGTTGTTGCAAATTTTTATTGCTTAACGTGTATTATAGATAAGGCGTGCTCTCTTTCTTTGGAGCTATACTGTTAACCTGAAATTTTATAAAGCTTGACAAAGAAAAAGATTTCGCTCAATTGAGTGATTAGTGGCACGCAGAAGCACTTTAAGCAAACTAATAAAAACTTTAAAAGCCACAATAATATAGTGTAATCTCAAATCTTTGTAACCTTAGCAAAAATATGGATGAATACATGTGTATCCATGTTGAACATAAGCAAAGATCAAATGGCATACATGTATGTTGCCCACTTTAATTTCAAAAGGTCACTAATATTAGTTTATGCCAATGAAAGATAATGGTCTTAATATAATAGAGATAATTATGTCAAATGTTTTCCAAAATTATAATCGAAGTTGATATTGGCTTATCTTAAATAGCCGAGGCTTGTGATTCGATCGATGTAGTAGTGCAATTTTTGCATAAACCTGACATGATATGCTTAGTATTGATCTAGGCCAAACATTGCCTCTCCAATATTCTCCCATTGTCAAGTCGAATGTTCGGATAATCTTTAGCCAAGCTTTATTTGCCTTTTGGAATTTCCTGAAATTTTAGCTCGACAAAAGGGGAATTCCAAAATAGTTGCAATTTGATCAAAAATTAAAATTAACGAAGACTCTAAAGTGAACTTGCACATGTAGAAAACAATTGGTTGGAGAAAGTAATAATTAAAGTTAATCCATCACTATATTAATTCTCGATAAAAGGTTGGTTATAGAATTCAAAACCTGTGCTTTGCTCGTAAATTGGAATTGCATAAAGGTTGAAGGTGCTTTTTTGCTTTGAATGCTTTCATCGTTCTATCACGCTCTTGTAAGCGAGTGTGATATCCATATATTTACCATCACGTGGCTCTGCGGTTGTATCTAGGTCCACTTTTGGCTTGTCGCCAATGTTTTGCGATGTGTTGCTATTAGACTATCTCTTATGGCTGTTATAGGTCTACTTTTGGCTCGTTGCCTATGTTCGGCGGAACTGTGCCATGAGACTATTTAGCCATAATTGTGCCTTTTGAACTTTTTAGCTGACATGTAATTTTTGTACTTGGGTATCAACTCTCTTTGTGAGTGTGTTGTACATGTAGCGTCCTTTTTGCACCGTTTTGATCTTGATATCTTTTCTGAAGTGGGATCAGGATATTTATCCTACAATCTTAGTTACGAGAATCTGGTAATAAAATCCAATAAATATATATTTATATTTCAGGAAATCAATTAAAAGGCAAAAGATTGGTGCCCATTAGTCTGAGTGATTGCCATATAAATTTTGCACGCCGGCCGATCTCGCTCTATATTGCTGAAGTCTTGATTTTAATTATAAAAATTATATCCTGCAATTCTATGCATATAATAAGGTTATAATAATGATATGAAACGTAACATGCTCGTTGGTCATTAAACGCAATTTGATTTCCACCGACATAAATATAAAAATTTGGATATCGCTTATCTGTCGAAGCTTTGAGATAATAGCATGTTGTTCTCTTTTTGACTTTCTCGATATATTAAGGAGTGCTCTCTTTATTTGTAGATACGCCATTGTCCTGAAATTTATCAAACTTGACAAAGAAAAAGATCTTGTCCAAGTGGTTAGTCATACTCATATAAGCTATACAAAAGCTTGGTTAATTGATTATTTAATGATAATGTAGTCTTATCGCAAATCATTGTAATCTCCACAAAAGCATGAATATATGTAATTCGTGTAAGCAATATTAGTGGATGGCTTACATACGTTTGCCATTTTGATCTCACAGAAATTATAAATAAGAATTTAAAAAAGTACGACATATCGTTCTTAAAAGTATATGGTGATTATAGTAGAAAGTATTTTACTTATTTGAGTTTTCATATCCATGATTCTATCGTATTAATCTCGATATCTTTTTAAGCCTTTGGGATTGAAGCCGTCATTATTATGTGGCTTGGATGAATAGATTATCGCTGCGGTTGCATTTGTTGAGATAACAAAGCCCCGAGTGCACAACTCTAATGGTTGTAGGCTCCTGCAATTATATCAGAGAGGGTTTGTGTTTTTCCAAATCAATCAAAATAATTGGACACTATACCATTATTTTGTCAAATCCAATTATCAATGTTAATCGAAATTAAAACATAAATAGTAGAAAAATAAGTAGTGTTCTAATAAAACCCCAAATAATAGAGTAACTTGCAATAATAGAGAAATTTGTAATATCTCTCCGGCAGTTTGCCCAAATAATAATAATAATAATAATAAGCAAGGATTTTATCTTTCTTAGGACCGTAAGCAAATAATTCAAAGACATAATAGCGTAATCTCTCGCACGAGCCGTCTAGATGAATAAACAATAATTGGCTTGATGAACATCCAATATAACACATACAGGACCAACTGCCCAGTCAGATATATGCATGCGGCATATATATGGTAAGGCTTTTTTTTAAAAATAGCTCACAATAAAGGAATCAAGAATAGTAATAAAAATAGTTGTACTTATCTTTTAATGTAGATAAATGAGACCGAATGATATCCTCTAACAAGTGAAATAATACCCTGCACCAGCAGTATGTGCATTCATTTTACCATGAAATAAAAAGGTGAGTTATCAGCCTGGAAACTCCACTAAGATAAAATGTGTGATGCAATAAATTTGACTGCTCAAGGATTTAGTTTATACTGGCCACCATGAAATATGTAAAATTAATATATTGGTATACTAGCCACCATATACAATTCCCAATTAGAATTGTAGATACCATCGCAATATTTAATTATCGAATACTATTAGAAAATAAAATAGAGATGTGAACATGGATTGCGTTAAAGAAGAAATTGAGCTGAATTTAGTTTTATAAATCAACCGATTGATAAAAGAATAAAAAGTAGAGGTTGTTCTTATCTGTGTTCATTACTTGTAGAAGTTGTGTTCAGGACTAAAGTTCTCGCCTTAGCAAGTAAATTCAGTCCACACTCACCGCACCACTGAAAATATCGTACCTGAATTCGATATTTCAGAATAGATCTTCTTGTCTCGCAGCTTCAACCCTCAAACGATGAACCCGCAAAACAGACACGAACTTGGGGGCGATCGGTGGTTGCCCCGTGGGGGACCCTTCGATGCATAAGTCAGTAAAGGATTCTGAGGAATAAATAATAGCAGTTATGAGTATGAGAATAATCTACCTTTAACCTGACCAAGGAGACCTTTATATAAGCGTTTGAGGTATCCCAATTAGAATGAGAGAAGGAGTCTCAATTATGATAAGATTATAACTCTTTTATAGTTATCTGATACTTGAATCACAAATAGATTAGGATAAGATCTTTCTATTGAGAAAATATAGGGATTAGAATCCCAACTGAATTCTACCACCTTGTATGGAGGGAAATATTTGTCCAGCCGGCTTGTTGTCGGCTTGAGATCTTGTCTAGACGAGGCGGCTATGTGCCACGTAATGCTATTATGTCCTAAAGGTCACCGACTGGAATGTTGTCCGAGCCGGACTTCTCGAGACTTTGATCATCGACTAGCTATCTTCTCAAGGGCATGAGCCAGGCGGCTCGTATTGACCCAGTCTCCTTATCCGAGAAGGGCACCTATATTTTACAAAGTTATCAAGGGGTAGTAGATTAAGTCCTTCTCATGTACTTATTTCAATAAATTCAGTTCAACTCATGTCTAATAACTTCAATTCAGTTTAGCTTCATTAAGCTCATGTCATAATTAAAGCCATATTCTTTTGGAATGAACTGAACTGAATTGATATGAACTAAATTGATTAAAAATATATTTGATATGAACTGAATGAATATGAACTGAACTGAACCGAACTTAAATTAATAATAATATGTACTAAAATTTATAATTAATTATTAAAATAATAAAAACAACAAATATAAAATAAATGAAGTATTAAAGTAATGATTAAAAATAATAAATAATATAAACTAACTATTATTATAATACATATTGATAAATAAATTGTAATTATAAAAATAATAAATAAACAAAAAAATAATAATAATAATAAATACCAGTTTCAATAAAAATTTAATTATAATGTTGATTATAATTCATAAAAGTATGACTAACCAATCATAATATACGATGATATACAATTACTAGAAAGTATAATAATAATAATAATAATAATAATAATAATAATAATAATAATGCATAGTTATACTAATAATGAATAATATTTAATAAAAAATAACTACAAATAATTATTAAAAAATATTTTTATAAATATATAAATTCATTTTATTATAGATTATAAATGATAAAATTTAATAATTATTATTTTCACTAATTATTAATAATATTAATAGATATTATGATTACAATATAAAAATATAATAATATGTAATAACTATTAATAATTTTATTAAAATAATAATGCTAATAATCATTATTTATATATATAATTTTTATAATTTTTATTATAATAATAAGTATTATAATTCTGAGAAATATTGAAATTTTTAGTATTATATATATATATTATTCAATGTATTATTTAATAATTTTTATTTACTATTATATATTATTAATTATCATTAATAAAGTTATTGAAATAATTATTTTCAAGAATAAAATTTAATTAATATTTAATAAAATTAAATATTATTTTATTAATTAATAGTACTGAAGTTGGAACTAAACTAAAATGAATGGACTTAAACTAAACTAATGTTTGTCCCATTGGGGTGATTTGGTGTCAGAGTGGAGGAGGGTAATTGACTCCTTTTCGCAAGTGTTAATGATTTAAATAGATTAATAAAATACTGCTTCCGAGAAATTAAACACAAATAAATATAGATTAAAAGTGCTAAGAGAAAAATCAAGCACAACGATTTTATACTAATTCGGACTCTGCCTACATCCAATCATTAGAGCGTCCGCTTCTAAACTTTAATCTACTGTTGATCAACTCCTCTCAAGGCGGAGAAACCTTCACATTCAGAATTTATTATAACCAAGAGTACCCTCCTCTTTCTGTCTCTAATTCCCAATTTAAGAGTACCCTCCTCTTAAATTCTTCTCGATCTCAACTTATCCCTAATTTGTATCTAGGACAGAAGACCTCAGCAAACACCTTGCCTAGTCTTTTGATTACAAATATTTTAGTGATCTTGTAATTTATTTGCAAGAATCATTTTAAAACAGATTGGAAGTATGAGCTGTTCTAACCTTTGTTAGACCTATCTTCTTTCCTCGTTAGACTTATTAGCATGAGTCAACTCTACCAACTTCTGTAAGTTCTTTAACTGTTTGTACCTTTTAGTCTCATACAGCTTGTGTAAGTTGTCAGAAGGCTAAAAGTAGTCATTCCTTTCTTGTTGTCAATTCACTTTTTAAAAATCCTCTTACCACTTTTTATGTCAGGCTGATTACCTATCTTTTTGGATCATAAAAGTAGAGACATATTTTAAGCGTTTGTCTTCACGTAAGTTCTTGTATTGGGATATGAGCTTAACTGTAGAAGATGTTTTCCTTCTCTTGTACGCTTAGATAGTCTTTCAAGACTTCTTTAGACTTGTCTTCTGATAATCGTTTTGGTCATTTTCCATGTTTGTCTTGCTTCTGAAATTTTCATCTTCTGAGTGTGTCTATCTTTCGAGTGCGTAGCTTCTAATTTTTCATTATCTTCAAAACTTGGCTTTTGAGCTTCAAACCTTAGCCTATGAGAATCCTTCTTCTGAGTTAGGTTCAACACTGAATTGAATGAATTTGAACTGAATCGAATCTAATTGAAATTGAAAAGAATATGGCCTAATTCATTCATTTTTTTATAAAATTTGTTTAATTGGGCTTAAATTAAATGCAAATGAAATACCCACACACTCGGAATGTGATTTAAATCAGGGACCTTTAGATCTCATAAATTTAATCTCAACCACCAAGTTAAGACATACGTCACTAATTAATTCATTGAATAATAATACTTAAAAGTAAAAATATAATACAATTAATAATACCACCACCACCACTACCATTGACGACGACGACAACAACGACGACAACAACAACAACAATAATTTAAGATAATACTAGTTTAGTTAGTTTAGGTAAATTTTGTTAAGTTCAGTTCTAATTTAAATAATGGAGTTCTACTCAGTTCAAGTCTAATAAATTCAGTTTAGCTCATCTCTTAAAAGTCTAGAAGAAAAAGTCATGATAAGTAAAAAAGGACACGATATTCTAGGTTTAAACTGATGTCCATATTTTCTCTCTTTATTACTAACTATATTTTCCAAAAGAGTTCTTATATTCAGTAGGCGGGTTTGGCAGGTTCGAGTCCGGTGTTGGCTTGAAACTTCGGCTTAAACTTCCCCCTAAAGTAGAGAAAGAAGCTGAGAATTATTTAAACTTCGTAAAAATAATTCGGGCTTCAACTTTAAACTTCATTCCAATGTCCACTCCAAGCATCAAACAAATAAATAAATCACTAGATTTGGTCTAATAGTCACAACCTCCTCCTAAAGTGGAGAAAAAAGCTGAGGATCCTGAGTTCGACTCTCAAAATTCCTCAAAAATTAATTGTTCCCTACTTCTAAAAGAAGGATAAAATAAATGTCAATTTTTAAAAATTCTTGACAAAATTTTAATGAAGATAAAACTTAAAATGGTGTGACAATAGATTAATAAATATAACATTTGTTTTTCTTTTCAAATTTGTTAATGAAAACATATCAAGTTATTATATGACATATAACAACAATAATTTAAATATAGTATTACTACAAAATTATGAAAAAAAATTAAAGTGTATGACTTTAATATGTGATCTTAATTTAACATTAGATTATAATTTATATTAATAACTTCTTGCTTTATATATTATGTATAATTACATATAAATATATCTTACTGAACTTAAATATTTAGATAAAATTTAGCCTAACTCATTATATTTTCAAGTTTAGATCAAACCTAAACTATATTTAAATATATGTATCCAAGCCTAACGATAAAAAAAAGTGGCTTGCGGACTAGGCGGGTAGCAAGCCAATCGAAAAATTCTATATATGTTTAACTCCTTTTATATGGACAGGTGTTCAGTAACATCCTCCATTCCCCGTCATCTTTTAAGTTAACACCTTTATCCAACATTTATATTATAAATTCATCATAATTCATTTAAAAAATTTTACAATTAACATTCTGCTCAATATATAATAATATTTAGGTTTAACACAATATATATATATATATATATATATATATTTCAACAAGACAATAAAAAAAGTAAAACTTAATTAGAGACACAATTTTGCTGCTGTACGTACCTCACATGCCATCTATAAGCACCATTAGTATTTCATAAAAAGATCTTGGTAAAACATATTGAGAAATATCAATTGAATTGTTCAATTGAATCCAACATTGAGATCTTTTGTGCAGGCGACACTCATTTTAAATTGTTAATTAGTTAAAATAATGTCGATAATTACCATATAGAAATAGAATATAACACTAAAGAAACTAATTGGGATTTGTGATTACTCATTTTATTAAAGCTGCAGTGGACCATTGTGTGTTGTGGTCCATACAATTTTTCTTAATTATTCGTAATAAGTGGTAAATTGAAGCTAGGAAGATACCTTGATAATGACTTTCTCTTGTATACTTTTTAATCAATTATAAATTAAATTAAATTAAATTAAATGGGATTGTGTGTTGTCCCATACTCCCATTAAGTCGATTCAATGGTTCATACACCATGTATATTGAACAATTGATTGTTAATCACTTTGTCAATAATTAATGTTTTGACCCTTACCACCGTTTGTTAAAAGTGATGGGTAGAATCATTTTGTCAAGCTAGCTTGGATTTCATCCTCTACCAATCAAATTCCCCTAATTACGTAGTGATTAGTTTTATCCAAAAATAATCAAATTTGTATTATGAAAAGAATTTATCCACGTACGCTTCCTTGTATTTATTTTTAATATTTACAAAAATTTTATTAAGATAATCTTATACGTGGCTTAGTTTTAATTTATGGACTCCCTCATAATAAATATGTTTAATAAGGTTTGAATTATTTTCACCTCATAATTACTCAACATACATTATTAATTGAGCTACACGTTATTAATATATATATGTTTCTTTATTAGTTCTACACAAATTAATACTTGTTTAATAACTTAGTTATTACAATTAACATATAAAGTAGTGATTTTTTCCCAACTGAGGGATACCAATATTTCTTTTTTTTTTCACAATAACGGGATATTATGAATTTCAAAACATTATTAAGTTGTGGACAATAATATCAGATAGGCTAAACGATTTCTCGACAAATAATGAAATAAAAACACACCATACTGTTAAAATAACAAAGGTTGAGCAAGAGAAAGTACATAAAGCAGAGTTAAACAATACCAAAACAACACTGTGAGGTTTTCCACTTTCGTTTTTTTTATGAAAATTTCAGTTTCATTTCAAACAAAAACAAAATAACATTGTATAAAATGATTTTATACTCGTGGCACGGTTTATCTACCAACGAAAGGAGATGATGACAACATTAAGTTATGTCAATGTGTAAAGTTTTCGTTTGAGAATATTGTAGGAATCAAAAGTTCTAACTAAGTAAAAAATAGGTACCCAAATTCGAAGAGTAAATGCATCACCATCACCAGCTTTCTCATTTTGTCTCATTAAGAGCTAGTTTGGTATTATTATTTGAGCTGCTTTCAAAATAATTTTTTCTCATAAACTCTTAATAGTATTATATATTTTGATTTTGAACCACACATTTGATCTTTCGTATTAATTAATTAGAAACTATCTGATTTATTTTTTTCCAAAATCAAATTTACAGCTTTAAAAAATTAATATTTTTGAAATAAAAAATCATTCAGAAAATGAGACATGACATTTAAATGACAAATTAGATATACTTTCAAAAGTTAAAGGAACTATACAGACATTTTTAAAATTCAGAAAATAATAGACGAAAATGAATAAGTTAAGAAAGTTTCCGGTGTATCAGACAATAATTTGATCATCTACTATTAGAGATCGTCCAAAATGTTTTTGCTGGAAAAGAATATAGTTACAATTAATTTCCTCCACTGGAGCGGAAAGAAAGGGTTTACAATTTACAAAATCAAGTTATGCTCTGGTATTTAGTATTAGTACTCTGCATTCAATCAAAGTCTAAGTAAACTCAATCCTTTTAAAAATACGGTATTTTGACAAGCTGACATTTAAAAATTTATTCAACAATTGTTATTTTTTCAGGTCAATAATAGTTTTAATTTTTTTCACGCCCAGGCTCTTGTTTGTATATAAAAGATTATCAAGAAAAAGCTAAGAGTAAGTACTAAGTATTAACAAAGGGCCCTGATGATTAACTGAGTCTCATTTGAAAGATGGATAGCAAAAATTGCTTACAAGTCATGCTTTGTATATATAAGTGGCTAAGCAATCTCAAATGGCTTAAACCTGACACACTTGACATTAAATTTAAAACTAATCTACTCACAATAATTGCTGCCAAAACAAAGGAATTAAAAATCATATTGGAAAACGAAAGCATAATATTAATATGTCCATGAGACGGTGTTACTACAAAACTTGGAGACTACAAGATCATTCGCCGATTCATCGAAGTTGTTTCATTTATTAGAGCTTAACTTTTGACCCAATATATAATACTTACTACTTCTTTAAAACAAGATATCACGATAACTTTAATTTGATTGATTATAATTTATTTTTTTTATAATTACTGTGATCTTTATAAAGTGACGATCACTTTACACCCACTGTCAGTATTGAAATAATAAAAGGCTGAATAAATTGTATTGAAATACTGAGGCATATATATACTTGTTCACGAGAGACTAATTTAACATATTAGGGCATGTTTGGTATTGCTGTCACAGTTATTGTCGTAAAAAGTTTCACTCATACATTTTTCGTAAAATAATATATTATGGCATTAGACAGAAGATTTCGACTCTTAATACTAATTGATAGGTTCTATTTGCCATTGATTTCTCAATGCCATTGCTTCCGTTCCTTAAGTGCAATGTTGATGCAGCTATTTTCGAGAATGGAGAATTGACTAGTTACGGAATGGTGGTTTGCAATTCAGATGCCGTTTTCGTGGCTGTAAAGCCAGGTCCACTAGTGCCTAATATAACAATTGATGAAGCTGAAGCACTATCGACTCGCAAGGCTCTATCTTGGTTGCATTCTCTTCATTTTACACATGTTATCATCAGGGTTGGTTGCGTGGATTTTTATGAGGCTCTTACATCTTCTGATTCAGGGCTATCTTATTTTTCGTCTATTATTCAGGATTGTAAAACTATTTCATTTTCATCCATGTCGTGTAACTAGAACTAATAACATCGTTGCACATTCGTTAGGAAGGGCTGTTCATCTGGATTAAAGAATTTTTTAAGGGAATTTCTGAAACTATTTATAAATTTAGAGTGGTTTTGAAACTAATGAAGAGTTTGGGGTATTTTTTTTTCATCCGACTTTTTAAATCTGGTATAGACCAGTCAAAAAAATTTCTTGGGTATCCGACCTTCATAAAGTCGGATACCTGCCCAAGACACCTCCCTACACGACAAGACTACTCCCTGCCTACACTGTAATTTGAACCTGTCATCACCTTACCCAACTCCAAATTTGAGTTCCGTGAAATTTTCTCCATTGCTATACTGCATTTTTACTCTCCTTACTTTGATTTCATTTTCAACATATAATCACAGTGAGTTCTAATCATCTTACAATTATTGGAATTTATTTGGTTTTCCACAAATTAAAAGGTATTGTTTCAATTTTTTCCTTTCAACATGTAAAACTCTGTACATAGAAATTCCTATCTAATTCAAGTGACTTTACAAACTTGTTTTTCTCTACCAATGATGATTTCTTATTATGCTGAATTATTTTGTACCCATGTATAATTCAAGTGAGACCCTTACTGGTGTTGGTTTGTGGGAATTTAGTTGAGATGGGTCATGGGTGGCCAAGATTTTTAGCTTGCCTTTGTGATAATTGTTTTATTGTTCTCTTAGGAACAATTTGGCTTACAAAATGTTTAATTTTAGAGTTGATTTCACTAAATTTAGTTTTATGTTAATTGAGATAGTGATTTTGGTTTTAAGGTGTGTTATATTGGGATTAAAAATTTTTTTATGACACTATCACAAAGTATTAATCAATATATGAGAGTTTTGAAATTATTTATAAATTTAGGGTAGTTTTTTAGGTGTTCGACTTTATAAAAATCGGAAAGGGGAAAAATGGTAAAAAAAGTATGTATAGGGCCGGACAATTTTTTTTCTTTTAATAGAATCAAAGACATCAAATTTTTCACATTACTACCAATTTTAATTTTATTACAATTAATCCACAGCTTGACAAAGTAATTAATTAAAATGATTTGTATGAGTTTTGTTATTACTAAATTGTGAAGAATTCATATCAATATTAAATTATTTTGAATTTAGCAAACAGCCGGTACAATAAATTTCAATAACTAAAGTTATTTTTAGTGTTAAATGGTAACTTTGACCATTATATTAGTAATTTGTAAAGTAGGAATGGTGAAATATTTTTAACCCGTTAAATTATTGATATTAATTTTTTGTGTAAATAGAGATATGGTTGGTGAAAGTTCACAACAATCGTATATAGATCCTGGTCCGATTGATTCAAGTGTACTATGGAAGCAAAAATCTCATAGATCAGAATCTATTTGGTGGAGTGAGGTACAAAATTCAAATTCAAGTATATTCTAAAAGCATATTAGTGAAACTCATTATTTGACTGCATTTTTCACTTTTACAGGAGGAAGATAATTTACATGAAATTCACTGTAGGAGAACTGCATCAATCTTGAAAGGTCAAAATATTGATCAAAGAATAGAAAATGTATTGAGGCAAACCAGTTTTTACGGAGTTGCAAAATTGGGCTTTTTTCAACTGGATTATCATCTAATTACAACTTTAGTTGAGCGATGGAGACCGGAAACTCATACATTTCTTCTACCTGAAGGAGAAGCCACTGTTACATTACAAGATGTGGCGATACAGGCCAGATTACCAATTAATGGTAATGCACTTGTTTGTCCACTTCCTGAGAGCTGGGAAATTGCATGCCTAGACTTGTTAGGATTTCGTCCTCCATCAAGTGCCTTGAAGAGTAATTTATTGAATTTGACGTGGCTAAATGATACGTTTGGAGAGTTGCCAGGAAATGTTGATCAAAATGCCATTGTATTTCATTCACGTGCTTACTTGTTACGCATCATATCAGGTGTATTGTTCTGTGGAAAAAGTGCAGGTCATTTAAACTTAGTGTACTTGCCTCTCTTTTGGCAAACATTGGTGAAATTCGTCAATATAGTTGGGGGGGCCGGATGTTTGGCATTCTTATATAGAGAATTATGCAAAGCCACTAATCCGACTACATGCAAAATTGGTAGACCCTTGATTATATTACAAGTATGGGCATGGGATAGACTTCGAGTGGTATCACCGAATCAAGAGAGCGGAGCTATTATCCCAGATTTACCTCTTGCTCAAAGGTATGTATATTGAATAAAAATTATGATATCAATTCACTATGTAAATTGAATAATTGTATCATATCAGATGGAGCACGCGTAGGGAGATCACAAAAACACCAACACATACTCTCAGACATATACGAAATGCACTTGATATGGCAGATAAGAATTATGTAAGATTTCATAATCTAAATTGTAGGGGTGTTGTTCGATTGTCGGTTGGTTTTGTTCGGTTATTCAACTGAACAAATCGATGAACACCCCTACTAAAATTATTATTTGATTGGGTTATAAATTATTTATGTATGTTATAATTTAATCATTGTAGTTCATCTGGGAGCCATACACAGATGATATCCGAGAGCAATTACCGGAATATTGCTTTGAAGGAAATCAGTTGTGGACAGCTGTGGTCCCCTTGATTTGCATCCATATTGTGGAATGGCATCAGCCAGATAGAGTTCTTCGCCAATTTGGGTTGTAGCAACACATTCCTCATGCACCTTATCAAACTGATGAGTTGCTGCATAAACTTGAACTCTTGTCAATCAAGAGGGAAATAATGCAAAAACAAGAAAAATGGATTGCATTATGGAACAACAGGGCTAATTTAATTTTTTTCTTCACAGCCTTCTTCAAGACCACTGCACTATCATTCTCAATACATGGAATGGTACAGACGCATCACTAGGAGATGGATTTTCGTCAAGGGGGCTGCTCATTGTGTAGTAGTGCGTAATTAAAATTGAATATTTTATTTTTTATATAGAACCATCATTATGGTATTGTTTGACATTTTACCTGTGTGCAGGCTGATGGATTAGAAAAGATGTCAGTTGTTAGAGATATTGACACTATACAACAAATAAGGTCTAGTTTATGTGCTGCACTTGGAGAGCAAAGGCATTATTTCAGTGAGTCTTAACCTCTAGATCCATGTCCGAATCCTACTTATCCTAATGTGGATGTGGATGTAGATGAGCCGGCCACTTTGACAAAGACAAGACGTGGCCGAAAAATAAAACGGAAAGAGGTGACACGTAGGGAAGAAGTAACACGACCATCTACTACTCGGTCTTCTGATATTGTACCTCATCCTATATCTTATCATTCACAGGATTCTTATGGAGCTAGCTCACCGTGGGTTGCTGTTCATTTGCACCTAGCACATCACAATATGGGTTTCATACTTCTCAAAACCCTTCCTATATGGGTTTTTCACAATGGTGTGCACAAAGCCAATCACCTTGGAACATGGGTAGCATGGTTACTCCATCTACACCAAACATGTTTTCGTCTTTTGCAAGACCATCTTCAGTAGAGCAATGTTTTAGCATGTCTAGTATGCCAGATTATCCACAACCCACATTCATGCACCACAATTATGGGACAATGCCAACAGTTCAATTTGATCCATCACCGTCCTCTGAAGCAACACAACCTCCACAACCTCCATGTAGAAATGCACGTCGAAATTTTCGTGATGCTTTAACTCTATGCAACTATATTTTTATTTGTGACTATTTAATATTTTTAAGAGTACTTTGTATAATGTTTGAACAATATTTGATTTTTTAACTATGTAATTTTGGAGTAGATGGTTGTATTAAAGTAATAAGAAAAACACAAATAAAAAAGACAGACAAAATAATAATAATAGAGTTAGAAAAATAAAAAAAAATCAAATAATATAAATAAGGTAATTAAATTTTTATTAGGTTTAAAAATTAAATAATTACATAATTTAGTAAAGGATTAAACTAAATTGATTATAATTATCTATCGCAAAGGAAGATGAGTTGAGATGAATACTAAGATTTTCTATATACGATTGTTGTAAATACTAAGATTAATGTTAACAAAGCCATAAATATGTACAACAAATTATGAATATTAATAAAAATATTAATGAAAACATAAAATTAATACAGAATATTGGATTACAACACTAAAGTTCCAATAATTGCAAAAATGAGAATATTAATATAAAAGACTTAAAGTTTATATTGTCCTAATATCAACCCCTATTGCATGTCCTAGTATTGTGGCCGGATAAAGCACATTTACTACAGAAACTTGAGGTGTTAGCTCCAACATCATTCCAATCCATCTCATTGCGAATACGTTTCACCTTTAGCCGACCCTTTCCTCTAATCAAATCTGGATTTGGAATAATTGTAGGTCCATCTATTGTAGGCTAATAGGCACGATCTCCAATTAGGACAAAACATGTGGACCAAGAGTTTATGTTGTTTTCCAGTTTGTATATAGGGTGAACAAGGTTTCTATAATCAAGGTTCCCAATGAGACACCCGACAATTGCATGAGATTATGGTATTCTCAGTAGTTGAAATTTACCACATATACAGCTCATTTCTTTGAAGTTCACAACCTGTTTGTGTCCCCCTTTCTTCTGTGAATTTTGACGTCCCGATGTTATTTCATAAACACCATTTCTTTTGTCATACTTCCGAACATGATGTCCATTAGCCATCATTCTCCTTTTTTTCAAAATTTCAATTGCAAATGAAGTATAAACACACCCATCATTTAGTTGCCTCATGCATCGATCCTTCTCTTTTCCATAACGATCTACCAACTTGAAATAAATCATTTCAATCATTGTTGTGATAGGCATTCCACGAACATCTTTCAATATTCCGTTCACACTTTTAGCAACGTTCGTTGTCATGCTACCCAACGAACTCCACCATCGTATGCAAGGGCCCATTTTTCCTTGGAATTTCCTTTATCCATTCATACGAATTGGGTTGGTTTTTCTCAAGTGAGTCCATCATCTCATCGAACTTTCGTCGTTGACTTCGATATGCTAAAAATTCGAATGACCCCTTAGTATAAAATATTCAACAAATAACTATAAAATATTTATAACTGATTTTAGATACCTGCGTTGATGATGAATTTTTTTATCGCAACATTTTTGAAATGATTGTTGTAATTACTTGATAGGTGGCGAATGCAGAACCGATGAGGTGCCATTTCCCAATATTCAGATCGCATAGCTATTAAAATTCCACCATGCCTATCAGAGACAATGCAAATATCTGATCTATCTGCACACACTACCTCGCGTACTCTACGCGTGAAGTAACCCCAATTCTCATTATTTTCAACTTCTACAACAGAAAATCCAATAGGCAAAATTGTATTGTTGCCGTCAAGTGCTGATGCCATTAACAATACACCTTTATACCTTCCAGTGAGAAAAGTACTGTCAATGTATAACACTGGCTGACAATACTTGAAACCCTCGATGGAAGGTTTCCAAAACCATACAATGCTATCAAAGCACCTAACATTTGGAACCAACTGTTCATTCACATAATATGGAAAATGAGACATATAATAACAAGATCCATGGTTCTTTACACATACAGCATACATCCAAGGGCGCAAATAAGACTCTGTCCAATCTCCGTATATCTTTGAAATTGCTTTCATTTTTGCCACCCAAGCCTTCTTGTAGCTGATTTTTATCTCATACCTTTCCTTAATATTAGACTGGATCACTCGTATCTTCAGTGATGCATCAACCTTCACTATTGCCTCAATTATTAGATATAAGTAATCCATATCGAGATTTCTGTTGTCTTGCGATGAAAGGAAATCACAAGTGTGATCTCCGTTATATTTCGTGATCTCCCATAAAAACCCATTTTTCTTCTTGCATGTAGCACGCAATCTCCACTGGCATCCATCATCATATTCATTGCATACTAATGTGATTGTATTTGCCTTTGTCTCTTTACTTCGAAACTCTTTCTGGTGTCTAATGGAGTATTCTTTAGCTGCAATTCTAATAGCTTCCCTTGACTGAAAAAGCATCCCGACCTTGAGATCTGTTGATGAGTTCCAAAATGAAGCATTAGTATTTGCATTGTATGGATGAATTTCCATGGCTGAATCATCACATTGAGTGTATGAAGGGATATTTGAAAAAAATGTAGGGGTAAAATTATTACAATGCACCCCATCTCCGACCGCCTCTCTATTCCCCTCCTCCTCCTGCTCCTCTTCCTCTTCCTCCTCCACTTTCTCCTCCTCAGCATCATCACCATCACCATCACCATCACTATAAGACTGAAAATTTGATGGACCAACATCATCACCCTTACAACATTCAATATATAATTCAATACAATACATGTCCACAACACTGTTGACTATCCCCATCATCATATTCACATCATCGTTATCATAAAGCTCAAGACAAGTGTAATGTGATTTGTCACCATGCATTGCATGCGGATAGCGAAACTCAATCTCAACTTCATTCAATGGCAATTTTACAACAGCTCTAATCTTATCGTATAAAATACTTATATCCAATTGTGCAGGCACCGTTATTGTTTTGTAAAATCCATTCTCATAATCAACTCCGCATTCATTCCTAACTTTATTACCACCCCAACGTACCACTACTAGCAATGAATTCGACATTTCTGTTACCTAAAAAATAAATGTAATAATACTATTAAAGAAACATATTAAATTTTGCATCATATTTCTACATAGATTAATACAAATTATCATTAACATTTTGTGATAAACATCTAATCTAAATTTAGCCTAAATTAAGAGCATCTCCAATAGATGTTTTATTCTATTTCTCTTCTTGACACATAAGTAAAAATGGACATAGAATTCAAAAAGTACTTTCCAATAGATCTTCTAATTACTCTTTCTAATATGAGGTGTCATTTAAATTTTAAACATTATCTATTTGATCTTCCACAAATAGACAATCAAATAGAAGATTGAATAATAATATTTTAATGGTTAGAGGTCATCTAATAAGTTGTTTAGTTTTTTTTACTATTATTTTATTTTGAAAAAATACAATTACTAATTAAATACACAAGCTATTGTAGTTAGATTGTAGAATTTCTTGTCTATTTTGACATCTCATCAATTTGAATTTCTATTTCACATGCCAAATCAATTTAGAACCCACAATCTATTAGAGATGCTCTAATACTTCTGGTAATAATTCACATTAGCCTTTATATTACTAAATATTATAATATTAATAAATATCTAATCTGAATATTATTAATACTATTTTCAACTTCAGTCATTTCAACTTTATATCTAATCTAAGATATTTACGTTTTTTAGCATATAATCTCTTTAATTATCTAACCTAAAGTACTATAAAAAAATTAATTCTTAAACAACAAGTTTTCT